>CM029621.1:3454561-4816308 GCA_017311315.1 Dendrocalamus latiflorus | reverse complement strand
AATAGAATGGAAGAGAAATATACCTCGTCATCCCTTGCCCTTTTGTTAGCCGATGGAGCACGTCTCCTAGCTTGTGCACCGGAGGTAGCAGATGCCTGCGACGCCATCATCAAGTCATCGCCGGTCTCCGAGGTGGGTGCTGGGGCCATCCCCGCCCCAAGCAGACCAGTGGGGGGCGCCATGGCCGGCCATGGAGACCCGGCAGCCGTGCCCAGGCCAGTGGTGGCCGTGGCCGCGCCCAGGCCAGTGGCGGCCCGGCCCACTACCGGCCATGGCCGCGCCCAGCCCACTGCCGGCCATGGCCGCGCTGTCCAGCGAGGTAAAGGGAGGGGCGCCGCCGCCCACGGCCGGAGTTCCACCGCCGCCGACCGGACGGGGAAGACCAACCCTAGGTAAGGTTTTTCCAGACGGATTGGAAGAGGAAGGGGGCGGAGGAGGCGAAGGAGGGGTGGATCTTCTCATCCCGGTGGCTTGCCGGCCACCAGGACGGCGAGACGAGCGGCGTCGCGGTGTGGGCGGCAGCGGCCACAGTCACGCGGAGACGAGGCGTCAGGGGAAAGAGAAGGGTCGCGCGCGCGGCCTTTCGCGTCGTGGGAAAAGAAAAAGAAAGCGAACCGGTATGCAGGGATGTGTGTAATCGGTGGTATTGGTGGGTAATTTCCACCAACTCCACGAGGAGTTACAAAAGTTTTTGGCGGATCTGGAGTTCGCGGAGATGGGGCGTTTGGCTGGAAAAATTGGGAGCGGATTAGTTTTTTAGATCTGGAGCTGCGTGGAGCTCTACCAAACACCCCCATAGAGTCAACAAATTGAAAGGGGAGGGCGTTACGTGCAACCTGAGGAAGTGTTTGGTTTGAGGGATGAGGTAGGATGGAATGGGATGATTCATTTGATCAAGCCTATCTATGCCGCTATGCGTTTGGTTTGAGGGATAGGGTGTGATGGAATGGTCCAAAGTGGGGTGAGTTTGTGTAAATTTAGAGAATATTCTTCTTAGATGCTGTATTATGTGATTCCACCTTTTTTGTGGAACCATCTAATTCTATTCCATCTCATCTCATTCCACTTTCATCACTCCAACCAAACAGATCTTAAAAGACGGGAGGGGCGTTGCAAAAAGTGGCAAGCAAACCAGCAAGCTTTGGAATGACCCACCCGCGAGTGACGACACCCGTCTGAGTCACAGACAAACGACCCGCTCCCGTCATCCCCCGTAAGGTTAGTTTCGTGGGCCCCACGGCCCACCGGTCCCATCCCCCGCGCATATTCTATTCCCACCCTCACGGATTCTGTGGGCGGGATGCCCCCTGAACTCGCCCCACTGGGCCCACTTTCTTTCCACAAACCGTCCCAAATAAAGCCCATAAATCCAAGCCCAAACAAGAGCTATTCACTTGCCGCCTCCTACTCCGAGCCCGCAAGAAACTTTGCCGTCAACCTCGAAACCCACGGCAACACCAAACCGAACCGACCGAACCGGAGGGAGCCTTCTCCTCTCGTTTGCTTGCGCGACCGCAACGAGCACGACGGCGACGACCTCCGCCGCGACGCGATGATGGCCGCGCCCCTCCGCCTCCTCGTCCTTGCGATCGCCGTCGCGTCGGCGTGCCTCGGCGCCGCGGTGGGGCATCAGCCCGGGTAGGTGCCCTCGCCGCCGCTTGTTTCCTCTGTGATCCAATCCGCCGGAAGCTGACCCCCCCCCCTCTCCCGCTCTGTGCCTCCAGATCTGGTGAGGGATACACGATCGCCGGCCGCGTCAAGATCGATGGTTAGTCGCCCGGCTCTGCTCGCCTATGGTTTGGATGGATTCGGTGGGAATTTTGCGAGATGCGTATTTGGGTTGTTGCTATGTTTGGGGTCGTTAGGAATCGTGTCTACGTAGCTCGGCGCAAAATTAGAAGCATCTGGTATTTTGTGTGTCACAGTTGTTTAGGGATAAGAGCCTTTTGCGATCAATTTCATGCTTGATTCGGGTCAATTGGGTGGAATTATTTTCGAGATCTGTAGATGTGCACGTGGTTGAAGTAGTGCTAACTGTGTAGATGCAGATCAGTAGATAATGAGAAATATGTGCATGATGCAATGAAGAGATTTGGTATCACACGTTTCTTACTAAATTTAGCTCAGTTTTGTGTTTTTTTACGCGGGATCTGTCTGTAATCATGTAATGTGCTAGTCTAGGACGAACTTTGAAGTACTACTGTGTATGAACTATTGGGTATTGTAGCAGCTCAGATTGGTGGTATTTCAAGCATTCACAGGCTACATTGCATTGATGCAGTTTGACGAGGCCCTGGTTTTGGTTGGTTTAGGGATCAATTGGCCATTGCTTAGGCGGTATTCATATTGATTGATTTTATCCAAGTTTCACCATTGCTTAGGTGGTATTCATAGTAACTGATTTTAGCCAAGTTTTTTCTAAGTTTGAAAGCTGAACTTAGGTGAAATTCTGAATAGCAAAAGTTCGTGTGCTGTGACTACTCACTGCTGTCTAGTGTTTGCAACCTTTTGTTTTGAGTAACAGAAGCAACAAATGCTGTGACTACTCATTGCTGTCTAGTGTTTCTGTGTTTGCAACCTTTTGTTTTGAGTAACAGAATCAACAGATGTAGGGAACTATATTTTAAGTACCCTTTTGTGTTTCTAGTACAGAGAGAGGCGCTCTGATATGTTTGTGTGGACCCCCCTTCTCTCTCTCTCTCTCTCTCTCTCTCTCTCTCTCTCTTGCTCGCTCGCTCGTTCTGTAGAATAGTTATTGCTTTGTTGAGTAAATGTTTTGGGCTTTTGGCATGACTGTTCTAGCCAATTTTTCTTGGCCAGGCTTACTGGGAGCAATTAAAAACACACTAAGTAATGGCTGTTGTAATAACGTTTCTTGACGAGTTTTGAGAATTGACTTGCTGAAAGCTTTTTTTAGCTTGCGGATGGAATCATGGGATTTTCAGACTGGATTATTTCATGTGATCATATATTACTAAGGCAGGTTATTGGGTTATTTTCTTTGCATCCAAATCATTGATTAGGATTTAAGTGTCTTGCACTTTGCTCCTTGAAGTGCCTTTGGAGATTAAGTTTCCATATATGTGGAGCCAAAAGGTACTAATTTCTTCCAATTTTGTTGACCTGATGTTATTTTTTTGTGTTATGCTTCTAGCTGCAAGTGTGAAGGGCTTTGGTCTTCCGGCCAAAACATCGACGACAAAAGTGATACTTAACGGTGGTCAGAGGGTTACATTCACCAGGCCAGATGGCTACTTTGCATTGTATCCTACAAAAACTGCAATAATGCAACCTTTCAACTCTATTTCTAATTTCCTGATGTGGGGAATTCACTTTTATTTTAATTAAATCTACTCTGTTCTAAGTACGTTTGTTGGATCTCTCATTATCATACCTTTTCCATTTGTTATCAGCAAGCTTTGTTTTGAAAAAGTACAGGAGTCTGTGGCATGCTAAGTGAAGAATTTATAGCCCTCATCAAATGGCTAGTTATAGTTTCTTGTCTTCTTTGTATGTAAATGTTTCCTTGTAGGCAGTCCTAATGCAATGTTAGCAGAGCATACTACAACAACAACAACAACAACAATAACAACAACAAAGCCTTTTGCACCAAACAAGTTGGGGTAGGCAGGGCATACCGTGTTGCTTTATTGTTGCTCCTTGACATGATATGCTTAAGCCACAACGTGCCAGCTGGGACTCATTTGATTGAGGTTTCCTCAATTGGCTACTTCTTTTCACCAGTAAGTATTTATTAGTCAATTTTGTTGTAAGATGAGCAAAGTGGACATTCACAGTTGATTCTCCATTCTGTGCATGACAGGTTCGAGTGGACATCAGTGCCAGGAATCCTGGGCACATTCAAGCAGCATTGACTGAAACCAGAAGAGTTCTAAATGAACTTGTGTTGGAGCCTCTGAAAGAAGAGCAGTACTATGAGGTGGCTAATGCTACATTTTTTCTGTTTACCTGTTTCTTCACCGCTTGCTGTTGTCAAGTACTTTTTTAAGCAATGTCTGTACTTTTTCTCTCTCTTTTTTCCACAGATAAGGGAGCCTTTCTCGATTATGTCATTTTTGAAGAGCCCCATGGGTTTGATGGTCGGTTTTATGGTTATAATGGTCTTCGTAATGCCCAAAATGATGGAGAACATAGGTAAGTTGTGCACCTTTAACCCTTTACATTCAAGAATGGGCTACAAACTTTCGGTTAGTACATTATACTTAATGCAAGCAAGTAGCAGCTTGGCAGAACAGGATCCATGTGTAATATGCTTTCTGCACCAGATAACTCTTATCAAACTTTTGCAGCGAGATATTATGTTTAAAAATGTTGTTTATTTTGCATATCTCATCTGTTCCATTGTTTATAGTTTTAGTCCATTTAGAAGGAAACAGTAACATGTGTGTGTGTGTGTGTGTGTGTGTGTAAAATTCCCCTCAAGTAGTTCCCCTCAAGGTTAACCTTAGTGGGTTAGCTCTCTCTTTCTAATGAGCTGCATGTTTTTCAAAATATTTCCGTACTGCTGAGATGATAATCTGAAACATCTTTGTAGTTTGGTGATGTATACAAAATATGTTTCAATGAATATTTCCTTGCAATGATTTGTGTTGATTTCATTTCTGTATCTACCTTACTGTCTCTATGTTTTGTACTTGAAGATCCTGAGGAGATGAAGCAAGCTCAAGAACAAATGAGGAACTCCCCTGTTCCATCCTTCTCTGGCCTACTGGCCAGAGCAAACAGCTAGACGTATAACACGGGGATAATACATGGTTTACGTTTATGATGTGATGAAGAGCGGTATTAAACTGCTTCACGCTTGAATCAAATTATCTTTCCCTGGGACAAGGTGGAAACTCTTTCCTCCATTTTTACTGCATTTTAAGATGTAATAGGTTTGTAATGTAGAACCTTCTGAAACCCCTAGCTGAAGTAGTTATGAACTATTAATTTATAGCTCAGATTGAGTTAAGTGTGTTGAATTTTGAATCATATATATATTTCATGCCTTGTTGAGTCATTGACTATGGCTATAGACATACATGAAGATACCTGTGGTTAATCACAAACTTCATCAGACTTTGAACAAAAGGACATGTACTATAAGGTTCCTATCTCAAGGCACTTGGATGTATTCAAGTTAATAAACATGAGGGCAGGTCCATATGTTTAACAACTATTCAGGTTATGTAGGATCGTGATTCAGGTTTAGCTGGCATAGATATGACTCCATCGATGATGGATGATACCAGTTGTGAATAGTCTATCAAAGAAAGTAGAGTCCATTGTGAAGCCATATCAATATGTTATGGTTTTATCCTTTACTTTTTTTTTGAAAACATCAATCTGTTATTTTGAACTCCAAAAACTTTTGCTTTTAGTATTGGAAGATAGCATGTCTCCCTCGCAAGACATGATTGAGCCTTACCTATCTGTATGGGAAGACAAGAAAGACATCCTAGATGGCAAAATTGGCTACGTGACATTGATTATTTTGTGGCATTTGTGTGAGGACACCATTTTTTTTCGTTTGCTGAAACACGCTAGCAAATCCTGGCTATTTGCTAAAACACACATCGGCTATTAAAATATCATTTCCAGCATGTTGCCAACCTTCTCCTCTGTCGGCCGACAATAATATTTTAATGGCTGTAGTTTGTTTCAGCAAATAACCATGATTTGGCAGTGTGTTTCGCAAAGGCACAAAAAAGGGTGTCTGTCATGAACCGGGGTATTTGCTGACACTTGCCGAGCGCGATCGCGTCGCTCCCGTCGTTAGCCATGGCAGCAGAAGTCGTGGGAGGGGATCGACTGCTCTGATACCAAGTTATCATGAACTGGGGTAAACACCACTAAGAAGATGGCCAGATGGCGTCGGCGTAGAACGAGAGGGAGAGCGAGTAGAGATTTAGACGGGGAAGACTTTAGTATTTCTCTGATTCCTCCAATAGCATGCGGTAGCCCCTTTATATAGATGGCTCCCCCTAACAGATAGAATCTAATCCCAATCATATCTCTAACAGATATAGTAACTAATATTATATCTCTAACACAAGGAAACTAATCTCTAACTCAAATAAAAACCAATCTCTAATTCCTAATAATAACCCGACTGGGCTTTGGGCCCAAGGCACACACCCCTGACAGTGTCATGGAGCAAATGCCACAAAATATCATTATCATGTATCCAATTTTGCCATGCTAGATTGATAACAGTATGGAAACTTGGTACAAACTACAAAGATGAGTAGAAATTCATACCCCAATTGATTTTTTTTGAACGTTCGAAAGCTGTGTAATCATCAGCGAAACTTAATGCCGCCATAAAGATGATTAAAATTTTAGGACATGTGGACATATCTCCCAGAGAAAAGTGGTTTGCCACCAACTGCATTGGATTTGTGCACCTCTTTCTGGCATCTGAAAACGACCGTATACTTTAAGACAGGTAGAAATGTAAAGATGTGTAAATTCAGACGTTCACGTCTCTAATGCTTTATTTTTATACAAAGCGTGCGGTTATCCTTCAATGTCTCTCTTAATGTTTTATCAACGGTCCAAGTAGATTACCATTGATTTAATACATAATCTCTAGAAATCTGAAAGAGTTCATTGTATTTAGGTTAATCTCTCTATGTAATACACTTCCTTTGCTAGTCTTGGTACAGGAGTAGGCAGAGTTTGACATGAATAGTAAAGAATTTCTATGAAACCGATACAAAATCAGTAGCTTCACACATGCTTTGAATTTGCAGGAAAATCAATTCCAACTCTGTTTCAGAATTTTGTCGTGTTTTGTAGTCGTCCTTGAATAAATTTAACTGCTTGAGCCACTTGATACCACACTTTCCACGGGCATAAGTGCATAAATAGATGCCTATCTAAACTAAAATTCCTACCCAATTTTAAGGTGAAAGAAAGCTAGAAACCGATTTATTTTCCTTGGAAATCCTGCTTAATTTGATACCTGGGTAGCATGTGATCACCAGACAGAGCCGCAGGACATGTTCTACTAGAGTACAATCTATGCATTCTCTCACTATAACTGCTCGCACAACTGGTCACACTCACAAGCCACAACCATGGGAATTTGTGTCCTCCAATGGTTTGGAAAAGATAAGACACTAACGGAATCAGGAAATGCCTGAACCAGATCGCACCTTGGGAGCCCGAAAGGGACTTGCTCCATCCACAGAATCACTTGCCTTTTTGTGCTCGAGAATACAAGATGTGTATTCTTGCAACCAGCCACAAAACTCCATGACTTGGGATTTTTTTATTGTTTGCCTCTTGGCGTTTGGGTTTTTTAATCAAATTGACTGTTATTCAAGCGCGAAAACGCTCCTTTTTTTTTTGTTGAGGTTGGAGATCGGACGAGCCATGATGATTGGGACCGTGATCGTTTAGTGGTCCGTGCTAGCTAGTGCAAGCAAGATATGGGTGGGTTCTTTTCGGTTGAGTTTATAGTTTTTAGCTCTAGCACAAACGCTTGTGTAAATGAATTGAATATTGATAAACTGTTTTAAAAATATTGTCATGATAAATCACTTTAAAATAGTGACAGAAAAACTGTCTTGTTTATTTGAGAGAAGCCTTCTTAAAAAAAAGGAGGCTATGGTCTTCTTCAATGGCGTCCCATGCAAGCTATTTGCAAAAGGAATTTGGCATTTTCTTTTTTGTGTCCCAATTAACTACATTTTCTTTTGTTGGAACATGTTCTTAGAAAAGATCACAAGAATATATAAAAAGAGAAGCCCACTTGCAGCAGTGAAGGCTGTGATAAGGAAAGGAAGATAGTAATAGAGAAAAAGGAATTTTTGAGATGTACCAACAGCTCCTTTAGGCCACTTGCTGTGCACTGACAATGCACATCATAAAATGCCTAGAAGTACTGGGATTTCTTTGTGCCAAGAACATGTCACTTATATTGCCTCCTGAATTCATGCCACTTATATTGCCTCCTGAATTGTTTCTAACAAAAGCATAACAACAATAGCAAAAATTGATTGATTTTCTTCTAGACTTGCTTGCAGTTCAGATCCAAGATTGATAATTAAACTGAATGGGAGCTGCCTAGTAATTAATTGGTTGGTCATAGTGACACTCTTAAGTCTTAACCTGAATTATTGCAGTTAGGTATTCCTCCAAATCTAACCAACTGCTGTGCTCCTGTATTTACCCTTTGTATCATTGTTTATTGTTCCTTGTAGAGAAGAAAGTGTCGGCAACACCGTGATGGAAATGCGCTCCTCCCATGAATCTAGAGAGTATAGGCAGAGCATCACCATCAAGTGCCTCACCTACCATTACATCAAGACAAGTATTTTAATAAGTGAATCAAACAGATAAACGGGGGGGGGGGGGGGGGGGGATCTTGTAGACCTGCCTACCATCCATGATTCCTTGGTGGTGTGCGTGTGTGAGAGATCATCTTTGGACAAATGTGAATATATGCTAGCTTGTCCTCATATAGGTTAACATAACCCAGATTTTACTTCGTGTTAATGTATGAGATTAGACATGTTAATTAACTAACATCTCACAAGCATCTGCTCACATGTATAGGCATGTTAAAACAAATGTGAACACCCTGTTCCACTTATGTGTTGCAAATGTGAACACCATGTTCCACTTATGTGTTCTTGCAGAAAACCCCCGGCAGCCAGTTCTTTTCGCGAGAAAGCCCATCTCCCCCTTGCTCGCCTCTTTCCCTCCTTTCCTTCTCTCCCTCAGATCGGAGAGGGTCAGGGCACACCCAGCTTCCGCCCTCCTCCCCAGCCTCGCCCTCCGCCTCCTACTTCATCTTCGTTGCATCAGCACTAGTTCATCCTTGTTTACTGCACCAGCACTAGCTCACCATCTCTCCTTCTCGATCCTATCCCCACGGGCACTAGGGTTAGGGTTAGGCACCGTCGCCTCTATCCACCACCATGGCATCGCCTCCCTGTAGCATTGTATGGCCCCCTTCTAGCCGTCGCCCTTCTTCCCAGTCGCCTATTCACGCCGCCCTTCTCCCTAGCCTTGGCCTTCATTCTCTTCACCCTGCTCCTAGACGCTACACTGCCTCCCTCCACATCAGTGCCATCACCCCTCCCGCCTCGCCCAGCCACACCACCGTACCCCTCCCGTCGCCTCGCCCATAAGTGTCACTATCAGACTGCTCCACCACCTCCCTAATGCCGGTGTCTTGGCCCCCCTTGGCCTTAGCTGGCACCATCAACACTAGAACTCCAGAGAGTTGTGTTTGAGGAATTGTCAGGCTGAGGATTTTTTTAGCTTTTCTTTACATTTTCATATTACCAGTTGAGGAATTGTAAGTTTTTTTTGCTCTTTCGGATTACCAGTTGGAATGAATCAGTGGAATGGTGTATTGCATACTAATTTTATCTGAGTTGTGCATGGTCGTTGCTTTTGAAATTGACTTATGAAATGTGATATCGATTTTGTGAAATGTGAAATTGTATACTTATGATTGTGAGAAATTGAAAGGAGTTGTGGCTCCCAGATGAAGGTTAAGTTAAAAAATTGTGCTTGACCGCTACTGCTGCCGCTACAAATTCACTCCATCAGAAATGAATTATGAATCTTGAGGGGGAAGAAGGGTGTCATCAGGGGCGGGAAGAAGGGTAGTGGCGTAGGTTGTCGGCGGCTGGGGAGAAGGGGACCGACATCAGCCTAGAAGAAATGGGGCAGTGGAGGCTAAGGATGGAGAAAGGCGGAGGCCAGGGAGGAGGGCGGGTTGGAAGGCGGCAGCTAGGTGCGCCCTAACCCTAGCTCTCCCAAGCTTCTCTGCGTTTTGGAGAGAAGGGAACGAGGGAGAGGGAGGCAAGCAAGGCGGCGAGGGTCTTTCGTGTGAAAAGAACCAGCCACCGAGGAGTTTTCTGCAAGAATGCATAAGTGGAATAGAGTGTTCCACCCGCTTCCATCGCAGCCACACACGTCAGATTGGACGGCCCACGTTGTTATTAGTATTTTAGCACTTAAAGTTACATTAGCATTGGATATGTTACTTGTATTTATTGTGCAAAGCTTGCAATGCTTTCTTCTTGTATTGTTTCGAAGGCGCCATCCGGTCGCATTCGGATCAGATCCGTCAATTTAAGCATGGCAAGATACAACTCAGTGCCAATTGTTTTTGAGAATGCATGACACACACACACACATTTTATGTATTTCAAACGTTGAACGCTCAGAGTTGTTCCATTGGACTTGTTTCAGTGCTAGAAATGGTTGACAACCATTTCGTTTAGGAATATCAGTGAGAATGAAATGTTTGATTTTTTTTGCATGTGTTAATCTGTTGACTGTATAATAAAAAACAAATTGGTCATAAATCTGGACCTAGATCTAGCTAATGTTAGGGCAAATGTTTCTATTCCAGTGATGCAACTGATGTTTCCTCCAAACAAATGGCAGCCTTCGCAAAATAATAACCCCTCACCAGCATGTGATTTTATCGTCCCATCTCCTCACTACTTCCCCTAAACCACCACTGATCCCCTTAATAACCACTGATCAGTCCAAGTACTAAGCTTAGTTAAACTGTTGTCCACTACACTATATATATGCTGCTCTTTAATTAGTCTTTACTAAGCATAAGGCACATGCATATTGCGTATAGCAGCGGTAGTAGTATATTTGAGTTGATATGATAGATATTATTTTGGCATGCACACTGCTACTTTCTTCCTATAAGAAATATTAACAATGCCAAATCCAGCTCAGGCCCACTCCTCAATGGATTCATGTTTGTGTGAACGGCATGTGCATTCCAAAATACGCAAATGCACTCAGTTTTACATATTGATAAGCTAGCTGCTAGCACCGACATGTATTGATTTGTGGTTCTGCTGCCAAGCACAAATAATGGAGTAGAGCAATTTTAAGAACAATACACATGCACGTACAGACATAGTGCTCCAAGAGAGCATTTGGTAGATGCTTGCAAATGCAATCATAACGCAGGTTGTTAGGCTATCCCAGGACCATGCATCCAGTTGGACTCTGCATATGGACACACTACAAATTAATCGAACATCACACGATCCCTGCAAATAATACTGCAAATCAAATACTATGCCATAGAAATTAAGAAAATAAATTAAGTTCAATCTACTAGAAGAAAATAAACTAATATGTCCAATCTAATACTAGCTTTTGTCTTTTGGATTAGGTGAAAATGAGCACTTTAGTGAAAATGATGTCATTTGTTGTGCACTATTACATGTTATATTTGTCGTTTTCGTATATCATAAACAGGATTTAGCATGTTCTTAATATTTTGCATGTATATAGACCATCCCCTTAACTATAACTGACAATATTTTGAGGGTTTTTGAAAACTTGTACGTTTGACTTTAGTGGAATTCGCACTATTTTCACAAAATACTCATTTTCGCCTGATATCACCCCCGTAGAGAATAATAGCATCTAGCTAGCACACTCCTTGTCTTAGTGCCACAACGACCACTTAATTTTTACATGCCGTAGAGCATAATAGCGCCTAGCTAGAACACTCCTTGTCTTAGTGCCACAACGACCACTTAATTTTGTAAAAGTGATCTAATGGACGGAACTATGCAAGAGAGTGCCATGTGGAATTCACTCAACCTGCTCACCCTTGTTCATCATTGATGAATTCCTTTTTGTGTTCGGTTGAGTTTTTTTTTTTACTTATGCTTTTTCTTAAACAAACAAATTAGATGGTTTCTCTATGTGTCGTTTCAAATCGGCTTATTGAGACAACATTTTTGAAGCGGCTTATTGATATTCGGTTCATTCACACAAGCGCTTATATTAGGGCTAAAAACCATAAACCATAGCCATAAGCTAAAAGTTGCTGTAAAAAACCCCACCCTTTCTTTTCTTGTGTTGATCCCTGAGGACTGAGGTAACATCATGATTTTGATTGATGCCTGCTTTGCTGATTGGGCTCTACGGTTTCTTGTGTTCACATGCTTTAGGTGCTGCCTATTTAGGCTGAAAAAAGTGGTTTATGACTAAAATTTCACTGTAGCTGGCTGAAATTACACTGTAACTAATGATAGCTTATTTGGTGTAACTAAATTAAAAAATTTAAAAATAGAAAAAAAAATAGGTTAGCCCATCACAGACAATGCAAACGAATATGGAAAAAAATTGGCAAAAAAGCCAAAAAGCTAGAAAAATACGGAATTTAGAAATAGTAAAAAATAAGACAGAAGCCAGAAGCTTAAGCCAAAATGAACGGATTATTCTGTAAAATTATCATACATTTTCACTCCTTTTCATCAATAATATCCTAAATATTTGTGTTTCATTAACATTATAGCTAATACAGCATAAGCTAACATGAATAACAGTATAACACATGTTTACCTTATATTCAAGTTGTTCTAAGTGTTGGACTAACCTATGTTTATAGAAGTGATTTTTTATAAATCTTATAACTACCCCTTCAGTCATAAAAGAGTGATGCCCTAGAATGTGTGCAGTCAAAACGAAATAATTTTGACCAAACATATTGTCTCGAATATATTTTTTATATATGAAAACCATACAAGTTAATTTGTTATTAAAATTTTCTTGATATTTCAATTATTATTATTTTTTATGAATATATGATGATAAAATGTAGTGCTCAAAGTGGTATCTCGTTGAGTTTGAAAAATAAAAACATCAATCTTTTGTAGAGATGGCAACATGACTATTTCCCACGGTGAATACCCTCCCATGATCCCATCCCCACTCCCTATTTAGCTATGGAGGGCTATTTTTCTCTTGTTCCTTCCATCAAGAACCTAAATTTTAATGACATTAATGGTGATTCATATATTTATCATATGATTGTGTAGAAATAAATAAATTTATTAATACATGAGATGATAGAATAATACTAGTTAAGTTGTATACCATATATTATACCAAAATATATTAGGCTCGAGACAAAAAAACCTATATTTAAACATATAGAAGTATCGATCGATGTGTATATAAATATATATCAGAGAATATTAGGGATTAGGAATGGAGGAGGTATTCTCATCCTCATCTCTATATAATCTAGCGGTAATAAAATATCCCTTATACCATCCTTCAAATGATTTCTTCATGGGCTACCAGGTGCCGGGAGGGACTATTGCCATCTCTAGTGGTCCTAGAGACGTAGACCCACCTTTTAGTGGTTGTTAGGAAGATTGTATAATTAAGCTTACGTGCACAAACGGAATCCACGTGGAACCGAGTGTGTTTTGCTCAACAATACAAGACGTCTTCACGCAGGATTGCACGTCAGTTCCACGCTTGCAGAGTTGCAGTAGCTCACGGCACAAATCGAGCTCCAAAGTTAGGCCCGACTCCGAGGGACTTCGATTTCCGCCTTTCCACTTTTAAAAATCAAACTCAAAATAAATGGTTTATTAATTTTGATTTTTAGTTCTTTTCTTTTTTTATTATCTGTAAAGATATAACGATATTTTTCTTTATTTTTAATTAAATTACTTAAAAAACTATCCATATCTATAGCGTATAATTTCAGTCAAAATCTAATATATATCCGCTTGGAGCGGGACTAGGCACTAGCCGTGTTGACAATGGCACAATGCTACCGATCTATATGGTGGGCCACGCCACCCACCTGTAATAGACCGCCACGTGTGAAAACTTTTGGGCTGGTTTGGGTGAGGTAAGCAATGTTGTGGGTAACCTAGGAAAAGAGAGGTGCGTGCCTGTACGTCTTTACAACCACGTCACTTTCTCTTTTTATATGTTTTTAAATTTTAAAATGAGAGCTGATTTTTTTTAGACCAGATGAGAGTTGAACTGGGCACTCTATTTTACTACTAGCAGATGCGTAGTAGCATTGGACACTAGACTGCAGTTTCATTATGCATTTCACATGACATTAGAATTTATTTCGTCCTAACCAAACTACATTTCCTTCGTTACAGTGATCTTGATTCATTTGTCACTTCCTTCAGTAGAAAAAAAAATACATTTCCTTTTTCCAATTAACATGCAGGCAGGATCATACGTACTATACTGTAGTCAGCATGAAATCGACACCGACAAGGCATCTAGTCTAATTCTGTTGTGAGAATTTATAGTTGGGAAATATAAGACGATCTTATCCAATTTAGGTCTTTTCTTCTCAGTTTTTAAAAGTTATTTTTTGACTTTTCTATAATAACTATTTTTCAAACAGAGTATTTTTTTAAGACGGGTCTATAAATTAATTGTAGCATATACTGTAGTGACTTCATTTATATCGATCAAAACTACACATTAGTTTCTCTTATTTCATGCTATCTTATAAAAAACCTAAAATCCAAAAAAAAACCCTTAGGGCAGTCCCAGTGCTCCACGTAGGATAGTGTCTATGGCATTAATTAGATTGCAATGTAGGAGTTTTAGATGATGTGGCGCTATATTAAATAAGAGAGAGAAGAAAAAGAGGAAAAAACTAGGTCTCATGCAAGACCTAGTTTCTATGAAAAAATCAATGCAATAGACACTACCAAATTTTGCATTGGAAAGATGGTGGTATCTTCATGATAGATGAAAAAAAAATTATGATTGGTGGAGAGGAGAGAGAGATTTTGATGCTTAATTAATTGCTTGGGTTATAAATAGACATGGTGCATTGGAGACAATAGTGTCTAAAGTAGTGTCTATATGACATGACATAGATAGAAACTACTTAAGTGGTTTGGACTGCCCTTAGATATCTCTTCGTTAACTAACATGAGTCAGTGATGAGTCATCGCCCAGCCTATTAGCTTTCCTATTGTTTAGGTGGGCCAATTCAAAGTAGTACTCTTTTGCACGTTTGGGGCTCGGCTATATACACTAGTCAGGTCAGATAGAGCACGGCATTAGCGTCAATATGCGGGGATTATTGTAGATCGTGTGACACGCTACATATATCAAATTTCAACTAAACAAACTCAAAACTTTGTATAATTTTCTCACCAAAAGCATGAAATCGGCAAGTGGCAGGCATTTGGATTAGATGAGTTTGGAAATTGTACAATTTTTTTATCCACTTTGTTATCCTAAACATGTTAAAAGGATAAGGGATAAAGACGAGTTGGATAAGGATCCAAAAGAATCCAATCCATGTGAAAAGCTTTTCACTGCTTATCCCGCTATAAACAGTTTCAGCATATTTAAATCAAAAATTATTTAAAATATATTGACTTCTAATTTTAATTTATTTTAGTTTTTAAAATTTTCTTTTTTCTTTATTCCTTTACATTGTTCGTGATGATATAATAGCTTTTTTTCTTTATTTTTCTATTTTTTTCTCAAAAAAACTAACAGTCGATATAGTGCAATTTCAACCATAAACTAAAAGCCATAGCTAAAAACTTGAGCCATAAACCAGCTAGAACAGGACTCTTCTAGCAAAAAATAAAAGAGGAACTTCTGCTGAAATATAATCAATCACACAAGCGTACAACATTGCGAATGTCATCTAACAAAAATTAATTAAGCCCTGTAACACTACAACTCACGACACCAGCAACGCTACAACTCTTCATCAATAAGGGTTTTATTCTTTTGGACTATAGCTGATATCTTTTAGTTATAGTTAATAATTTTTATCTATATTTTTCGAGATAATAATGGATGACAGAGATACGATACAGACGATTTTAGACTTGAGAAACCGTTTGAAGAATTCGCTACAAAAAACATCTTATTTACTTTGATTTTAGGAGAAATCAAAAATCAAAAACCAAAAGAAAAAGAGAGGCAAGATTGATCACAACTATACAAAATTACAACTATCCACCAATACTCTCGATTGCAACAGTAATCAGGTTCGCCACCAACACATACGACGTTACAACTCCTAGCCAATAAAACATAACAATACAGCGTTACAACTCCTAGCCAATAAAACATAACAATACAACGTTACAACTCCCGTCTATAAGATTAATCGCTACCACACAACGCTACAACTTAAAAGCAATGAGATTTATCACAACCGTACATTATCCTGAACATATTTACTACAGATCAAATAAAAATAATGCCATCTTTATAAACTCAAAAAATTTACCTTTTACCAGAAAAGGAAAACAAACAAGAGCCCTGACACTTAGAAATTACGGAAATACCCTTCGTCCCCATCGCCTACACTGCACTCCCCAGTGGCCTCCCCTCCTGATAAAACTGCGACTCCTCTCCTCGCACCTCCCGTCTCCTCCTCTCCTCTCTCGTGCAGTCGTGCGAACGAAACAATTCGTACAGAAAATAATTCTCCGCGAAAAGGGGAGGAAACACTAGCGTCCGGATCTCGCCGCCGGCAATGGCTGCGTCGGCGATCCTGCCCGAGCTGGCCACGCAGGTGGTCGTCCCGGTCGCGGCCGTGGTGGGCATCGCGTTCGCGGTGCTGCAGTGGGTGCTGGTCTCGAAGGTGAAGCTCTCGCCGGAGCGGCGCGGGGAGGGCGCCTCAGCCGCGGCCGGCAGCACCGGGAAGAACGGGGTGAGCGAGTACCTCATCGAGGAGGAGGAGGGGCTCAACGAGCACAACGTCGTCGTCAAGTGCGCCGAGATCCAGAACGCCATCTCCGAAGGTGATAGCTCGGGGTAGTTTGCGTTTATGCGTGGATCTGATAGCGCTTCGTCGTAGATCTCGAGTCCTTGGTGCTTTAGTGGTTTTTGGATCATACTGCTTCCGAATTAGGCGCTAATTTTGATTATTTTGTTTGATTGTGGCGTGAACCTGTGAAAAAAGTTGTTTTTATCATGAGGCATGAGAAATCGATGATTAACCTGCCGCCGCGCGAGTTTGTATCATTGTGAGAGATATTAGATTTTCCTGTGATTCTTAGAGAATCCATGCTAAAACGGTGCTTCGTTTTAATCAAACGAACTTACGTGTCTAGCAGTAATTATCTATGTGCTTTGTTAGTTTGATGCATCGATTAATCCTTTTATTTTGCTTTCTGCATTTTTTTTGCTCCCATAGTTATATTTTGAATTTACTCTGTGATTAGGTTATATATATCAACTGTTATATTAGTCCTACGCGTTAGTTGGATCTACACAAACATTAAACTAATCGATGATCCCACTTTATGCAACACATGTTATAATAATTCTTAGTCAGTGTGCGCTAATTACGGTTAATTAATTGTTTGTTGCCCCCACCTAGATATTTTTTTGAGAGATATTTGTGGTGGGGGTGGGAGGTGGTCATAGATCAGAACTAGAAGTGTTCTGTTCTTGATAGTCCCCACATAAAGCCCTGCAGTGGCCATGCTGTGGGAATAGGAGATAAGTTACTGCAGGGAGAGTATTGCACCTGTGGTCCTCCCTCCTGCTCTTTGTAGGGTAAGAAGATTGCAAATTTTGTGTGCACCTGCATTATTGTAGCAGGTAGGAATTAGTTTCGCTGCAATTGGATGCGCATACACATCTTCTTAGCTTGGAAGGAATCCTAGATGCGGCGCACATGGACCGGATGATTTTGTGGTCCGTTCATCTGTGTTTCGTGTAAGGCAATTATTGGAGGACTGTTGCAGTCTGAAAGCGCTGCTGATTTAGTAGTTTGTCTCATATGAGGCTCCTGCACTGTTAGCAGGTTTAATTTCTTTGTGATATTGGCTGGCTTTAAGATCTTGCTAGTGTTAGGCTATGTTCGTATCTGTATTAGTAAAGTGTAAAACATAATCTAAAAAATATGTGTTGGCCCAGCATTCCTTGCTGAGAGAATTAGAGGATTGGTGGTGTGACTTGTGGTAATCCACCGTGGAGTTGTTGTGCACAACTGTACATTGTCTGTTTCACAGAAAAGTGCCCCAAACTACACATGTCCAGAGTTCTTACAATTCCAGTCTCGTAATTGTTACTGCCTTCTATGCACGCCTTTCTTGTGAAACAGGATGAAACCTTTTATTCCACTGGATTTTGCTGAGACAGGGGGTTCTAATTATTTCTAGTTGGCTTCTGGATGGACGATTTGATGGATTAGTTTTGATTGCTTCTTTTTTTGACCAGCGGTCAAATCAGTTCTTTTTTTAGTGTCCCCCTTTGTTTTCAGTTTGTTATGTAGTCCTCATTTTCGTATTTTGATGCCGACGTGCTTCTTGAGTTAAGTGCTAACATCAAACTAGAAAAGTGGATTTAGTTCTGATCAGAATCTTACTGTACTTTTTTATTGCTGTCTTGTTCCTAGCTTTGTGTTTGATATCGCTGTCAATATTTTGTTATTGTTAAACTTTTTCTTGGCAACTGTTATTATCTTAGTTTGTATATGCATTTGCGGTCTAAATAATCTTTCTTTGTTGTAAACAGGAGCAACTTCTTTCCTTTTCACCGAATACAAGTATGTTGGACTATTCATGGGCATTTTTGCCATCCTGATCTTCCTCTTCCTTGGCTCTGTTGAGGGGTTCAGCACAAAGAGTCAACCTTGCCACTACAGCAAGGACAAGACATGCAAGCCTGCTCTTGCTAATGCCATCTTCAGCACAATTGCCTTCGTGCTTGGTGCAGTCACTTCTCTCGTGTCTGGTTTTCTCGGAATGAAGATCGCAACTTATGCAAATGCCAGGACAACTCTTGAGGCAAGGAAGGGTGTCGGGAAGGCATTCATTACTGCTTTCCGCTCTGGTGCTGTGATGGGCTTTCTGCTTGCTGCAAGTGGCCTTTTTGTTCTTTACATTGCAATCAACTTGTTCGGAATTTATTATGGTGATGACTGGGAGGGTCTTTTTGAGGCTATCACTGGTTACGGTCTTGGCGGTTCTTCTATGGCTCTTTTTGGCCGTGTAGGTGGTGGGATTTACACTAAAGCTGCCGATGTTGGTGCTGATCTTGTTGGGAAAGTAGAAAGGAACATCCCTGAAGACGACCCGAGAAACCCAGCTGTAAGAGTTCTTTCACGACATTTTAAAGACTTATGTATTTCTAATAATGCTTGAAATCCTCTGCATCAAAGTTTCTCAATAATTCATGTTGTCGACCATAGCATTAACATTTTGATGGGTATATGTATCTACATGCAACAATGATCATTCCTTCCACTCCTTGCAGGTCATTGCGGACAATGTTGGTGACAATGTTGGAGACATTGCTGGAATGGGGTCAGATCTCTTTGGCTCCTACGCTGAGTCATCTTGTGCTGCTCTTGTCGTTGCCTCAATCTCTTCTTTTGGAATCAATCATGAATTCACCCCTATGATGTACCCACTCCTAATCAGCTCTGTGGGTATAATAGCCTGTTTGATAACCACTCTTTTTGCAACTGATTTCTTTGAGATCAAGGCTGTAGATGAAATAGAGCCTGCCCTCAAGAAACAGCTTATAATTTCCACTGGTGTGATGACTGTTGGCATTGCACTTGTCAGTTGGTTAGGCCTCCCATATACCTTCACAATCTTCAACTTTGGTGCCCAAAAGACGGTGTATAACTGGTATTGTCATTTTTAAATTGGAATTTCCCTATGTTATTTAGAACTCATTAAATTCATGATCTCACTTTGCCCTAAATTTGATAGGCAACTATTCTTATGTGTGGCGGTTGGTCTCTGGGCCGGCCTAATCATTGGATTTGTTACAGAGTATTACACGAGCAATGCATACAGGTACTTGCATTTTTTTAATCATATTTAATAGTGTTTGACTGGTTGTTATCTGTAGATTTGCTTTAAGTCCCTGACCATTCGAATTTTCCCCTTCCAGTCCTGTGCAGGATGTTGCTGATTCCTGCAGAACTGGAGCTGCTACTAATGTCATCTTTGGTCTTGCTCTGGGATACAAATCAGTCATTATCCCTATTTTTGCTATTGCCATTAGTATTTTCCTCAGCTTCAGCCTTGCAGCAATGTACGGTGTTGCTGTGGCTGCTCTTGGAATGCTCAGCACGATTGCTACTGGTCTTGCCATTGATGCCTATGGCCCTATCAGCGATAACGCTGGAGGGATTGCTGAAATGGCTGGCATGAGCCATAGAATTCGTGAGAGAACCGATGCTCTGGATGCTGCAGGAAACACCACTGCTGCCATTGGGAAGGTACACATGCCTATCTAAGCATACTTGGTTGCATGTTTTTTATTTTAAGAGCTCGATCACATTTAAGGAAGTGCAGTCCATTGTAATTGGATAGATGGTTGTTCACTGTTCTTTTTTTCCCCACAAAATTCATTTTCAAAGCACAAAATTTCCATTCCTGTGATTGTGTACTTGTAGGGTTTTGCCATTGGCTCGGCTGCCTTGGTGTCCCTTGCCCTCTTTGGTGCCTTTGTGAGCCGTGCTGCGATCTCAACTGTTGATGTTCTGACGCCTAAAGTTTTCATTGGACTGATTGTTGGTGCTATGCTCCCATACTGGTTCTCTGCAATGACCATGAAGAGTGTTGGCAGCGCAGCGCTCAAGATGGTGGAGGAAGTCCGGAGGCAGTTCAACACCATCCCTGGGCTCATGGAGGGCACCACTAAGCCTGACTATGCGACATGTGTGAAGATCTCCACTGATGCATCCATCAAGGAGATGATCCCCCCGGGTGCTCTTGTAATGCTCACACCTCTTATTGTCGGGATCTTGTTTGGTGTTGAGACCCTCTCTGGAGTCCTTGCTGGTGCTCTCGTTTCTGGTGTTCAGGTTGGTGCTTTTTTTTTGGATTATAGTTCCATCATTCTCTTACTATGCTCCATTCATAACCATGTTGTTCCGTTCAGATTGCCATCTCTGCATCAAACACTGGTGGTGCCTGGGACAATGCAAAGAAGTACATTGAGGTAGAACCTTTGATGACAGTAACACCTATCAGCCAGCAGGTTTATTTTTCCCCATATTTGCCACACATTATTAACTCTGGTTCACCATGGTTTTAGGCCGGCGCATCTGAGCATGCAAGAACCCTGGGCCCGAAAGGCTCAGACTGCCACAAGGCTGCCGTGATCGGTGACACCATCGGGGATCCTCTCAAGGATACCTCAGGCCCCTCCCTCAACATCCTCATCAAGCTCATGGCCGTCGAATCCCTCGTGTTTGCCCCCTTCTTTGCCACCCATGGAGGCATCCTCTTCAAATGGCTTTAGAGGGAACAGATAGACGGACCGATGGTTTTAATTTTGCCAGGGGGACATTTCAAGATCATCTATAGAGCTTTTTCAGTTGACCCATAACGTGCCCTCCTTTGTCTCCCATTTGTTCTTGCTGTCTTGCCATCATGTTGCATTTATCAGCAGCATACCTTTGTCTACTTTTGAGTCTGGTAGTAGTACGTAGTTGAGGGGAGCAAATCTCCGGCCATTCTACAGGTTTGGACAAGTGTATCGGGAACTTCCATTTTTGCCTGTAGATAGGATGATGGTGATGACAATTCTTGTATGTGCTTAGAATGCACAGAGCGGATTTCCTGTCTCGTGAACATTTCCCCGGGAGCTTCTGTTTCTATTACGTGGATGATTAAAGTGGGATGATATTTTGTCGCTGCTTCAGGCTTTTGTGTGCCATGCTGTGCTGTTTTTTTTTTTTTTTGGCTCTTGAAACAAAGAATACAAACAGCTGTGGGCTAACCAGTTAGTTCCTGCGTCTCAAACGGGTGGCTTAATTAAGAGTAAAATGAGATTATATCTCTGTTGATCGGAGGACCAGTCGCCCAATTCCAAAGCTCCTAAACAAGCAGCAAGTATTTGGGTTGGGTTGGGCTCGTATTGTCCTCTCGCGGCTCCGGTGAAGCGAGACACGAGAGAATGAGAGAACCAACAGTTACAGCTCTCTCGCCTCTCATGCCAATCGGCGGTGTGCGCAAGCCCGCAGGAGGCGCCGGTCTCGCGGACCCGTTCGGTCTGCTACCAAAGCCGATCGGCACCAGCACGCGAGATGCGGCCGCCAACGCCGGGCGCCTCTGTCGGGAAGCGGCGGCTCGGCGAGCAGCCTAAAATATAGAACATCAAAACATACAAGTTCATGCAAAGGTTCATTCCTCACAATTGTTTTGTTTGCAGAATATCTCGGTTGGGCTCCTCCCCTCGTACTTCTTTCATTTTTTTTTTTTTGGATGAACGCAACTGTCTTCATGTGTTATATTCATTTCTCTTTGGATCATATGCAGTAAATATGTTGCTTTTACGAAGCAAAGAAAGCATTTTGTTTAGTCCTTGATGAAGGACAGGTGAACACACGAGAACCTGAACTCCTGTAGTGGATGTCTGCCTGTGGGAAAAAGGTTTGTCCTTCCCTGTTGAGTTAGGGGGACAAGCATCTAGGGTGTGTTTTTTCAGTGGTGTTTTATGACTGCCATTAATGATGTTTGACCCTAATACGAGTGTTTGTGCAAACGAACCAGAAACTGATAAACCATTTCGAAACGGCGGCGGAAAAACCGTTCTGTTTGTTTGTTCAATGGAAGCATAAGCTGAAAATAATAGGGTCTAATCTTTTAGGATTTAGAAAGATGTGCTACAAAGTCCTAAATACATCCTACTAGGATTGAGCTCCTTCTCCTATTTAGATTAGGATTTTTACTCTAAATTAGAGAATAGTTGAGATTATATAAACCATGGGAGTGACAATGCGCGAGAATCAAGAAACAACGCAACCAAACCTACTCATCCAAAGATATAGGTGCACGAGAGGATTAGTTGCTAGAATATTCTTTAGCACTAGCTCGCTCGTTTTGGCTTTAGCTTCTGGCTTTTGGTTTCTAGTTCACTATTCCTTAATTTCATCTTTTTCTGGCTTTTTGGCTTTTCTTGGACTTTTTGCCTTTTCTTTTTTCTCTCGTATTTCTTTGCATTGTCTGTGATGAGCTAACATATTTTTTCTTTTTTCTATTTTTTAATTTTAATTACACCAAAAAGCTATCAGCAGTTACAGTGCAAAATAAGCCATCTATAGTGAAAAGCCATAAGTCACAAAAAGCCAAGTTGACTAGGGCCTAGATTCTTATATAGCGCAAGTATCTAAGGGTTATAAAAGATTTGACAGAGTTATGAGTGAGCAGCAATTCCTTTTACTTTTTTGAGATTGTGGTTAAAGAATTTGTAGTCAGCTTCGTTAAAATTTCACTCTTGTCGTGGTTGCTTTAAATTCATTATTTTGATTCTGTAGGATTGAATACTGCAATAAGAGGGGGATGAATGATTGTCGAAGCTTTTTGAAGTCTTTTGACGATCGGTGACACTTTCGACCACTCGATGATCAATAGTTCGCTTCAATCGACTGATCTGTTTGATTGCTTCGCTCGAACACTTTGAATGTAGTCATAAGATTCAAACCACCAGCAATCACCAGGGCACTTTAAGCAAATCAAGAACCAGATTAATTCAAGACTATCTTTATTACTGAAAATTCGTGGATTTACAATGGCCTCACAAGCACCGCTAAAAACCTAGCCAAAAAATTAAAGCTAAAACCTTCTCAAGACTCTCTAAGAACCACACAAGAGCCTTGCAAAAGTCGTATCAAAAACCATATGTTAACCTATAACATCTCCCTGCTTTTATATGTTAGCATCACAAACCGTGTCTACCTCAATCACGGATACAAACCTTATCTCTTCCGAAAACCAAGAGACTTGAAACCCTTTCGAACACGAGTTTTATTTAAACATTCAATCCTCTCAGTTATGGATTTCATCCATAACTCCTAACACACCATGTGACGACGTCTCTATGATAGCATATCCTGTATCTTCATCACGCACCATCAACTCTCGTGTCAAAGCCTCCTGAACCACACTGCCCATAACTTCTCTACGAATCACCACCTTTGATCTCCACATGCTTCAATGTAAGCTCGACGACCTCGCGTGACATTTTTGACCACCCGGACCTCAATTTTCCCCATCCTAGTCTCGATCCTACTTATCACCGACTATGATCGTCTCTACGCCCAACTGCACCAGTGGCGGACCCAGGGTTTTACCAAAAGGTATGCTGCACCAAAATTTTCATATGCAATTCGGTAAAACCATTTACCAATTCGGTAAATAATTGTAAAATTTGCACCGTAATTCAGTATACAGGAACTAAATAATATGATAAGTCTTAAATTCAAGGATTAAGTTGGAAACTTGCACAAATTACAATATAAATAGTTCAATCACCATACTAATAGTCTCAAATATACATAAAAGAGACTTACAATACTATTTGTCTGACTTTTTTGGCCTACGCTTTCTAAAGGACATGAAAGTCTCGATTATATAATATTCATCCACTTCAAAGAAAATATCCCGCTCAGTGAATATGACTAGACAATCATCGAAAAGACTATCACTCATCTTATTTCCTAACTTTGTTTTCACTAAAACCATTGCAGAAAATACACTTTCAACACTTGCTGTTGCCACTGGTAGAAGCAAAACCAATTTGAGAAGCATATAAATCATATCATACACTTTATGCTAAGACCTGATAGCGAGGAGATATAAAGCAAGATATTCAAACTCTAAATCAGCTTAGACCTACTCCTTTAACTCAAGCACTCAACTAATCCACCAATGGCATATGCCACAATGAGTTTGCGTGTTAACCATTTTGCATCAATTTAAAATTAACAGGCATAGGAAGTTCAAAGGTGAAATTGCATAAAGAAATACCATCTGACACTTGCTATTTGTGTATCGGTGCATATGAGGGCTCAGGGCCTGTTCTTTACCTCACAAGCTGGTGACTTTTGGCTTTTGCTACAGCACCTAACTTTCAAACGGAGTATTTTCTCAAGACGGGGTCTACAAGTTAAACGATCTACACGTTAAAAGCCCCAACATCTGTACTAGCCAAAATCACAAGTGAGTATCTGTCTCTCCGTAATCTGTACCGTAAACAACCAACATTCAAAAATTTCAGCTAAAAAGCCATAAGCCGCAGCCGAAAAGAACATGCCCTCATATGACTCGGGGAGTGGATACAAGACGGTAAGATGCCTTCTTCCCTGTCCCATGTGTGGGAGTTCTCCCGTCTTTTGGATCGCCTGATGGCGGCAGATCAAGCGGAACCGAACGCTGAGCGAAACAAAGCGAGTAAAAAAACTGCTGTGGGTTGAGAAGGGAAAGAAATCGGCTGGGCCCTATGGTATGTCGTGGCCCACTCGGCATATACAAGAACCAAACCATCACAAATACCAATCAGGTTGTCCACGACCACAATTCCACGCTCTCCAAAAATCATCAACTTTAGATCACTCATTACGACCGGTTACGTCCTTCATGCAAAGTCTGGTCGCTAACTCATCGCGTACTCAAAGACACAAGTACTCGGAAAATACTATCGCTCCGTTCAGAACACTCAGGAACCGTAACCATTGCTACCGACCATCAAATAAGGTTGTTCCATCGAGTACCGATCGCAACGTCGCACCAACAGTACTCCAAACCATGAGATGACAATTTTTTAGTTTTATAATTTATTCTCGTATTCTTCTGTAACATACTGATGTATCAACACCATTTTGAAAGAAATATTAGAGAATATCATCATTGGTATTTGAGCAAAATTCCCTTCTGTATTTATTGTCAGCAATAGCATGTTTATCTTCAGTGTCGAGAGAGAATTTCATGACATTCTGGCGACTGCAGATCACAAGAAGTTTTTTTTTGGGGTCTATATGCGGGTGTTAATGAGAATATAGATAGTCAAGAAAATGCTCCAACAATATTCAGCTGTGAAAAGGTGAGCTCCAGGCTCCAGCCAGTAGCAAATAAACACACAAAAAATGGCAAACATAAACTTTCTGAATGCGCCTTTGATCATATCATAGACAAGCAATTTCCTCTTCAGTACAACAGAACCAGATTCTTGTGTACCCTTTATCCAAAAAATGACACATCCGGTCTGAAGAATAAGCAAAACAAATACATTAAAGAATCTGGTCCCAAAGTACAAAAAAATCCTTCTAGAATAGTTCAATCCTGCACATCTGAAGGTGAGCAAAATGTATCTGAGCTTTGCTCAAGTAGTATCGTTGCTGACAAGCTGACACAATATCTGTGTCCGTCACTACAACAAACCATATCTCATGTTATAATGCTTCTAATCCTAAGTTGCCTCTTGATAGATCACCCAGACTTGCTCTTCAGGCTGTATACGTTTCCGACGACTCCAACCACGCTAACAACTATGGCCAACCCCAGCATCACAAGTGACAGGAGCCTCTCTCCATGCCCTAAGCACTTCCCTTCCTTGTCCAGCCTCAATGCTACCAGAGCTGGGAACATGAACCCCAATGCAAGCCCTGTCGTTGCGCCGGTGAACTTGAAGGCGATCCAGATGTTGGGTATCATTGTTGAGACGAGATAGATGAGTGCCAAGAGAACCACTGTCAAGGTGAGCATCTTCTTCCTGCTATGGGGCGCCAACTCGCCAAAGATCAATGAGTCCACCGTCTGCCTCAGGGAGAAGTGGACGACCGGGAAGACCAGGACCAGATGGATGACATACCCAATCCTGACAATGTAGTTGAGGACCGAGCTGAATCTGATCCCGAGATCCTTGTCGAAGTTGGTGAGCACATCGGATTCTGTGTCATCACCGAACAAGAGGTACCCTGAGATGGCAGTCAGTGCATATACCACAACACATAGTATAGTACTGATCCTCCCAATCTTGTACATGTTGCGGGGAGTCTTCTCCTTGAGCTCGTTGTAGATCGGCTGGACATTGAAATGGCAGATGTAGGCGTTTGTCATGATCGGTATCACCACAAGCAAGTCCAGCATCGCCGCTCTTGAGCTAAAATCCGGCCCCATCCTTGGCATACTGATTTTGCCCTCGATGAGCTTGACCAACGCAATGATGCACGACACAACCACAAACACAACAGCAAGGGCAACCGAAGCAGCAGACGACAAGCTCAGTGAGTCAATCTTCTCAAGTGCGCACAATGGGGCAAGGAAGATCACCAGAACCACCAAGATCAGCAGCCTCCGATTATCCCACTCGCCATGACCAATCAACTGATCCATCACTCCGATGTGCTTAAGTGATCCTGACATCACATCTCCGATGATGATGAGATACACCACGAGAATCCCAGCATTGTTGATGATGACACACATCTGCGCCACAATGCTCGCCGGACGGCCAAGCGCCTTGTGCACAACCTCACCGTACGACAGCGCGCGGCAATACACTGAGAACCTCACGAGCAGCTCGATGGTGATCTCGGACAGAATCCCCATGACCAGAATCGAGACGAGCCCGACGGCGACGCCAAGAACCTTCATGGTGGCCGGGAGGGCCATAATGCCGGCCCCGATGATGGAGGTCGCGAGGTTGAACACCGCGCCGGGCACGCCGGACCCCTCGGGGGGGCCGGCGGGACCGTCGCCGATGAGCGGCAACTCATCGTGCTCGCCGCAGCCGCAGTCTTCCGCCTCGCCCAAGAACGAATCTTGCTTGGAGATCTTGGCGTGGGCGTTGTAGACGCCACTGGCGGCGTTGGATTTGACCTGGTTGGATTGGAGCTCGATGGAGGGAGAGGTCAATGGGAGGGCCGAGTAATTCGGGTTCATCTTGCTTATTGGCGCATCAAAGATGGATCAACAAACCAAGAAGAAGATGAGAAAAAATTTTGGTGGAAGAGAGGAGGAACAAATTGTGCTAAAATTGTGTGGGTGGGGGGTGGGGGGGGGGTTCTATCTCCTATCTACTGCTCCAAGAACACAAAATTGCACAGAAAAGGGAGGAAATTTTGATGACTCTTGTATCGATACTTGGTGGGCATTGGTGATGCTGCAAAAGCTTCCTCCTTTGTCCCTTTCTTGGTGAGATTTGGATGGAGAAACCAGAGCTAAATTTGTCTCCTCGACTGGAGCAAAAATTGGAACACGTACAACCAAGAAAGCAGAGAAATCTTGGGGAGCTACCTGGGGATTGGATTGATATGGCTGAGGCGTTCAACCGTGGAGAGATCTGAGTTTTATCTCTCTCTTGTTCTTTTTTGTGTGTTTATTTCTACTCCCTCCCTGTTCTTGCTTCTCTCTCATATGTGTCCCCTAAACTTGAGTATAGTCAATTTACGTTAATTCCGAGTGAGGATAGCTGCATCAACTGTGCGACTCCGTGTGCACACCTACGTAGTCGATGATAAGTGGGTCCGATACATATGTGGGGCCAGAGCGTCATCGGATACAGTCTGGCGCTTCGTAAACACAGTCTCGCTCCACCTCTCACGCGTCCGGCCACATGGAAGGCGTGCATACGAGAACAGCTCTTCCATCTGATTGGCCCACGGTCAGGGATGGGACCCACTTGGTGGCTACCGCCACCTGTCTGAGGGAGGAAGATCCTCCCTAATTACTTTGAGAGCTTTGCTCTTCTCAGCTGCTCCTTCTAGTAGCTAAATTTCCTTTTCTCAAGTATAGCAATTGCAGCCGTTTCAAAAAAAAAAAAAGTATAGCACTTGCAGTATAATGGTAGGGTTACAAGTTAATGAAGAAGTCTTCAGGTTCACAAATGATCTTATCGCGTTTGGTATGATTTGACCAAGAAAATAGTCCATTCATTGAATTAATCTTCGGTTGACCAAGCACAGCTCGAAGTTTCTTTGCAACAACGTATTTTTATTGGGAATAAGGCCCTGATCAATATGGCTTCAGCTTATTTTTGCACTATTCATAAATTTCGTCTTTTTCTGAACTTTTGGCTTTTTTGAGTTTTTTTACCGGTTCTTTTTTTCCTCGTATTTGTTTACATTATACGTGATGGGCTAATATGTTTTTTCTATTTTTAAATTTTTTTAAATTTAATTATGGTAAATAAGCCTCTGTCAGCTACAGTGCTTTTTTCAGCCAGCTACAGTGTTTTCAGCCATAAGCCATAAGGCTTTCAGCCGAACCGATCACCACCTAAGAAGACTGAGACATTTGTTTAAGTATAAATTATAATAACGTCAAGCATTTTGCCTTGTGTTGACTAGCATTGGAATCTGCCTTAAGTAGGGTTATGATAATTGGCAAAAAAAATTATCAGTTTTACTGGTACCCACGGGTAAAAATGGATACCCACCAAATTTGAATTGAAGCCAATTTGCAACTAATTTGGGCTAATTTGAATTCAACCGACAATCGGCCGATAATCACTTATTATCAGATGATATTTTTAATTTTGAATTCTAATTAAAAAATTTTGGCCGAAATCTTCTGATTTTTTTTTGATTATCGACAAAATCAGCCATACCGCTCGCCCTCGTTAAAATTTTAAAACCGGTAAGTAATGAAAACCCTAATCCTCTACGGTCAGCTCTCTTATATTTGAGTCTTTGTTCATCAGTTAATCACTATGCAGATTGGGTAGAGTTTTTGTAGATATCCAGAACCCCTAATAGCAGGCGGGATGCCCCGCCAGGCGCGAGGCCACGTCGCCCCGCCCGCGCCCTCCGGCCGGCGCGTGGCGGGGGATTCCGGTACGGCCGGGGGAGGGAAATCCCTCCTCTTTTTCGGAAATTACGTACAGGTCCATTTTTCTCGCAAAGAGGTCCTTTTTTCTCTCGAAGAGGTCCCTGACGGTTTTTTTTACGGCGGATTTTTCTGAAAAACCCCCTCCAGTTTGCAGGATGGCGCCCCGCGATTTTCTAAATTGCGTACGGGTCCTCATTTCATTACATACGGGTCCTCAATTTTTACGGAAAAACCCTTTACCTTTTTCGAAAATACGCATGTGCCCTCGATTTTTTTTTAAAACTCCTCACAAATTATCGCCTCTTTTACTTCGGTGCACACGGTGGCTGGCGCGGCGTGTCGCCGCGCCTATGCTGCTAGTACTACTTATTTTCTAAGCACTGAAGCGCATGCTTCTTGGGCTTGGTATGACGCCGTAAAGTTATCCAAAAAAAAATGATCAAGACATCCTAACATTAAACAATTCTCTTTTGGCCTCTGAGTTGCCTTGATCTGCACTCAAAAACAAGTACACTTGCTGCCAACTTTCCAAGATTATTCTTCGCTTCAGAGCAATCTGTGTACTGTGTAAAGAAAAAGTTGCTTACACTCGCGCCTTTCAAGATCATTGCATTATCTTTTGTAAACATCTCAAGCAAATGTCAGTGTCTACAGCCTGCCACTGAATCTCAGTTCTCAAATTCTTTTATTTACTAATACAGAAAAGCCCTCTTCACTCGTAATATTCCTCTTTGATCAATGTTAGTCTGATTATCTGAACCTACTTCAGATGAATAGATAAACGCTCAAAGAGCATCATGTACCACTTTAGTTAGGATCATAAGACAGCCAAGGGATAATGTTGTTCAGTTGCCAACTTGGCACTGTTCCTCCAAAATGATGATTTCTTCACTGGATGAGGATAACACACATGGCGAGTAATCAAGTAGCATAAGCTGCAAAATTATGTAATTCATCTGGGTCTGGAATGACGGAGATCTGAGCTTCTTTTGGAAGAGAGTCATCCTCTGCAGTGGATTCAGCTTCAGCAAGCAACTCGTTGCAGTGGACGGAGAGGGTGCATTTTTCTTGTTGGAAGATAATGAACTGAGATCATGCAAAGATATAGAGAAGATTATTAAGAAAAAATGTTAGTACTTACGGGTTCTTGCAAAGCATTGGGCTTTGAATTGTTAAAACATATTAGCATAAAGTGATCTCCTTAATTGAGCTGATCAGTACAGTGGGGTCCGAACAAATAAATCTAACCTGTAGGCAAAAGGTAGGCGTACAAGGCCAACATTATAGTGATTGAATCGCTTGAATTTATAAACACAACCACATAGATTATCATAGACTTTTCCATGCATTTTCTTACCTGTCTCCCGGGGTATATCTATGAGATCATGGAATCAAAGACACTTTTTTGCACTGCTTTGTACCATATTTATAAAAATATCAGTATGATGATTGTATTGATAAAAATATCGTTTTTGCAGCCCAGCGGCCGCAAGGCGACACGTGGCGCCTACCGTCTGGCGGCTGGGCGGCAGGCAGCCTGCAGCCTCCTCCCTGGGTGATAGGCTGCCTGCCGCCGGCCGCTGGGCGGCAGGTAATTAGGCCGGCTAATCAGCTAGCCTAATTACTTGCCTAATTTTTTTCCATTTAGTGTTTGTTTAAAATTTTAAATATACCAAATGAGATCAAAAAATTACGAAAATTTGTGTACAGCCTCCCGATACAACTTTCCTCATAGTGTAATTTTTGAAAAAATTTATCCATGGCAAATGTTGCTAAAAAATTCATACAATTTGATACTTTTACGAGTTTTTATATATAGCAAACGAGCTCTAAAAATTATGAAATTTTATGTGAAGTGTCCTAATATAGTAATAGTTATTATATAATTTTTTAAAAATTTTATGCGGTCCAAATTAGACACGTTTGTGTGGATTAACTTAATTATGAATTTAACGAAAAAATCCCATGATTAAGTTAATCCGAACAAATATGGCTAATTCGGACCGCATAAAATTCCCAACAAATTACATAATAATTATTACTACATTGGAAGTCTTCACATAAAATTTCGTAATTTTTAAAGCTCATTTGCTATATGTAAAAACTTATAAAAATATCGAAATTATATAAATTTTTAAGTAACATTCGCCATGATACAAGTGACTGTTACAACTTACAAGGGGGATCGAACGAACGAATATACGGACACGTGGGCAACGCACCTCGCTCCACACGCTGTTCCCGTAATCACGTACTTGGCAGGCACGTGCGGAGGAACGGTAATTAGCGAGCTCGTACGAGCGGTATATCCATATCCCAACTCCTGAACTAACTAATTCTGCCCGGGTTTGCAGTTTTGCTGTTCCGGAGTTGTGCCGCGCACGCATCCGCAGCCATGCCCCGGTACCCGATCGCCTCTATCTTCTGGCGCGGCTGCGCGTCCATGCACGTAGCCTCGCCCGCCGCGCGCAACCGGCCGCATGCAACCCCGTCCTGATCCATCCGCCGCATGCAACCACCGTAGCTAGGCGTGGTTGCAGTGGGCGTCGCGTGCAGCTGATTACCGCGTGCCGCATGCATGCGCGCGCTTGATTATAAACCGAGTGCTTCCGTCGCCTCACATGCACGCTCGCCATTGTTAACATCGCGGGAGCGAGAGCCAAGAAGGGAAGGGTTTAGACAAATATACGAGGAGTGTGTCCGATCAGGCTATCGCTATGGAGCTAGAGCACTCGCCCGCGAGTAATCTTTCCATGCTGCGGCCGCCGCGTGTGCCCATGCCGATGAACAGGTTGGCGTCGTCGGCGAAACAGCCGGGGTCGTCGCTGCTCTCCGCGGCGGTGCAGGAAATGCTGATGGTCCAGAAGGGCAAGGTCATCAAGAAGCCGCCGCGGTCGCTGCGCCTCCCGCCCGGCAGCGACAGCGCCGAGAGGAGGAAGGCCGCGGAGCCGGCCGAGCGCGCGGCGAAGATGCGGCAGGCGCTGGCGAAGAGGGTCGCCAGGCGCGTGCTGAAGCGGGGCGCGCCGTCGCCGGACGAGAGAAGGGTCGTCCTGACGTGCTGCTGCCCGCGGCTCCCGCCGGGCCTGCGCTGCGCGCTGCACCAGGGCGCGCCGGGCAGGTCCTGGATGCGCGTGCAGCGCGGCGGCGGCTCCGCGGGCGAGGCCGTGGCGCCCAGGGCATGCGGGCGTGGCGGGTGGGTGTTCAGCGAGTACGCGCGGTGGCGCAGGAGCGTGTGGATGCCGAGCCGGTTCTACCTGGAGGGCGTCTTCGATCAGGAGGACCAGGCGGCATGAGCAGCCCGTACGTGGATCGGGCTCGACGGCCGGCACTGAGCGAACCGCTAGCTTGTTCCTATCAGATGCGTGTAGATAGATGTGCTAGTACTTGTTTTCGTAGGTTCTTAGCGATCTGGAGCAAATAAGCCAACGAATGCAGTTGTACATGCATGCATGATGCATGGCCAATGCTTGTTCCAATTGTATTTCAACTTTGTGGTGTACATACGGGAGTCCAAAGAAATTTGGTTATTCGGTCTCAGTTTTCTTAAAGGGAAAACGGCCGAAAGTGCTCGGAATTCATTCATTAGCAAACCAGTTTACAAAAATTCTCGTGTCTCTACTCTGCATGTTCATAGTCCGAGTTTTCTAGAATTTCTCCGAATCTAAATAAATCATACGTAAGATCAATATTAAAACATCGACACCAGTGTTACAAGAAATTATAGAGGAAAACACGTTGATTTATGTCACCTTTTCGGGCTTAAACCTAGGGTTATGTCAAATTATTTGCAAAACCTTCCAAACATAAATTTCTATGATATAAAGTGCATTTTTCTCAGAGATCATTGAGAAGATGTCACATAAACTAGGAATTTATTATATTTTTAATCAACTCATAAATTAGGCTTTTAGTTAATTATTGCTATTTAACCATCATTTGGTAGAATACAGACAATTTCCCATGGTTCATAGCGATTGGGTTAAAAAAAATTATATGATTTGTTTTGTAGTATTCTTTACTGTACTTAAGCCAATTCAACATGATTTTTCCTGATCCTATATATAGTTGCGAAGTACTGGCTAGCGTAGCAATGTGCTGGGTGCTTTCTTTTCCACTTATATCTTGTGGCTTCTGACTTATACTACAGTAACTAGTTTTCAAACGATACGTTTTTTTATAGGTGGGATCAACAAGAAGATTATAGTAAAAAGTATACCAAGTTTAGCTGTACCATCAAAATCGCATGCGACTATTTTTCTTTATATATCATCTCTCACGAACAGCCAGAATTCAAAAATTTAAAAGAACCCACCCAATTTATTTTGCAATGTTTGCATCCAATATTGGGGATATATGGATTTGTTACAGTAAAGGGTATTTATATAAAAGACTCAAAGTAGATGGTAACTTTTGCTAATCAAACGGTGCAGACTGTACCCTTGTAGATAGTTCAGGACCTGAGGATCGAATTGAAATTTTCCTTCGGACAACAAGGAAGCACGCGCACTGCACGTGAACTCGGGCTCTAAACCCTCCTCCTCCTCTGTCCTTCTTCCCATCGCCGCCGCCGCCGCCTCAACCGAAACCCTAGCCCCATTCGCCGTCGCCGCCTCTGCGGAGGCCATGGAGGACGTGTGCGAGGGGAAGGATTTCTCCTTCCCGGCAGAAGAGGAGCGCGTGCTCCAGCTGTGGTCGGAGCTTGACGCCTTCCACGAGCAGCTCCGCCGCACGGAGGGGGGCGAGGAGTTTATCTTCTATGACGGCCCCCCTTTCGCCACCGGCCTACCCCACTACGGCCACATCCTGGCCGGCACCATCAAGGATGTGGTCACCCGGCACCAGTCAATGCGCGGCTGTCACGTCGCGCGTCGCTTCGGATGGGACTGCCACGGCCTTCCCGTGGAGTTCGAGATCGACAAGGCCCTTGGCATCACCAACCGGCAGCAGGTGCTCGACCTCGGCATCGGCAAGTACAACGAGACCTGTCGGGGCATCGTCACCAAGTACGTCGCCGAGTGGGAGACCGTCGTCACGCGCACGGGAAGATGGATCGATTTCAAGGACGACTACAAAACAATGGACATCAAGTTCATGGAGAGCGTCTGGTGGGTTTTCTCCCAACTCTGGGAGAAAGACCTCGTCTACAAGGGTTTCAAGGTCAAATTCCTAATCTCACTCTGGTTAATTTTGAGTGTGTGTTTGCTTTACATAATTCTGAGTTTGGTATACGAAGTTGGACAAGCTTAGGCTTCAGGGAAATGGAAATCTCATGGTGTTCAGAACTATGCCTAGTCGAACTGTTTGATTATCTGGATTTCGGAATTTCTATGTCCGAAAAATGAAACTAGTTCTGAGTTTGGTTTATGAGGTTGGACAAGCTTAGGCTTCAGGCAAATGCAGATTTCATGGTGTTCAGAACTATGCGAGTATGCCGAGAAGAACTGTTTGATTTATTTAGAATTTGGAATTTCTGTGTGTGAAATATGGAACTGTAGTTCAACTGTTATTATGTTGCAATTTATGTATGAGAAACTGTTATTACGTTGCAATTTCTGTATGAGAAGATTAAATAGCCAATGTCTAGAAACAGTGTTCACCAAGGCGCTAGTCGAGCGGCAGACCAGTGCCTAATTGCTGATTAGGCGGGCCTAGGCGCCGCTGGGCGGGATAAATCGGCTTGGCTGGCGAGGCGGGAGGGTGTCATCTAGCGCCTAGGTGGGATAGGCGGCCGGCTTTTAGAACGTTGTCTAGAAATTACGCGGAAAGTGGCTTTTCATTTCGTAGTTAAAGCTGTTGCGATGACATGGAGCTGTAACTGTTTAGCTTTATCTGTTGCTTCTGTTAAGGGAATGATCCATTTCTTGTGTGATGAGTTGGGTCATGGCAGGAACTAAATTAAATTGTGTATTGATTCTAATGTAGTCGCTGCATTGAAGTTGCCTTTGCCTCTAATGCACAACAAGCCTCGTTTCTGTAGAAGTTGCCTTGTACTTTTTTCCTATAGAGGAAAAGAATAAGACATGCATAAAGTATCGGGTGATCTTATTTGTCCTATCTAAAAGGAGGAAGTGGATCAGAGTTGTTTTCTTGTTTATTCTAGTGTAAGGAATCTTTTAAAAGTTAAAACCCTCTGAACTCTTCTTGTTGTTCCAGGTGATGCCTTACAGCACAGGCTGCAAAACAGCATTGTCAAACTTTGAGGCGGGGCTGGACTATAGGGTTAGTTATTGGCTTTGTTCCTGTTCTAGCTCATATTCTGTTGTTGCAGTTTGTAATAACTGATTCTTTTATGGTGTTGTAGACTGTTCCAGACCCAGCGGTGATGGTCTCTTTCCCTGTTGTCGGTGATGCAGACAATGCAGCTCTTGTTGCGTGGACTACAACGCCCTGGACACTTCCGAGCAACCTAGCATTGTGTGTCAATGCCAATCTTGTGTATGCCAAGGTTAGTACTTCTCTGTTTTCCTGGGTTATTTTTGCATTTTGTAATGCTATAAACTATAGCTGTCGAGTTTCATGACTGTTAGCTGTAGTTCATACTTGAAAACTTGATTTTACAAGGAAGAGAGATACACTGAAAATAAATAAAGAAAATTCAGTTACGATACTGAGGAATCTTCTCACTTTAACAATAATATGAAGTTCTGAACTTTGGATGTTCACCTAAAGTAAGGCGTAATGCCAAGGTTGTCACGGCGCTTCGGCAAGTCGTGGTGAGGCCTGGACGCCTAGTCGACTAGGCGCTCGCCATGGCGACAGTTAGAAGATAGTAGTTAGATGACAAATAATACCTTATATGACCAAAAATTAAATAACCATGCAACATAGTAGCACAAATTATCTAAATAACCATGTCTCAGGAGGTCCAAATCAGAAGAAATCCATTGAGAGAAGGGTTTGTTCGTAATTTTCAGAAACACTGAGAACTTAATCACAAAAAGATCAAAACCTTCTAACCCTAGCCGCTAGCCAGCCCCTCTCCCGCTGTCTCTCCATCTCTCGCGCCTGACTCTTCTCTCCCCCGACTCCTCTCTGCCGCTCTCTCCGCCTGGTGCCTACCCTCCCCGCCGCCCCCCCACCGCCTCCTCCCCCTGCTCGGTGCCTCCTCTCCCATTGCCAACCCTCCCCGCCACCGCCTCCCCCTGCCACCTCCTCCCCCTGCCCGGCGCCTCCTCTCCCCACCGCCTCCCCTCCTTGTCGCTACCTCTCCCCGCTGCCTCCTCGTCGATCTACTGTAGGAGGCCGCAACAGATTGGCTGCGTGAGGACCGGAGGAGGAGGCTTCAGATTAGTGCCTAAGGAGGACTGGAGGAGGTGCGAGGACGGTGCAGATCGGCGCCGGTGGCCGCCGGCGGTGTAGATCAGGTAAGCCTTTGAAGCCCCCCACCCCCCAGGCGGCCGCCGGAATGAGCTAGGCGACGCCCAACACCGTCTAACTTCTCCCACGCTGGACGATTGGCACGGCGTCCACCTCCAGCCGCTTGGATGACTTGGCGTCGCCTAGGCAATGCCTTGATAACCTTGCATAATGCAAGCCTAACATGAGCCTGTCAGTCAGCTTCTTATATATTATGTTATACATGGTAGATTTGCAGTCTTTGCATTATCTTACTTTTGAGTTACTATGCCTCGTTCTCTGTCTCTGTAATGATTTTGCCTGTGCATACATCTTATTGTCCTTATGTTTGGATATCTACTGGGCCTAATATGAGCTGCCCACCAATAGTTTAATTCCCACGTCTGGCTAATTCCATTTGTATCAGTATGGAGAAGCATGTACCAGTCACTCCAGCAATGGCAATTTAACATTTTTTTATTGTTTGAGAACAAAGGTTGTTTAACCCTTTTGAATTAACTTAATGTTGTAATGATGAAAATATCCGTCTCTTTTCTGATGGTTGTAAAAGAAAGCATATTTGTCATGCTGTCTGTCTATTCTGCTCAGACTAACCCAAGTCATTGTGTCACAAAAGAATTCTATTGTTGACGCCCTTCTCTACTTGTAAACTGCTGTTTTCTTCTGTTTGAGGATGCGTACTTTGTTGCAAACAGGTTAAGGACAAGTCAAATGGAACAGTATACATTGTTGCAGAATCTAGGCTTGGGCAATTGCCAGTTAAGGCCAAAGCTTCTGGAAAGAAGCAAGCACCTTCTAAGGGAAGCACTGTTAAAGCTGTTCAGGGCGGTTTGGATACTGAATTATATGAGTTATTGGCAATGATTCCTGGCTCATCCTTAGTAGGCCTAAAGTAAGTGCTCTTCTTTTAATTGACCTTATGTTTCTTTCAAAGCACATGGGATTAGTTATCCACAACATAATGGAAATTACATTTACATTATCACTTATCTGTACTTAGAAGTGTTTATTAGAACTAGTGAACTAAAAATTTCCAAAACTAGATGTGAGAGTTATGGCTGGGACCCTGGAAGATAACGCTTTTCCATAAACCTGACTGGTTTTCTTTTATCTCTTTGTTAACCATGTGTTGGTTTTGTCAAACTTCACTGCTAATTTTTGGTAGAGCTAAATAACCCACATTGCTTTTAATTTGGATTTTTTAGTCTAATGTTTAGAGATTTTCTGCATTTGGAGAGAATTGGTTCGATTGCTAGTCAACTCAAGCAATGTGTTCCACTTCCATAATCTACTATAGTTTTATGATTGGTGGACATTCTTTTTTTCCCAGTGGTATCAATAATGGTTGATCTTGATTCTTGACTACTGAGAGGTTTTTGAGCAACTCCAAGCATGTCATAGCCAATGATATTTTGAGACCTGTAGCTTTTTCGTGTTTTGACTGTTACTTTTATCTGGTTGCAGATACACTCCTCTATTTGATTTTTTCTTGGAGCTTCAAGAGACTGCCTTTAGGGTGATTGCAGATAACTATGTAACTGATGATAGTGGAACCGGTATTGTCCATTGTGCTCCTGCTTTTGGTGAAGATGACCATCGTGTCTGCCTTGCTGCTGGGATAATTGAGGTTGGAATAATTCTCCTTTACTATTTGAATATTGTTAGACTAACCAACATGCTGCCAAGGCCTTTGGGGTTGAGAGAAAAAGAGTAGATCAGTCAAACTACTTATAAGTATTGAATAAAGGGTACAGTACAATATTCTCCTAATTCCAGTTTGTGTTGTAGTCAAGAACATGTATATGTTTTTTTTTTGCCAGCATTGTAGAGTTTGTATTCTATCTCCTTAACAGAATTATCTAAGGAAAACAGAGCATAGGCTGATCATATTGCTTCTTTTATCCGTGCAAACCATCTCTTTGGTGATGGCATGCAGTGGTGTCATCTGATCTGATTCATTTCTCTTATTTCTCAATTGTGAGGATGGCCATACTCTACTATGGCATGAGTGGTACCTCCTAGTTTTGCAGCTTGTTATCTCTAGTTAGCTATCTCTTAGTTAAAGGGATGGCCTTTTAACTCCAGTGCTTTACTCTGATCACTGTGACGCTCAAGGTTGCCATGTCATGTGTTTCGTTTTTAGCCAAAAGCATCACAAAGTTCTTTGTTTTAATATTTTTCTTTTTTTCATGATGGCTGCTTTACATCCAGGCTAGTGGACTTGTTGTCGCTGTTGATGATGATGGTTGCTTTACAGAAAAGATTTCTGAGTTCAAAGGGCAACATGTCAAAGAAGCTGACAAGGATATCATCAGCGCTGTTAAGGCAAGTTGTTTCAGTGTTCAATGGGCGCTTAACTGTAAATAAAGCACTTGCATTTACTTGCTTGCTCACTCAGCATTTCTGGAAAGTGCTATCTACAGATTTTGGAGTTGAGTAATAAACTAATGTGATAAAACATTACATTATAATGTTAGTATGCCTTGGAACAACATAAGAAGTTGGGCATGCATTTTGATGCCTTATCATGCTGTTTATCCGGATAATCTTTAAGGGGATACATGCACAGGGAAATCAGGTGTATAGCATGGGTGTTCTCAAGTTATATCAGTGTATTTGGTTGGCTGCACTGTCATAAGTGTGGCTTTGCTTTCTTATCATCTTAGATTTATTTTGTGCATTGTTTCAAGGGCACCCTAATGAAATTCATTTATTTTTCTGAGGATTGCATTCTGAAAATGATAAACTACATGAACAGGATAAAGGAAGACTTGTTAGTAAAGGGAGCATCGAACACTCTTATCCATTTTGTTGGCGCTCGGGTACTCCTCTTATTTACCGGGCTGTTCCAAGCTGGTAAACATCTTCTGCTACTACCGTGTAAATCTATTTTGTCCATGATTGATGTTTTCCTGTTCTGCTTGCTTTAAGTTAGTACTAATGCTTTTGTCTTTCCTGGTTCCAATAAGTACACATGACACTCCAGTCCATCTTCTACTTGCTCCTCTTACCACATGGATCAATCACTTTATGAAATTTGATTTCATCATGTTAATAATTCCATCCAGATGCACAAATAAGGCTTCTGTTGAATCCTTTGGGTTTCCTTTTTGTTAGTTTTATTCCTCTGCTTTTATGTCCATTACGGTTTTCCTATTGCATGTTTTTATTGAGGAATGTAGATCTGAAAGAGCTTTTCTGTAGGTTTGTCAAGGTTGAAAAGATTAGGGACCAGCTGCTGGAGTGTAACAAGGAGACCTACTGGGTTCCAGATTATGTTAAGGTATGTTATCATTTCCTGCCTGTGACATGGCTTTTATTGGGACGTAACCCATGTGGGGATCCCCTCGTAGCCACCCGATCGTGTATTGAGATTCATGAGATCATGATTGGACGGCTATGAAGGGCATCCTCACTTGGGGCACTGCCCCATAGAAGTTCTTTCCGTGCTTTCAATACTTAATGAGTATGTCAATCTAATGCATGGAAACAATGTATGTATGACACTCAATGCTAATAGTGCAATCATAAGACATTCGGTGCAATGGTTTGGTACGGTACTGTTTTCAGACCTGGTAGTCATTTTAGCTATGCTTCTTGATGGGACTTGTGGTTGTACATGACCTTAAATGTTTATACAGACATTTGATAGTGTGCATTGTTGGGCAGATCAAATTGCAAGTTTAAAATCCTTAATAAATGTTATCTCAAATTCACTTATGGAGGTATTACAGATTCAATCATAATCTAAAAAGCTAAGGTAATTTGTTGCACCTATCAAGCTTATTAAGGCGTCGCTTCGTAAGGCGCCCCCGGCCGGCAAGGCGTCGCCACCGCCTTGCCCTGCGCATGTATGGCGTCCGCCTCAGCACCAAGGCGTCGCTGAGGCGACGATTAGGCGGCGTATGGCGTCGGGAAGGCTCAAGGCGACGCCATACGCATGGAGGTGACGGCCGCGCCCAAATAAAGAAGTGAACCCGGGGGAACCCTAGGCGGTGGGCCGGTGGCTAAACCAGAGAAGAGAAAGAAGAGAAACCCTAGGCGGCGAACGGGCGAAGTACCTGGAACCTTGGCGGCGGCCGGCGGCGCCTCCCTCCCCGTCGCCCAGCAAGGTACTCCCCCTCCTCTCCAATCGCCCAGCAGTAGCGCCGGCGCCAGAGAGGCGCGGATCTGTTCCGCGTCTCTCCATCGCCGGCGCCACTAGGGTCATCGCCGCCGCTGCTTGGTTGGGAGGGAGGGGAGAGGAGGGAAGGGTCGCCGACGCGGCTGCTTGGTTGGGACGGAGGGGAGAGGAGGGGATGGTCGCCGACGCTGCTGAGGACGTCGCCGCCGCCGCTGCATTTGCTCGGACGGAGGGGGAGCGAGCAAGCCAGCGAGTGGAGGCGGAGAGCGAGCGTCCGAGCGAGTGGAGGCGGAGCGACCAAGAGACTGGAGTGCGCAGAGTTTTTTATTTCGCTTAATCGCGTCGGCGCTTCGCTGTCGGCTGCTCGCTGGCTTGCTCTGCTTTAGTGCTCACTGCTCAATTAACTATTACCTATTACTTCTTATTCTACGGGAGAAGAGCAATTAGAATGGAAGATTAAATATGGGCTTAAGAATTGATAACAACAAGATATATATGTGCTACTAAAATGCTTATTTTATTTGCTACCCCTTAGCGCCTTAGGATGCGTAAGGCGTCGCCTCGCCTCACGCCTTACCGCTTAAAAGGTGTGAGGGGGGTGGGTCGCCTCGCCTCGTCTTACCGCCTTAATAACCTTGGCACCTATCAAACAGTATCCCCATTAAATTCACTTTTGACAGGAGAAAAGTGGTTCCAATTGATAAACCACAACACTAGTCTGGATGTTTTTATAAATAAACGGAAATTAAAGGGGTCTATTAGGAAAAAAGACCATTTGAGCCTCTCCATTTTACCATCCAATTCGAGATTAAGAAAACGACATCAGGTCATGGTGGTTTGTAAAGAACAAGAGGGTTGATCAGGGATTCAGGGTAATCCTGTTATAGTCTAATAGAATCTCTAGGAACATGTTATCAGTGCCTGGATTTGCTAGTGGAGAGCAGGATTTGCCTAATCGTTGCTGAAATCGGTTACACCAACGCCGAGTTGTGGCCAATTCACTGCGGCTCTTGGAAGAATTTAAGTTGTATATAAAAAATTCAATCATGGGCTCGTGGCATCAAAGATCAACACTAAGTGTTCTGGACATTCGAAATCGACCAGATTGCAGCTGTTGGATGGTGTTTCTAGCCAGTAATCCCTAGGAAGTACCCAGCAACCGGTATTTGCATTCTTCAGAAACTAGGCCTGGTCTATGTTACCTCAATATGACAAAGCCAAAAAGAAAAAAAAAACTTATTTCCGGAGATGAGGTCGGCTGACCTTTGAGTTCTACTCATACATAACTAGACGATGAAAGCAAAATGCAACACCTGTAGGCTGTTGCTGTTGTAAGAATATGTAAAAACTTTCCATTAACTCTATTTGGATAATGTACTTCATATTCATGTGGATATATGTATACTTGATCCGCTCTGCTTGGGTGCATATTGCTTGGATGTGCTGTCAATGCACATGTTATTTTGCTATGTCAATTCTGTTTCCCACCCCATGTATTCAATATCACTTCCTGTTTCCAATATTTGCATCAAATACATGTATATAAGACTGCTTGGAGAGTTTAGGTTTCTGAAAGATGATGTGGTATTGTGGTCTATGTTTTACCTTGATTTCTTCGTTAACAATGAATGCGTGCAGGAAAAGAGATTCCACAACTGGCTAGAAGGTGCTAGGGACTGGGCCGTTAGCAGAAGTAGATTCTGGGGTACTCCACTTCCATTGTGGATCAGCCAAGATGGTGAAGAAATTGTTGTTATGAATTCCGTTGAAAAACTTGAAAAATTATCTGGTGTCAAGGTTAATATCTGTACTGTGCAAGATATATTTCATTCTTTTGCAGTATTTGCAGTTGATTACATACACATATTCTTGTAATTCCACAGTATTTTAATTTAAAAATTGAAACAATAATGAACTTATTATATGCTCTTGTTCTTTCCTTTTTGCTTGAACGTCAATGTTTTTTGTCCTTCTGGTACATAATGCATATTAATAGGCACTTGCTATTCTTAGACATGTCCTGATACCACCCAGAGGCTTGAAATTATCATTTTTTAAAAAAATTCTGTGATCAGGTTAGCGATCTTCACCGACACCATGTTGATGATATCACAATTCCCTCCAGTAGAGGACCAGAGTATGGGGTGCTGAAACGTGTTGATGATGTAAGTTGCTTTTAGACTCAGTGCTACAACTTATTTGAACTTTATATTGATGTCCCAGTACATTTTTTCCCTACCTTTTGATTTGTATTAAAAGGAAGTGGGCTCAAGGCGGATGTTGTAATTTTAGTTTTACAATATATTTGAATTATGTTTTCGAAACATAATTAATTTATATCAGTCAAGTCCTTGAATTACTTTTTTAGGCTTGGTGAAGTAATCTCCCGTAAGCGTGTAGGTGAGAAACTCTTGTGTGACCCATTTTCCACCTATTCGTGTTATTGTTGCCTAAATTGTTATAGCATTAGATGGTACCTTGGTTTTGCTTAAAGTGGTTGCTAGTACTTTAAGTTCCCCTCAAAAGTTTGAATGTGAGTAGAAATAGTAATGTGCAATAGATGGCTGAAATGTCCTAGCTAATTGCTGAATGCCGTAAGGTTACTCACTGTTTCTGCTCGTGTAGTTCCAGTGTTATTCATGTTAAGATTATGTACGTGAACATTTGACTTGTCAACTGTCATGGATGTGAATATCTGTGTATATCAGTGTTTTATTCATTTTAAAATGGTTCTCACTCAGCAATTGTTGTGATGCCTTCAGGTTTTTGACTGCTGGTTTGAGAGTGGGTCCATGCCATACGCCTACATTCATTATCCATTTGAGAATCGTGAACTATTTGAAAAGAATTTTCCTGGCAACTTTGTGGCAGAGGGCTTGGACCAAACACGCGGATGGTTTGTTACTCAGCTATTTTATATTGGTCTCGCTAGTTGCTAACAATTTTGAGAGTGCATTTTCTTATTTTTGATGTTCGTTTTTGGCCTTTGACGATGTTTTATTATTATATACCGACAATGGTTAACACAATTAAATTTACAGGCACTGCTTGAGACCTAAATCAAGTTACTGCATTTGATTTAGAGCCATGTACTCCTAATTCTTTACACTACTGGGCTTGAAATCACGTTTGCCCATCCAGAAGCATGAGCTGTTATTCGTGAATTATGATTGTCAAATTAGCATGAATTATGTCCATTGGCATCATCTCTGATATCATTCTTTTCTTTGCTCAATGGTCTTTCGTGATCCTTCTTTTGGGGGTTTGGGGGGAAAATCGATATCTTATGTTATTTGATGTTTGTCCTTGGGTGAATTTGTAGCAATGATCTGTTTTCATTTATTAAATACTGTCATGCTTGTACTGTTGCCATCACCATTCTTTTTTGGGATTTTTGGTGAGCAAAAAGAGTATGCGGTTCCTGCTGCTAATAGTGGTAGAATCCTAATTTATTTTGGTCTAGATTCTAGAATGTATATGTTACTGAAAATCTGCAATCCTGACTAATATACTTTGTTTCATGCCCTAATCATTAATGTTAGATATGAATTTCACCTCTATGATTGCAGGTTCTATACTCTGATGGTATTATCAACAGCATTATTTGGGAAGCCTGCATTTAAGAATCTTATATGCAATGGTCTTGTCTTGGCCGAGGATGGTAAGAAAATGAGCAAGAGTAAAAAGAATTACCCTTCGCCTATTGAAGTGATTGATGAATATGGAGCGGTATGTGGTGTTTCTTTGAACAAGTAAATGGCTATTATTCATTTTTCACACATTGTATGACTGATGCTTTAGTGTGTATACTACCATTGTTTGATCTGAAGATACATGCATTTCGACTTTTTAAGGCTTGTAATTGCATGGTATGTCTTGAATCTTTTATTTTCTTTCCAGGATGCATTGAGGCTGTATTTGATAAATTCTCCAGTTGTACGTGCAGAGTCTCTACGATTCAAAAGGAGTGGCGTTTATGGTGTTGTAAGTGTCTTTTTTCAGTATTTTGGGGCTCCGTTATATCATATAATCAGGCTACTAGTCTGTATATAGATCATATGAATCACCAAATGCTCCAATTATATTGTTTCCTTAAGGGCATTGCTTCAATTTAATATGTTTTAAACTGACCAGGTGAAAGATGTCTTCCTCCCGTGGTATAATGCCTATAGATTTCTTGTCCAAAATGCAAAGAGGCTTGAAGTTGAGGGTCTCACAGCATTTTCTCCAATTGATCAAGCACTTCTGAAGTCATCCAATGTGTTAGATCACTGGATAAACTCTGCAACTGAAAGTCTAGTTAGCTTTGTTCGCCAGGAGATGGATGCATATCGGCTTTACACGGTTTAATGCTTAACAGATTTCTCTGGATATTTGTTCCCTGGACATGTCAATTCTTCTTCCATGTTATGACCATTGGATGTAATTTGTTAGCTTTCCTACCCCTGCAGGTTGTGCCATATTTGGTAAAATACATCGACAATCTTACTAATATATATGTGCGTTTCAACCGCAAACGGTTAAAAGGACGTACTGGAGAAGAAGACTGCAGTGTTTCACTTTCAACGCTGTACCATGTAAGTATATATCCAGCAGTGCACTGTTTGAACTTTGGCTGGTTGATGATACTGCAAATTGTCTATGAATTGATGAAAAATTAACTTTCAATGCTATACTCATATATCAAGCCTTGTAATTTGGCAGTTTCATCTCTTCCTGTGTTCTAGGATTGTATCAAGAGTTATTTGTGTTTTTACCTGTTACTGATGAGCCACTTTCTTCATAGCATTTTTTATGCACCTCTCCATTACTTCCGGAAGTAGGTTGCTTCACCAGCCATCAGTCGGCATTGTGTTGATTTTGTTGCTACTCTCCTCTTTTGCTCAACTTTGATAAGAAAATTAGTCTAAGCCTCTGGAATGATCTTTTCTTGCTCCAAATACCATCTATTACATTTTTAAGTACTTTATGTATTCATAATCTCCTATCATGCACACTACCTTTTGGTGGTTCTTTTTCCACTTCTCTAAGACATCTGATGCATGAAATGTAGGCACTTGTAACAACTTGTGTGGCGATGGCTCCATTTACGCCCTTCTTTACTGAAGTTCTTTATCAAAATCTGCGAAAGGTGTCAAATAAATCAGAGGAGAGCATTCATTTCTGCAGTTTCCCTTCCACAACTGGGGAGGTAACTCTTTCTCATCTAAATAGTCTTTACTATGTTTTATTCCATCAAAATTACTTATGTTCTTTTCCCCCACATGGTCAGAGAGATGAGCGTGTTGAGCAAAGTGTAAATCGGATGATGACCATCATTGATCTTGCCCGCAATATCCGTGAACGGCATAACAAACCTCTGAAAACACCACTGAAGTATGTTCAGATCTGTTTGAGTGATCTTATTTTCTATAACAATGTATTTATGTAGTGAGATTTACTGATTTAGTTTAGGCAGTTGACATTGCATTATATGATATGCATTTTCCTGCTTATTAATATAGTGAAATGACTACTTCAAGAAGATTATTTTGGCAGATTTTGGTAAAACGTTTTGTCTTAATAACCACGAAGTGTAAGGAACCTTTTTGGTTGTAGTGGTTTTTTATAAGATTGATGTGATTTTAGTCGTGTTTTTTGCTTTCCTTGTGCACATTGAACTTGAAGAATATATAACTGTACACGTGTGCGTGCGCCTGTAATCCTTTGCTTCATGAGACTCTTGAAAGAGCTTGTTTCGTTTAATATCATTCAACTTTGCAATATAACCTAACCAATTTGAGTTTCAGGGAGATGGTGGTGGTTCATCCCAACAATGAATTTCTTGAAGACATTACCGGAAAACTAAAAGAGGTTTGTATCACTGTCTATGCAACTGCCTTTTGCAATTACTTGTAAACAGTGTCTCTTCCCCCTTTCCATGTTCCATATTCAATGCTTTGTTACTGTTGATCCATCCCTGCTTGCGATCAATATTTGGCAACAAATCTGCTTATCCATATTTCTAATAGTTGATTTCATCCTAATTATCGAGCAATTAAATTGATTAATTGTTCTTCCATATTTGCTACTTAATTTTCATTATATGTGGAGTGACTGTTTTGTTTATTCAGTGTTGAGTGTTGTTATCATGTACTTTCCACTGTGTAGTATGTCATGGAGGAGATGAATGTTAAGACTGTCACTCCATGTAATGATCCCTCGATGTATGCTTCTCTGCTGGCAGAACCCAATTTTAGGTATGTGTACCTAACTACCTATATGCATAAGAATTGTTGCACATTTTTATCAATTGCTCAGTACTGTATTTACTTAGCGTGCTAGGCAAAAGACTTGGAAAAGACATGGGCAAAGTATCAAATGAAGTGAAGAAAATGACTCAGGAACAAATCTTAGCCTTTGAGCAAAGTGGAGAGATTTCATTCTATGGCCATTGCTTGAAGCTAGACGATATTAAGGTAATATTCCATGCTTCAAGTGGCTGTTAATCTGAAGACTCAAAACGGTTGCTAGCAGATGTCTATTTGAAGATTCACATTGGGTGACAAGTGCTAGTTTATCTCCTCAAGAAGATGCATCAGTGAGATTATGCTGGTTTATTTTGTATATTTCATATGATACAAAAATAATGTTCCCAAGTGCTATGCTGGATGATCCAGAACATCTCTTTATCTAGCAAATGCTTTTCAAGAACTTCAATGCCAAGATAATATTTGGCGTTTCTTTTACTATATGGGCATTCTTCCTGACTACCATGAGCTGATGACCCTTGTACAACAGTTGTCACAACTTATTTATTTCAATCTACTGCATCTTTATTTCTACGAAATTTACCTGATTAACTTTGTATCTTTAGGTGGTCCGACAATTCAAGCGTCCTGCAAATGTGTCAGAGAAGGAAATTGATGCTGCTGGAGATGGTACGTCATAAATATGTTACTTCATCCTAGTAGTTTGAGTACTCTTTGGCGATAACATCTCTATCTTGTTTTTGTTACAGGCGATGTTTTAGTCATTTTGGATCTCCGAGCTGATCAGTCGTTGTTTGAAGCTGGAGTGGCTCGAGAGGTAATCAATTAATTCTTTCTTTGTAGAGGATTGGTACTCTCGGGCTTGACGCAGATTGTTTCGGTGTTTCCTGTACTGAAATTTATATACGATAAATATTCGCTATCTGCTGTTGCATAGGTTCATTTATTGATGCCTGAATTCAATAATTTTCCTGATATAGCTGAAACTTAGATCATGCAAAACTGGAAAGTTAAAATATAGCATTTTGTGCCAGAAACATTCATGGTCATTTGTTTGTGTTCTTGGTGCTTCAGTCTTAAGGTTGAACACTTGTGGTCTAATAATTCATGAGCGTCTCTGTCCAGGTTGTAAACAGAGTCCAGAAATTACGGAAAACTGCTCAGCTGGAACCTACAGACTTAGTTGATGTGTATTACAAAACTGTGGACAACAGCAATAATACACTGGAAGAAATTTTGCAGTCGCAGGTAGCTAAATTGGTTTAAATAATTGCTTCTTGTTTCAGAAATGATAACATCATTTCATGAAATCTACTGTTATTGTGTGCAGGATCAGTATATTAGGGATGCGCTTGGCAATTCACCAATTCCAAAGGCAATGGCACCACCAGATGTGGTGAGTTTGGATCTTCAACCTGTTTCAGTTTACTGACTTTAGCCTTCAATTATCGTCGAAGTCAACTTAAATAAAGCATCCTAGTCTACCAGTTTTCAGCTTTTATATGTTCACCAATGGTTTGTGGTTGTACCTTGATAATTTACTGCATTTTGGAGATATCTCTATCCTATTTTAGCACATTTCTGTGGCTTAGGTTTCACATATAATAAGCCTAAGGTAGACCCAAAAAAGCAGTTTTTTTTTTCTAACTTTGTGAGCATAAGCAGCTATTTAAGGACAAGGTTTAGTGGGGATAGCTTTTGTGGTGTATAAGTTTTATGTCTACCCTATAATCTACGTTTACATTGTCATTTTTTAGAGTTCATTTCACAACTTGCTTATAGATGCAATAAACTGACTTATGGAAAATTGGACAGTAATGTTGTGTTGGCATAAGTCATAAAACATTTAATTGCAATGTCATTGGTGTGGTTTGCAGGTAGTCATCTGTGAGGAGTCTCACAATGTACATGACATGTCGTTTGTCATCTACATTGCAAGGTGCTCCCCTGTGCTCACACCTGATCTCCTTCCCCATGCCTCAGGTAAATAGTGCTGTTTCTGCTCCAGAGTGCAATTGCAAAGTAGTCATGCGAACCTATATTTGTTGTTCATATCATGGCATTCTCTGGGAGAGATTCTGCGAGTGATGCATTCATGTACTTTGATGAAACAGGCAACAGTGACCATGTTGATGCATTAAGAGTGTATTTGTTGTCAAGGTCCATTTCCAGATTGAAGAACGAATTCCAGGTTAGAAAAGGCAAGGTAAGCAATCTACAACGTTGTAACGTGTAACAATATTCAGAATGTGTATTCTTCGGTCATTATACGTTTGTCTTTGTTATTGCAGATTACGGTGGACTGCATTGAAGGCTATCCACCAATTGATCTACAGCTAGGAAAACATGTTTTTCTTAGTGTAGGGGATTTTTACCAGGCTAATCGTTCTTGATTCCTGTTTCAAGCATCCCAATTTTGAGTGATTTGTTTTTTTGACTCGCGATCAGTTTAATCGGGCGATTCGATTTGCGTCCACACAAAAGCAATGTATTTACATTCATCTAGTGTGAAGGATGAAAGGGCGATGAAATGGTCAATATGTAATCGTAAACTCGTGTATGCTGTAGTGATACACCCATGCAGCCATGCTCCTGTGGTTACTAAATATGCCAATAGCAGTTAATCAGTCAAGTCAAATGTAGTAATTTGGATCGACATGTGCTGTGAAGTGAGAATTATTTTGGGAAGGCGAACTCATGTTTCGGTGGAGCTCCTTTCGTCTCTGCTGTTGCGTGGCTTGAGGCTGCCAATTGATTTTGCCGCAGGGCCGAGTTCAGGTGCCTGGAAATTCTGGGATGCCTTACCTGTTTACCCCACACTAGGGGTCCTCTCTCTCGCACTGGCCGTGCTGTGGTAGGAATTCCTCATTATTCATACTGCCATCGAACGTGCATTGTCGACTGCCAAGTGGGTCGATCGGTGGCAGTTTGGTCGCGAACCGATAAAAGGCCTGTCCTCTAGCCGCCACTCAGCAACTGGAGAAGTGCCGCTATATTTCGAAGTTCTTTTGCCCTTTTAGCACCATGGTCTGCATCTTTGGTGTGGTTTTTTCTCAAGTCTAAAATAACAGTGCCTTTATATGGATGGACGGTCATCATTATAAAGGAGTAATAACGATGTCGTGTGCGCAATGCTCGCTGTTTAAGGAGGATAAGCTTGTGTTATTATTGCCGGTCATCGACAGGTTTCGCAACTTCAGTTGGTTACTCTTCGTACAATCTCAAGACTAACAAGCTACGATATACATGGTGTTGCATTGCTAGAAGAAATGTGCAATTCTGAACTCCTGAGAGATAATCCATGTCGCAGTTTAAGACATAAACCAGAGAAATTCAATAATTCATCATGGCATTTTTTGATCACTCGTGTACACTCTTTAACTCCTTGGATTCCGCTAATAATGAAGATTGAAGATCATACTATGTGCAGAGCATTCTTGACCTTCACTCCCACTCAAACTTGAAACCCAATTCCGTGGAAACAACACATTTCTCGACAGAATCAAACGATATTGGCGTTCGACATTATTAGCTGAACAACGCGAAATGCGCATTTTTCACGTTCTTACTCTCCCACTCTCTTCCCTTCTCAAGAAGAACGCACGCCATAAGAGAGGTGTAAAAATTCTCTCCTCTCCCGCAACAACCAAACCCAGAACAACCAACTCACGCAAGAACATCAAACCAACAGCGCAAGAACGAGAGAATTAAACTCGATCATCACGTTGGTTTCAGATCCTGAAACATGGAGTCCCACTTGATCTCACCTCCGCCGGCGCCGTCGGAGCACGGCTCCTCCTCCCCCTCCTCGCCGCCGTCCTCCTCCTCGTCATCCTCGTAACAGTCGTGGAGCATCAGGCTCGCCTTCTGCGACGCCGAGAACCGGCCGCCCCTCACGCCGGCGCCGGCGCCGGCGCCGTCGGTGATCATGAACACCTTGACGCTCCTCCTCTGCACGGCGCCGACGCGGACATCGTCGCCATTACAGATCCTCGGCACGAGGGTGACCGACGAGCCCTTGCCGCCGCGGTGCGCCAGCCGGCGCATGCACCGGGCGAGGCACTTGCCGGCCTTGCGCACGAGCCGCGAGTAGGAGGCCGAGGTGGAGGAGGCGGCGGCCCCGGCGTCCTTCCTGGCGAGCTTGAGGATCTCGAGGCGGTGCTTGGCGACGGCAATGCCCATGCTCTTGAGCAGGTCGTGGTCGAAGTGCGCGGCGTCGCCGGGCTCCAGCTCGTTCTGGTTGAAAAGGAGCCCGTATTCGTACGTCAGCGACGGCGTCAGCCCCGTCTTGGACAGCCACGAGTACCAGTCCATGAACACCCTCACCTGCGTCCCTCAGCTGAATTTTGGTCTCCTTGCTTCTCAGGCTAAGTGTCAAGACTCACTGGTCACTACTCACTACTACTAATGATGTGTGTAGGAATGTAGGATTATATAGGAAGGAAGAAGCATGCAGTTGCACGGCTCAGCTCACATGCACCGGCAAAAGGATTACTGCTACTGCTGCTGCCGCCTAGTAGCTATGGCTACCGCGTTAAACATTAGTTGCAATGGTAGTACTTTGTACACCCTGGTACAAAATCGAAATAATACTGTATGAGAATAAATTACAAGAATTTCGGTATATCTAACGGTGCGACTATATGGATACACATATAATCTAGATAATAAGAAACCCTAACAGAGAATAAAGCCGAGTCAAGAGAGTCGGTTGCGTCGTTCGACAACACGTCTGGCGCCAGTCGACGTATGTGCTATATCCGGCACAGGTATAGTGACAAACTCGGGTCTCATTTTAATACTAGGTAACGGAAATCTAAGAGGTATTCTTCGTATTTATGGGGCTTGGATTCTGTGCAACAGTACAAGATCCAGTATAAACATTTGGGTTGATCCGCATGCAGATGCGGTGGATCACACTTTAAGCCAAAGAAAGGGAAGGAGAGAAGAATTCCAAAGATGCCAGGCTGATCCGACGACGCAAATCGCTCTATCCAGGGCGTGGCTCCTCACATGGCCCTGCAAAAGTGGTACCAGCCGATGGCTTTCCTTCTTTGCGTAGTATTATTATTTACTATTGCAGGGGTTGTTAAATGAGCACTTGCATTAGCCTTTTTATGACTCAACTTGAGATGCGGAGGCAGATATGATGACCGGTGTGTTCTAATTCGAGGACCACGTATGATCATACGTAAAGGCTAAAAGGACGCGAGTAAAGTGGTGACAGGGGTGGCAGGTCAGAATGTGGGTAGGGGCCTACGTGTTTGTTACTTCTGCGTCTGAATCGGACGGTAGAAAATTGGAGTAAGGCCGGCATAAAGGATATGAAAGGAGGTGTCGTATATTCGTTAGAGCGTGCGTGTATGTAGACATGGTTAGGGGAGGGAAAACTGCGTCTAGTGTTTGGAATCTCTTTGATGTGGGGCTTTCTTGTCTGTATATGAGTAGCTAGGAGTGTTAAAAGGTCACAGGATTAGGCATGGGTAAAAAGGCAATCAGGCAGGAGTGGTAAATAAAACAGAGTGGTTGGAATCTAGGGTGATTCTAGTTGCCTCAAATAAATGCTAGCTAGTAGCTACCGCTATGTTCATACTGGCTGCGACGATGGCTTTTAACTACAGTTAATAGTTTTTAGCTAAAAATAAATAGTAGTAGTTGAAAAAAGTAATTTTAAAATAAAATGATGAGTGGTGGAGAAAGTGATTGAGAGAGATATATACGAGACGGGAGCAAGAGGAGTAGGGTACGTGATGCACTCGTGACTCCTGTATTATTCCTAAAGGGAGATGGGAGCAAGAGAAGTGGGAAAGCCGCTTCAAAAAACCGAATTTTTATATTAGTTTCTGTCTTCTCTTAACAGAAACCAAAAACAGAAGTCAATATAAACATACGTGATAGCTATTTTTTGTGTGCGTGCTGTTTAAATGGCATGTTCTTTTCGATTTTTCAGCAACTTTTATATATTTTTAACTTCTCTTATTAATTACTGTTTATTAAACTAATAAATCACATTAAAAAAACCATTCACCGTAGCTAAAACACACGCCCGTTGGAATCCTCCCTTTCTAAGCTAGCTTCGCGGCAGCTGTAGTTACTTTCGCGCCAGTACAGGATGGCTCTGCAACTGCAATGCACCATATAGCTCTCTGGTTCTCTCCCGGGCCAGCTAGCTTGGAGGATTACGAATCTGCATCCAAGCTGCAGCAAGTACAGATTAAATTCCGCCCCGGTCAGTCAGACGATCACGCGTGACATCAATTAGCCAGCGTACGCGCCGCCCACCGCGATCGCCGATGCACATCCCTTATCTGTCCTGCGCCTCCGCGCGCGCGGACGCATTGACCGAGAGCCGCCGCGTGTTGAGGGCGCGACCGATTTGGCACGGACGATAGGCGACTTTCCGCTGCAGCGCACGACGCGATTAACGGAAACGCGGTGCAATACAGGCGTATGGATTGTACCACGTTTGTACCTGGGGGATGTGATTGCGCGGCGCGGCGCGTCGCGTCAAAGCTGGGCTCTCCATCTTCTCGCGTTGGCTTCCCAAAGGAGGGCAGGATCATTGCGCCCGCGCACTGGTGTCGCGCGCCCGGCCGGCCGGGCCGCACGAAGGGAGGGGAAGACACGCATGGAGTGTTAAGTGTGTTATCTCTCGTACTAGCCGTATTGTCAGTTTTATCACGTTGATAGTATTACCCCTGTAATACCCCAAATTGCATAAAGGGAAACATTAGAGGTAAATAAAGGGGAGAGTATAGTTTTGCCGTCAGACCCATCGATTTTTAGAGTATCGATTTAGTGTCGCTCGCAGAGGTTCCCAGACCACCCCAGAACAGTCGGCACCGTCTAGAGAGCCGAGTAGCGCCCTCAGAGGTTCCCAGACCGCCTAGGGGTAGTCGGCACCATCTCGCGACATAGGTTTTCTTCATCCGGCAATTCTAACCTTACCTTTCACTGTATTACCGCTGCAGTAAAAGAAATCCCAAAACCAGCACAGTATTGGACCAAAATGCCCCTGAGCAGTCAATTGTATGGGAATGAAAGGGAAGGGCATGCCAATCATTTCAATGCAAAGGGCAGCCCAACCATGCCTTTATAAAGCCACCGTAGCAAGCCTTATCTGCTCACCTCTTCTCTCAGTTAGGATAAGAACAAAGCCAGTAGAAGCATACTCTTCCTCCACTCCTCACAGCCAAACCGAGTGTAGCCACAGAGAGTAAGCCCCAAACTCAGGCATGACCACACTCCCAAAGCTCACCACCGAGGGGAAGTAAGGGAAAGGAAAATGGAGTAGGGGAGGGTGGGAGGTTAGGGAAGGCCGACGACGTGAGGACGACGTCCACGGCGACTGCAAGCCGCCAAGGACCGCCGGAGCCACGTCGAGCCCAACCGGGACCAGGAGGAGGTGAGAAGGGCCAACGGAGCCGCAAGGAGGGCGTTGTCTTCTCCACGGCCATCGTCATCACCTTCTCACTCCCCCACCCAACCGAGCCGAGCGAGGTACGATTCCCCCATCCATGTGTGAAAAAAAATAAAGTAGGTGGTAGAGGGGGAGACCTCCCAGGTAGAGGTGGCCGGCCGGCGAGGCGCCGCGGCCAGCGGAGCCTGAGGCCATTAGGGGGATGGTTGAGCACCGACCTGTGCCCGCACAGGGGGTCGACGGCCTGGGGCCAGTGAGCCGATGCCGGCGGGGCCGGACTCGCTACGCGCCGTCGCGCCGCCCGACGCCGTGCTTGGAGGCGCTGCGAGGGAGAGAGGGGGACGTGGAGAGGAGGAGATGGGGACGACGCGCCGTGCGCCGCCGCCTGGAGAGGGGGCCTTCCGCCCGGCCGTGCGCGCAGAGAGAGGGAGGGAGCCGGTGGAGTCGCCGGCGGCGGGCCAAGTGCCAGCGCCGCCGAGAGCCGCCGCGCCACCCCTGGGAAGGCCATTTGGCCGGTTAGAGTAGAGAGAGGGAGGGCGTTTTGGGGGAGGAGCAGGCCCATCCGGCCGAATGGGGATAGAGGAGAGAGAGAGCCAGGGGGAGGAAGAGAAAAAGGAAGAGGAGGCCGGACGGGTAGGTGAAAAAAAAAAGAAAGGGAAGAGAAGGAAAGAAAAGAGAAAAGAAAAGAGGAGAAAAAGAAAAAAGGGGGGTTTGGCGCCTGCGTGTCGGGACCTTGACCCCGTACATTCTACGCTCGAGTCGAGTCAGCGCGTAGGATCGTTGATGTTCATTTAAGCTCTAGATTTTTGTTTTGCCGTTGAGTCGGGGTGACATGTACGCAGGTGGAGTTCCCGGGTCGGAGCCGTCCACGCGTCATCCCCGAGGCTAACCAGGCAAGTGCTTTGTAAAGCGGTGAATTCGGATAGTGATTTCGGTTAGATTGAATGATGATGCATGGCTTACCATATTGGGGTAAGTTAAATATCTTGAAATGCATACTGTGAGGTGAGAAATGATGATGGTTGAGACATGCCATGTTGATACGCATAAAGGATCTTGCATTGCATGCATGTCATGAAAAGAGCATGAGTTGGTCCATGTTGAGTGGACGCTCCACGGGAGTGGAGTTGAGGTCCCCGTATGAGAATTACGGGCTACTGAGGTCCCCGTATGAAACAGGACGGGCTTGAGGTCCCCGCATGAAACACGGCGGGCTTGGGTGAGCATCGACGGGTGCTCACTCTGCTATACCGGTATAGGCCAAAGAGTTGAGAAAGAAATGCATGAGCATGTGCATGATGAATAGTTCATCGGAATGTAAAGTGGTTAAATGGAGAAGTGAATAATGAAACTGGAATGATTATGGACTAATGAATGAACCTATTATTTGCTGTTTTGCTTTGTACCTGCTGAGTCGGTGGACTCAGCCTTGCTTTGTTAATGTTTTTTTAGGTGACCGTTGAGGACGACAGGCGGGCGGGATTAGCACATGAATGATCGGCACGAACCAGTAGCACTTTTGGATCACCTTTTGTCAGTGTACTTTAGCTTTTACTAGGCTAGAGTATCCACTAGAAATGCTATGATGTAACTGAACGCAGCACAATAAATAAATTAGTGTCGGTTTTAAATTCTCCTGTGTTGATGAAATGGTAAGAGTAGCAGAGGTGGTAGCTTCTTGGCCCAGAGAGTGGGCGGGGTGTTACAACCCCCCCCCCCCCCTCCGGTTTTCTCGCGGAATGTCTGTAGCATCCATGTTGTGATTCCTGGATGGGAGTTGAGATCCAGGCCTTTGATGTGCTGCTATAACTCCCCCTGTGTTGTGTTCCATCCAACGTGTAATATAAATCCGACATGTATATCTAAAAAGCATATTATTTAAATAATATTTAATAAAATTAAATTATAGATACCCTATTAGATAGATACCGAACTACTATTTTTATTAGAGACCAATATAATTTAATTTTATTAATATTACTTAAATAATATATTTTTTATGTATACCGTATACTGTTGGACTTATATTGCATTACGAGAAAGTATTACTTATTAAGAGTAACTGTGCTTGCTTTTAGATCACTTATGACATGTCCAACACTCTGACATGACCATCCCTTCTGGACGCCACGTTGGACGTGGATAGAACGCGAGGAACAACCCAACCCATCCCTCCTGCAAGGGACGACCGCGGGATCGCGAACCAAGAAGGCAACGGATGACTCTGTGCGGTCTTGGTGGGAGGAGAGGCCGCGGTGCGCACTGCGGAGTGCGGCGCGGAGGCTGCGTGGGTGGGTGCGGGGTCATGTGGGCCGGGCCGACGAGACTTGGCCCGTTGCAGAAATGGAAACCGAAGCTCAGCCTGTCGGCCGGTTCGTCCCATCATGTGACCTTCGCGGGCCGACATGCCGGTGATTTTGGACAAGTGACCTGCTGCAAATATGGCCTGTTCGTTTTGGTTTTCATAAATCCTTTTTTATAGTAAATGATTTTCTATAGTACTTAATTTCTAAACAGAGTATTTTTTTAAATAAGATTTACTAGTTAATTATAATACATACTATATTGACTTTATTGTATCAGCCAAAATCATACGCGAGTGTCCCTCTCTAGAAACTTCTCTTCAAACTGTTACTATTCATAAACTAAAATCAAAAGTCACTATGAACGCCACTTAGATCTCCTCCAGTCACAGGTTTGGTAGAGCAGCTTGATTTAGGCACCGTTCCAAATAGCGATGGTTTCTGACTTAAGGTCCCGCTTGTTTCGACTTCAGCTTTTGACTTCTGGTTTCTGGCTTCTAGTTTCTTATTTTTATCTTTTTCTGGTTTTTTGGCTTTTTGCCCTTTTTCCCTGTATTCTTTTTCATTATTCGTGATGGGCTAACTTGTTTTTCTATTTTTTTTAATTTAATTACACCAAAAAAATCACCAAGTCATAAACCACCAAAAAAGCCCACATGAGCTCGTATTCTTTTGGAAGTCAGAAAACGTATGCTTGGAACGTACTAGCTTCTAAACATTGTCCCTTCGCCTTTCCTTTTTCTTTGTATTATCCATGGTGACATAACGGTGTTTTTATCTTTTCCTTTTTTTTCTTCATTTTATTTAAATTGAATACCTCAGGAAAAAAGCTAGAAGCCGCTATAGTGTCATTTCATCCAAAAGTCAAAAGACACAATGCTTTAGAACAGGGTCTTGCTATGATCCTATGATAGCTTAAGACCTCTTCATATCAGGTGCCTTTTGTGATGTGTCACCATGTATATATTTCATTATGTTGACAGATATTATTCACTACAGTAGAAACAACGAGCAAGCATACATTCAACTGAAATTCATAGAATTTCGACATTATTATAAAAAGAACAAAAACAAGAGCACGTAAAGATACATTTCGTGAGATATCCTTAAATCCTAAGTAGCCTTAACAATGCCGACATACGACAACTCTACGGATCCAGGCCATATCTCACCGCCGTCCCTCTCCACCACCTCGGTCGGCCTCACGCTTTTGGGGCCCCTCCCCTCCTGCAACACCTCGGTGGAAGCGGTGAGCCACTGAGCCTGATGGCAACCAGGTGGCTGTCCGGACCAAACGGAAACTCGTTCTTCCCCTAGTGCAGCTACCCAAAACCCTCATTTCCCATCAGACCTCACATTGTCTGGATATAGCCCGGCAGCTCCATGAACGGCTTGAACATTTCGGCCTTGAGCCCCTGGATCCAGTACTTAAGTAGTTTGCTCTGCCCAATTAGCGCGAAGATGAGGTCGGTCCAGTCAGCGCTGATGGCGACGCTGTTGGGGTAGGTCACACCGGACTGTAGCACGGTGACCCCGTTTGGTCCTTGGATCGTACTTCATGAGGCACCCTCGTCTAGTCTCCCATGAGGGTGGCCGCCTGGTGCTGCGCTCACTAGTAGGTCATGCTACTGTCAATGAAAAAGACGACGCCACTCACCTGATCGACGTCCACCCCATTGGTGAAGCAGAACGGCACACCGTCGACCTCTGTCGCCAACACCGTCGGTCTCGTTCGCCGGTGTGAACAACACTCCGATATGCTATTCGTATTCATAGACCACAAGATTTAATCTGCACAAGACTTCTTCTAGTTCTCGTTAAATAAAGTAAACATAGATGGTGTCAAATGACCCTACAATATGCGATATGCTCTCTCCAGACACATAGGAGTGGCATTTTGGCATACTTGCGGTCAAACTTTTCAACTTTGGCTATTGATATGTTTATGAATATGTAGTGGATACATGAAAAACGATATATGTAGATTTGACTCAACATGATTATCGTAATATTATAATTGTATTTGGTTTTATAAATATATTACGATAGAAATTAATGGTCAAATTAAGTTATATCTTGGAGACCATATCGATATTCAAAATGTCGCTCTTTTGTGACCTAAAGAGTAAATCAAACTAGATAAGCTAAGCTAAACAATAAAGAATGGATTATTCCTCATTAATGGCTCTTGTCGCAAAGACACTACCAGGCCTCAAGGCATGACTCTCTTTTTTTTGCAAGGACCGGATCCGGAGGAGGGTACCGAAACAAACACTATGTGATGTCATTCCTATGTGATCCTTCATATAATAAAATCTTCATAGTAGCATTTTGAGCTTAACACTAGTAATCCCCTAGAAAAAATACTGGCAATCATTCTCAATGGACTAAAAATCCTTGGTAACACTGTATAGTGACAAGTTAATGTCAATTCACAATTTACTGTGAAAGCACGATGCCAGTGGCCTGCTGAGGCATCTACTTGTGTATCTATTGTGTATCTGTTGTACCTTGCGAGTAAAAAGAAAGATTTTTAGTTGCATGTATTGCTTTGAGCTTCTACTTGTGCTTGTGTAGCACTTGGTGAGACTCAAATAAGGAACTTGGTATGTTACTCTTGGTGTTTGTCAACGTCTAGACAACATGGAGGGGTTGTGGTCCGGTGATCTTCTCAAGAAACTTGTGAGAAGATCCGGTGTATTATGAAGGTTGGAGCTCACCTATCCAAAGGGGAAAGAGCTACTAGTAGTGTATTTGATATGTTGGATTAATTCGTGGAACCAGTTTAATTCGGTTTGGGCTTACCTCAATATGGATTAGAGAAAATCGTCAAGTCTCCGAACACTACGATAAAAAAATCGTGCCATCTTGTGGTTTGCTTCCTTATACTTATTTACATTCTTACAATTTGCATTGCTAGAATTAAATTGATTGCTTGTCACCTAAAGATTACAAACCTTGTCTTAAACAGCGTGTTGGTGCACTTAATTGAGACTAGTTGATTTAGTCTTTAATTGTGCAAACCGCTTTAATTTATGTTTCCGCATATAAAACCGATTTTAGTCAAAGATAATTTAAAATAGCCTATTAACCCCCCTCTAATCAGCCCCCTCAACCTTACATGCGGTAAGCTGCGTCTCAAGGGGACGGCACTATCACACGTGAGGCTGCAACTGTGGAGCAACTGAGTGTGAGTAAGAAGAAGCAGAAGAAGGTTCGAGGCAAGAAGGCGTCTTCAATAAAAGGATGCGGAAAATAGCTGGCGAGTTGTCAGGTTGGAAGAGGGGTGAAAGGTTATAAACCCACGGCACTGTGTACGTCAGGATTTTGTCATTGAATGAAACAGAACTTCCCCCTTTCTTCTTCTTCTTCTTCTTCTTCTTCTTCTTCTTCTTTCTTCTTCCCCAAACCTTACTTCTTGATCCAAATCTTGTACCTGTTGTGAAACAATTAGTGGCGATTCTTCGTCGCTATTTGGGACATACTAACAAGTAACAAACATGTGACACTCTTTCTATTTAGTTAGACCAAGCTGCCTGTGGCACGTATGATAACCCACAGTTTCAGCCACTGGCAAATCAAGCCCTTAATTAGTCCCATCTGGATTTTTTTTGGCTTAGGGTTTATGGTGCGACGTGACTCGTTTTGTTGATTGGAATGGCCCTTTTGAGTGTCAAAAGTGCGACGTGACTCGTTATGTTGCTTGTAATGGCCCTTTTGAGTCTCAAAAGGGCTCATGAGAGATGGTGATGCTGCATGAGTGAAAGAAAGGTATTAATCCCATTCCTAGCATGTGTGACTTTGCCATCGACCGTTCATTCGGCGCTTAGATGCGGGGTATTATTATAGCTTATCTTATAGGAACAATTAGTTGATTGAATCGATCCTTATCCCTAACTGATGGATGTACGCAGCACTCCGCGATTTAGCATCACCTTTGCATTGGAAAATCAAAGCACTCATGAGCCCCGGTTTTGTTGATCGTTCATCAAGACATGTTTTCATCAAGCCATTAATATCTTTCTGCGCATATGCATCAAAGTTTATATTTCCTTGTTTTTTTTGCGATGATCAAAGTTTTTTTCTGTACCCAAACAATACACTAGTGTCAACACACAGCGAAAGGTAAAGGGACAAGAGACTCAGCTTGCTCTTTTGCTGGGTTGCATGCAGAGATTTGACCACTAACCTTTCAGAATTGATCAGATAGATCATCTGATGCAGAGCTTAGTCCCTCACAGGGTTCTTTGTAGTACAAGGGCCAGTGATAGTGCCACCATAACCTGAAAATATTTCATGCTATTGACTACCTAACAGTGAAGTAATTTGCAATGTGCGCACGGAACAGTCTCGTGCATTGTTTGCAAGTTGCATGGAGATACCATTGTTTGCAAATTGCATCGAGATACCAAACCAGTGGAGCGTGCATTGTTTGCAAGTTGCATGGAGGTGCCAAGCCAGTGCAGCATGCATACATACAGATCGCAGGATGTTTCTCTCTCCGCTCTGCTCTGCTTCAGCTGCAACTTGAGCATCACAGCTGCTGATTCCGAGCCGACCACGCGAGCCGCCGTCACGAAAAGCAGACGTGGAGAGGCTATCCTATTCCCCGCCTCTCATCCGTCGGCGCCAAAAGAAAATCTCTTTGGGCCTCTGCATCGGATTCGACTCGTGTTCCTATCGATTTTTTTTTTAAAAAAAAGTAATCGGGAGAGCACCCCACCGTGGCCCCTTCGGCTCATTATGTATGGGCTCAAACCTATGCGGAAGTAAAGGATAGATCCAATTAATAGCATAGCAAGAAAAATCATGTATATCTCTAGTAGTAAACTCATCAATAGGGTATTTATGTAAAGATGCTTCTATATGGCTATAAATATAGTACATAGTGCATCATAGAGAAGGAAAGAGAATTTAGAAGAGAAATTGTAAGACTATTAAACCATCACAATGTGTAAGTTTTTTGAGCTGTGGTTTTTGATTTAAAATTTTGAATTACGGTTATTCGCACGAGAGAGTACAAAGAAAAAATATTTATAATGCTACTACAAATAACATATAGACCACGTCTAAAAAAGACACTCCGTTTAAAAACTAGTTACTTTAAAAAAAACTAAACTATAAACTAAAAAAACTAGTCCATATCTATTCTACTGCTCTTTCCACCATGGGCGGACCCAGGGCCCGGCGACCCTGGGCCCCTGCCCGGGCTCATCTCCGGCACCTAAACAACACCTCTGTCAGCAGCGCTTCTCCAATCTCCGAATGCTATAGCCTGCAATCAGAGAAACCAGCTAACTGAATCGTGCCGGGCGAGGAACAGTACTCGTCAGGCTTCAGTGTTTCGGTGGAGAGCAAAGTTCAAAGAAACTAGTTCAGTTTTGCAGATGCGATATTTGTGCTGCGCAACCAACTGCAGCTTTTCTGTTTACTTCTCTTTTATGTGCTCAGTACATGAAGGAAGTTACATGCATGTAGTGGACCGAAAAACTCTCAGATCCGAGACTGCCGCACCAGCTCAGACTGAATACTGAAAACAAACTGAAAAATGCATTGCAGACCACCGCTGCTGCTCCCAGAATGCAAACTACTTATTGCCTACTATGCAGACCAAACACAAAGGAATATGCAATGCTAAACATATTGAGAATGCAGTAAAATTACTAACAACCTCAGTGTCTCCTTGGCCATGTATCTTTGAACACGAGAGGTAATGTTTCTTTGATATAATTGTTCTTACGGTTGATAATCACATAAGTTTGCTTTGGACATAAAATACAAGAAGGTTTTTCTATCATACTTGCTGTGTGTACATTTGAATTGTGAATGCCCTAAAATTATCGATTTTTTTTTAACTAAGCACCTCATTAAGCCACTAAGCTAATGACTACTCCAGTGATGTTGAGCCAAAACCCAAGTAATTTTCTTAGGGAAACTTGATTACTTTGACGCTATTAATTGTACCATGTATCATTGATTTCTAAACCATAATAGAGTTTTATTGCCTTTATTGTTTATTTATATAATTTATTTCCAGTTTGTTAGCTTTTCCTGTTTCGACTTTGAGTCATGCTACCATCCATACCGAATCCCACCTGCTTAGTTTACAACTAACATTTCGAACTGTAGATTGCTTTTGTAGTATTCTAAACTTGTGTTTTATTGTTACTCCCGTGGTCTTTTAAATGACATTGAAACGAAGAGGTAGTATTCTCTAAGCTGCTACCGCGAATTACAGGGGCACGGGGACATAACGTAGTAGCGCTAGTAAATGCGCGACGACGGAAGCGAGGCGTTGCTCGGCGGCGGCGGCGCTCCCAATCTCCAAAGGCCCAGAGTCTGTTCTTCGCCCAGGCTCGTTAAATTCTCTGGGTCCGCCACTGCTTTCCACACCTGCGTCTTAGGCTTGCACTTCTCTTATATCCTCAAAAGTCAACTAGTTGTTGTTTGGCACGTAATCATGCTTTTGCCTTAACGCGGCGCAGCCGCAGGTGTGCGTTTCCGTAGCCAGCCTCTTTCCCTTCGGCCTTTGGAGGAACGGAAAGAACGTCCTTTCTCTTTCGGCCGTGGACTTCTTATCCAGTTTTGCAAGAACATAAAAGTAGTACGACGAGGGAAAGGAAGTGTTAAGGCAGCTCACAGTCTCACATGTTTTGCACTTCATTTGACGTGGTTTCATACTGCCTCAGAAGAATCAACACGCGCGCCAGGCAGGCTAGCAAAGTGGTGTGTGCGTGACTTGAACAAAACTGCAAATCATGGTAAATAAAAGCATTCTCCTCGACAGGAAAGGTTACGGTAAACAGAAGAAAAGCTTACAGAGTAAAGATCCGTTCATATTGCTTACAGAGTAAAAGAAAAGCCGCGCCCTCCTTTTATCTGCCCTTCTAGTCGCCGAATAGTTAGACGACTGGAAACGTAGTCGTTTAACCGTTGGGCGACAGCAATTTCAGTCGTCCAATCGTTGGGCGACTGCAATAATTCGCCAACGGCCAGCGGATTGCTTACGTGTCGTTTTGTCGTTGAGCGATAGGCTCCAGTCGCCCGACGGTTAGGCGACTGGAGTCTATTTTTGTAAAAAAATATTATCACGGATATATTTCAGTTATTTTGAATAAAAATAAATTATTAGTAAAAAAATTCCGATTACATCTCTGATCCACAGCTTAGGCACATGGTGCAGGGGGCATGTATAAAACTGTTTTAGGGACGCATATGTGAATGTTCCTAATCATCGGTTGTGACCTGTCCCACCTGCGGCAGCTTTGCCGACGGGCTGCCCGCCTGGACGACCGACCGTTATCGTCCCGTTCCTCCCGCTGCGGCCACGCCGAGGGCGTGGGCCCCACTCCACAAGCGAGTCAATCTCCTTCCAAACGGCTCTCCCCCTCCGCTAAGAAATCCCCAAACCACCCCTACGTCCATCCCCACGCGTAACGGCGCCAACACCCGCGTGAGCCCACCTCCCCGTCACTTCCCCTTCACGCGCCCTGCCCTTATCCGTCTTTTTTCCAACGCCCCTATTTAACGACCCCCACCCCTCCGTCTCTCCCAAACACCTCACACGGAGTCGAAAGAATAACACCCATCTCAGCTTCCATCCCAACTCGAGCACACTACGCTACACAGCTGCACTATTATGGACGTGGAGGCGCCGTCGTCGCTGGGGCACAAACTGAGGACGACGGTGTGCTGCTGCTTCGGGGCTTCGGGCGGGGAGAGGCGCGGCGCCGGCGGAGACGGCAGGGTCAGGTGGCGGCGGCGGGTGGCCGCGGGGGAGTTCAGGTACGACCCGCTGAGCTACGCGCTCAACTTTGACGAGGGCGGCGACGACGAATACGCGGACGCCGCGGACGCCGCGGACGCCTTCCGGTACAGGAACTTCTCCTCGCGGCTGCCGCCCTCGCCGGCGCCGGCATAGCGGCCCACGGCCATCGCCATCGCCTAATTAAATTGTACTCTTCTTGCCTGTATCTATAGAGAGCTTGAATCATATGTAAGCAATTAGCAACATAGTAAGGTATACTAGTAGTAGCATATAGGAATGTTCCTCGGTGTTCTACGTAATCCATACAGATCAAGAATCAAGATGGTGGTGACGAGTCCCAAAATTGGGGAGGCCTTTGATTTTTTCTGTATTTCTCTCTCCTCTTTTACTTCAGCATCCGTTAAAAATCGCGTGGTACTGTCGTAGCTTTTGGAGGTGCGGATGACATGTGGGCCCGCGTGTGTAATTGGGGAAGTTTGGTGGTGTGGGAGGGGGACTTCTGTCGTGTGTGCGCGTTTTCGATCGAGGAAGGATGCGCGTTGCTCTCGTCGGGCGTGGGAACGATAGAACGGAGTTTGGATTTTTCTGCAATTTGGCGGCTGCAGACAAAGAAGAAGACGAAGAAGAAAAATATGTAAAGTTTTTTTAGAAAAATCAAGGATAACGACTAAGGGTATAAACAATAGTATAGATAATTATTATCTATAACATCATTTATTTCACCTATAGATAGTACTAAAGACAATTTATATAGTATGTCATCTTTTTACATGTGGCTATAGACAGTTTCTTCATAGCATAATGTATCTTATTTGTCACGTTACAATGGACTACTGCATAAGAGATTATCTATTTTTTATACTTTTTTTCTCTTCTTTATATCATTTTATATTTTATATGGTAAAATTCATAGCCAACTTATATGAATCATTATATAGGCCCTGATCAACTCAGCTGGTTTCTGGCTTATTTTTCACTATTCATAAGTTTCGTCTTTTTTTTAACTTTTGGCTTTTTGTTGAGCTTTTTTGCCGGTTCTTTTTTTCCCAGTATTTGTTTGTATTATACGTAATGGGCTAACATATTTTTTATTTTTAATTTTTTTAGATTTAATTATGCTAAATAAGCCTCTGTCAAATACAGTGCTTTTTTCAGCTAACTACAATATTTTCAGCCATAAGCCACGAGCTTTTCAGCCGAACCGATCACCACCGTAACCTTACGGGACTTGTGGGTCGTTGGGATACTGCTGACGTTGCGTGCGCTTGGTCAACAGACACCACGCTGTTTTATCGAAGCACTCCCGCCACAAAGCGGTAAAAAAAAAAAGTGTCACGGTAAAAGAAAGTGGTAGGCTTGGCGATTGGGATACCAAACGGTCGTATGCGCCGTTTTCTGCGCTAGCAGTCAAACAACTGTACAGTATCCTCGCCACACGAATTGGGTTCACGGCGGTGCTCACACGTTGATTTCGAGTTTCAACGAATTGCTCGTCTAATCTGTCACGGCTCACGAGTGAAGTTTGCGCGCCATTCGTCTGTACGTATCAATTTGCTACCTAAATTGTCACGGCTATCATGACTAAAAGCCCGTCCCTGCGTACTTCAGTCGGACGTCAAAAGGGAACCGTTCACACATTGGATACTGCAGCTATTTTCCCAATTTAGCCTTCCGACATCTTTTTGTAAATATAGCTTCTTCTCTCAGCTCAATAGCTACGACAGACAATAGTCACGCTACAGCAGCTCAGCAGCCGTGTCTCGAGCCACCTCAAATCGGTAGGTAATTAGACAGATAATTAATTAGTGCTAATTAATCATGATTAACACTAATTAAGTGTTACATTACATGGTTAGCATTAATTATGTATAATTAACACTAATTAAGCATTGTTGCGCCTGTCAGATTGCTGAGCTAGGAAAATAGTTAAATTTATAAAAACAGATGTTACAGAAGCAAGTCTGAAAAAAAAAACTAGATATGTCAACAGTTCGTCAAAAGAAAGGCCGCGGTTTTGAGTACACGCCAGTGATACGTTCATGTGGTGTCCCTGGCTTTCACATGGAAATCGAGACGTTCCTCGCATCGCATGACCTCTATTTCCAAGCGAAAGCAGTTCGTGCCCACAAGGCCACAAAGCAGCTCGTACCAATTACGGCCCGGAGAGAGTGGGAACAGGTCATTCGGCCCGGCCTAGGCTCCTAGATCGACTATAGCGGCCTACTCTAGACGGTCCAGATGGGCCCCGATTAAAAGATTCAGCCCTTTTTCGGCCTGGCCCACAAGTAATTCAAAATGGTTGTTTCGCACTTTTGCTGCCTTCTCTCAACCTTTTACGAGATAAACACTGGATATCGAGTTGCAAACAAGGAGAAAAATTTTCTAAGATAACAGAAAGGACAAAGTTTTCTACGATAACCCCTCACATATGTGCTCTTCCGGTAGTAGGCAACATGATTCATGGGCTACTAGACAAACAGGCAGTCAGGCACTAGTACGCTAGTGGCTTGGCTACTTCAGGTCAAGAGGGAGAGGGAACTCATTCAAAGAAAAGGGAGAAAAAGCAGATGGCTGGTTAGGTGCGGAGATGGCTGGCTAGAGCCTAGAGGAGAGGTGCTGGGTATGGGAGTACTGCCCTAATTAAAGATCCTACACACTCGCTGCTAGACATCCGTATATGTTGCAACTGCTCAACCACATCGGACATAACCTAAAAGGCAAAAACGAGTTAATTTCGTTCCTGTACTCGCCATGTTGAGCCGGGCGTTGAAACTTTTTTTAAGGAGAAATTGGCTACAAATACTGTAAATTATCATTATTTGTTAATGGACATCTAAAATATATAGTTATACCAGAATACACTGTAAAAATATGTAATTTTACCGTATGACATCGAAGGTACTATGTGACACCTCGGCCTATGTGAAATTAGACCCATGTGTGACCCATGAGTATGTATGGATGAGTGATTAGCACCACCTTGCTAATTTAGAGGGATAAGCACCGACATATAAGCCTAGGGTTTCCGGTGGTAGCAACCTTCAGTAACCATTTTGCTTGAAGCGAGGACGAAAGTACAAACAGGTTGCTACGTGTGCGTGGCTTATCCAGAATGGGGTTAGGACTAAGTCAGTTTGGACCCTAGGGTGTTACATACTATTATATCATTTCTGGGCCAAAGTGAGAGAAATTTTCGAAAAAGACTCGAGTGTTCCTCGCTCGCTCGCCTCTAGCAATAGATCTCACACATTTGCACTCCTGATCTCCGGCCACTGTCACAGGGGGTGACCACCTCCGCTTCCTCTGCCCCGGCGCCCTCGCTCGCCTCCATGACACTAGGCTCCGCCACTAGAAGCCCACCTCCTGCCCGCCTAGTCCTGATCACCTTCGTCGTCTCCCTCTCCTCCTCCTGTTGCTGGGGACGATGAGAGCGGCGTGGTCATGTCGTTCACCATGCCAGCCGCTGCAGGTCGATGTTATCGACGAACTCGACGTTGGGCTACTTGGGCTACAACGTAGTACTAGCAGTAGTAGCAGGCATTGGTCCATGAACATGGAAATCAATATGTGTGGTTGGAATGGTACATCTTCAGTTTCCAATCAAGTTAGTGGTAACAGTTGCATTCTGATGCAAGATGGTATGAGGCAGATGGTACTTATTTAGTTTTCAAATCAAGTTTTCTCCTTTTTTGCAGTTTTCAAATGTTGTATGAGGCACTCAAGTGGGCAACTTTCATTGCCTAATTTATAAAAATTTTCTTCTCTGTTCTATGTGTTCTTCGTTTTATTCAGAAAGTGCAGCATCCTTTGTTTTGGCCACTATTAATGCTGGAGGTATAACTCCAACCTTGAGAACTACAATGCCTTCTGGAGATTCTTCAATAATGCTCATGCCGACAATTCAAGGAGAATATACAAAAGTTATTGTTTGGAGAAAATCATAACTCTGCATCAGTGTCCATGGCGCAAGCTTCGACTGAAATCACCAGGGAGCAAAGCTCCAACAAGAAAGAATGGAGGTGGGGGGGGGGGAGAAAAGAGGAATGAGGATGAACCGAAGCAATGGGGGAGAAAGAGAGGAAGCCAAGAGGCAACAGGGAGGCGCCATGAGGGAGCTTCGGTAGAGAGCAACAACATCAGGAGAAAAAGTAACAAAGGAAAGAAGGAATAGAGAAAAGAAATGGGGAGAAGAAAAACCAGGAAGAATTAGGAAATGTGAATGCTAGCTCAAAGTTTTGTTTTCTCTCAAATTGATAATTCACGTGCTTTCTCTCTCACCTCTGACCCGAAAATGGTATAATAGTGCTCTCACTGTCCTACAACAAAATTACACATTTTTACAGTGTGTTTTGGTGTAATCATGTTTTTTAGATGTCTATTGGCAAATATTGATAATTTGCAGTATCCTGTAGCCAATTTCTCCTTTTTTTTAATGAACGCTAACCAGTATATGTGAAATTCAAATATGATGTAAGATTTGCAGTTCCACATGCTGAGATGCCAATGACTGTTCTTTCAGAACTTTTTTCTAATCTAGTCCCCTAAATCCTTTCGCACATGCAAATATGCAAATTATCATGAGAAACATACTTACTATTAGATCCAAACAAAACCTGAAGAGGGGGGGGGGGGGGGGGGAGGGCCCGCAGAATCAAAACAAAGACAATGACCAAAATAACTGCACGCTCTACCTCCACAGCATCCAATATCGATCAGTTTCGGCTACGTTTTTTTTACTCTTTAGCGGTTCTTCATTCTTCTCAAAAATCATTATTTATTAGATAAATATATTATAACTAAAAATCAAGAAGCGCACACGCAGAGTAAACGAACAGACCAACACCTTACCGAGACGACGAAACGCGGCGATAGAAAAGAAAAAGAAAAAGAAAAGAAAAGAAAGTGAGCATTGCACGCAGACTAGGACGAGTACGGCAGGCAACGATTAAAAAAAAACGGCGCGCCACGCGACGCGAACGCAAGGAGTGGTGGTGGCAATGCCAGGCTAAGCGGAGGGCGCGGGCGCGAGCAGCAACGCCTGTAAAGAAGAGGCAAATTTAACTATTTGCCACTCTTAAGAATGCCACATATCCAAATGCCACCTTCTTCATTGCAATTAACATTTTGCCACTCTCGAGCCTACGCGGCGCCTACGCACCCGCCATGTCAGCGCCGGCCTCCCCGCGCCGCCGCCCGGCCTCCCCGCGCATCCCCGCGCCGCCACCCCCCGCGGGGAGGCCGGGCGGCGGCGCGGGGATGTGCGGGGAGGCCGGCGGCGGCGCGAGCGCCACGCGGGGAGGCCGGCGCTGACATGGCGGGTGAGTAGGCGTCACGTAGGCTCGAGAGTGGCAAAATGTTAATTGCAATGAAGAGGGTGGCATTTGGATAGGTGGCATTTTTAAGAGTGGCAAATAGTTAAATTTCCCTAAAGAAGAAGAGCTCAGGTGCGGGTGCATGGCCAACTCCTTTTTCATTCATGATTTTATGGCTTATATTATTAAATGATACATCTTTTAAAATAAGATTAATAGAAAGGTTATAGTAAAAAAATATATATAATTCAGTTGTATTGGTTAAAATCACATATATCTATTTTTATATGTATACTGTTTTTCACGAACGACCAAGATTTAAAATTTTAAGTCATAAAACATAGCCTAAAATTGTTTCCTAGGCATGGAGTTGAATGGACACATGTAGGCCCGTCACCACCCCACGTGGGCCTCTCGCTCCAAACTAGCTTGCATTAGATTAGATTAAGCCTCTGATTTGATGTTAGTATAGTATTCTCAAATCATCCGGAGCTAGCTGCTAGCTAATCTGCCATGGAAGGAGGAGGGTGTGAGGAGATCTGTGCCTAAGCGTCTTGGCTTTGACTCGGTCTCATGCCATCCACAGGCCAAAGGTTGGGGTCATGTGTTTTTGGGAGTCAGTGGTTTTACGCAGAGAACAAGGTATTTTTTTTCAGGTTACTGTTGCATACCGCAGGGGATATATCTAGAGAAAACTGAAAACCATCTAACTCGAAGATATATTTTTTCTTTTCAAAGAGGCTTTTTAAAACCTGTTTAACTTGATCATTTAGCCCAAATCAGGCATCTGAGATGCTCTGAGAGTCTCGGCCACCGAGAACATATTTTTAGATAAAAGGTAGTAACTTTTTATTACCCGGCTTAACAGTAAAAGAGAAACGGGCAGAAGAGTACAATCGGGATACCGGCTTTACCAGCGTACATTCAACATCGGATTGCGATTTTCCGCTCCAAACGGCTGGTCTCTGGACTTTATTTAAGACAAAAGTCACTTAAAATGTATTAGCTTCTAATTTTAATTTTTAAAAGTTGTTTTAGCTTTTTATCTTTTTCCCTTATTTTTTTACATTGTCTGTGACGATGCAACGATTTTTTTTTCAATTTTTCTATTATTTCTTAAAAAAACTAACGGCCGCTACAGTACAACTATAGCCAAAAACTAAAAAGACATAGCCAGAAGTTTAAATCATAACCCAAGTAGAGCATCACCTGAACCTAGGCTTCTGCTCGTAGACTAGATCACGATAAGTGCACACACTTGTTCAGAAACCCCCACAAAAACAAACAGAACGAAAGATAGTCTAATTAACACCCGTTCATTTCGGATTGAGCTTCTGATTTCTGGCTTATTTTTTACTATTCCTAAATTTTGTCCTTTTATGACCTTTTAGCTTTTTAAAGCTTTTTTGCCGGTTTTTTTGTATTATCTGTATTTGATCTATTTTTTTTGTATAGGAGAAATTGATCAGACTGGACTCGTCAGTGACGATTCCTCCACAACTACAAGACAAGGGTGGTGATCGGTTCGGCTGAAAAGCTCATGGCTTATGGCTGAAAACACTGTAGCTTGCTGAAAAAAGCACTGTAGCTGACAGAGGCTTATTTAGCATAATTAAATTTAAAAAAATTTAAAAATATAAAAAATATGTTGGTCCATTACGTATAATACAAACAAATACGGGAAAAAAAAGAACCGGCAAAAAAGCTCAACAAAAAGCCAAAAGTTCAGAAAAAGACGAAACTTATGAATAGTGAAAAATAAGCCAGAAGCCGAAGCCGAGTTGATCAGGGCCAAGATCTGTCGTTTTTAGCTCCATAAATGATTGTTATAAACTGCCAAACCCTCATGATTTAGGAGTAAATTTAGTAGTTTTTTCTTTAATTTTGTAGGAGAGAATGCGCTGAAGTCTTAACCGTGTTAGAATGTCACGTGCAGTACTAAAATTAGTTGTTTGTGCATATCAATGGCTGGGTCAGTCGGTGCAGATTAATTATGTTCCGTAGTACATGCAGCATGTATCAATAAAGAGTGTAAATTTGATAGTATAGCATGGAAGTGGATGATGGTTTTAGGGTGTGCTCGGTTGGACTGAAAAATAGCGGTTTATAATTAAATTGTACTGTAGTTGGCTGAAATTATACTGTAGTTGAAGGTGGTTCATTTGACGTAATTAAAATTTAAAAATGTAAAAATAGAAAAATATGTTAGCTCATCACGGACAACGTAAATGAATACGAAAAAAAAGAACCGGCAAAAAAAACTCAAGAAAATAGCCATAAGTTTAGAAAAAGGACGAAATTTATAAATAGTGAAAAATAAGCCAAAAATCAGAAGCTCGAACTGAAATAAGTGGAACGTTATTTATGGGTTCAGTACCAGAAGAAAAATGTGGGGATTTCATTAATTTGAAAGCATCGTGGAGAGCAAAGCTGTCCGGAGGAAATGCATACTCTCTCTCTCTCTCTCTCTCTCTCTTTTGCATTTCGTCCATTACAACTCCATCTGGTCACGATAAATAGTCGCTATAGACATCAAATAGAGGCATTGATCGTCGTGATAGACTTCTTTGTTTTTTGTCATCGGTATATAAAATGACCATTTTTTTATTAAAGGGCAATTACCTGGCTAAACCGTGGCCATATTTTTTCTTGACTTAAAAGAGAAAACTAAATAAACCCAAAATTTTCAAAACAATAAGGCAAGTGAAGCCAATAAAAAGATAAGTCGGTATAAATAAATAACACCAACAAAATGTTCGATGCCACCGAAATTGCTAAATGACAATTATTATTTCCCGATAATCCAATTGATATTAGAACACCCACACACATATCCAAATTCGAGTGTGTAGAAACATTGATTTCCATCCCACTGAAAAATGGTAAACGACAATTGTTATTTTCCGATAATCCAATTGATGTTAGAACACCCACACCCGTATCCAGATTCAGGTGCATAGAAACATTGACTTCCATCGAATTGGAGGGTGGCTCACAATATGTATGTCGACCGCAATTTTGTTTGCACTACACACAAACTTGTCTGTACGTACCTACGAATTGATATATGGTAAATCCATTATCAAATTTGCTTCTAAAAATTATACGTTACTAACAAAGTATCACTAACCACATGCGGAGCCCCGCTCCAACTAGCTCAAGGTTTAAGTTTCTAACTAAAATTGCCTTATAACGGCTGATAGTTTTTCCTGAAAAAAATTATAAATTTTTTTAAATTTAAAAAATAGTTATATCGTCACTAACAATATAAACGAGTAAGACAAAAAAAGAATAAAATCAAAATTAGAAGTGGACATTATCTAAGTAACTTATATTTTAAATAAGTCAAAAATTAAAATAATCTAGAAATTAAAACCGTTTGAAACAGGACCATCCTCCGTATATCCTATCTTCACACTCAATTCCCCTCTTACAACCCACAAAATCCAAAACCGAAGTTTTCCCAATAATTCCAAAAGCAAAAACCAAAGAAGAGGTAAAAAAAATCCGAAAGAGGGCAAAAAAACCCAACACCAAATCGAAAGCTCCAAATTCCGACATAAGAAAACCCGACGCCGGAAAACGAAAAAAAAAAGGAAAAGAAAAGAAAACCGGCGGCCGAAGCGAGGCAAGGGTTTTTGAGTACAGCACACCCTCTCTACTCTACTCTACTCCTCCGCTCCCTCCCTCCATAATGGAGGCCTCCTCCACCCGAGCCATGAGCTAAGCATCGAGCCGATTCGCCTCCAAATCTTCCAATCCGTCCAGTGCTAGCGCGCGCAATCGCGTGGTGTTTAGGGTTTCGATTCGTCCCCAAAACTCTAGGCTAGCTAGATCCCGGGTGGGGGGGGGGGGGGGGGGGGACCGCGCCGCCGCCGATGGCTGCCACCGCCGGGGTCGCCGAGGACTCCGGCGGCGGTGGGGACCGGATGAAGCTGCTGTGCAGCCTCGGCGGTCGTATCCTTCCGCGGCCCGGGGACGGGACGCTGCGGTACGCCGGCGGTGACACCCGGATCGTGTCCGTGCCGCGCGGGGTGGCGCTCCCGGCCCTCTTCGCGCGGCTCGCCGAGGCGTACGGGGGGGCCACGGGGCCGCACTTCGCGGTGAAGTACCAGCTCCCCGACGAGGGGCTCGACGCGCTCATCTCGGTGTCCTCGCCGGAGGATCTCGACAATATGATCGAGGAGTATGATAAATTGGCTGGTGCCAGCCCTAAGCTACGGGTGTTCATCTTCCCCACCTCCGACGCGCTGGGCTGCGCGGGTGGGGAGGAGATGGAGAGCGGGGGCTACGACGCTGGGCTGCGTTATCTGGAGGCCGTGAACGGCATTGTGCGCAAGGATAGCCTCGCGAGCCTCTCTTCCATGCAGAACTCCGATGGCGGGCCTCCTCCTCCACTGCCTTTAGGAGGAGGAGGCGGTGGCTCCCCGTCCGCGCTCTCCCCCACTTCCACTTGCTCCAATGATGCTGCGAGATCGGCGTTTAGTGTGGCGGCTCCGCCGCCTCTTGTTGATGTCTTCAGCAGTGCCGCTCCTGTCCCAGTGAAGCCACAGGAGAATGCCGCTGAAGTGAGGGCTCCGCAGGCGAACCCGCATCCACACCCGGAGGTAGCAAGGTACCGGCAGCCACTGTCACAGCTGCCACCACTGCCGCCTGCGTTCCTGAATGATCATAGAGAGGCCATGCAGGGTATGAATCTGCCGCCACCAGGAAATGGAATTAGGTTGGAAGACTGCACTATGTGCTTGAAGGCACTGCCTCATGCACACTCAGATCCAGTGGTGAATGAGTATGGCAGCGATGTGCATGGTGGGGCTGCGCCTGAGCCTGTGCCAGTGTTCATGAGCCTGCGGCCTGAAGATGTGGCAAGGATTATGATGCCAGAGCGGGCAGTGCCGGCTCCGATGGGGGCTTATGGTTACACACATATGCATCCAGTTCCGCCTGAGAGGGAGAGGGTGTATGCACAAAAGGTGGAAGGCATTACAGACTCAGTGCTCGTTGATCCCTCTGGCTGGCATCACCATGTGTATGTGCAGCAGCAGCAGCAGCAGCAATTGCCACCACAGCAGTTGCCGTCGACCTATGGATTTAGCCATATCCCTGTGATTCCTAATGAGAAGGAGAGAGTAGTCTCTCCAAGTTCTGTCTATACTGATATAGCGAGCTCTCATCAACAAACTATGCAGCAGCAATTGCCTTCAGGCCAGGGAATGGCTCAGTATGCAGTGAAGCCAAGTAGTCCCAATAACCAGCTTTCAGATGAAGGTAGTTTAAGTGCAAATGCAAGGCATCGTGAGGATGGACACCCGTTTCAGGATAATGTGCCTCAAATGGCACCTGTGGCTGTGCCAACCTATATGGCAAATGTGGACAGGATGATGGATTCGCTCCGGGTGAGCCCCAGCGAGGCTTCTGGCTCTTCTGAACAAAGGAAGCATACAGTGGCACCTGAGAATGGTTTACCCCAGAATGCAATACCGGAACACTCTCAGGCAAAAGAGGTTCAACAGAGCAACACCAACACTTTTTTTGATGTCAATGAGCCAAAGGTAGTCCTTCCTACTGAACCAACGCCGCCACCTTCTGTGGCCAGCTCTTATTTGCACAATGTCCAGCATGCCAATGTGAGCCATATGCCACATATGATGAGCATTGGGGGACCCTACTCTAGTTATGTTGTCGCTACAGTTGGGCCTAGTGGAGTGCCTCCATTGGCTTATGGTGTTGATCTTGTCTATACAAACGCCACTGTTAATCCAATGAGTGAGTGGAAGGATGTTCCGCCTGATGTTTATCACACGGAAGATCCACATGAAATCATTGTTCCTCCAAACGCTAATGCTCAGGTACCAACAGCAGCATTGCCAAACCATGCTCCAAATGGGGACCAACTCCAAGAGTCTGGTTTATCAGGCCAACAATTCAGCAATGAGGACCCTTGGAAAGTAGTTACGAATGCACATGCGCTACCACCGAGACCCAAGAGGGTAGCAAGCAGGGAGAACATCAGCCCAAAAGATCCCCATTCCCACAACTCTTTTTTGAATTGCAAAGGGCCAGATTTGAATATCCCAGCTGAAGATGTTGCTCTCCACCAACAATCAGATCGCAAAGACACACATGCAGAACATGCTCAGCTTATCAAAGGTTTTTTGCGTAACCATACTTTCAATAAAACCTTGTCAATATGTGTACTTATAAGTTGTGAAATCTTATTCCGGTCTATCATCAATCCAGGCGATGATATCACTAACCGAGATTCATTGGGTATGGAGGACGGTTCAGCTACATCTAATACTCAATCATCTGAGCCTCAACCTCCTTTGCTGAATGAAAAAGTTGGGGTTGTCACTAAGAAAGTAGACGGGGAAGCTCACACCAACGAGGTTAGGAAGTGATTACTTTGAAGCTCCTATATGTCCTGATTTATGTCATCCTTAGTGCTAAACACGAGAATGGTGCAGGTTATCAAGAGCAGACCAGCAGAGTGGATTTCAGGATATCCAGTTACAGATGACCTTGGACGCCTGCAGGTTACAATCAGGAAATATATCTTTTTCAACGTGCACATCTTTAATATTTTGTACTTATTTATAATTTTGTTACTAACATGTTCATCAGATTATAAAGAACAATGACCTTGAAGAGCTCCAAGAACTTGGTTCTGGAACTTTTGGAACTGTATATCATGGTAAATGGAGGGGCTCTGATGTTGCAATAAAAAGAATCAATGACAGATGTTTTGCTGGGAAGCCATCTGAGCAAGACAAGATGGTTTGTTCTCATTCCCCCTATTTTTTTCTTTGTTTATGCTTGTCGTTATGTTTATAGGTTCTGAATATTTGCAGCGGAATGACTTCTGGAATGAAGCATCTAAACTTGCCGATCTACACCACCCAAATGTTGTGGCCTTTTACGGTGTTGTTCTAGATGGACCCGGGGGATCCATCGCCACAGTTACAGAATACATGGTTAATGGCTCACTTAGGACGGCTTTGCTGAAGAATGCCAAGTACGTCCCTTATTTATATGTAGCATATGTTTTACAAGTCATCTGATGTATCGATCTGCTACATTAAAAAGCAGAAAACTGTAACCTTACATGGAGTTGAAGGTATTAACATTTTCTGTCTGTGCAGGACCCTTGATAAACGTAAAAGGTTAATAATTGCCATGGATACAGCTTTTGGAATGGAGTACTTGCATAACAAAAACATAGTGCACTTTGACCTGAAAAGTGACAATTTGCTTGTTAATTTAAGAGACCCTCAGCGTCCAATATGCAAGGTAAGTTGCACTTTGTTGCCAGATTGTCGTTCGTTCCCTTGTACATTGTATTCAATGTGCTTGTCTGCTTCATATTGGGCAATCCATCCTATATTAACTTTCCAAATTTGGCACTAATGATACCTTTTTAGCACCATATCCCCACATGCATTTGCAAATTTATTTCTGTAGTTTGGAACATACGGTGCTTGCTGTGATAATCAGATAGACAATTATTTTGCTGCTCGAGAATTTCTTATAGGACTGGACTTTTGAGTGCACCAGAACCTACTACTACTTAGCAAATGACCAGTAGAGTCTTAAACTATAAACCTTTGATTTTGAGCTACCTCAAGACCCAAGTTATCTGGGATCCCATTTGGCTAAACTTAAGGCACCTTTTGGTGACACCTGAAGGAACGTGGGATATGAATGACTTATGACTGTATGTTCAGATGATGGAGCAGCTCTCATCGTGTTTATGTGTTATTAAAACACAAATGGGGTGCATGGTTATACAATATAATAAGACAGAAGTATCTAAATCCTAACCACATGAAGTGACTTTATTTTAGGTATATCTACTGTCTAGCAAAGACCTCTGTATATAAACTTCAGAATTACTTGCTTGCCATCTGAATTTTGTATTCTCTTAGTTGATTAACTAGCAATCTGTCAGATTGTCTATGGGACAGTTAGGACTTGTGTTTTAATATCTTGCACATGTCACTTGCAAATGCAAATAGGTGGCTGGACCAAATTTGCTTATGCAAACTGTCAACAAATTGGATTTACTCGTGCCAACAAATTGGCTTCTATATAATTTGGGTTAACAGCATCCTTTTTTCCCTATACATATGCAATGATTTTCGTGGATGATGCAGGTTGGTGATCTTGGGCTTTCAAAAGTAAAGTGTAAGACCCTCATCTCTGGTGGTGTGAGAGGAACACTTCCATGGATGGCCCCAGAACTTCTGAATGGAAGTAGCAGCTTGGTTTCTGAAAAGGTCTGCTAATTCATTTATGTTGCTTCTGTGTCTAGACAGCTATATTTAGTTTCACGTAGAACTCACTCATTGATGCTGCCATGTTGCTCTCAGGTTGATGTCTTCTCTTTTGGGATTGTTCTCTGGGAACTCCTAACAGGAGAAGAACCATATGCAGATTTACATTATGGTGTTATTATAGGTGGGTACAAATCTGTCATGACAGATTTACATAATGCTTGAGTGATACTCTCGTAGAAATTATACGGGCAATAGATTGTGAGATGGTCACTAATCACAGCTCGATGTAAACTGTTCTTTTGTTTGCAGGTGGCATTGTGAGCAACACTCTACGACCGCCGGTGCCAGACTCGTGTGACCCAGAGTGGAGATCACTGATGGAGCAATGCTGGTCGACAGAACCATCCGAACGACCAACCTTCACAGATATTGCTGGCAGGTTGCGTTCCATGGCTGCATCCCAGAAGGTGCAACCCTAAGGTTACCAACCTTCAGATATTGTACCGGGACAGCACTCTTCAAACTTCTGGGGCATCCATGGACCAATTCTCTGCTGCCAGATTGTGTATTTAGGAATTCAGCTCCGACATATATGCCTTCATTGTGCCCCTAGGATCTGTTCATACCCCCTTTCGTTGTTTCATATCTTGTAATCAAAAGTACCAGCCGTGTGTCTAGAAGTATCGCAATGGACGTCTCAGACCCCTATTCTTTCATTTATACCTTTCGCTTAGAGGTGCGGTTAATAAGTTAGTCTAGTGTCAGTTATAGGAGTCCAATATTTTTGCCCCCTTTTCTGGTAATAATTGAGTTATTGGGAAGTGGTCGGTCGGTCGGTCGGTCTGAATGTGAACTGGTTGTTGCAGGATAATTAAGGTTTGTTGGTTATTACAAGTTTGGGAACAGAGTGAGGTCCTTGGCTTGTAACAAGAGCTGCTTGGTTTTTGTGATTGTGCGATATACCGAATTGTTCGGTACCCTTGTAAAAGTTCAGTTATTTGATACCTGTGTTGGCAATCTTGCTGTGAGGGTTGTCTTGAATTTTTTGTGTAGTCGTTCTGCTGTTTTTGTCTGAGAGAGCTGAAATTGGATTTATGGTTCTGATTATGCATTACCACGAATTTGGACACGAAGTTCTGGAGTTATAGGGGGTGTTTGGCAACGGCTGCGGCTTATGGCTTTTGGCTGAAATTTTTGAATTTTGACTGTTTACGGTACAGATTACGGAGAGACAGATACTCGCTTGCGATTTTGGCTTGTACAGATGTTGGGCTTTTAACGTGTAAATCGTTTAACTTGTAGACCCCGTCTTGAGAAAATACTCCGTTTGAAAGTTAGGTACTGTAGCAAAAACCAAAAGTCGCCGGCTTCGGAGCAAAAGAACAGGCCCATAGGCTTATAGCTGCATGCGAATATGCAATATAACGCCGATCGGTTTGACAGCACGCCTGCGAACTGTTGAGATACTGGCATCCTTAGTGTAGTGAAGAGAGTGGTTGTGTGCTCCATGCCTACATCAGTTATTGTGCATCCACAGGTCGAATTCGTCCACCAATCTAGGTGAACGTACGGTTTTGATTGTTTGCGGTTTGGCTCGAACCGTCTTCTCGCCGAACTTTACCACACAAGTCTGCCTTTTCAGCGTCTCAATCAGAAGCTGTGTCCGAATTGAGGGAACCGGCTGGTACGCAATCGGAGCACGCCGACGGTGTGGTGTCCGGAGGCGGCAGTTAGCGGTACGAAGGTAGATGTGGTGCGAATCAGCACCGTAGCTGGGTCTTGAAACAAAATCGGCAGACTTTTATAAACTTATATATAAATATTAGTACTATTTATATTTTTTTTTTTTGTAAAAGTCTATTTGGCCAATTGACTCCATAGAAACAGACCGTCTGCGGCACTGGAGCGAATCAATGGATGAGCGTGTGGTGATGGCGACGCGTGATGGGCCAGTCCGGCTTGGTGACGCGTCGTCTCGTCTCGCGCATGGGATGCGTACGGACGCGCACGCGTACCGCCAACCCGGATCGAACCACTCATCAAGTGGGATTGTTTTGTTCCGTGCGTTTTGTGGTTTCTATGCTGCTCTTTCGCAGCGCCGGATCCAATCTCGCGAGTCGCGACGCGGGCGATTAATTTGTAGAATTGTGGTGCTAGTAGACCTCTGTGTGTGTGTGTGTGGAGTGCTGCGTTCTCGATCGTGATCCCGAAAAATCGGGTGTAAAATGGCCGGGATCTTGTCGAGTTAAACCTCTGCAAAAAAAATCCGGGGATTTCGTGCTAGTTCAACCTCTTCTTCAAGTCATGCATCTCCCCAAGTCGATAAGATCGGTGCCAAGTCCCATGGATGAGGTTGGGAAATGAGAGGTCACGGGTATCACGTCCGGGACGATCCTCGCCCTTTTTCTCACTTCGACGATTTTCAGAAATTACAGGAAGCCCAGCCCACTACTGGCAGCCAACTTGGCCCATATTTCTGTTCATCGGTCTGGGCCATGATTTTTTTTATATCACCACTTCGTTGGTTTTTTTTTTTTGGAGAGGATCGTTAATACAGAGGCCGACGAGTCGGCCATTGTTAGGCCTGGGCTTTTGGAGGCTGAATGGTATATACCTGCAGGATCACTAGGGTTTCCCAGCGTTTTTCTCTATAAAATGAAGGGCACATACGCGTCGCCGTTCCGCAGCCGTCGCCCAATGCTTCCACCGCGTCCTGGTGCGACCTCTTTTACTTATATTTTTCTTCAACCTCTCGCCTCGTTCTATCGCACGCACGCACGCCAATGCATGGAAAAGCACAAGCACGAGTTCCGTTTAGTCTAGCGGAATGAAATGTCGGGCCTGTTCTTTATGGCTGTAGTTTATGATTTTTGATTGAAAATTTTGAATTTTATCTGTTTGCGACAGAGATTATGGAGAAAGATACTCGCTTATGATTTTAGATGGTATAGATGTTAGACTTTTAATGTGTACTACAATTAATTTGTAGACTCCGTCTTGAAAAAAAATACTCCATTTAAAAGTTAGGGACTGTAACATAAGCCAAAAGCCGGTTTCAAAATCCGAAAAAAACAGGCCCGTCGGTGTCCCCTGTTTATACCCTAGGCCGGCTGGTGTAGTGGCAGAAATACGCGTTGAAGTAGTCCTCAAGTCAAGGGCATCCTGCCCGGCCGATGAGCATTGGATGACCGGGCCGGTGTAGATGAACAGCGAGGATGGCACGAAGAAAATGTCCTCTGTGCAGCACGTTCGTACGTAGACCGGCCGATGGACTGAGGTCCCGCTCGGTTGGACTAAAAAATAGTGACTTATAGCTAAAATTATATTATAACTGGCTGAAATTACATTATAGCTAATGTGGCTTATTTAGCGTAATTATTTTTTAAAAAAAATTAAAAATAGAAAAAATATATTAGCTCATCACGGACAACACAAATAAATACGGGAAAAAAGAACCGGCAAAAAAGCTCAAAAAAAGCCAAAAGTTCAGAAAAAGATAAAATTATAAATAGTAAAAAATAAGTCAGAAATTAGAAGCTCAAATCAAAATGAGCAGAACGTGAGTTGATAGGGCGGCAAGTCTTCACATGAATTTGGCACGTTGGTGGAGTCGTATGGGCTGTACTGTACATCGGCCGGTGTAATGAGTTTGGCCGGCCAGTGTAGTTTGGTTCTAATGCTTTTTGGAACGGTCGTGGCTGCCCTCGGGTGGCCGAGTTGTAAAGCGGCCGGTGTGTATGTTGGCCGGCCGGTGTATCGCAGCATGTCTTGCTCGGTGGCTGCCACGTTAGCCGGTCGACGTACGTTCACACCGGCCGGTGTGCCTTCAGCCAAGCGCAGCTCTGAGTAGGTGTTGCCTTGCTCGTCTTTTGCCGTCCTTCGTCTCAAAATATAGATGTTTCGCTGCACACCTTTCCAACACAATACTAGAGAAAACATTAGTATAAAATGACGAAAATTGTACACTGACATGGCCATGCCTTGCCTTTTTGTTGGGGGAAACAAGGACACGTTGGTGCAGATGAATCGGGTCAAAAATGGGGCATTTTTTTTAGCATTCATATAGAAACAAGAATAAAGGAATAACAAAACTTGCTACAGTTTAGTGTTAGCATTTAAATAGACAAACCAAACACTTTTTTAGTGTTACGACAAGAGTGCCTTATGCAATGAACTGTGGCGTCATAACTGGACGCTGAGGAGCTTAGGGGAGGCGGCTGGCGTTTCGATTGGCGGCTTGGGGGAGCTAGTAGGCGGATTGGTTCGGAGTGTGTTTGGGGGAGGCGTGTGGGTGAGGTATATATAAGGACTTTTGGGTAATGGAATTGAGAGGTCGCAATGCTTCAGTTTGAAAGTTTGAATAGTGGGGGCGGCAAAATATTACATACGGTTTTTAATACAAACCGTTTGTGATGAGGTAATATCACAGACGTTGTTGATGGTAGGCTCGACCACAATTGAAAACCGATCTGGTCGACTCGAAGGGATCAGATAATCACTCTTCCGAAACGAGATAGTGACTTCTGACCACTTCAGAAGATAATTAATAACAGGAGGGTTAATGGAGTTTACCTCACGCTCGACAGCTTTATACTATCATTTTAACTCATATACCGAAGATCCTCTATAGATGCGCTCGACAGTATGCTATGGATCCTAAAACAATTTCTCATCATCATCGTCTGAGTGCTTTCGACCACTCGTTTGTCCTAACTCTTAGAGTTTTGTTGGAAAACTCATCAATTGCAAAGGTCGTGTCTTTCCCTTTTATTGGTGAGAAGAAACTACCACCGTCATGCAAGCTATATAAGGTGGACGTTAGGAAGAAGAAGGGCCGAGGTAGACCTAAGGGAGAGTAGCAATAGAGCAGACTTTTTCGCATTACTTTCTCTGTTGTAATTCCGCATTACTTTCCTCCATTGTACTCACCTCTTTGAGCAATACTACAGACTTGGTATCTCGTTCGTCGTGCGGCAGTTTCTATCAGGGTGAAGTCTACTTATTTCAGGGAATAAATACTTTCGCTAACCGTCTTGCTAGATAGGCAAGTCAGTCAAAGTTTAAGCTTAGTCGTAGGGGGATCTACGACCACGAGGTGGTTGCGGGATAATTTACGATTATGCCAAAGTCGTAGAAGAACTTACGACTATAAAGTTATCGTAGAAGAGCTTACGACTAGCGGACAATCATAGGAGAGTTTACGACTAGTAGATAGTAATAGAAGAGGTTATGACCAACGGGTAATCGTAGAAGAAATTACGATTAAGGGGTAGTCATAGAAAAGTTTACGACTTCTTTGTGAAATCTCCCCTTTATAAATAAGAGCTATACTCAAGGAGCATAATGACTTCACCATATTATTTACATATAAATAATAATTTAAGGATTAGTCATATCCTCATCAATTTCCATATGAATTCTAAAGTAAAATATTTAAATAACTAAAATTCGAAATAGATAGATAGATTTGGTGAATTGGATGACTAGTTATTTGTTCCTTCAGTCAGTTTGTCATAGTATTTTTTTTAAAAAAAAACTTAGTTTGAGCATAGTTGGTACTCTCACTCTGGTAGCTACGACTGCGAGTGTTTGGAGAAAAGAGGTACGAGACGGCTTGGGGTGGCTTGGCCCACGGAATAGCTACAAACTGAGCACGGAGCACGATCGGCGCAGTGCGGTCATACGGTGTCCCAGTCTCCCTGACACAGGTCAGGTGTTGCGACGGTGCAGTCTCGCGATCGTGGGGAGGTCAGTTTTGGAATTTTTTCGTTGAGAAGGCTAAAATAGGAATTTTTGCATTCAACAGTGCTAGATGTGTCCAAAATTCGCATTGCCCGGTCCCGTGCCGTCGATGACGAGGATTGGGAGGTCGAAGGGAGCGCGGCGGATCCCCTCTCCTGTTCGAGTTGCCATACGCAGCTCCGCCACCCCTGCCTCTACTTACGTCGCTACAGCCGCTACCATCTGTTTCAACCGCAGCGAGCCCGGCCGGTGGCAGCAACAAGGGACGCGGCAGCGCCCCAACGAAGCCACCGGCCTCCTCATCGACCTGCCCTTTCCGGCTCTGGTACAGAGCTTCATAGAACATCACCGCAACCGAGGGTACAAAGAGAGAAACAGACAAAGACTCCCAAAGCATCATGGTCAGTAACTCAATATACAGGAATACAGCACCACAGAGTCAGAGAGCTCATACAACACTTCTATTCCACGGTTTTGCACCATATACTTCACAAAACACATTACTCCAAAATAGTCGTATACACTCAAATTATACTGCGCTCTAAAGATACAGCACGTCCAATAACTACAAGCGCACACTAGACAATAGCAAACGTGGAAGCTACTTTCTGGTAGGTCACTATACACGTTCTTTAGTTTCACAAAACTAATTACAACATTACAGGATTTCTTTGCTATAAATATTTGGTCCAGGAAGCTCCTGTCTGAATGGTCGTTTCGGGAGCAATAAATATATCGAGCATTCTTCACAATAGAAGTATTATTTACATATACGTCCTCCAACCGCGCTCTACCAAGATTGCTCGGCGTTGCCATCACCTGCATAGCTTCTTTTTTCCAAGCATAAACAGACAGGAAACGGAAACCAGAGAGGTGTCAAGCTTGTAAAAGAAAATGTCGGTAAATTTTTTGCGATACGGTACCTTTTTCTCTTGCTTTTGTCTGATGAGGATGAGGCAGGATTGCTGTGCCAGTTCCGTTTACGTTGGTTGATGAACCAATTGTTGATCTGCTTGAGTTGCAACCCTGTTTCCTGCACCAGGCGGACCTTGTCCTCCTCCTAAACAAGTTACGGAAGATGCTCATCAGTAGAAGAAATAAAATGATGGTAAAAGGTTGGTAATGGTATCTGTGAGCTGTTATATACAGTTGGGTATGGCCATTTTGAATGAGCCTGCCACCAAGCTTTCAAAGTAGATGCTGTGTCCCCTGGGAGTTTTCCAGCTCTTCGCTTCCGAAGTATCTCTTCCCTAATATCCACAAGCTTTTCTCTGTACCCCTGAATGTTGGGAATTTTGTTTAGAGTTTAGACAACGACACGCTAACAACTGATAATTTAGATGGCCACAACTTTACCTGTTTAAGCTCATGTTTCAGCTCTTGCCGTACGCGCTCAACTAAGGATCTCTCACCCTCGGTCAGCATTAAGGGACCAAAGCCCATACCATCTGATCCGTCATTTCCGTCAAACATATTGCTCTCACTGTCAACCTGATTGTCTTCATCATCAGACATAGTTGCTCCAGTGCCTTCACCAGGAGATGCCCCTACAGGAAGAGTTGATATTAGCACAACTTATCTTGGTCAAATTTAGAATTTATATTGCCTCTGCCACTAAGAGATATAACCAAGCGTCCAATCCTATGTAAACTTAAATTGGCTCTAGGTTTATCATTGTAATTTACTAATTTCTCCCGAACACAATGCTCATTATTTTCTGCAGGTATGCTTCTGTTATGGATGCTTATTGGGGAAAGCATTATAAGAGAAGAGGCAAGCAGTCAATTGAATCCAATAAGGATTCGTAGTCCTTTCAGGTTAAGAGTCCGGTTCCCTTACGGGACTACTTTTGGCAAATCTTTAGAGATAGTTTTAGAGATGAGTTTGTTTAGGATTCGGTTGAGGATAAGTAAGTTTGTAACTTATAAATATACCTCCGGTGTTCGGCTGGAAGGGTAGCGAAGAAATAAAGATCCTCTTTTCCCCAAACCCTAATTCTCTATCGGGTGTTGTCAGCCACGGCGGAGCCAGAGGGCTCTCGCCGGGAAGAGGCCAAGACAATTCCCTCTACCCACACATACTGTCTGAGGTCAAGAACCAAGGACCATAACAGATTGGTATCAGGTTCCATGGCTTCTGATTCTCTCAACTCGGAAATTCGTGAAATCAAGGAGATCCTGGGGACAATCTTGAAGCGGCAAGATGAACAAGCAACGGCCCACGCGACCCTGGAGGCGACTGTCCTGGCCCTTGAAGGACGTCCGACGTCACCACCTAGAGACAGCAACTCGGCTAATTCTGCGTCACGACATCCATCCGGCGAGCAAGTCGCAGCTACTCATCCAGGACGATTCTTCAAAGTGGATTTTCCTCTGTTTGACGGTACGTCAGATCCATTGGACTGGTTAGCTCGTTGTGAGCAATTTTTCCGTGGTAATCGAACACTTGAAGAGGAGAAAGTTTGGTTGGCTACATATCATATGACCGGGATTGCAGCCCAGTGGTACTACAAGATGGAGCGTTCGGAAGGGATTCCATCTTGGGCCAGATTCCAGAATTCTTGCCGCCTACGATTTGGTCCTCCTTTTCGATCAAATCCGGTGTCTGAATTGGCTCTTTTGCGACAGACAGGGTCAGTTGAGGAGTACGCACAGAATTTTTACAGGGTGCTATGTCGCGCGGACAATCTGTCACCAGAGCACGAAGTGGGTTTGTTCTTGGCGGGATTAGGCGAGCTCATTAAGTCTGATGTGGAACTGCAGAGTCCATCTTCCCTGGACGTCGCAGTCAGTCTAGCTAAGGCGGCGGAGAGACATTACAAGTTACTCTACAGTTCGGGATTGATTAGTAGACAGCCGCATTCCAGTTCCCTGACATCGGCCGCAAAGTTCAACCCAGCACAGCAAACAACACCGCTGCTGACTAAGACCCCGGATGTTCCTCTGCTTCCAGCACCGCCAACAGGGGCAACAACACTACCGCAGAGGGCTTTTCGACGTCTTACTCCAACAGAGATGTCTGATCGCCGACAAAAAGGCCTTTGCTTTAATTGTGATGAGCAATTCACAAGAGGTCATCGCTGCAAGAGGTTATATTGGATTGAGATACTGAACGAAGACGATGTTGCAGAGGAATGCATTGCGGACTCCCAGCCTCAGATTTCCCTCCATGCATTAACTGGCATCTCTTCTGGTAATACTATGCAAGTAACAGTCCTCATCAATCAACACAAGTTCTGTGCATTGGTGGATTCGGGATCTACTCACAACTTCATCAGCATTGAGGCTGCTCAATTGGCCGCTATTCCCCTGCAACATCGCACGGGGGTTAATGTGGCAGTCGCCAACGGTGATAGGTTACCTTGCCCAGGCTTTTGTTCGTCATTGCCGATCACCATTGACCATGAAGAATTCTCCATCAACTGTTTTGGCCTCTCCTTGCAAGGGTTCGACATTATCTTGGGAGTGCAATGGCTGCGTACCTTAGGCCCAATTCTATGGGACTTTTCCAAACTATCAATGTCCTTCTGGCATCAGCGGCGCCAAGTTAAATTGCGGGGGATACCACAGCGACCATCTTCCCGCTTATTCGCACTCACTGAACCGAGTAAGGAACTATTACCTGCTCTTTTGTCGGACTTTCAGGATATTTTTCAGCAACCTTCTGGATTACCTCCGCAACGTTTTTTCGATCATCGCATTCATCTTTCTCCTGGGTCTCAACCAGTAGCAGTTCGGCCGTATCGTTACCCCCATCACCACAAAGATGAAATTGAAAAACAATGCGCTGAGATGCTATCGCAAGGGATTATCCGACACAGCACATCTCCCTTCAGTTCGCCAGTGATATTGGTCAAAAAGAAGGATAACTCTTGGCGCCTTTGTGTGGACTACCGGGCGCTTAACTCCCAAACAATCAAAGATAAATTTCCAATACCGGTGGTGGATGAGTTATTAGACGAATTGAAGCATGCCAAATTCTTCACAAAACTGGATCTGCGGTCCGGTTACCACCAGATCAGAATGCATCCGGAAGACATCCATATGACAGCCTTCCGAACGCATCACGGCCACTTCGAGTATTTGGTTCTACCCTTTGGCCTGTCGAATGCTCCAGCAACATTCCAAGCGATTATGAATGCACTTCTTCAGCCGTTTCTTCGCAAGTTTGTATTGGTTTTCTTTGATGACATCCTGATATTCAGCCCATCATGGTCCGAACATTTGTGCCACATCCGAACGGTCTTTGATCTTCTTCGGCACCATCAATTTTTTCTTAAGCATTCCAAGTGTTCCTTCGGTACAGCATCAGTTTCTTACTTGGGTCATGTGGTCTCCTCGGAGGGTGTTTCCATGGACCAATCAAAGGTACAGGATATTCAACAATGGCCGGTTCCCAAAACTCCGCGCCAACTTCGGGGATTTTTAGGTCTCGCCGGCTACTACCGTAAGTTTATCCGTCACTTTGGATCTATTGCTGCCCCCCTCACTCACTTGCTAGCCAAAGAGGGATTCTGCTGGTCCAGAGAAGCGGATGAGGCATTCACAGCTTTGAAAAACGCTCTCTGCACGCCATCTTTTCTGGCTCTTCCAGATTTCACACACCCTTTCATCGTCGAATGCGACGCATCTGGCAGTGGTATTGGCGCTGTTCTTCATCAAGGCTCAAAGCCGATTGCTTTTTTTAGCCGAGCTGTTCCTCCCCACCACGCCAAGCTAGCAGCTTATGAACGCGAACTCATTGGTCTGGTCAAAGCAGTTCGTCATTGGCGGCATTACCTTTGGGGCAAGTCTTTCATTGTCCGAACGGATCACTACAGTCTGAAATATCTGTTGGATCAGCGCCTCAATACAATCCCACAACACCACTGGGTAAGCAAACTTTTTGGGTTTGACTTCCACATAGAATTCAAATCAGGGCAGACAAACACGGTAGCTGATGCATTGTCACGGCGAGATGAAAACATATATCTGGCGGCCATATCAATGCCAGACTTCCAACTTCTCGCACAACTTAAGGAAGAAAGCAACTCCCTGCCGGAGATTCAGCAGTTGCACAGTCAACTAGCAGCCAACGAGCTCCCTCCTATGTGGTCATTCGTTGATGGCTTCTTCCTATACAATGGCCGTATTTTTGTTCCAACTTCGTCAGTTTACATTCAGCAGCTTCTGTCGGTCTATCACGCCTTTGGTCACGAAGGAATTCAAAAGACCCTGCACCGCCTCAGACGGGATTTCTATATTCCCCACCTCAAGCAATTAGTTCGGGACTATGTTACATGCTGCACTATTTGTCAACGCAATAAGGTCGATCATCTTCATCCGGCGGGACTTCTGCAACCTCTACCGATTCCCCATCAAATTTGGTCTCACATTTCCATGGATTTCATTGATGGCTTCCCGAAGGTCCATGGGAAATCGGTCATATTGACAGTGGTGGACAGGTTCTCCAAATACTCGCATTTTGTTCCACTGGCACATCCATATACAGCTCATTCTGTGGCTCTTGCTTTCTTTGAAGCCATTGTGCGACTTCACGGGTTTCCTGAGTCTATTGTCAGCGACCGTGATACAATCTTCACTAGCAATTTCTGGAAAGAACTCTTCCAGCTCGCCGGCGTCTCTCTTGATATGACATCGGCCTTTCACCCGCAAGCTGATGGCCAAAGCGAGGTGGTCAACCGAACCATTGAAATGTATCTCCGTTGTCTCAGTGGGGATCGTCCGCGCGACTGGCTCAGATGGCTTCCATGGGCAGAATTTTGTTACAACACCTCCTATCATTCAGCTCTACGTTGCACACCGTTTCAGGTGGTTTATGGGCGATCTCCACCGACCATTACTCCTTACAAAGAGGGATCCACTAACATACAAGCCGTCGATGACATGTTACGGACCAGGGATGGGTTCTTGCTGGAAATCAGAGATCGTTTACTACAAGCGCAGCAGCGCATGAAGGACTTCTACGATAAAAACCACAGAGAAGTTGTATTTGACGTTGGCCAATGGGTTTTGCTCAAACTACATCATCGCCAGGCAGTGGGAATCACCTCCAAACTCTCCAAGCTTTCCCCAAAGTACTACGGCCCATATCAAATCATTAGCCGCGTGGGTCATGTGGCTTACAAACTCCAGCTACCGCCAGTCGCTCGACTTCACAATGTCTTTCACGTGGCTTTTCTCAAGAAATTCAGTGGCTCCCCACCGTCCGTTCCACCAGCTCTTCCAGAGATTCTTCATGGCCGAGTTCTACCCACTCCTGAACGGCTGGTTCGTTCTCGCCTTTATAGAGACAAATGGGAAGTGCTGGTACACTGGGTTGGCCAATCGGCAGCTGATGCATCGTGGATTCCTTTAGAAGATTTCAAACACCAATATCCAAATTTTCAGCTCGAGGACGAGCTGTTTCCTCAGGAGGGGGGAAATGTTATGGATGCTTATTGGGGAAAGCATTATAAGAGAAGAGGCAAGCAGTCAATTGAATCCAATAAGGATTCGTAGTCCTTTCAGGTTAAGAGTCCGGTTCCCTTACGGGACTACTTTTGGCAAATCTTTAGAGATAGTTTTAGAGATGAGTTTGTTTAGGATTCGGTTGAGGATAAGTAAGTTTGTAACTTATAAATATACCTCCGGTGTTCGGCTGGAAGGGTAGCGAAGAAATAAAGATCCTCTTTTCCCCAAACCCTAATTCTCTATCGGGTGTTGTCAGCCACGGCGGAGCCAGAGGGCTCTCGCCGGGAAGAGGCCAAGACAATTCCCTCTACCCACACATACTGTCTGAGGTCAAGAACCAAGGACCATAACAGCTTCCCATGCTCAGCCATACATGTGTCTCAAGCCCAATTGTAGAAGTGACATCTCCGTGGTAGACTGATGCAAACCAGATGATGCTAACACATTCAAATAGGTCCACCAAAGTTGCATATGATGTCCACAAAACATTGAAAAGTATACACTACGGTTTTCAGAAGGCCATAACTTTGGTTCATGACATCCATTTTCAGTGTGTGAAGGGGCATTCACGTAGTTTTTCATAGATGCATGACCCTTAATGATGGCAATTGTTTGTTACATATGTCTTAATAAAGTAAAAAAAAACTATAGTATAATATAAAGGAAGGCCACTAGAAAATTTTCTAGCTCTGTCAGTGTTTTTTGTACCCACGAATCATTTGTGTTTCAAAAACATATTTAGAAGCCTTTTTGTTGTGCACTAAAAAAGGGGTTTCTGGGCCTATACAGACTAGTTATTGTTACTTCGAATTTCCAGTGACATAAAATAAATATTGCTAATTTGTCTACTTATTGTAGCTATCTGTTTTTCCACAAGCAACATGAAGTAGTTCAAAGAGTACACCTTGTGCGATGGTTCCGTATTATATATTCCGGACTGTTCTGTGTGGAAGCTAATTGCACTATAGACATAGTAACTCTGATCAAGACAATTCAATTGAGATTATGCTCACAAGGTTTCACTTGAGATTATGCTCACGAGGTACTATCAGTTCAGTTGCGTGGTTGGTGCAACACATGGTTCGCACAACTGCCACATATATCGAACTGAAATATCAGAAGATACAACTTTAAAGCCGGGTTCAATAACTTCAATTTGCAATTCTTGTATGCAATAAAGACTTAAGAGGGAAACGATACTACAATAAAGGTGGACTCAATTTGTATTTTTTGTATCTAATAGGACTTGGAAGGGCGTGAATTTTGAGGTCAATTTTCTATCGAGGAAAGAAACAATGGAGGAAAGGGTCAAAAGTCAGTATTTGTTGTGGTGGAGGCTTCAATAAGATGGTGCACATCATTTCTTGCATGACACTTACTGCGACCATCAGTACGAATAAAACAGAGAAAAACAACAAATATCTAGAGCACAGATTTTAAATTCCTCTTCCTAAAAAACTCAGGAAGCTCCTATCTTCCTGTCGAACACTATCAAAAAGAAAAGCTTTGTGCTACCTGTAAGACTTTGTAAAGTTTGCTCAAGCTCCCAGCAAGCCATCACTGCTTCCATTGCGTGAACGCGCACATGCTGCTGGAGTAGTTCCTTGAACGAACAAAGGAGCAATACATAATGTGTCTGCAAGAAAAACAAAATATATTAGACTAGAAAAAAGCCAGGAGAACAATATGATGCGACCTAAGGAAGATTACCATTTCCAAGCAAAACTGATAAACAAAAAGACACTTCTAGTTGAAAAAAATGAGGTCAGTCCTCATAACCTTAGGGAGTAGAAATTCTTTTCAATTCACGGGCCTGTTTTACACCAAAACCGTGGGAACCATTGCTACCCCTACATAATTAATCCAACCCGTTCCAACTTCCAATTCTAATTACAAATCGCAAATTTCATTCCCATTTCCAACCCCAAATTTTTTGCATCACACAACCACAATATGTTTTAGCATGTCAACTACAGCATTTGTAGATTTGCCCCACTTAAAAAAGTGCACTTTGTAGATTTGCCCCAGTTGTCTCAATGACATGTGGGTCCTGGACCCACATGTCATTGAGACATCACTGGGGCAAATCTACAAAGCCACTCAACACTGGGGCAAATCTACAATTTTTCCAATCGTACAAGCCAACCCACATACGGAGAGAATTCCATCGTGAAACCAACACTAGCGAGACACCAGGAGACTGACTTCGTAGTGAGACTAAGACCGTGTGTCAAAGAGAGGAATCGAGACTTACCATGAAGAGATCGAGCTCCTCGCCGCCGGAGGGCGCGCCGGCCTCCGCGGCCGTAGTCAGGGGCGGGGGCCGCGCGGCTATCTGCGCGTCGATGCGCGGCAGCTGGTCGACGGGGGTGGCGACGCGGAGGCATGCGACGTGCGCCTCCAGCAGCCGCTCGTACAGCGGGTGCGCCGCGATGGCCGCCTTCTCCCTTTCCCACCCGCCACCCCCATCCCCACCAGCAGACGCGAAGCTAGGGGTCAGCGACGCCGCCGCTGCCGCGGCTGCCGCGTCCATCGCCAGCGCGTGGTCGGGGTAGTGGAACGCCATGCGCTATCACCGCGGCAGGTGGCCTTTGCCTTGGCCTCGCCGCCGGCGAGGCGGTTGTGGAGCTGCAGCGGAGGCGTGGACGCGCTACTCGGGGAGTCGGGTCGTCGAGTGGTACCACCTCGAATATTGAGAGGACCGGTACTAATAGCCGCCTCCACGTAGCTGAGACGGATGATTTTTTGTTTAAACTGAAAAGGTAAGGAGTGTTTGTATATTTTCTTTTTAACAAAAGAAAGTGATTTGAAGGAACAAATGCTGAGAACAATAAAAAAAGATAAGTACGTGAGCTAGTGTAAGAAATGAGATATGTGATACGTATATAATCCTCTATATTATCTACAGAACGAGAGAAATGGAAAATAGCTTTGAAAAACTAGGTATTCAGATTAACTTAGCATAAGCAAATAATAACATACCGAGGAATGAAAAAAGTTTCAACATCACGACAATACGAAGGAATAAAAAAATACAAAAAGCAAAAAAGCAAAAATACTAGAAAAAACGAAATTAAGGAGGTAATAGATAAAAATTTAAGCTCACTTGAGCACTCCATTTTGTTTGGCGCTTGCACGTGACTCGTACTTGCAAGAATTGCACAATACGATTTTTAAAGCATCTTAGGAGTATTATTATTTGCTATATAATATTATAGTAGTATATCTTTGATTTCAGCTTATGGATGTCAAAAACATTCATATTTTTTTATGTGTTCTACCACTACGTATTCTTTTTTACTTGTTTTTGACATCGATACAATCTCCAATACTTACATTTGACCATTACTTAGTCTAATTATTTATTATAAAAAATAAAAACATATAATGATATAAAAGTATTTTTAGACAAATCTAGAAATATTATTTACACATGACAGATCCAAATGATTTTGTGCATGGAGGGATAAAACCTTTAAAAGATTGACTATACGTAATTAAAATGACATCTAGTAAAAAAACAGATGGAGTAATAAATATAGAGAACTAGTAGTATGAATTGATATGGTACTCCTACTTCTCAACAAAAGACATAGCATGTTCTCAAAATATAAAAAAGAAACCCATAGCATGATGATTGATTGTCTTCGGCTGTTATGGACCTTGTGATTTTTCTCCAATTAAGAGCTGAAATTTTGGTTAACCTACTGAGTGATGATTGCTGGGTGTTAAGGCACGAAAGTTTTTTTTTAATTCAGTAGTGGCATCAAAGTCTGATACAATAGTATATAATTTCAGGATTTTGATGTGTACAATCATAGGTACAAACTAAAAACCGAGACCATGAGGGGAAGGAAAAATCCGTACCGCATGTATATACATCCGTATGCACTATTGTGATTGTTCATTAATCATTATGCTCCAAGATTTATGCGCTTCTCTTCTACAGGTTCACCGTGATGTTTTGCAAAACAACCCTCCTGCATTTTCATAATTAAGGGCCCTTTTGCACAAAATCCATGCGCCAACCCACCCTTTTTTTCTTTGGGCCGTTCGGCCCAATCCAGCCCGTATAAGGAAACACGCACGGGGAATAGGGTTTCGGTGGCATAGGTGCGTGCTCCGTACGGGGCGATGGTGGCGGCATGTCACGGAGGCGAGGCAATGGTGGCGCGTCGTGCGGCGGTGACGTCACTTCGCCCAGGGCCATACGATGTCGCTTCTTCGGCCGTGCAACAGCTACGCACCATGCGGGGCGAGTGGCGGCGATGTGTGCATCTTCGGGTTGGGAGCGATGCTTGGCGACGGAGCTTGGGTGACGATCGAGCGGCGGCGTCAGTGGTGCCTTGTGCGGGAGGGCGACGCTCCTTGCAGTAGCGTGGCTTCGGGCCAGAAGCGGTGCAAGGCGGTGTCGGTTGGCCACGTGCGGGTGGCGCAACAAGCGGCTTGGCTTCGGCCGCATTCAGGCTGAGTGCCGTTAGCGCGGTCACGTTCGTGCGACACGTACAGGCGGCACGACGGCCAACGCGCACTAGCAGCATGACAGCCATTGGCGCGGTCGCGTTTGGCCACATACGAATTTTTCTCTTTTATCAATACACAGTGCAATCGACATATACTCTTTTATGCAAATCTACCGGTCGTCTTGGCCGACGACTTCAAGTCTGCTCGCGGTAGATTTAGAGCGGATTTGCACCATAGAAAATAATCTAGAAAACAAAATTTGCGAAATTCAAAGCAATGTAGATAGATATTTCAATCTATGAGTGCTTCGACGATTATCTTTCGATCCACTAGAGTGAATCGCGCTGATAACGTATTGAGAAACTGTCGCTGACGAGTTTAGTCCGATCAATTTCTCCTAGACAAGAGAGATAGGTCAAACACAGGTAATACATGAAAATACAAGATTGAACACGGAGAGACAGGGGAACTCTTCTTTTTTCTTTATTAATTTCCATTTTTAATATACACTTTATAATAATTAGGACATCTATTTATAAACTAATTGGAGGATACCTATCAATAAACTAAGTTTGCAGATGGAGATCTAGGTTTCCTAATACTTAGAACACTACTAAGAGCAAGTATAATAAGAGGTTGTTAGTAGGCTGTATGCTGAGGTGGAGGAGAGAGAGGAGGAGAGAGAAGAGAGGTGAGCTGTAAGTTTACAGCCAGCTGAAGCACAAGAACCAAGAAACTTTGTGAGAGAAAGTGGTGAGTCATATAGCCTTCAGCTGGCTGTAAACTATTATATGAATGGACTAATAAGTGGGCTGTAAGTATTCATATAACTAGCTGAAGGCTATATTATTGACCTTGCTCTAAGATAGTGCATCCAACAGCGTACGCACGTGGTAAAACCACATTCACCGTGGAGGTATGGATGCGTCCACTATCTATTGATGGTACAAGCACACGGGCAGGCAGCGGGAGATGGGCCCCTGTGTAATGTGATATTTTCGGAGACCGGCCCGGAAAGCGGGACAGCGACGAGGAACAAAAAATGGACCAGGTATGTGGGGCCCGCCTTTTGGACAAGAAACGGCCTGGCCTCCGATCGGAGCTCGACGCGTCGGCAGCCAGTTTCTCGCTCGTGGGCCTCGTGGCTGGTAGGGCGCTGGCAACCATTTGTCCTCGTAATGATGCTTAATCATGAGTTGACTTAATTAAGTAGGTACTCACTCTCCGTCCGTTTCGCATTTTTACAGATATACAATGATTAAGGAAAGTATAAAAAACCCCTTGCCAAAAAGAAAATTACAAAACCAAGATTTTTTTTATAAAGTACAACACACACCATTGATGCACACACGTGCACACGAGCGTCCTACATACGTTAGAAATTTATCAGTCACCTGAGGTCTTACGTAATGCGGGCTCATGCTTTTCCCATGAACAGGCACGCGTATGTGTACTTTTAAAATTAGTGGACATGAGCGTCAAATCTAGGACTTAAATCCTAAAAGACTAGGTGCATATCCGTACACCTGACCATTTGACCAGCTTCCATAAAAACGAGAAAATTGTATAGGGAATGATCGTAATGTCCCTAATGTCAATGGAAATAAGTGGAAAACATATACAAAAGAAAACCAATATAAGTTATCTTTTGGATAATAAGAGAGAATACAAGGGAGATCAAAGACGAAGGAGAGCAAAAGATCAAGATCTTTAAATTCACAAGCAAATCTTATATTTTAAAATAAAATTGCTAATATTATGTGCCTCATCTTGAAATCGAATAAAGTACCACCTACTAAAGTCAATATCTACTAATATAATATGGGAATTTGTCCATTCACATCCCTTCCTAGCAACTCCAGCAGGGCCCCTACTTGAGCCCTCAAACCTCATATTTAAGGGCTTGAGGCAAAAATAGAGGTCCAGCAGGGCCCCTACTAGAGCCCTCAAATTTGAGGAGCCCCTCAAATCCCCCCTTCAGCCCTCATTCCTAGGGGCCCCCTACTCTGGCTCTCATTTTTCCGTTTCTTCCCGCTGGTGAAAAATCCTCCGCCCGTCCCCCTCCCTCCCACTCCGCAGTCCGCCTCCCCGCCTCCTCCGCCTCCCCGCCCGCCTCCTCCGCCTCCCCGCCTCACTCCTCCGCTTCCCCGCCCGCCCGCCTCCCTCGCCGACGCCTCCCCGCCGGCCTCCTCCGCTTCCCCGCCCGCCTCCCTCGCCGACGCCTCCCCGCCGGCCTCCTCCGCTTCCCCGCCGGCCTCCTCCGCCTCCCCGCCTCCCCACCGCCTCCCCGCCCGCCTCCTCCGCCTCCCCGCCTCCCTCCTCCGCTTCCCCGCCCGCCTGCCTCCCTCGCCGACGCCTCCGCCCGCCGCCTCCCTCGCCTCCTCCGCCTCCATCCTCCGCTTCCCCGCCCGCCCGCCTCCCTCGCCGATGCCTCCCCGCCGGCCTTCCTCGCCGACGCCTCCCCGCCGGCCTCCTCTGCTTCCCCGCCGGCCTCCCTCGCCTCCGCCTCCCCGCCGGCCTCCTCCGCTTCCCCGCCCGCCTCCTCCGCCTCCCCACCGCCTCCTCCGCCTCCCCGCCTCCCTCCTCCGCCTCCCCGCCCGCTCGCCTCCCTCGCCGACGCCTCCCCGCCCGCCTCCTCCGCTTCCCCGCCTCGCCCGTCACCTCGCCGACGCCTCCTCCGCTTCCCCCGCCCGCCCGCCTCCCTCGCCGACGCCTCCGCCCGCCGCCTCCCTCGCCGACGCCTCCTTCGCTTCCCCGCCCGCCCGCCTCCCTCGCCGACGCCTCCGCCCGTCGCCTCCCTCGCCGACGCCTCCCCGCCCGCCTCCTCCGCTTCCCCACCCGCCCGCCTCCCTCGCCGACGCCTCCCCGCCCGCCTCCTCCGCTTCCCCGCCTCGCCCGTCACCGACGCCTCCGCCCATCGCCGTCGCCGTCGCCACCAAAATCCCCTACCGCCTTCACTGATCGGGATTTGTCAGGAGTGGGTTCCATGTGTCAGTGTGTGGTGGAATAGATTTGAGGGCTTAGATTTGAGGGGTGCTGTTGGAGTAGAAGCAAAAAAATTAGGCCCTCAAAAGTAGGAGGAGCTCTCAAATGAAAAGTAGGGGCCTGTTTTGAGTAGTACCTGGAGTTGCTCTAACTTTTGTACACGCGCGCAGCGCGCCTCCCCTACACTCCACGCCTGACGCAAGCAAAGCAGCAAAACCGCGTGCCTGCGTGTGGTGCCTTACTTTTGTCAGTTAGTACTCGCGGCCTGTTCGCTCCACTATACTTGCGCACGACGCACCGTCTCGGCCTCTTCGCAGCCGCAACAACCACCACAATGGTTCCTCTTCGGCCTACTCCTGCAATTGCTCTCCTCCTCGTGCTCCTCCTCGCTGCCACCTTTCACATTCATCATTCCCCGCCACAACTATGATTCGACGCCTCTGCGGCGTGGAGATTCGCTCCAAGTCCTGAATCGAGCACTGCGCATGCGAATCGAGGATCGGTAGAGGCTGGTGGAGGCATGCGGAGAGAGACCCTGCCGACGGGTGGCGGTGGTAGTTCAGTCCTCCACCTCGAGCCTTTCCACTTGTTCTTGCTCCTCTAGTCTGACGTCTTCGCCTCCATCCCGTCCGCCCTCGCTAAGGCCCTCGGTGCCAGCGCAAGGGAGCTAACGTCTGGGAGGTGGGACGGCGCGCGCATGCTGCTCGTGCTAGACCCTGTCGAGAGCTCCTACCTCGTTGCAGGGCGATGAGAGGCTAAAGCGGGTGAAGGGGGAAGAGGAGAGGAAGGGAGGTGGTTGTGATGAGTTGGCTGTGCTACGAAAGCAGATAGAGCGGTCATTGCGGTGGGAACCATTCAGCTGCTGCTCCCCGATGGGTACCCTCACAGCGTGAGCAGCGACTACCTGCAGTACTCGCTGTGGCATGGCGTGCAGGGCGTCGCTAGCCAAATCAGCGAGGTGCTCTCCACGCAGGTATCGTGATGCTTGCGTACATTTCTACTCAATCCTTCAATTCCTAGGTAAAATGTAGCGTTTTTATTGGGTGAATTATGTAGTTCAGGCGTTGTTGTATGCAGTTGGGTTAGGAAAGGTGCTATACCGATTGCGGCTGTGGTGAATTGGGTACTGAAGGATGGGTTGGGGTACTTGAGCAAGATATTGCTATCGAAATTTGGCCGGCATTTCGATGTTAACCTGAAGGGGTGGCGAATGTTTGCGGATCTTTCAGAGAACACGGCTTATGGGCTGGAAATTTTGACTCCGATGTTCCCTCACCTGTTTGTTCCTATTGGGGCAGCTACTGGAGCTGGTCGATTGGCAGCTGCTTTGATACATGTTAGGACTTTTGGTATGGATTGTCATCATTAGTCTCTTTCTTGTGATGCGCACTCCACTGGGTAAACTTGTCCATTTGGTACATAGTTCCAGAAACCATACACATAGCTACCACTTCCCTGTTAAGATCTGCTGCAGTGTGCGAGGGGAAAATTGCATATGTGCCCCGTAGTTAGCAGTGACTTGTAAATTTGCCCCACACTTAGATGGCTTTGCTATTTTGCCCCATACTTGGAGTGCCCTTTACTATTTTGCCTCACTACCCACCTGGCTGCTGGGAAAGGACGGGTCTACCCTTACCCAGGGTGGAGGACGGCGCGGGCGTGGCCGGCGGCGGAACGGAGGCAGGCGCGGAGGGGGCGGGGTTGGCCGGAGGCGGCGGAAGGCGCGGGAGACGGCGGCGTGGTCGGCGGGGTTGGCGTTGGGGGGCATCTGGAGGACAGCGAGCGGGTCGGGGTGACCGGATGGGAGGAGTGTCTGAGAGGCGAGGAGGACGTCGGCGATGGCGAGGAGCTCGTCGGCGCCGGGGAGGAGCGGGTCCGCCTCCACCGCGCGCTCGGCGAACCGCTTGCAGCCGACAAGGTCGCGCGCGGCGAGGAGCTTCCCCGCGATCTCCAGCCACCGCTCCGCCTCCACCCTCCCGCCAGCCACCCCGGCTATGCCGCCCCCGGCCAACCCCGCCCCCTCCGCGCCTACCTCCGTTCCGCCGCCGGCCACGCCACGCCCGCGCGTCCTCCACCCCGGGTAAGGGTAGATCCGTCCTTTCCCAGCAGTCAGGTAGGTAGTGGGGCAAAATAGTAAGGGGGTACTCCAAGTCTCCAAGTATGGGGCAAAATAACAAAGCCATCTAAGTGTGGGGCAAATTTACAAGTCACTGCGAACTACGGGGCATATATGCAATTTTCCCGTTGTTTTACTCTCTTTTCCTCACCTACAGCTAATATGACAAAATTTGGATCATCATAGTTGCAGATGTCATGCATTTTCACATTCATAACTACAATGAAATGAACTTGCAATATAATTTTTGTGGGGGTGTTATTTTCTGCTATATCCAAATATAACATATCCCCCAGAGACTGATAGTGATAGGTGTTTTGACTACGCTCAATTGGAAGCTAGAAAATGGATACTGGTCAAATCTTGGTTGTCCTACAGTAATTAGAATCACGAGTATGATGTTGCACTTAATTGCACTTTGTCCACAATGGTTTTTATAATCTTTCTATTAAGGTAACGGATGGACATTATATGGATGAACATTATGGAATTGGTTTGTTAACATGTTGCATTCTGTTCGTTTTCGAGAGCTATTGTGAATTATATTGTGGGAATACCAGCTAAAGAAGTAGATTTCAAATGACCTAATCATTGATTCATTGTTTTTTGACTATTGTTTCATCCATTTTTGTTTATTCAGTAGGCATGGCAAGCATAATGAACATTGATCTGGGAGGATTGGCAGGAAGACCTACTACTTCACAATCGAATCCTTTTGAAAGTGTTGTGTATGGAGCTAGACCTGTACTCATCCAAAGTAGGTTGCTTTATATGGACCTGGATCTGGACTCATCTGAAGTGGGTTAGGAGCGTATGGCGAGAAGTTTTTAGGTTTAGGCTCTGAGTTGTTGCAAAGCAATGTACGTCGTTTATAAATTTGTTCCGAGAGATACTCCATCAATATTTTTTGTGTTATGTGCTTTTGAAGAAATATCAAGTCTAAACTTTGCTTCATCACGTGAACAAATAACCCAATATTTGTCCAATCCTTAGTATTACTTTCATGTCAACAGCCAGCATGTGAGGAATAAGCTGAAGGTGATCTTGTTTCCTTTCCTGCACCAGGTAAGGAAGGACTGGTTACCTTTTCCTTTGGGTATTGTATGCAGATTGTGAATTCTCACACAATCCATGTACTATTTCTTTTCCTTCAGGGGCACTGGACAAGGGTAACTGAACCAGTAGGAGGAAGGCTATCATACAAACCTCCAATTCAAGATATCAATGCTTCGGATCTGTACATCCCTCAAATTGCTGGTTACTCCTTGGGTGTTTTTGGTAGGCCACTGTACCTTCAGAACAACAGTCTGCTCTGTCTTAAGAGTAGGGAAGGTACGATATGAATAGTATGGGAGGACGTGAACATAGGGGATGCTATGCACCTTTGATCAGTGCGAGAACTTTTAAGTAAGAAGTGTATATCTGTTGGGAATTTTGAGACAAGAACGATATGCACAGAGTGGAGAAATGTTAAAGAGTTACAGTATCTAGAAATTAATTTTTGTTGTGCACTATTTTTGCTTATATTATGCATATTTGAAACACATTGCTCCCAGTCTCCAATGATAATATTCATTTGCTCATAGTACAAGATATTCATGCTTCAATGATGCAAACACACTATCCCTGAATGTAGGTTTACCCCAAAGGTACTGACTCTAATAGTTTATAAAAGGGCTACTTGCTGGTTTTCTGCAAGTCATCCTCATCAGAGTTCTACTGCACTCACTGGGAAGTGGTGAACCATCTTTGCTGGACGTTGTGGCATATGCTAGGTATGGATTTGTTGGTACATCACTTGCGGTGCTTGTCCGTATCTTCTGGGCTTCTCATACTATTTTGTACTGCCATGGTTCTGCATCTGCACTTAACCACGAACAGGGTTCCTCTAGGCGCACCAAGGATTTATGAAAGACATCCTAGCCAGGAATTTATTGTACGGATATTCCATTTTTTATTCGAAATTACATAAATATACCCGCGGGAAATTTTTTTACAAAAATAGGCTCCAGTCGCCTAATGGTTCGGCGACTTGAGCCTTTCGCCCAACCAGCCCGCGACATTTAAGAAATCTACCAACCGTTCAGCGATTAATTATAGTTGCTGAACCGTTTGGCGACTGCAATGCAGTCACCCCACCGTTGGGCGACTGAAATTCAGTCACCAAACGGTTAGGCGACTGGAGGTGATATAAAGCGCCTCGCTCGGCCGCTGGCCGCGTTCACTGTTTTCATTCGTTCGGCCGTGCGAGAGGAAGGAGAGGAGAAGAAGAGAGGAAGAAGGGGAAGAAGGGAAAGAAGAGAAGTGAGAAGGAGAGGGAGAGGAGGGGAAGAGGAGAGGGAAAGCGTGATTTCCAGGTATTTTTCTTAGTGTTAGAAATTTCGTTTAGAAATTTCGTTTAGAAAACTTAGTTTAGAAAATTAGTTTAGAAATTAAGTTTAGAAAATTAAGTTTAGCAATTTAGTTTAGAAAATTTATTTAGAAAATTTAGTTTAGCAATTTACTTTAGAAAATTTAGTTTAGAAATTTACTTTACAAAATTTAGTTTATTAGTTTAGAAATTTTTGTATGTATTAATGTACAAAATGTAGTGTACAAATTTAGATGCAGAAAATTTAGTGTACAAATTTAGATGTAGAGAATTTAGAAAAAGTTTAGAAAATTTAGTTTAGAAAATTAGTTTAGAAATTAAGTTTAGAAAATTTAGTTTAGAAAATTTAGTTTAGAAATTTAGTTTATTAGTTTAGAAATTTTTTTATGTATTAATGTAGAAAATGTAGTGTACAAATTTAGATGTAGAAAATTTAGTGTACAAATTTAGATGTAGAAAATTTAGTGTAGAAATTTAGATGTACAAAATTTAATGTTGAAATTATTATACAATTTTTGCAGGTATGACTCGTGCTGGACGTGACTCCGAGTGGCAGTACGCGCTGTTGGATGAGCACGTGGACCGCTCTTATCGCGCTTCCCGTCGTGTGCCGCCACCGGGGAGCACGGAGCCGACTGAGCTGGGAGTGGTCCGGACACGCACACCTCGCGTGGCCTGGGGACTCGACCCTCGTTGGACTGTCAGGTTTGCACTACGCCAGCATTTAGTGCGACCGTAAGAACGTTCCGTGCTGATCTTCACTTTGTTTGCAGGCTGCGGGATGCCGGGCTACTCCCTCTTGCCCGGATGGTGCAGGCCACGGAGGAGGATCACGAGGCGGGCGGGGATCGATCACGACGCTTCCCGTTCAACCGTTCCCTGCTGACGGCTTTGGCGGACCGTTGGCAGCCGGAGACGCACATATTCCACCTCCTATTCGGGGAGATGACGCCGACCCTGCAGGATGTGTCCCTGCTCCTTGGCCTTCCGATCGCGGGAGGCGCTGCCTTCCTACCGGAGGCCCCAGCCGAGTGGCGCGCTGACCTGCTCGCCAGATTCTAGGGGGTCGTTCCACCGGCCGATGACCACCACATCTTCGGAGAGGATCAGACCCATGGGCCGACGCTGAGGTGGCTCGCACAGTACCGGGTACGTGATTTTTCAAATCGATCGTGTCTTCGAAGCTCTTATGTTTGCTATTACATACTAATAACAACTTGTTTGCATTCAGGTGGAGCGCATGGATCCACACGCAGACGATGACCAGGTCTCGCGCCACCTGGAGGCGTACGTGCTGTGGCTGTTTGGTTGGGTGCTTTTCACTACCAGCCACGGCAACTCGGTGGATGTGCGCCTTATCGCTTATGCGAGGGCGATCGCTGACGGCGAGCCCCCCAGATCAGCTGGGGATCGGCCGTACTTGCCGCGACGTACCGCGCGCTGTGCGATGCGTGCACGAGGATCAAGGCGAACTCGATCCTCACGGGCTGTCCCCTGCTGCTGCAGTTGTGGTCGTTCGAGCGCTTCAGCCTCGGACGACCTGTGCTAGACGACATGGGTCCGTACGGGCCCGATATGTATCCAGGGGGAGACGTCGACCGGCCGACGATGGGTTCTCTCTGGTGCCGTCGACGAGTAAGTATTATCACAGTCAACTATGTCTTTCTTATTGACGATCGTCATACTAAACAACTTGTCTTTCTTGTAGGTACAGTTCGCGCACGTCCAGGTCACGCGGGCGTACCAGCCCTTTGTGGAGCAGTTCGACCGCCTCACAGGCGACGACGTGCGCTGGGAGGCTTACGCAGATACGGCAGTGCAGGCTCGCGCTCCTAACGGGCTGTCCGCACTTTGCTGGCATGACCGGGCTTTCTGGCTCACCCGACGGAAGCTCGTGTACCTTATCTACGTGGAGGACTACGCGCCTCAGAGAGTCATGCGACAGTTTGGGCTACGGCAGACGCTTCTTGTACCATTCGGACCATCGCTTCCGCGGAACGTGCACGTGTGAGTGATCGTTCCTGCTAAATATATACATACTTACTACTGTGTTCGCAAATACTCACATTACGTAATGGTTCTGTACGCAGGCACAGCGCGAAGGGAGTTAAAAGAGGCACGGACTGGTTGACGAAGATGCAGCCCTGGGTCGAGTAGTGGGAGGGTGCGCTCGACGACCGCATGGAGGAGGACCGCCCGTACGACAGCAGCGAGTACGCGGAGTACTTGCGCTGGTACCAGACGCGGACACGTACCAGGCTCGTATATGTCGTAGACCCGCCTGCCACACACGTCGCCGCTCCGACGGACACGTACCCCGCGCACCTCGCGCGCGACGCTCACATCGCGGTACGTTACATGTCATTTCAAAGATTCCCAAATGGTAATGTCATTTCGATGATCGACCATTTTATGTCTTTGTGTTCAGGCTGACGTCGGTGCTGCCTTATGGGCCGAGTCCGGCTCACTACTGGAGAGGGTCGCCACTGGTGCGCAGCTGACCCATGAGGAGGGCGTCAGCTTTGCGCGTTGGATGCACGACGGGTGTAGACGTATTGTTAGCCTACTGTCCTGCACGAGGCTACCGGCGGTCTCCACGCCCACCGCTCCGACTGCTCGTCCACCAGTGCCACCTCGACCAGCGTGGCACTACTCCGGAGGTAGTACGTGGACACGTCCTCCACCACCTCGGAGCAGCTAGGGGGTTCAGCCTGGGCACAGCCTCCTACACCACCTCACTTCACGCATCCTCCGCACATCCCCTTCCACACGCAGGGGGTGCACGCCCCTCCTCCTACCTCGATGGCGCCAGCTACGGGTACGCATCGTCTGATCTCGTTTTTATCCCAAGACGACATGCAACGAACTAACGATATTACTATTGCAGGTACTTACCATCAGCTCGGTGTCTCCCCGACCCAGGACGATGTGGACCAGTTTTTTGCGGAGTGGCCCAGGCAGTTCTCCGACGTTGCACCGGAGGTTCTCTCTGGCAGTGCCCTCCCCGGTGCACCGGAGGGCACACAGCCAGATGTGCAGCTGACTCCACCAGCGCAGGGGCGGGATAGACACCCTCCTACTCGTTTTACTTTTTCGGAGCCCCGTAACCCGTTGCACCGGAGGAGGGCCAAGCGGGGCCGTATGGGAGGACGTGGGCGCGGTGACGGGGCACACCAGGGTGGCGAGTGAGGTTATGCATGTAATGAAAAAATACGCGGCTTGTTACTCACAATTATATTATGAAGTTTATTTTTATTCAAACAAGTCTATCATCTTTTCTTTTCGCATTCAATCATTCATATATCAAATTATCTAAAAAAATTTACATACCGGTTCTCCGCACACTGAATTATCATCGTATGTCACTTAACAGTGTATGTATCGATCGTTCTCCAGTTAATCTTTAATAAAAAAAATTTCTAAAAATTTTCACGCACCTACAATATACAATAACATAAACTTTTATTACAACTAAACCAGATTTTTTAAACTACAAAATTCACAAAATTCACGAGGAGTCATGCAGTCGCCTAATGGAATGGCGATTGCATGTAAGTCGCCTAACCGTAATGCGACTACATGAAAGTCGCCGTGCAGAAGAGCGACTGGATGAAATCGCTCCAGCGTGCGGCGACAAATATTATTTCGCGGGCTGGTTGGGCGAAAGGCTCCAGTCGCCGAACCATTAGGCGACTGGAGCCTATTTTGTAAAAAAAAATTCCCGCGGGTATATTTATGTAATTTCGAATAAAAAATGGATTATCCCTACAAAAAAATTCTCATAGCCAGAGTCGCTACTTTCTTTCCTTTTGGTTGTCCAGATCCCTATATGGAGCAATCAACGTCCTCGACTTCATATTGGGTGATATAAACCATTGTACTGCACAAAACGTTGCAATAGGATGGTCAGGCCCTTCTTGTCATGAAACGATGATGTTGCTAATGACCACCCACTGAGAATGACATGTCCAGCTGCTAAGGAAATGTATGCCTACATTTTTTGTGTGTGTCATCACTGGTTTGATGATATGTATCGTATTTTTTGGACTCTGTTGTAACACACGAACATCTTACTAGTAGCACTATAAAGAGAGTTTTTACCATCCTTGAGAGGTATCGGTACCTAGGTATCTCACGGTATCTTTTCAAAGATGATAAAAACTCTCCACTAAAAATCAATGTGAAATAGCCTGCCTTTCGCAGGGTGGCCATTCTTGCCTTAACCAGTATAATATACCTTGACCAGATCAGCCCGAAATCGGCCCAAACTGGGCCGTGGTGGACCATATTGAAGTTTGGGCTCGATCAGGCAAGAATTATTCTTTGGAGGTCCCCACTTTTTACTGGTAGGCAATGCGTAAAAGAAACTGCAAATAGCTTAGCTCCAAAAACACGGAACGTAGCTGGGTTCATATGCGCACACCCCGGGTGTGTTAGCGTCTGCGCATACAAAAGCAAAACGAAGGCTACAAGTTCGACTATGGGCTCCCTCAATTTTGTTACGTGTGCTGTATTGACGTACGTGCATGAGTTAAAAACTACGTTGCCGAAATAACATACACAACCGCTTGTAATAAGCCGTGTCTAAAAGAAAAGCTTGTACAGCTAGCCAGATACGCAGACTAAAAAACACTCACAGGATAAAACAAGAGGGGGTGTCTACTCATCATTCACATGATTTATTTGGTGCAAATCATTCTGATTTCCTGGCCATCTGATCTCCAACCAACGGACCACACCTCTCCCCCTGTTTTCCTATGGGAACCACCAGATGCGATCGATGAACTCGAGACACATCGACACCAACCTCCAAGCGCGCCGCCTCCTGCCATTTCCCCACCCAGCACGCTGCTGCCCCGGCGCCTCGCAGCGGTGACACTGGCGATGCCCTCCGGAGATCCCCTCCCCTGTCGCTAACTCCTCATCTTCCCCTCCCGCTATGGCCACCTGCCGCCGCCTCCGCCACTCGCCTCCGTCGCCCTGCTCTTCTTCCCTCTCTCCAACGGCAACCACCGCTTGGCTGTCGGATCAACTATCGCCAACTGCTGCCTCCTGATTGCTCTTTATTCTTGTCGCCTCACTGCCTTCGCCGCCCTCCTCAAGCCCATGGCCAACGATGCCATCACCGCCTCACCAAAATGATGATCCCAACGGCACGAGCACGAATCTCCAACAAATCCAAAGGTTAGAAATTGATATGATATAAGAAAAATCATTCTATAGATATATAGCATTTCCAAACAAAAGAACATTAACAATGTCCGTAACTTACTGTGTTTAAATGAACCAAGCTACACGGTCTGAAGCTTTAACTACATAAAACTAATCTCCCTCTGCAGGGTAAAAACTATGAAAAAACTTTTATCAGATAAAGGAATGGTAAGCCCATTCCTCATATTCAGACCGAAGGATCACTGTGGCGCTAATTAAACTATAGTAAAATTTCAACTTATCAAACAAACAAAACAGGTATGTATCAAAGTATGCCCCCTTCTAGTAACGTCTTCGCGCGTGCATGATCAGAGCCCCCCTTCTAGCCAGCTTCCTCTATGTACAGTTAATTTATCAGGTTAGCAACGCCGCGGTAATAATCTGGAGCCATCAAGGAGCTGCTGATCCATCAGCGATGTCCTGCACTGGAAGGTTGAGATCGGGGAGCACGAAACCGTTTTGAGCGTCCTGCTCTGCCTCTCGCTGATCAAGCTGTGGCTCTCTTTGTTGCTCCTCGGATTTGATCCCGCTTCGCTTACTCGACTGTTCCAACCTTGTCTGCAAAATGGTACGAAGAAAATGTCACATACTTTTTGACGAGGATATAATAATTCTTTAATTATTATGTCATTATATTATTTGAATATACCCTTTATCTATAAAGAAGAGATTCCACAGGATAATCGTAAGCCACTACGACCATATAGTCGTAAGTCCTACTACGACTACTCGATGGCCGTAAGCTTCTCTACGATCACATAGTCGTAAGTCCTACTGCGACTACTTGATAGTCGTAAGCCTCTCTACGACCACATACTCGTAAGATGCCCCATGACCTAGTCATAGACTTTCTTACAAATAGTCTATCTAGTGCCTCGCAGAATCGCCTGACAAGTCGGTTAGAACGTGCGCTTATCTTTAATAACCGTATCGATCTCTCTCTGATAACAACTACTGTATGGTGAACTGCTCATATATCTGTGATAGTAACTTCCAATGGACGGTTATCATTTGAACCGTTCGGATGTCTTTTGGAGCAAGACAACTGCCGTCATTTGATCAACTATATAAAGGATCACGTCAGATGAGGAGGGGAGCTTCAAGCAAGAGATAGTGTAAGGCATTTCTCATTACATATTTTATAATTTTCTCTTTGAGCAGTAGCAACACAGAATGTAGAGCTATTATTCTCTCAGGAGAAGACCAAAACCTGTATAAAAGTTAATCTTAATGGTAAGAGTTCTCTAAATCTAAATAAATCATACGTAAAATCGATATTAAAATGCCAGCCCTTCTGTTATAGAGAGTTACATAGGACTAAGATAGGCAAGATATATACTCTACATGACTATAACGCACAACCTTAGCCAAGTACCATCCAACACGGACATACTAGACTCTTGAGGGAAAGTTCAAACATATGGAGTCCCTAGCTAGTTCCCTATCTGGGAGAGCGTCAAAGCGACATGTCACATCTGTACCATTCTATGGCATAAACGGGAGGCAGAGGAGAGAAGGCCCAGTGAGCTGACAGCATGATCAACGCATTACAAGTTAAGAACATGTCCGTATTGATTTCTGAATTTGACTTTTGTTTAGAAAAACCAAAATTTAATATAAATATCTGTTTTCTCGAAACGAGTTCTCCACTCTTCTTGCTACTATCTCGCTCAAGAAATAAAGCAAGAGGTTAAGGGTGTATCATTAACCCTACTCCTTTTGCTCTCGTCACACACACGTATCTTTTCTCATTTTTTGCACCGTTCGTCTCTTTCATCTAAAAACCACTTCTAATCACTATTATTTATTTTTAACAAAAAAACTAACAATAAAAATCAATAGAAACTTCCTCTAAACAACCTAGAACAGGACTTACCCGATGAATGATGTTTGCCATTACAATCGCCGGACATAGACTGCCCTATTGCCAGAACAGAGGACAAGGACACACAAGAGAGAAGAGAACAAACAGGGACCATCCAGTTGGTTGGCCTAATAGGCACTACAATTCCCTAAGCGTGTTGACACTTCACACTATGCAATACCACACGCTACTGCATGTTAACCGGAGCAGACGAGATCGGGTAGGGGTACTATTAGGCCCTGTTTGGATCATTTTTAGTCACCTAAAATTTAAGTCTAGTCCATCCAAACAGGTGAACTAATACCTGGACTAAATTTTAGTTCATCCCCAACTAGCTATTAGTTCATTAGTTGGCAAATGTGAACTAATTGTGGACTAAAAGGTGGTACCAAACAGCAAAAGACGAAAATACCCCCGCTACCCTTTCTCCACTACTCCACATGCAACACACTAACAAATATAGGGGTATAAATGTTTTTGCCCATGAAAGTCACCACCTTTTAGTCCATGTATCCAAACAGCACTTGCCTAATTTTTAGTCACCTAAAGTTTAGTCATCTAATTTATAGTCCACCAACTAGTGAACTAATAATTAGTTCTAGGCGATCCAAACAGGCTCTCCAATGGTCTGAGTCAGCTAGCTATATGTATGTACACATCAGCATATATCCTATGTGGAGGAAAGAGAGTATGCAAAAAAAACCGAGCCAGCTCTTCCTTAAGCACTAGTCTATAACGCAAAACGAGGCAGCCTCTATAAATGATAGTCATTTTCTGTGTGTGCATGTAAGCATCAAATAGCTATCCTTATAGATAATTCTTTAGAATGCTAGCTTTAGTGTGTACTATATAAATGATGTGGAAGTCTTATAGTTAGTTGCTAGCTATAACCATTGGAGATGCCCTTAGTAGTAGTACTCCTTTAGGGCATCTTCAATGGTCTGAGTCAGCTAACTATATGTATGTACACATCAGCATATATCCTATGTGGAGGAAACAGAGTATGCAAAAAAACCGAGCCAGCTCTTTCTTAAACACTAGTCTATAACGCAAAACAAGACAGCCTCTATAAATGATAGTCATTTTCTATGTGTGCATGTAAGCATCAAATAACTATCCTTATAAATAGTTCTTTAGAATGCTAATTTTTAGTGTGTACTATATAAATGATGTAAAAATTTTCTAGTTAGTTGCTAGCTAGAACCATTGAAGATGCCCGATTCTTTAGAATGCTAGCACAGCAGCAACTGCAGCAACTGCAGAGTGCACGCAATAACACACACAGCATTAAAGAAGGCCACGAGATTACAGGCGGCCTTCCTAATCATGTCCGGGATTCGGGTTGGTGTGCATGGATTACATTACAGGTGGGCTGGCAACTTGGTGCTCTTTATTGGGAAAGATTCTAGACAGTGTACGGCTAGCGAAAACCAAACATGCATGAACAGTCTGACACCTTTGCTACTGCCTCCGTCCGCACAAATAGTGCTGAGGGCATCTTCCATATCACTATCTTAATTGTTTATATTTAATAAGTAAAATTATAGAGATGACAGAAAGTAAAAAATATATTATTTCTTATATAAGAGATAAATTGAGTTATGAAATAAATAATATAAAATAGTTAGAGGTATGACTGGTAAAGAGATTATCTCTAGCCAATCCTTAGATAAAATAAAATTCTTAAAGACAATTTTAAAAGACAAACTAAAAGCTATGATAAAAAATAACATAAAATAGTTAGAGTGATGATTTATTATTAAAGAGATTATCTTTAATCAATCTTTGATAAAATAAATTTTTTTAAACATAATCTTTAAATAGTGCTGAGGGCATCTTCCATATCACTATCTTAATTGTTTATATTTAATAAGTAAAATTATAGAGATGACAGAAAGTAAAAAAATATATTATTTCTTATATAAGAGATAAATTGAGTTATGAAATAAATAATATAAAATAGTTAGAGGTATGACTGGTAAAGAGATTATCTCTAGCCAATCCTTAGATAAAATAAAATTCTTAAAGACAATTTTAAAAGACAAACTAAAAGCTATGATAAAAAATAACATAAAATAGTTAGAGTGATGATTTATTATTAAAGAGATTATCTTTAATCAATCTTTGATAAAATAAATTTTTTTAAACATAATCTTAAAATATAAACCATTGTACTACCCTGAAGGACATCTGTTACAGAATCCCGCTTCGCCAAATAATCCCAAGGGTGTGGTCGCCACCCGTGAGAGATAGAAATGATACGGTAGAAGCTAATGGGAGCTTCCATTTCGAGATGAGAGCCCCATGTGTTAAGACATCTCCAGAAGCCGAACAGCTGCCACATGCAGGCTCCGATAAAACTACTGAAAACTTCCAACTTACCCTAAATTAACGCCCGGACGCATGTCCAAGTCCGGACGATCCATGATCCTAATCGAAAGAGCGTACTCCATCGCCATCTCTAAGACACACAGCATGGGAATTTGGCTAATGTGTCACTCGCACCGCATCAACATCAGGCACATTAACAACACGACACGCGTCCCGGTGGCTTAGCGCTAACCCTCGCTAATTTGCAGCTTTCGTTAGTCGAGTAACACGAAAGCGGCACAGCTCAAGAGGTCAAGATCCTTAGCCGCGGCTCAAGACGAGCCACTGCAGGTGGGTCCAGCGTTCCATCAGGACACAACACGCGCACACCATACGTGCTCATGCGGCAAAGCTAACCCGGAAGATCGTGGAGTCACAAAAAACAAAGCATGGAAATGGACGTCCAAACCTGCCTAAAGCTTATCATCGATCGGCAGCGATCGCCATCCGTTTTCCAAAGGACAAACGGCGGTTGGGACGTGGGAGGCGAAATGACGCTCGCCACCAAAACAAAACCGAGCCACACTAACACCGTAGCAGCACTACTCCTAGGAAGGAGAATATCGAAAGGCATAATACTATCTAGGGACCACTCCTCCATTGGGAGGCTCAGGGCGCTCTAGTTTTAGCAAGTTGGAAAGGTTCACACTTATGCTTTAAGCAACTGCATGCACAAGCAATTTTTCTTTCTTTTGTTGTGATTATAGCATCATTGTTTTCGGCTTTTCAATGTTTCAGTTTATATCAAAATATACTATCTATTAGATCTATCAGCTACAGCCAAAAGAACGGAGCCATGATTGTACACAGCACACTCGAGACTTCACAACCTAGTGGCCTGCACGCCACATGTTCACGAAAAAGGAGAGTTAAGATTTCGTGGGTGGTGTGCCACTAACCTGTAGTTTGCCGTTCTCCTTGGACAGCGCCGTGCAAGCTCTCTGCAATGCCTTCATCTCCTATTGAAAACAGATAAGATACAAGAAAAGGAAAGACCATGAGTAAAACTAACTGCAAATTCTACGCGAGAGATGTGCGGATTAAGGATCAAACAATTAATCACCTCGCGAAGGCCATCATTCTCCACCGCCAGGGAACGCACCAGCTGCTGGATCTCCGGGAGCCTCTGCAAATCACACCAATAAGCAAGTTCACGCCATGAAGAAAGCCAATAAACACATGTGAATCTTGAGAAACATCATGTTCTCTGTGAAATCTGATCTCGTTCGTCACGGGACCATCCGGTGATGATGAGGTGAGGAGCCTTACGATACCCCACTTTTGCCACCCGCTCCCCCCCCCCCCCCCCACCCCAATGGCAGTGGCTGCAGAAACTAGTTGCTCGTTTGAACTTAAACTTTTAGCTCTTTGATTTCATCTCCCTTATTAATTTATATTCAGTGATGATAACCTTTTTTTATTTTTTTAATTTAATTATGCTGAAAAAACTAGCATATCTACGGTACCAAAAATAAAACCCGAACAATGCCAAATAAACTATAAGCTCCCTCTTACAAGCCAGAATGAGCACCCTGCTACAAGCATATAAAAATTCCAGCAATTTGATGGCTTCTAAAAGCGGGGTTTTTTTTGCTTCAGTAACTAACTTTTAAATAGAGTATTTTCTTATGACAAGGTGTATAAATTAATTGTAGTACATATTAAAATTTTGTCTTGAGGTTGTGCGAGTGAGGAGGTCAGCGGCTTACCATCTTCTTCCGCGGCCGCTGTCCGGCGGGCCGGGGCGGCGGGACCGACAGGATCGACGGGCGCCGTCCGGCGCAGCCCACCTGCAGCAGGAGAGAGAGAGCATACGCACGCGAGTTGTCAGTCATTATCAGATCAGATGCCCAATGCAATTGTACTAGCGATAGCCTACTTGCTGGCTATGTGGTGCTGTGCTGGTAGAAACGAACAACCAGGCCCACCACAAGAGCCAACCCACGACCGTCCAACGAACGCATAGCGGGTGCGGAAAGCAACAAGAGACGCATGTTCTTTTTTTCCAAAAAAAAATCCAGATAGAAAGGAATGAGAGGGGCGCTGGCTCGGCAGTCGGCACCGAACCAACCCCCACCAAGATTGCACCCATTCCTCCATTAGCGAATGACATGAAGCAAGTTACGATATACCCCATGAAGGGAAAAAAATCCGCACACACATAAACACGAACTGCTCATCTGTCATCTTATCTCCGTAATTAATGAATCAATGGTTTATTTTTTTCGATGGAGAAATGGCTCGCCTCACCTATACAAGACGATGACAGGTGGGGCCCGCGCACGGTCTACTTTACTCACAGCGAAAAGCTTTAAAGAGCTATACGCGTCACCGGAAGGTGGGCCCGCCCAGCAGGACACGTCTGCGCGGTCAAACAATCTCATGCGGGAACGTGGCGGCCTCGAAGTGGCCACGACGTGCGTATTCCTACCATCTTCGGCTCTTCGCCTCCGTGTCTCGCGCCACGGCCATACGGTGTGCGCGTCCCGGCACGCACGCGAGCCAATGGGCGTATACCACGTGGCGTGCCATCTCATCGACGCCCGCCCCGCCCGTGTCCACCAAACCAAACCAAACGCCGCGCCGGTTTGACTCGGAGTCCCCACCACAACGACCGGAGGAAGTGAGGAAACCAAACGCACGCACCGGAGGGGCAAAATGACCAGATTGCCCACGGACGTTGGGCACCCATGTGGGCGAGGAGGAGAGGGCAGTTTGGGAAAGCCGCAGAACCGCGGCTCGTGGTTGCAGTGGGAGCCGAACCCCACCAACCTGTGTGAATTGCCACCACTGGCCCTCCCTCCAAGGTATTACGAGTCAACCACGCCAAACAAACACGTATGGTATGGATGATGCTATCCACACCAAATAAAAATCCAGGAATTTTCCACTGCGAAGTAGGAGTATAAATACGCCACTAGAGTGTGCAGCAAGTATAGGAAAATTTTGGAATTGTTGAGAACAGAAAATGGGAGATCTGTGAAATATCCATAGCGTTTTTACCGGAATAACCTTGCGAAAAAGGGGGCAAAGAGAGCAAAAGACGACGAGGCTTAGAAAAGGTCGCGCAACAAAAAGCGGGTGAGCGAGAGATGGAGGGAAAGGAAAAGCGATGATTCATCGACAAGCCATCCCCTCTTGTTTGCTGCACGGAGGGGCAGTTTCGTCAAACCAGGCCAGTGCGGAAACCGAAAGCAAGCATACAGCCACAAGACGAGACTGCGGAAAAGGGAAGAAGAAACCCAGAGTTGCATGGAACATAGATGGGGATGATGCACGCGCGTACGTACCTTGGTCGCCGCGGCAGGGGTGGGCGTGGGCCCCGCGTGTCGGTGGACGGCCGCCGGCGGCGAGCAGAAGGCACCGTCCTCGCCGCCGCTCGTCGACGCGCCGGAGCCGGACCCGCCGCTGTAGTCCAGGGGAGACGCCGGGCTGCCCCGGGCCCACCTCCCCTTCGTTGCCGCCGAGCCGGAACCGGATGGCGAGCGGCGGCGCGACCGCGACCGCTTTCCCCGCGCCACCGCCGGCCAGGCCAGTTCCTCCTCCTTCGCGCCGTCGCAGGCAGGGGGCGGCCTACACCATGGCGGCGTCCAGCCGGCGAGGTCCGCGGCGCGGAGCGAGCAGATGATGTCGGCGGCCGCCTCAGCGTCCGCAGCGGTCATGGCGCCGGCCGGTGACTCACGTAGCTGTAGACCAACGAACGAACCGAAGGGGAGCGGAGTGGAGGCGACTGGCGAGGATGAGAGAGAGAGAGGAGGAGGAGGAGGAGGGAGACGAGGGAGGCGTGTGAGGACTGGGGATGGCGGAAATGAGGGGGGCGTGGAGGCGAACCGAAACAACGGCGTGGCGTCCGGCCTTTTAAATGGCCAGTAAAATAATCCTCCCCTTTCACCAGTCACCACCACCTGGCTACAGCTACAGCCGCCCAGCGACCCCTCCCACTTACACATGGTGCCCAGATGCTGTCCCCCATGTCAGTGGCGGGGTGCGAGGGTGTGGTGAACCGGCGAGACGCCGACCCAGGAGGCGGGCGGGGCACGACCGTGCCTTTTCCGCCCTTTCGCGCACGGTGCCGGATACGAAATGACGGTACTACCCCCAGTGGGGCCGTGGTGTCAGTGTGTGACGAAGGCAGGGGTGGTTTGGTAAAACTGAGGCTTAGGACGCAAGCTAATGGCCCTGTTTGGATACGCTTATCTGAGAATCGATTTTAATTTGATCAGGATTTTCTGATAAGTCGCGGTCTGAAGAATCTGCAGTCTGAAGAATCGTCGCAGTGGAAGAAACGACCCCTTGGGCTCGCGGTACAGGATTTTGGATTCCCAGTGCAAATGCCGATCTTTCCCACCGCGGCGGTTGAAAGAATCGAAAAATAATCAAAGCGTTTGGGTGGGATTCTCGCTTAATTCTATCATAATCGGATTTTAAGCGCATCCAAACAGGGCCAATGGCCTGTTTGGATCAGTTTCAGATTCTTAAAAACCAGCTATTACTTCTAATTTTTAAAAGCTGATTTCTAAGCAAAAACTGGTGGGTGTTTGGATCCCCTAGTTATTAAAAGCTAGTTTCCTTTATGATTGGTGCTAATAGACTATTATACCCACCGTCATGCATGCAGCTGGTTTCATTTATGAGGGTAAATGGGTATTTGTGCAAAAAAACTGGCAAAAGCTGGGTATCAATAGCTTCTTGGTTTTTAAAAATCTAGGTAGGTAGATTTTAAAAACTGTCCCAAAAACTGGTCTGTTTGGATTCCACCTAGTTTCTAAAAGTCAGATTCTTAAAATCTAGGTTGATCCAAATAGAGCCTAAGAAGAGTGGGTTGCTTGGAGGGAGGGAGGTGGCAGTGGCCTGGGTTTCCGTGTGGCGATGGGTGTGCTGCTATAAAGGCGCCTGCCGGTGGTGAGGGGAAAATGCTAGTGGCCTTTTTTCTGAGTTTTCAACTCTCCTAGAAGAGAGGGAAAAAAATGAGTCGTTTCTGACGCGACGCCTAGCTAAAAATGAGTCGTTTTCTGACGCGCGCCGAGCTCTTGCCATGCTGCCTTTCGTCGATTTTTACCGTTTTGGCCTCGTTTTCTAACAGCCTAATCTGTCGACTTCTGTAAACCGCTGGCCAATAATGACCATCTTGCTTGTGCTACTGTCTTGCTGCAAGTTACCCCTCGATGATGACTGTACCGGAACAGGGGATAAGGTGGCTGGCCGATTGCTCTGCCGCTGCGAGTGGGCCCTGCACGCACCTGCACCGTGGGCCTGCTAGGTATTTGGATCTGATGAAATCCCCTGTTTCATCAGTGCTTGGCCTAAACCACCTTTCCAAATACCGCTTAAGATTGTGATCATTTGGGCTTATTTTTGTGACTTATAGCTGAAAAGTACTGTAACTAGCTGAAAAAACACTGTAGCTAATAGAGACTTATTTAGCATAATTAAATTTAAAAAATTAAAAAAAATATAAAAATATGTTAGTCCATTACGTATAATATAAACAAATACGGGAAAAAAAGAACCGGCAAAAAGCTCAACAAAAAGCCAAAAGTTCATAAAAAGACGAAATTTATGAATAGTGAAAAATAAGCCGGAAGCTAAAAACTGAAGCCAAAACGATCACAGCCTAAGTGTCATAGTTTTAATTCAGTATAGCTTTTAGTGTTTTGATCAACTTACCAAAATACTTTTTTTAACCCAGTCTTCACCTTTCTTTGTAAACAATCATCATGTTTGTCATGTGTAGGTGCATCGCTGGCTTGCCACACGCTGTTAAGTCTCTCACATTTTAGTTTCATAGGATCACACCTCACTTAGACCGTCCAAGCCAATATTTCTCACCTTTCTCATGCCATACTACAGCTCAGCCATGTCATCTGGCATCATTGATCATTCTGTGTCTCGACTCCTCTATGACCGTAGCTCTGATCCTTGCTGTTAATTATGATTGACTCCAAGCGTCACTGCACATCTAAAGATCAAGAAATCATTTCCATACACACATTCTTCACAACTTAATTCACATTAGTCAAACACATGATACATGCAATATTACTGCACTGACCTAAGTCAAACAACATCAACTCATGACTGTAAAACCCAAAATTTTCTTCTGGGTCACCATGACCGCCAACCACAAGCCGGTCATACTAATCAACACATTGCACAGCTGAACCTCTCTGCAAATAAGCTACCAGTAAGTAAACTGCGGTACTACCGTTGTCATACTGGCGGCATGACCGATCTTTCTAAAAAAATTCAAAAAACGAACCTTATAAAATGCAATCTTTACAAAATCAAGTTACTCAATAAAATTTGAATGGTTCATCACAATATTATCTTAGATTTTTTTACATGGTCCTTCAGAACCGAATATCGATAAGCTGCTTCAAAATCGTGACGGAGAAGTCGTTCCATTTAGTTGTTTAAAGAAAACATAAGCTATAAGCTACAAAGTATAAGCCAGAGTATTTAAATTTTTTATGGAGCTAATTAGCTAAACATTGAAACGCGCAGGCTGAACCAGAAAAGCAAGCCAAGCTGCTTGCTATTTTAGCTGTTAACTAATTACTAGCAAACAAACATCATCCGCAACCGCAAAGGCGCGGAGCTAGCTACTTGTGGATCAGAGAGCGACCGCTAACAAATGATATTTACGCAATTTCGTTATGTGCAGATGAAAGCAACCGATCGAATGCTTCTACTATGATTAATTACGATGATCGCCTACGTACATTGCCTTGCCACCTTGGAATTAAACGTCGGTGATATAATACGATTCGTTGAGAAGAACATGCATATGTATGTTCTAATAAATAGGACATGCCTATATATGGTTTTCTAGTGCCTCACTCGGTTCAATACGATAATCTCGTCAGTTGTTACTACCTATGTAATTACACTGGGCGACTGGAGAGATGATAGCTTTGTTACTCTATGGACAAATTGCTGTCCCTTCTATGCTTCACCCCTTCATGGCTGCACAGATTATTGGTAAAATCATGGTAAAATAGCAAAGAAATGAGCAAGTGGATAGAGCCAATGGGGGAAAGAAAAAGAAAGGAAGGAGTCGCTAGCAAGTTCTTGGCCAGGCCCATGGTAACTGGATCACAAAAGCGTCATTCTTCCACGGGCCAAGCGGAGCCATATTTAACCTGGCTAATGGGCCAGAAGCTGTTTTTTTTGGAGGATCAGGTGCCGATAGCCTAGGCCTAAACTTCAGAACCAACGTTGTGAGTAGGGGTGTAAACGGATCGGATTCGGTCGGATATTGCTTAAACCGTATCTTAACCTATATTTTTTTCGGATTCGGAGTCGAATACGGTAAGACCGGATACAAATACGAATTCGGAATATTCGGAGTTTCGAATACGGTACCGTCGGGACGGATATATAACGAATTCGGCTCGGAAACAGATAATATAGGCGGATAACATAGGCTCGGAATTTCATATGGCTGAACCTTTTTTAGCTTATCTTCTTTTTTTCTTGATGGAATATCCCATATTTTATTGGATTTGTTGAAATTTATTTGGATTTTTCTAGATTTTATTTGAAAGCCAAGAGCAAAAAACTTATTTTAACTATTTTCTAAAAGCTAAAAATAGTTTATGTTATTTCCCTAAGTTCTCCTAGATTTATAATATTTTTTGTGCATTTTCTGGAATTTTTTTGGAGTTATTTGCATTTATTGGATTTGTGGGAATTTATTTGGATTTGCTAATGGGCTGAAAATGATGATTTGGCTGATGGGCCGGATATCCGAAAAATATATCCGGGTATTATCCGATAAAATTCCGGATAGTATCCGTATCCGTCGGATAGTCCGCTCCCGAATCCGAATCCGTATCCGAAAGCAACTATCCGAATCCGATAATTATCCGATATGACTATCCGAATTCGATCCGACTCGGATTCGGCGGTCGGTCGGTCGGGAAATATCCGATCCGTTTTCACCCCTAGTTGTGAGGAACCACATGGCCTTTTGGCTTCACTTTATTCTACTAGTCTACGGGTCTGTTTTTTCAGCTTCTAAAAACTACTTTTCGATTTTTTATAGTAACTAATTTTTTAACAAAATATCTTTTTAAGATAGAGTCTACTAGTTAATTGTAGTACATATTGTATCAACTTTATTTATATCGGTAAAAATCGCACGTGAATTTTTTTACTCTGTAATCTATCGCATAAGCAGCACAAAAGCCAAGTCACAACCAAAAGGCACAAGTTTCAGTCAAAAAAGAACTCAGCTAGTACCACCGCACCAACTTGCGCTACCCGCGACGCTTCGCTTTGCGCTTGCGCTTGCGCGCTAGTGACTCTTGAGCTTGTGTTCTGACCAACGGAGACACGAGGTGAAGGTTCCACTCAACAGCTTGCATGTCGCGATACCGTAGTAAAATGTATCATCTTCCACCTTTTCGCCACTTCTTTGATAGGTTGGTACTGCGCCGTTAGGGCATGTACAATGGTATGAGCTAGTTACTAGCTCTAAGATAACTTCTCCAATGATATTAACTTTTAGCACATAGCTCATAACATGAATAGTCCCACATGACATCTTCATATAATCTTGGAATGTGTGTATGAGACTAGCTCTTGATCAAGAGCTAGCTTTTCTCTCTCTTCTATTAAAATATGAAATAATATGTTTAGAGTTAGTTCATAAATCACCATTGGACATGCCCTTAAAGAACTTCATCCTATATGTTTGTAGCATATAAATGTATTCTTCTGGTTGAACGTCACGTTTGGACCCATGAATGTCGAGACGCATCCGAGTCCCGAACCAAACAATTAATTAGAGCCGGCAAACACACACGGAGCATCCTCTTTAGAGCATCTCCAATAGTGATTTAGAGCAAGTATAATAAGAGGCTGTTAGAGCATCTCCAATAGCGACTTATGAGCTAGCTCTAAGCATATTATTTCATATTTTAATAGAAGAGAGAGAAAAACTATCTCTTGATCAAGAGCTAGTCTTATACACACATTTCAAGATATATGTGAGAGTGTCATGTGAGGCTATTTATGTTATGAGCTATGTGCTAAAAGTTAGTACTATTGGAGAAGTTGTCTTAGAGCTAGTAACTAGCTCATACTATTGGAGATGCTCTTAGTAGGCTGTATGCTGAGGTGGAGGAGAGAGAGGAGGAGAGAGAAGAGAGGTGGGCTGTAAGTTTACAGCCAGCTGAAGCACAAGAACCAAGAAACTTTGTGAGAGAAAGGGGTGGGTCATACAACCTTCAGCTGGCTGTAAACTACTATATGAATAGGCTGATAAGTGGGTTGTAAATGTATATACAGCCAGCTGAAGGCTGTATTATTAGCCTTGCTCTTAGAGCAAGTCCAATAATGGTCTTATAGCCAAACTAGTCAGCATTTTTGCTGATGTGGAGGAGAGAAGAGAGGAGAGAGATGAGAGCTTGGCTCTCATGCAAGCAACAAGCTAGGCACGGGAGCCTATGCAGCGGTGGACTCAGATAATAAATGTATGTGAGGAGGAATAGGAAAGAGAATGTGAGACATGGTACCACATAATAATAAAAAACCTTTTGTAGACAAATAGAAGACAAATTATTGTATAATTTGGCTCTTATAACTTGACTTATAGCAAAACACTTGGCTCTATTATTGGACTTGCTCTTATGAGCTAGCTCTAAGAATATTATTTCATATTTTAATAGAAGAGAGAGAAAAGCTATCTCTTGATCAAGAGTTAGTCTCATACACACATTCTAAGATTATGTGAGAGTGTCATGTGAGGCTATTTATGTTATGAGCTATGTGCTAAAAGTTAATACTATTAGAGAAGTTATCTTAAAGCTAGTAACTAGCTTATACTGTTAGAGATGCTCCCGGAGGTCCTCCATCCACCTACTGCTGCTGAGGTACTGGAAGTTGGTTGGAGCCAGAAACTGCGCCCGAAGTGGCACGTACGCAGCTAGCTAAGCAAATTCTAGCTGAGCGAGCTAGCCAGTCAAAAAAGAGCTCCATAAAAAAGACGGCGTTGCAAAGAAGGAAAGAAACAGGAGACCCTGGTTTTCTGCTACATTGCCCGGGGATATTCACAGTGCTTTGGGAAATATGCCTACTTTCGTGTAAGACCTTTGGATTGAGATCCAACATCCTAAATTACTTGTGTAAAGTCACCATAACCGTATCACAGATGATGAACAACCTTACATCTCAAGTACGATGAAGTAGTTTTTTTTGGCCTTTTCTTTTTGAATTTTGGTTTCGGGTTTTTGGAAGCCAAAACAAATTAGTTGGGTTTTTTGAAAGCCAAAAAAATTGGTTGGTTTCCTCAAATGGCTTCTCAAAAGCAAGCTTCTTCAAACGGCTTCTAAAGCCTAAAATCGTCTCCGTTGTTGTCTCAAAAAGCATAGCCAAAAGACGTCAGCCATAGTAAAAAACTACCAACTGTAGCCTAAAAGAAGCCCAATGATTCAATTCGCCGAACTCTTCCTGGATACACAAAGTACTGTAGTTAGTTAGTTCTGCCCTATTCGTATTGGCTTTAAAAGCTACTTTTCTATATTACCTAATTTTTAAATAGAGCATCTTTTAAGGTAAGATCTTCTACTCAATTTGTAGTATATATTATAGTAATTTTATTTATATCGTCAAAATCATATACGAGTGCCTTTCTATAAGCTGTAACTATTTATAAACTAATACCAAAAGCTGATATGCACTAGGGTAGAAAAGGAGAAAAGCACAGATCGGAGAATTAGGATGGTCCGAAGGACACTGTGTTCTTGACGACTAACAGGCAGGTCCCCAGAGGCCCAGACAGAACTGATGCGGAATTGATTTTGGGAGAGGTGAGGACGGATCCGGAGATAATGCGCGGGATGGGGCATTCCTCTCATGGCTACTGTTGCTCACTTAAGCTCCGGCTTTGCTGTATAAACTACAAAGATGGCATTCTCTTGAACAATTTCTTTCAAGTGCAATTCAGGTGACAGATCTGCTTCAATTACTAATTTTATTTTTTCGGCAACTTTTAGGCAAAGCATGCCAGTGATAATACTAGAAAAAGGCGAAACTGAACCCTTACACAATCGTGTGACAGTGCATCTAGTGTTGAGTATAGTATTGTGTGTGTCGATAACTCGGTTTACGGTACTGCCATGGATTTTTCGAGAAACAATCTTTTGCCACTGAAAGTCTGACAATTATTTAAAAGAACGGCCTCGGAACACAAAATACTCCTACCTCAGTCGTGTTTCATATTGCCTGACAGGTCCAAAGGAGAGCATTGGAAGAACTGTTGAAGAAGCCTAGGAGATGTACAACAAAACAAGGAAAGGTTTTGTCCACGCCACACATGTACACAACCCCCCGTCCTCCCTTATCTCCACAGCAACTGGGCAACACTACCTTTCTGTAACTGCACTGTGCACATGGTTTCTCTCTCTGTCACATGGACCCCACACGACCAGTCTCTCTCTCGCTCCCCCTGTTCTCCGTGCACCCCAGATTAAAGGGCAAGCCAAGAGCAACTGCACACGAGAACCACATTGCCATAGTGGCACACAGCACACTAGTTTCTAGAGTAGTATTCACTCTTTTCTTTTCTCATTTGGGCCTTCGGATTCTCTCACTTTCATGCCATCTTGCCACAGAAGGTGTTCTTGTAGTAGGATTCCTTGCGCAAACCAAGTAAACAAATCTTCTTGTTTGTCTCTCTCTTCAACCAAAGAGGAGAGGGGAAGAGAGGGAGAAAGGCAGGGAGTATGAAGATACCAGCGCCACCTCCATTGCCGCTTCTGTGTTCTTCCATCTTGTTATTGCTGCTGTCTTCTTGCTCATCGGCCGATGGGAGGGCTGCGCCTTCTTCTTCGGGGCCTTCGTCTGTGGCCACGCGCATTCCCGCCGCCGGCGCCGCCAATGGGACCACTTCCTTTTCTCCGACGGTTCCGGCGCCTCCTCCCGTTGGTAAGTGGTTGGAGCTGAGGGAACAGGCCCTGCATTTCTGGTTTCTTCTGAATTGCTGTGTGTTCTTGCTGTTTTTTTCCAAGTTCGAGAGAAGTTTATCGTCTAAAATTTTTCAGGTTTTCCCCCTGCGAATTTAGCCGGAAACTATTGTTTCTTCTGGAATGACAGGAAAAAAGTTTTTCTGGAATCTGCATAGTTTTGTTTTGCATATTTCAACGAAGAATGCTGCTTTAGTGTTCTAGCTGAGCAAAAAAACTGTTCTTTTATTGGAGTTATGAAAAAATTGTATTTTTGGGATCTTTCGCTTTATTCAAATTTGAGGGGAAAACGCGGCTTTAACGTTACCGCGGAAATTTCGCTGCGAGTTCAATGTCATCATACCTGCTCTTCCGTTGTACTTTACTGTCACCAAATCCTTCTAACTTCAGGGCCGTTCCAAAGATGTGATTTTTCCAAACCCAAGATAAGCTCTAACCATTCATCTTCTCGAGTTAGTAGATAATACTTCTAGAATATGCCCAAGTGCGTAATTCCCAGTTTCCCACTCCTTGAGCTGCCTGCTGTGTTGCAGTGATGGAGAGGCACCACCATTTCCACGGCGAGCTGCTCATCGCCACCGTCCTCGCCTCCATCGCCACCGTCATGATCATCCTCTCCACGTTATACGCGTGGATCCTGTGGCGGCGAGCTCGCCGGATCCCCGACGGCAAGGGCGCAAGGAGTTCAGGTGTTGCCTCACTCCTCAGGATTGGCTCTATTGGTTCTTGAGTTGTTAATCTGTTGGCTTAAGCCAGATATCTACCTACTTACATTACCCAGACACTGCAAGAGGGATCACACTGGTGCCAATCTTGAGCAAGTTCAACTCGATGAAAGTGAGCAAGAAGGGGCTTGTGGCGATGATCGAGTACCCGTCGCTGGAGGCAGCGACAGGGAAATTCAGCGAGAGCAATGTGCTCGGTGTCGGCGGGTTTGGTTGCGTCTACAAGGCGGTGTTCGATGGGGGAGTTACCGCGGCGGTGAAGAGGCTGGAAGGCGGCGGGCCGGATTGTGAGAAGGAATTTGAGGTGGTTGTTGTTGCCCATTGTTTCCAGTGCTAGTGATTCTTGTGTTCTTGATGTAAATGCTTCGGTTGTGGTTGTTGGCAGAATGAGCTGGATTTGCTTGGCAGGATTAGGCACCCCAACATAGTGTCCCTCCTGGGCTTCTGTGCTCATGGTGGGAATCACTACATTGTTTATGAGCTGATGGAGAAGGGATCATTGGAGACACGGCTGCATGGTATTGTCTTCTATGATTGGCCTTGTCACTTAATGGCTGCAGCTCCTTCTTGAGATCTTCCAGATTGGGAGCTTCTGATGTGTCTTGTAATTGTCTTCAGGGCCTTCACATGGATCAGCTATGAGCTGGCACATTCGGATGAAGATTGCACTCGACATGGCGAGGTTCTTATGATCTTATCCCTGCACTTTCCTTCGCACTGATTGATGATTTTCAAACTGATGTGCTGATGATTGGCTGCTATAATATGCATCGGTAAATTAAAACTGGGCAGGGGATTAGAGTATCTTCATGAGCACTGCAATCCACCGGTGATCCATAGGGATCTGAAATCATCTAACGTACTTTTAGATTCAGACTTCAATGCTAAGGTACACTCCTTTCATCTCTTGTTAAGGTCAACTTATTTTTCATATTGCCTGCAGGTCATAGTGTTGGAAGGAAGTGAAAATTGTGAACGTTCATTTTTTCTCTCTCAATTTTGCAGATTGCAGATTTCGGGCTTGCAGTGACTGGTGGGAACCTCAACAAAGGGAATCTGAAGCTTTCCGGGACCCTGGGTTATGTAGCCCCAGAGTACTTGTTAGATGGTATGGCCTCCTTTTCTTCTGAAACTTCTACTCCTGTTTGTAGAGAAAATTTTGTTGTCAACAACGAAATTCTACTTTCATTATGTAATCATTTAGCGCTTGTGTCATTTTCAGGGAAGTTGACCGAGAAGAGCGATGTATACGCATTTGGAGTAGTGCTTCTAGAGCTCCTGATGGGAAGGAAACCTGTTGAGAAGATGTCACCATCTCAATGCCTGTCAATTGTGACCTGGGTATAATGCACTGTTTACATTGAACTTGCTGAATATTTTAATTCAGATTGCAAAATTTTGTATGTTAATTAACAAAATCTTGAAATATTTCACTCTGTTGCAATGTGCGTATCGTGCTTTGACTTTTGCACAAAAAACTTTGTTTTTACCATCAGAGAGAATATTCAAGCAGTCAAATTGCATCATCTCTTTTGAGTAATATTTGACATGTTGACAATGACACAGGCCATGCCTCAGCTAACTGACAGATCGAAGCTCCCCAACATAATTGACCCAGTGATCAGGGACACAATGGATCCGAAACATTTGTACCAAGTACTCACCATGAACATCTGTTAATACTTTCTATTATAGATACATTTATCTGTTCAAATATTTAGTTCGGTGTTCCATACCTGTGCAGGTTGCAGCAGTGGCTGTTCTTTGTGTGCAGCCCGAACCGAGTTACAGACCACTGATAACAGATGTTCTTCACTCTCTTGTTCCTCTAGTGCCCGCAGAGCTTGGAGGAACACTAAGGGTTGCAGAGCCACCTTCTCCAAACCAAAAGCATTCTCCGTGTTGAGATGTGATTCTACAAGCTCATCAAAGCGGAGCAAAATTGATACCGTCGAACGTAGATTACTGTTTATTGTATAACTTATCTACTTGCTGCTTGTCTGCTTTGGAAAGAGAACTCTTTCCACTTCTCTCATATATCTTTGCTTGTACGAAGAAGTGAAAGCATTTTCTTTTCTTTGGATCTTATACCTTCTGTACAGATCAAAATTTTCCAAATACTGTAACTCAATAGCATTTGAGAAAGCTGTGCTTTGGGGCCCACACAGGTGTCGGCAGTTTGGTTTGCTGCGTAATGTCATATGTTAGCTGAAGGAAGATGCTTCTATACTTTTCTTAGCAATTATTTACATAATTTTTAAAGCATGATAAATGGTAGATAGATGTTACTTATATCTTCACATGCTCTAAGATTAATGTTACTCTTGTTGAACAAAATGGAGTAAAGCAATCATGTAGAATTTCGCAAGTAACATGTCCATATATGATTGTCACTGGAGCATAATTCACGAGGCAGTTAAGAGCTTAGACTTATTTATTGACATTTTTGTAGTTACGCTGACAATCTCCTCTCGACCAGAATACCATGGCCGCCCTGTGCTGAAGGTAGGACATCATGGGCGGCTATGGTGGTGAGTAACATCAGGTCTTTTTCTTGGAGATATCTCTCTGCCTCAAATATGTTCGTTTCAAACGAGAGGCACCCATCAAGGTTCATACTATACACGAATTACTTGACATGTTATCTTAAATTTGTTACTTTCTCTGGCTCTGATGACATGCTTACCATATTCATGCGGTAAATGATCAATTTATTCAGAGACATTGATGAAGGAAGAAATGCTTGTGTCCCACTGGAAAATCAACCACTCAATCCAATACCTTCTGGACGCATCTCATTTAAGCTCTGCAGGTTGTTAAGAAGAAATGCTGGATAGCTTTGTTTTTTTTTGAACGGAGGGATACTGGATAGCTTTTTTGATAGGGAGATGGCATCTGCTTCATTCAATTGGACAATAACTCCACGTGCCTGCGTTTGCAGCAGAGCTATTGCACCTCACAGTGCCATGTCCATCTTTTGATTAATTTTTTTAGATAAAGGATATAAAATCCGGCCTCTATATCCACGAAGGATATACACAGCCAAAAGTTACACGAGCTCTTAGGCTCCAAGCCTCAAAACTGAGGTACATAAAACAACATGAAAGATAGCTTAAGGACTACGAAAAGAACTAGAAAGGCTAAGCTTCAGCACTTTTGCTCCGTCCTTGATTACAACCAAGCCCTTAACCTCATCCGACCGAGCCACCCAAACTTCGGTCTGCTTTGCGTGAAGATGGACCTCCGAGGCGACGTCTCCAAGAAGGCGACGAGAGTCACCGACGCCGCCCGCCTCACCGAGGCAAGGCTTTCACATGGAGATCAGTACACATGAGAGCTATGTAGTGCCACGACACACCTCCAGGAAGGATAATGGCGCCCGAAGGCGTCATTGATGTCGAGACCGGTAAGATCACCGGCAAGGCTTTCGCCAGCACCTTCACAGCACCCCACGTACTACCCACACACAAAATAGACCTCCACCAACACTCCGGGGCCCTACACGCCTCAAAGCCATGGCATAGCCACCCTTGAACTCCGCGACGAGCCGCTTCCTGCAACGTCCGCCACTGTAGAGACCACTAAGCGACGTCTAAGCGCCACCACTGAGCAAATCCAGGGACATGAGCCACAGATCAAATCTACAGCAATACAACGGAAGGGTCTGGCACAAAACTTCCTGAACACCTTACGGAGCCTGAACGGCACGTGGATCACCACCGTCTTCTTGCTCCCGGCCGCAACCAACTGGAACTCGAAGCTGAAGAAGAGGACCTTGAGGTCGTTCTTGAGCTCCTGGTTGCCATTCTCCATGTCGAAGAACACCTGCGCGACGGAGTCCACAAACTCCGAGGGCTCGAGGCCCTAGTCCTTCTGCACCTTCCTCCTCGCCGAGACGGCGCCGGCAAGGCGGCCTCGCGCGCTCTCCCGTTAGTATGTCCATAACTCGGGCTAATCTAATCTCTGGCCGGGGAACGCAAATGCACCTCACGGGCACTTGGCCTTGTTGTCGTGCGTGGTCCAGTCCGTGTAGCACCAGCCGCAGGTCTCCTTGTTGCCGGCCGTGCCCGCCGGCTCGCAGCGGCACACGCTGCAGCACCTGAGGCACGCTCGGCGCGCGGGCATGCGCGGCACGGCGGGCGGAGCCGGGAGACGGCGGCGTGGGCGTGGAGGCGCAGGCACGGAGACGATGAAGCGGCCGCGGTTCCCGAAGACTGCGGCGCGGGCGCGGCGGCCGGGAGGCGGCGGCGCTAGCGCGGCGACCGGGAGGCGCTCGGGCGACGGCGCGGCCAGCTCCGGGCGGGGCGAGGCCGGCACGGATCCAGGCGGGGGAGGCCGGATCTGAGGCGCGGCGGCCGGATCTAGCCGGAACAGGCCCGGAGGCGGCGAAGACGCTCGGAGGAGCCGGGAGCAGAGGCCGGCGCGGGGCGACGAGGCCGGATCCGGGCGGGAGGCGGCCGGAGACGACTGGATCTGGCCCAGAGGCGGCCAGATCCGCGCGGCGCCAGTCCGGCGGCGGTCAGATCCGGAGAGGAGGTGGCCGGATCTGGTTCGGGGTCGCCTGATCTGGCGGCGGACGCGCAAGAAGAGGCGGCTCTGGAGGAGGCAGCGTTCGGCGGCCCGATCTGGCGATGAGGACGACGACGGGCGCGAGCGCTGGTGTGGGCGACGACGGCACGTGAGCGACGGCCCGGCGGCCGGGAAGAGGTGGCCGCCCCCGGGATCCCGGGATTAGCTTCTCCCGGGGGCAGCAGCGGAAGATGCGGTGGGAGCGCTTCCGCTTTGAGAGGACCGGATCCTCTTGATTAATGCTTGCAGATTAGTACATGGGGATGATTGGGGCTTGCTGTTGCTGTACTTGCAATTGGAAGTCGAAAGTTTCAGTTAGCCATTTCCGGTACATGCTTCCTGCCTGACTGTACTTGGCTCCTTTAATTATGAGCTTTATTTCTGCATTTGAGGATGATTTGACAGGTTAATCTTTTCAATCCTTGAAGACATCTCTGTATCATCTCAGTCTTGTTACTATCTCCAAGAGAATGCTTTGTGCAATGTGTCATTTCTCTGCTCTCAGCAAAACTAGATGCAACCGGTTGGTTGTAAGATCGATCGTGTGGATTGCACAACATTATCCTCTCTCTCTCTCTCTCTAAAAAAAAGTTATAACATTATCCCTCTCAAGAAGATATATAAATAAAACCCACAATGTCAACCAAATGACAGAGAATCAAATAAGGAAGTTGATGCAAAGCAATAACAACCAATTTTGTGTTAGCATATGAAATGAACACACACACACACACACACACACACAAATTAACATATATAACTATATGAAATACTGAGCTGACAATGAAGTGCCGGTTGTTAGTATCAGTTAGGCACTGCAATCAACATATATGAAACAGGATTGTAACCACGGCCTTGAGAGTTGAGTAGGTATCAAGTAGCTATGGTGACTAAAGAACGAAATATGAGGAGGGAATATAGGAGAGACGAGTCAACAGTAGACATGGACCAGGTTGATATAGGGTGCAACCACCAACTTCGACGAGCAATGCTCTCTCTTTTTTCTTTTGTTTTTTTAAGAGTGAGCAATGCTCATTGGCACAAGAACGGCATTACATTTTGAGAAGTCGGCCTCATTTTCTTCTCGTTTTACTTCTTGTTGGGTTGCTTTTGATAGCGATAGTTCGATTGAAAGCACGGTACGCTCATGTGACTTTGTCTCAGTGTTTAAAATTCCAAGGAAGATCAGGAGACAAGGATGAGAGATCATCACATAGTTAGTTTGGTTCGTTCTTTGTGAAACGAATCGCAAACTTTGCTTTGGTGTATGTTTTTTCAGGGAAATTTCACTTCAAATATCATGCTTTTTTGAAACATCACTCAAAAGATTTTGCTTAGTAAAATGCTACTTCAAAGGTGTGAATTTGGCCCTGTTTGTTTCCACTTAAGATTATTATAATCTAGCTTATAGGTGGGGATTATATAAGCTAGATTATAATAAGCTGGTGGGAAATAAGCTGTTAGGTGTTTGGCAGCCTGGATTATCAGAGTTATGGATTGTTGTATTCGAATGTTTAAAGACTACAATGCCCTTGAGAGAGAGGCACGGGAGTTGGGGGATGGATGAATGGCAAAGGTGGGTAATACTCCTAAAGTTTTATGGTCATTAAGATAAAAGATGGATCTATAAGCTGAAATAAGCTCCTTTTTTGAGCTTATTAGATTATAATAATCTGGGCTATTAGATTATAATCTGGGCTGTTTGTTTCCACTTATGATTATAAGTTAGATTATAATAATCTTAAGTGGAAATAAACAGGGCCTATGTACAATATGCCACTTGGTATTTTTCTCATTTTCACCCTTTTTAGCATGTATACCCTATAGGAGAAGATCGGTTTGCCCTTGCCGCCTCCTTTTCCATGATGTGATCTTTCCCTCGGAAAGTTTCTAGTTTTGCCCTTCAAAACAAAACAAATAAATAGAATTTATACTTTAGTTAGGCCCAAACTATTCCTGAATCACATGTCTACTTGGCTCGAATCTAATGATCTGTCCTGATACTAATAGGCCACAAAATGGGCCTACGAGAAGAGCCGAAGAATTAAAATTTTCCTGTTTTTTTAGGGGAACTTGTTTTCTGTTTAGTCACTAATTTCTTTAAGAATGGTGAAATGCTAAAGAGTGTCTGCAAAGTTCAAACTCAGCTAGTGGTTTGAAAGAGTCCGAGAAAAATCACAACATTTGGCACTGATCCGATAGATTTGAGAAAGAGAGAGATGGCATAACCAATTAGGCACCCTCAAATTATTCTGTTCTCTTTAAGAAACATATCCATAGATCAATCCTATAATTTTTCCAAAGTAAAACCAGTAAAATAGCAAGGTAACATCATTATTTGTCTGACAAATATCCTGACTCAATTAAGCTGCAACAGAAAAGAAAAAGAGTATCCTGAGTTCCTGACTGAAGCTAAAGATCATCGAATACGTCCTTGTCATACTGCCTATGCTGCTCGTAGCATCTCAGTATATATATATAACTGCAAGGAGAAGAACCGGAAGAACATCTTCTGGTCTCGATCGATCAGACGGTGTAGTTGTGTTGGATGGTGTCGATGTCCAGCCCCTTGCGCTTCACCACCGACTCCACGTGCCCTTTGAGCGTGTGGAGCTCCCTTAGCCTGCACAGATTAATGGAGACGCACGCACATCAATCAGTGTGCTCACGCCATGGATGCATGCATGGCTAGTGCAAGATGTGCATGGATGTGTGTACGTGCCTTGCGATCTCTGCGCGGCGCTTGGCCTGCTCGGCGATCTCGGAGAGCTCGAGGTAGTCCTTGTTGTCGTCGAAGAGACCCGATGTCTCGGGCTGCTGCAGGCCGTGCAGCGAGCGCTGCGCCGTCGCCCACTGCGCCTCCCGCTTGCTCTTCCCGTAGTCCAGCTCGTTGGCGAACGCCGTCTTGCTGTGGTAGACGTTTTCCCACCCCTTGCCGCTGAGGAAGTAGCGGATGGCGAACTTGAAGATGTCGAGCGGGAAGAAGGTGACGATGCTGAACAGCCAGATCACGGCCGCCCACCCCCACCCGATGCCCTTCATCTTCGCGAACGGCCAGTCCGCGAACACCGCGATCAACGTCGCGACCTGCGTGCGTGCGTACACCATCAGCCAAGGATGCATGATGCATCATCGCACGGCCAGTGCATCGAACGGTGCAATCAAGTTACCAGCTGGGCGGCGAGGAACGCGCCGACGAGGAGGAGCCCCGGGCGCTCGACGAAGAACCAGCTCCGAGCGCGCGTCACGAAGATGAGCGCCTGGCTGATTATGCTCACTTGGAGGTACACCGCCGCCATGAGCTCCTCCGTGCTGCCGCCTATCGGGTGCACCCCGAACGTCCTCTGCAAACATGCGAGCAATGACGTACGATTAAGAAGGCGTCAGGATGACTGAAGAGACGCGCGGGACGGCGAGGTGGTGTCTGGTGATCACCGTGAAGAAGTCGGTGTCGCGGACGGCCCAGAAGAAGAGGACGGTGGCGAGGGCGAGGTACGTGCCGAGGACGATGCCGGTGGCGAAGATCTCCTGGAGGCGCCAGGAGTCGGGCATGGGGGACGGCTTGACGCGGTCCTTGGATATGGTCATGATGGTGCCGTCGTTGAGGATGGCGATGATGAGCACCATGAAGGGCGCGAAGTCGAACCGCCAGATGAGGGCCAGGAGGAGGAAGCCCAGCACCACGCGGATGGTGATGGACACGGCGTAGATGGTGTAGTTCTTCATGCGCTGGAAGATGGCGCGGCTCGTCAGCACCGCGCTGATGATCACGCTCAGCCCGGGCTCCGTCAGCACGATGTCCGACGCGCCACGCGCCGCGTCCGTCGCGTCCGCCACCGCGATCCCGATGTCCGCCTTCTTCAGCGCCGGCGCGTCGTTCACGCCGTCGCCCGTCATCCCGCATATGTGCTTCCGGTCCTGCAGCCTGCGCACGATCTCGTACTTGTGCTCGGGGAAGACGCCGGCGAAGCCGTCGGCCTTCTCGATGAGCTCGTCGACGGGGAGGCCGCCGGTGTCGCCGTCCTTGAGCAGGGAGGTTGACGGGTACATGTTGGTGCCCATGCCGAGGCGGCGCCCGGTCTCCTTCCCGATGGCCAGCTGGTCGCCGGTGATCATCTTGACGTTGACGCCGAGGTTGAGCGCGCGACGGATGGTCTCGGCGCTGTCGTGCCTCGGCGGGTCGAAGAGCGGGAGCACGGCCAGGAACTGCCACGGCCCGCCCGGCGCGTCCTTGTTCCCCTCGGGGACCCTCTGCCGAGCCACCGCCAGCGATCTCAGCCCGCGGTCCGCGAACTTGTCGATGATGGCGTGCACCCGCCGGCTCACGTCCTCCCGGAGCCGGCACAGGTCAATGATCTAGTCACACGCACAATTTGCTAAGCACTCTTCTTTGATGAAACGCAATTAATGTGTCAACACGATGGTATAAATGGTTGAGACGGCGACCTGCTCCGGCGCGCCTTTGCTGATGCGGTGCCATGTCCCGTCGGAGTCGATGTAGGTGATGGCGGTGCGCTTGTCGACGGGGTTGAACGGCATGAAGTGCACCTCTTGGATGCCGGCACGGGCCTGCAAGTAGTGTTCACGACTTATGAGATACGTGGATTGGCATGGGATGAAGCAAAATTCAGATGATTACATGTTGTTAGAGTACACATCACCATACACCAGACCTGTAGCCCGTGTGGCACATGCACGCCATACATAGCAACCACCCCTAGATTATAGGCATGATTTGTATGGCCTTAAGGGCATGTACAATGCAAGATGCTTATATATGAATGCTTAAAGAGAGAGAATATAGCCACATCATCAAGCACCCATACAAAAGTTATTTCCTCCAATGCAAGCATCTCTTTCATGGGTGCTTAGATGCTATATTATCTATTAATAGATATAGTTATACACATAAGCACCTACTAAGCACCGATGCTTATTTAAGTATCGATGCTTCAAAATAAGCACCTTATCTATCCTATGTGGCAAGAAAATTCAGTTTTTCATTGCTAAGCATCTCTTTAAGCGCCTGCATTGTACATGCTCTAATTAGCTCTAATAGGTTGTTTGTGGTTAGGATCCTAACAGTTATAAACTCCTGTACAACGTGTATATATACATAGTAAACTATCAATGAGAATTATCCTAGAATCCTCCAAAACTCTCTCTGTTTCATATGTGTGCCTGTGTGGTGAACTTCACTTACCTCCTTCGGGTCGGCGAGCATTCCGACGATGGATGCGTCGATGGCGTCCTGGTTTTCGATTCTCGATGCTCGAGCCGCGTACATGACTATCGCGTCCTTGTCCAGATCCTTCACAAACGGCTGAAACCGAAGACGCATTATACAATTCACTTGACACTTTTGTGATCTCCATAGGAAAATGCCACGACAATGCGCACAAATTGTACCTCGATCATGTTCTTGTCCACGGTGAGCTTGTTCAGGGTGAGCGTGCCGGTCTTGTCGCTGCAGAGCACATCCATGCCGGCCATCTCCTCGATGGCCGTCATCCTCTTGGTGATGGCACCCTGCTGCGACAGCCGGTGTGACCCGATCGCCATGGTCACCGACAGCACCGTCGGCATCGCGATGGGGATCCCGCCGATGAGCAGCACGAGGAGGTTGTCGATGCCGTCGCGGTAATGCCGGTGCTGGATCGGGTACATGACGATGATCTCGATCAGCATCCCGGCCGCTATGGAGCATATGCAGAAGTTGCCGATCGCCGTGAGCACCTGAACATAAATGTCATGCGTGAGACACACACATGAGGAGTTTCTACTACACGTGCGCCGCCGAGAATTGTGACCTTTTGGAAGTGGCCGACGTTGTTAGTGCTGTCGACGAGGTGGGCGGCCTTGCCGAAGAAGGTGTGGACGCCGGTGGCGATGACGATGGCCTCGATCTCGCCCTGCTTGCAGGTGGAGCCGGAGTAGATGGTATCACCGGGCAGCTTGCTGACGGGGAGGGACTCGCCGGTGAGAGCTGACTGGTCGATCTTGAGCGGGTCGCCCTCCAGCATTCTCGCGTCGGCCGGGATGATGTCGCCGAGCTTGATGCTGATGATGTCCCCCGGCACGAGGATCGCCGCATCCTGCTCCGACCACTTGCCGTCCCTCAGCAACTGGACCAATCAAACCACATCGGCCACCAAACCCATCATCACCTCCGCGTGCATTGCAAAGATCACTAGGCATGCAAGCGCATGTGAATATGGACGTGCCTTGGTCTGGGGGGCGAGGCTGGCCATGAGGGCGGCGGCGGCGTTGCCGGCATTGTTCTCCTCGATGAAGCTGATGGTGGAGTTGATGAAGAGCAGCGTAACAATGCCGACGAAGTCCTGCCAGTCCGGAGGCCGCCCCTGCAAGCACGCCGGCGAGTTATATAACGCGTTACACGCTTACAGGTTGCAAGAACCAACGGGACGCGCGCATCGGCATGCGTACCCCTCCATTGGCGAGGGCGATGGCCATGATCGCGGCGGCTTCCATGACCCAGGAGAGAGGGTTCCACATGAACCCCAGGAACTTGAGGAGCTTGCTCTCCTGCAAATCCATATATAATGCGTATGATTAATTCTTGCGTGAGATCCGTTTGAATTGTGAAATGCAGATGTGTTGATTCTTGATCGATCGGACCTTCTTCTCCTCGAGCTTGTTGGGTCCGAAGATCTCGAGGCGGCCGGTGCCATCGGCGGAGGTCAGCCCCTGCGGCGAGCTCTTGAGCACGGCGAACACCTCCTCGATCGGGATGCTCTCCTGAAACCAACGTTACATAACACGGCAGGATTATTAACCACGGCGATCATACAGACGTACATACATACATATCCGAAATCGTTGAATGGCAGAAAAATATGGGGCACTGACGAGGTCGACGTTCTCGTTCCTGAGGTCCTCCAGTGAGGAGGAGGCCGCCATGTTTGTCTGACGAATCTGATACTAGCACTATACTAGGCCCTTGTGTTCTTGAGACTTTCTTTGTGTTTTTTTTTCGAGGCTAAAGAGTGGTTATGGAACGAGAAGATGGCAAGAAATAAAGGAGGTGGCAACAGCATTGAACCCGTTCCACGAGGGTTCCCGATATTATGGGAGGAGATCCTGGGCAGCCTTATAACTTCCTGCCGAATTGCAAGGCATTGTTTCGGGTTAGTTTTGGTTTCTGTTAGGGGTGAAAAAAGAAAGCTATTTTGTTGTGTGATGTCCTTGAGAAGGAAGGTTTTGATCTCCACCTCCCTAGAAGGACATCCCGTGTCTTTTTCACTCATCTAAGCTAATAAACCACCAGTTCAAATTATTTTACGTCCACCCAACAATTACCTGCTCCACAGTCATGACCTTAACTACGTCCACACCACAATATGCACCCATAAATACACCATCATAAAAATGTGCGCACCAGATTAACTCTCCTCCATTCTCTCTCCTTACTCAACCATATCCAACGATCATCCTTCAATGGATCTGCAGTACCCCTCCGCGTCCCGCTCTCCTCTGCAGTCCTCCTCCGCCCATCACGCCCTTACGTTCCCCCTTCCTCCTCCCGAACCGCCCTCCCACCCTTCTCCTGAACCCGTGCGCTCCTCCCTGGATTTCGCCGCCGCCTGCCTCCCCCCACCGCCGCCTCCTCCCCTCCGCCTCCTCCGCCGCCCCCTCCCCCGTCGCCTCCTCCTCCCCCACCCCTCCTCCGCCTCCTCCCCTCCCTCCTCCTCCGCCGCCGCCGGCCTCCCCCACCGAACCCGTGCGCCTCCTCCCCTCTCATTTCTCCGCTGCCTCCTCCCCCGCTCCTCCGCCGTCTCCCTCGAGACCTGCCCCCGCTCGCCGCTCCCGTCGCTGTGGCTGCCGCGGCGACCGCGGCCGCCGCATCCTCCGGCGGTGGAGGGGGCTCCGGGAGGAGGCTGCCCCCGCCGTGCTGGACGCACGAGGAGACGCTGGCCCTCATCGAGGCGTACCGCGACAGGTGGGAGGCGCTGCGCAAGGGCAACCTCAGGGCGGCGGACTGGGACGACGTCGCCGGCGCCGTGACCGCCCGCTGCGGGAGGTTCCCCACGGCCACCCACAAGTCCGGCGTGCAGTGCCGCCACAAGGTCGAGAAGCTCTGGAAGAGGTACCGCGCCGAGCGGGCGCGCTCCGCCGGTCGCTCCAAGGGGCCCAAGTGGCCCTTCTTCCAGCTCCTCCACGACCTCGCCGGGTTGCATTTTGAGATTTGGGGTGGGTTGATGTTGTTAGTGCTAGCTGAATTTGGTTCTGATTGCGTTGTGTACTTGCTTATTTTGGTGTTTCAGGCGACGAGGGTTTATTGCTTCGTCCACCAGGTTCTGGTCTGCGGCGAATGCATCTGCTTCCCGGAGCATCAGTTATGCGTGGTGAGCTTCTTGGCTTGTCGCTGGTCCTGATTGGATGCAGACAAAGTGCATCTAGACTAAAAATTGTTAAACTGAGAATAGTGGTTAAACTATTATGAGACCAAGTGTTTTGTATATCCTGTTTCATGGATGTGGTCTTTGGCAATTTTAGCTGTCCTGTTGGCTTAATTGGATATTGCAATGTTGAGCGATATTGGGTAAAATGTTCAACGTTGATTTGCCGAGGTCATAGCGTGATGGGCTAGATTATACGTTTTAAAATACCACTATAGCAGAGGAAGATGCTGGCATAATTCCTGTTTATAGATGGCCATCATATTGGTACTATTTGAGGACAGGTCTCATGTTTCTCCTGGAAGCTCGGATGATCTTTTGCTAGGTGGAGGTCTCACAAATCTTGAGTATGGATATTTGTGCGAGATTATGGGCCGTTCAGTTTGGGCTCCACAAATATTTAACTGCGGTGCACCTGATACGGGTAATATGGAGGTAAGACAAAATTATCTATGTTATTTTATAAGGGAAGATTTTCAAAGGCAGTCACTGTATCTTGTTCCATTAGTCAAGCATATTGTGAGAAACAGCTATTTTCTGAAAATCTCCGTGTATATGTAACTTGAGAATTCTTAATGGTTCTTAAACCATGACACTAGCAATTATCCTCTTGATCCTGCAGTTTTTTGTATTAAAAAAAATCAGACTACAAGTTTTTCTTATTCTATTTTCTAGCTGTATGTAGCAACAAGAGATGGCGTTTTTATGTTATTCCTTGGAAACAAGCCATGCTATTTTTAGTATGCTAATCATTTGTAGAAGGGTCTTAGAACATGTCTCAACCTTGAATGCTTGATTACGGTTGGTGTGAATAATTTGGTGTTTGGCAATTTATGATACAAAAATCTCATTATAGGTCCTGCTGAGATATGGGACTAAGGAGCAACAGAAGCAATGGCTTGTTCCCTTATTGGCAGGGGAAATTCGTTCGGGATTTGCAATGACAGAACCACAAGTGGTTACTACCTCTCCTCTCGCTCTTTAATTTCAAGCTATTCTCTCGTCAAGGGCTATTATGTAGTTGAGAAGTGATATGTTTAGCAATTCCTACTGCAACCAACATTTTGTTTGTCTATTTTTTTTCATATGGAAGGTATTTTCAGTTTAACAGGGACAAAACAGTAGGCTGATTAAAAGCTCTAAATTTGTGTATTTTCGTGAAAGCAATGATACCACACATTTCCTGACCTCTTCTTCTGATAGTTTATACAAACGGCATTGCTTTGTTTGGTTTGAGCTTTGTGCGTTGCCGCTTACTTGTGAGATTTTCCCCCCTCAACAGGCAGGGAGATTTCTATGTGATAAACGGCAAGAAATGGTGGACCAGTGGGGCTATGGACCCGAGGTGCAAAATCCTGATATTAATGATAACTATAACATCTATCCATGAAAGCAGTGTTATGGGTGATGCATGTATTTTTTTAAAAAAAATTAAAGATGCAGGTACACGATCATAGTTTTACTTAACTAGAAAACAACATCATTCCATCTCATGCCTCTTCCATTAGTCTACTTCACAACATTCTATTGTCCTATCTGCAGATATTGTTATGCACTCTGCTACCAAATTTATAGCCGGACATAGTGATCTTATGGCTGGAATTCTTGCAGTAAAGGGTGAAAGGTCTGTTCCGTGGTCCTCCCTTGTTACTAATGATCATATTGACTCTTTTGAATGATAAGTGTTTTCATTTTATCCTCAATTGTGTTTCCTGTCTGTATGATGGCCAGTACTAATGATTTCCCACATATTGGTTACATGTTAGTGTCTTCTTGTAAACACTACTTCCTGCTACCCTTCTTTTCTTGAAATAAACAATGTTTACCTTTTTCTTGTCTATTACTGGGCGGCATGAATATTTGTGAGCTGCTGGCCTAAGCACTAATAGGATGTTTCTCTATTTATTTAGGCTATATTGAGGATATAATCTGGTTTTCTGTACTTAGAAGATGCATTCTAATCCTTTCTGTTCGGCTGCTCTTTGTAGATTGATGCCGTGGCAAAAAGCCGTGATGGCCGATACCGCATCGTCAGTAATGATGAGCGTGAGCAAACACTAAATCAGTAATAAGACTTGCTCTTCCATTCATTATACGTGTCACCAAAGCATGAAAGCATATTTAATATGAAGCCAGGAAATACTTTGGCCATTGGGTATGGTCCATTGGACAATCAAGAATAATTATATCATGAGATTAATTGCTTTTATTTCACTCAGCGGAACCAATTACAATATTTTATAACCTTCGACATGTTCAGCCCAAAATGCTACTTGAATTTTCTTCCAGATCACAATATGTCAGGAAATCTGAATATAGCAGTACAGCTGATACATATGTGACCTTTTATATTGTCCATAGCGTAGCTCAGGCCATTCACATTACATGCTTAAGAGATATTTATGAAGTAAGAAGAAAGTATGCAAAAACAAAAACTTGTTCATGTGTTACTGTGACATCTAATCTGAGCATTTGATTACTTTAAAGATATGCTTAACTAATCATTAAAGTTGAAGGACATCTCATTGTCAAGGGTATTATAAGAAAATCCATCAGAAAATTTCAGTTTGCTGATACATTGACCCCAAAGTTTCCAAACCAACTCCTTTGTTTCTTTCGTTCAGTTTATTATAATTCCCTCTTCCAATGATCCAATCAACACACAGAACCATTACAAAGCAGGAAGACACCTCAGATTCAGAGAAGATAACACTGTAAACTTTTGGTGGTATCAGATAGCATTTTCTTAATATCAGAACAAGACTACTCGCTTGAGTACTGAAATTTCAGTAGGGTCTCTGTTTTAGAATTCACTTAAATTAAGTGGATTATACCTTAACAATTTTTTGATTATGCAAAATTCTGTAGGAATACTCTTGTGGTTAAAAACAATAGGGCCCTGTGACATTACTCATCTGCTTATTTTGCAGTTCTGTTCTCCATTATGGACATGCTGCAGCTCCAAATGACCGGGGTACTCTTCTTTTATGATGCTTTGTGACCTGTGGTTGACTCCTGTGTTATTTATTTACTTGCTCAAGCCTATAATATTCACCAAATGTAGATTAAGTTGTCCAAAGCACTCAAAACTCTTCTGAGTTGCTAATTCTCATACTCCTAGCTACTTGAAAAGGTTATGATTTGTTTCATTTTCAGACAGTAGAGTTCACCTACCTTGTTCATCGTCAGCTACAACCTGTTAAGTACAATGAGGTCTTGAAATATTGGGAGTTTGAGCAACATTCTCTTCTCTGATTGATGTCTGTGTTCATATCAAATACTGTAGTGATGAGTTGGTTTGGTATTTCATTTAATTAATAACTATGATTTTACAAACTAAATGGTGTCTGAATGTTCGCTACCTCCCATTAACGAGTTAACAGAAAATAAGTGCTCATTTCAGCAGTGAAGCATGTGCATGTGCACATGTGGGTGGTAGTGGTCCTGGTGACGAGTTAGACAATTTTGAATGAAAAACATGTGTACTGAGACAAGCCAAGCAACGTAATGTGCTCCAGTTTACAAGCTGCGATGGCACCGAAAACAGTAAGGAAAAGAATTAAAGGGCTTACATGAAACTAATTACTAAGAAATTTAACAAAGGAATCTAAGCTATTGAGGATCTTTGGCGCAACGTTGTGTGTTCGTGTGGGGGGTTAGCATTTGTCCCCTCTCAGCGTATGTTGTTTCATTTTTGCTCTTCGGTAAATAATTGCCTCATACATTTTCAGACTCTGAATGATGGAGACAGGGCTCTAATGGACATGGGAGCTGAATACCATTACTACGGATCTGACATCACATGTTCATACCCCGTAAGTTCTTCGGATTATTCAGACATCTACTTTGATAGACACTTTTTTCCAATGTGTATACTATATGAATTGCTTTGTTGTTATTTGCTGTTACACAGCATGGCAGCACAGGGCTATGCTTGTTGTGCTATGAACTGTTTTATGCACGCCATTAGCTACCCTCTGTCATTATTTATTTGACGCTCGTATTTGAAACATGTACGTCTTACAAGGTCGTTGGCATTAAAGGCAAAGCCTACTATTTGTTTTCTTGACATGGCACTTGGTCTTGAATCAAATGTGCTCTTTCCATAGTCCTACAGTGTCCCAAAAAAAATCCATTCTTGGAATCTATCCAATGTTTAGCTTGATCGCTCTCTGGATAAATGTATATGTGTGATTTTTTTGAATTGGCATTACTTATGGTGTAGCTTGTGTATTGTTAGAGATATATGTATAGTTTTGTTATTCCCCATTGTTATAAGGGGTTCTTTGCATATTTCCATCCTGTACTTTGTGTATATATACCGGCCCATTGGCCTCATATGAATACAAGTGCTATTCATAACATGGTATCAGAGCCAAAACTAGGGTTTTGGTTTACCTAGGGTTCCGCGCCCGCGTGCCGCCTCCGGCCTCCCATCCTTGACGACGCCTGAGAGATCCCATCTCCCCGCTTCGCCTCCCCGGCCGACGTCGGCCTCCCCGCGCTGTCGCCGGTCTCCCCGCGTGCCTCCGCCTCAGCACGCCGTCGCCGACTCCTCCGCTCCTACCCGGTCGCCCGCCGGCCTCCCCTGCTGCCGTCGGCTCCGCCGACTCCCCCGTCGGTCCTGCCGACTCCCTGGGCCGCTGCTGCCTTCGCCGGGCCGCCGCCGCCTTCCGCCCGGCCGCCTCCGCCTTCCGCCCGACGCCCGACCGCCTTCCTCCGCCTGCACCGCCGCCGGTCCCGTCCGGAGCCGCTGCTTCTCCGCTCGAGGCCGCCGTTCCGAAGCCGCCGTGAAGTCGCCGCTCCTCCGCTCGAGGCGCTCGTCCGCGCCCGAGGCCGCCACTCCGCCCGAGGAGCCCGCCCGCGCCCGAGGCCGCCGGCCGCCACTCCGCCCGAGGCCGCCGTCGCGTCGCCGTCGCGCCGCCGCCCCCGTTGCGCCGCCGCCCGAAACCCTAAGGGCTGCGTGCGTGTTGTGGGCCGGAGGCCCACTGCCGGCTTTAAAATTTTAGCCGGCCGAAAAAGAAAAAAAAAGCAAAAAAAAAAAGCAAAAAAAAAAAAAAAACGTCGTTCTAACCGCCGCGCCGTCCAGCGCCGCCTGTTAGACTTCGTTGCCTTGGTCGCCGCGCCGTCCAGCGCCGCCTACCAATGGGCACCGTTTCCCTCCCTCGCTGCCCGGTGATCTTTGATGGTGTTAATTACACCGATTTCGCGTCTCACATGCGCATTCACATGCGTGGTCTTCGTCTCTGGGGCGTCCTCTCTGGCGATGTCACCTGTCCGCCTTGCCCTATTCCTCCGACGGAGCCTACGCCTGTTGCATTGCCTCCGACAGCTGATAAGGCCGCTGCTGATGCTGAAGCTGATGATAAAGCTGCCACTGCCTACCAGGAGGCTCTGGATTCCTACAAAGATCGTCTGACCGTCTACACTCAGTGGTACGATGACGACGCTCGGGCTGCTGCTGTCTTCATCGCCAGTGTCCAGCCTCAGTTTTCTTCTGAGGTTGTGGGACTCTCTTCGGCTTTCCAGATGTGGACTCATCTTCGTCAGCGCTACGAGCCCTCCGGTGATGCCCTGTACCTGTCCGTGGTCCGCCAGGAGCACTCTCTTCAGCAGGGTGATGCTACTGTTGACGCCTTTTACGCTCAGAGCTCTGCTGTCTGGCGTCAGTTGGACTCACTTCGCACTGCTGGCTGTCGTACCTGTCCGTGCTGCCTGGAGGTTCGTGCTGACCTGGAGTTTCAGCGGGTTTACGAGTTCCTTACTCGCCTTCGTCCTGAGTTCGAGCAAAGGCGTGCTCAGCTCCTTGCACGCCATCCTCGTGTCACTCTCCTGGAGGCTCTTACCGAGATACGCGCAGAGGAGACTCGTTTGAGTGGTGCTGGTCTGATGCCACTCCCCTCTGTGCTCGCCGCTCGTCCGCCTGCTACACTGCCTCCTCCAGCGGCTACCACAGGTGGTGGTGGCCGTCCTCCGTCTGGAGGTGGCCGTCCTCACTGTTCCTACTACGACAAGGATGGCCACACTGAGTCCCAGTGCTATAAGAAGAAGCGGCATCTTTCACGCCGTTCTTCTACTGGCACTAGTGCTTCTACGACGACGTCTGCCTCGACTTCTTCAGCAGCTTCTCTCACCGAGCAGGAGATAGCCAGACTTCGACGCCTACTTGCCGCTTCAGGTTCTCCCTCGACAGGTTCTGCAGGTTCTGCTACTGACTCTTCAGGCACTGAGAGACCACCTCCTACACAGTCAGGTACCTCCCCGTGGATTCTTGATTCTGGAGCATCTTTTCACATGACTCCTGATCCTTCCACTCTGTCTTCTATTACACCTCTTGATTCACCTGTCAGTGTTCTTACTGCTGATGGAACATCTCTTTCTGTCTCTGGTCGAGGATCTCTTAGCAACTCCTCTTTTCATGTTCCTTCTGTTGCTCACGTTCCTCGCCTTACCTTGCAGCTTCTTTCTGCGGGGCAGATTACTGACCTTGGTTATCGGGTTATTCTCGACTCTGACTCTTGTTGTGTTCAGGACTGCCACACGGGAGCTCTGGTTGGTTCTGGCCCTCGGCGCCGTGACTCACAGCGTCTCTGGGAGCTTGACTGGCTTCACCTTCCTTCCGCTGCCACCATCGGCGCCAGTCTCTCTGCTTCTGCCACTTCGTCTACCGGCTCTTTCCAGCAGTGGCATCACCGTCTTGGCCATCTGTGTGGATCCCGTTTGTCGTCCTTAGTTCGTCGTGGTCTTCTGGGGTCTGTCTCAGGAGACGTGTCTTTAGATTGTCAGGGCTGTAAGTTAGGTAAACAGATTCAGCTTCCTTATCCTCATAGTGAGACTGTGTCTCAGCGTCCTTTTGATCTTGTTCATTCAGATGTTTGGGGTCCGGCTCCCTTCGTTTCGAAAGGGGGTCATCGTTATTATATTATTTTTATAGATGATTTCTCTCGCCACACTTGGATATATTTCATGTCTTCTCGTAGTGAGGTCTTACCTATCTATAAACAATTTGCCACTATGATACACACACAGTTCTCCACTCCTATTCGTGTCTTTAGAGCTGATTCTGCTGGTGAGTACCTCTCTCGTCACCTGCGCAGCTTCCTTGCTGAGCAGGGCACTCTCGCTCAGTTCTCTTGTCCTGGTGCTCATGCTCAGAATGGTGTCGCTGAGCGCAAGCATCGTCACCTCCTTGAGACGGCTCGTGCTCTGATGATCGCCGCCTCTATTCCTCCTCACTTTTGGGCCGAGGCTGTTTCCACTGCCACCTATCTCGTCAACATACAGCCCTCTTCTGCTCTTAAGGGTGCGATCCCTGTTGAGCGTCTCTGTGGTCTTCTTCCTGACTACTCTGCTCTTCGTCTGTTTGGCTGTGTTTGCTATGTTCTCCTTGCCCCTCGAGAACGCACCAAACTGACCGCTCAGTCTGTTGAGTGTGTTTTTCTGGGATATAGTGCCGAGCACAAGGGCTATCGGTGCTGGGATCCTGTTGGTCGACGGATGCGGGTTTCTCGGGATGTGACTTTCGACGAGTCTCGTCCATTCTACCCACGTCCTGCCTCTCCTTCGGCTTCCTCTGTAGAGCCTCTGTCTTTCTTGACCTTTCCAGATACACCTATATCTGTTTTGCCCTCGTCCACCTGTTCCACTGAGTCTCCACATATTCCCCCTGTGGCCTCTTCACCGTTGTCGCCGCCTGTGTCGTCTCCTACGACTCCGCAGGTTCCTCCCACTACAGTTCCTCCTCCCCTTATCGTCTACACTCGTCGACCTCGCATTGCGGACCTTCCAGATGAGCATTCTTCTTCTGATGTTCCATCTTCTTCTGATGCTCCATCGTCCCCTAATGGGTCATCTTCTCCTCGCTATGCTCTCCGCGATCGCCAGTCGATTCGGCCTCCTGCCCGTTTTTCCTTTGCTGGTGCAGCTACTCGTGAGCCTGTCTCCTACCGGGATGCTGTTACTCACCCTGAGTGGCAGCTTGCCATGGCCGAGGAGATTGCTGCCCTCGAGCGTACTGGTACTTGGGATCTTGTTCCTTTGCCATCTCATTCTCATCCCATCACATGTAAGTGGGTCTATAAGATTAAGACTCGCTCTGATGGCTCTCTTGAGCGCTATAAGGCGCGTCTTGTTGCTCGTGGCTTTCAGCAGGAGCATGGTGTTGACTATGACGAGACTTTTGCTCCTGTGGCCCACATGACCACTGTTCGCACTCTTCTTTCGGTGGCGTCTGCTCGCCACTGGTCTGTTTCTCAGCTTGATGTCAAGAATGCCTTTCTTAATGGCGAGTTGCGTGAGGAGGTCTACATGCATCCGCCACCTGGGTATTCTGTTCCTGAGGGCATGGTTTGTCGCCTTCGCCGCTCTCTCTATGGCCTTAAACAAGCCCCTCGTGCTTGGTTTGAGCGCTTCTCCTCTGTGGTCACTGCTGCTGGTTTTTCAGCTAGTGATCATGATCCTGCGCTCTTTGTCCACACTTCGTCTCGTGGTCGGACTCTTCTTCTCCTGTATGTTGATGATATGATCATTACGGGCGATGATTCTGAGTACATTGCCTTTGTCAAGGCTCGTCTTAGTGAGCAGTTCCTTATGTCGGATCTTGGTCCTCTTAGTTACTTCCTTGGGATTGAGGTTACTTCCACTCCAGATGGTTTCTTTATGTCCCAAGAGAAATATATTCAGGACCTTCTTGATCGCGCCTCTCTCACTGATCAGCGTACTGTTGAGACTCCCATGGAGCTCAATATTCAACTCCGACTCTCTGATGGCGAGCCTCTTTCTGATCCGACTCGCTATCGTCATCTTGTTGGGAGTCTTGTCTACCTTGCTGTTACTCGTCCGGATATCACTTATCCAGTTCATATTCTGAGTCAGTTTGTTTCAGCTCCTACTCAGGTTCACTACAGCCACCTTCTTCGAGTTCTGCGATACCTTCGTGGGACTATCTCTCGCCGTCTCTTCTTTCCACGTTCCAGCTCGTTACAGCTTCAGGCCTATTCGGATGCTACTTGGGCCAGCGATCCCTCTGACCGCCGGTCTATCTCTGCTTACTGTGTTTTTCTTGGTGGTTCTCTTATTGCCTGGAAGACGAAGAAACAGACTGCAGTGTCCCGTTCGAGTGCAGAGGCTGAGTTGCGAGCTATGGCTCTCTTGACAGCAGAGATTACTTGGCTACGGTGGTTACTTGAGGATTTTGGTGTTTCTGTCACTACACCGACCCCTCTCTTGTCAGACAGTACAGGTGCTATCAGTATTGCTCGTGATCCTGTGAAGCATGAGCTCACCAAGCATATTGGTGTGGATGCTTCTTTCATGAGGTCTTGTGTGCATGATCAGGTGATTACTCTTCAGTATGTGCCTTCAGAGCTTCAGATAGCGGATTTCTTCACAAAGGCCCAGACTCGAGCACAGCATAGCTTCTACCTCTCCAAACTCAGTGTTGTTGATCCACCATGAGTTTGAGGGGGGGTGTTAGAGATATATGTATAGTTTTGTTATTCCCCATTGTTATAAGGGGTTCTTTGCATATTTCCATCCTGTACTTTGTGTATATATACCGGCCCATTGGCCTCATATGAATACAAGTGCTATTCATAACATGTATATAGCAGATGGATGTTCATTTCTGTTCCCTTTATAGAAGTCTGCGTCTGACATCTTATGAAGTGTGTTGACTAATACATTTTCTATCCCTAACACTCTTTTTTCCTCTACCTTGTTTATTAATTTTACCTTTGTGTTCTTTATCATCAGACAATTGGCGTTTAGCTGTGCATCCCTGAAATGCCACCGTAGCGTTAGCACGGGCACTATACTAGTCTGCCATAATTCGGCACACTTTTTATTTTGGTCATTGTTAGCACCGGACGTCTGATCCAAACGCTAGTATTGTACGGTGCGTTGTAACATTTGTTGCCTATATATGCAATATTTGTCGGTCATCTACACAGCAAAAACAAAGTTGCTTCTATTGCAACATTTTTTTGTTACGCGCGTACAACAATCGTCGACAACAGTGTAACATCGAAATTTTTATCAAATATTTTTATTGCATACATAGCCGAGAAATATTGCATATAGACAAGAAATGTTGCATATATAGTCAAGAAATATTATATCAGAGCGTACAATGAGAGTACTCTCATTATTCTTTTTTTTGTTGCATGCACAGGCAAGAAATGTACGGGTTATGCCAAGCACCTAGAGCTTGGAACATCCGGCTAGACTGCAGTCTCAAGAATCTTGGTTTCATCAAATGCCCTTAAGAACATGCAGGTTACAAGAAGTCCAGCGGAAGTGAAGTATTAGTTGTCTGTATATATGTTGATGATTTAGTAGTCACCGGCACAAGTGAGAAAGAAATTGGCTAGTTCAAATAGGAGATGATGAAGGAATTTGAAATGACTATAGATGAGTCTATGAAAAGAAGCAATCTGTCTATGAAAAGAAGATTCTTTAGTTAGCTGACATAGATGAGTGCAATACCACAAAGTACACAATGGAGCCCAAATTGAACCTAAGTAAGGAGGATGTAGGTACACCAGTGAATGCTACTAAGTACGGGTGCATCATTGGGAGTTTGAGATATCTGATCCACACCCAACCTGATCTGACTTACTCAGTTGGGGTGGTCAACAGGTTCATGGAGAAGCCAAAAGGTACACACTTGCTAGCAATCAAGCAGATTTTAAGGTATCTTAAAGGTTCTCTGAATTATGGACTAGTGTACACGAAAGGAGCTTCAGTGGGGTTGACAGGCTACAGTGACAGTAGTCTTACCAATGACATTGATGACAGGAGAAGCACAAGTGGACTGGTGTTTTATTTCTGTGGCAATGTGATCACCTGGTGCTCCCAAAAACAGAGGTCTGTAGCTCTCTCATCTTGTGAAGCAGAGTTTATGGCTACTACTACCACATCTTGTCAAACCATCTAGTTGAGGAGCTTGTTAAGTGAGATAACAAGCCATAATCCTAAGCCAATTACCATTTTCATCGATAACAAGTCATCTATTGCACCCATGAAGAATCATGTCTTCCACGGAAGAAGCAAACATATTGACACCTATTTTCACTTCATATGGGAGTGTGTGGAGAAGGCAACAATTGTTGTCAAGCATGTTAGTTCTGAGGAGCAATAAGCTGACATCTTAACAAAAGCACTCAACAGAATCAAATTTGGAGAGATGCATGAATTACTTGGTGTGAAGAATTTGGAGAAAGCAAGTCAAGCTTAGGAGGTGAATGTGCGAAAATAATCTATGACTTGGTCTCTTGAGACTTGGTCAGTTGGTTAGATAATTAGGTTAAGTTAGAGAATACATGCCTGGCTTGTAGGATGCATGTAGGTAGTGTGTGAGTAAGAATTGGGTCATGCAGGTAGTGTGGATCTAGGGGGTATCGAGTTTGTTAATGCTTAGTAAGCTCGGTCTTGTAGTGCTAAAGTTTTCAGAGTCAAGTTAGTTAAGTCTTAAGTTAAGTTCAAAAGTCTTCCTTTGTATTGTGTCCAATCTAGCAAGAGAATATTAGAGTGACAAAAGTATTGTGCCCAGATACTCTATTCTATTCTTTGTGCATTGTTCTGTATTCCACATCTCACGTGTGTACAACTTCAAAGTGTTTCTAAATTTTGTTTAGGGCGTGATCTCCAATCCTAGTTTTGGAACCAACACTGCTGAACAAGGAGGTTACCTTGCCTCATAGTGCCATGCTCAATGATGGAGAAAGAGGAAGTGAGCCCCAGGTGCATACTATTCACTATTTAGTACGATTCCTTACTCAGAATTATAAGCCTCATACAACATGAATTGGTAATTTGATTGATTGCTTATTTGTATAATGGGTGATTATTGGATTTTAGTTTTCAAGAAATCCATGAAGGAATGCTTTATATGATCAATAGGTAGCTTCAACATTTGGATAATCCAACTGCTCTGTATAACTAGATCACAAAATATATGCATGTCATTGTTTGCATGACATAAATGCCCAAATTAGCATTGAGTTTAGAGAACATTTTCATGTGTCACATCCTCAGTCTTTTTGCTGCTGCTACATTCACAAATCTAAGCATCATACCACAAGGAGTAAGAAACATGGACTTCAACCAATTGCAAGTCTAAGTCATATGTCATAAGGATTGTGCAAGAGGTTTAACTATTTGTAAAACATATTCATAAATCTAAGCATCATGCCACAAAGAATAGGAAAACATTGACTTCAACCTTTTGCAAACTCTAGTCACATGTTACAAAGATTATGCATGAGCTACAACTATTTGTAAATACTAGTATCATGCCATGAAGAGCTAGAGCAAGTGAGATTGAGCTATCAATACATGATAGGATTTAAGCTACTAGATATGACCCCTCTGAATAGTATGGCAACTAAACTAGCAACCCAGTCTTTCAACTAAACACCAAGATAGACAAAAGACTAGGAACATATCTTTAGCCTAGCTAGTTATACCTTTGCCTTGAGCATCATCTGCTTGAAGGTTGATGATGCACATCTTCACTTAAAGTCTGGGACCTTGTCTTGATATGCATTAACCCATGATGTATCCTTCACTTGCCCTCCATCAATACATGATGTGTCTTCTCATGACTTAATAACCAACTCATGATCATCTTCTCTTGGGATCTTAATTAGCTCATGATCATCCCCTCTTTAGAATCTTGATGCGCATCAACACATGATGTATATCCTCTTCAGGATCTTGTTCAACTCAAGTGCATGTTCTCTTCGGGATCTTGATGTGCATCAACACATGATGTATCTCCTCTTTGGGATCTTGATGTGCATTAACACATGATGCATCATCTTCTTGATGGCCTTCAACTTATAAAGCCATCCCAAGTCTTTAATCACCATGGAACATAACCTTTTTCACAAACTCAAGAAAAATATTAGTTCCACAAATGGCTATCATCAATTGCCAAAACTTACCATTAACACATAATAGCGGGGCTTGCTTCTCAATCTCCCCCTTTTTAGTAATTGAACAAACAAATTTGTTTGTTAACAATCACCAAAATACGCTATTAACAAATAATGGAGGGTCTAGATTCTTCAAATTTCCAGGTGACAAACCAATTTAACACAAAAATTAGTTTAAACTCCATCTAAATATGTGCATACATATCTATGAGATGGAACCATATGCACACATCCAAATTTGACTTGAGATGGAGTTCAACCTATATGTTGGATCCATAGATGCAACAATGGAATAAATGACAATTAAGCTCATGAGAAAGTAAAACATGCATTCACAATATCCATAAATAATTTTGGCTAATTTGGTAAAATAGTTTTCTCAATATTAATACTTTACCCCTTTTTAAGTAAACCGAAAATATTTAATAAGTTTTTCACAAAGGAAAACCCCTTTACATAAATGCTCCTCTTAGCATTTCTTTCTTTTTCTTTAACACACAAAGGTTCTTTTTCATCTTATCATTTTTCCCTTTGTTATCTCTCCCCCTTAAGCATATGCAAGCTCCAATTGCATTTCTCTCCCTCTTTGTCTCAAAAGATCAAGTATAGTGTAATTGTCTCCTTCTTACCCCTTTGTTGAATTGCAAGCTTTCTTACCCTTTATTGAATTTGCAATTGTATATTTCTCTTCCCCTTTGCCATCAAGCACCAAAACTTTGACATCAAAGATTTTTCCTTTTATTTACAATAGGTGCTTTTAACTTTTTGTGGTCCTTTTGTCTTTTCCATGCAAAGCATGCATAACTTGAAATTAGTATCACTTATGATGGCAATTAATACCACTTGTGAGCACAAAATTGATACAATTGATACCAAGAATAATTGATTCTATTCGTAGAAACTTGATACCACTTGTTCGGACTACAACAGATGTTCTCAGTGGATGTAGGTGACCGTGCGGAAGGGCACATTCATGGGTGTGTTGCAAATTCTCCCACTTCGCACTCGATAGCATGGCTTAAGTACGTAATTACTAACCTTCGTATGTTTTAGGTATATGTAAGCACACGAGGAAGGGTGTCACAAAACGTATAGGATGGGCCCAGTGTATGAATCCATACGCCCAACAGTGGGCACTTGCTTTGTAGGATATCCATCCAGAGTCTGCCCCGTACAACCACTAGACGTATGATGACTACATTGGGTGATATAGCACTAGGATTCAAGTCATGCGTGTCATGGAGGATCCATTGAGGCACATCGCTACCACAACAGACATGTACCCCACCCAGTAGGACTCTACCTTCCATCGCTCGTTTAGTAACACACAATTAATTATATTCCATCCCTTATGGTTGCATTGATTCTAACATCTTTTACTTGCAGCATAAAGCAATCTTGCTAGGGAGGTTCATGATGACTTGTCCTCTCTTATGTCTCGCATAGAGGACGACGGGCTCAGAGCCACACTAGGCCAGATCAGGGACAAGGTCAAGTGCATCGTCTCGCTAATGTCATGTAGGAGCTTGAGGAAAAACATGGTGCAAGCATCACCATGTGCTTCTATTGTACGTGCTTAAGGGGCCAGTCACAACACATCGTGCATGTTGCATGCTCCCACCACACCTCCTCCAGATGTGGCGGTGGGCTCTTCGTGGCATCGTATTGCCCTTACTTCGGTCTCTGGTAGTGTTCTATTAAACATGTTTACACAATCTTCCTCATGAACTTTCGTACTAATGACAGCTTTTTTCAATAAGACCATAGTTCCATGGGATAGCTCAATACTCCCGGATGTACCCAAGTATACTATTCAAAGGGGCGTAGCCACCGGGGGAGCTTAGTGAGGCTTAAGCCTCACCTCCCCTGGTGGCAATTTTATACATAGTAAAAATAGAGAGAGAAAGAGAGAGATTAACAAACCCAAAGAGAAGCTAGCTCTCCTTGATGGGAAGGTTAGCAACAAGCATAAAATTAAAGAAGACGAGGAGGAGGAGGAGGAGGAGAAGTGAAAATCATAAAATTAAAGAACTAATCAATCAATCAAAGAAAGAAAGAAAGTGAAACAATATATGTAAATCATAAAATTAAATAAGAAGTAGAAGAGGAGAAGGAGGAGGAGTAGTGAAAATCACAAAGTTAAAGAAGAGATAATCAATCAAAGAAAAAAGAAGAAAGAAAGTAACATATATATGAACCTTCTCCCTCTGCCGCCACTCCGCATGATGTGGTCCTGCACGTGCCCCGAAGGCACTACCGCCACGAGTCCTCCGCCATGAAAATGATAAGAATATTGGATAGAGTGTGGAAAAAGATGCCGCCTTTTGTTTCTATTGTCTCGTGATTCAAATTAACTTAATTCTAGTATGTTTTATATGATCTAAATTTTCATTATCATTCATAATTTTCTATTATATCACTAGTTTTAATATGTTTTATACATAGGTGACTTATCGCTACCCCGCACTTATGGCGTTTTCTATTATCGAGGTACCTACTTTCTATTTCTCTATTTTTCATTTGTTGTCTCCATCCAATTTATAATTTCTATATGAATTTGAAATTTTATAAGAGTAAAAGACTAATTTTATGTCAACTTAGTTTAGACCTATAAACAGTTCAGCCCACCCTCAATTTCATTCCTAGCTTCGCCACTGACTATTCCCTCCTTGTTGCATGTGCTTGACTTTGGGAACACATTTAAATTGTATCCTATCTTCCTTGCAGGCCAGCATGCACATCTTGAGGACTACGTGAGGACACGTCCACCCATGGGACATAGGCGGACGATGACACAATAGGAACGAGGTCCAGTCGAATGATGATGACATCCCAATGGATGCCTAGTTGGCTGAGCCCCTAGAGGATGAGGCCGCCCACATCCTATGGGGGTTTGTAGCTCTTGACACGCCTGGATTGAGCCAGTCGAATCGGTAGGACATTGTGACTTCCACACCTCCTTCTCACCCTGCCAAGTCACAGCATGCACCAGGCCAATGGACCTACCCTTAGGTCATGCATAGTGCCGACCTAGGGCTAGCACCACTTGTGGGGTAGCACCTAGGAGGAATCGTGTGTAGGTTCCTTATAGTTAGTTGGTCCTTATAATAAGTTGCTATATGTTTTCCATGTGCTATGATAATAGTGGTGTTATACTCCTTGTTCTGATTTTTTGTAAAGTTATTCTATTACACGATTTGTGCTATGACTACAAGATAGCCTCCCCTTCTTATCAGCACGACGAAGGGGTAATGGTAACACCACATATCGTGATAAGACAAGTCCATAGCCTTTCTGTTAGAAATGACAATACCATGCAACCTCCTTTTTTAGCCCAAAGTAATGACACTCCGATCATCCCCTTTTCAAACTGAGGTGACATCACATTGCCACCTGCTTTTCAGACCAAAATGACACTACCTTACCCATACACTGCGTATCTCAAGTCCTTCACCCACATCTGAGGAGGTCTATAAATTGTTCCACGCAAAGAATCCACATATCTCGAACACACTCCTCCAACCACAATGTGGTGGACAGGGCAGGTAACTTAAGACATGGGAGGGGACAACGGGCATGGATTGGATTTCAAGGCAGCGACCCTTACATAAAAAAAAATATTTGCCTACACTCCAAAACCTGATCTACTGCTCGAAACCATGGAGTCCTACGTCCCTAGAAATCCCTTCCGTGACTACCCATACATCCCCGAGCCTTGGCCACAATGCAAGCACAAACTTGATGCGGTGGTCTAGGTTTCCGACAATGTGGGGAACTCAAGACATCAATTCTTTCACTACCCTCTGTTTGTAGTAAGTAGTTCATTTCCTATGTATACTTTCACACATGCATCGCTTGTAATAACCTCATCTTCCTTGTAGACCGCAGATTGCAGGTTCACCGAGTATGTGTATCAACTGTATCTAATACCTGCCTAGGTTCACATCCATACTCTCCAAATCCGCCTAGAAGAGTTGTGGAAAGAGCTCCACACCAAGAGAATCCACAATGATGAGCTTCGTAGGCAGAGGATTAGGGAGACGAATAATGAGGAGGTGGTCCACCTCAGAAGCGACTATCATCTGTATTGCTATTGCGCCAACCCGAGTTGTAATTGCACCTGCCACTACCGCAACAACCAGCCACGTTCATGCCACCCTAACGATCGCCACTCTATATGGGTGCCTTATGATATTCCATTTTTGCCTTAGGGGCGTTCACCCACAAGCCCTATTAGATCTATAACTACCGTGTCGTTTACATTCCACAAAGTGCACATATATCTTACATGTAGTTTTGGTTGGCGATTCGTGCATGTTACCATTTGTATTATAGGAGTAGTGATGCAAATACACATATCTAACCAAACCCTACACACTGTATAATTCACACATTCCTTATGAAGTGTTATATCAGGATTAAAATGATTTATTTAAACAAAAATCATAATGCAACGTGAGGTGCACTAGTCAAATTCTCTCTTTAATTATTAGCTACTCCCCCGTCCAAATTTATAAGGCGTATTTTCTCTTGTCACATAGACCAAGGAGATAATGAAAATAGCTAGATTACCCCTAATTATTATTTCTAAGCACCATATTTAATGCACGTATGTAGAGAATATCAAATAAAACTGTATATTTATTAGGGATATAAAGAAAACATCACGCTAATTTTGTATTGGAATATGAAATACGTCCTATATTTATGAACAAGGTCATTCAAAAAATACGTCTTATAAATTTGGACGGAGGAAATATTATTTCAAAACTACTAAACCAAAAAATGCAATATATTTTTTATAACTAATACTTTTTTAAAAAAATCATGGTTAACTGTACAAGTACTACGAGACAGTGTTTTTTCAGTTTGAGTGGTTGGTAGGCACGTTGGCTCTGGTCCCGTCGTCCGGAGAACAAGAACAGAGAGAGAGGACTATAAAGAGGGTGATACGGACCCCACCTGTCAAGCAAAGTACACGTGCTAAATGAGTGCAGAATCTTCTCAGTAAGGGGCCAATCTTTAGAGCAAGGCTAATAATTTAGCCAGCTGAAGGCTGTAAGACAATGCCATGTCATATACAGCCGGTTATACAGCCAACTCATATTATGAGTTAGCTATTTGATTGGCTGCAGTAGAGATTGTAAGTATTTAATGCTTACATGTGCCTACAATTTGCTGTGATCTACATCTTTGTGGCCATACATATGTGCTCATTCAATTATCTTGCATATTCAAAATTATAAAGATGTGGTCATCTACATACATGTATATATATGCAATCAAAACAGTCACAAATGCGTATATCAGTGCAATGACCACATCTTTATAATTTTGAATTGAATCAAGAATTTCCAGGACAATCAAAATACACAAAAGATATGCTTCGATACAGAACTTCAAGTGACACAGACAGAACGTAGTAATCAAAACCGTGCCAAGTTATTAGCCTTGCTCTTGATCAAATTTTCGGGTGCTTATATCTGGAGCAGCCTGAGCAGGTTAGGTATTTTGTTCATTTGAGGTCGTGTTATCTAGCGCTGGTAAAGGTAGAATGTGCTGGTTCTGAGGGATTCTGTCACCAGAGCTATTACCCTTGAGGAGCTGGCTAGCATATTCCGCAATCTGAACCTTACCAGAACATACACCAAACCGACAAACAGCAAAATTTTTGACATATAGCACAACATATGACCCATAACTGATGACAAAAGGTCTAAAATTTCCCATACTAACTGAGAAAAAGAGAAGTACTATAAATTTCCACCAAAATTAAAACATCCAATACTCAATCTGGTGGACCTTAAAAATATAATGCTCCACTCCTGGACATGCAGAAGGAGCACAATATGCTATGATTATACCTTGATGAAGCCTGCAGCACATGAGCCCATACTTCCTGATGGCATAACACCACGTCACGACACTTAAAGATCACATAGTTTTATAGAAAAGCATTAACTAAAAACAATACTAAATAAGTTCGCTGGCACACAGGCCATTATTTATTGATCTAGACGACGATGATAGAAGCATGAAGCCATAGTTGATAGCTGAACTTCAGTAGAATGGAGCAGCCAGCCCATTTGCATCAAAAGTCACAACACTACAAGCATAATAGTGCAAAAATTAGAACATATGGGTCCTGAAAAGTAGCTACAAAAGTTTAGAGTCGATACCTGCAAGTAGCATCTGCAGCATTCAGCACGCCATGCCCAGTCCTGAAAAGATATATGTAAGACATCATGTTAATTCTCACTGTTAAGGGGAAAAAATAATAAAAACATGCAGATTTCAGAATTCTACCATTGACTAGTTAGGATGGCTATTACCAAACCTATGCCAAATGTGCTCGACCAGATCATTTTTAAGCTGAGTATGCTGTGGACGAGCACGGATAGCAGCTTTTCTACGCAACACATCAGCAAAGCACAGATTACCACCAGTGTTCACTTCAGGGGGTAGAGCAAAGGATGCCCCTGGATTCTCATTCAAGTCAATATGAATAGTAGCATCCTCTCTCTCATCTTCTACTATCATATTGTGGAGAATCACACAAGCCAGCATGATCCTTCCAACACTCTTTCTTTTCCATAGACGTGTAGGCCGACGAACAATAGAAAAACGGGACTGTAGTACCCCAAAAGCACGCTCCACATCCTTCCTTGCCCCTTCTTGGTGCTTGGCAAACAACTTGTGCTTCTCTGTTTGGGGAAGTGTTATAGTCTTCATGAAGGCTGCCCATTCTGGGTATATACCATCAACAAAATAACTTCTCTCGCAAACACTTCAACGCTAGCACGTGCTCTGATCTCACATCTTCAGGCATCTTTGTTGTGTCCTGCATCAACAATGATCGATACGTTTCTAGCATGACTGACTCCTTGTTCTCCTTGGCTGCAAGGTGTGCAAGCTTCCGAGCTTCAAGATTCTCACTAGAGACACGCCTTTGTGTCTCTAACATCTCTTTGCGGCATTCATTTGCTGTTTTCTGAGCATCTACAAACTTGTCAAGCTCATCTTCAAGGTCTATTATACAGGGCTGGCCCTTTTTCTTTTTCTTGCGCTGCTCCTTAGCTTGCTTGCCTCCTATTGGCCGCTCATCAGCATCATCATCTAAAGAGAAATGTTTCCCCACATCCTCCTCTTCACAGAACTTTCTCTTGTCCGGCTCGAGGTCTTCTAGGCGTTCCAAATAGGCATCCCATTTTGGTTCCTCACGAAGAACCTCCCAACAATGCTTATATATAAATGGACCATCTTTTTTGTGCTCTTCTTCATAAGATTTCATTGCCTTATCCATTATATCTGCATCAGATTCACCACTACCCCATAGAGCATTGGCCTCCTTCCAGCTACCACAAAACCATGCAACCTATTTCTTAATTCTTGCAAAGTGATCCTTGATTTGCTTGACTTGCCTTACACGGTTTTTTGGGGTGGTGCTGTTGTAGATATCAGCAACACCTTTCCAGTACTGATCATTCTTCTTGTAGTTGGATTGGATAGGATCATTGGAACTATTTATCCAAGCACTGACCTACAACATTAACAAAAGATGTTTACTGATGTGCTATTAATGTAACACATGGATGCTAGTAACAAAAAAAACTTACCAATCTTAGATCCTCATTTTTTGTCCATAGCAAACGCTTTTCAGTCCTAGTACACTTGCCATCGTTGTCGTCATCGGCGACACTGATTACCTGCGATGCACTCCCATTGCTATTCAGAAAATCCAAGAAACCACCAGGAGGGTGAGAATTTGGTCCCCTGTTAAAAAAATGCACTACATCAAACTTGTCTACATGAACTAATCATCTCTTGTAGACGCCATTTCAAAGGTCGTTAAAAGGACCAAAGACTTCCTTAACATATGGAGGAACTCAACAGTAAGTATTAGAGTGGACATATTCACAGCATAAAAATCCAAAAATAAACTCCTAACTAGAATCAGCCAATAGCATAGAGAATGGATAAATCTGGAAGTTTCGTATACTGGATTTGGACTCGGCACTCTCAATTAGGATCTACATGCTGGTGCAAACAGGGAAGATCACATTATATTTTGAATAAAAACCTAGATCCCTTATTTGGCGATTCCATGTTAAAAATTGTAGTTTTCAATTTCCATTAAGTGTCAAAAGCATAACACTGTCATCTTCAATCAAGTGATTCAGTTAAATATCAATACACGGCATAACAGTTCATAAGCAATTGCAAAGAGATTAAAAAAGTAACTGAGAAATTCATAAGCAATAGAGGATTCATACCATGCCTGCACATCAGAGTAATCATCATTCTCAGCCAAATGCCAAGAAGATGCAGAGGCAGGCGGCGCCCACATAGAGCCATGAGGTGTGGAAGCCGCCAGGCCTAGTTGCTGTTGCCCGGCGAGCCACCATGGTGCACAGGAAGCTGGCGTTGACTGCGTAGGTGGAGTTGGAAACCAGGCGCTGGGTCCATATGGCGGGACGGGTTGAGGCTGCGGCGGCGGGATCTCCATAGGCGCCGGTGCAGAGGTCCTCTTGGATTTGCCACCCATCTATGGCTCCGGCGGCGGGACTGCTCGCTAGGGTTTGGGAGGTGGCGATTTTGGAATAATTTGGGAGGATCGGCGCGATTTGGGCGGAGGCGCGGCAGGATTTGGCGCGCGGGCGAGGCGAGCGGGACGGCGGGGGTTCGGCTCCGGTGGCGGGACTGCCCGCTAGGGTTTGGGAGGTGGTGATTTTGGAATGGAATCGATTTCGGCGCGATTTGGGCGGAGGCGCGGCAGGATTTGGCGCGCGAGCGAGGCGACCGGGATGGCGGGAGCGCGCGCGGGCGAGCGGGACGGCGGGGGTTCGCACGGGATCGCGAGGGATTTCGGTGGGGAACGAAGCGCCGGCTTTTCACCCGCAGCTGGCTGGGAACGGGCTGTGTGGTGCGATTCAGCCGGGCTGGGAGCCAAGCGCCGGCCCTTTTCTCTCTCCTTTTCTCTCTCTGCCAAATCACGCGATTTTTTGACGTGGCCTCTATTCAGCCGGCTGAGTAGGCTTATTATACTTGCTCTGACCGTCTGACGAAGGGAAGGTTGCTGCCGCACTTGACGTCCGGTATGTAAGTACTGTACTGTACAAAGTATTCCCTCTGTTTTTTTATAAGGTGTATTTTAATCGTACAAGGCATGAAACCAAGAGAATGTTGGGAGTTATGATCTAGTATGCATGGTATTAATATCTCGAAATAAGAGAGAATAAATAGCGTGGATGTTTAGTCACAAATGTTTAAGTAAATAAATGAGGACAAAAGAGATAAATGACCATTAAATTTACATGCACATTTCACATTTTGAAGCACAATTGTACAAATTATATAGGTCTTATATTTTAAAACTGCGGGAGTACAAACTAGTACGAGTACTGGTCTTTAAAGAAAACTAGTACTAGTAGTACTCCCTTCGTCCCGCAATATAAGTCATTATTCTTGCGAAGCATCGTTCCACAATATAAAATCATTGCAAAAGCTAAATGTGTAGTTATTATAATATTTTCATCACATACTACTACTTTAATGTTGAAAAAAATAAGTATGTGGTTTTCTTTTGTCATTTAATAGGGATATACATGGTCTAATAATATTGATTTTTTTATAAATTTAATGTTGCCTTAGCCCGTGCATAAGATGGGGTATATTGTGAGATGGAGGGAGTAGTAAATTGCATGGAAGTCAACTAGTACCAGTACACAAATTGTTCCTTGTTGCAACGTCCTACATGAATAATGACACGACAAGCGTCGATGTCACACGTCCAACTGTATCCGTTGTCTATTAATTGTTGGGTGATAGTGGTTTTACGATATCTACCACAAAATTTATAGTGAAGTCCTGCATTTCCCCAAAGCAGTTCACATTGGGGTCTATTGGAAAACGAGAGCGGGAAGCAGCATTGTGGATGGAATTTTGGTCATCTTGCTTTCAAGCATAGCTAATCTCATCATCAGCATTAGTTAAGTAACCTTAAAAAAACAGCAATTTTGGCCGGCCAAACCCTCTTACACATCACTTGGAAGGAGAAAGAAGGAAGAGATGTCATGCATGCAATTTTGATCGACTATCTGGTTCTCACGCTGAGTACGTGGTGATTCGTGGACAAAAAAAAGTACATGTAAAATTAACTAAAACAACTTAGTGGTTTACAAGTTTTGTACTCTACATTATAAACATCAATATTCATAGCCGTTTGCCAATGCCAAACTTTGCATAGTTCAGCGAGAAGCTCAACTCCAATGAGTATTGGTAGCTACTTCCTAGCAATTTCCCAATAGAAATATGTTATAGACTGATTGTACAGTAACAACCACATTGCCTCCTTTAAACTAACGATAAGTATTATGCCCTAAAAGTACCCTAAAAGTAAAAAATAAGTGCGTTCATTCTTCCATGTTGAAAAGATTCCACGGATCGTACGTAGGCGTACTACACGAATTGATTCATAGTTCTCCGATTGCTTCTTCAATTTACAAAGCTACCACTAACTTTGGAGGAAAAGAATAGGCCCATTAATAGCTGTAGATCAAACTTCCTTGATTGTTCCCAAAGCAAATATGCTGCCGCTGCAATGATCACTACATTTTCCTCCTCGGTTTACAAAACTGCCTCTAATTAGTATTGATGGCTATAAATGTCCTTCCGTACAACTTGCTCGACCAATACAGTATTCCCTGTATCGCCTCTCTGAGCTAAAACGATAAGCATTTTGCTTTGAAGATGGTAAGTATTAGCACATTCCTTTATCCTCATCGAAAAGATTCAACAGATCATCTCTCTGAGCTATACTACATGACAAATTAATTTGTAATCAATATTTCGATTGATTCCTCGGTTACAAAACTGCTTCTCGGAGTTAGTGGCTATAAATGTCCTTCCGTACAACTTGCTCAACCAATACAATATTCCCTGTATCGCCTCTCTGAGCTAAAACGATAAGCATTTTGCTTCGAAGATGGTAAGTATTAGCACATTCCTTTGTCCTCATCGAAAAGATTCAACAGATCATCTCTCTGAGCTATACTACATGGCAAATTAATTTGTAATCAATATTTCGATTGATTCCTCGGTTACAAAACTGCTTCTCGGAGTTAGTGGCTATAAATGTCCTTCCGTACAACTTGCTCGACCAATACAGTATTCCCTGTATCGCCTCTCTGAGCTAAAACGATAAGCATTTTGCTTCGAAGATGGTAAGTATTAGCACATTCCTTTATCCTCATCGAAAAGATTCAACAGATCATCTCTCTGAGCTATACTACATGGCAAATTAATTTGTAATCAATATTTCGATTGATTCCTCGGTTACAAAACTACTTCTCGGAGTTAGTGGCTATAAATGTCATCTATGCAACTTCCTCAACTGTTACGTTATTCCCTGCATTGCCTCTCGGAGCTAAAAACAAGAATGATTTTGCCCCGAAGAAGGTAACCATTAGCGTATTCCTTTATATGCATGAATAGATTGAACAGAACATATCTCTGAGCTGTACTACATGACGAATTAATTTGTACCAATATTCTAATTGATTCCTTAGTTCAAAGAACTACCTCTTGTTAAGAGTATTTATGTCTTTTCCTATTGTTCTAGGGTTATGTCTATGTACTCTTTATATTGGCCCATATGGGCTATGCAATAGATATCAAGTGTCTAGGGTTTGATCTTATGTACTCTATACATTGCCCCTTTAGGGTAGTGTAATAGATTAAAACAAGCTATTCTTACATGGTATCAGAGTATTAGGTTTACCCTAGTCTCTATTGCTCTTCCGCTATTGCTGCGGCCCCTAGGAGGAGTGTTATCCACTCTCAGGGGCGGCCACCTCCTACCGCATGCGCGCCACCACCAGGCTGCCATTTGTCGGATCTTCAGCCGCCATCGTCTCCCCGCTATCGGATCCCACTGCCGTTGCTCCTGTGGCTGTTGCCGTCGGATCCCACCACCTCCCCATCCGATCCGGACTCCCTGCCACCTCCCCGTTGGCTCCAGGCTCCCCTTCGCTACAAGGCTCTAGTGGATGCACAGGTTGAGGCGTCCTCTTCCCGCACCCAACTGACACTGGATCTGGGCGGGAGACAACGTCGCGCCGCCCTTGCTTCGCACCCACATCAGATCTGACCAACTCTAGCCACTGGCGTTGTGACTCTAGCGATGACCACTCCAACCGGCTCGCCTTCTCTTGGCCGCCAACAAGCTAGATTTGCCTGCGTGCGCCTGCCTGCCCATGCCGCCAACAAGACAGATCCTCCCACGCCCGCGTCGCTGCCTCCAGACCTCCTCCCACCGCCAAGGAGTGCCTCCTAGTCCTAGCCGATGACCTCTTCCTCACCAAGGTTGCCATGGAGTGTGGCGTCAGCATCTTCACCAAGACTACAACAAAGTATGAGCAAAGGAGGGAGAGCTTTAGCAAAGAGCTTGACTTTGTGATTGCAGTGGTCATGGAAATAGTTGCAGACTCCATGCTTGTTTGGCTTCTAGCTCCAACTGTGTCTCTATAGCCACCACTGGCGGTGAATGCTAGGAGTTGGAGAGAGAAGACAGTAATGGGTGTAGGTTGGTTGGTTGGAGAGAGAGAAGCTATTGGGCTATTGAAGGATGTTGCTATTAGAATCTGCTTTCTTTCAGTCTTCCGTTGTGTCCATTCAAGTTTGTAGCATCCCTCTTTCAGTTCGTCAAAACTGTGCGAGTCCATAAATTCTTTGTCCGACAGTGACTGCTTTGCTAGCCACGGTCCATCCTCTTATATGGATGTGGTACTCCCCTTCTTTTCGCATAGCCACAGCCGCTGCTCTTCTCTTTGAGCCGCTGCAGATTGTAGAAGTCTTCATGATGCCGTCGCTTCTCTTTGAGCCACCACCCCGAGTTTCTAAAGCCGTTGCACTTCTCTTCTGCATCGCTGCCATCTCAGGCTTTGATCTGCGTAGCTATACTTCTATCTATCTCTTCAGTTTGATTTCACTACTCTCTCTATTTGTGTCACCTTCCACATCCTCTTCATAGTGTTGCTGCGGTCGATTTAGCTCCCGCTTACCTCTACTTTCTCAGCCCCTGCACTTTGTGCTTTCTAGGCTATTGCATGGTTCTGGATGGAGATCCTTTGATACTCGACATAATTTTTCAAGAGCTGCACGCTATGACGACATGTTCAAGACTTAGACTTTGAATTTTCTCTATTTTAGTGTCAACCCTTCCAAATGCAATGCTATTGCATATGTCTTGCATTTGAGGGGAGTGTTAAGGGTATTTATGTTTTTTTCCTATTATCCTAGGGTTGTGTCCATATACTATATATATTGGCATATATGCGTTGTGCAATAGATATCAAATTTCTAAGGTTTAGTCTCATGTATTCTATACATTGCCCCTTTAGGGCTATGCAATAGATTAAAACAAGCTATTCTTACACCTTAAGTATTGTCGGCTATAAATATCATCCGTACAACCTCCTCAGTTGATACAATATTCCCTGCATTGCCTGTCTAAGCTAAAACAATAAGCATTTTGCCCTGAAGATGGTAAGCATTAGTGCATTCCTTTATCTACATCGAAAAGATTCTAAAAGTCATATCTTTGAGATGTATCACACGACGGGCAATGGTAAGGTGAACCGGGACTAGGCTCAAGGAGGAGCCGAGGTCCTGTGCGGTCAAGGAAGCCAGTTGACGTCATGTGCGAGGAGAAGTATGTGGTGTGTCAAGTGACTGGGTCTTTGCAACTGAGGACGGTTCGATGGGATCTGGACATGTGAGAGACTTGGCGACAAGTCATTGGGGCTACATGACAGATGGTGAAGCATGAGTGATGCTTCATGGCAAAGAAAGCGAAAAACTTCGTGGAAGGCGGTAGAAGGGTATTTTGATAAATTGCTCAATACCAGAAAAGTGGCAGTGTGCAAAACCGCGATGTGACCTAAGTAGTTTAGGACTTAGTTATGCTAAAAATGTGAAGTGGATCAAATGTTGACTCACAAATGGGTTAATGGGTGTGTGCACTTTGAAAAGCGTACTTGTGTAAGTGTAAAACCCGAAATTATGTTGGATTAACGGGTTAGCCCATGTAAGTAGATGAAGACTGGTTAGGGTTTCTCATATGCCTCCACTATAAAAGGTGGAGAGGGTGGTCTAGGGTTAGGCCATCCATGCCAAGTAGAGAGAGGAGTTAGGGTTCTTGGAGAGAATTTTGTGGGAGATATGACAGGCTCTTATGGCTGAGCATTTTGTCATCCTTATGCTTTGTATGTGGCTAGGGAGTGACTGTAAATATTTATCTTCAAGTGTTAATAGAGATCAAAATTCATCAAAGTATTTCCCTCTTGTGCTCAAGTGATGAAATCTTGATTTGGCCTGGTTTTGGTGTTTCCTCTTCTCCCCTTGATTTTGCCGTGTGCCAAGAATGTGCAAGTGATGAAGATATGTCTTAGAGATCAGATCTCATCCATCTAGGCACTTGTATTTGCAAGTTCTTGTGTTTGCCCGGTTTTGGCTCAAGAAGGGGTGATTTGGAGTTGTGGGCATTTTGGTTTGAATTCATACTATGATCTAGCTTACTGTGACATGTGAGAACCCATCTAAGGTTATATAGATCATCAAGAATTCACGAGCAAGAGCAGATCGAGATTTCCCTCTTTTGATCGGTTTTGGTGAACCTTCCCTTCGAATGGAAAAATGTTAGAACTTTGGCAATGATTTTCTTAATTGTTGATTGGAATACATTTCTGACATCCTAGAAAAGGTGCATGCAAAGTTTCAAGTCATTTGGATCAACCGAACAAAAGTTATATGGATTTTTGTATTATAAATAGTGCTAAAAATACTGTTCATTTCTGAATTTACTATAGCAACAGTCTAGCAAGCACTGTAACAGCGGTCTGACCGGGGTTACTATAGCATCCCCTACTTTTATTGTTCATAGCGGTCTGACTACCATTGAAATAGAGGTCTGATCGGCCTAGATGTTAGACCACCCCCTTCATGTAGCTCATACCGTCATGTATGTAGAGGTCAGATCGCCGAAGGTTGTCAAAGCATATTTTGCTCTTTTTTTTATCAGAACTTTCCTTGTGATTATTTGTCTAATCTCCATAGCTTCCATAGCTACTGGAGTAAAGAGTTTTGCTTCCGCTCAAAGGAAAAGATTATTAAAAGCCTAAAATTGAATTTGGGCTCGTATTCACCCCCTCTAGTCGCCATACTTGATCCTACAATTAGTATCAAAGCAATGTCTGCACTTTAAATGATCTTAATCGTTCATGAGCATGGCAACTAGTGTGAGATTATGTGAGTCTTTTAATTCTTCTTCTTGTGACTATTTGGCGAAGAGGTTAGGAATTATTTGCACTATTTGTGGAATTATTGGCCGTTTCTATTGGTTTTTTCCTAGTGATAGGGATGCAAAGCTTTTGGAGTCTAAGGTGGAGAAGAAACCTAATAGCTTATGTGAAGCCATCATGAAGGATGATCATGAGGTGATTTCTGAGGATGGTCTTCAACTCAAGCTAAGCAAGGTGAGCAAGGAAAAACTCATTGAGAATGTTGTCTCTCTAAATTCAAAAATTAATACTCTTGACAATCTTGTGAATAGTCTAGAAATGAAAAAGAATGATATGCTTGATAAAATTGTTAGGTTGAGATATCCTTTGCCATGTGAGTCTTGTGATTTTTACTTGTGGATAATGATAATTTAAGAACTTCTCTTGTATGCTTGAAATATGAAAATGAATTACTTAGATCAAATCCTTCTGTGCCTTGTGATTCTTGTATTGCCTTACATCATGAAGTTGATTGTGCTAAGTTAGAATTAGACAATTTTAGTCCTTGGCTAGGAATAAACATGATTCTTGTGCTAGCATGCTTGCTGAAATTGAGAAGTTAAAATTGGTTTATTCCACTTGGTATTGTGATATATTAACTATGGATACATGAGATTTTTCATGTTGCCATTATCATATGCTATTCTAGTCTCATCATTTATCATGTTTTTTGCTTGCTCATGTGCATAGGCTAGAATTTTTATCATGATTATCATATATGCATGAGCTTGACTTTGTCATTGTGAGCATATGTTATCTTGATATATTCACTGTCATACTTTTGTAATATCTTTCTCTAGATATCCATATATCTATTAGACATCTAAATTAACATATCTTTCTTTTTGTCCTTGTTAACATAATTTAGACATGTTATGTTCCTTGATATGTTTTATACTTTCATGGTATTGATAACACAAGTGGTATTGTTCATTATGGATAGATGAGCTTTGCCATAACATTTCTTGTATGTTTTGTCCTTAATTGTATGCTCGCCATAGTATGTGCTTTGTTGCTCATTTGCTTCATTCTTTACCATAGATATAAATAGAGTTTGATCTATCTCTCTAGCGTGTTGTATTCGTATTTTGCTCATTGCCATACTATGTACATTCTTATTTATGTTCAAAATTGTTTGCTTATGCTTATGTGAGTATTGAATGTCTATTGCTGTAACATCCCAAATTTTTGCTAAAATAAAAATAATTAAGTAAATAATAAAAATGGAATAAAATAAAATTAAAATTAAAATAAGTATTTTTGTGCCTAAGTTTAAATTTGGTTTTGCCCTGAATTTCTGCTTTTGAAAAAGCTGGATTTGAAAAGCATTTTCAGAAAAACCTAAAATTATTATTAAATAAAATGATATTTTGAATTTCTATAAAAATTCTATGTCAAATTAATTATTTGGAGTTATTTGGATTTTCTGAGTTTTCTGGAGTTTAAAAATATATTTTTGGAATTAAAAAGTATTTCAAAGTATGAAAATTAAATACCAACATTAGTTGGAAATATTTTTATTAAGTCCAAAATGTCTCCAGGAGATTCTCTGAATTTTTCTGAGATTTTTGGAATTTATTTCATATTTTTCTGAGGCTCATTGGAATTTCTGTGCTTTTCTGAAAAAGAAAATCAAATTCAAAAATCAATTTCTCTCCCCTCTCCTCCAGCCGCCACGTGGACGGCCAGATGCCGGCCACGCCACCGCCCGGATGCGCCTTCCCCTCCCCCCTCGCGACACGCGTCCGGCCCGGATCTCCCCCTCTCCCCTATTTCCAATAGGAAAATAATTCGGCCCAAAAAGTAAATCCCGAGCTGACGCAAGGCTGACGTCATAAATTCCTTTTTCAGTAGAAAAATAAATTCAAAAATCAGTCTTTTTCCTTTTTCTCTCTTTTCAAACTTCCCGCAGCCCGTTCTCCCTCGTTCTAACTCCGATTTGGCCCATTCAAATTTCTAAATTCATCCAAAATTCTCCTCTATCCATTTCTAGTCTCAATTAAAATATTTGAGTTCAATTTGAATTTAATTTGATTTTATTTGAATTTGGTGGGTTATTTTCACGTGTAGACTTCGACGATTCGGGAAATTTCTTCGACGAAGATTCAAACCAAGTTGAAGAGCAAGGCAAGTCACCCTCCTTGATCATGTTGATCCCAGTTTTAAAAATAAAATTATGTTGATTTAAATTATATTGCACGCATATTTTTATTCAGCGTATTTCAATTCAGTTTTAAATTTAGTTATTGCCTACTTGTTAATCCCTCCTTTGAATTTGAAATCCTCAATACCTTGTCACCCTAGAATCAAACTCTAGTTAATACATTAGTGTTGGCTAGAGAGCTTAATCAAATGCTTAGCCCTGCATAGTCATATAATATTCTTGGTTTTGGGATATCTTTCACATAAAATGATAACCCTGTTTGCATAAAATGATATGTTCTCTTGACTTTGGTGAGTCAATGAGGTTTATGAATTATTTTGAAAGCAAATATAAAACTGGTTTAGACTTAGGCATTTGGTTAGAGTGGTGGGTGCAGGCATGCCCTGTTGGTTGGAGCCGCAGTGGTTGATTGTCGTGCACAGGGGTATGTGGTTGGGCCTGAGTCAGATTAAGGACCGGTCTGTGAGCTACTGTTGCAAAGCCCTAATCGTACTACCACATGGCTGGTATGGGACAGCCCTGGCTGAATAATTTGTGAAGTCCCAACCTGAGCCGAGTTGTAGGTTGAAAGTGAGCGTGGTTGGTGCCATGTGAAGTCTCACTTGGGCGAGCGTGGTTAAGCCATGAGAAGTCTCGTCTAGGCTCAAGAGGGGGTCCCGGTCTGGTGGATTCCTTACTGGGGTGAAACCTTAGAGTTGGCTCGACCAGGTTGAAGGCTTTGCATTGTAAAGGCCTTGTCACGACTCCTCGCCGCACACCTAAGGAAGTGTGTAACCCGGTGGCAATATGGGATGATCGTGTCTTGTGGGTAAAGCTGTACAACCTCTGCAGAGTGTATAATCTATCCTGGATAGCCGTGCCCACGGTCATGGGCATGCTGAGTAAAAGTTTTTCATGGATTAGATTTTGTTTTTCAAAATGTTTTTAAAAACCTTGCGGGTGGATGGAATCCGTGAGAGATTGAAACCTGGTGAATGGATGGAATTCATCAGAGTTGCGCAGTGAAAGCGTGTGGATGGATGGAATCCATACGTGAGCTTTTGGAAAAGATGGTCCGGGTGGGATGCCCGTGGATAGGTTGGTGTATGGTCGGAGCCTGCACTGACGGTATTATTTTCTAACCCAAGTATTGTTTTACTTACTGTATTAAATTCTGCGATTTCAATCTACTTATTGTATTTCTTAAATGCTGTTTTATGCAAACTAACCCTATAAGTCTTCCATTGAAGCCTTTATCATTATGTTGCATTTTCCCGGGTGATTTGCGGAGTACAAGTTTGTACTCACGTTGCTTTTTCCACACAGAGAAGGAAGACGTCGACTACGGTGAAGATCTGGACGAATAGGCCGCGTCTTACTGTCGTTTGCCTGTGGGCAGGCTTAGTGGGCTTCTTCCGCTTCGGTTTTTCTTCCGCTGCTTATTAATTAATTTTGGCTTATGCGCCGTTGATGTAAACTTTGGCATTCATGCCCATATTCGGTTAATAAATATCACTATGGTTGATATTTATCTTTGTTGTACGCTGTGTGCACTAGCTGATCCTGGACTAGTGCGATTTACACAGAGGATCCAGGAGTCGTTGCCCCGGGTTCCGACAATTGCTTACCGCTCACCTTGGACTATACCATTCTTGTTTGTCATGTGTTTTAGAAGTGGATTTGCATATCATTCTTCAGTAACCCTAGTTTTAGGGCACACACGTCTTCTTTTCTGGTGATATAGGCTTTACATGAGGGATAAGAGACTAAATGTGCAATATTACATCTAAGTACCAGGGAAGTAGTTAGACCCGTTGGTTCTGGAGCTTCTAAGTCTTCGTCTTTCTTATTCTAGCATCGAGTGATGGCTATCAATCTTGGAATGCAACTTGACTTAATTTCGACTACTTTGACTACATCACACTATCAAGCAGTGTGATGCAGGTTCTTGCTTGAGTTTTGTTAATTCCTTGCTTTCATATTCAACATTGCATAGCATTTGGAAGTGTCAGGGTTTTTAGGTTAGTTCAGGGTGTTGAGAGTCACGCCTTTTGTCTTGTGTCTTTCTTAGACACTTCTCTTCTTCACTAGGATCTCTAGGATCTCTTACCTTGTCTAGATTGAGCTTATTTCTTCTTTCACTAACTTCTAATAGTGGGATGGCTAGTGTGGTAGATTCACTCCTTAGCAGTGTGTGTTCCTTATACTAAATACCATGTGGTGGAGATATTTTCTTGCTTGCAAGAGTTTTACTTTTCTTACTTTTAGCTCATGTCTTTTCATTTGTAAGTAGTTCTTGCAGATAGAAGGGTTTTAAGTTTTACTTTCTTTTTGCATCATGAATGCATGGCATTGCATTGTAAACTATACATTTAGATATGTGCTTTGACTATTACTCATTTGTGATACAATCTTGACTTGATATTGCTCATTGACATGTTATGCCTAGTTAGCTAGCTTTATCATGCTTGTGTATGTATAATTAAATCTTTGTCATACTAGCTTAACTTGTCAAACTGAACTCAATTTCACAAATGGTATCAATTTTTGCAATTGATATCTTTTAAGTTTGCAAGTATGGATCTTTTAACTAGTTGCACTCTAGTGATCCTTTTATGATATATGTCATGTCAAAAATGCTCTATTGAATTTTGAATCCCTTATTGAGCTTTATCAAGTGCTTTGTTAGTTCTTTGAAAAAATATGTCCTACTTATTTTTAACTAGTGCCTAACTTGATAAAAAATAATCTCTTTTATGCGAAAAATCTGATCTTACCAATTTTTCCTCATGAGACGGCTTGCCATTGCACTAGACATGAACTCAGAAGGAGTTTTAGTTGATCAAGACTACTCTTTTAAACCTCTTGCTTGGGATGGTCGTAGTAAGGCTTAGGATCTAGCATATAGCTAAGAAAATAAAAATGTGAAAAATGGCTTAAATTTAGGAGAACGTTGTGGATGGCTCCTAATTCAGAACTTGCTTTGCTAAGATAAGACCTATTTGATTTCTAAAATTTGAAGAATAGCTTTTATCTAGTACTTGAGCATAATTGGCTAAAATTGAACTTCTAGCACTTTAAATGATTTGATTTGAGCTTCCTGGTTCCATTTAGCCTTCTTGACATGGCTTAGCTCATATTTAGATACTTTTAGTTGAACTTTTCAATTTTGAAGCCTTGCTTAACTTGAAATCGAATTAAATATTTTAAATTGTGCTATCATGCCTAGATTAGTTATATATGCCTTATCATGATCTAGATAGCTTTGTATACATTTTATGGTTTCAAGTGGTATCTTTTATTCTTAACCTCACTTTAGACAATTTATAAAACACTTTTAGGCTGTGCATTTTTATTCATGTATATATGCTTTTTCTTAATCTCTTGTTGTTTATAAGTGTTTTCATGCATCATTTGAGGGGGAATGATAGTGAGTTGCATACCCCTTACCCTAAATGACTATTTTGTGAAAAGCGGATAATGTTCAAGGCAAAATTTGGTATTAGTCTAAATAGAGTGAATTTAATGAGAATAAACTTAAAAAGGGGAGAATGCTTGAAAAGGTGAAAAGGGGGGAGAATGAGCTTTGTGAGGTTGTATTAGAGCAATTTGAGCTTTTATGTAAGCAAAATGCATTTTTGGTCATTGTTTATCTTTTATTGTCAAGTGGTATTGCATTTGTTCTTGCTTGCTCTTTTTGTGCTTTATCTTGCTATGATAATGGTCATGATGAACAATTATTTTTTTATTTGAACCATGAACAAGATTGTGCTATGTGAGTCATTTTAGGTGTGGATGGAGTTTTTGTTGAAAACTTACTCTTTCTAGTCTTAGCACCATTCCACATCTCGCTACTATGGTCATGTTCTTGCATTCTCTTAAATCTGGACCACTAGTGGCTCTTGCATCGTGTGTGCTTTAAATTTCCAAAAATTCAAAGTCAAATTCTTGCCTTCGGGGTGTTTGTCAAATTACTTATCAAGTAGGAAATTGTAGAACCATGTGGTGGTAACCTCATGTTAGTGATGAGTATTTGGCATTGATCGTGTATTGATTTTATTGCTTGAGTTTGATTTTTGTGAAGTTGAATTTCAGCATGTGCTTTTCTAGAATTCCTGGTCAGACCGGCCTGGCTAGGCGGTCTGACCGCTAGGATGGTGCGATTAGACAGACTTGGGGAGGCGGTCTGACCGGTTGCCTTGTGGGCGATCTGACCGACGTGTGAGCCGCGGTCAGACCGGCCCTGCTGAGTTGGTCTGTTAGTTCTGTGTTTTGGGTGTTAGTCATGACGTGAGTCTGTGTAAGTATTAATCATGAGGGAGTACTGATGGAGAGTTAAGTGCATGACAGCGGTTCAAACGCTCAAGTTCAGTGGTCTGACTGCTAAGACCAAGCGGTCCAACCAGCTTGACAAGAATCTTTGGCCAGGTTTTGAGCTTTGGGATTTTTTTAGTCGCGAGATGAATTTGATTTGACCTGGGCCATTACTTGTGTGCATAGAGGTTTAATGTTTTGGTCCTAGGTTGAAGATCAGTGGTTTGGTTGCATATATTTTGCATGGTGTATTGTATGGATTAATTGTGTCAATTGATGACTTTGTATATTGTGAGGTGCTATGTGACAGTTTGCTTGTTGGTGTTGGCTGCAGGACTTCGAAGCTACGTCATAGAGAGGCGGACGGGATCAGGAATAAGTTAGGAGAGTTTAGGTCCAAAGCGGTCAAAGGATTGGGACTACGCTCAGGAGGAGCTGAGGTCTAGATGACCAAGGAGCCGCTGAAGATGACCGAGGCCTATGGGGTGATTGCAAGCTGTGACGACGAGGAACCAGAGTGGGACTACCAGTGGTGAACATGATGGGCAACGGCAAGGTTGACCGGGACTAGGCTTAGAGAGGAGCCGGGGTCCTATGTGGTCAAGGAAGCCAGGTGCCGTCATGCATGAAGAGAAGCATGTGTTGTGCCAAGTGACTTGGGTCATTTGCAAGCGAGGACGGTTCGATGGGATCCGAACGCATGAGAGGCTTGGCGGCAAGTCATTGGGGCCACATAGTAGATGATGAAGCGGGAAACTTCGTAGAAGGCAGTAGGGGTATTTTGGTAAATTCCTACATATCAGAAAAGTGATGGTGTGCTAAACCGTGGCATGGCCTAAGTAGTTTAGGTCTTGGTTGTGCTGAAAATATAAAGTGGATCAAGTGTTGATTCACTAATGGGTTAATGGGTGTGTGCGCTTTGAGAAGCGTACTTGTATAAATGTAAAACCCAAAATTATGTTGGGTTAACGAATTAGCCCATGTAAGTGGATAAAACCTAACTAAAGGGGATTGGTTAAGGTTTCTCATATGCTAACTGGTTAGGGTTTCTCATATACCTCCGCTATAAAAGGGTGGAGAGGGCAGCTTAGGGTTAAGCCATCCATGCCAAGTAGAGAGAGGAGTTAGGGTTCTTAGGTAGAACTTTGTGGGAGATATCAAAAGGCTCTCTTGTGGTTGAGATTTTTGTCATCCTTAGGCTTTGTATGTGGCTAGAGAGTGGCTGTAAACATTCATCTCTAAGTATTAATAGAGATCAAAATTCGTCAAAGTATTTTCCTCTTATGCTCAAGTGATGAAATTTTGATTTGATTTAGCTTTTGGTGTTTCTTTTTGCCCCCTTGATCTTGCTGTGTGCCAAGAATGTGTAAATGATGAAGATGTGTCTTACAGATCAGATCTCATCCATCTAGACACTTGTATTTGCCCGGTTTTGGCTCAAGAAGGGGTTGATTTTGGAGTTTTGGTGTTGTGGGTGTTTTGGTTTGAGTTTGTGCTATGATCTAGTTTGCTATAACATATGAGAACTCATCTAAGATCATCTAGATCATTAAGAACGCACGAGTAAGAGCAGATCGAGATTTCCCTTTTTTGATCGGTTTTAGTGCACCTTTCCTTCGAACGGAAAAGATCAGAACTTTGGCAATGATTTTCTTAATTGTTGATTGGAATAGGTAGAGAAGTGCATGCAAAGTTTGAAATCATTTAGATTAACCGATCAAAAGTTATATGAATTTTTGAATTTAAAATAGCGCTAAAATTACTGATCATTCCTGAATTTGTTGTAGCAGCGGTTTGACAGGCACTGCAGCGGTGGTATGACCGGTCTTATTGTATCATCCCCTGATTTTACTGTTTACAGCGGTCTGACAGCCATTAAAACAGAGCTCTGACCAGCCTGGAGGTCAGACCGCCCTCTTCATGGAGGTAAGATTGCCATGTATGCAGATGTCAGATCGTCGGGGGTTGTCAAAGCATATTTTGCTCTGTTTTGATTAGATCTTTCCTTATGATTATTTGTTTCTGATTTTAATTGCTTCCATAGCTATTGGAGTGAAGAGTTTTGATTCCGCTCAAATGAAAAGATTATGAAAAACCTTGAATTGAATATAGACTCCTTTTTACCTCTCTCTAGTTGCTACACTCGATTCAAGATCCCCCTGTGGGAATTCAAATGAAATCATTCCCCTCCAGAGAATTTATGACATAAAACAGGAAAACAGAGGTGGTTTTCCCACCTGAGATGGCCATGGCACACAGAGAATGAACAACCCAGCACAGTGGAAACATAATAGAGACTGTAACGGCAGAAATTAAAGAGTAGGAAAATTGCACGCACAAAAAAACACTTTCCATCTCTGGAGCGCAGCGAATTTCAATCCATCTGCGCTCCCAAATCGCTCGATTCCACCTCTATAAATTCCCCTGCTCCTCCTTGTTGCAACTGCGCTGCTGTGACCTTGACTTTTGTCGCTCCCTTCTTTCCCTAGCGTTCGTAGTGCTGCTCTCAGCGAGCCTTCGAGGGCACCCATTGGAAGAGGTGAGAAAGGAGGAATCTTTTGTGGTTTTTGATAAATTGTCCTGGTGTTCTTGGATTGTTGTGGGGTTATTTTGCCGGGGCATTTGGTTTTCTTGGGTTGTTTCTTGCTGTTTGATCGTGTTTGGTTTGCCAGGAGGGAAGAAGAGATGACCGTTGGGGAGCAGAGTCAGGGGAAGGAGGCCGCCATGGACAAGTTCCCGGTGGGGATGCGCGTGCTCGCCGTCGACGACGACCCGGTCTGCCTCAAGCTCCTGGAGTCCCTCCTGCGCCATTGCAAGTATCATGGTGAGCGTTCTTGGCCACCTCGCTCTACGCCCCCTATTCCATAGTCCCATCAGGATCGAAGTCTTGTGGTTAGTTTCTGGGAGCAATTCGTTTTCCCTTTTGTTTGGTTTGATTTCTTGTGGTGTGATGCAGTGACAACAGCGGCGCATGCAGAGACGGCGTTGAAGATACTCAGAGAGGGGAAGGACCAGTTTGACCTGGTGATCAGCGACGTGCACATGCCGGACATGGACGGCTTCAAGCTCCTCGAGCTCATCGGCCTCGAGATGGATATCCCAGTCATTAGTAAACTCTTTGCTTAATCACAGTTTCCACTTTTGTGCCTGACATGACGTTCGCCTGATGGTATTTAACAAGCAGGAGTACTACTTTTAAATGTATATACATTGAATGGATTGCACATTGGATAGCACGTGACATCCTGTTTATTTATTGACTTTGAATGCTCGGGTTGATAGCTGGTACGCTAGAGAAAAATGATTACGTGTCAATAATGCACTTGATCTTCACGTTCATTAATAATCTCAAGAGCTAATGGAATTATGTTGTTGTGGTTTTGCGATGAGTTTTGTAAGCATTATCGTTGATTCTATATTCTTGCGGCGTAAGCATTATTGTTTATTGTATATTCTTGCGGCGAACAATATCCGATTCTTTCTACTCAATGTGTAAATTTCTCTCATTTAACGCTGTGAAACACGAAATTGACCATAATAGTTGATGCCCAACATGCGTAACGCATTGCTTACCCAAAAAGAAAACACACGTGTAGCACCTGAAAAATATGGAAACGACAGAGTCCATCAAATGAACACCATGAACGCCACTTGATTTTTCTGATCTGAATCCACACGGGACAGTTTATGATACCCAGCTTGTTGATTTTGTACGACTTCTGCATTCCAGAACTGAGTCGCTGACCATGTGTCATGCAGTGCTATCCGCGAATGGGGAGACAGAGACTGTGATGAAGGGGATAACCCACGGGGCGTGTGACTATTTGGTGAAACCAGTGCGTGTCAAGGAGCTCAAGAACATATGGCAGCATGTGGTAAGGAGAAAGCCTGACCTAAGGAACCGCAGCAGCGGTGGCAGTGACGATGCTGACCAGAAGGTGCAGTCAGGGAATGCTGAGCCTGAGGGTGAGCAGGGCGGTGCAAAGCGCACCAGGAAGTACTCGAGGAAGAAAAGAAATGATGTAGATGATTCTGCTGACAACAAAGAGAACACCGACTTATCATCCGAGAAGAGGCCAAGGGTCACCTGGACCTGTCAGCTGCATCGCAAGTTTGTAGAAGTTGTCAATCAGATTGGCATTGAAAGTAAGGGCTCACATTTCCTGGCTTAGTTATCAAAATAAAACATATATATTTTTTATTTGTTTTCAGTAACCAATCATTTGGTTATGTAAATGTAGGGGCTGTTCCAAAGAAGATACTGGATATGATGGGTGTGGATTACATCACTAGAGAGAATGTTGCAAGTCATCTGCAGGTTTAATATCTACCCTTATGTTTAATTTCCATGTTTGAGTTCCTATCCCTTATATCATGGAGGATCTTTGGATCTTACTCTTTCTAGTCTAGTATTTTGTCATATATGAATCTGCCTAGGCTCTAGTAATGCATCTTTCATGTGGATGTGTTTAAGAAACTTTTAATGAATTTTCCTCTGTGAAAATGTGAGACAGATCTGATATACTGCATGCCCTAAATTTTCCATAGTTATTGAAACTATGCAACACTTTCAGTTATTATTTTTCTGCATATCTTCTATTTCTTCCCATGAGTAGGAGTGCATTTCATCTATGTCCTTTCCTATCTTGTCATTTCAGAAGTACAGGCTATACCTAAAAAGGGTCAGCAAATGCACAAGCAGGAAGCCTAATCTATTTGTTGATGCATCTGAAAGATGGAACTCCGTCTTCAACAAGAATGAACTGGACAGTATCAAAGATTACCGTGAGCATGAGAGACGCCAGCCATCCCCAGCTGATGCCTCTTCGAATTCAAGCAACCTTTTTGGGAGGATGAATTCTCCATCTGCATTAGGGGCGCGTGGTTTGCTGACCACTCAGTCAATTCAGCTTAGCACCGCCCAGAGCAACTTGGGCATAGGGAGAGTTGGCCATGGTGGCAGCCTGCTCAAGGATGCTGTGCCTAAGTCACTGCAGGGCTTATCGAATGGTGGGCCGTCGAATGCGAGAAACTGCTTCTCTTCTGGCAACTCCTTTGCAAACTCATTGAATGGCGGGCCGTCAGATGCAAGAAAATGCTTTCCTTCCGGTCCTTCTGGCAATTCATTTGCAAACATATCAAATGGCACGATGTTGGATGCAAGCAAATGCTTTCCTTCCTATCATTCTGGCAACTCCTATGCAAGCATATTGCGTGGCAATCTGTTGGATTCAAGTTGCCTTTCTGGCAACTCCTTTGCAGACATATCAAATGGTGGGATTTTGGCGCCTGCAAATCAGTTTCCAGTGCAGTCTCCCGAATTCGGCAATCATCCTTCAGTTCAGATGAATTTATCTTCCACAGACCTATTCAGCCCACTTGTCTGTGATGCTTCCCAGTTTCCAGACCCTGGGAACTGTAGCAACTCCTGGCAAACTGTGGTGCCGTCGAAGTTTTCTGATCTTCGCAAGGATGGAACATCTCTAGGCCCGTCGCAGGCGAACACCCCCAAGATCAACCAGCTCTCTAGCTTTGCAGCCTCATCTGACCAGATACCGATGTTTGGAAATGAGCTGCAGAATCAAACGGCAGCAATCATGAACACCAATACATCAATGGCAGGTCTCAGTGAGCAGATGGCGCCATTCAACATAGGAAGCAACACAAGCTCAAAAGAGATGCTGAATGACAATTTTGCATTTGGTAGTGCTTCAAGCATCAGTTCTGCATTGCATAACCTTCAAATGGGCTGTTTTGTCATGCCGGCTCAGATGCTGAATGGTGGGGATGCAGGTGGCATTCTCCCCGTGCAAGATGTTACAGCTGATCAGCAGGCTGTTGATGATCAACTGGATTACAGCAACGATTTCCTCATGGGAACAAATGGGCCAAATGGTAGTGGTGACTTGGATGATATTGTTGCTGGCTTGCTTAATCAAGTAAGAACCTCTCATTATTTTCCTGCAGAATGACTGCTCATTTGACTCTGCCTGCTTTGTGGTTTCGATTTTTCATCACATGCCATCGCTCAGTTTCAGCCCAGCAAGCAAATGCATCATACAAGGAATTACTTAAGCAAATGTTGGTTTAGCTGCCAGTAGTACTTACTACATTGCTCAATTCATCGTGTTGTTCCATGCATTATCTTCAACATATGGCATCTTTGAAGTATACTTCATTTTGACATTTAGTAGTCTCTCTCTAGCTTTTTCAGGCTATGCACGAGTTCAACTGAGTGGTTACATAAGGTGCATCTAAATCAAACTTCTTTTCTCACTGCAGGACTTCATCGAAAATGAGGATGCTTTCACGGATGGAGACTGGGAGTTGGTCCCTTAGCCTCTTAACCCTCGTACAAGATGTTTCTGCAACTGCGTAGACCAGCTACTGATCAATCCATGCCTCTTGCACATTGTATGTGCGATATTGTGCTATTTGTGGTAGGCTAGTTAGGAGCAGGTCATCTTCGGAAGAATGCCATTGGCATCTAGTGTAGTCATATGGAGGTCTATTTCATATCAGCTTTAGCTTTTTAACTTGGTGGCGGTTTTTGGGATCATAAAACAAAGTGATGTCAGGTAGAACCAGTTTTCATGTATGTGTTGGATGATCAAATGAAATGCTTTTCATGGATCATCTGAAATGTTGTGATCTATCTGTTATCCGTGGCTCCGTGCAATGCTGCTCTTTCCTTGAGACGAACAAAATAAGTGAGCGAGGTTACTAAACCATTTTTCATTGCAGTCTTGGATTGGGAGCCAAACAGAAGAAGCAATGCAGTTTCAGAAACAGAAACTGGGTGTGAAGGGAACCTTGCATTCATGACGTGTAAGACTATTTGAGTTTTACAATTTCTGATGCTGAGCGACAGAACATGACTTATTGACTTTGCACTGATTTTATCTTAACTTACCCAGTCTGTCACGGTATCACCCTGTGAAAGAAAGAAAATACCCTTTTTTAAAAAAATGGAGCCAAATACTTCTTTTCCTTATCTATGACAGCAATGACGCCTTACTGTTACATCTGTGCAATGTCCTGATTATACTGATCTATCCATCCCTGTATGATCTCAACTTCTTGTCGCCTTTGTTCTACAACCCAGTCTGGGTCATCCTTGGTTGCAGATCTGAAGTCCAAATGATGAGCCCCTGACCATCACAATACGTAATCATGCGTAAGCAAGTCGTAAAATACTATGATCTTAAACATTTTCTTCAACTTCTTGTTTACCTTTCTCTGTGACAAGGGCAATAATGCTGGATGATATGTTCTTGAGCACCCTGATTGCAATACAAAAGGAAAACCATTATGGTTTACTATAGCAAATATATTATCTGAAAGACTGAAACTACAGCAAATGTGTTATCTGAAAGACTGAAACTACCAACAAGAATAATCAGCTGGAGAAATATTTTAGGCTTACCCGCCTCGACTCCATGGATCTCGCATTCCGTTGGAGAAGATGATGTTGCTCCCAAACCTCTTGAGCACTAGGTCAATTTTCTGCAGTGAAGTGTGCAATGCAGCACCAGTTTCAACACTTGCAAAGAAGCCATTGTTTCTACTGACGGTTCATATGTATACACTGAAATCTGAAAGAACACTTACATCGCCACCATATTCAGTAGTGATCCAATGTGGCCTCGGCCGAATTCCGTACATCGCAAGGCAGTGCTCGGACTTGTCATCGTAATTGAAGGTGAATGGTGGGAACATGCTCTCGTTCGAGATCGTCATCGGCATGATCATCTCTGTGCAAGCCTACAAAGAAGTTGTTTCAGAAACATGTCTATGATCTATCTCAGTTTTGCCAGTAACAGTGTACCATATGTGTGTCAGGTTTCTTCTACCTGCCAGGCCCAGCCACGGAGGCCATGGGGATCTCCCCCATCCTCTATCTGGAAGCATGTCTGATCGCCTGTGTAATTGTAGTACAGGCTCGCCGCTGCGAAAGCTTTGTCGAGGATATCTGCACCTGCGGGGAACCCGTCGATGATCTTGCATATCTGCAGAAGTTTCATGAGAACTACATGTTCAGGATATATACTCAGATACAGTTATTGTTTTGCATGATTCAGTTTCGTAATTCTGAAACACTTGTTGCTCTGGTTATGCATTTGTTTGAAATGTAGACATGAGAATTGGCTGCAGAACAGGTTACAAGGGACAACCTCCTTGATGGGGTAGGCAGGCAGACTCTCCAGGAAATTGGCTGGAGTTGGATAGTCCACCATGGCCGTGTACACGAATGCTGTCCATAGCCAGTTTCTGAACGAATAAACAGACTGGACAGTCCTGAAATTTCAGAGGACAAAAAACAATGACAGACGTGGCATTCTTAGTTCATCAGTTGAGCAGTCTTGTCAAGGTGAGCTTTACATGCCTATCATATCAGAAATGTAACAGATAAGTGACGAGGATTGAATAAATCCCTAAATATGGCTTTAGTATTTAATTAAAGCCAAAAGACCCCTATGGTTGTAAACCTCTAAGGGTTGCTTCTCGAGTACCCTGATCGGAGATACACTGTATGTTGCCCGACCGGATGACTGCTCGGAGAATCTATGAACGGGTACCTAGACCTGATTCTAGAATATTCCTCCCTATGGTGGGCAAAGCACGTGTCTTATCCACTCCAAACAGCACGACGTTTTGGCACTGAGTTTCTAACAACAACTATCATATGGTTGTTGCCCACGTTCGTCTCTCGCTGACACCAACCAACGATTGGACATTCTCTCTCTGACAATAACTGCCTTCCCGACCAGGAGCGTTGGTTCTATAAGGCATCGTCCCCAGCGGATGATCAGAGTCTCTTTATTACTATTTAAGGTTGGACAAGAAAAAACTGGAGGACAATTCACTCACAATCAATCAGTCTCAATCCCAGACGAATTCATATGACATTCAACTCAGTGTAATTAGGGCTAATCTCACATCTTGTTAAAGATAATCTGTAACCAGTTCATAGGAATAAAGAACATATCTGTTCTCTTCCAAGAATTTTAGCTATTTTTCTTATATTATTTTGTAAGATCGGCGAATCGATCGTCGACAATAAGGTTTCTGTCGCTAGCAAATTTATAGTTGTTTACATTCACAAGAGTACAAAGGACAAAATGCTTTGAATTCTTTTAGACCCCAAAAGCATTTGGTTTTCTAGTGTATATTACCCTTCCCTTTGATTTATGTACATTCAAATCTCTTCTTCAACAGGTACCGCTAGCGGGAGTACTTGTCATCTAGACAGAAGCGAGCTGCACCACAACCAACGATTAAGTACTCTTTTCGCGCGAGAGAACACACTGAAATTATTGATCTAAATATAGCTATGGCATTTCAAAGATTCAATTTTTTAGTGATACGTCAACTGTACAATACAGGTGTATACTATACATGAGATTTCCAAAGTCCTAAGCAAGTTGTGCACTCCCTTGCGCCCTCTTAGCAAGAAGCTCCCTCTCCCCTGACGCGCCCACCTCAGGATCGTCCGGGTTCGCCGGCGCCGTGCTTCCACGGTCGTCGAACATCCAACCTCTGCATCCTTCTTAGGCAGCCCTTCCCAAATGGCCTCTCCACCCAATGTTGGCCACAGCAAGGGGTAGCGCTGGCAAGATCGAAGCTCACCTTCCTCTTTCCAAAGTCCGGTCTCCAGTCTTAAACCGAGATCAGCTTATTTGTACCTGGAGAAGGTGGCTAGCACGTCTTCGGCGCCAACGACCTCGGAGACAAAGCCACACTTTCTGGCGTTGGCAGCTGCAGTAGCCCCACCTCCAGCTACGTCCCTGCTCGGTGCCCCTCCACACCGGTCTCGCCTTGAAGGCCGAAAATTTTAGTTTGGAATGTGCGCGGCCTAAACACGCCCGCCCACAGAAACGTAATGACTATTTTTTAGATAAAGGATATAAAATCCGGCCTCTATATCCACGAAGGATATACACAGCCAAAGAAACGTAATGACTATGATCTGGACGTGGTTTGTATTCAAGAAACAAAATTAGATGTTGTTGCGGCATCTCTTGTAATGCAACTTCTAGGTTCGGCCTCCTCCTACGAGTATCTCCCTGCCTCTGGCACTCGCGGCGGCTTGCTCACCGCTTGGAAAAATGACTCTATTTCGGTTTCCAATAGCATGATCCATGCCTGCCTCCCTCCTTGGTCACAATTCTTGTGACATTGCATGCGATCAACACCACTTGGTGGCTAACTTCGGTCTACGGACCCACCACGGACTCGGACAAACTATTGTTTCTAGAGGAGTTTTGCGGTGTAAGGGCTTCCTGCCTGGGCCCTTGGCTCTTAAAAGGGGACTTCAACATGATTTTATCGGCGTCATACAAGAACAACGCGAATCTTCATAGATGCCTCATGGAGAAGTTTCGTCAACGCTTCGTTGACAATTTTGAACTTAAGGAGCTCCACTTGCATGGTCGGCGATTCACCTGGAGTCACGAGCGAGAAAACCCGACCCTCATTAAACTCAATAAAGCCTTCGTCTCGGTGGACTGGGAAGAATTGTACCCGGATGTGTTCATGCAAGCCTAGTCTACCGCAATGTTAGATCACTCCCTCTCCTTATTTCCACCCAAACCTTGCTACCATCTAAGCATCGATTCCACTTCGAATCCTTTTGGGCTACTCAGGATGGGTTCTTGGAGGTTGTCCAGGAAGCTTGGGTTTGTGCCGAGAACATCACTAACCCCCTGAGGAGGTTACATACTCTCCTCAGAAACACTGCCCGAGCTCTTTAGAGTTGGGGACACAGGCATTTTAGAGACATTAAAATGCAAGTTCTCATGGCCAAGGAGATCATCTTCCAACTCGACAGTGCTCAAGAGTACCGCCTCCTCTCCCCTAACGAATTATGGCAGCGCAAGACTCAAGCTTAGATGTCTGGCGTTGGCATCTTTGGAAAGAACGATGGCCAGACAACGACGATCACACATCAATTGGCTCAAGGAGAGGGGACGCCAACACAAAGTTCTTCTTTCACGCTTCGCATCGACGGAAGAAAACTTTCATCAGCCCCCTTCACGTCCAAAACCACGTCATCATCAACGAAGACAAGAAAGTAACACATTTCCAAGAATTCTTCGAGAAAGTCATCGGCACCTACATCCAACGTCAGCACACATTAGACCTTGACTTTCTGGAGCTGCCTTCATGAAATCTCTCCCACCCTGATCACAAGTTTTCAGAGGACGAGTTCTGGGAAGCCATCAAAAATCTTCCTTGGCAAAAGCACCTGGCTTGACGGGTTCATGGGTACATTTTACAAACACGCATGGCCAGTGATCAAGCAGACTATCATGGATGCATTCCATGCCCTATTTCTCCTTCAAAGATGTTGCTTGCATTGGCTCAACAATGTGTTGATCATTCCGTGGCCTAAGAAGAACGAAGCCAATGGGACAGCAGACTACCGCCCAATTAGTCTCGTCCATAGCTTTGCCAAAATTTTCTCCAAAGTCTTAGCAAATCGCCTAAAAAAGAACTATCGGCCTTCGTGCATTCAAACCAATCCGCTTTCATCTCTGGAAGATCAATACATGACAATTTCCGCTTGGTCCGACTCCTCACCAAAACCCTCAAGGTCAAGAAGAAACCATCACTTTTGCTGAAGCTGGATATCTCTAAAGCATTTGATTCACTTTCATGGCCATTCCTTTTACAAATCCTTAAGCATGTGGGCTTTGGTACAAGATGGTACGAATGGATATCGATGCTACTCATCAGTGCTTCCTCCAAAATCCTGCTTAACGGAAGACCTGGAAATCCCATCCACCTAGGCTGTGAGCTAAGACAAGGAGACCAGCTCTCCCCAATGCTATTCCTGCTAGTGATGGAGGTTCTCAATGCTTATTTTCACAAAGCAAACTCGCTTTCAGCTCTCACCTCGCTGGGCGTGCAAGGATTATAGGAGCGTGTATCCCTATATGCTGATGACATCATTTGCTTCATTGCTCTGAGACGACATGACTTACAGATAGTCAAGGGGATTTTATCTAACTTCGAACAAGCGACCAGTCTTTGCGCCAACCTTCAGAAGAGTTTGATTGCTCCTATATACTGCTCTCAGGAAGAAATCGACATGGTCTTACAAGAATTGCCTTGTCAGCTTTCCTCCTTCCCAGTGAATTACTTGGGCTTGCCGGTCACTTTATCCAGACCAACTAAACCATAAATTCAACCGCTGGTTGACCGGTTCATCAGGAAGTTCCTAGTATGGCAAGGAAGTCTAGTATCATCAGGAGGTCGTCTCATCGTGGTTAAACAAATCCTCTCTATGGCACCCATCTACCATCTCCTATCGCTCGACCTACCTTCTTGGGCAATCAAATCAATTGACAAAAGATGTCGTGCTTTCCTTTGGAAGGGTTCAGAGGCCGTCATGGAAGGAAGGCAACTGGATTGAAGGCCAATCAGCTAAAGACATAGCTCCAATCATTTGCAAAATTGTTCACAATGAAACCAACAAAACCATCATAGTTTCCTAGGGGGCTACTGTTCAATCCTTGGGTCTAAGGAATTCAGGGTGCCATATCAGTCCAAGCAATCTTTGAATTCCTAGTCCTTTGGCACAAGGTCGGCTCCGTCTCTATCCAACCACAAACTGGCGATCAATTTATTTGGAAACTAAACCCTTCTAAAGGGTATTCCACTAAGTCCGCCTACAATGCATTCTTCCTCGATGGAACCCGCTTTGTAGCTCACAAACTAATCTGGAAATGCAAAGCTCCCTTGAAATGCAAGTTCTTCGCATGACTAGCCATCCACGACTGCTGCTGGACAGCTGACCGCATAGCGCGACACGAAATTGTGACACACACACTTTGCCCCCTTTGCGAGCAAAGCACGGAAACAATTGATCATCTTCTTATCCTCTGCCTTTGGGTTCGGCAGGTTTGGGCTCATCTCTCGCACCTTTTGGCCAGGCCATGACAACTGGTAACAAGTCATATTTGATTGTTAGATTGGTGGATCACAATGCGCAAATAAGCACCCAAGGTTCAGAGGAAAGAACTCGTCTCTAACGTCGTTCTCTTCCTCTCGTCCATTTGGTGAGAACGCAATGCTCGGACATTCAACAAAATCAAGACGAGCATCAAATGGCTCTTGGACAATCTAAAACAGGAGTTAACATGTTGGCGACGACGGGCGCGAATTCGCTACCAATTCTAATGAGAAGCAGATCTTAGTCCCCTTCCTCCCTCGTAGCATCGCTGCTAGTCTCAAGCACTGTCTTCCCTTACCCCACTTTGTTTCTTCATCCTTCTCACGCTCTCTCTTTAGTTCGTGTCTCGTTTCCTTCTTTGTAACTCAAAACACTAGGCCCCTAGTGTATGTAATTTTCCTAGCCTCTTAATGCAATGACGTGCAAATCTTTTGCATGTTCCCTAAAAAAGATTTATGTACATTCTTTAGGTCTGCAAGTCATTTCTCAATTCTCGCCTACAAGATTTGACTAATGTTTGATTTACTTGCACTTCACACAACAGAATACAATACTTGCAGTCTTAATTTTCTTTTTCCTTGTCTGATAAGATTAAGACTAGGTTGCGTGTGTTAAACAAAGGGAATTTTATAGTATATTCTTCTGGTAGTAAAAGGATGGTACTAGTGGCGGATCCAGGAATTTTTTTTGGAGGGGCTGAAATACCTTCAGCTCGACCTCAGCCCCTGCTGCATTATACATCCATGCTAAAAATTTATGGGGGGGCTCCAGGGGGGCTCCAAGGGTCCGGTAGCGGTAGGGGGGGCTCGAGCCCCCCCCCCCCCCCCCCCCCCGCCCCACCGCTGGATCCGCCCCTGGATGGTAGTAGAAATTAAACTTCACCATTGATTTGTGAGAGCATAATAGACTTATGTTTATAAATCTAGTTTTTTTCATGAGAGTATTATAGACTTTTCTCTGAATCTATTATTAATCATTTCCATCACCGCCTCCCCCCCCCCCCCCCCTCTCACACATTCCGCTACGCCACCACCGCCATCTCTCGTACGTGCATTGTTGCGGCGCTTATAGAAATTACTCTTATGTCATGTGTTCCCTTACAATTTTACCCCCTCGAAATTCTACTGTTAGTAATGCCGATGGCAGTATAATTAAATAGTAACTAATCTAGTCTATTGGATAAAAAGAATGAACCACTCATATTCATTTTGGATACTATAAAAGAGCCCACAACAAACTTACTTGCAGGCTCTGAAGGTTTTGCTGAGCTCCAGGAGCCCTGTGTAGTTAGATCCCCTGTCATCTAGCACATCCCAAGCTGCCTTGATGACACTGAAGCAATTCAAGCTCTCAGACTGCGAGATTAGGAGCAAAGGTACAATCAGTTTACATCTGGAAAAAAAAATGGCAATCTTAGCTTGGGACAAAGACTAATGAGGCATCAATCAGACAAAGAAGTCACTAGCACGTGAGTCATTCGGTTTCCTTGTTACCTTATTTACGCATGGGATACCAGATATGGCAGATTTTTTCTTGGAAAAGCACTTCGGTGCTTCCATAAAAACAACATGCTACATACCTCTCCGAGCAAATTGAGGATCTGATTCGCAACCGTCCACTACTGTGAACGGCGAGCATCCTTCATCATGTGTGAGTGTGAGTGTGTGTGTGTATATATACACACACTTCTGATAAGCCTACGGCCCGGTTAAGAGTCGCAATCTACCTGATCAACATCTGAATCATCAATCATGAACTCAAGACCTCATCTAGACAACATTATTGGCTGGCCGGTGCCGTTACAACCACGCACTTAAAAGTTGCATGTTCATGAACAGGGCAGTGGCTATCACAATCCACAGGAATAATTGAGTATTTTCTCTGTAAAAATATGCATTTAAAGATTTGACGCTCATATATCACTGATGGGCAATGTTCATTGGTCCCATAGGCTATAGATTTGTGTGTCCTAACACGTGAGATCAGTACTATCGATTCAGAGCCGATGTACTGCCCCTGACAGGTCAAAAGGTGTCGATTTGCCGTACGCGCCAGCGGCCCAATGACAAGGGCCATTGCAGAGATATTTGTAATCAAGTTTTCTCGTCGACACACATTAGCTACCGCTCGGGTGGGCTGAAATAAGTTAATTTATAACTGAAATTATACTGTAACTGGTTAAAATTATATTGTACTTGATGGTGACTTATTTAGCATAACTAAATTTTAAAAAAAATTAAAATAAAAAACAAGTTAACTTATCATAGACAATACAAACGAATACAAAAAAAGAACCAGCAAAAAAGCTCAAAAGCCAAAAACCTAGAAAAAAACAAAATTTAGTAATAATGAAAAATAAATCAGAAGTCAGAAACTAAGTCAAAACGAGCAGGTCTTTTAGTCGTCTTAAGATAAGTTCCGGGTGGTGGAGTGTGGCGGCACACAAAGCGCCCAAACCGGACAGGAAGAATGAATTCCAATCTTCTTTCAAAAAATTTTTTGCTCTTATGGCGGCAGTTAAGTCACCAAAGCCGTTCAATCAGTGTGACTTAACTAGCACCTTGTAGTCGTCCGAGACGGCGTCGTAGAAGCTAGTCCACGGGGTTATGTAGTCGAACTGCAGGATTGGTGCAGATGATGCCACGGCCCCAATGGTGACATGGGGATACTTGAGCCTGAACCATGAAGCCAACACTGCAAACAACAAAGCACAACCATAAACAACCTTAGTTTACCTTAGCTCGTCCTAGTCGGACGAAACTCAACGCAAGCCGGCCCACGTCACTCGTACGATAGGACATTATAGCTTTATCCGCGTATAAATTAAAAGATCCAGATCCACGTCGCACGGAAGATAACGTGGGCACATCACATGTGGGCCTGTTTAGTTGTACGTAGTCACGGTTTTGGTGACTTAACTGCCGCCATAAGAGCCGCCGAAAACGACGACGGGGGAGGCGACGGCGGAGAGGTTCTGCTTGAGGCTGGTGATGAGGACGGCGTAGTCGGCGAGCGCCTGCGTCGACGTCAGGTAGCCCAGCGTCTCGGCGGATTTGTACGAGTCGTTCCCGAACGGCTTCGACTCCCCGTAGAAACGATGCTGCAGATTTGAAGTACTACTTGATTAGTGCTATTTAGTACCATTAGTTAAGCTTAACCCGTCCTTATGGTTGATGTGGTATTTTTTTCCCCAGTTCTTGCGTCCGACAAAGTAGGATACTAACATCTAGAAAGTAATGGTCCTGCTCTCTTTTGTTAAAGTTTATGGTTTTTAATTATAACTTATAGATTTTAGGCTATTTGTATGAGAGATTACAGAGTAATAGAAACTCATGTACAATTTTTGCCGATATAAATAAAATCGGTACAGTATGTACTACAATTAATTAGTAGACTCTATCTTAGAAAAAGGTATTTCGTTTAAAAGTTATTTACTATAAAAAACCAAAAAGCAGATTCTTGAAACTAAAAATAACAGACCCATTACTTAACTGGAATCATACAGCTATACAATGCAATCATCTTTACTGGAATAATACAGCTACACAAGTCGTAATGAAAACGAAAGCTGAGCTATCTTGTCGAAGGTGCAGAGAAGACTTTGACCGTGCTAATTTATCAAGTCAAGTTTCAAAGAAAATGAAGTACGCGGAATCAAAATACCAAATCAACATGACAACCAAATTTCGGACCAAGATGCGACTACCAAGAAGGCTAGTTTGAAGTAATGTGTAATTGTGTATACACATGCTAAGATAATCCTAGCTTAGCTTAGCTAGTTAAGCTTTTTCTCTAGCTATGGATGATATTATATTAGTAGAGCATGTACCGATGCACGTACGTACCTCGATGAAGACGAGCAGGGCGCCGAACTTGGGAGCAATGTCGAACATGAAGCCGGTGTTGGTGGCGAACCACTCGATGTCGCCCTCGTTGCCGGTGTACACGAATATCGGCCCGGCCGCCGCCTCGCCGCCCTTGCCGCCGCCGCCGCTCCTCTTCCAGAAGGTGTCGTTGACGAGGTACTTCTGGTAGAAGACGGCCGACGCGTTGGGCGTGAAGGTGAAGTGGTCCAGCTCCTGCGGGAAGTAGTGCGCCGTGAACGGCTTCGCCGCCGTGTCGTTGGTTGCAGCCGCGGCGGCGGCGTACCTGCCGTTCGAGCTTGCTCGCAGCCGCTGATGCCGCAGAGCTTGCAGATGCAGAGGAGTGATTCGTGGGAAAGAATCCATGGCCGTGGAGGAGCGTGCTGCCATTGTTGGTGCAGGTGTGAAGGATGCGAGAATCAGGAGCACCAAGAAGGCGAGGAGAGGAGGGAGCCACGAGCCAAGTGCCGCCATTGCTGCCCCTCTCTCTGTGCGTCTCTCGTGTCGCTCGTGTGTTGGGTTTACCAAGGCGTAGGAAGTAATGGAGGGTGTGAGCGTTTGGGTGCCATTTTTTGTGTGTGTTTTTTTTGCTGGTTTTGCCTTGTTGGGGATGGTTCGATGGTCTCTGTGTTTTACTTGGCGATACGCGCAATGGTCACGCCTGAATTGGCACGGTAGATACAATGGTCACGCCTGCTTTGGCACGGTATCTTTTGGCGTACAATGTCGAATAGTTGCTTACGCCGCCCGGTTTATTATAGTTTGATCTTCTGATTTTTAGTTTTTTTTTATTATTTCTAAATTTTATCTTTTTCTTGTTTTTTTAGTTTTTTTAGCTTTTTTACTGGTTCTTTTTTCCTGTATTTGTTTGCGTTGTCTGTGATGAGCTAACATGTTTTTTCTATTTTTATATTATTTTGTAAATTTAGTTACGACAAATAAACCACCATCAGCTACAGTAAAATTTTAATCAGCTATAATACAATTTCAGTTATAAACCAACTTATTTCAACCTAACCAATCAGCACCTATCCCTCTACTATGTTGCAGCAAAGTACTATGTTGAACTGGCTTTTAAGTACTATGTTGAACTGTAGTAGATGTTTTGTAATGTATGCCGGAACAAACCGTAGGAATTGATCCGAGACATTCATTTCTAATCGTACGGCTGAAGATTGCCCAGAGGCCTGGAACAATGCTATGCTATGCTACGCTCCTCTGCCTTCAGCATTTTTTCCGGACTACACCTACAAGCCCCACTACTGCCCTGGGGAGAATTCCCCGGAATAGGAGAGAGCTAGAAGTAGAGGCAGAGTTGCAAGGTAATATGACTTTCTGGGAGGATTTCAACTTTTTTCCCTGTCTGAATCCAGTACAAATCCAGTGGAACATGGGTCACTGTCTGAGCCAATTCTCACGTCCAAATGTATCACACGTCAAGGTGATTGGGAGATTCGTGGGGCTGTTCATATTAACTTTTCCTAATGGATTTTGATTTTAGCTTATAAATAGTAATAACCTAGAGAGTCATATGAAAAGAGAAATTTATGTGTAATTTTGATCGATATAAATGAAATCCCTATAGTATGTTCACAAGCCTAACTTGCTTTCCATCCGCCAAGTGTTTTTTATTCCAAAAGACACATGTATCTCAGTTGTATTTCGAGTTCATGGTTCATGCATATTGCCATTTGTACCGTAGAAGTAGCAAGGTAAATATATGCACCTAACCAAACTCTGCGAGCTATATAATTTGCATCTTCATTATCAACTGTTATGTCAGGCTTGAAATCTTATCTTCGGTGCCTCTATTCTCCCTCAAACCGAAGATTCCAAAATATCAGCCCAATTGATCACATGATAAGAAAACCTAGCTAATTTGGGTGGTTCTAATTCTCTATCTTCTTTAAAGCATCATGCTTGCATGTGTCGTTGGTAGCCCAAAAAAGGATAAAATACCCCAACAAGATGTGCACTCTACCACACCCTATTTACCATCTAACTCCAAACTTCGTTCATTAATTACCACCAAGTATTTGCTCGGGCTAATGCTACATATGCCACTCCACATATCATAGATAAGTGCTACACACTACCACTTCAACTACTATCTGCAAACAACTACTATGCCCTATGTGGGAAATGGCTCTTACCTTACGCTGGCAAAGATGGTGATTTAGGTCAACACCTTAGCACCATATTATCTAGCGTTGATGTTATACATGTCAACGCCGTACTAGCTAGTGACGAGTTATGCTGGCATAACATCTACTAGAATATGCACGTTGACGTGACACTAGATATCAGCGCTAACAAGTATGGCACTGATATGTATAACCTCAACGTTATTCATGCTCGTGCTGAAAAAGGGGTTACTTCTGAAATTAGTAGGGTTTTTTTTTTGAAATAGAATAGAAAAAACACAAAAATAGGAAAAGGAAAATACCAATGTTTCTATATCCGATAGGACAACTCGTGCGAGAAGTAACCACAAGGTAATGCAATGGCCGTGCAACGGTCACACATCTCTAGCTAGCTATCCCTACGTCAGAAACAACGATTCCTCGTGCTGCAACCGGTCAGAGGAAGCAGATTGCAACCACGTTGTGCCACAGTTCTGGCCACTGTTGACGCACTAGCAGCGACAGTCAGTCAGTTAACAAAATAGCTCAGTTTTTTACTTAGAATTTATGGTTTTTTATGTTACCGTAATTGTTTTTTAAATGGCATGTCTTTTTAAGACGGAATTTAATTTATCTATATAGGCTAAAATCACACGTAAATATTTTTCTTCGTTCTCTCTTGTGAACAGTCAAAATTCAAAATTTTAAGCCAAAAATCATACAATCCAAAAGAACCCACCTAGCGATATACTGAATTAACAGACACTCTGGCTCCCGTTCTTCAGCCAGTCAATAAAATGTAAACTGAATAGTAGAACACGCTCAGCTGAGTGAGAAACACTTCGCAAACCATTTTGCACAAACAGTACGGTACATAGCTAGTACGGCACGAACAGTTCGCATAGAACAGCTTTATGGCATTGTGCAGCACGACAAAAGTAGGCGTACCAAGCACGAAGATCAGGGCAAAGGAGCCAGCAGAACAGCTTTATGGCAGATCTCGGCTTCACCAGATGCAGGCGTGAGAGAGTCCAACGGATCATCATGTGAGGAGATGGAAGCAGACAATGCTTGCTGTGCTGCTGCACCCGTGGCTTGCACACCGCGCAGTGCAGAGAACGGCAGACTAGTGGATCAGATAAGTGAAAGCAACACCTTTGTTGATGCATCCTATCCATATATCATGAGGAAACATGCCAACGATAAAGATGCCACCCCGCTGGTTTCGGCTTATGCTTATGGCTTTGACTTATTTTTCACTACTCAACAATTTCATTTTTTCTGATTTTTGGCTTTTTTTTAGTTTTTTTATCGGTTCTTTTTTCCCGTATTTATTTGTATTGTTTATGATGGGCTAACATATTTTTTCTATTTTTTAAAATTTTTAAATTTAATTACGTCAAATAAGCCACATCAGGTATAATGCAATTTTAACTAACTACAATGCATTTCAACAATAAATCACTCAAATTAAGCCAGCACCCCATAGTTTTGTCCTCCCTTCAAGGCAACCCACTACATGGTTGCACAGTCAACATGCCAACGATAAAGATGCAGACCCACATAGTATTGTCCTGCCTGCAAGGCAATCCACTACATGGTTGCACAGTCAACTCGCCCTAAGTACTACTGATGGTCGAGCCAACATTTTCATAGCAACCACGATCCTTCGTATGCTGTCACGGCAAAATCAAACCGGCCTTTTCTTAACTGATTTGACCGATGATGTGCGGTGGGGAAAAAAATTAAAGACAGCCAACTTCTAGAATATTGCTTAAGCCTTAATAACCTTTTTGAGCATTAGCACATAAAACGTTTTACGTTGGCAATACTTTACAAGCAGAAATCAAATTATTCACTGCAAGATGCACTCAATGTGTGTAAAAAAAAGAGAGTCTACATTACATCCCTGATGAATTGGTCCGAAAAATAACCTTAAACTCTAAAACCATTTGAATATCAAACTGAACTACCGATACTAAGGGGGTGTTTGGGACTGCTCCACAAACTCTACCGTGGAGCAGCTTCACAAAAAACCTGGAGCTTGTGGAGCACCCCTTTAGGTGCTCTCACAACTCCACCTTTTTTCCTCGAACAGAGTGCGTGGAGCTGAACCTGTTTGGCTAAAAAACGTGGAGCGGAGCTGAAAAACGTGGAGTGGAGCAGTCCCAAACACCCCCTAAGTCACGTAATACCCTCAAGCGAACCCACCCTGGGTTTAGGATGATATAGCTGCCATGTGTGTTCTCACTGACAAAGTTGACCACATCGGCTCCTAGCATAAGTTCACACCCTCTCTCACTCATGTGGACCTATTCTCACTTTCCCTTTCTTCTGCAATCCTCCCCAAATCGACACCTAAATGGCAAATCTCTATCTCACGGTGACTACATCTGCTAGTGGACAACAACCCATGAGCTGATTCCCACCCATGCAAGCATGGGGAGCTAAAGGAGGAGGCTAAATCGACACGGACAGAGGTAGGCGCTCATGTGCTATTCTTGATGTGTCCATGCAGAGATGACTTTAATTTGATATTCGTCTTTCTCGGATTAAGATAGCATGAATTATTTTTTAAGTAGTACGAAGCTAGGAAATAGATTTGTTAAGTGATTTGTTTAAGTTGTTAGTTGTTCATAGAGTTTTTTTAGATTCCTTAGAATGCTTAATTTAATAGTACATAGGTGATTCATATTTATGTGACTTGCATGTAGGATTGTTGTGCACTTGAGTAATAGATGTTTTGGACAAGTTAGCAATAAGATTTCACTATGGTGGGGAGTTCTTCAATGATGGCAAGATGTTGCATTACCTCGGTGGTTTAGAGGAAATGTCATACATCGAGCGTGAGAAGATTTCTTTGCCTAAGATTATTGCACACTTGGGTGAGCACTGTGAAGTATTGGACGTGATATTGCTTCATTGGCTATTTCTTAAAAAGATTTTGTGGATGGACTAAGGGTTCTACCATCTCTCTTTTCTCCTGCCTCAGTGCCCAAATCATGTCGTGCAAAACTTCCAACACTTGCTTAAGGAAAGGACCGGTCTTTAGGTCGTGCCACATCTAGAATGCATAACCACCCGCCTTGCATTCGCAACAAAAACAAAACAATCAAGTGCTGATTTTGCGGGAAAAAAATGGCAAATCAACAATTCAATGAACTCACCTGAGATCTCCGACAAGTTAGGTACCTCCTTCCGGGTTGGCGTCACTCCAGGATATCCATCTTGCTACCTTTTCCCCGCAGAAGCACCATGTCATCAACGTATACTCCAAGGGCCTCTCTCTCAATACAGTATCGACGAGGAGGATGAATCATTGGCCCCTATCGTGGAGGAGCACCAATCAACCAAGATGACCACGAGCTCCCACTGCTTGCCATCTCAATTGCTCGCGAGCTTCTCTCCTACTCCTCTCCGTAGCTAATGGCAACCTCTGTACTATAGGGTTTTGGGGAAAATCTACTTTCCCTTTCCCGCCATCTTGCGCTAGGGCCCGCATGTAGGGGAATTATATTGCGCGTCATGGGGTCCAGTGAGGAGCCGACGTGGTCAACTTTGCCAACAAGAACACACGTGACAGCTAGGTCATCCTAAAACCAATGTGGGTTTACTCGAGGGGGTCACGTGACCTGGTATCAGTAGTTTAGGGTTGATATTCAAATGGTTTTAAAGTTTAAGGTTGTTTTTGGACCAACAGAATAATTCACGTTGTAACGTGGACTTTTTTAAAAAAAATCCCCAAAAAAATGTAGACTGATTCTATGGAAGGTTACAATTGCTCCGAATGGCCATAAGCTGGATTTAAACTGATGACGCAATGAAACACACAGCTGGCAGATGGAGCAGCTACCATACAATAGGGGTGCTTTAATGAGCTAATTCTAAGCTTGAATGCTTTAAGCAATCAAATTTCAACCAAAAAATGCACTGCAAGAAAAACGTGATACTCAAATCCAAAAGATAGATCCAATCAAGTGTATGCAACACATCTATGAAGTTAAGAGCAAATTGTGACATGTTCTGTTCATAATTTGAAAATGGGCATGCGTCTGCATGTGACCATAAATCAGCAACTTCGAAGAGAACTGATCCACTCAAATGAAATTCAGGTCCACAGTAAAACAATGTGCATTGGTGGTGAGGCTTTGTACTTAGAACTCGTAGCTTTCTTAATAAAGCTGGGGAATGCCTTTGTTCTAAAATTTGTTGGTGAGACAAGATAAAAAGCAATAACGCAGACAAATTATGTCGACCAATGATGAAGTCAACAATGCACTAAGGTAGAAGTGAGATGTTGTATTTGCCTTCATCAAATGCCTGGTTTTTGTTATTGTATTACGCACGGATCTCAAAGAACATTGGAATGGATAGGATAGTGAGAGCGGCTGCTTGTACATGTGATTTTGCTTCTTTTTTTTATTTGAGGATTCAGAGTCTTGCTACCTCTAAACGGCTGAAGTTCTTCATTGTCGTAAGCTTGCCAGGAAGACAAAATGATGCAAACCTATATATAATAATTGACAGTGGAAATGCAGGGGAAAAAGAAACTAAAACCTGCAAATTATACAAATATGAGGATTGTCATTTTGTGTGATATCTATAGCTGCCTCGACTGTTCAACTTCAGATGGACCTGCTGTGAGCAGTCACAACTCACAACTCACAATTGCCCCGAAGACATCAAAAAATGTCAAATGCAGGAACCTAACAAAATACACATCCTGAGGAGTTCCTCAACCTGTTATCTGGCATACATTCGAAAATTTTCATTGCTAATAGCGTTAATATTAGTCAGGAATCATACAAGACTGCGATCCATACAAGTACAACCATAACTAAATGAGAATTTTTTGTAAAAACAAAACCTAATCGAAGAAAAATAGAAAATGTTACTTGAATGGCTCAGATTAATCCGTCAGTCACAACTGTTTGTTCCAGCAACATATATATACTCCCACCGTCACTCTACACGAACAATCGAGTAGAATCGTTCATTGTAAGATGTAATAACAGTAACAACAAATAGCTGCAACTGGTAACTTGCTGGGGAGCAAGGCCTCCAAGTTTCACAGCTAATTGAACAGATTGCCGAGGAACCAGCTAATTGATGTTCTGTTTGAAATTTTGAAACAACAAAAATAATCACCGCGCTACAATCAACCAAACAAATAGATGACATTTGTTCATGTGAGACAAAAAGCCATGAATACACTGCACAGAAACTAGAAAATAGAAACTTTCAAACAAGTACAACCATAACAAAATCAGGAATTTTTTAAGTTATTGAAACAAAATAGGAAATGTTACGTGAATACCTCAGATTAACCAAAATGCCAATCACAACAGTTAATGTTTATGGCTCCAGTAACTTGTAATATACTTTCTTCCTCACCCTCTCCATGGAAAAAACAAGTAGAATCAATCATTGTAACAAGTAGTAGCAACAAATAGCTGCAACTGGTAACTTGCTGAGGAGCAAGCCCTCCTAGTTTGACAGCTAACTGAACAAATTACCAAGGAACCAACTGAAGAGATGCTAAAAGATCATCATCACAACCATTCAAGAACAGAAAGAACAACTGATAACAAAATAAAGAAACACAAAAATGTTCTATTTGAAATTCTGAAACAAACAGAAGAAAACTAGTGTGAGAGTGAGCTGGAGCTAATGGTGCTGGCGGTGGTGGCAGCATGCTAAGCAAATCAAAATAAGCATCCATCAGAGCTCAGATATGAGAGAGAGCAGGTGGAGAACGAGTAAAGCTCATGGCAAAAATAGCCAAATCAAAACTTCGCAACCAAAAGGCCATCCATCACTGGTAGAAGCTCGAATATCACCTCGGACAACCAAACCGTCAATTCAGAAACCGCACCAGACACCACCACCCTACGGTTCCCAGCCGCCGCCGCTGCAGCAGCTGTCGGGGAAGAGCATCCAGGCAGCTGCGAACGTGCGGTGGTGACAGCCCCAAAAGTGGAGATCTGAGAGCAGCATAGAGCTAATTTTCCCACATCGGAAACTGATCGCTTGAATATATAGTTGTCAATAGCCTCAAAAATGAGCAGAGAAGAAAATCGACGTAAAATATACGAGCACAGAAGCACTATTCACAATGAAATATAGCATTAACAGGGCTCAGCTTCACCTTTACTCGATCATACAAACCCAACCCTCACATCTCTTGTTGCACAATCTACTTATCCTAATGTAAGTGGAGCTGCGCTGGTTATCACTCATCAGAATGACCGTCCTAGGCACAAGAACCACCAACATTAGTGAATGGTCGAATATGCTCCAAGAGAGGAGAGGATCAGCTCTAGTTTGATACCCACAGCTGCCTCGATTGCTCAAAGGCATGCTTTTCAGAAAAGGTTGATCATCATTGCCCCTCATCAGCATTCCATTCCTTCATTCTAGAGATAAGGGTCCAGGTTCATTTACGCATCAGATGGCTTCCTCAAATGATCGAAGGCAAGCATGCTTATGCGATCACTATTGCCCATTGACATAATTTATTTCCATCTATCCTTCCGGACCAGAGGCATCTCGCTTACCAATTTTTCCTTCTCAGTACGAGAGGAGATGCAGTCCAGTATTCGCAGCAAAGAACAGCACAGCACACAGAGACAAGAGCAGGGAAGGAGATCATGGAGGAGGCGGCGGAAAGGCCAGGACTAGAGAATCAAAGCACCGTGACCATAATATCTGTCCGTCCATCAGGAATTCAGGTGGAGCTCAAATCTCACCTCGGCCGACCAAACCCCGATTCGGAAGCCGCATCAGACGCCACCGTACGGTTCCCAGCGATTGCCGCCACCCAATCTAGGGCAATGGAACAGCGGAGCGGGCGGCACCGTAGAGGTGGGGAACTGATGCGGCGGCCGCTCGGAAGGTGGGTCGGCGCAAAAAGGCTCGATTTGGTTTAGGGTTTGGGTTTGGGCCTTTGGGGGTTGTGAACTGTGATCACTAACCACACACACATATATGCATACATACATACACACACACAGACGAGAGCGAGCCAGCCAGCGAGAGAGAGAGAGAGAGAGAGAGAGAGAGAGAGAGAGAGAGAGAGAGAGAGGGAGGAGGAGGAGGTGATGGCGAGCGTACCGAATCGACAAAAATGGCAACCAAACAGCGAAAAATCCATCAATGGCGGCTCAGATTTCGCGTTGCCCGACCAAACCCTCGACCGGAAGCCGCCGCTGACCCCGCTCCACGGTCCCCATCCCCCATCACCGCAGCCGCCGCAGCATCGGCGGCTGCCGGAGTGATGGCCTCCATGCCAATGCGGCGCGGCGCGGCGGGAGGGATGGCCCCGAGAAGCGGCGATCCGAGGCGACCGCCGCCGGGGAGATCGGCCGGAGCCAACGGCCTCCCTTCCTCATCGCCGCCGTTCCGAAAGGGCCGCGGTCTCGGGCGATGCGATCATCGAGAAAATTGCTATAACTCCAAACAACTGTTTCGCTATAATGGGACTTTTAAGAGCAACTCCAGCAGTAGCCCTCAAAACAGGGCCCCTACTTTTCATTTGAGGGCTCCCCCTACTTTTGAGGGCCCTGTTTTCTGGGCTGCACTCCAGCAGGAGCCCTCAAAACAGGGCCCCTACTTCTCAATTCCCTCTATTTCCTCACACACTATATGCATGTGTATGGGACAAAAGCACAATACATAATAAAATATTTATGATTTCACAATGAGGGACAATATTTAAATATATGAATTCAAATACGAATATTCAAATTTAAATTCAAATTTATTCCGAATTTAAATTGAAAGCACAAAGTTCATCACATAACATTCAAATTTGTTTCAAATTCAAATACGAATATTCAAATTTATTCCGAATTTAAATTGAAAGCACAAATATGAATTCAAATACGAATATTCAAATTTAAATTCAAATTTGTTCCGAATTTAAATTGAAAGCACAAAGTTCATCACATAACATCCAAATTTAAATTCAAATTTGTTCCGAATTCAAATACGAATATTCAAATTTGTTCCGAATTTAAATTGAAAGCACAAAGTTCATCACATAACATCCAAATTTAAATTCAAATTTGTTCCGAATTCAAATACGAATATTCAAATTTGTTCCGAATTTAAATTGAAAGCACAAAGTTCATCACATAACATTCAAATTTAAATTCAAATTTGTTCCGAATTCAAATACGAATATTCAAATTTAAATTCAAATTTGTTCCGAATTTAAATTGAAAGCACAAAGTTCATCACATAACATTCAAATTTAAATTCAAATTTGTTCCGAATTCAAATATGAATTCAAATACGAATATTCAAATTTAAATTCAAATTTGTTCCGAATTTAAATTGAAAGCACAAATGTTCCACAAAAAACGAGGAAAGCTGAAAAATGAGGGCTGGAGTAGGGGGCCCCTAGGAATGAGGGGTGGGAGGGTGATTTGAGGGCTCTAGTAGGGGCTCTGCTGGAGCTCGTTTTTTGGCTCAAGCCCTCAAATTTGAGTTTTGAGGGCTCAAGTAGGGGCCCTGCTGGAGTTGCTCTAACGTTGACATCGCTAAAATGACACTCGAAACATTGGCTTCTCGTAATACATGACATTTGGCTCTTTTAATTTCAATGTTCGGGTATTTCAAAACATTAGCCAAATATCATGTATTACGAGAAGCCAATGTTTCGGGTGTCATTTTAGCGATGTTAACGTTAGAAGTCCTATTATAGCGAAACACGTTGTTTGGAGTCCCATTATAACAATTTTCTCGCGATCATCGGCCACGGCGGGTGGGACGGGCGGAATGGTAGATTCGAGCGCTCGCCTCGCATGCTCCGCCGCCCACGCGCGGTGGCCTCACACTTCAACCAATGAGCGAGCGAGTGATCATCTAGTGGTGTGGACTCCCGGTCAGAGACAGACGGTGGAGAGGTTTTGTGCGTGCTCGGGAGGAAGACGCGGCACCGTGCCCGTCGCTCACACGCGTGGGCTCGTGCGAGAAGATCCGACGGTTTGGAGGCCCAGCTCAGCCTTGCTTTTCAGCCGCTTTTAATTGAAAGCTCCGCGACCAGCCCATAAACCAATGTGGGCCCACATGAAATAAGATCCCAATGCTCCTCGTCTCCAGTGAATGCGTGGGTTCTTTTAAACTGATGGCTTATGACTTATAGTTAAATTTTTAAATTCTTAAATTCTCGTTATTCGTGGAAGGCAGTACGTAGAGAGAAATAGTCGTATGTGATTTTTGCCGGTATAGCTAAACTCAATACACTTTTTACTACAATTTTTGTATTGACTCTGTCTTGAAAAACGCACCGTTTAAAAGGTAATTATTGTAGACAATACAAGTATAAGCCAACTTTGAGCCCAAAAAACCCAGCCAATATCTGGGCCAAGAAAGGGGTGATCAAATTTATCTTTCAACCAAAAAAAGAAACTAGAACTGAACATGCTCCAATATTGTTTTCCCTTTTCCATCCAATAAATATAGCAATTAGACTCTGCACGAGCATATTTTGCACCTTCCATCCAATAATATAGCAATTGGACGCCCCTAACGCACGACCGTGTTCGCCCCCCCCCCCCCCAATCCAATAGATATAGCAATTGGATGCCCCCAAACGCACGGCCGTCACGTTTTAGCCTCTACATGCAATCATCTCTCCCTTTTTGTGTTGCCTTGCTTTACTCATATTCAAACAAAAAGAGTAGAATCTAAGCAACATGCGAGGAACTTTGTTTTGTTGGTTTGAAATAATCATATCTCTTAAACCGATCATTCGATTTGCATTCTGTCTAAACCGTTTTGATCCATACAACGAGCTTAACCAAATAATATTCATATTGAATATATCTTGAAGATATACTGATAAAATTATTTCTCAATTAGCAACTCTAGATGACCTCTACATTAGTTGCTAGCAAATGCATATATTATTTGTTACATTACTTGCTATCATCTCTTAATGTTACTTGCTATCATCTCTCTATTACTTGATAACACAACAATTATCAACAATTTTATGCAATCAACTACTAGTGGTTGATCTACATTAGTTGCTACCAACTCTATACTAGTTGCTAGTAACTAATTTAAGTTGCCAAAAGAGCTCCATCTAATAACTAATGTAGCAAATAACATGCAGAATTAACAACCAATGTAGCAAGAAATACATATAGCTAGCAACTCATGTGTAGTTACTAGTAACTAATGCAGCAAGTAATATATAGAGCTAACAATTAATGTATGGTTCATAGCAACTAATGTAGTAAGTAACATATAGAGCTAGCAACTAATATAGAGTTGGTGGTTACTAGTGCATAAAGGTGATAGTTACCAGCACCTAGAGTTGCTAGTTGCCGATACCTACGTAGTGAAATCTATAATTAATAGTGGTATAAATTTAATAATTAACAACACCCTAAAGTTGCTAGATACTATCACTAAAAGTTTGCTAGTTTTTATCACTTAGGTAGTGAAACTTAAAATTACTATCAGCGAGGAATTGCGAGTTGCTAGTACTTAGAGTTACTAGTAGCTGACACCTTAAGTTACTAGCTGAGAAACAATGCAATCAATATGCCTCTTAAATATATTCAATATATATCTTGTTTTGTTAAGCTCGTCATATGGATCACAATAGTTCAGAGAGAACACGAATCAAACACTCAATTAAAAAGATAAGATCATATAAAAAATGATGAACAAGTATATGCTAATATTATCGCATAGGACAGCACAGCGCAAAGCACTACAACAGTGACTGAACTAGACTTGTATTATTATTAATTGCATGATAGCCACGTATGGAATAAGCGAACATATATAGCCATCTCTTCTCCAAACAGATCAAATGGAGTGGCTCACAGTTGCGCGCGCGCCTAAGGGGGGTGTTTGGTTCGTGGTACCAAGTTAGATGGAATGATCTTGTTCAGAATGGTGTGGTTCGCTCGATTTTGTTGAATGACATGATACAACATCTGGGCAAAATATTTCTCACCAAATCAACTAAATGGAACCATCTCATTCGGAATGGAATGGTTCCATCCGCTAAATCAAACAAGTGGACAATGCCTCGTTTGGAATAGAATGGTTCCATCCCACGAACCAAATGCCCCCTAACGCCACCAGGCATGTCCAAGAGTTATCGATGCAATTATCAATTTAATAAATTTTATTAATCTAAGCTTCTGGTAGAAGCTAAGCACTATATTGAGTGGTATTTTTTGTTCATTTGATGGGCATACAATGGTATATTATAAACCTGTTGATGTGACATTTTCTTTGATTGTGTTTTGTTCTCAGCTTTAGGGCCTATTCATATTGGCTTTTGCTGGTGGCTTTTAGCTACAACTGACGTGTTAGAAATAGTCCCACATGGATTGTGGGAGAGGAGCAAGCACAACTTATAAGTGTGAGAGAGCCCCCACCCATTGGACTAGTCTTTTGGGGGGAGAAGGCCTAATACCACTTATAATGTTGTTGCTCCGTTGCTCCTTGGGCTTAGTTATGTTCAGCTCATTTAAACCTGTGGCACCCAGTTGGACCTAGGCATGCGGCCAGGGTCCAAAGTTGTAACAATTGGTATCAGAGCCCATGTGCCTAACATCTCATTGGACCTTGTGGTTGCAGAAATGCCCAGTCCATGTGTGAGAGGGAGATTGTTAGAAATACTCCTACATGGATTGTGGGAGAGGAGCAAACACAACTTATAAGTGTGAGGGAGCCCCCACCCATTGGACTAGTCTTTTGGAGGGAGAAGGCACAATACCACTTATAATGTTGTTGCTCCGTTGCTCCTTGGGTTTAGTTGTGTTCAGCCCATTTAAACCTGTGGCACCCAGTTGGACCTAGGCATGCGGTCAGGGTCCAAAGTTGTAACATGACGAATAGTACCGGCTCATAGAAACGACTTATAGAAGCTGGGGTGTTCGTATAGGCTTATGGCTGATGAATAGAAGTGGCTGATAGAAGCTGAATGCTTTATGTAGTGAAGTGAGCTGAGGACTACATGTTTTGGGACATAATAAAATACGTAGTTTGGTACAACATGGCAAAGCACCAAGTACAAGAATACAAAATATGCACATACAACATTTGGTACCGAAATTCACCTACCAAACCACACGCGATGCTATCTCAGAGCGTGTCCATAGGCCTATCAGATCTCCCAACTGTGCCCGCTGGAGACTCAGTGTCCCCGCCCTCGCCTATAACGTAGGCCTCGTCATCATCGGTGTGCACGATGTGCTCATCAGGTGTCACCGAGTTAATGATGAAGTAGAGCATCAGCACATAACAAATGCTCATACCAGTTCTGCAAGCCGCAAGCACACTCATGTTATTGTGAGTACTACAATCGAAGCCACAAACACTAAAATAATAGCAACAAAGAGTAATATGACAGTATTTGGATACTCATGTCGGTAGCAATATGATTCATGGGATGAAGGAAGCACTGATCAGTTGGGACCCTTCCGATTGGCCCAGCTTTGCCCGACCCAAGCAAGCCAGCCCTCAGGGGTCATGAAGTTCCTGAACATTTGTTGATACCGTGTGTGCATGAATAGTTGACTCACATAGTAGTACTCATCATTGTCCTCTAGGGCACCGCTGGTAATGACTAGCTCCATCAGCTCAACCATTTGTGTCGTCTCTGTGCAGTACGGACGTGAGGTCACCGACACGGTGGAGCTATGATGGCCTCTGGACTGTTCGTATAGGTCCATGAATATCTCCAGCTGGACATCTCGGTTACTCTTTTTGGCTTTCTTGCCATCTAGAGAATCCGGGACGTAAGGGTGTTTGCCCTTACCGGTGGCAGACAGCTAGTCGCTTCACCTCGTTGTCCTCACGACTGTGGCTTGGCTCAGTGCTGAGAATGTACACATCTGCATTGTGCACACGGACTCGTCGAAAAGCCTATCCAAGAGGTCCTCGTGGCCGAGGGTGTCTTCTGGAACTTGCCGATGTCTTGCATGGTTTGCAATGAAAGGACACAGACGACAGTCGTGAGATCGGCAGGAACCACCAAGCACGATAGAAAAATCATGCGAGGGCCTCACCTTGGCTTGCTCCTCCCACCACACCAGGTTGGCCGCAATTGTCCTGATGACTAGGTTGAATCTGATGTCGGTTGTGTGGAGCTTTAGAGTCGTCCAATTAGCCAGATCCCTCTTCAGTTCATCCCACTTGTTCTTCATTTGTTTGCATGTGTACTGCCGATCGGTCCGCTTTCGAACTTTTGAACAAGATTCATGTATCCCTTACTGGAGAGGTAGTGTTGCTGCCAGTTTCTGGCCTCCGTTTCCTCCAAGCATATGTCAATGAAGATGTTGGTCATGTCGTCATCCCAAACAACATTGGGGGTGCGCTTCGAGGCCATCTCTACAACCTGGAGATGGCAGTCCGCGCAATGGGCGATACAACAATCACGTACGAATAAATGAAATGAAATGACAATCACCGCGGAGTTGTACTACAGACCACGCGCAGACGAAGTAGGACACATGGCTACGAGAGGCGGATTACCTTTAGTCGGCGACGAGGACGGGGAGGAGGGGGACGCGCTGCACGTCGAGGCAGAAACCATAAGTGGGCGGTGCATGTCAGGGCAAAGGCATGTCGGGGCTGTAGGATCGGATCGGGGGGCAGCGGGTAGGAGACTGGGCGAGGGGGCGCCAAATCGGGGTTCATGGAGCCACGATCTGGCAGAGAGGGGGCGCCGGAGGGGTGGACGGTGGCGATTGAACTGGAGCGGGGGAATCTACGAGTTGGGGGACCGGGCGAGGGGGGCTGCTGGATCGGAGTTCAGGGAGCCACAATTTGGGGGGCGTCAGACGACGGATGGGATCAGAGGGGTTAGCGTCGGGAGAGGTGAAATGGGGAAGTGACACCCCGTGCGATTGTTCGCGTTATATGAACAGCCGGTCTCGCGGGGGCTTCCAAAAGTAGCTACGGGAAGCACCCCGTTCAAATACACTTTAGCTTTTGGGAGCTGAAGCCAGAAGCCGAGACGTATATTTAGATAAGAAGATATAGGATGCCATTTTTTCCCGATCCGGTTGCTTCGATCTTCGAATATCCAATGCAGCCTGTTACTAACGTGCCTACTGTACAAACGAATGACAGGTAAAATGGGTAAAGAGGAGGCAAAACAGGCAAGCAAATTGCCGTCTGAATTCTTAATCCATACATCACCCAAGACATGCTCCTATGCAGAAACGCACATATCAGACCCACATGGGTCCGTACATCAGTCAGGCTAATTGAACTGATTTTAGTCTAAAGCAAAACGTGCCTATGTAAAACCTAGAGGGCTAAAGCTAAACTTTAGTATGAACAGCTTCACTATACTTGATGACAAATAATATATTCCACAAAAGGTCCATCCTACAGTTGACCATGGCAAGCTCCAGTGTTTGCCCCCTTGGTGCAAAAGTCCTAAAGTTCTCCTTCATGTGTGATCATGTACAACCGATGAAGAATTGTCACAAAAAGTATGCCAGATCCGCAATCTCATCATCTGCAAAAACCAACACGGAACAAAAATAATCAGGATGACACAAACATCTGAGCCTTGATTCCAAGAGATGGGAACTCGATGCTTACTGCAACTCACTGTCTCGTAACGCGAGTTTAGCCGTGTCCTTCCACAAGCACACCTCCATTTCTTTCTCGACGAGCTTCTTCTCCGCGCATCGCAGCTCCAATTCCAGCTCTTCGATTCGCTCCTGGTTTCTCTGATGGAGAAGCTCATGAAGCCTTCTCTCCAGCTCAACAGGAGACACTCCATTGTATTCAGCGTCGTCGTCGTCTTCATCCTCAACTACTTCACCCATACCATCGTTGAGTTCTTGCTGGTAGTCAGTAATCTCATCCACTGGCTGAATTTCAAAGAAACGTCAACGTTAACACAAAATAGAGACAACTCTGTCTTAATCTCAGCACAACATTTTGCTCACTCCACAGTGAATGCAAACGAAGACAAGCATATACCTCTGTATCACATTCTTCTTCTGGGAGGAGTGATGGAATATCTGAACCGTAGTTAACCTGAAGACGCTCGAGCTCGGCGTGAAACTCTTCTTCAAGCACATCCATTCTCATGCAGCAGCCATCCTCGGAAGACTTCTCGTAGCTCACAACCTCCATACTGGACGAAGTGACCTGATCCTCCAAGTGAACATTTGCGCTCTCATTCTCATTCCTATCCGTGACACAACTCGATGTGGTAGATTCAAGACTGTGGGCTTTCGAAACATCATGACCATCGTTGTTCCTCCTAACCTGGTCTTTGATCTCTTTCAGAAGCGTCTCCATCTCCGCACGCACCTTGACCATCTTGTTGAATTCGTCGGATGTCTTGGCCAGGAGGAACACTAGGCTTAAACCAACGCCGAGGTCTGAAGGCCTCGTATCGCTGTTGGTTTCGCATACTGAAATTGCAGAACAGGGAGTCTTAGTGATTGATAAGTAAACATGATCTGATATATATCAATATATGGCTGATTTCTGACTCCAAAATATGGATTTTAAAGAGAATAATCACTTGGTTGCTAGATACTCATGTGAAAAATCGAAAATCCACCTTTTCTTTATACAATAAAAGCACGGTCTTGCACTAGCAATCGAACTACAAGCGTGAGACTGGGACTGCGAGTTGAGACTTCACAGTGCAGCCTGTAGGTCTCAGGAATGTCGGTACAATTTGTGTCATATGTACATGGCTTGGCTGCTGCCTTCCACCAAGCAACAACGAAAAAAGAGCATGCGACATGTTTCTCTGGGTAAGCCTGAAGAACAGTGGTTCACAGGGCCTCTTAATTCAACTCACTCAATTGATAATGATGTCAGGTACTCAGGTGAAGGAAACTGTGCCATGCCTTCTGATTCTGAGATGTACAGAATTTCTCCAGACGTTTCTTTTATCATCTGCAGCATGATCAAACGTGATTATGCTTGTAATTGCTCAGATATGTTCGGTCAGACTTTGGCCTGGAGGTCTGGAGTGGTGAGATCCTCCTCTAAGGTGTTGATGACAGGGTGGGGACTAGGGAGAGAATGCAAGTGTGCTTCTTGATGGACTCCAACAATTTAATGAGGTCTTAGGTGATGTCCATGTCCTGCAATTCCATCATCTGCGAAGTTGACCCGCCATGGCCGCAGCCAGTGGCGGATCCAGGAAATTTTTTTGAAGGGGCTGAAGTACCTTCAGCTCGACCTCAGCCCCTTCTACATTACATCCATGGCTAAAAATTTAGGGGGGCTCCAAGGGTCCGGTAGCGGTAGGGGGGCTTGAGCCCCCACCGCTGGATCCGCCGCTGGCCGCAGCTGCGGCGTCGAGTAGGGGTCCACCGCACATGGCAGAGGAACAAGAGTCCTCCCAGGGAAATGAGTTGCCCACGGCGCGCTTCCGCCACCACTCGCCGGAGCTCGGTCGCCTGCCGAGGATCCTCTCTTCCGGGCGCCTCCTGTCCTGAACATAGGTTGTGGGAGTGGAAACTGGAAAGGCTGAGTAATTAAAGGGACCCTTTCGTAAAAATCTCTCGGCAACCTATTTTTGTTCCACACATATCATCCGTACAATCTTGATCTAACGGTTAAAAGCCCCCAGAGTTTGCATCGCAAATATTGTGCGCGATCCAAATCGGGGTGTCAAACAATAAAGGATAGGTTACGTGTTATTCTAAAAAATGCCTTTGAGTCAATCTTGGACATCGAAGCTTGATCGGACGGCGCTCGTGAACCCAGTGGTGGTTCACGGAGGCTACCTCCTCCTCCGTCTCCCGGAGCGCGCCCGCCACGGCAACCACCGTGCCGCCCCTTGTTAGCCGACGCGGCGAGGTCACCAGGACAGTGAATTGGCCGAAGTCGCTACCGGAGACGGCCAGCCGAGCTCGCTTGGGGTTAAGGCAGAGCTGTCCTCTCCCCTCGCAGCCGTCCGTGGTGAGTGGTGACCACCTCTCCGCCGTCCGCTCCGCCTACATAGAAGGCGAATAGCGCCTTCGTCGTGGGCATGGGGAGCTAGGCGTCTACTCCGGCAGTCCGGCGGCGTGCTCGTGTAGTCGCTCGCGTGATCATCCATCACCATTGGGTGACGATCGAGGAACACAGGACATAGCTCATAGCATCGCCATTTTAGCGGATTTAACATCAGAATCGCCGTGAAACTATGGGGAAAACACCTCTTATTTAACCAAGAAAACCGCGACCTTGCACGAGTAAAGAATCGAACCGCAAACCAAACGCAATCCTAATTACACCGCACCTTTGACCCCGAAGAAGACCAAAACGACGAACTCGATCACGCACCTGAGGTGGAGAGGGACGGGTGCACGCATTTCTCCACCGCAATCTCCTCCTTCCCCTTCCCACCTCCGCCCTTCCTCCCGAGCCTGGCCAGCCGGGCCCACCTGAACCTCGGCAGCAGCGACCCCGCCGCCGGGGAGCGCGGCGTCACCACCGGCTCCTCGACCCCGAGTTCCTCGCCGTCGTTGAGGTAATCCAGGATCCTCCTGTTCCTCCTCTCGGGACAGGCCATGAGAAGGCTGCGCCCGCCTGCGCGCCGTCCGAGAAGAGGTGGGACGAGTCAGAGGGGAAGCAAAGCCGAGGGGGAAAGGCAAAGCGGTTTTCAAATTGGAGCGGCTGGCGTGGAATGGATCGCGGCCGTGTGGGGAGGGAAGGTGGGGCCCGCAGACAGCGGCTCATCCGTCCTCTGATGGCTGGAGCCTTAAAGATCACACATGATTTGTAGGTCAGGTGTTGCATTTCGATTTGAATGTTGAGCACCAAGAATTTAGAAAATAGGAAAGTGCCTTTATATTTTTTTAATAATAGTTTGTATTCACTTAACACTTGTACACTTGTATACAACCAAAAAAAACATAAACTCCGAGACTGATGCAATTGTTGCTGCTTAGCTTAGCTAGACTAGAGTGCCAAAGCACAGGCCTCTCATGTTTTTAGTGGGCATTCAGTTCAACAATCACTTATGCCTTTTTTTAATTGTATTTAGTTTTTTACTATATTTGATAATAGTTTATTTGACGTAATTAGATTTTAAAAAATAAAAAATAAAAAAAAGTTAGCCTATCACAAATAATACGAAGAAAAAACGTAAAAACAAAAAACCAAATAAAATAAAATTAAAAAACTGAAACTAAAATACGCGAGGCAATTGACCCCTGGGCCTCTCACTCTCAAGAGTGGAGAGATAGCAAAGCAAGAATCATGGGAACGTGGAACCTGCCACTGGCTAATACCCACGCTTTATCTGACCGGATCAGCTTAACCGCAAAGCAAGCTAGCAACAGACAAACCGAGCAGACAGAACAACAAGACCCCGGACCCGAACGAATGCCGAATTAATGATTCCGTTCTTTTCACATCACGGCTGATGTTTTTTCAGCTACAACTAATATATTTAATAAATAGTACTATAACTAATAGAAATCAAAACTAAAACTCGACTGAAAACAGAAAAAAAATGAAGCAACTAAACCATCATCATATCATAGCCTCCGATTGGCCGGCCTCCGTCGCTGGCCCGGCGCGACCGCTAATACCAACTGCTCCTGTTCCGCCCGAAAGATCGCATCCTTAGGGCCTGTTTGGTTGGCAGCCAAAATTTTCATGCCTAACCTTAGCCGCGCCACAATTTCTTAGGTGAGTCTTTGGTTCATTGCCACAGTTGTGGCTTGCCACACTTTGTTAGCCATATGGCCCACGCGACATAGACTCAGTCTTTTGCCTAACTTTGCCTAAGGTGTGGCGTGGAATTTGGACGCCACAAAAAGTGTGGCACGCCACACTCGACTAAGGTTAGGCGTGGCAAGATTAGGCATGAACCAAACAGGCCCTTATGCTCTCTGTTCGTGCGTACCTACTTGGGAGGCATTTAACCAGCAACAGTGCAGCGGCAGCAAACGAAAGAATCTCGCCTTCATCTTGATGGGTGCCGCTCATCTTATGCGGATAATTATTATGGCATTAACTAAGCGATTAAGCCAAGGCTGTCGTGTTGCCGAGGCGGTGGGATGGAATGTACCATCCGAAGCTAGCCGGTTAGATTTGCCTAATTCCTTTGATCCTTTTCGAGATGTTCGGTTAAGCTGTAGAACTTAAGGAGAGGTTGACAGGAGGTTTTCGCCTGAGTTTTTTTTTTTTTTGCCAGCCACAAGAACAAACGGCGGTGGGGAAGAGATGGGATCTTGTGGTAGGAATGTACTGTGCCGGGGTGACAAGCTCTTGCGTCCGCGTACTGCTCCTGCGATGCGACGGAGCAGGGCTGCCCAACGAATATCCAGTGTGACGGAATAGATCTGACTGCCGCGAGTGGATAGGAGCACGACCTTTCTGTCCTTTCATTCTTATCCATTTCCATTCTTTCTTGCTCTGTATTGACATGTTTAGAAAGAGGTGCACGCAAGTGGTCGTACCGGAGTGGTTGTCGGGCATTACCGGAGATGGTGTCCGTTTATTTTAGCTTCAGTTTTTATCTTTAGCTATGATTATGATTTTATAAAGTTACTATATTATATACTATAATTAATTTGTAGATTATTTTAAAAAATAATTTATTTAAAAACTAGTTATTAAGAAAAGCTGAAAAATAATTTTAGAAACTAAAAAGAAAAGGATGGGCTCCGTCCCAGCAAGTTCGAATCCTGCCGACTACGGCTCGTGGGCCAGGAGCGTTACGGCTAATTGGGCTTGTAGCCAGGAGCATTACGGCTAAGTGGGCTCGTGTCCCTTCCTCCGCGTGACATCTTTCCCATGTCGCCGTTTTCCGACCCGTTGTTGTGGGCCTCCCCAATCTGGGCCGTCCAGTTCGTTATTAGTCCTTTTAAACTCAAAGGTTTTAACTTTTAATGAGAAATTTATTTCATTTTAACTTGACAATATGTTTGGACTATTTTTTTTCCTGAGGCGTATAGTTGGCTAACACAACTTGAGAGTTGAGCAAGCGAGAGGTCACGGGGTCAAATCTATATATCTAAAAATAACTAGTGATATTAAAGATATCTTCTCAGTTTTAAAGAGTAAGAAAATCACACAACAATCTCTTAAATAAAAATTCTTAAAAATTCTCTTATTACTTGAAAGAAAAACAAAAAAAAATCTTATACGTCTATTGAATGGTCCATCTACGTTATAGCGGTGAGGATCGTTTCGAAAAAAGAGAACAATTATATTGATCTCCAAGAATACGAGGTCTCCCTTTTTTAAGAAGGACATCGCATAGTATTCTTGCCCCTATCTTCCGATCTGGATTGTGTTCAAAGGGAAAAAAAATCAACGCTGAAAAAAATCACCTGTCTGGCTGTCTTTGGAATCCATATCATGTACGAATCGTCGAATCCGTCTCTAATCAATTGTCCAAAGTAAGATAGGCGTTTTCTTTCCGTAAATTCTCCACAGTCCCCATGACCACACCGTACACCAAATAGCCAGCTCCACCTCTACAGCTCCGCTCATAAGCACTACGCCTAGATCACATCTGTCTGCTAGAAGTGCTCCTCTATAGATCGGCGATGCATGCAGCCACTAATCATCGGCTGGCAGTAGATTCCGGAGAAAACAACACCACAGAATCTTTAGCACTGTGACATCGAGAACCTGGAGCTACAGTTTGATTCGAAAGGTAAAACCATATGGATGAAGATCGAGGGGGTCACTCGATCTAGATACTATGTCCATACAACATTCTTCTTAGGGCTTGTTTGGCAGAGCTCCACCAGCTCAGATTCACCAAAAACAGCTTCACTCCATGAATTTTTACCGAAACACTCCAGCTCCACGAAATTTGGATCCACCAAAATACTGGATCTAGCTCCAGATTCATTAAATCCATGGAGCACCTCCAGGGGTGCTCCACGAAAACTTGTTTCGTATCTACTCGTGAAGTTAGGTGGTAATTACCCACCAATGCCATTGGTTACACATCCATCCGAACCGTTTTTTTCTTTTCTATTCGGCCTTCCTATCCATCCCAACCGAGGGACCGAGCGCAGCGCTCCTCTCCTCGCGCCGCCACCTCCGGCGCTCCGGCGAGCCGCCTCCTCGCGACCCTCCTCGCGCCGCCACCTCCGGCGATGGCTGGATCTGGTAGATCCAGCCCCCCTCTACCTCCTCTGGCTAGCGCAGCGGCTGGGGGCTCGACCGCCCAGGCCGGCGCAGGGGCTGGGGGCATGGCCGCCCTGGCCGACGCAGCAGCTGGTCTTCCGTCAGGGGTCTCTGCATCGCAATCGAGAACACGTGCTCCGTCGACCAACAAGAGGGCAAGGGATGATGAGGTATGAATATGCAATGTGCTCCGTCGACTCAATTACCTACTTACAATTTGTTGCTTGGCATGCATATATCAAGGAATCTGTAACATACAATTGATTCTCTCAATTCTTTGGTGTAAGATTAAATATGCATAGTAATTAATTGACATTTGTATATACATATTGGTGGTGGGTGTTGTCTGAAATGTGATGAAAGGAGATGGCAACGCCATCTGCCATTGTGGACACAGCCGGTTTTTCTATATGCAATATGGTATTGAATAAAATGAGTTCAGTTTATTGCAATGGATGAAAGCACTGAGTTCCTTCACCTGATCCTTAGTGGCGATGGTGAAGGATACAATACTACAAGCGAATTCCAAGTTTGGGATGTTCTGGACTTGTACTTCTCAGAAAATGATGTTAGTACAAATGGGTTTGATAGCTTAATGGGTTTTAAAAATGATGTTAGTACTTCTGGGTTTTTATGATCTAGTTTGTTCAACCTCGTGTCTTCTGCAACTTTCTGTCATTCTCTAGTTAATTTAGGATGCTGATGGTGTTATATCATCTTTGGATTAATGGACTTGAACTCTGGAAGCTAAATACTTATGTCTATGCTTCCTTTTTCCAGATTCTCTAAAACACATCGCTGAGAGAACACTGTTGACTTGGTTAACATATGGCTTACTTAAATATATGACATTGTTAAGGTAGCATCATCAGGGGTAATAAACTAATAAATAATAATAAGCTAATAGTTCTATAGCAACTTTTTTTGTTACAAGATAACCCTCATTTTATTTATATGTAACTTGAAATTTGAACTCTATTGCTATTATAATACGTCTCTGTCCGAGTGGCCTAACAAAGATTGGTACAAAATTTTATTTTAGAGTACCTGCAATTTGGTCAGCTGCTTCGTTCGTATGTCAACAACAAAACTATTATCTCACGAAAATGACAGGACACACATAAGCAAAAGTCAAATTTGGTTTTAGATGGAGAGGAATGCAAATGTGAATAGTTGTATTGCAATTACCAAAGGGGCAATATATAGAGTACATGGATACAACACAAGAGTAAACCTAGAAGTTATGCATATGCCTAAACCCTAAACCCTAAACCTAAACGGGTCAACCGGGAGCTATGCATGACACAAGTGTGCTATACAATGCAATCAATGTGGACGAAAAATTCTTCCCACATCCTCCACAAGGTAATATGAATGAATAATTAGTCATTTAGTCTATTTTGTCATGATAGCAAATATTCACTTATATTGTTTTGACCATGTGTAGGCAAATACTATGTTGTCGATGCCGGATATCCTAATCTGCCCGGCTATCTAGCTCCTTACAAGGGTGAAAGGTATCATATGCCGGAGTGGCATAGAGGTATGGAACCCAAAACACCTAAGGAAAAATTCAATCGTATTCAGTCTTCTATTCGAAATGTTATTGAGAGGTCTTTTGGAGTTTTGAAAGTGAAGTGGCAAATTCTATACAAGATGCCCAGCTACCCGATGTGGAAGCAAAAAATGGTTGTTGTTGCTTGTATGGTCCTTCACAATTTTATTCGTGAGCATGATAGTGAAGATTCGGACTTTGCTTGTTTCGATCGTGATCCTTATTTTGTCCCAACAATACCGGAAAGGTATAACCAATATGCAGTTACATCGGATGGTTCTACTTCGGAAGCCAATGCCGCCACTATGGATGTATTTCGTGATGATTTGGCCACGGCTATTGCTCTTGCTTGGAACTAGCATGTAATGGAAGACTAGTCTTCATTTAATCTTTAGTTATTTTTATGTATGGACAATCGCAATAGTGTTGAGACGTTGTCATGGACATGGGTTAATTAATTATCTATCTTGTGCGTCAATGTTGAATGCTCATGAATATTTGTGTCGAGATATTGCATTTGTGTTCACAAAAAATACGCCATTTTTTGTGAATAAATATGAACAAAACACGTGTGCTATATGAAAAATATATATATACCATACAACCCCAAGGGCAAAACAGGCCATTCCCACCAAAAACTCAGTTTCGTGGATCTGGAGCTGCTGTGGAAGCCAAACAGTTTGTCCAGCTCCATGGTGGGATCCCAGATTCACGGTGGAGCTGCTCCACGGTGGATCTGGTGAATCTGGAGCTGGTGGAGCTCTGCCAAACAGGCCCTTAAAAATACTCTGGTAATGGTTATTTGTACATAAGCACAGCAGTTCTGTGAAACTTTGGCAGCCAAGGCCCCGTTTGCCCGAACTCCGGTTTCAATAGAAGCTAGCTCTAGAGAAAATAAACAGGTGTTTGGCCAAACAGTTGACTCCATCTTCTAAGTTTCTCCACTTTGCTAAATTGGCCTACAACCTTATCTTCCTCCTCTTTCATAAGGGCAGGTTTGGTATTTCTCCTCTTAAAGTCATTTGGACTGGCAAAGCAGCTACCCTTCCCTTGCTTCTTTCTTCTAGTGCAAATTAGGCTCCTCTAGAGCTGGGGCATGTGAAGCCGGACTCTGGATCTCGAGCGTTCGGACAAGCGGCTCAAGCTTCTCCTCAGAAGCCCATTTGATTATTACCTATCATAAACGATTTTTACTTACAAACCGTTTGTGATTGTCAGCTATCACAGACTGTTTTTAGTTGCAAACCATCTGTGATATTTACATCACAGACGGTTCGAAAACCGTCTGTGATAACATTCGATTATCACTGACCCATAAATTCAAACGGTTCAGAAAACCGTCAGTGATAACGTTTATGAACCGTCTGTAATATGGTTTTCTGTAGTAGTGCCAGCTATTGAGCCGGCCAAACGGCACCTAAAAGGCATAAACTAGGCTTCGTTCGGAACACATGGATTCCACAGGAAAACGTTCGATTCCAGTAACAATCGAGAAAAATCCTTGCGTTACAAACGAGCCCTAAAGCGTGTGGAAAGAATATGTCTATGCGGGAGTATCCTCAAACCTAATCCACTTCAACTACCCCATGGCTCCGGATTGGATAACGTTTTGCACGTTGTTCCTGCTACTTTATCCAATTGGTCTGTGGTCCCTGAAGAGAAATTCACACAGAAATTTGGCAGGCAAGCAATACCGCAGGGTATTAGCAGTACCAGTTAGAAGAGTGACGGTTTACAGCTGTGCCCTTGACTAAACGCTGCATGCTGCACGACCATAACGAACACTTGTACTTTTGAAGGCAACGAAAGTAATCAGAGATGTTGCTACATGCATTCCACTTACTTGATTCCCTTAATTTGGACGCTCTCCGGTAACCTAAGCTAGAAGCTAGCAGAAGAGAGTAATCAGAGCTAGCAGTATTCTGCATGCGATCGACTGTCAGCTTATTCTTTGCTTGTCCCTGCCTGCCGATCGGACCATCCGAATTCGCCGATGAGATCTTGGTTGGAATCCGGCTAGCTTAGCTTAGCTCGCCGTGGAATATGTGATGCGATCTGCTCATCTTGGTCAAGTTCAGCAGGAGGAAAAACAAGTGTTTTCTTTTCAGTCCACGCCGCCCCGTACGTTCGGCTTCGCCCGGTTGCCCGCGGATTGCGACTCGCAACGACGACCAGCGGCGGAGGGAAGGGGGGCTGGCCCCCCTATGTAACTTGATTAGCATTAGCCCCTACTAATTAATGTGATTAAGTAGCAGTTTCGGTTGAAGCTAAAAGCACACGAGTTAGTACATGGTCTATTAGCCCATATCATCTATCTACCCTTTTATTTTTACCAAACACTGAAAGCTAGCATCGAGTCTAATCTGTACTGCATAATGTCATAAGTGCACCCTAACTTTCTAAGAAAAGTGCAAAATATTTGATTTCTCTATACAATTAGGACTTGGTCGAACATTTTTTTATATATATCAAGTTTTCGTCACACCGTCGAATTACTCAGAGGCTTAGTGAAGTGCAAATATACACCAAACTGGGCCATCGAATAGGGTGACTCTATGAAGTGTAAATTTACGCCAAACTCCACAACGATGATCACGATATGTATTTGGTTTCTATATTATTATGACAATATGAGCTCCAATTATTATGTGATATAAAAGAATTTCTTTGAAAGAAAACTTTTGTTTTTATCAATATTTCAAGGGAGTGTCTATACAACATTTGACTATTTTTGAGGATAAAATTAATCAGATTTTGTGCCGTTAGATGGAGATCTAACGCCCTAGATCATTTTTTTGGAGGAGGGCTTGTATGGGTGGATCCGTTGGATGGAGATCTAACGCCCAGATCAATCTGACTATTTTTATCCTAAAAATAGTCGAATGTTGTATAGGCATTCCTTTATTTCAAAGCATCTATATTATGATAGAATTGTAGTAGTAAATTCACGTCTATTCTAGGCAAAATCCTGGCTTCGCCTTGACGATGACTTCACAAGCTTCTCACTAGAGACTACCTGTGCAAGAGATTTTCATCTCTGGAGTCTTACACGAAGCTAACTATTCCCTCCTGTTATAAAAGAGTGACGTCAGAATATATGCAGTTAAATTCTATTAATTTTATAAAAATATTATGGTTTGAATGTATGAAAATGGCATGAGTGAATCTGTCATAAAAAAAATGTTCATAGCATTGTATTTTTATAGCTTTTTTCAAATATAAAATAAGAAAATTTAATAGTCAAAGGAGCATATTCTTGACTTTAAAAAGTTTAAAACATCACTCTTTTGTGACTGAAGGGAGTAGTACATTAACCATTAGGCATGTTTGATAGTATTTTCGTTAAAACTTACACGATCAATTGGCTTGTCCATACTCGTAGAAGAGATCTATTATTATATTATTAAAATAAAGTCAAAAGAAACCACTACGTTCATTTTTAAGGGCTAAAAATTCTCATGTTAATCTGAGAAAAAAAGAAAAATCTGCACTGCCGATTGTGGTTGATTCAGATTATAACAATGCAGATCCATTAGATATATATTATTTATCTTTCCTTTGGAATTTGGGTTTCATCTCAACTGTAAAGTTGTAGATCTCGTTGAAACCCTTCAAATAAGTATATATAAGCCATATAAAATTTTGCTATTTTATCTTTTAAGACTAGTTATTTATATTGTACCGATATATTGTCTTTATGATATCTCCTGTTATCATAGACGATTTTTATTATGAACCACCTGTGATGTCTCGCCATGTCACCGATCTGCGGCATATCACTCAGGATCTCGATCTCACCTGTCCATTCTCTCTGCATCGAACGGCAGGCATCATTCTCCTCCCCACCTCTCACCCCTTATTAACTCCCTCTCCCTACTTGAAGAACCAATACCACCAGTACTACTCCAACTCATTTGTGCGCAGCAAGGGTGGGAAGAGGTTCAGCAAAAAGGGAAGATAGAAAGGAAGAAGGCAATGGCAAATCTGCATTATTCTATGTCGTCGGTATAGAAGCTGAAAATGGTGTTCATTGCCTTTTTGTTTCTGCTACTTGAAAATTTTTCCGCACCACTTATTTTAGATTGTAGTTTAATGAAGGATGTGTAAGTCTAGTTTGCATTTCTTATAGTATAAGCATTTTTCTGAATTTATAGCCATGAAATTTATCTTTATAAAATTGTAAGTGTCCTCTTGTATATGCAATGCTATGGAAAACCTACTCGATATCTTGTGATGTTGTAATGGTAGATTCTAATCTTAATGAAAATAGAATGTGGTACTGTGTTTGTTAAGGTATTTGTTTGTTTTCAAATAATATAGTTAACATTTCCTGAGGCTAGCTGAAAAATAGAAGAAATTTAGGTATGGAATGAATTATCACAGACGATTTTGTAGTATAAATCGTATGTGATGTGTGAGTATCACAAATAGTTGGTATAGAGAACCGTCTGTGATGGGAAAGTATCACAGACGATTCTATATACCAACCATATGTGATACTCACACATTACAGACGGTTGGTAGCTAGAACCGTCTGTGATGTGTGAGTATCACAGATGGTTCCAATTATAACTGTCTGTGATGTATTTATCACAGACGGCTCACAAACCGTTTGTGATAAACTCTGATTATCACTGACACATAAATTCAAACGGTTGAAAAAACCGTCTGTGATGATAGTTTTGAACCGTCTGTAATGACTCTTTTTGTAGTAGTGGCATTTAGTAGGAATGTGAGTATCTGTGAGGCCCTCGAGCCTCCACAAAATTTCTAGCATGTGATATGCATGTATGTGTGCGCGTGTGTGAGGACATGAGTGTGATATGTGTAACACCCCCATTTCTGGGAGTATTATGAAACCCTCGCAACTGCCCAGGACTGTTCAACTGCGAGTTACATCAATCGAGTGTATAACATTGCCAACACGTGCTTAAGACAAAAGCCGGCTTTATTACAATATAAAGGCATAAAAGCCAAGTTTTACAATAGGGCAAACGGCCCTTAGATACATTACAGAAAAAGGACGCCACAGGCACGCCTGAGTGGAAGACGACCCTAATTCCACGTATCTTGATCTCGAAAATTCCACCTCTTCGCCTTCATTTGCCTCCTCATTGCTGGCTAATTTCTGTTAATATTTTTAGCAAGTATGAGTACAACTACCGTACTCAGCAAGTCACACGGAGTCCAACAATAGCTACATGCATGGGATATCAAGTGATGGGGAAAGTTTGTTATTTCATGTGGATGCAATTTTAGTTGTAAACAGATTTTAAACATAAACTCGTAGCTTTCTATAAGCTTTAGGGGGTTTTCAAGGTTCAATTACCAGACCACCAACATTACCAAATCCTTTCCAAATCTACTTATGCCTTGTTGCTGGATTCACCCATTAAACATAACTCCATTGACCGGAAGTACGGCGTATTCGAATACCATTCACTACTACTACAGAAAAGACCATCACAGACGGTTCAAAAACGTCATCACAGACGGTTTTGTGAACCGTCTGAATTTATGGGTCAGTGATAATACGAGGTCATCACAGACGGTTTTCGAACCGTCTGTGATTTTAATATCACAGACGGTTTTTAACTAAAAACCGTCTGTGATATTAAATATCACAGACGGTTCTTAACTAAAAACCGTCTGTGATATTTATAAATCACAGACGGTTTTTAACTAAAAACCGTCTGTGATATTTATAAATCACAGACGGTTTTTATTATAAAACCGTCTGTGATATTCTCTTCTACTCCTAAACCTATTTCTGTTTATTGGCTAGCCTCAGGAAATGCTAGTCATGCCCTCTGAAACAAGCAGATCAACATGTATATGTATACATATCCAATTCACATCTCAATTCATTTCACAAACATAAAACATCCATTTTTATTAAGATTAGAGCCTACCATTACAATATCTCAAAACAACGAGAAGGTTACACAACAAGAACAGCAGGTTACACAACAAGAACAGAGAAAAAGATTACAATATCCCAAAACAACAAGCAGGTTACACAACAAGAACAGAGAAAAAGCAAAGATCTTCTATGTCTTCTCGCCCCTGATGCAACGCATGAGCTGGATGCCTTCTCGCCCCTGCGGTGTCTTGTCTCCCGTAGACTTGTGCGTCGTCTGCAAGGAGGAGGAGAATAGCAAGGACGAGGAGAATAGCAAGCAGGAGGACAGCAAGGAGGAGGACAGCAAGGAGGAGGATAGCAAGGAAGAGGATAGCAAGGAAGAGGAGACAGGCTGGGTTTGGTTATATTTATAGGGGAGGGAGAGGGAGGGAGAGGCGGGAGTTCGAAATTTTTGGCGCGGGAACGGAGATTGGGTTGAAGAGGATCGACGGGCCCAGCGGTCAGATTATCACAGACGGTTCTATTGGCTAGAACCGTCTGTGATGAATGCATATCACAGACGGTTCTATATATAGAACCGTCTGTGAATTAGAGCACAGAATTTTATATACCGATGCAATATAAACAACTAGTCTGAAAAGATAAAATAGCAACGTTTTATATAGCTTATATATACTCATTTAAAAGGTTTCAACGAGATCTACAACTTTGTAGTTGAAGCAAAATCCAAATTCCGAAAGGAAGACCAAGAAAAAGGGCAAAAACAGACACCAAAAACTTGCGACGCAGGTTTAGGTCCAAAGATGGCCGATTTTCGGGATCTTGGAGGGCGACTGGCAAGAACGTTAGCTTTCCAACGAGTACAAGAACGTCGAAAACGGACACCGTATGCAAAAGTTATGCCCGTTTTACTGAAGGTGTCTCAAAACTGAATCATACTCGGACTTAAGCGGGAATATTTGAAATTTTGAGGGATTGCAAGGCAGGAAACGTATCACAGACGGTTTTTAATAAAAAACCGTCTGTGATAATCTGGTTTCACAGACGGTTTTTAATAAAAAACCGTCTGTGATATTCCAGATTATCACAGACGGTTTTTTATTAAAAACCGTCTGTGATATTCCAGTATCACAGACGGTTTTATAATAAAAACCGTCTGTGATAATCTGAAATATCACAGACGGTTTTTATTATAAAACCGTCTGTGATATTGGAATATCACAGACGGTTCAGCGGTAAGAACCATCTGTGATACTACTTTTTCCCGCCATAAATACCACAGACGGCCTCCAAATTAAAACCGTCTGTAATAGTGTACATCACAGACGGTTTCACAAAACCGTCTGTGATTTAGCGTCTACTATTAGGCTTTCTGTAGTAGTGATTAGTCATGACTTTGCAAAGCTGCCCTGCTTTACCCACAAGATTCCTTAACTCCGCGCTAATGAGTTAAGAAAACAAGGTTGTTCACTGCTCAACTGTTTATATAGCCTCTACCTAGTAGACTTCCTCAACAAGCCCAGGTCATAACCTCTGACTTATCTCAGCCTACTATTGTGTGGACGCCCGATAATCAATTCAATAGTAAAAACAGTAACTGCGCCTACTTCCATACGGCCCTTCTTAACTCCCTTCCATATGTACTCACACTTTGCCTTCGCCCTGCGTTTGTAGAGGTTCAATCGAATTTGAGCAGTTACTAGACCAGGTTTGACGTATCAACGCTTGAGGTTGGGCGATCACTATGTTCTTTACTCAGCATAAGGGTCTAGTCCTTGTGTTTTCAACGGTGGCAGTTTCTTCCCACAAATTCTTATCCAGTGTCACAACACTGTCACTGATTTGTGTACTTGCCTTCACCCTGGTTAAGTTCATAGGATCCAGCGATCCTCGCTTACCCCAGAACCACTTCCCAAATAAACACCAACTCTTTTACTAACAGTAGATGTTGATTCTCTAAGCTACCATAATTACAGATTATTGCTATATTCAATGTTACTATGTCTTGTCAAGGTGAATATGGCCATCAAATTAGACTGGGCTTTTTCAGGTGGTAGGACATAACTAGTATCATGTCATTGTAAGCTTTTATTGTACATAAAATAACAATGCACAAATAGCATAATGAAAATACAAGTAAATAAATAACTTAGGGAATGTAGGATCAATATGTTCAAAAATATGCGTGACTTGCCTCGCGAATTTACGATTTCAATCAACTCGTACTCTTCGGCGGGCTGGGCCTGGATCTGGGCCTGAACTTCTCCCTCCTGGTCTTGCAAAACCTCGGTCCCGGAAGCTAGCGTAAAACAATTAAAAATAATCAATTCCATGCTCGAAGGAATGAGTGAGGAATAAAAGAATAAATAAAATCCAGGAAACTCCAATAAATTGGGATTTTGGGCTTATAGGAGGGCTATATGGGGAAATGGGCCTTGGATTTGGGTTGGCGGGCTCGAAACGAATCCGGGGAGTATAAATATGTATTTTGGGCTTTGGGTCGGGTACTGTTCACCGGGCTCGGTCGGGTACTATTCCTCGGGCTTGAACCGGCTGGAACGGGTGCAACGGGCTCGGGCGAATGGGTTCGGCTCAACTGACTCGACGCGGCCCAGTCGGAGGAACAGTGCACACCGCACTGTTCTTCTTCCTCCCGCAGCCCGCGCGTATGTAGAGACAGGGGAGGGAGGCGGCGAATGGCGGCGGAGCTAGAGAGTTTTGCGACGGGATTTGAAGGCATGGGAGGGTTCCTGGGAGTGAGGGGATTCCATTTTGGACGGTGGGAGGTCCGGTGGAGGCGGCAATCGCCGGCGGCGAGCTCCTCCTCCTTGCGGCCATTTTTGAAAATTGGGACGATTGGGAGGCTCTTAGGGCGATTGGGTCGGTGCTAGGGCATCCTTGGGGTGTGGGGAGGCTTGGAGGGAAGTTGGCCGAAGCTCGGGAAGCTTGAGTAGGGCTGGCCGCGGTGGGTGTTGGCGGCGGTGAGAGGGCGAACGGCGCCGGGGAAGAGGGGTGGTTGGAAGCTCAAGGCAATAGTCGGGGGAGGTTTCTAGGGCTATGGAGGAGCTCTAGGTGGCGGGAATTGGGGAATGGAGAGACGGACACCCGACATTGCGCTAGGGCTTTGATTTGGGGCTTTCGGCCATTACCGGCAATAGGGCGAGAGAGGGAGCTTGGGGGTGCACGGTGAGCTTCAGGGGGACCGATAGGTTCCAATGGAGGGTCTTGGACGGCTTAAATAGGCCGGGAATGGCGATTCAGCGGGGAGGGGGAAATATCCATGGTGGCGGTGGCGATTTCGGGAAGTCCCGATTGCCGACGTGGATGGGGCTAACCTGGGCACTAAAGGACGGCGGTCAAGGGATGACAGGGTGGTGGCAGAGGTGTGGCTGTCGGCTGTGAGAGGAAAAGGCGCGAAGGGGGCAGAGGCGGGCGCGCACGGACGGTGGCGGCGCTGCCACGCCTGGCGGCTGGTGAGGGCGCATTTAAGGCGCGGTACGGCGTCTGACAGAGGGGGCGAGAGCTGGCAGCGGCGTGCAGGCGCGAGGAGGCGCGGAGCGTTGGCGGCGGCAGAAAAGATTGGGGCGGCGGGGATTTTTCAGACCGGCTACAGTAACCACGGGAGGAAAAATCCGTTTTTGCCGTTATGACGCCGTGGTGACAGGGATTAAGGGGTTGTGGTGCTTTGAGATTGGTGATGGTTAGGACTGTGGAGGAGATGGAGCTCAAATCAAAAGCAACTCAAATCAAATTTTGATTTTGCAAAATTTTGGTTGTTTCAATATGTATGGCGTGCACCCTTAATATACTCTTTCAAATAAAATTTAAAAGTCCACGATGAGTTAACGAACAACTCGTAGATATGGGGCATGTATAGTGTAAACCAATAATTTTGTTCAGTACATGCGATCCTTCGGTTCTGATGTTCTATGGTAAACACTAAAAATCCCAAAACATAGTGAAGGCTTTTCTCGAGAGAAAATAATCATCTATGCACCAATTACCATTGAAACTTTTAACTTACAACCTGTGCACGAAGGCAAACAATAAAATAAAAAAAAATAGAGAGAGAAACTTCAGTCAAACTTGGGATTCAGAGGAAAAACTAAATATAAAAAATTACTGACTTATTTCCTATCCCACGGCCAAACCAACAAGCAGTTACCTTGTCACCGCTCAAACAAAATCCATTTAACTAGCCCATCTCCTAGTCCAGCTTTGTCCATTTGGCGGTCGCAGAGGGGAGCATGGACGCCAGCACCATCGCCGAAGTTGACTCCCACCGGACGCCCTCACCTCCTAGACAACATACCTTCCCGGCTCCACATCCGCAACATCGTCCACGCCGTCTTGCTCTCCGCGCGTGTAGTGCTGTTCGCCTGTTCCGGGACCCTCTCCCCTTTGTTAATCTCATCGACAACCTGGTAAGTGGCACTACTACAAAAAAGAATATTCTAAATGTTTTATCATAAATGGTTTAATACAAACCGTCAGCGATAAAGTTACTATAGATGATTTTTATTTCAAACCGTCTACGACAATATCACAGACGGTTCAAAAACAAAAACAGCATGTGATGTTTATACTTATCATAGACGGTTTTGTTTCGAACCTCTGTGATATTATCATAGGTTGTTTGGGTTAAAAACTGTCTATGATACCAGCATACATCACAGACAGTTTTTAACCCGAACTGTATGTGATAATACCATATCACCGATCTGTGGCATCTCTTCCAGGATTTCTATCTCACCCATCCAATCTTTCTGTATCGAACGGTATGTACCGGTCTCCTCCCACCTCTCGCCCCTTATTACTTCCTCTCCCTCTTCCCCCAATTTCACTCTAAGAACCAATATTTCCTATTGCTTCTAGTTTATCCACTTTCTATTCCTGCTTCCTCCCCCAAAACGAAGTGTCTTGTCCTCTCGACAACACCGACTACCGTCGTGAGCTCCTACGCCTCCGGTTGTGACGCCACGGTTCACTGCACAAGACACTCTTATCCTAAGTGTTGTAAGAGTGTCTTTTGTACTATCACCATCATGAGACAACGGTGATGCTACCGTCGCTTCTCCTTCATCCCCGGTGATATGTCCCCATCAGAAATTTTTGGATGGCTAGGGTTTCGAGCATGTAAATATCGATGCTCGTGCGTGTGAAAATTAATTGTTGCTATCTTAGTTCTTATGATAATTGATGGATGGCTAGGGTTTTGACCTTTGTTGAAATTTATATTTTATTGCATGATAAAGACATAGCGTCAAAGTTTATTGCACAATGATCTTGTTATCATAAATAGGTTTGTTTTGGTTCATCTGTATTATCTGATTGCGCTGTTTTGTAACGCAATTAGATAACATTGATGAGCTAAAGGAGATCTATTTATAAGGACGCTAGAATGCAATCACAAACGGTTTTTAATTAGAATCGTTTGTGATAAATAGACTATTACAGGCGGTTATTAACTAGAACCGTATGTAATATTAGACTATCACAGATGGTTTTTAACTAAAATCGTCTGTATTGTATTTTATCACAAACGGTTCAAGAGCCATCTGTGATAGCCACCTGTTATCACAGACACATAAATTCATACGAGTTAGAAACCGTCTATGATGATAGTTTTGAATTGTCTATGATAACTCTTTTTGTGGTAGTATGGTACCTCTGTAACCGACGTCCATGGCCTTCCCCTCAGATGCTTCACGCTCATCTGCAGCTGTTGCATTGCATTTCCATTCCAAAAAGTGATAAACCCATAATCCTTGTACCTACTACATTTTCTTTTCAGAACTTGACCCCAATCAGTTTATGAACGCTCTGTTGTGTAGCTTGCCATCTTGTCCTCTAATAGCATTTTGCCATTGCTCGTATTATGTTACAGAGGAACAGGTCTACTGTTTGAAGTCATGAATCATGATGTCAGTTCGCAGCAGAATGGTTTGCTTCTTCAGTGTGCAGGATTGAGAGATGGAGTTAGGACGCGTTCCTCTCACCTACGTCATGCACCTGACAGCTGAATTATTTTGTCTTAGCTATGAGCGATTAGTGCAGGGTTTGATTGTCTTGAACAAATCCAACCTGGTTGGGTTGATGTACGCTGTCTAATAGGCAATTGATGCGGAACCACTTTTGTTGTCAAATAGAATGTACCAGTGATGCACTTAATTGAGAAAAACACGCGTACACATTTCTTTGTTCCAGTTTAATCAATGTAATTTACATTTTTGTGCAAGTTTCATGAATATACCCAAATATATGAGCTAGACATCGGCATCGTTCAGGAAAAATAGGGAAAATTGATTATTGGTCACTGAAAAGAATGGTTTTTCAGCATTTGGCACTTCTAACATTGTAATCTACAGTTTGCCACTTCAAAAATTGACCACTTCACAATATATCATTTTGACCATTTTTCTCTCTTTTCTCCCTTTTTTTCCCATGCAAAATAACCTTATTACACCGTATCTACATATCACAAACTAATGATAGTTAGATTAACTATCGATCTTAGATATGTCTTGGGAATAGCCTTTTTATATTGTTGGTTAGCCAGCAGCTCTAGCTTGCTACTTAGGTTTTGGTTTGCCTTTCCTCCATTCTTTTAATCTTTATTAAAGTTGGTTAGCCTTTTTATATTTTGGCTAAGCTAACTCTTCCTCACTCCTATATGAGATTAGGGTTCTTTGGATTACAGCCTTGTATGTATGTACTCTAGGCTTAGAGCTCTGCTATCACGAGAGATTGGCTGTAAAAACATTCATCTCTAAGTGAAACGGACATCTAAACTTTGCCCAAGTAAGTTGTACGATGAATCCCCTCATGTGTTTTTGATTTTCTTACCTTTCTTGTTTGGATTTCTCTTCTCTTGAGTTTTTATGGTGCTAAGAACGTAAAAGAGGTGGATATGTCTCTTGGAGACAAGATCTGATCCATCTAGGCATGATCTAGAGGAAGTTTATGAGGAAACTCGGTTTTTACATAATTTTGGCCTCATTGAGCGATTTCTTGATTCGAATGTTTTTATTTGATTTCTTTGGTGTTCTAACTTGCTATGACATATGAGAATACATATAGATCTATCTTGGTCATCATCTACCTACAAGTAAATTGTATTCATCGATTTTAGTTTTAACTCAGTTTTGGTGCAACCTTCCAACAAACTGAAAAAAGTCTCAATACTGGCCATAATTTTCATGATCGTTTGTTAAAATAGGTCCACAATACCTAGAGAAGATCCCTGTAAAATTTTATATCATCTGGACCTACGAATTAAATGTTCTCTCGATTTTGGTTTTTAAAAGCGGGCTGAAAACACTATTTATTTATCTGATTTTATTGTAGCAGCGGTCCGACTGCAATTGAAATAGCAGTTAGACTGCCTGGGACCGGTCAGACTGACATTCCTATGTCGGTTAGACCTCCGAAAAGTGGTTGCTTCAAGGTTTTGTGTTCTTGAACCATTTGTCTTGATACTTTGGATGAAAACATTATTTTCTGCAACTTTATAGTTGTATGAGAATAGAATCTGGAATATTTGGGGGGAAATTCGAGTTGGCACCATTTACCCTACTTTGTTGTCATCTGGTCCGACACTTGACCTTTTATTTCCTAGTTTTGTATTCAAACATATGCTGAACCTAGATCAACGGATCGACGCATGTATTCAAAAGATGTGACAATCAAATTAGATGAAATATATTGACTAGGACTAAATTGCAGGCATTCATCTTACATTTGCTTCAAAAGAATTTGCACCTACATTGTTTTCGTTTACAACATGCGATAACATCAATGCTACCTCTACCTAGCTAGATCTCGCGGCTCGATCGACACAAGCCCAAACACATCTTCACATTCAGGAATGCAATGCTAAGTTCTTTAACTGTAAGGGTCTTGCTTGCTTCAGTACATCCACCTAATGAAATGTTGCACAAATATTCCGAGCGCCTGCCGGGCAGCATGTAGAGCTAATCAAGTAAGTATATACAATTAATCTCTAGCCTAACGAACACCTCTCTCATCGTCTAGCTTCCAAGGAGATAGAGGCAACAGCGCGCCAAATCAATGGATGCATTAAGCAACTCAATATTACTGTGGCCGGTCGTGTGGTATCAAGATTTCAACTAACAACGCTAATCGAACAACTCGCTAACTGGTGCGCCCCGCCGCGACGATTAATCCTTGGACGGCGAGAGCTCGAGGATCCGGCCGGAAAGCGCGCTGACGAGCGCCGCCTTGAACCCGGGGTCCCTCGTCAGCGACACCGCCATCTGCTCCGCCAGGTTCTTCCTCACCGCCACCTCCGACGACCCCGCCACTGCAGCCACCTGTTTCTGCTGCTGGCCGGGATGCGCCCGGACGGCGGCGTCGCTCGGCGGCGGCTTCGCGGCCGCGGAAGCGCCTGCCGCGTTCTTGCCATACTGTTGCGGCGGCTGGCCGTGGTTGTGCTCGCCCTCGTACGTCGCCACCAGTATGGTGCTGTCCTCCGCGCTGCGCTGCACCTTCTTCTTGACCGGGCAAGCGGGCGCGAACGAGCACCTGAAGTAGGCTCTCGGGCACGGGTTGTCCTTGGTCACCTTCTGCCCGTATTTCCTCCATTGGTACCCATCCTTCAACACCTGCTCGTCACATTAATCGCAAATTAATTAAACCCCAAATAGATATGGCAGTAGAATTTGCGGGCGATAATTACGAGGAAGTGGAGATGGATTGTAATTAATTAGTTCTTCGTTGCTTACGAGGCTGAGGTCGGAGGGGTCGGCGTGGACGTAGCGCTTGGAGACCTTGGGCTTGCACTCCTCGCGGATCCGCTTGCACGGCTCGTGGCCGGCGGTCGCAGCGGCGGCCGACGTGCACTCCATCTGGTCGGGAACGACGACGGAGCTGCTGGCCCCGGCGAACGGCGGCGAAGGCTTGTGGTGGTGGTGGTGGCCGCCGGCGGTGTCGAGGCTGTCGCTCCGGACCCGCTTCCTGGACGGCGAGACCGAACCGCCCTCCGACGTCGACGACTGGTGGTTGGCGGCGGTACCGTTGTTGGCCGCCGCCGCCGCCGTCATGTCGTTGACCTTGCCCTGCAGCTCGGCGTACTTGGACACCACCGCACGGAGCATCTCGCTCAGCCTCTTGTTCTCCTCGCTTACCCGCCGGAGCTCCGCCTCCAGCGCCGCAACCTAAGCACAACAAGAAATCGATCCAACATCTGAGCACACTTGTTCTCGTAACCAAACACATGCACATACATGCATCATGTGACCGTGTATACCTCATGATCTTTCTTCACGGAAAAGAAGTTCTCCTCCACAAGGACCTTGGGCGCCGGCGCTTGCCGCGCCGTCGGCAGGCCGACGTTGAGGTCGAGGCTCAAGGAAGGCTGCACGATCCACGGATCCATCGCCTCCGCCACCGTAAGCAGCACTATTAATTGTACCTTTTGCGAACAGAACTAGCAAGAGGAAGTAGAGGAGGAGAAGGCCGGAAACTAAATGTGCATGAGATGAAGGGGGCATGGCTCGGAAGAGGCGGCAATATATAGCCAGAGGAGGAGGAGGAGACATGTGATACTGGAAGTTTGGTAAGAAGGAGAGGAGGAGGAGCTGGATGGAGAGTGACGGCTTGGGAGGAAGCATCTTGGGCTTCGTTGTCTTCTTGGTCGTGAAAGAATATTAAAGTTGGCAGAAGAAACAGCACTTGATCCAGCATTATTGTGTGTGTGAATTTCAGCATGAGGGAATCGGTCGACGTTAATTATTCTGGATTATTGAGGTGTTAGTTAGTGGGATTGTTGTTTAGTTTGTCAAGTGGGTGGGGGCAGAGGAGCACTTGGAAGGAATGGTAGGGTGTGGGGGAAAGAGTCTCCCTGGTCAAGGAAAACCACCACTTGCCAACAACCGGGAGGGTCACAATTTGGCACTCCAAGGAAGAAGAGGCAGGAACTCTCTGGGAGGATTCTCGTTGACTCCCTCTCTGACAATCTAGGTGGCTGGTCATCGGAATACCCGGTAATTTTCCGTATTATTTTTTTTCCCTAAGGGTGGCTCACAACCTAAACACAACCTGCCACAACATGGAGCTACGCAACGGTTGGCATGACCTCCTAGTAAGTAGTAACTAATCATATAAATTTCATTTTTTCAGCGTGCGGCTCTTTCTTAAAGAACACCGTACCTTACCAGTACTTTCCTTTAAAATAGAGCCGTATAGCAAATATTCTCACGTAATTTTCCCCCAGATGACAACTTGGTCCATTGGTCTTGTGCCTCGCCAAAACACAATGTTTCATGAGGACCGTGCGGAGCTCGATCGGGTGGGTGATAGTCTCGTTCGGGTTCGATCCCAGGGATCGATCCTAGCATACATCACCAGATTAATTAGGAACTAAGCGTTTAGCTTAGTGATTCCAACAAAGGAAAAGTGCATATGGGTCCGTTCAATGATTAAGACGTAGATCTTTGCTTTAATTAGATGTTTGCTAGTGAATGCACCCTGATATGTGTGAGTCGGAGCATACGTGTAGGGTATGAGTCCACTGTTGTACCATAAAAAAAACACAATATTAGCTCAATTAATCATACATTTTTTTTGCGACGTTGAATTGATCATACCAATCCGATTGATGGCTTATATAGTAACAACGTAATAAATTTACCACGAACATTGTGAGACAAATTTGGCTTGATCTCTTCGTATGAGCTAGGCAGAATTAACGAGAACAGAGAGAGAATCGGTAGTGAGAAACATCTAACTAGCTCGCAGCAGGCAGGGCTTGGACCTAGTGGCAGATAACCAGAAACAAATTTGGCTTGATCTCTTCGTATGAGCTAGGCAGCTATACTAGCCCTGGAGAGAATGGGTAAGTTGAGAAATCACAGACCAGGTCAACTTGGTTGATCTTTTCCTTAAAATTGCTCATTTCTGGAAGATATATGGCTGGTGATTAATTATGTACTACTAGTCAACGTCTACCCTGGACTTTATCCACAAAAAAATGTACTAGTATGGTATGTATGGTGGTTGTTTGTTGAAAAAATAATAAACGAAATCAAGGAGGCCAGAGCTGTTCTAATTTGTTGGATTACTTCAACCATCTCTGATCTCATGCATGGCAAGACGACATCAAAGGTGGCAAAGTTGGTGTTCTTCACATCCTCGATCGCAGAGAGGAAGGAGGAAACAAAAAGGTCCATTTACACAATCAATTTCCCAGGCAAATTAAGATGCATGCAGATACACTCCTATGCTAACCAAAAACAAATTATAATTAAACCCTGAAGTCAACAGCATCCCGTACTAATTAAACAACCGCATTCCGAAAGACGCATGCCAGTGTTCTCTTTCGGCACCGGCCGCCACATTTTTGCTCACATGTGAACTCGCCGAGAGCCGCAAAATTGAAAATACTAGTTTCTGAGGCCGTTGTTGTGAGATTATTTTTGGTTAGCAATCATCCAAGTCAGTAATGTGATGCATGCATGGACGGATCGAATCTTAGCTCCGGCATCATTATCTTCACGTTTCCCACATTTAGTACACCTGAATTAAGGAATCTACAGGGCTTCTTTTGTCACATTGCTGGCTGCGACTGATAACTGTCAAATGTCAATCGAGCCTACTGTTGAGGAGGGCAAAAGAGTAACCGGGCTACAGGATTCGGCGGATGGATGGATGGGAATGGCCGCGTGGACAAATTTTGTCCCCTAACTTAGTTCTAGCTTCGAGATGTTGTGCGAATGCGTCCACTATTGGCTTGGCTTGGCTAGCCTCGACGAAAAGCTACCATACGAACTGATCCTATCGAATGATTCGTTCACGATTGACTAGGATCTTGCGTGCATAGTTCATTTTTCTAGACTCTGCTTATTTGGAATGGTCGGCTCTTATGTTCCTATTTGTATTGGTTTTTAAATTTATTTTTTTATAGTAAATGAATATTTTATAGTATCTAGTTTTTTTTAAAAAAATATCTTTTAAAATATGATCTACTAATTAATTATAGTACACACTATTATGACTTCATTTATATTGGTCAAAACCGTACGCGAGGATATCTCTACAAACTTCTTTACAAACTGTTACTGTTTATAAGCCAAAACTAAAAGCTAAAAATCAATATGAACATATCCTAAGACTTTACACTCCCTTCTTAGTGTATGAGTTTCATGGATGCACATAAACAATTTCAATTCACAAAGAAATCAGGAAAAAATATTGCATTCTAAACAGAAACTTAACTTCTCGAACATAAAAGTATAAAAGTGATTTAGTTTATGTAGGTGGACTGCTCAGAGACGATTAATATTTGTTTAGAGAGAGCTTAACTTTAACAAATTTAAGCTGAAGCTCCTCTTTAGAAACAATTACCCACTCTATTCCTAAATATATCTTATTCTGGGTTGCAAATTTTATTCTTAAACACACGTTGTTCTATGAGCTCAAGGTGACTTTTTATCATCTCTTTCTTATATTCCCCTTCTCTTCAGTTATTTTTGAAGCCATTTATTACCGTAGATCTAAAAAAGCGATAAGTGATGTACTATTTTGTAGACCTGACTTGGTGGATATAAAAGAGCCTAACCTAGAGTAATCAAGGCTGTAGTCGTAGTTGGCACGTGGAACACGAGCGCGCCGGCGAGGCTTGCGGCGAACGGGAGCGTTCCACGTGTGGAGAGGGGATAAGCTGATCGGCGAAAGGAGGAAGCGGGACGGACAAAGTCACAGCTCGAGTGAGACCGGCCTGCCAAGTCGGGCTAGATTGGGTGCGGTCACGTCGCGTGGACCCCCACCCGACGCGACGGCTGCGAAAAAAGGACAGGTAGCCGCGCGCGCGCGCATGGGTCCGACCGGTCGCCAAGTGGGACTTGGCCATTGCTACCAGTTTTTCAAGTGGCCGGCCAGCGACCTGTCGGTGCTGGGAGGGATTTTATTGTGTTACGGTTGCACGACCGATTTTGTGTTACTAGCTAATTTGGTACGGACATATGAGCACAAATACATTGTAGTAGTATTATAGTTATACAGAAAAATTAGTTTTGATGGCTGCTACAGTGGTATTATAGTGTTTATTGTCACGTTTCACCGACAGATGCATTTGATTGCTAGATCTCAAACTACAGATAACCTAAGCCCTGATTTCACCACTGCATATTAAAATATTTCCGGTGTTGGACCTTGACCGCGCAGCCCATACCATACCCGTGGTGTCGTCAAATGTTCCTACTAGGACCACTCACGTACGCAACAGTGGCCGAGTATAATATTGAGGCGATCACTTTTCCATGAGCGTCTAATTTTACTGCTAAATATTGTACGTTAACCGCTAATTTAGACTAAACATGCGTCCTCCTCATTAATTTGTTCGAGAAGATTTTCTCAAAAAAAGGTGATCAATTTGGAAGGTTGTACGCTTTTAGAGAAAGTTGCTTGACAAAATCGAAGTTTTTAGGTCGCCGTTGGCTCGTCTCCGGTCTCCACGTTTAACCGGTAATTCCAAAACTAATAGTACTACCTTGCTAGGATGACCGCAATTTACTGGAGATTACATGGCGTGTGAAATCCTGACGCGCACGTCAGTAATTACCCACTCGATGGTGCAATTGAGTACATAAAGCACGTGTCGGAGTAAAAGTATATTCCTCCCTTGTCTGTTGTGTAGTGCTGATTCATAAGCATGAACGCATGGTCAATTGGTATGACCATAGCACGAGGTCAATGGTCCGAAGATAACCTGCAATGTCAAACTAACATCTAACAATTAATGGACTCGTTCTTTCTGGAAGAAGTATATACCAGGTAAAACCGCGAAAGCTCCTCAGGGCCTCTTTGATTGCAGGATTTCTGCAGAAAAAAAATGTAGGATTTCATATTTCTACGAAATGGACCCTGCACAGCCCTTTGCTTCACAGGAAAACCTCAACGGAATTCATGAGGATTACTATTCATTTTCTATGATTCTGGAGAAAATTCAAAGGAAAAAACATCTTGTTGGACTGGATGGAATTTTTCCTACGCGAGCGAGCACGCACTAGAGGAAGAGAAGACAGGTATGCGATACTGTGAGATCATATGGAGGTCAACCCATAGTTTATGATGAGTAATTGATCGTGCTTTGCATGTGTTGTCGAAGTTTGAGTTTAGTTTTAGGAATTTACTTTTTTTGGAGTTGATGTTTGCTTGGAGCCGGTTTGCCCAATTTGTAGGGCTGGGTCAGACCGCTGGGCATAGCCGGTGCAAGGTCTACAAGACATACTTAGCCAAATGGGTCACTAATGACCCGTTGATTTTACTGTCCATCACAAATAATTTTACTGCCAAGTCACCCGTCCATACTAATAAGAGTGCAGTAATCCTAATACAAATAATTTTACTACCAATCGTAAGTAATTGTACTGTATTACCACAGGAGAGTTACTATGCGTAATGTGTCGAACCGGCCCGTCGTGCCAAGGTGCCAACCTGGGCCAGGACGGCATGGCCCAAACGTGTCGTTCCTAGGCTAGGCTGACAGTACCGTACCTCGGACTAGCACGGTTAGCCTAACCCATTTGGCCATGTCTAGAAGGTTCTTTGATAGTTTCAATACGACGTGTATACCACTATTTTTATAAATACAATGTGAAAACGTGTCAAAAGTGGTTTTGATTCACAATTAAGGTCTAAATGCTTACAATACCTCGTATGATTAAAAGGCACGTGTTAAATCGGCCGTAAGAAAGAAAACCGCTAGTCATGCAATTGCACAAACTATTCTTAGGGACTAGAAGTTACCGCAACAATCAGCAGAAAAGGAAAATTAGTACAAAAAGTAATAAAAAAGTCAAATTGTGCAAAATATACTAACTCCCAACAGGAGATGGGAGAAAAATATAGAAAGGGACAACTTGTCGTAGGTTGACAAATGAAATTAATGTACATTAGTTGATTAAACAAATGTGTGCACTGTTCATTCTCATCACTTCAAATAAAATTCCTCTGTTTTCCTGCTATCCATCCAAACACCTATTCTAACATTGTTCCTATGTGTTTCTAATCATCTGTGTTGCACATGTATTCATCTTATACCAGTGTTTTTTTATTCCTGCATTTTGAAGAGACCTTACTATTCGAGTTTGAAAAGCTCCTCCAATAAACATCACTTTCGTTGCTAGTAGCTGGGTTTGAAAATATCCTCATCATAATTGCATAGATTTTTAAGCATAAAATGATGTATGGCTTTATTGTACCTGATTTGGCCAGATGAATTGGATAAAAATACTACATAAATCTCACGTTCCAAGCGGGGCTAAATGAACAGACGATCCACTTTAGAAAAGTCCCGTTCTCAACAGGCGAGTGTAGTAAGACAAGGAGATTAATGAATGTGATTAGCTTCTTTAGGACCAACAACACCGATCAAACTGAAGGTCAGGCGACAAGAGTGCCGTGGAAAGGAAAAAAGAAAAAGGGGAGGAAGAACAAATAAACATTTCATTTACATCACGCTCCTGCCGGCTCGTGAAAATCGCTCGCACGGATCTTTTTCAACGTGGAATCCGTGGCCATACGTGCGTACGTATCACTCGGACCGTCGATCGCGCAGGAATTAGCCTGTGGGCGCGCGGCCACAGTAACGCTCCAGGGTCTAATATCCGATTTAAATCTAATTTTATTTCTTAGATAGATCATGTACACGTAGCAACCTGATTGTATTTTCGTTCTTGTTTCGTGCCAAACAGTTAACTGAAGGTTGCTACCATTGAAAGTTCTATATTTATATGTTAGTGCTTCTTAAACTAAACTTGTAAAGTAGGACTAACCGATACTCTCATGTGCGCACACATATAGGTCATCATGGGCCTAATTCTATATGGGCCGAGGTGTCATATACATCACCTCAAAGAACCCGACGTCCTCGTCGGCCCAACATACTCACATTGGGATAAATGATCATAATGTCCTCTCTTAGCACATGTCTATGCGTTCAATGCCAGCACATGCATATGCCATGCCGTATGTGTACTCTGGGCCCACACGCGCCATGCGGCATATGTCCGTGCCCCTGACTCGCACGCGCTCATATAACTGTGAGGGTCGGATCTGATACCATTTGTAACACCTTAGGTTCTAAGCCGGCTTAGACCTAATTCCATTCTTGGATAGACCACGCACATGTAGCAACCCGCTTGCACTTTTGTTCTCGCTTCGCGCAAAATGTTTAAGCGGAGGTTACTACCATTTGAAGTTTTAGACTTATATATATTAGTGCTTCTCAAGATAAACTAGTAAAACAGAACTAACTCATACCCTCATGTGCACACACATATAAGTCATCATAGGCCTAATTCTACATGAGCCGATGTGTCACACTCACTCTGACTAGAGCAAACGAAAAACACGTGGCAATTATTCAACGACACCTGCCAGTGACAAGCAAAGACAAGTGCTCGAATTGCATGTCTCGAGCGACGCCGTCTGCTACTCGTGTTCGATTAGTCAAGTGTGACGTGCATGTCATTTGCCAGATTATTCTTTAGACCGGTAGGCGATCTCTGGGTTGTTAATTGATGCCATCATTGTGGCACCAGTATATATGGGTCTGTTTTTTTGTTTCTAAAAGTTACTTTTTGGTTCTTCAGTAACTAGTTTTCAAATAGAGCGTTTTTTAAGCAGAGTCTATAAAAATTGTAGTACATCCTGTAACAACTTCATTTATATCGATCAAAATTATATGTAAGTTTCTATAACCCCGTACCGTCTCTCACGAATAATTCAAAAGTTATAAATCGCAACAAAAAGTTATAAGCTGAGGAAAAAAACAAACCCGCTAGCCAACTGTAGATGCATGTCGGCTTAGCATAATGTATGGTTCTGATTTGCAGGTACTTAACCTATATAGCAAAAAAAGTTGGTGACTAGTCCCTTCGTCCCGTGCTTCTATGTGCGTGGAGTGCTCAGGCGGGCTCACCGACGACCATGGATGGGCATGCACTTTGGCTTAATTAATCTGCCCTTAAAGAGAGCGAAAATGACAGGCGATTATGCCGTAGGCGAAAGGGCCAGGCGGAGCTGCCGCTGTTTCCGCCCGAGGCGTGCGTTCACACGGTGTCGTCGCGGTCTCGCCTTCACAGGCAGATTCAACCCGTGTCAATTTCTCCATACTTTTCCTCCCTGCGGTGGTGGGCCGGCGGCTAGCCGCGAGCTCGCGCGCCTTCCGCCTGGTCTTGATATTAACTAGCCTCGAAGGCGCGGCGACACGCCGCACCAGCCACCGTATGTACTAAAGTAAAAGAGGCGATAATTCGCGAGGAGTTTTAAAAAAAAATCGAGGACAAACACGTATTTTCGGGAGAATTAAAGGGTTTTTTGGAAAAAAAACCGAGGACCTGTAAGGACTTGTACGTAAGTAAATAAGGACCTATACGTAATATTGGAAACCGCGGGGCGCTATCAAAAAAAATTTTTTCTTAAAAAAACTTGCAGGGACCTATTCGCGAGGAAAAAGGACCTTTATGTAATTTTAAAAAAACCGGAGGAAAATGCCTCTCCCGGCCGTACGGGAAACTCCCCGCCACGCGCCGGCCGGGCAACGCGGGCGGGGCGACGTGGGTCGCTGGGGGGGCCGGAATCCCCCAGGCTTAATGTTGGTATTATGAAGTAAATATTAATAAGTTGTTTTAAATTAATCGTCTTGATAAATTATTTCGAAAATATACCAAATAAGTTATTACGTTTATTTATTATAGAAAAATTATAAGATATGAATGGAAAAGAAGGGCTTAATCAACCCCCAATCTGTCCGCTTCTTTGTTTACTACTATACCCAAATTAATTTTGCTCCATCTTCTTAGCTAGCTAGCTAGCTCGTGCGTGCGTGCATCGTTGACGTCGCTAGCTCGTGCGTGCAAATTGGAGGCGCGCGCGGTCGCTAGCTCTGACCGGCCGACGGGAGGAATTAGGGGGTGTTTGAAACTGCTCCACAAACTCTGCTTCACGAATTCTACCGTGGAGCAGCTTCACAAAAAACCTAGTGTTTGTGGAGCACCCCTTTAGGTGCTCTCACAACCCCACCTTTTTTTCCTCGAATAGAGTGCGTGGAACTGAATCTGTTTGGCTAAAAAACATAGAGTGGAGCTGAAAAACGTGGAGTAGAGCAGTCCCAAACACCCCCTTAATCTTGATGAAGACGAACTGAACTAGTCCGGCTCTGACGGTGATGTACTGATATATGCGCTGCGATAGTATTGCCTTTGTGTTGGGATTTTTTTTGGAGGAATTAATATGCAGCTCTCGTTTTGTCCATTAAATTTAAGCCAAGTTATACACCGAGAAAAGTAGCTGAGGATTCTGCAGGATCTAGAGAACTCTCTGCGCTTGCTTGCTTGGCCTGTGACTTTGACGCCCCCCTATAAATCAGGGTCGTAATCCGGATTTAATTGCATCGTAGTCGTATGTACCTAACCTTGAAGGCATACATGCATGCAGCTGGGCACGTAGATTTGCTTGACTTATTACTTAATTGACGTGGCAATTAACAAAGTTTAGAGGCGTTTCCTGATTAGAAAAATACTCCTAGACAGGATCCACTGCTGCTTCCTCGACTGCATGCAACCAGCAAAGATGCGCGTGCTGTGCTATCACGAGATGCTTCATGTATCGTTCTTTTCTGGTTAGTTGGCGCCGGTGTGATATACTGATATATAAACAAACCCATATTATTAGCAGTATCCATCTGTAAAACGTGCTTGACCAACCAACAGAATCATCAGTACCGAAGATTCTGATCCTCGCCAAGTTCTGTGCCCTTCCCGGCCTCTTCGAGCGCGTCAAACTTGTGCTTCACATGATCGACTACTAGTGTATATTTTTATATGAGACACATGCTAGTGTCAGTGTGCTACTTTACTCCGTACAGCTTTATCGCGTCACGTTTGGTGTTGCGCGCGCGGCGAACTTTTACGAGAGAGAGATGAGAGGGAGAGGAGATTTGGTTTTGTTAGTGTTCAGTGGTAATAATTTATGATTTTTTATCTGTATAGTTTTTGATTTACGTAGTAGAAAATTTTAATCTGTATTAGTATAGCTTATCTGTATCCTAATAATTTTAGTGGAGGAAAACCATTACGCGAGAACTAACGGAGATCAATCGACAATTTCTTTCTTGCGAAGAGAATCGACGAAATTAGTTAAGAGCATTTGAAGCTTTCTTGAACCGTCCGACGTTAGGCACCGCATCTGGACGGTTGACACAAAAGCATTTGGATTTTCCCGTTTCCGGGGCTGACTTTCTTACGGCCACAGATATGCACATTAATTCCCAAGGTTCACACATGGTCAATTTCAACGATATATACGTGCTAGCCGGTCCTGACCCTTGGGAGGTCAACGCCAGGCCACGCATGGAAGTTTCAAGCTTTTGATGGTGTATGCAGGGTGACCAACGACCAAACATCTGATCCATGCATGCGCGACTTTTTTTTGGCAATATCAAAGTCAAACACCGGCTTCCATTGCCATTCCTTGGCGTGCAGGTCAAACAAATGAAGCACCGCCAGGCACCGGTCGATATGAACGAATGAGTGGCTGGGGTTTGAAGCTTTGGTGGTCAACGCAGCCTCTGAAGCCGACGTCTTCCTTTCTTCTTCTCCTCCGGGGACCGGAGATTTGGGCCGCATTCGCCGCAGTGGAAATGGAAATGGAACCTGGTCGGTTAGGTTTACGTTCCTGCAGCTGGCTGTCTTCTTCCATGTTGAAGCAGATCAGCAACCGTTGATTTCCAAAGTTGCTCCAGCTAGTAGCTTGTGAGATTGATGCTGCTATATTGCAAATTAGAACAGATTCTATTGTTGTGTTTGAAACTCTATCCAAGCAAAATTGGTGCTGGTAGGTGTTTAATACGACGGAACTTCTCTAGAGCCAAAGGGGCCATGGTCCCCTCTTCTAAGAAAATTAAGCTTCTCTTGGGTTAAAAGGAGACCATAAAAACTTATTTTAGCTTTAGGGAGAGTTCGTATTAACTTTTGTTTATAGCTTTTTGACTGAAAATAAATAGTAGTGACTGAAAAATGGCTTTTAAAAAGAGGAAGCATGCGATAAAAAAGTGTAAGAGAGATGTGTGCACGTGACAAGAGTGAGAGGAGTAGAATGTGTGATTTACTCATGACTTCCTATTTTATCATGAGAGCGAGATGGTAAAAATAAAAATAGGATCACTTCGCTTTATTTGCAGCAACCAATGCCACCAACTTCGTTTTTAATTTTTAATTTTTTAGAAGAATCACTTCGCTTTCAATTTCAACTTAGGAAACTCTACACCTGGCAACTGGATGGTACTCGTCAAGATCCTTGTGTCGATCTTGTTGCAGCGGCGATTGGCATCGTGGTTTGGGAGTGAGGTCGTCGTCGCCATGTGTCGTCAAAGGTTGTGGCGACGACAGCGGGAGTGGGTCGTCCAGAACCGGGCGGACAGAAAGGCAAGGCCCGGGCCCGTCAGGGCCAGTGATGTTGACTTGTTGAGGCCCGATGCAGTGTGCTCATATGAGTCGGACTGGGACTGAGAATGTGTCACGATACATATAAGGGCATCTCTAATGGTTATAGCTAGCAACTAATTATAAGACTTCTATATCATCTATATAGTACACACTAAAGCTAGCATTCTAAAGAACTATCTATAAGGATAGCTATTTGATACTTACATGCACATACAGAATTTATAGAAGCTGTCTCGTTTGGCGTTATAAACTAGTGCTTAAGGAAGAGCTGGCTCGATTTTTTTGCATACTCTCTTTCCTCCACATAGGATATATGCTGATGTGTACATGCATATAGCTAGCTGACTCAGACCATTGGAGATGCCCTAATACTTAAGGTCTGCTTGGAAGCCCGGTTTCAAGTTTCAGAACCAAAATCGATGTAAAACACTAGCCTTTGAAATTTTTCGAGCTAGGCTTGAAAAGCTTGCTTCAATGATTTGGTAACCCAATAAAAATAGGGAGTAGCTAGACGGTATAGCCTTCCCACTCCTCTATTCTCCGGTATCGGTGTAGCTCTAAACCTCCCCTCTGCCTCTCCTACCCCTCCTTCACCACTGGTGGCCGACGATAACCTCGTCGCCTCGCCACGTCACCTTCTCCTCTCCCCCACCATCTCATCATGCCTCCCTCCATTGCTGCCCACCACTAGACCATCGCCTCTTAGGCCTCCCTCTACATCCAGGCGCACAGTGAACCTATCGGCGACGACGGTGCCCCCTGTCAACTCAAGAGCGATGATGAGAGAGAGAGAGAGAGAGCGCATGAGATGAAGCGGCAGTTGGGAGAGCGAGAGCAAGAGGATGCTATACCATTTGAATGGTATATCGTTCTCTAGTTTTTCTCATAAAATACCCTTGCATTTGGTTTTTCGCAACCGAAAAAGAAAAGTCAAGCGAGGCAGCAAGAGTTTTTTATCGCAAATATCGAGCTCGTCGGGTCAAGTCCTCGACTCCATCAGTGAGGGAAACCTAGGAGACAACAGCAAGCTCATCAGCGACATTGGTGTAGCCTTGCAGCTCTCCCTCACCAAGCCCTACCTCCTCCTCTCCTTTCCACGTTTCCGTGCCGACCTTCGCCACACCCACGTCAGAGCCAGTCGAGGCACCAAGCAAACAAAAGGCAGAGCTGGCCCTACCGTTGACCCCGCCACATCGAACGAGGGCCGCCGCTGCAGCCATCGAGGCTCGGGCTAAGGCGTCGCGCGGTGTCGATGTTTCGGGGCTTGAGGTTGGTCAACGGGACATAAGACTTGAGTTGGTTCGAGAAGGGTGGCGCTATTGACTAGGACGGCGTCTAGAAGGGTGGCGCTATTGACCAGGACACCGTCATAGACGCCAGTGAGATTATTAATTGCCCCTTCCCTTCTATGCTGTGACATGTGGGCCAAACAACTTTTTTATTTTTGTTTTTTGATTCGACAAGATGATGTATTGCTGACTAAGATGTGATTCAATACTTAAGTGTGAATAAACATATCAAACGGATGCCACATCAGCGAAATCATGGTGGCTTTGGTCTAAGGGTGTAAAATATCTGGTATTGATAGATGAGGCGTGTCGATTACCCGGTTTCGTAGTTAGTTATTAAAAATTAGTCCAACACAATAGTTGAGAGGATAAAATAGCCTTATTCCCGTTTAGATCTACTATATGTGGATGGTACCATAGGCTATAAGGCTAATCAAGACTTTTCGAGAAAAGAGGAATTACAGCCAAATTCTAGTATTTCAAAAGTCTCCTGTGATGGAGCTAGCTAGCCCAAGGGGGCTGACTTTTGAAGGGACGAAACGGCGTGCATCGTGTTGCTGAGGAGTGGGCAATGGGCATCCGTGCGTGGGGTTGGTGCAGCACAACCCAAAAGCGATGATCAGCGCCGGCCACGCATTTTTGCGCTTCAGCTTTGAGTTAGCCCATGTAACGCACGATCTCTTTTTTTCTTTGTTCTTGAGGAGACGCCGCAGGGACAGATCGATCATTGACAGTGGATGTACGTGAAAGGGGAAAAAAAGAAGAAGAGAGAACACGCTCGATGATCACCGAGCCGTTGCACCGGGACCGGCCGGTGTGGAGACGGGACGCCATTTGCTGCAGGTTTAGAGGGCCGAGCGCGAGGCGCCGTGGGCCGGCCGGTTGCGGGTCGGAGTGGAACAGCCGCGCGCGCGCCGCCGAACAAAGGCGCCGATTCGCACTCACCGAAACGTGAGCCGGGCGGGAGTGGCACCGGCACGGAACGGAAGTGTGGTTTTTCGTGTGTTCGGCCGGGCCGAGCCCACCCCACGCACCTACGTCGTGGAGAGGCGGCGGCCGACGGCGGAAGAGCTCAAGAGCTTGACGTTGCCCGTAACGTGCACCGCATCTGGCCCCCCGCACGTGCATCCTCTTCTCTTGGTCTTCGATCCGTCCCTAGGTTCAAGGTATGTTCTTTAAGATTTCTACAAACGGCTTTTGACTTTTGTTACATTACTTAACTTTTAAACAGAATATTTTATCAAGATAGGATCTACAAGTTAATTATAGTACACGTTAAAAAAATCAACATCTGTATCAACCAAAATTGCAAATGAGTATTTCTCTTCGTAATTTCTGTCGCAGACAGCTAAAATTCAAAAATTTTAGCCAAAAGTTATAAACCGTAACCATATCAAACAGGCTGGTGTATACAGGTCCTACGGCTGGAAAGGTAAGGGAGTTGCTGCCTGTGGTTACGCTTGCTTTACTTGTTTCGGCATGTTCCTTCGGTTCTTCTTCTTCATTTTCTTTTCTGAGAGGGACATATGCTTGCATGCACATGTTCTTTTCTCCTCTTGCTACGCTCTAGGGCTAGGAGGATTTCGAGCTAGATGACCAGATTTGGCTCTTTCCCCCCTCTTCCAGTCCCACCTAAATTGTCTTGTTCACTTCTTGCATTATCGGCTACGTCAGTGGCCAACTGCTGATCACCACTGTTATTCATTCGTCTCTACTAGTATTAGCTATCACACGCCCTCGGCAATTATCCCCTGGTAAAAAAAATTTAAACATCAATCCAACACAATGCACACTAGATCGCGTCATGAGAACGATATTTCCAAGTGGAATGGATTTTTCCTCAGGAGCACGATGGGGGTTAAAACTTAAAAGAGGAAACGAAACCAGAGCGACCAAGCCACGCATCACTTCGACTCGCCTAAATATGGGCCGCTTGAATCGGTCCATCACAACGCAGAGCCCATCAAAGTGGGCCGCGTCGAAAACTACCCATTACAACTCCGTCTTAACGAGCTTCACCCATTCACCTTTGGCGTCTTCCCCTCCCCCTTCCCGTCTCGCTGCGCCTCTCGCTCCCCAGACGCCCCCCACCCCGGCGGATCCAAACCCGGAGCCCCTAAACCCTAGAGAGCTCTCCCGGCGCTCGCGCCCCTTTAGCGGCGGCAATGGAGGACGAGGAGATGGAGAAGAAGGTGCAGCAGTACCTGCAGCGCAAGGGCTTCCGCCTCACCGAGCTCGCGCTGCAGGAGGAGCGCAACCGCCTCTCCACCACCTCCCTCTCCGACGTCGCGCTCTCCAGGTACTCGCCACCGTCCTCCCCTCCCCCTCTAGCCGAATCTCTAGCTCTAATACTGTTGCCTCGGCCGGTGGCGGCCTCGGGCCCGGTTCCAAGGTTCGGAGCGGGGAAACCTAGTGGTGGATTTTGTTGTAGTGGTGTCGAATTGGTGGTTCCGAGTGTCAAAAGCCTCGGTGGTCTGGCTTAACTGTGGTTTGGGTTAGTTTACCTGCTCGGGCGTGAACTGATGCTGCTAGGTTTAAGGTCTCAGTTCAGAATTAGCTTAGCGGGTCGAGTGGGGTGAGTTGGAGTGTAAAATTGCAGTGATTTTGCTTGGCCTTGAATTGCTTATGCTTCGTACGTGAGAGAATTACAGACTGGAGTTTTAGGTGGCTGTGGGGTGGGGTTGGCTTTGGGTTTGTATCATCGTGTAGTTAGATTGTTGAGGAGGCGGTTTGATTTGCCTATCGCTTTGGTGAACATTTGCATTTTTGAGTTACAGACTTAACTTTGGTATCGAATTGACGTGATTTGTTGCGGGATGGTTTTCCCCCCTCACATGGCTTTAATTTGTGTTGTTGCGGAGAGGGATAACTGGGCTATATGCTTGTTGTGACTGATTTTGTGGAGGAAGTATTAAGTAGCAGCAATTTGGATGTTGAACTTCCTGTTAGTAATTTCAATGACTTTGAGTGGATAAAGACTACAATATGTGGTTATGTGGAGAACCGCACTTCAGGACACAAGACTGCTTATGTTTGATCATGGTTAAAGCAGTCTGTTTCGTTGGTTCATTTGTGCTTGTATCTAGATTATAATAATTAAAGTTCCACATCTTGTTCTTGTGTGCCTCCAAGGCTCCAATCTCTGCAGCATCCCATATTTCACACAGATTCTGAATTCACTGTATTTTCTCTTATGTTCTTCTCCTCTACTATCTTCTGATTGCGTGTGTTCCGCAATGACAGGTCAGACAATGATCCAGCAAGATACTATGATGGCTATAGTAAACTAAGAACATGGGCATACAGTTCTCTTGATCAATACAAGGTGTGTTACATGTAGATGGATTGTGCTTCACATTCACAGCTCTAGTACATGTGACTGTATAACTATTCATATGATTGTAGTCAGCAGAAAGGATATTTGCTTGAGATGGATGAGCTACGTACTATATAATTCGATTTATTTCTTTTATGATTTGCGCTTTTTTGTTCTTATATTCAGATGTATACTCTATCTCTGAATCCTGATATTTTTGTAGCACGAATTACTCCGCGTCCTTTATCCAGTGTTTATCCATTGCTTCATGGATCTAGTGGCAGAGGGACACACACAGGAAGGTATTGGTAGTTGGTGTATATAATTGGATAAACTTTTTTTTTTGTCTTTGATGTCTCCTGTTAGTTTATTTGGAGCATTTCTTTCTTTGATATCCTAACATATGAGTCCTGCAGCTCGGTCCTTTTTCCATACATTTCGTGAAGATCACGAACTGATGCATTCAAGGGATCTCCAGAAGCTGGAAGGCATCCTTTCTCCTTCACATTTGGAGGTCCATAATTTAGCTCTCTTATATCCGTTCTATTCTGAATGAAAACTTGCATTTGTTTATTTGATTGCATCTTCTCAAGACACACAAACTATGTGCTTATCGTTCTACATGCTATAATTTTCAGGAAATGGAATTGGCTCGATCTTTAAGGCAAAATAAATTCAGAATTAAATTATGCGAGGTAGTACCTGTCAAATTCTTTTTTATTTGTATTATGTTTCTTTCATTGAACTATGATTACTATATTGCCCTTTTATCATTTAATCAATGTACAGAGACAAAACATTGTGCTGCATGAATATTTGTTGTTGTGACAATAAGTTCAGATGCTCTATCTTTGCCTAGTTTTTTTTTTTCAACTTATTGCTTAAGTATTGTTAAGACCGAGGGAAATGGTACCTTATGATCTTTTCTTACTTTTAGTCCTGAATCCTGATGGATAGTTCATTGCATATAAGAGTAGGTGATAGTATAATATCTGATGATTATTCAGTTTGTATTGGCTGGAACAGTTAGCATCAGGTGTTTTGTGTGTGTGTGCGCTCGCGCGCGCGCGCGTGTGTGAGATAGCTAAGCCATGTTATGAGTTTACAGGCAAGATCTAGTAATTCAAGTTTAATGTACTCCTTATCTGAAGCTTTCACATTTTAGCAAGCCATTATATATATGTTTTTGCTGTATTTCATGGTAGCTATTGTAGTCTCACATTTTTTGTTTGCTGCAATTCTGTTTTTGGTAGAAAAATAAATCACCTGCTCTAATAAAAGTTTCTGCCTCATTTTTTATTGCAGTATTCATATGAATTGCTTCTCCAGTATCTCCAGAAATCACAAGCTCTTGTGATGCTTGGAGTAATAAATGAACGAATAACTTTTGAAGGTACAATTCCCCAGTTCATTCAGATTATTACCCCCGACATCTATCATGCATTTGCTCATTTTCAGTGCTCAGAATCTTCTCTACCACTTTTCCCTATGCAATATTGACAGTATCCCCGGGGCAACCTTCATTGATCTCTGATGATGCGGATGTTGTTGCTCTGGTTGGAGCCAGTAAGGACTTGGCAAAACAGATAAATCAGAAGGAAGTGCATTGGGGGGTATGTTACTCATCAGTGACCAGTCTTGTTTGTTCCTCATTGTCTATTGTATGAAATAGTTAACAATTTGAATCAAACAGATCGTAACAACTCAGAGCAAACATTTCATATTTGGTGGCACTCCAGCCACTTTTTATTTATTTACCTGTTCGCTATGCTTAAAATTAAACTTCTGGTATGCAGTTGCTTGAAGATTCAGTTGAGGAGCGTATGGAGAAGGCACTTTCGGATTCTGATAAAACTGAAGCAGAAAGCAAGGATGCAGACGCTGAAGATAACAAGGCAAGAAACTCTTTTATAGTATAGTAGTCTTTGTAAATTTTGCTTGCTACACTCTTGGCCATTGAAACATGAACCTTCCTTTTCTTTTAGTGTGTCAGGCTGTCAGCAGCATGTGTGTTTTTCCCTTTCTTCTCTTATACAGTATTCTTGAGAACAGGAATAACATTACTTAACACGCAAGCTTGTAGGCTGTAGCTGGTTGCAACTGTGCATTGCTTGGTTCCACTATGCACGAGCCTGTGTTCCTCAGTCATGATTGGTCTCTTAGTATTGTAACTTCATTTCTTGCTTACTATTTTTGCTACAGAAAAAATCCTCAGAAGGTGGAAAGCAGGGTGGTTCTCTTAAAAAGCTAAAAAAGGATAAGCTTGTAGGTGCAACAGGGAAAAACATCAAATCCGAAACAAGCATGGTTTCTGTGGCACCTCGTGTGAAACCAGAGCTAACCCTTCCAGTGGTGTATGTTTTTAATCCCTTCATACTTTTCTTTGGGAAAAGTCCAGTTTGGTCCTCCTAGTTTGAGATCTGGTTTGTTTTAGGATCTAAGGGTTTCAAAAATTGCCAAATAACCCTCTAACTTTGGCCTTGGTTCAAAAATACCATCCATGTGAGTGAAGGTGGGTCCAGACCCCACATGTGAATGGCATGCACTTGATTTTGTACCCCAGGAGGCCTTTTTTGTAACCAGAAATGAGAGCTGAGAATTTTTTTGACGGGTCATTTGAAAAAAGTTATCCTAATAAAAGGGTTCAGGATCCAAACTTGGAGGACTAAAATTGCACTTTTTCTTTCTCACAAATCATAATACACCTGTCTACTTTTTAATCTGTCAAGTGTCAACCTTGAGTTGTAAGAATCTAAGAAATCTTTACTCCTTTGTTTTAGGCCTGTTGAAGTTGAACAATCCATTCTTGAGGACTTGCGAAACCGTGCACAATTGAATAGCTTGGCGTTGCCATCTGTTAGCTTCTACACATTCCTTAATACACATAATGGGTAAACTTGACTGTAAGTTAATATTGACAATTTCAATGTGCACACTTTGGTTTGATCATTATCCCATGGAATGCAGATTAAACTGCTCATCGATTTCGCATGATGGCTCGTTGGTTGTTGGTGGGTTTTCTGACTCATCAGTGAAGGTTAGTCCCTTTAGGTGATATCTTCTTTTTCACGTGATTTCTATATTAATTGGTAGAACTTCATTTGCATTCACCAGGTTTGGGATATGTCAAAGATTGGTCAACCAGCCAAAACATGTTAGTTGTTCTACACTATATATTGCTAATGTTTTGTTCCTGTTTGTGTCACGCTGAAATACTTCCTTAATTTTGCATCTGGTTTAGGTAACAGTTGCCTTTTGTTCTAAGAATTCTAATGTTAAACTTATTTCAGTCAGTTTAATCTACAAGTACTAAGATGGTGTTGCAGCGTTGATGCATGTGTGGGACAATGCAAAAATATCTTCTGGGCCTACTGAAGTATAATGTTTTCCAGTCATACTTGCTGGACGGACTAGAATTCTTTAACGGCATTGCAGTATTTGACTGGAACCTGTTCAGAACCTCAGAATAATCTGAGAACATTAATCCATCTTAACATAAAAATGTTTTCAGTTATATATGCTGGTATTTACTGACTGGCTCATTTTCATTTATCAGCTAGTTCACAAGGAGAGAATGGATCTTCGCAGGGTGAGCACTTATCAACATCAGATGAGGGGAAAAGATCCTATGCATTATTCCAAGGTCATTCTGGACCGGTTTATTCTGCTGCCTTTAGCCCATTTGGGGATTTTCTCTTGTCGTCATCTTCAGATTCAACAAGTAAAACATCCTTGCATTGTGCTTATTTCGTATCATTCATTTCCTTGAGTTTTATCATTTGGAGTTAGCATTTCATCTATTTTTTTGATTTGTTACAGTTCGACTATGGAGCACCAAGCTGAACGCCAATCTTGTTTGTTACAAAGGACACAATTACCCAGTTTGGGATGCCCAAGTACATGAATAAACCCTTTTCCTATATCATTATTGTCAAAACAACATTTGTGGTGCTCTTACTTTCATGAGGTGTCTTGACTGCCTTGTTACTATTGTCAATAAAGGACTAGTTAGTTGCTCTGTCAGTGGCTTTTATGATGCTCACACAGAATACATTGATCTATGGAAGCTAGTGTACTGAGCCCTCAGGCATTTTCTACAGTTACAACCAGTTTATGCATTTCTGGTTGCTGCTTTGGATTGAGCCAATCTCTTTATGATAGTTTTAAGGTTCAAATATGGATTATCATATCGTAAAATAAGCTTCAGCGTTTGAGTATCGATAATTACATCTTGGTCACTGTTGTTACGGCGTTGCCTAGGCGTCGCGGCGGAGCTGGGTGGACGCCATGGACATTCGCCACGACTTGGGGGTTTGGAGGCGGCAGGGGGAGGAGGCGGCAGGGGGAGGAGGCGGCAGGGAGGGGAGGAGGCACTGGGGAGGGGATGTGGCTCCGGGGAGAGGAGAGGTGAGGAGAGGTGAGGCGCCGGCGGGAGGAGGCGGCGAGGAGAGGAGATGAGAGTGCGCGGGAGGGAGGGAGGGAGGGAGAGAGAGAGAGAGAGAGAGAGAGAGAGAGGGGGGGGGGGGGGGGGGGGGGGGGGGGGAGGGGGAGGGCGAGAGAGAGAGAGAGGAGTCGGCAGTAAATTGAGTTGGCACGATGTATACACATGCATGTTGGGATACATACATCACGTAGACATGCATAGCGTGGCGACTCGCCATGGCTTCCAAGCACCCCTTAGACGCTGTGGTCGCCAACTATGCTGTGACAACTATGATCTTGGTCTGTTGGCCGTAACTGATGACTATTCGACATTTAGAGACTTGATTGCCTGAAGGATGCACACATTATTAGTAAAACTCTTCTGAAGTTCTACTGGTGTCTCTCTTTCCTGTGTGGATGTCGTGTAAAAAGGAAGATTGTGTTGGTGACAATGGATGTCTCCATTATTACATCAACGTTCATTCCCTGCTATTGTTTTGCTCTTGATCTTGGTGCAATGAGTGCAAATGCGTCTTATAAATATTCCTAGCTAGTTCTTCATTTCGAATACTTTTGATGATGGAATAGGTCTATGTGGTTAGTTCTTCTGAAAAGCTTACGATCAATTTCTGTTGTGTTGCTGAGATTTGCTGTTCTGTTCTTGTAAACCTTGACATAATTGCGTATTGTAATATTTGTTGATAGTTCTGTGTTTTTTTGGCAGTTTAGTCCAGTTGGCCATTACTTTGCTAGTGCTTCGCATGACAGGACTGCTAGAATCTGGTCAATGGATAAGATCCAACCTTTGCGAATAATGGCTGGGCATCTTTCTGATGTTGATGTAAGTGTACTTCTGTTTCAGAACTTCTAATCATTTCAAAATTGACAGTTTGCCTATGGGAACACTTGATGTTGGAAACTTATGTGCTTATTTTAATGCCTTGTGTTGATGCCTGCATGTTTTGACTGATTTTTTTTTTCTTTCTACAAAATATTTGCCTGACAGTGTGTGCAATGGCATGTAAACTGTAACTACATTGCCACTGGCTCTAGTGACAAAACTGTAAGACTATGGGATGTTCAGACTGGTGAATGTATACGGATGTTTATTGGTCATAGGAGTATGGTTTTATCGTTGGCAATGTCTCCTGATGGGCGATATATGGCCTCCGGAGATGAAGATGGAGCCATCATGATGTGGGATCTTTCTACTGGTCGCTGCGTTTCACCACTAGCGGGACACCACTCTTGTGTGTGGTCACTTGCTTTCAGGTGATCATTCTACATTGTTATTTTTTTTAGAAAGATTCATTATACATTGTTATGGTTGCTTAGTATCCCATGTGTCCTTTTTGTTGTTGATGGTAGTCAAACAATAGTTGATATACTGAATATGCCCAGAGTTTAATAAGTAGGGCTTGACAAACTGGCTGTTCCAGCTGCTGCCGACAATTCACATCGGGTTACAATTATCTATATGCAAGAAATCGGTTTACTAACCATTTCTTCTATCCTTGTTGAGACTTGAGTGTGTTTAATTGTATGGTTACATAATTCTGTCTTCAAACGGCTGCAGCTTGGAATTGATGGTCACACACACAAACATCCATGTGTTTGAATTTTCTTGAATATGGACTGATAGTCTAGGGCTTGGACACTTGGCAGCAATGCACCTCCTTTTGGGGAGGACAATACCTATGCTCTCGTTGGTTGATTACAATGGATTTTCTTATGGATCTATTGTTTAAACAATCCTGTAAAACTTGTGCTCCATATTTTATGCACTCCTTTCTAGTTTATTTAAGTTGCAATGTAAGGCATTCTGTACTTAAGAGGATGTTTTCCACATTTTTTAAATTTTCTGTTCAGAAATGCATATTGTTTCTTTCAGTGACGAGTCATGATGTGCCGTAATGTCATGTAGAGCTGCATTCGGTTGCAGTTTTAGGAAAAGTATGATTACTTAATTGTATGATATGCCTACGAATGCTCATAGTTAAACTACTCTGCCATTGTTTTAGCTGCGAAGGGGCATTGCTTGCATCTGGATCAGCTGACTGCACTGTTAAACTCTGGGATGTCGCTTCCAGCACAAGGGCCCTGAAGATGGATGATACGTAAGTTGGTTGGCTCACCTGTAGGGATGCTCATACATATATAGAATTATAGATTAGTTGCCTTACTCTAGTTGTAAAATATCCTGTATTTTTCTGAAACAGCAAAGGTGGTTCAATTAACCGACTGAGGTTGCTAAAAGCTCTCCCTACAAAATCCACTCCTGTTTATACCCTGCGGGTGAGAAATTTTGTTCTCCTCTCACGCGTCATTTCACGTAACATATGGTAGTAGTAACTGTGTGGAATGCAAATAAAGAATTAACTGCTTTCTTACCGTTGCAGTTTTCCCGGAGGAATCTTTTATTTGCGGCTGGGGCGCTCTCGCTTGGCTCCTAAGCTTTTCTGTATGTTTTGTAGAATACAACCAGCTTTCTTTCAGTTTTGACCATAAGGAGTGAAGTTGATGTCTATTCTAGCAGACAACTGTTGTAGAGCTTACATTTTCCATTAGTGGTCCCAATGAACCCTATGAGTACTGCAATTCCTTGGATTGTGTGTAGTGATGTAACATTAGCTAATTTAAATTATGTAAAATTATTTGTTCGGTAGTGATAAATGAATAGAAAATTACGGATGCTACACAATGACCCAAGAGGGCCTTCTCGAGGGTTTTATTCGTAGCATAAAAAACGTGCGTTTGACATTAATGGTCCTTCTGTAACCTTCTCTTCTGAGATTTAATACATTTGTAACATCTGATTCGCCAAATGAGATTTAGCAAATCTCGAGCATCTTCCTAGAACATCGAAGCGTCGGTCTCTCCAGGCGTAAATGCGCATTCTGACTTCACCATATGTGGCTCTTACGGCGTATGTAAAACCTTCGGCCAGGGCTCAGCGGCTCCTTGCGGACACTCGTCGCTAAAAGGAAAAAAAATTCTGAATTCTGATTGCCACACCCCGGCGGGCGTGGCAGCGACAGTAGCTAGCAACGAGCCAATAATCTGTGCTGCTATCCTCCTGTACCTGTGCGCGCTCGGCTCCGAAAGGCGCCACTGCCCTGCGTTGTATAGGTCCTGTTCGTTTGAACTTTGAACCAGAGATTTTTTTTATGTTGCGACTAATGTTTTTTGTTTATGTTTTTTAAGATGGCAGTAGACGATGAAAACATCGATATGAACAGCGAATATGATTTTTGGTTTAAAAAACCGTTTCATGAATCTATTTTAAAAGGTTATCTGTTTTATTTTAACTTTTGAAAATGACAAAAGATTAAAAAAAACGTGTCATAATTCGTTGGTTGCTTGTACACAGCAGCATCCGCAGGGACCGGACGGACGGGCGCGGGCACGTCGCTGCACCGGCAGCGCGCGGACAAGACCGCGAACAACCAGGATCGCCAGCGAGTTATTGATGGTTTTCGATAGCCACGGCCACCAACTGGCCACAACCAGCTTGACTTGACCCAATGTTTGTTTGACAGTCGTCGTGACACACACAATCGGACAGCGACGGATCCAGAATCTTTGCGAGCTCGCTCGTAAGGGACTTCCTTCCTTGTTCTGTTTCGGAACGCTAAGCAAATCTACAAGAGAATTTGATTGTGTTTCATGAGAAAACACGAAAGCCACGCTCCATTTCAGTGAGAGGATTCATCTCCGTCTGATTGGTAGCTGCCTAGGTGATGAGTATCCTTGCCTTGTCCTGTCCTGTGCCGGTGGTCCAGGGACGTGAATTTTGGACGCATTTGGACCCCTGAACACCCGAAATTCCATTTTTGGACCTCAAACGAAACAAATTCCAAATCTGGACCCCCGGCCGACCGCGCGACCGCCGCGAAGCGCCACGTGCCCCGGTCGTGCGGTGTGGTACCGTACGACCGCACTGTTCACGGGTCGTGCGGTACCACACCGCACGACCTCGCCGCCGACCGCGCGACCAGCTGGCCGAGCGCACGTCCGTGCCGACCGCGCGCTGCCCGAGCGCACGACTCCCTGCTTGACCGCACGTCCGGCTGCCCAAGCACACGACCGAGATTCCCTCGCCCGGCGTGAAAAAAGACCACCTCGGGTGCTTTCGGCGGATGGATTTGGCACCACTGGGACGTGCGGTCGGGCGCAGCATGCAACGCGCGGGCGACAGCGGAGGCAAATGCCGATATCAAGGAGCGTGACTGGGCATGACCGCCATATGTGGTTGGAGGACAACACCGACAAGTCCGACAGTCAGGTGGGGAGCGGCAGGGGTAAGATGCAGCATGATGGTCAAGATGGAGAACAGCCATCAGCAACCCCCAACTTCGCCTCTGTCTTCCCCAACCGGATGGCCAAATGAGCAAGACCTTGTCCACGCCAACGCGGAGGGGGCAAGGGCGACCCGTCGTGGCCATCGCCTTCTGCCTCCTCCTCGTGCTTTGAAATAAACCACTACAGTACAACCAAAAAAGCATATTATAAGAAACTATTGTAAAAGTTAGGGTGTTCTATTCACCTTTTGACTTTTAAAAGCCAGAAGTCGACACAGGTTGGAACGTCCTTAGTCCTGAGTTACAAATGGAGAGGGAAGTGTTGGCTAAACAATCACGGAATTGTGTTCTTATTTTCTCTCTATCAGATCAATGCCATCACAGTGTACGGTCTCACGTGAAGAAAAAGGCACCAGGCGGACAATGGAACTGATGGGAGGAAACATCCACTCTCGCTGGACGGTAAGGTTCCCTACGAAATTTCTATGAGATCAGCGTCGCAAACGAGCAGCAGTTGTTTTCTAAGTTTCGAGACTCAATTGCTACCTTTTTTTTATGGATTGTGGGCCTGTTCTTTAAATTAAAAGCTGATGGTTTTTGATTTTTGTTACAATACCTAACTTTTAAACGGAATATTTTCTCAAGACAGGGTCTACAAGTTAAACGATCTACACGTTAAAAGCTCAATATCTGTACCAGCCAAAATCGTAAGTGAGTATTTGTCTCTCCATAATCTGTACCATAAATAACTAAAATTCAAAAATTTCAATCAAAAATCATAAATCGCAGTCGAAAAGAACAGTGCTTGTATTGATCACCTGACCGGCCAGTTGGACTCGTCTTTTATTGTCATTTGCACGGTAGGCGATTCGACACGACAACGTCTTGTTAGCTGTGTTGGAATGGGAGAAAGAGCTACCAGAAAGGAAAAGGCAATTTGTGGCAATAGCCAGACGGAGAGAACCACCCCCCGGGTACGAAGGCATAACCTGATCCGTCACGGTGTCAATGTCGGAGGTGAGCGCATGCAACGCACCTACAAATTCTTGCCAACACTTTCTTTTAACAAAAGGGAACTTGTAGGTCCTGAAATTGTAAGGTGGTCTGAAAAGCTGAATATTTGCGCATCATTCTATGTACATCTTCCTAGCTAAGATAGAATGTCATTGTAAGTTTGTAGTATGAACGTTTCATCAGTCAAGAGGAGGACAAAAAAATTTTACTACTAGATTAACACAACACATTAATCGATCAAGTGCCACCCGTCTAGGTGCTACATCACCTTCGTCCTATTTGTCTATATTTCAACTCATCTCAGGCCCACCAGTTTCTCGTGTATTTATCAAGGCAAACACCACAACATGTATCCCACATCAACAGGCATGCTCACGTACTGTCACGCAAACTAATGGAACATATGGATCCAACTAGTTACTAGGGAAGTGAAAATAACCATTTGTTTCTGGCAAAAATACTAGAGCCCCACTGAATTTCTCTACATATAGCAATCAACACACATTCATGAACGGGCTGCTTCTTAAAGCTTCAGCTTTTGGCTTCTAGTTTCTTGCTTTCGTTTATTTCTGGTGATATTTTTTTTGGATTTTTTTTTACCTTTTTTGGTCTTATTTATTTTTATTGTTAATGATGATATTTTTTATTTTTTAAATTAATTATGCTAAAAAAAACTACTAACAGATACATTATATTTTTAACTGCTAAAGTATAAAATAAGCCAGTTCAAGACTTTTAATCTAAATAAGCACCGTCGAAGTCTTCTTCAGAAAATGAAACGAAATTAAAGGACTTGTAGCAATCCGTGGACAGGGATAAGTCAACAAACCATCCTTGACTAGGGCACATTATCTACCACACGGGCCCATGCATGGAATTGAGGCATAGTATAATCTGGGCCTCTGAGGGCATGCAGGTTCAATGAACTAGACCAAATACTGGTGTCCTGCATTGTGTGAATCATGTACAGACGGAGAGTTTTAGTACCCAGACAAGACTGACAAACCTGCAGATATGGCCATCAACTTTGTAAATGCAAAACATGGACACACATTTCCTGGCTATATATATATATATATATATATATATATATATATATATATATATATATATATATATATATATATATATATAGAGGAAACCTCTTTTCTACTCCCGGGTGTAGTTACTCCCCATGTCGTATCTCACAATGTAGGGAGTATCTCGCGTAACGGAGGGTATGTACGTGTAGTATACGAGTATTTAAGACCATCTAGGTAGTATGTATAATTTTTCAGATGTGGTATGTATATTTTTTAGACATACTCCTTTTTATATGCGTATATAAAGGTATTTACAAAATACGCTAAAAAACTATAGACTCTTTTGCAATTTTTTCGTGTGATTCACATTGGAGTATCTTATAATTAGTATACGAGTATACCTAAAATGATAAAGGAGTATTTCAAATTTATTTAGGTGGTATATTAGAGGTGGGAGTAATTACGATCATGATGCCTTAAACTCTGTGATTGAGACTTTTTAATTTATTCATGATTAAGATTTTCTATCCTGATATATTATATATCATTGCACTTGTACATATCTAAAAACAATCCAAAGGCAAAGAGGCTGGTGTCCAGACACCATGGTGCCCTATTTCAGTGTCCCATATATGACGCTGGAATGGAACACCATAGTGTTTGAGCACCAAGCCGCCCTGCCTTTGGATTGCTTTTAGATACATGCTAGTGCAATGGTATATAATATATCAGGCAAACCCGTTAATATTCATTAATTCGAAAAGGCATCATTAATATTCGTGGATGAAAAGTCTCAATCATGGAGCCTGAACACCATGGTGCCCCTGTTATTTATATTATATATATTATGAGTTCTTTTGGACTAATGATTTATGACTTAAATTTTTGAATTCTAACTATTTGCGAGAGGCAATACGCAGAGAAAAATAGCAGCATGTGATTTTGACCGGTATAGCTGAACTCAGGACAGTATTTACTACAATTTTTCTATTGACTCCGCCTTAAAAAACGCACTGTTTAAAAGCTAGTTACTATAAACAGTACAAGCATAAGCCAACTTTAAATCTAAAAGAACCTAGTCATAGTCTATCTGGCAAGATTAGAACATTAGATTTAGCATGTCATCAGTGGCGAAGCCACAATAGTGCATGGGTGCAGTTTCACCCCTAAAATTCTTATTAAAAAAATCGGTATATACCTTCTTAATACACAAAGTATATAGTACACAAACAAATATACTTCTAGCAGCCTATTAGGCCCAACAGACCTCAAGAGAGAAACAAGCCCAAGCTAAGCTCAAGTGCCATCATCACTTCCTTAGACCAATCCATGATATACATCGACCAGATGGCAATTCCCCAATCGGCAATCAACCAAATCGTTTCTTCAGGCTTCTACCCTAGTGTAAGTGTGCTCTAGCTAACAGCTGAGCTTGAGCTCAGGCACGTAGCTCATCGTCGCAGGTGCACTCCTCAAAGGCTAATTCTGCTCAAGCTGAAAAGGCACAGGAGCATCCTAGGAGCATCTGCTATGTAAGTTTTTTCTGTTAATTTTCATATACTTAAACTTGCAATGTAGTAAAATGGTACTTCTACATATTATTTAGTTTCAAGTCATCTACTTGTCATCGATGAATCTAACATCTGCTCATCCCTTGAATTATAAATCGTATTTGAAGCTGCTACAAAATAGTATTCAAATATCAAAATTCAAGGGAATTCAGTGTCTGTTAAGATTTTCCATACTCAAACTTCCAAGGTAATAAATCATAACAGTATATTTTCTTTTTAAGTTCCCTTGAGCTATTTCTTCACTTTGTCATGTCTTTAGCTCTATTCTCATTTTTGTGGCTAATTTAAGTTCTCTTGAGGTTCTTTCTATAGAGAATATATGTTTATATATAACAAGATTATTTATCCCAGATGATAATGTTTAGAGAGATTTTCAAAAGTATTTTGGCAAAATTTCAATATAAAACTTGAAAATTTGCCTATAAGAAAATCAACATGTAATAACAATATACTTATGGTGTTAGAGTACATTTTAAATATGCACTCTATCAAAAGATTTCTGGCTGCATGTCATGGTGGTCATCTGAAGTAGTTACGGTGCAAACAGGTGCTAGCTCCAAGAAGTTAACACGAGCGGACGATCACTACAGATCAGCACACCACATCTCAAGCACATCACATGTACAACAACACAGCTTGTCATTGGAACCATATGTGCTCGTCGTCTTCCATCTCGCCCCATTAATTCAGTGCTGCTGTACTAGCTAGCCCATTAATGTGTTATGAGCCATGTACTGCATGTGAAATTAACCCGCCTCAAATTTAATGGTTCTCCACTGGTCCATTAGACTTGTAAGTATTAATCACTGCTCCCTCCGTCACTAAGAGCATCTCCAATAGTGACTTATGAGCTAGCTCTAAGCATATTATTTCATATTTTAATAGAAGAGAGAGAAAAGCTAGCTCTTGATCAAGAGCTAGTCTCATACACACATTCCAAGATTATGTGAGAGTGTCATGTGAGGCTATTTATGTTATGAGTTATGTGCTAAAAGTTAATACTATTGGAGAAGTTGTCTTAGAGCTAGTAACTAGCTCATACTGTTGGAGATGCTCTAAGTACGCGTAGATCGTTTTGGACAATGGACATTGACATGGTCTTAAAGTACTATTTCGACCGCTAATTTTCATCTGATGCGTTGTTATGAATAAAAATTACATATAATGAAAGTGAATTGCATAATGAATCTAGTAATTCCAACTTCTAGGGCCAGTGTATACTTGCTTTACATATTAATACTCAAAGCTAAGAACGTTTGACTGCACGTATCATCCTGTGACTGAGAGCAGCTAAGCTAGCTACACCATGAAGGAATATTCCAACACAGTAGTGTGTTTCACCACCCCAACTTATTGGGGTCAAAATGTCAAATAGGAGTAAGTATTTCTGTGCTAGGACAGCCTATGTTGGTCTATGATCAACTTGTCTTTTCTACCTCCCCACTTGCAGATCGAAGCAGGAAAACTGTTCAACACGGCGTGCAGTGATCTGCCTGCTGCCTATGCCTGCCACTGCTGCTTGTCCTTGCAATTGATATTTGCTTGCATCCACGTTGCATCGATCAATGCGCTCCAACTAAAGTAGGATGCAGCAGTATGTGTTGGATCTTTAATCGCAGAACAATGAGATGCCCGGTTGCAAATTCATTGCTAGAAGAACAAATGCCGAGGTCTCTTTAATTTGTTAGATTTCAGTTATTTGGTTGGTCCATTATTTTTTCATTAAATCTCAACTTTTAAAAATGGCAAATGCGTGCAACCAAATTGAATTATATTTGCTGGTAGTATTCCGTTTGTTGCACATCACATGATAGCAATGCAATCAAAATGGTTGATTCCTGAATGCATGCATGCATGCATGCATGAAATATTAGAGGATTAACCTATTTGTAAACTTTATACTTGTTGTAGCTGCTGACAAGTAGATCCCATACATCAATGACTCAAGGGCCCGCTGGTTTTGACAGCAAGATTGGAAGGGATATTTCTATTACTTTTCTTTTTTTCTTTCTAAAGGATGCAAGTACCCAAAATTAAACATTGAAACGTAGTGAACGACATGCATACAAATAAAGAAACCATGTGACATGGTTAATCGACAGATATTTCACAAAACTAGTATATTATATAGGAATGTCTATACAACATTCGACTGTTTTTGTCCTTAAAAACAGTCAGATTGATCTGGGACGTTAGATCTCCATCCAACGGATCCACTCATAGAAGCCCCCCTAAAAAAATGACCCTCTCCAAAAAAAAATGATCTAGGGCGTTGAATCTCCATCTAACGGCTCAAAATCTGACTATTTTTATCATAAAAAATAGTCGAATGTTGTATAGACACTCCCATATTATATATGCATTACATCCGGTAACTTACATTATTTAGAAAAAAATACATAGTTAATGTGATTTATTTACTAGTAACTCTTACACAGCGGTTCAAAACATCATGCTAGCTAGTTTACGTTTTATTGAAGTATATTGTTTATATTTTCTTATCATTTAAGCTTTTAGGTAAACTGCTTAATATGGTATCAGAACGAAGATGTCTCAAGTTCGGGACCTAGCTAACGTAATATTAAAAATAATAATTGCAGCTCACTTTGAGTCCACGTCTTAAAACTGATGGTGCCTAGACATGAGGGGGGGGGGGTATGGTTGAAGTATATTGTCCACTTTTCTTCAAACAACTTAATTATTTGGGTAACATGATTGGTGCATGAAACTTAATACATTTCACACAATTCAAAGTATTACTAAGGAGAAAACTAATAACTTCACTAGTCACTGCATAAAATATTTTAATTTCCCCTTTTTTGTTGTCCATTACCTTTGCATTTAATCACTATAAAATTTACTCAAAAAGTAGGTGATAGATCTAACGGAGTAATTGTTATGTTGGCCAATAGTATTTCATTTTATGAAGGTTGAACCAAACCAAAGTGGAGTACTCCGTGTCTGTGTGTGTCTATATTAATAAAACCAGAGCCCTTGATCTGGCAATGGTACACATGTACGCCACCGGCTGGTGGATCCCACGGGGTGTCCGCCAATTCTGAAGCGCCACGTCAGTCAGGTGGGGACGCCGGGGCGGTCCTGCGGCCAATCACGAGTCGACAAGGTGAACGCGGACACCAGACACGAATAATTGTTTATTGTTTGTCCTTAGCTACGAGTACTACGGACGGTAGTACCTCCATCACGTAAGGTTGAAGCGAAACAAGGCAAGGTAGGAAGGCATGGGTAACAGTGATCCTGTCGTTCTTGTTTTACTAGTGAGATTACTCTGGAAAAAATGGTAAGAGCTAAGAATGATGATAAATTCATAGGGCCTCGGTTTTTCAGCTTTTTAAAAGCTGATTTTTAACTTTTATAAAGTAACTAACTTTTAAACAAAATATCTTTTAAGACGAGGTCTATAAATTGGTTGTAATATATACTGTAGCGAGTTCATTTATATCGATCAAAACCGCACGCGAGTTTTGTTACTCCGTACTCTCTCGCTCACGAATAGCCGAAAAGTCATAAACCGCGGCCAAAAGATATAAGTTAAAGCAAAAAAAAAAGAACAACATGAACCCAAATCTATCAAGAATTTCTACTCTACACTAATCAGTAGCTAGTCCAACTAATTTGGTGCTAGTGTCATATAGGGGTGTTCATCTTGGCTTTTACTGATAGCTTTTGATTTTGGCTTAAGAATACTAACATCTTGTAGAGAAGTTTGTACAAAGAGAGACACTCGCGTGCGATTGTACCCGATATAAATAAAGTCACTACAGTATGTACTACAATTAATTAGCAGACCTCGCCTTGAAAAGACACTCCGTTTGAAAATTAGCTACTGTATAAAAGAAGCTTATAGAAGCTAAAGCGAACATGGCCGCACGATTCAATGGAATCACAATACTCATGTACACATTAACTAGGTTTATCTGTGGATGTTCTAGTGGTTGACAACGATGCATTTGTTAGTGATATGCTCTACAGGCGATCATGAAGATGATTGTTTTACTTTTATGTTTATGATATTTTAAATGATATGTTATTTTGTTCCTTGAATAAATGTCTTTTATATTGATCAATAAGTATTTGACGTATTCGTGGAACTCTTTATTCATGTTTTGATATTATTCTAAATTATTCCTGATTTTATATCATTATGTAGGACAATTATAGGGCGGGTTCGAATGTGCATAAGCTTAGCCTTAGGCTTAGGTTTCTACAGTAATTCGCCATTAAATGGTGCATTTTATCAAGGCGGGGTCTAGAGGAAGATTGTAGTATAAATTGTAGCGAGTTCAGCTGTATCGGCCAAAATTGCATGCGACTATTTTCCTCTGCGTACTGCCTCTCGCTAATAGGCTAAAATTTAAAAAACACAATCATAAGCCACAGCCTAAAAGAACCGACCCAATATTTATATATCAGGGCATGTATTGATTGATGATTATGTTTTACGGGTCATGAACATGTGGGTATCAAATTAATAATATAGACACATGTTAGAGAATATAGTGTTGAATTGATTTACCATGAGACACTACAGGAATTACTATATTCTTATGTGTTATGAATTGGTCTCACACATAATGTATATAGAATCCTTAGACCTAATATGGTCATAATTTTCTACATGTGTAGCAGTTTACCTAGGGGTTGCCAAGCACTACTCCATAACTAGTAGTCATAAAGGTAGGTTTTGGATTTACTATGAAACATACGAATGAATATGAGCGATCAAAATGAAATTTGCTCTTCCCATATAATGGGAGTGATATATCTGGGCACTTCGATATGGCTAGATTAAGAAAGTGTATGGTCATACTGAATGTGGTGAAGGATCGAGCTATCATAGGATGACACGTTTCTCGCCTTGAGTTCAATATGGTATTATAAGGCAAATAGATCGGTGCATAAGCACTATATAGGTTTGTTCGATATAATATTTATGTACATTTATGGATCGTTATGTTCTGCTAGGGACTGTTACCGACTTATGGACCAGAAAGGTATTTTCAGCCCATGGCCGAATATACATGAATCTACAAAATCACACACTTAACGGATTAAAACGATAAAGATCTGGATGATAGATTCCAAGTGGAATACAATTTCTACTCGTATTGGATCCGGTTGGAGGCTCTCTAAGTGGGATATGATATCTACTCGTATTAGATAAAGATCCAGTTAGAGATTTTTCAAGTTGGATACGATACATGATCATATCGAATAAGGATCCGATTGGAGGCTTGTAAAGAGAGAGCGGAGCTTAGGCAAGCATACCGAGACACACCCATCGAAACCCTAGCCGCCACCTCTCAAAACTCTTGCTATGTGCACTGGTGTCAGCACACCGATGTACGACGTTCTCTAGATGTGTGAACTTCGGTAGAGACGCTGTTGGGACTACGGCGCTGATCGGGACGATCGGGAGGAAAAGAAAGTGGTCAGGGTTATACCGACACGTGTTGCGTTGAACCGACCACTTCAACTTTATATCTGTTGTACTACGCATCTAATGGTAACAATTTATAATATCTTACTTATATGGTTTTCTAACTTATATGATAATTTTTTTAATCTGAACTAGTATATGCTATTCATGTTCCAGCAATATTAGGCTAGCTGCCGTCGGAGGGGCGAAGTCATTGCGTGAGCATGGATAAAACGGGGGTGGCAGTAGGTAGTGCCTGTGGACTGAGGTACAGCTGTTCACCGACCCGATCGATCGCTCGGCCGGCCGAGCGGGATAATTAACGTTGCGTTGCACGTCGTGTACGCTCGCTCGCACGTACGTCGCCCGCCCGGACGCAGCCTTTTCCCATCGACGGACGGATCGGTCAGCTGAGCCCGGACGGATGGCCGGCCGGCACGCACAACTAAATAAACTTTTACCTACACAAAAACAAAATTTAAAAGTTAGGTCATACGGACGGGGACGAATAAACAGTAGTCGTGCGGACCGCACGATTAGTACATGAATACTGGTCGTGCGGTCTCCGATCGCATGATCTACCACGTGTTAGCTCCAGAAAAATCATGCAGTTGGAAGTAGGCTAGAAATAAAAATCATATTGTTTAAGGGCTATAATTGGAATTCTGGTGATCAACAGTGCTATATATGTCCAAAATTCTTTCGTCCCTATCCTACGTGTATACTACGTTAATTCGTACGTCCTGCTTAGAATACGTACAGTACGGTACAGCTTGTTCATATGGCGCATGTGTGCAGCCACCGGATGCACAGGACAACCCCGTGATTCGATTCGATTCGATTCGATCCATCCATTGTTGTGGCGTTGTCTTGTCTCGGTTACGGGATACCTCCCTCTCCCTCCTCCGGACCTCCGGTTAGTGTGGACTGGAGAGTTCCTACGCGATTAGCTTGTGGTATATATCAACGGAGCAGATACCATAAATTTGTACTAATATACCCCATAGTATATATGAAACATAACCATAGCTTGTGCATTATTCTTCGCCGGCAGTGCGGCGCTCAGCATCATGATTGGGATGAGAACGGCAAGTTCGATCTTTCTCCTTCAGAAAAGGTATACAATAGCTAAAAATTCACACAAACAAAGGCCCCGTGTTCCTGACTGATGAGATATCTTTACGTTTATATATAGACAAGCAATTCTAGATAAACAAGAATACATATTAATTAGGTGTCAAAGTACTGTTCTGTCGCAAGGATGCATAGGGGTGTATCAATGGATGGCACCGTTTGCCACATTTCTGAAAGGTGTGTTGCAAAGACATTTTTCTGGCAGTTTATTTGCTTGCCACAAGCTAAGCAAATTTTGTCAGAGTAATGCGTCTATGATACGGGCTAGGGGCTAGGTGCTAAAAAAGCATGACGCGTCAAGTGCGGCTATGGTCATGCTCCAACCAGCTTGTGCTTGTGACTTCTAGTCTTTTAATTTTGTTTTTTTAAGTTTTTTTGGTTTTATAGTTTTTCTTTTTATCTTATTTATTTACTTTGTTCAAATATAATTTTTATTTTGATGTTTTAAAATTTTAATTGCACTAAAAAAAGAACCGTTACAATACATTCTTAACTACTACAATGTCAAAAAAAAAAACCTAAATTTATAAGACCAGATCAGCACCGCCTTAGCCAAACAAACCGTAATTTCAGTCTTCTCGTGAGTGCACCTACGTCTGAGACTGGACCTAATTTTGACTTGGCTCAAATCAAATATATCAAGAAATCAATTCTGCAACCATGGCTTTTTATTGGCTTGTACTAGTTGTGCTACTGAGATCATCTTCAAAATTATATTTTAGCCGGCTTACATAAGAAAATAGAATACATTGGAGGGATCGAATCCAACAAAAAAATATATGGAATCGGACTCTATGTAGAAGCCAATTCAAAGCATTAAATAATTCATATAAGCATTAAACAACTACATAGAAGAGAGTACGGTTAAGAAGGATATTATTATTTTATGGTTTTTAATATAACATGGGTCCCATTTATTAATAAGAATCAGTTCAATACATTGAAAACAAACAAATCTATAGTTACATGATATAACTTTAGATCCATATCAATCTTATATACTAAAGATATATGTTCGAGCAAACTTGAACCGTCTCGGAATCACAACCGATGCAGCATCCGTGCATGATGCCATGGAGCTAGCTAGCTAGCTAGCCAGGTTGTTTTTCCATGTAAAGAATCTCTCTGCCTCCGTTCCAGCCAAACCTCAAAAGATGAGGTTAGGTTGTTTGCTGCTGCATGCGGCGTCGTCAATGTTTCTTCTTTCAATACTGCTACGACTAAACCACTGTTTCTGTTTGTACATGTCTGGCCAAACACAGCAACGCAAAGATTCTTCTCGTGTTACAGTACTGAACCTGGCTGCAGATACAATTGCGGCAAATGGCGCACATTACCAAGGCGAGGATGTAAACTGGTTAAAATTAAAAAAGATACTAGCTATTCTGTTGAATCCCGAATGTATGTTGCTCTACAATAGATGCAATCAAATATTTCGATGTTTGAGTACTATTTAGGACCAGTTTAGTACGCAAAAATATCACAAGAGTTTCGAAACATTGTCAAGAAACAGTTCAATTTTTTGAAAAATTGGGAAAAGTTGTCATGTTCCGAATGGAGCCTTAGGGTTTCATAAATTGGAACTGCATATCTGCTCTTAAACTGAAACTTAGTTGGTTCTAATTTCCACTCGATTTGCAGTAAAAAAACCTGGGCCAGTTTCTCTTCCACTCAGGGGCAGAGCCGAGGCTCAGGCAACCCTGGGCGGCTACCCGGGGTTGCCGGCGAGCAGCCCTTGAATCAAGCCACAGATCAGACATTGAACACAACAACAACCATTGAACCAGCAATGATTCCTCGGCCGACCAGCCCATCTGCCCGGGCTCCTAAAATGGGTTGGCCGCGCCCCTGCTTCCACTTCGCAAATTTGGAAATTCCTAATAAAATTTATCAATTGTAAGTTGTAAAAGTGTATTACACATGTTTCAATACAAAAGGATGAAATGGGACTGTTTATGGGTGAACCAAATAGGGTTGGGAAATCAAAACTGAAACCTGGCCGGTTTTTTATTGAGGTGTAACCAATCGGTTAATTACTGTGGGTAACATAAAATCAGTATTACCATTTGTTATCACAGATATATCGTAAGACTTGAACAACTTAGGTATTACTACAAGATCAAACCCAATAAAACCAGCAAATAACCCACTATCACTTGGAAATTCTTTATTTTGTTAATTTTCTTTAAGTTTTCCTCTTTTATTAATTTTAGCAATATTCTGCAATCCATTAATATTTTTTCATGAATCACCAAAGTTACATTGAATTTTTTCCACATTACATATGCCATGGTAAACAATCGTGCATATATTCGTAACTCCCATAAATATAGCATCCACTAGGAAAAAGTGCCCATTTATGTTAAGCAACCAAACAAACCATTTATTTTAAGACTCCATTTGGAATGTGGATTTTTTATTAATCTTACGAGAATTGAATTGTTTATATAAAATTCTTGTAGTGAAATTCCTACACCCCAAATAAAGCTAAATCATATACAAACCATATAAATGTCACATAAAACAATAAAGGTTTTTTTATAGGAATCCTGCGAAATTCCAACACTTCCATTTAATTACCGCGCGCACTCACTACCCAACCGTATGCCGTCCCATTCGCAAAATAGCCTCGTTAGCACTGCACTAGCCCTCACTGTTGTTGATCCTACCAACTACTCACCGGCGTACTTAGAGCTATTCCAAAGTCTCTCTTTTGGTTGTGATTACTGTAGCAACTGTTTAATTTTTTTCTAAAATATTTAATTAAAATAGAAAAACAAAAACATAATTATGTATCTACAGATAATATTAAAAACCACGTTAAAAATCTAATATATTTTAAATAATTTTTAGTTTCTGACTCGTTAATGTTTAGAGCCGGCCTTAAATAAATCTCGAGATGTCTTGGCTTGGCTTCCCTTCACTCTCCAGCGAGTGAGTTGAGCCTGAGCTAGCCCCAGCTACGACCCCCCGATCCCATCATCCACTCCCCCTCCTACATTCAACGAACCCAAACACCAAGAAAATCAGAACTCCTGTCTCATCCTTTCTCTCTCTCCTTCCTCCAGTAGACCAGTACGGTCACCACGGGATCCAAGAAGCTAGCAGCGATTTATTCTCCTAATATTTTTCATATTTTTGTATTGATTGCATCAATTTTCAGGTATAACGTTCTCGTATAAAAAGATCCTAAAGAGATTGACAGAAGAGAGTGAGCACACGGCACGACGACCGGCATCACGATATGCCGGCTCCGCCGCGTGCTCACTCCTCTTTCTGTCAGCCTCTCGCTCAGGATGAGATGCCCTCTTCACTGTTGTTCAATTCAGATGCTGTTTTGTTTGTGCGTTTGGCGGGGCGGTGGCGGTGGAAACCGTGCCGTGCAGGTGCAAAGATGGACACGCGTGCCGCGAGGAGTGGCTTTTGCAGGGAGCAAGTATCTTCTCGCATCGATTTGCATACTATTTCCCCTATCTTTCGCTCTTTCAGTCAGGCTGTCGGGGAGCTACTGCCGGGGAAGGTGGAGGGTGCTGATACTGGTGGCAATGACAAGTGGAGCGAGTGAGTAGTTGTAGTCTTTGCAGTACATGGAAAAATGATTGGTTTTGCCATTTATTTTGCTCCTCCCTCAAGATTTTTTTCACTTCTCTGCTCCCAACTCCTTGCCTTGGGAGCTGAATCACGGAGACGCTGCCAGTACACTGAACAACTGTAAGGATTTAGCAGAACAAAACTGCATCATTTCCTATCTGTTCATTCCTCTCTCTCTCTCTCTCTCTCTCTCTCGTAGTGATAGCCCCTCCCGCAACCCTCCTACCTGGTGTAGTCACCTTATTGCATTATTGCTGTTTTTTTTCTGCTAACGTTCTTGATTTTTTTTGTTCTTGGGTTTGCCTTTGGCCATGGTGATAATGGTGGCTTTGGTGAGCTCTTGTTGGCTCGAAAGTGGAGCATGGAGGTCACCAAGGGAAGAACCATATTTGGCAAAGAAGGTGGATGTAGAACCAAACAGGCAAAGAGAAGGTAAATGGTGCTATCTAAATTTTTTCTTTAAATATTCTTGATTCTATTATCAAATAACTACATAGTTACATAGAACAAAATACTCAGCCAAAATCTCGAAACTAATAGCACAACGAATCAAATTAACTTTGCAAATCACCAAACCTTACAGATCTGATCTCCATGAAGAGGCCGATCTGACCGCCACTTCAGGGCCGGTCTGACTGGTGGTGTAGCGGTTGGACCGCTTACTCTGTCCAAACAGCCTGATGATATAAAAAATAGTGCAATTTCTAAAGTGCATGCCCAAATGCTATGAAACTTTGCACACACCTTACTTATGATCTCAGAAATCTATTCCATACACTACTACAAAAAGAGTCATCACATACGGTTTGAAACTACCAGCATAGACAATTTTTTAAACCGCCTGAATTTATACGTCAATGATAATCGAAGGTTATCACAGACGGTTTGTGATCCGTCTGTGATAAATATAACACAGACTGTTAGTGACTAGAACTATCTGTAAAGAATACTATCACAGACAGCTCGAACCAAAAATTATCTGTGATACTCACACATCATAGACAGTTCTAGCTACCAACCATCTGTGATGAGCGAGTATCACAGACGGTTGTAATATACATCCGACGGCGACGTCACCTTTGTGTCACGACGGTAACACTGCACAAGACACTCTTACGACATTTACGAAAAGAGTATGTTGTGCAGTCGACCATGGTGTCACAACAGAGACACTAGCTCACGGCGGTAGTCGGTGTCGTCGAGGAACAAGCTAGGAGTGGATGAACTAGCTAGGAGTAGCCAGTAGAACTCACGCATCTTGGAGTGAGAGGGAGAGGGGGAGTAATTAACAAGTGGCAAGAGGTGGGAGAAACCAGTGACTGCCGTTTGATGCGGAGAGAATGGATGAGTGATATTAGAATCCTAGAGGAGATGCCACGGATCGGTATCGTGACATTATACGAACCGTTTGTGATAATACACATATCATAGACGGTTCTTATAAATAAACGTCTATGAATTATCACAGAAGATTATTAATAAAAACCATCTGTGATGTCTTACATTATTACAGACAGTTTACATTATCAAAGACCATTTCATGAGATAAAACCATTCCTTCGCATACGTTGCTAAGTTCATATGATGGATTGGTTGTGTTCAAATTACTATCATGTGAGGATACCTGTTAATTGAGGTGGATTGTAGATTGTATAGTTTAATTTGTGATTGGTAACCGTGTATAAGAAAATGAGATTTTCATGAGCATATATGCTTCATGAAGCTAGAAGTAATTAATACTTTATTTTTGTTGTCATAGCTAGCTAGGTGCAGTACCATATTGTACGATTTTTTTAACTCGAAGGCTCCAAGCAAGACATGTGGTGTACACATATGCGTAGAAAGAAGAGTGCTATATATATGTGCATGCCTTACTTGGAATGGAGTGTTTTCTTTGTTATTCGAAGTGTGGAATTGATCGATAATTTGATAAGTAATAATTAAAAATTCAAAGTTAGACCTTGCACCCTTATCTAGCTTGTACCAAATATTTTCAACGGTATTTCTATGGGAGGCTGGTTTTGAGTTCAAGCTAGTTAACTAGCTAGTCCTCCGGATTCATTAGACTTTCAATAAGTTATTGCTTCTTGTCAAGTTGTTATTTGCTAGACTAATTGAACATCTACGATTAAATTTTTTCGGGTCGGGATCCGTACGTTGTACTCAACTGCCATTTGTTCCTATCGATCACGATGGACATCGTCGTCGTCGTCCTTTGTTTCTTTTGCATCTGCCTTTTGATTTGGATAAAAAAATTTCAGGCTTCTTGTTTGTAAGAAAAAAATAGAGAAACTGGTTTTACGTGCTCCCATTCAGAACAGAAGCATCATATACATGCATTCTTGATTCCTCTCCCTTTTTTTGTTGAGGAGATGCACTCCATTCTTTGTAAATAGATATTCGCTAATGTAGTGTTCATATTCTCTTCCTATTATTTGCACTCGTGTAAGTATTATGCATGTGCTCGTTTCACATCTTTATTACAGACAATGTTATCATAGACGGGTCGTGTTAATAACCGTCTGTGAGAATATCACAGACGGTTGCTAGTATAAACTGTCTGTGATAGTTTAAGCACAGACGGTTCCATATGAACCATCTGTAATGTCATCGTCCAGTATAGTCTCTTTTGTAGTGTGCAGGTATGTCCTATGTTTTGAGCACAAATGCCAGCATCAACAAACATATAAGATGAACTGATAGTAATATAAAGCTTGCAGTTGAACTGAAATTTGACTTTTTATCGTTATGCAAAGGAAATATTTGTGTTCATGTAGGATTGGAAGAGTGCTGTGTCCATTATTTGCTGTTACTTTAGCCTATAACTTACATTAGTCCAAATATGGAGTACAAATGTGGGCCGTTTCTAGCCTTAATTTTCAGTTCATCAGAATTTGAGAAGGAACAGATTGTAGAATCTGCAAGTAAATTTCTATATACAAGCATGGCATTTATGCCTTCTTGAATTGAAGATGGATAAAATGATGAGAACAAGCATGCACATGTAGAAATTAAAAGGGAAGGACGTCAATGTAGCCAAACATAAACATGTCATGTGAGGCAATATGGTGCAGAATTGCAGATACGGGAGGAAGATATAACTTGCAGATTACTTCAACATGGAAGGTACATACGTTTCATTACCTTGAAACACCAAATATCCTTTACGTATTAAGATTCACATTCGTATATTCTTCCAACCATTCTCCAGAAGGAAAATCTCACTAATTATAGTGTTTTTTCAGTAAACACTAATTGCTATTTATTTGTCTTTAGTGAGCTGTATATGAACTCGAACCTGGCCTTTGAATTCACTGAACCCTTTATGTCGGACCTGGATTTACGTCTAGACCCACTGTGTATTCTAAGCTATTCTCATGATCAATGGCCAACTCACACAGTACGATATCGATGAATATCACATCCATACATGCACATAAATAGGGTACTTGATATTACATAAATAGTCACAATTAGACCTTATGGCCGGATTTTACATAACGGACCGATAGGCCAAATGAGTTTATTTAGAAGTAGCAACGGAAGGGAAATAAACCAAAAAGGGTTTTTCTGTTTTGCCACAGGCAATCGACTATAGCTATAACCTAGTTCTCGCCGTTGTCTTCGTCACCAATGCCAGATGCATAGAAGTATCCATACGTCAGACCTTCGCTATCATAATCGGTATCCACATGTATAAGCAACCATGAGTACAAAAATACTCAACAAGTTCTTTTACCAAATACAAATAGATAGATGTAAGGTTTGTCAAGGAAAGGCCTTAGGCTTGGCTCAGTTTGCAAATGAAATGAACGTGGGAGGTTGGGCTCAAGGTAGAGCTCAGCGAGTTGGTGTCTTTTCGTGCTAAGGAGCCAAGCTAAGTTCCCACACGTTGTTCCATAGACTCTGAGCAGCTTGCGAACCTTGAGTGAGCTTTTAGCATAACGCAAAATATAAGTAGATTTAATTCGGAGCTTTACTAACTTGGAAATGGGAAATCATTTGCTATGATGCCATAACTAGACTCTTATCACTCTTTTCGGCCTTGTTTTTTTTATCTTTGAAGAGGATAACCAATTGTTTGGCTCTATTTTGAAACTTATGGGTATGTTTGAATTCCTCACTGGGCCTTGCCTGTCCTTGCCCAACAAGGTTAGGTGTTTGGTAGTCCCCAAAAAACTCGCTCTGCTCAGCAAGCTGGCTCGCCCAAACAAGGAAAAGCTTGCCGGGCGAGCCAAATTAGCTCTGCCGCACAGGCAAGCTTTTGCTCACGCGCAAGCTCCTCCCTTCTTCATTGATCTCAATTATCAGGACTAATTTTAACACATGTATCTTCACATACGTGGTCAACTTCTTTGAGAGTTTCTCTTCGATGAGCTACTTTGTCCGCCTCATCCTGCTCTACCTATTGAGCCCATGCTTCCGAAGGATACTTCTAAAGAGCCAATAAAGAGGTATCTGATGCTTTTGAGGATGCTATGGAGACTTTTCAGACTCAATATGTCATCTATAAGACATGGACTAATGAGGATACTCGTGCTTCTGCTATTCTGGTTGCTAGCATAAAGGTGCATCTCACTGAGGATGTGATTGGCTTGGCTTTAGCACAGATGATGTGGGCGTATCTGCATAACCTCTACGAGCCATCTAGTGGTTTCTTGTATTTTGCTGTTATCCGTTAAGAGCTGTTGTTGCAGTAGAGAGATGCCATTGTGGACAGGTTTTATGCCTAACTATCCGTGGTGTTGCATGAGATTGACTCTTTGGGAACAGATATTTGCCACACTTGTCATTGTTGTCATCATCAGCGGTCTTACCTGGAGCTTCGTCATATCTACGACTTCTTGACATGTCTCCAGGCCGAGTATGAGTAGATTCATGCTCAGTTGCTGGCTCGCCCCCTCATGTGACTCTATTGGAGGCCTTTTCAACTGTTCATACTGAAGAGATTCGCCTTCGTGGTGTAGGTCTGCTACCATCACCATCATTTCCTTCGATTTTGGCAGCTCTTCCAGCTTCTACACCTACTACACTTTCAGCTGCTCCTTCACCAGTGACAGCTATTATTGGTAAGGGACTTCATTGCACCTACTGCAACAAGCATGGACATGTGGAGCAATTTTGGTATAGAAAGAAGAAGGATGTACGTCAAGGTGGCCATCCTCCGAAGGGCACTGGAGGTTCCTCCTCTCAGAGGAGCTCAGGTGCTTTTGATACCCAGGAGATTCTTACATTGCTATGTCGTATGGCAGCTTTTGCACTGTTTAGTTCTGTTGCACAGTCTTCTAGGGAGAGACCACTTTCTACTTCTCCTTTCTCAGGTATATTACTTTGGATTCTTAATTTTGGTGCTTCCTTTCATATGACATCTAATTCCGCCAATTTCACTTCCGTTAGTACTCTAGCTGCTCCTATCACTATTCAAACATCATATGGTACCTCTCTTGCTATCGCAGGACAAGACACTCTTTCAAATTCCTCTTTTCATGTTCCAAAAATAATCATGCAACTCATATTTGCCGGTCAACTCACTGATCATGGTTATCGTGTTATTCTCAATTTTGATTCTTGTTGTGTTCAGGATTGTCGCATCGGACTCTGGTTGGTACTGGTCCTCGCCGTCGTGAGTCCATGACTCACGGCATCTGTGGGAGTTTGACTTGCTTCATCTTACTTCCGCTGCTCTTGTTAGTCTGATGTCTCCACCACCGCCTCTGAATCTACCGCATTCTCTACCACGTCTTTTGCTTAGTAGCATCATCGTTGGGACATCTTTGTGGGTCGTGCCTGTTGTCATTAGTTCATCGTGGTCTTTTAGGGTCTGTGTCTGGTAATACTTCTCTAAATTATCAGGGTTATAAGCTTGGTAAACAGCTTCAACTCCCATATCCTTCCAGTGAGTCAGTGTCACAGCGTTCTTTTGATCTTATTCATTTTGATGTACGGGGTCTGGCTCCTTTCATTTCAAAAAGAGGTCATTGATATCATATAATTTTTATTGATGATTTTTCTTAACACACATGGATATACTTTTATGTCATCTCGTAGTGAGGTTCTATCAATCTACAAGAATTTTGCCACTATGATCTATACTCAGTTTGACTCTCTTATTCATGTTTTCATGCTGATTCCATTGGGTAGTACTTTCAGGAGTGATTCGTGGTTTTCTGGTCAAACAGGGTACTCTTTCTCAGTTTTCTTGCCCCAGTGCTCATGCCTAGAATGGCGTGGCTAAGCGAAAGTATCGTTGTCTTCTTGACATAGCCTGTGCTCTTGTACTTGCTTCTGTTGTACCACCACACTTTTGGGTTAAGACTGTTTCTACTACCACTTTCCTGATCACTATTCAGCCTTCGTCTGCTCTATAGGGTGGGATCCCAGTTGAGCGTCTCTGTGACATGACTCCTGACTATTATAGTCTTTGCCACTTTGGGTATGTGTGCTATGTTCTTCTTACACCTCGTAAGCGTACCAAGCTAATCGCTCAGTCTGTGGAGTGTGTCTTTCTAGGCTACAATGCTAAGCATATGGGATATCATTGATGTAATCCTGTTAACCGACATATGTGGATTTCTTAGGATATTACTTTTGATGAGTCTTGTCCTTTATATCCTCATCCTTCTCCTTCCTCTCCTACAACATCTCTTGTCGAGCCACTTTTTTCCTGACTTTTCCTGCCACCTCCGTAGTCACCATGCCACCACTACAGCTTTCGATCTCTCCGGTGCCTCCTTCACCGTTAGAGTCTCCTTTACCACCGGTGCCTCCTTCGTCACTGGCACCCCCTCCAGAGGTTCCTCCTAACCTTGTTCCTTCTTATGTTCTCTACTACACTCGTCGTTCATGAGTTGATGGTTCTTCTGATGCGCTATCTTCTTCTGATGAGTCATCTTCTTCGGTTTCTCCTCCTCGATATTCTTTTCATGATCGCCAGTCTGTTTGGCCTCCTGAGCACTTTGGTATTGTTGCCGCTGCTATTGCTGAACCGAGGTCTTATCGTGATGTTGTTGTTCATCAGGAGTGGCAACATGCGATGGGAGATATCATTGTCCTTGAGGGTACCAGCACATGGGATCTTATCCCTCTTCCTATGCGTGTTACTCCTATCACGTGCAAGTGGATTTATAAAGTTAAGACCCGTTCTAATGGTTCTCTTGAGCACTACAAGACTTGTCTCATGGCACATGGTTTTCAACAAGAGTATGGTCATGATTATGATGAAACTTTTTCTCCTATAGCTTACATGACTATGGCTCGCACTCTTCTTGTTATGGCATCTGTTCAGGCATGGTCCATCTTTCAGTTTGATGTCAAGAATGCACTTCTCAATGGTGAGCTGTGTGAGATTTATATGCAGCCACCACTGGGTATTATGTTCATAAGGGTATGGTTTGTCGCATTTGTCTATCTCTTTACGGCCTCAAGCAAGCTCCTCATGTCTAGTTTGATCGTTTCTCTTCTGCTGTCACTGTGGCTGGTTTCTCTGCTAGTGCTCACGATACTGCTCTTTTTATTCACACTTCGCATCGTGGTTGGACTCTTCTTTTTTATATGTTGATGACATGTTCATTACTAGAGATGATTACCAGTGCATTACTTTAATCAAGAAGTGTCTTAGTGAGCAGTTTCTCATATCTGATCTGAATCCTCTTCACTAATTTTTTGGGATTGAGATTATTTCCACACTTAAAGGCTTCTATCTGTCCCAAGAAAATTACATCCATGATCTTCTTGATCATTCTTCTTTTACTGATCAGCGCACACCTGAGACTCACATGGAGCTTATTGTTCATCTTTGGCCCATTGATGGTGAGCCTTTTGCTGATCCTACTAACTATCGTATCTTATTTGGAGATTGTTTATCTTGGTGTTACTCGTCTCGATATTTCGTATTTGTGTATATCTTAAGTCAGTTTGTCTCTACTCTCACTCAGCTCCACTATGGTTATCTTTTTTGTGTTCTACAATATCTTTGTAGAACCATCACTCGCCGTCTCTTTTTTCCTCACTCCAGCTCTTTACAATTCCAATCATATTCTGATGCCACCTGGGCTAGTGATAACTCTGATTGTTGGTCTCTCTCTCTCTGCCTATTATGTTTTTCTTGGTGGTTCTCTCATTGCTTGGAAGACTAAAAACCGAACAACAGTTTCTCGTTCGAGCATTAAGGCTGAGTCACAAGCTATGGCTTTGTTGACTGTGGAGGTTACCTGGCTATAGTGGTTACTTGAGGATTTTGGTGTTTTTGTCTCTACACTGACTCTTCTTTTGTATGATTGTACAAGTGCTATTAGCATTGCTAAAATTTGGTGAAGCATGAGCTTACCAAGTATATTGGTGTTGATGCTTTTTACATGCGAACATAGGTGCAAGACCAGGTTGTTGCTCTTCAGTACGTGCCTTCAGAGTTTTAGTTGGCAAACTTTTCATGAAAGCACACACCAAAGTCCAACACAGTTTCCATCTCTTCAAATTTTATGTTGTTGATCCACCATAAGTTTGAGGAGGGTGTTAGATGTGTATTATTAACTGTGAATTTCCCTATTTAATAAGGAATTTCGTGCATATATATATTGGTCCATTGGTCTCATGATAAATACATGCGGTATTAATAACAATCTTCATTTTTTCTTTTGAATACGAGGCTGGCGGCGCCATTTATACTTGGTGATATGATCGTTTCAACCACCGTAGAAGAAGACAAGTGCATCCTAATTTACCAACAACACAGATTTGTTAATGTTGTGAAACACCTCATGGTGTTTATCTGTGTTCCCTCTGGAAAAAGCTAAAACAACATGAAAAGTGTGGTGAACTGTTTTTGCTTCAAGGAGTGTGTTTTACATTCTTACTGAGAAATTCAGCTCTGCATGTAAGCTGTACCAGCTTCTAAACGCTGCTTTTCGACTTTTTTTTATAGTAGTTAGCTTTCAAATGGAATTTCTTTTTAAGGCGGGATCTACAAGTTAATTACATTACATACTGTAACAACTTCATTTAATCTGCCAAAACCGCACTTGAATTTCTCTTACTCCGTACTCTCTCTCTCACAAATACCCTAAAAGCCATAAACTATATGCAAAAACTATGAGTCATAGCAATAAAGAATATACCAAAAAGAACATGCCCGAAAAGGATGGAACAAGGGTTGAAAAGTTGTGGAACAGCATAAACTGCTTGTATAGTTCATTTCTAACCGACCTCTTCTTTTCAGCTTTTAAAAGATATTTTATAGTTTTCTACAGTAACTAATTTTCAAACAGAATATCTTTTTAAGACGAGATTTACAAGTTAATTGTAGCACACATTGTGATGACTTCATTTATATCGGCTAAAATTGTACACGAGTTATTTGTGTTTTCGTACTCTTTCACGAACAGTTATAACCATAAGGCAAAATAAAAAAGAACAGGTTTGTTGTAACAAATAGTTGCTCTGAATATTGTATCAAATCGTACTGCCAGCAAATCACAGGGTACAAGATGTTTTACAGGGTAACAATAAACAAAAATCGGTGTAGCCTTTTTGCCACAAACAAGGCATGGCTGTCAGGAAAAAAGATTATCAAATAAACTATGTATTGTTTCCTATTTTAGAGCCAGTCACATATAACATCTTGCTAGATTTAATTAGCATCACACATCCTCAACACACTAGCTTAATTTGATCGATGAATAATGTTGCTTTTTGTCATTGTGTATCATATGCATTCTTGAGCTATGTGCTAACTAATTTTATTTCCACGTATCTTCTGGCGAGTTTAGTTTCCAACATGTGTCATCACCAGATTCAGATTGCGTTTCCTCAAGCAGCTGCCGGTGAGGATTTGTCCCGTCAAGTCTGCTTTATTTCACTACATGACGTATCTGCTGCCTTTGAAGGCATGACAAGCGAGATATGTGGGAAACGCCTTTGACACTGGATTTCTTTCTGAAAATTTTTGACAACTGATGCTGAAATTGGTTATTGGTTCCCCTTGTTTTTTCAGCTTGGCGTATGCTGCGAAGGTACAAGTGCAATCGGTATTACTGAATTGAAATCTTTTCTTAGAAGCAAGGAGTTCGGTGTCAATATATGGATCTAACTGCTCCATATCATACAATTTTGGTCCCTCCCTGTTACTGGATTGAAGTGTACATTCGAAGAGATCAGGTCTCTTTCAGGATTGTTACCAACTGAACTGAAAAGTGAAACATAGTACCATATATATACAAATCCTTAGCTGCCAAGGTATCAAATTCTTGCAGACTCGGACAAATTCTGTCATTTCCAAGAACGTATCTTTACAGGCTTGCTTCCAAAGAACATTGTGAGTAGTACACTGGCACTAGTAGCGGTGAATATATAGTGGTGCTACCCATAAGTACTTGGTGGTTGCTTTCTTGTCATCTTCATGTTAGTTTGGTGTTTGGCGCCTCCAAAGTTGCTGCAAGCTTTGTAAACCTCCCAAAAGAAACCAAAGGAATTGTCTATCTCCATGAAAACGAATGCAATGCAAAGCTCGTGTGTTCCTGGTCTGTCTGATGCAGCTGTAAATAATTCTCAGAGCTTACCAACTATCATGTGACATTACCTACTGTAAACTAACATATTTAGACACTTTTCGTCAAGAGAACACATGGAAGCATTGCATGATACTCTTGGGTACAAAATAATGGCTTCCTCCTTGCTTTGTGTCCTGGGGAAAGATGTTCTACCTACCTTGTAATGCTTGTTAGTTCTACTAGATCATCGGTAATTAACCATCAGGGAACAACTGTTGTTACCCCATTGTCTGAAGTCGTTGATATGGAGGCTGGGTAGCATGGAGATTCCTGCCAAACATCAGGCTCGCCGGCACAGCCTATTCATGGAGCCTGGGTGGCTCCCCGCCCTCCGTCTCGCCGGCACAGCCCGCAGGCGTGCCACCACCCTCCTCCCAACAGTCCCAATCGCCTCGTGCACCTCTCCCACCACGCTTGGACTCTCCTCGTGTCCGCCGGTTTCGTCGCCACTGCCTCGCTTCCCCGGCTCACCAACCACTGCCTCTGAAGTCTGAATACCTTTGCCGTCTCCCCTGATGCCAGTCACCACACCCAATGCCAGCGAAGCCCGCCGTTGTGCCGTCGTCTAGTCAATCCTAGGGTAATTGGACTTGGTTGATCTTAGGGTTTGTTTGGGACCGCTCCACTCCACGTTTTTCAGCTCCGTTCTATGTTTTTTAGCCAAACAGGTTCAGCTACACGCACTCTATTCGAGGAAAAAAAGTGGAGTTGTGAGAGCACCTAAAGGGGTGCTCCACAAACTCTAGGTTTTTGTGGAGCTGCTCCACGGTAGAATTTGTGGAGCAGAGTTTGTAGAGCAATTCCAAACACGCCCTTAGAGACCTAACCAGAACATTAATCTCGAGGCATGACCAACGGTCCGAATAATGCCGAAGATTTGGAACAAAATCAGCTACCAACATGTATAGCAAATTCCTTTTTACATTAATCCCTACAATTTAGATTAGGTTATTTGCAATCCTTTTTTAGTCCAAGAATTGAGCATAATTAAAAAAGGGTTTTGTTAAACATCATTCGGATGTTTTCTTCCTAACTATCATCCAGATTTAAAACTGTTGAATTAGAGATCCAATGGCCATGAATTCTCCTCCCTCATCCTTGAATTCTACTCTCTCCCTCTTGAAAAAAAATCTACCGCCTTTGAAAACAATGGCTCCTTGATCTCTAATCCAATGATCACACATTTGGATGATAGTTAGAAAGAAAACATCCGGATGAATCTAGACAAAAAAAACAAAAACGATTTTTGGCATACAAAAAGAGGAATCACATCTTCTGCCATTCCAATAGAAATGGCAGAGCTACAGTACCCCACCATTACATGAATCCCATCCATCCATTTACCAAACTAACGCATTACATTAGTTGGTAAAAGACACGCTACAGTATTTTTTGAAAGATGCTATACAGTGAATATTCGCTGTTTAGCTAACTGGTAAGAGGTTTCCATTTTCGGCCTGCCTCCTCTATTGGCTCGTTTCCGCGTCTTTTTTCAGTCCGTTTCCTTCCTGGTGAAGGCCCGCTTTGTCTTGTTGCGTCGGCCCGTTTCTTTGGGCCTGCTTGTCGCGTTGCGGCCCATTCTTTCTCTTGTCTTTTCTTTTCTCTTCCTTCCTATTCTTTACCCCAAGCCGAATCGGCCCATCAATCCATCTCCTCGGTGCCTCTTCCTCACTCTCTCGCCGCCGCCGTCTCCTGCCCTCGCCACCACCGCGCGCGCCAGCGCCCCCGCCTGAGCTCCCGTTGGCCGCGTCGTTTGCTGCAGCCGCTTCGCCTCCGACCCACATCTCCCCCGATTCGTCTCTCTCTCGCCCTCACTCTTCTTCCAATTCGCCGTCGCCGCCGCTGGACATTACGGCCAGCTCGACTCCGGCATCCATGCCTCGGCTGATTCTCTGGCAGCATCCCTCAGCCTCTAGTAGTCTTCCTCGACGACCGCACCGCCGCCCCATGGCTCCATCCCGTAGGGTTTTGGCGCTGCAGCATCGCCGTCCACTGCCGGCCCTCGCCATGCCACGGCAACCTCACCGGAGGTACGGCCCCCTCAAGCTCCGATGTGTTCACTCCTCTCGGCTATTCCTCTCCTTTGCTTCCTTGGCTTAACATCTCTCCCCTGTTCTAGGGTTTGAACCAAGCGCATTCTCGTCGCGGCATCGCCATTTTTCCCCTCCGAAATAGGCACATGTGCTCTTCCAGCACGTTGCCAGCCTGGCCGCGAGCTCCTCTATCTCACAGGATTTCTCACATCTTTCTTGTTCTCTTCCTATCTACTTCTACTATTGCATAAGTCTATGTGGTTAATTGATTCATACTTGCGCCTATGTTATTCTTGGCTGTGCTCCTATAAGCCAAACGATATATGCTTGACTGTGGGGGTGATCTGCTATAATCAACGCAAGAACTTTATCTATCTATTGTGTACATGATTGATTTTGCCCACTGCCTATGTCGTTGATGTGCTGGCACTTATGCCTATCTCCTTTCTACTTACTAGTTTCAGATGGTAAGGTCGTTTTGTGTGTTTCAATTGTGCTGCACCTGTGCATATTTGTTATACTTGAGTTAATTGAAATCTATTTTTGGTGTTGGGTGCCATCAACCGTGCCCCTTTAATTGATAAATCAGTACTTGTGCGTGTATTCTTTGTTACTAAATTCACTACCTCATCTAGTAATTTGAAGGTAAAGCTTATAACATGAAGTACTAAGATCCTTGCCTGGTTTTTGTTGCTGAAACTCCCCCTGTTTAAATCAAAAGTTCATTCTTTTTATATATGTTAACCATGCTATGCACTGAGTAAACCAAACTTCTTTCTTTTTTTGGGAAAACAACAGGGTGACCTTATAGCAATTCATGAAAAGCTCTTGTTCTACCTATTGACTCACCATTACAATTGGATCTCCCCTTCCTGTGGTGAAGAATGTGTTATCACAACCTGTATGATTTCTTATCTCAATGATGACATTCCTGATTTTAATGCTAAAGTTTGAGCTCACTAATAGTATGCGTAAAAATGATGTTCATGTTGGACAACCTGGTTTAAGTCTGCCATGAGCTTGCAAATTTATCTGTAGAGCAGTACAATTTTCATCAGATAGTGCTTACATTAGAAGAACTATACTTAAAGTCGTCTGATTTATGATTACAATGAGAACCTTTTCAATGCGTAGAGTTTCTTGGTAATTGTTTCGAAACTGATGTTCCTTCTGTTTGGGAATTGAAGTGCTCCATTGCTACAGCTTGTTGGTTGTTTTTAACACTCCTGTTTGGCTTCCGTTGTTGTTCTATTTCATTCTTTATTCCCTTATAACCTGCAGGTAGTGGTAATGTAAGAAACTATTTTTAGAGTTGCTATTTGCCAGTTCCTTTGGTAGAAATAGTAACTTCTTGACCTTATATTCATGAAACTTGCAATAGAAAATGGTAAGGAACTTGTTTCCTCATTTCATCACAATTTCCAAAGAAATTTTGATTCATTCTATGGCACTCCTGAGACAAAAGTACTTTTATTAGGATGCTAAAGCATTGTCAGGTGATGATTTTGATGTACTGATTGGGTTCTATTGAAGGAATGCCATGGAAATTTGAACTTGGCCTAGATTTTTAATTTTTTTCGTTGATCTTTACATCAATGTTATTAAGTCGTCGACTAACCATGGATTAGCCGTCTGGTCGGTGCATGGCCAACAACTAGGGTCCTTGACTCGACTAGAACACCTAGTCGGATGACCGGATGACTAATTGACGACCAGTATAGACTAATCATGTATAGCTAGCCACACAACTTGATGGACCACTGCCTCTTTACCCTAGCAGACCGAGCCCAATACCTCCCCATGAGGGCCATGACCAGCTGCGGCAGCACAGTCCTAGCGAGGCACAGCAGTGGCAACGGCGGAAAGGCAAGGGGAATAGCAAGATGAGAGGCACAGGAGCAAACTGGGCCTTGCTTGCGAGGCCTGGCCCATCACTAATGATTGAAGGGCTAGCGTGATAGCATCATGCATGGATGGGAGCATTCGAGTTTTCAGCACCGTGGCTTACCACTATTTATGATATTTTATTTATTCCTCTTTTGGTTAGAAGTGGACCTGTCTCATGTTTCAAATGTTTATTTCAGCTTCTGTTGGTTCTCTATTAAAATTTTAATTCTTTGTGATTTCTAATGTTGTTCTTATTTATTTTTTATTTTGGTGATAACGTTACATAGTAGTATCTTATATTGATATCTAAGTTGCTACATGTCTTCTGTCATTTTGGGTTGGTCTAATTGATATCCTTCGGTCTTGTTACTGGTTTCAAAGTCAAAACTGATGTTGTCGTAGTAGGATCTCTGAATATTGGGATATGTGTCTTGTGCAGCTGGCCTGTTTCCTGGAGCTGTCATCGGTGGGCTGATCAGCCTCGTCACCGGGAGCGGCCTCTTACAAGAATCTGACTCACAACACAAGTTTCTTGATTTTCAGGGTTTATATCATTAGTGTTCTTGATTTTATTTTCGTTAGAGGGGATGCTAATGTGAAAATTTTCCAGTGGCCTGGACAACTCGGGTAAGAAAACAATTGCGCTGAAGATAAATGGAGAGGGCACCAGTGTGACCAGCCCTATGTTTGGCTATAATATCAAGACCATAAGTACCAAAAGTATCTGGTATCTACTCTGTGTTCTGATATTTCCCTTTGTATTTTCTATGATTGTTTAGTCGATCTTGTTATTAGGTAGTAAAGTATGATGCGCTGGTACCTAATTATAAAGTTTGCCGCTTGCAAAAACTGCCCTGCAACTCTCGACATTAGTCATTAAACATATCATACAAACTCAAATAGAACGTGCCTCGACCTGTCTGGCAGTGGCAGGACAGTGTCACGATAAAGACACATTACACAAACGACGAAGTTAAGAAATATGCAAATGCAACAGACAATTTGCAATAGAGGCCGCTTGTGACCTATGTTAATCTCAGCTTGTGACTTCTGAGTTCTGGCTGTGCACAAGTGACCGTGTTTCTTATGTATAAAAGGGATACATCATATGTCTTTGGCATGAAGCAGACCAGGCAACCGTCAAGTGTTGCTGCTGTGTCCTCACAAAAAGGCAGCCTGCAGTTCTGCATGCATAACTGCCTCCGTAGTTAGGTTACTGAGCACCCAAGAAATGAGTTCGTATCAACAATTTCAGATCCACCTGCTTAAATGTGCCATGCAGCAACCAGCCACAGAGAACCTAATGATGCTCAATGCAACTCCACATCATAATAGCCTACCAAATAAATCTGCCTATGCAACCAAAAAACATTTTATGGCGAACAGCCATGATCAGGAGAAAACTGTTGCATGATCGACAGGAAGATTTTCACAATTCCTGCATCAGTAAAAAGATCATCATCATTCACTCCGGTAGCAATGTACAAACCGAATTGCGTTACTGACACAAATGATTTATACACGAGCAATCTGTTCCCTAAGCTCGCTCCATGGACAATCTAGCACACATCCTACATAGAGGTAATACAAGTACAGTAGCTGCATCACTATTCCACATGATCCTATGAAATGACAAGCGTATCGATTGCCCTCGACAGCTCTGCGTTGGCGGTAATCTCCTCGCTACGGATTTTTTTTTTATCTCAGCTCATCTGTTTTTAGATCTGCCTCCGTGTTTACCCTGTCGGTGTCAGTCGTACAAAGAGTTGGAGCTGCATTGCATTCTTTGAACCGGAAGCAATTGACAAGGTGATCATTGGTCAGGCCTGCTGCCTGCATGAAGGAATATATGACCGTTGGACCCACGCCTCGGAATCCCCTTCGGACCATGTCTTTGCTGATCATATCTGCCTTGGGGCTCTTGACAGGGACTTGCCTTGGATATTGGATTTTGCTTACTATTGGCTTGTGGTTAAGAAAACCCCAACAATATTGGTCGAAGGTTCCAAATTCATCTGCGATCTGCATCAGTTTGTAGAAACCTTGTAAGTTCTCAGGCAAAAGACATATACACCTAACAGGAGTATCAACTATCAAGTATATGGTGATCAAGCAGCCATTAAAAACCTTTAGTATCTGGCGAGCATTTTCAAGGACTGCTCGGAGCTTTTGCTCTGACAAAAGAGAGTTGGCAATGCTTCCTGGCGCTACAAGCTTCTTCTCGTTTATTCTAGATACAGCAACAGGGTCGAAGTCCATGAAAACTTCCCTGGAAGATTTGGCATGGATGTTAGCAAATAAACTATAGACAGTTTCTTTACTTCATTATAACATTAGAGAACCAATACCTGAAAATTTGCCTCCTCTTGAGAATTTCAGGCCATGTAAGCTCGGCCAATGCACCAGATAGTACAAGTAGCTCGAACAATCTCCTGTGAAATGGTCATGATTAGACATCCTTTAAGGTCCCGTTCCAAACAGCTTCTGGCTTCCAGAAACCAAAAGCAATTTGGAACGTGTTGGTTTCTTAACGTGGCTTTTCTTTTTCTTTTTTCCTTTACATTATCCGTAGAGATATAATGGTATTTTTCATTTTCCCTCTTTTTCTTCATTTTCCTTTAATTGAATGCATAAGAAAAAAGCTAATAGCCGTTATAATGTCATTTCGGCCAAAAAACACAGTTGTTTGGAACAGGGCCTATAAGATGGAAGAATACATGAGACTGCAATTTCATACCTGTCATTGTGAACCGGAACCCCCCATTCCTCATCATGGAAAATGGCATAGCAAGGATCTGATCAGAGGCAATGAATGGACAGTAAAAGCTTGACAAGTCAGCTTTCTTCATGACAAATGGTACAGAAAGTAAGAAATACTTCATCCATAAGGCACAGGAAAAGCACTGGAGAACCATGGCATGTGACAATGTCAAATAAAGTAAGCATTGTACCTGAAGCTATGGTTTTCTTGGGGTATAGATCAAGGCATCAAGCTACGCATACTAATATCTAGCCTGTTATTTCCCTGTTGGTAAAGTAGCCTTTTAGTTTGGCCCAATTTTTACAGCTTCAAATTTCAATTCATGGGCAGATAAATACGGCAGGTTTCAATAGCAGGATGAATATCAAAGAACACATGATACAAAACAACAGAAATCGGGTCGAAGTGATGAACTGTTCACACATATGGCACTATAGCCATTTATTTCAAATTTGGCCTCAGACGGCCGTGTTTGCAAATCTAGCCTCCCTCCTTGAGCTCAGCAGCCACAGCAGGCGACATGTGTCACCTGCCACACAACAGCAGCTCGACACGTCCTACTGAGCCACCAGAGCTCCGCAGTATATGCTGAGCAACCGCAGCTCAGTAGGTCGAATCTGCCTGGCTCGGCAAGACGAGCTGATGAGTGCCAGCAGATCGACAGGATTAAAAAATGACTAACTTTAAGCATGATTAACACTAATTACGAGTGACTAACACTAATTAAACACACCGCCGCATGACCGGCTCGGCGCATCCTTCTGCTGAGCTTACGGAGCTTAAGGAGAGGCTAGATTTGCAAAAAGGGCGTCCGGGGGCTAAATTTGGAGGAAAAAGTGGCTACAGTGCCATATATGTGACCCGTTTTGAAGTGATGGGCGTAAACACCATTTTTTTCTTATGTGAGTGTTCACTCGATGAGTCAAAATTAGAGCTCTGTGTGGAAGTGGCAAAGGATCAACCAACCCCTCCAAGGTTGGAAATAAGAACAAAAGGGCAATCTAAAGGAGAGCATGCTCACTTTATAGGAAGCTATAAAGGAGAAAATGCTCACTTTATCCAATGTAGGCAAATTGATGAACCATGTCGGCTATATATGAGCCCATGACAAATGTAAAACAACTCTCACTAAAAAGAACATTAGTTTAACAAGCTACAACTTAGATGGCCAAATTGTGATCATTTGGTTGGGAAGTCAGAATCAGACTGCCCCTGATGGGAGGCTGAAAGGGATATAATTTCTAAATCAGGGATTAAATTTTGACCATTTTGGTTGGGAATTTCAGTTTTTTCAGCCAACAATTCTGAACAAGCACAGATTACCTACCTTACCATTCAAATGGTGAAAAAATCCAATTAAGCATCAAGAAGCAAGAACTCACCGATGGTCGGAGTCACCCAGGCGCATCTCCTCTTCCCTTGGACAGCCTCCGGCGTCGCCGGAGGGATAACCTCCACATCGGAGGCATTCTTCTCCGCCACCTTACCCGCAGCCTTACCCCGCTTCTGCACGACCGGCCTGGACCAGCTTTTCTCTACCCTTCTACCGGAAGCCCGGCTACGGAGCGACTCCCCGGAGGCCTCCGAGGAGCAAGACGCGTTCAGCGACACGTTGAGGCGCACTGGCACGTCGTGCTGCTTCCTCGGCGGACCCCGCCTTGGCGACGGCAAGGGGGACGAGCTCTTGGCCGCGCCGCCGCCAGCAGCAGCGGCCGCATTCTTCTTGGTGCCCTCCTCCTCTCCCTCCTTGGCAGCGGCGGCGGCCGCCGCAGGTTTCTCCGGCGTCCCCACCGTCGCCTCCGCTGCCTTCCGCAGCGGCTTGGGGGAAGGCTTCCGGGCAGTCGCCGGGCCCGACTTGGCCTTGTTGCCTCCCGGCACCAGTACCGGCCTCGCGTCCGCGTCCGTTTCCGCCTCCGGCGCCGCTATGTTTAGCGACCGGACCCTCGGCGCCCCGGCCATGGAAGCCATTCCTGCCCAATCTCCCAGCTCAAAAATTCAAACTTCTACCAGCTTTTTCACAGGAGCTCCTCAAGAACCGAGCAAAATCAGGAAAGAACACCCAAGCGAGCCCAAAATTTTAAACCTCTCCTCCCCCCAAGAAACGAGCCAAAGAACCACCTCAATATCCAAACTTCTCTCCCTAAACTTCAAAGCCCGAAGCAACCAGAGCGTGCTCCGCGTCAAGAACCCTAACCCCAGCCAGGGCTTGGCCCCGCATTGCACGGACAGCGCGTGCGCAGGAAGGCCGCGCTCCCAAGAACCCAGCCATGGCGGCGGCTGGCGCTTAGAGGAAAGCCTCCGACGGCGGCGGTGGGTGATGCCCGGCGGAGGCAGGGGGACCCCAGAGAGGTCAGGCCCTAGGGGTTTGGGGGGAGCGAGACGTGGAGGCTGCAGCTACTGCTGCTGCTCCGAGGAGACGAGTGGAATCCAAGGAGAGAGGACGAAGGGGTCGGTAAGAGAGGGACACCACACTAGTTAGTTGGCTGGCTTCTGTTGCTTATTTACTCTCTGCTTGTATTTTTTGGAGGGGGCGTCTTGCAAAGTTTTTTTTTCTTTTTTAACTTCTGTCGTCCTTGCAAAAGGAAAATGGCAGGGATACTTGGGCTCATTTGGAACGCTTTTGGTTTCTAATTTTTTTAACTTTTAATTTATTTAAATTATTTAGAATATTTTAATTTTTAATTTTAGTTTATTTTGATTTTGATTTTTTATTCTTTGTATTGTGTATGAACATATAATAGTTTTTTAAAATATTATTTTATTTTTTAAAAATTAACAGTCGCTACAAATACAATTTTAAATAGAAACCAAAAACCGAAGTCCACAGCCAAAGATGTGAGCCGGATGGAGCGCCGCCCGTCGTACATGCCTGTGTGTGGGCCCGGCATCATCTCACTGTCCATAGGTGCTTTTCCAAATTGGCACATCAACTTGTACATGTATCGAAATTTTATTTATTGAATTTGCTATTTTAAGTTGTCTAAAATCTTCTTCTAAGTCATTTTTTGTTACTATTGTACTTGTATGGAAATTAATGAGGCATATGATTAGATGTTGATATAATAGATAAAAATATGACTTATGCTTTAAAAAATTCAATTACTCTACGCATAGACAACCGTTTTATTTATTTATTTACACAAGTAGCTATTCTAATTCAAACTATTTAACTAAGCATAAACTCTCTGTGAAACAACCGAAGAGAGTATTTTGGAGAATTGAACCTTGAAACCCCACGTCTCAAATAAGTCATGAATGAATAAGACAATGTTGTAACTGTCGTAATCAATTAACACTGCGTACCTAAACAGTTACACCTTAATTACATGAGAATTATCCGAGGCTCACCGAGTTAAGCTTTGGAAAGCCCAGGCAAAGGCAAGGTGGTCCACGGCAACCTAAATGGCCTCGGCCTACGCATCCTTGTCGCTGCCCCCCGCACGCCTCGCTCGACGAGAGAGACACGGGTGGCCTGGCCGGCCGATTCCAGAAAGTGGGCCCCACGTGGACGTGCCACAGAGGTAGCTGGACATGGTGTAGTTGAACAGTCAACAACAAATCCATGGGGTGGCGCGTCTGGCCTTGTGGTCCGTTCTGTTGTCATCATCGGTCGCCGTCGGGAAAGTTGGACCGCCATCCCGTTCCGTTTCCCGTGATCTCAGGACGGGGCGGGAAACCGTTTCTCGAGGCTTCCACAGCTCCACCCGGGTTTTTTATGATTTTAGGACCACCATCTTTTCAATTTCTAAAAATTATTTTTAATTTTTCTATAATAACTAATTTTTTATTTTTTAAAGATAAAATCTATAAGTTTATTGTAGTATATACTATGACGACTTCATTTATATTGGCCAAAATTGTATGTCAGTTTTTGTTATTTTGTACTCTCTTACAAATAGTTCAAAAGTCATAAACTATAACAAAAGCCTATAAACAAAAGCCCAAAAGAACATATCCTTAAGTTTGTTAAAAATTTGAATCAGCAAGTATGTTAATAAGTAGAAGGGTAGCTGGCTAGAAATTAGACCTTCTGCCTTGCTTCAAAATAATTTCGCTGCTCGCTCTTTCGAGACTCGAGAGCATCGAAGCACACTTTTTTCCGTCTTCCATATTATTCGGTAGTGCTCATTTTAGCCTTTATTGAAGTTTTTAATTTTTTACTGTTTGAATTTTTTTTACACTATAGCTACTATTAGATTTTTTAGCATAACTAAATTTAAAAAAGGTTATCTTATTACAAACAATGTAAAGAAATATGAAAAAACGAAATTAAAAAGATAGAAACTATAAACTGAGGTCCAATTAAGCACGGCCACTTATTCCTGAAAGGACATAGGTCCATTTAGAACATTAAGGGTGTTGGTTGCTGACCACATTTTGTGGTGTTTTCCCCCCTTCTTCATGTACTTTCTCGGAGACATTGTATGTATAATTTCTCTAAGAAATTACGGTTTTCACATAGCAACAAAAGTAGATGCGCCATGTCTAATGATTGTCTCAACCTTATAGCACTAGCTCAGAGATTAATGTTCCAAACTCGAGATTTCGTGATGCAACTCTTGCAACCCTAGGGAACGTACACAGAGCATGGACGACACCGACAGCAAACATGAGTTCGACGACGATCCTGACACACACGCTCCCATCACCATTCATCGTGCAAAACTGCAAACCTTAACATTTAGCTCAAGTACAGATTGATCTCCAGGCACGCAAAGTCCACTGCACCTCTGCGATTTGTCAACACATTTTCGTGTCACGGTTTCACTCACAATGTTTGCTTGTGGTTGTAGTACTCGTACCAATCACAGGGAGATATTTCTCTCCATGTGTCGTCGAGTTTCTCTGATCATGTGAAGAGGTTGCGAACTCATAAACACGAGTTGCTGAAGTGGTGGTTAGAGAGGTTATTAAGGCAGGGGTGTGACCACAGAGATGAATAGGCATCAGACCCGGTTTTGCGTTGTGTCACCTCACCTGAGATTGGGAGTGCTCTGCTCTGGGCCAGCCAACCAGCCCTTCATCAAGGAAAACTATGGCTGCAAACTGTATAGATGTACTGATCGCTGATGCAGTGGTAATATTACTTGTTCAGATGTCAATTTGCAAAAAAGAAGCAGCAGAAACTGGAGAAAACTGTAAATAAAGCGATGTGTGAAGTAGAGGAAGCAATGCTCAAAAGAGCTTGTATACACCCAAGTCCGTAGAGACCAAAATTGCAGTCAAAACATGCAGATCTTTATTTACATTTGTGCATTTGGCGAGTACAAGTACACTTGCTAGCGAGCCAACTTGATCTCTGATAAACCAATTTTGGTGATGCTTCACAACGTGGACACTAAAATCTTTATGTAGTTGTGTGTGGTTCCCTCTTGGATGGTGTTCAGCAACTATCCAATCCACTATCGTGATGTTCGCTCATACTACCCTGACGCCTCAAGTGGTTTAACCGGAATAGTATTAGGGAGAATACCAATCAAAGATATCTTGCAGCGGCGAAACGATGGACGGTTTGTACGTTCCAAAGCTCACTCCAGCAGTGGTGTAGAAGTACTCCCAGATAAGGTTGTTGGTGCCGATGTTTGCCCTCGCATCACTGGCAGCATACTTGCCATGGTTCACCCGGGTGAAGTCAGGGTAACGGTTCCCCATCGCAGTGCCTTGAGCCAATGCAGGTCCTGTCTCATTATACCCAGGAACCACATAGTATTTGATCTCGACCTTGCCACCGCAGTGGTTGTATTTGAAGGATGTGCAGAGGTATAGAAGGCTCTTCAAGTATTTTTCAGTGTTCGGGATAAAGTGTGTCCAATAGGCAACAAGGACCCTCAACAGTTGCATTCTTTGAGAATATTACCTGTCAATAATCAATTTATCTTCAATTAGTACACGGATACATTATTTCTGAGTAGAGATAAAATGGAGGAGGAAAAGCTAAAAAAATTATCTAGGCTGGTCAACTAGAGTGATGTAAGATACAGATCTTCCAAAGTAAGCAAGGTATCAATTCCACATGAGTGCTGGTTTCAGCAACCTTGGTGTTGAAGCTATGGCAAACTGCCAAATGAATAGTGCTCATTAGTCATGATAGTGCACCACTAGGATATTTGCAGCTTAGGTGGCAGTCACATGCAAAAGGCAGTGACCATGAGCATGATGATTGTAGCGGCCACACCAGCAGTATTAGCAGCTAAGACCTGCCTGAAATTGAGTGAAGGTTTGGGGATGTGTGGGGGTGGACTGGAGAGGGTCTGGCAGGAGTTGTTAGTGCAGACTACAGTACCAGTGATGAAAGCATTAGTGGATTTAACCCCAGATAAAGTTGACTATTGTGTACAAGTGTTCATTCATTTTTTGAGGAATTGTTTACACTTTTTAACCTACATATTGACTAATGATCCTAGTTGAGTCCTGACACACCCATTTTGCATCAGTGGAACCATGATAAGCCGATATTTCCTGTCTGTAGAATTAATTTTAAAAGATTTTTCTACTTTTTAGTTGATCTATACTTTTAATAATATAATTAAATTTCACCTAGCAACCTAAGCAGTACTACATCCAAACATGTGAATTCTACTGAAACTAAAGCAGGTTCGGAAAACTCTTAGCAGTTGATTTCATCCCTTGTCAAAATTCCATCACCAAGAGCCCGTCGTTTTCTTCAAGTCAAAACTCAATTTTTTTGTTAAATGATCTGCTATGCTGTAATATAATATTGTAAGAACATTCTTAAAGAAAATTAGCCTGAGTATTGCCAACAGAATTGACATCTCAGACTCAAATCTAAATACCTCCGATATCACTGATGACAAAGATGGCCAGAGCACTGTTTGAGTAGCATACCGCGACTGTCCAAGCCAATCCATAGTATTTATCCGCACCAGGGTTCAAAATCCCAGCGGTTACTGGCCGGTTTTTTCCGGTTACTGATTTCAAAACATTCCAAAATTCAAGTTTTGATTTTCAAATTGTGATCAGTTTTTTGCCGGTTTTTCCAGTAACCGGCCAATTACCATTACCGGCCGCCGGCCGGGATTTCTCCCGGTTCCGGGTTTTGGAACCTTGATCCGCACCATTACCCCAGACTTGATGGTGTCGACCCAACCCTGCTCATCTGCTTTGCACTTGTCAAATGACAGCAGTAAAACATAAACAACTCGAATCAACATCCTGATATATGTTACTAGATTACTCCTTAGAATAGTTATCCACATATGTTAATTTCACAGTAGCAGAATACAATTTGAGAAGTAGGTTGAGGCATAAAAGCAGGCACTATTTATAAAACGCCATGTGAAGAAACAAGTTTATCATTATATGCTTGTTAATCACAACTTGAAATAAATATTTGATAGACTTGCCACCATGGAAGCAGACATTTTTTTTCTTAGCCAAATTATGGAAGGCAGCCAGGCAGGCAAACAGAACAAATTTGACAATGTTCGGTGCATTGGAAATTTTCACTGTATTATATGGCTGCATGCTAAAGGATAGGCTACTTCCAGCAGTTTATAGTAATATAGTGTGTTACAAAAACTGAAATCTATTTTCTTCCGAAAGAGGACAATATGTGATATTACCTCAGGTGGAGCAAATGAAAGATAGCTCAAGTAGTGTTCCTGAGTTGATCCCTTGTACCCAGGGGTTTCAAGTAAAACATCAAGCATTTCAGGATTGGCAAGTGATGGCTAACCATCCACATATGGGGCGTCCACAGAAAGTGGTAGGGGTGACCTGATGGCAGATTAAGATCAAATTCCTATTATTCAAACCAGAAAAAAAATGTGGAAGAATTAGAGTATTATGCCTGAAAATATTGTTTAGAGCAATTGATGAAACCACAAGGCAGGCTTCAAGTAAATATAATAGCAGCCATTGCATCCATTTAACATAAAATAACACAGAGTATGCCACATAACATAAACGACACAGATAAGAAGAACCAGACTAAATGTTGTCAGAATTTGGACTAAAATGTTGGCAAATATAGACAAGATAGATAAGTACAATCGTCGACAAATTATAGAGAATGTCTTGCCATTTAGATACTAGTTCATTTTTGTATGAATTTGTGTACTAACTCAGTATAAATCACAGAGAAGACTACAAACTAGTGTTATTAAGATATCGACTAATTGACGACTAATCCACGACTAGTTGTCCAGCCAGTACACGACGGACGACTAGAGAGGACGACTCGACCGGAGAGACTAGTTGGCGACCAGCCATGACTAGTCAACCGTGTCTAGCCGCCGACTAGGAGGCCCACTTTCAGACAGTTTCAGGGCCCCGAGAGTTAATACCAGTGAACCCGAGAGGCTCCTTCTCCAGTACCATTATACCATACCAGGCCGAGAGGCTCCTTCTCAAGTGTGAGCCTGAGTGTTAACCCTAGATCCTCTCGTCTCATGCGAGCCGCCACCAGCGAGCGAAGCAGTAGCAGCAGCAGCCAGCCACCTCCTTCTCCAGTGGCCGCCACCATCTTCTCCACTCTCCAGTGGCCGCCGCCTCCTTCTCCAGTGGCCGCCGCTGCTCTGCTCCGGTCAATGCAGCCCCTTCCCCTCTCCTTCCTCCCTCTTCTCTCCTTGCATCTAAACAGTCCATTCAGGCATACTCTTGTCTTCATGGTATTAGGTTTGTTTCGGTTCTTGGCAAGTTGCTCTCCTCCAAATCATTCTTCAGAGACTTCAACAGACAGCCCAAAACTGTCTATATATCCCAGCAACGTGAGCCTCGCTGCTTCGCTAAACTTCACCGATTTAAGATTAAGGTACCACATGTTCTCAGGTCCAGTGTGCTTCCTCCCCTGCTCTACCGATTTGATCTGTGCTGCAGTGGGCTTCGTCCCCTGCTCTGTTGATCTGGTCTGCAGTGAGAAATTTTTGCTTGCATCTAAACCACGTGCTTTGATAAGTAGGCAAGCAGTAGACTAACAATTGTAGATGTGACTCTGGGAACTAGTTAAGACTAGTTGGTCTAGTCGCCCCTTAGGCGACTCGGCTCGACTTTACGTCTTAATAACATTACTACAGACCTGCATCTCTGTTCTGGATGTAGGAAATGCGACCAGCATGGCACTTTTTTAAAAGCTTGCCACTGCTTATCCCAGGCAACTTTGGTGTGAGTAGTTGAATTGAGCGTTCAAAGTATCCAAAGATTTTCAAAATATACTTACACAGTTTTTGCTATCTGTGGACAATCAACAAAATAAATCCCAAGCTCCTTCACCTGCAATATAAGTCAAAACCAGTATCAAACAGCTTTCACTTAACAACTTTGTTTTTTGGCACTATTTCACAAACTATTATTTAAATGTAATAACACTTCAATTAGGATAGTTTAGCTTTCCAATATATATACCTGAGTAAGGGATTTCCAGTTATTGTTTGCAGATCCAATATACACATCCTTTTTGTTGGATATCCAGACTTTTGCATGCACAATATCAGATCCCCACCAAGCACCAAAAATTAAGGATAGGTTACATTCTGAACATTTGGTCTTCCTGCAGCAAGATTAGCGCTCTCTTGGTCAAAATCAGGAGCAAATCCAGAGTGGTGCACGATCCTGAAAAGACGCTACATTTGTTAAATTAATTAGATTTCTGTATACGCAAAATAAATTTACTTTTTATCGTTGTTTAACTCAATTTCCTATGACATTTCACTGTAGAGTGACACACCGACATTATTACTGCAAATAGCTATGTGGTTATTCCACTGATTTTTAGAATAACTTCCTATGATGCAGAAATAACTGTGAAGGTGACAGTTGACATTTCAAGTTCGATATCAGCCCTTGCCTGATTTTTATCTTACGATCTGCAGCTTTATCCAGTGCCTTGTAAACCCGGTGCCCCTCCTCAGCCCCAAATCACCATGTCACTCTCGGAGTACCCATAATCCCCTGATTTTGGGTTATTTGGCTGTGTTAAGAACTGCCAGTACTGTGCAAGGATATCCAAATTCTTCATCGCATTCCCTGAGAGCCACTGCAGCACATCCGCTGCGGAGCAGCAGAAAGAACAAAAATCAACAACTCTATGTAAATGAAGGTAACATAAATAGCCGAATTGCATTCATGCACAGCCTTTTCACATAAAGGCAGATGAGGAGCACTTGTAATCAAAAGAAATACACACATGTTAGCATGATAAATCATATGCCAAGGACAACCGAAGTCGCCGTAGTCCCTCACCAGGCCACCAGCATTACCCAATGCGCAACAGTACAGTCACGGAAAAAAAATCCGTATTCCTACAAGAAACATCCCCGGTTTTCGTGTTCTCTAATTAGCAAGTTAGCAACCAGTACCACAGTAAATTAACCAAGAACATCATAGATGCCACATTTTCCTCCTATCAGCAGACCGCATTACCATTCACAACAAAATTGCGGACAGTTGGAACAAAGCAACCAAAATGCCATCTTTCAGAATTCAGACATTTTGGGTACATCAAAGCTGCCTCTTTGCAACAATTCAAACATATGACGCCCGAACCCCAATCGACGGCACCAAGAAGCCGAAACCCCCCGGCCCAAACCGCGTCGATCCACGTCTCCTTGCCAAGAGATCACACGCGCGCGCGTACGCAAGGGGCGGTGAGAGTCGCTACCTGTGGAGAGGACCCCCAGGACGCGGCAGTGGGGCATGTCGGTGGGGATGGACTGCACAAGCCACGCCTTGCAGGGGGCAGCCGCGGCCGCCGCCGGCGAGCCACACAGCGCGGCGACGGCGGCGGCGAGGAGGAGGAGGGGGAGGAGCAGGGGACGGTGGGGAGAGGGCGGCATGGCTCCTCGTGCGGCTTTCTTGGTAGTAATGTGAAGTGAGCTGTGGCCTGTGGGGAGTGTAGGCTGGAAGCGATCCTGCCCTGCTTTCATACACATTTTTTTACGGGGATCTTCATCATATACCCTCCCTTGAATTGAGGATTTCAGGATTTACCCTCCCACCTCAATGATATGTGGGGTCATCATAAGTCACTGACACGTGGGTCAGGAGGGTAAATCCTGAATTTCCATCTATGAGGAGGGTATATGATGAATAAATCCTTTTTTTACAGGATAATTGACGATTTGCTCTAAAGTTTATGGACCATTGATGAAATATTATTAAAGAGTAAAGTCCATTACCGGTCTTTAAACTTTTTATGCTGTGTCATCCCGGTCCATAAACTTTTAAAGTATGTCATCCCGGTCCTTAAACTTTCAAAGTGTGGCAATATCCTATGTAGTTGTAGCAGTGAACTTTTTATGCTGTGTCATCCCGGTCCATAGACTTTCAAAAGAAATTGCCACACTTTGAAAGTTTAAGGACCATGATGACATACTTTAAAAGTTTATGGACCGAGATGACACAGCATAAAAAGTTTAAGGACCGGTAATGGACTTTACTCATTATTAAACATATTGGCATAGATAAAATATCCCAAAATTTATAAATTAATTGTCAATTTGTCCCTTTTTCAAATTTTAATTATTTTTATTCTCTAACTAATTAAACCGAGGGGAAATGACCATCCTACGTCTTTCTCCATAGGCATTGCCTTCTTCATCTACGAGGCCCATCCTTGCTCCATGACGCATCTCTCCCCAGCCACCCAACTCATCCATGGTGCCTCTCTCTGACCAGCCCGCTCTCTCTTCGCATCCTCTCCTGACCCTGGCCACCTCGCCCTCTCTCCCTACCCTCTCTCGACCTTGACGACCAAGGAGGCGGCACAACGACCCATCTCCGGCGGTGGTGTCGAGGGGAAGGAGCTCTGACAAGATGAACGAAAGGAAGGCAATGGTGAGGTCAAAGGAGGCAGCAATTTACCGACGGTGCCGAGATTGAGTAGCGATCTAGATGTGGAGAAGAAGGGATTGATCTTTGCGCACGTTGAAGCAAACCCAAAATCAATAGAGGGGGATTGTAGATCGGAATGTGGAATGTGGCGTGACACTCACCAAATTTCAAGGAGCTCATCAAGTGTCGGACCCCAGGTTTGAACCAACCCAGAATCCCTGTGATTTCAATGCACTATTCCCTGGATCAGTAGATAGTGCTCACAGATACATTGCTGATTCATTTCATACACGATACATGACATATTAATACAATACCAGGGTACACAAGTCCCATATAAGGACAAGTATTACAAAAGGGGCTTTCAGGCCACAAAAGTTCAGTGTACCATTGCATTATTGGCGGAAGCAAAAGGGAGGGTCATCTCCCCACAGGCAAGCGACCGGGATAACCTAGGTGTGCTTAATATCATCCAGGGGACCTGGTTAACGTTAAGGACACCTTCCAATTAGATTGGTCGGCCAGACTGTAAGGAGAGAATAGATTCTAGCCTAACTACCACCATCTTCATTTCCTTCGCCCTCCTGATCCTGGTAGTACTCATATTGGTCTTGATTTGCCAACTCTGGGGGAAAAGGGGGGAAGAGCGAGGTGAGCACACACAACCGTGCTCCGCGAGCCAACATTCACAGAAATGCATGTAATTATATGCAAAGCTTGACAAAGAGGGCTCAGGTTTATTTATTTGCGAAGAGCGACAGCTGTAAATAACATAAGTACAAACCCTACGACTTAGCAATTTAACAAAACATGTTTTCAAGAGTTGAATGATGTAATATGTATTTAGTGGTATCAGCTACATCCACCGATGCTAAGTATTTTGGAGTTACTAGACTATAACACCACTGGAGTACTTCCCCCCAGGAAAAACTCAAAGGTTGGAGTACTTCCCTCCAATTTGCTTTTCTTTCCCGCCCACAAGAATTTTTGAAATAGAACTAACTCAAGGAAGTTTCCATGTCTGCCCCTGACCGTGGGCGCGGCTATTCGAATAGTTTATTCTCTGCAGAGATCGTACACTTTACCCACCAGAGACGACCCGCTCGTTGCCCCGCACGATTCCGTAGTCGTGCGGTTGAGTAGGTCACCACAATAGCCTTTTGAACTACCTAGCCCCTTTCGTCATCCCACCTTATGGGCTGCTCCCACCGGCGGTGGGTCCCATACTTTGCACGGGATGTCTCCACGGGAACTAGCGCCGTCGGACTCCACTCTCCATAACGCTAGCACGGCTGGAGACGTCACCCTCCTCTCGGTGTCCCTTTAGGCCCTCCTTTGCCCTTACAGCACTTCTCTCCACTACCGGTGAGATGAGTTTCGGGGGTTCGATAGAATTACTTAGCTAAGCTGCAATTTGCAGACTGGTGGTCGTACTGTTGTACACGGAGATGCCATCACAGGATTAAGTCCTTAGTGTGTTCGGGCGGTTCAAACCACAAGCCAATGTGCTACTTCCACACCCACCACTCTTACCGTCCGCCCAAACAGTTATAGCAAGTTTTGAGGGTTTCGGGAAGTCTAAAATAGATTGCCACAAAATATCCAGTCACGTACCTCCCGTGACTAGCCCAAAACTAGTGCTCAAGTTTTTGAAAGCTATGATTAGGGCAGGCAATGCCCTAGACTGGACAGAACTCGCATGGCATTTAATTTAGACATATACCTATTTAGGATAGTAACAGTAATACCTACGGCGACAAGGTACATGATCTATCAAAATTCAAGGAGGGTATAGCTATATACATTTTTAGATCTTCGAGTGGGGGTAACTACCTTACAGTTCACATACTTTATACGTGAAATAATGCATGCAGATTGACTATTTTTAAACCAAGATAATTTACAAGAAAACATAGGAGCAGAATGATCAAGAATATTGACTCGCCTGGGTTTAAAAGTAGAGGGTCTTGCTGATCTGGAGGTAGGTCACCTTGCTGCTCTGGCGTGCCTTCAAATTCTACTCGAACGAAGCAGACCGACAAAGCAGGAAACAGACATAGAGCACAAATAAGCATAAAATAACAAGCAAAAGAGCTCAAAAACAGACCAAACCAGAACCAACAGAAAGGGCTTGATTTTAGAAAAATTTAGAATCAAGTTTCGCCCAAATCGGAGTTACGATGAGAGAGAACGAGTCGTTTGAAGTTTCATTCCCGGGAAAATCCCAAAAATGAAAAAGGAGAGAGAGAGTTCACTCTCTGACATGTGGGTCCCGCGGGTTTTTAATTTTAATTTCAGAATAATCTTTATTGGGGAAAACTCTGAGTATGACAGGTGGGGTCCACGGTTTAATTAATTTTCTAAATTCTGAAAACGGGCCAGAGACTGACATGTGGGCCTAGGCACTGTACAAGGGCCCACCTGTCAGTGTCTAAAGCCATTTCCCGGGGTTTTTAACAGTTTTAAATTAACGGAGGGCCCACGTGTCAGCCTAACTAGGGGTTTTAAACGTGCTTAGGCCCACTGTCAGAGAGGCGATTACCTCGCTAATCAACAGAGGTTAACAGTTAATCAGGGGGCTAATCGCGCGGGAGCAGAGCTCCGCCCGACCGAGCGGCGGCGGAGCCAGCCGGCGGCGAGGAAGGTGGCGACCGCACGGGAAGAGAACCAAAATGGGTTACCCATTCCCGTGCGCACCCGTCGGAGGAGTTAATCGACCGAAGGTGGACAGGGAGGTCGCCGGCGGCGAGCTAGGCGGCGGCGGAGCCAGGGAATGCTCGGGACGGCGCCTACGGCTACGAGGGTGCAATTAAACAGTAGGGAAGCTTCTCGGGACAATTCGAAACTCACCGGAGAAGAGAACGGGGCTCGGGAAGTGGTGGAGGCGGCTGGCGTCGGCGAGCTCCGAAGGCGGTGGGGGTTGACCGGTGCCGGAGAAGACGAGTGGGTGAAGTCCCAAATCGAAGGTGCGGTCAGCTTCACGGGGTGGCGAGGACGCTCCGGCTACGAGGAATCGGCCGGGGGTCCCTCGAATCGACGGCGGTGAGGAGTGGCCGGAGCCGGGGAAGAACGGGCGTCGGCGACTGAAAAGAGAAGGAAAACCCGATTAAACTCGAGGGGAGGTGCTCGGGGGTGAGAGGAAGTAAAGGAGAAGAGCAATGCCGGCCGAGGAACGTCGGGGTGAGCTGGCGGCGGCGACGGCCCGAAGAGCGGCCGCCGACGGTGATTTTTGTGGCGAAGAACGGGGATGGAAGGGGGGGGAAACTAGTGGCCACGGGAGGGTTTTTGTAGTGGCAAAAAGTAGGGGTGTAGGACAGAGGGGGCATGGGCGACGGAGCTCCCGCTCCTGTAGCGTACCCGGCGAGAGGAGGAGCGTGACGGGGGCTAGGCACGTAGGGCGCACGGACGACATGGCTGGGGTACCGCGCTCCTACGGCCGCACAGAGGAGGAGGGGGTGGGCGGCATGGCCAAGTTGGTCCGGCGGCCTCCACTTGGGTACGGCGGCGTGGCAGCGGGCTACGGCGGCACGGCCGGCATGGACGGCGGCGCTGGAGCGGCGGGGGAAGGACTCGGCTCCACTGTGGCCCATTCAATGCGACGGCGACGGCCATGCCGGAGTTGGCGAGCGGCGACGTGGCCAGGACTACGGAGTCGGGGGCGGTTCCATCGGCTCGTCCCGGCGGCGAGTGGGAAGCCGGCGCGTGGAGAGCCTACGGCGGGGGGGGGGGGGGGGCCGGGGCCTGGGCCGACGGGGACGCCGGGGAGCGCGGGGAGACCTCCACGGGGCACGCGCGCGCGGGGAACCCGGGGGCGGGCCGCTGCCGCTGGGTCCGGCGAGGGCGCGCGCAGAGCGGAGAGAGAGGCGGAGCGCGGCCGCTGCGGGAAGAAGAAGGAGAGGGGGGGCGTGGCGCTGGGCCGGGCGAAGCCCAGAGGGAGACGGGGAAAAGAGGGCCCGGGGAAAAGAGCAGGCTGGGCCGGAAGAAAAGAAATCGGGCCGCGCGGGGGAGAAGAAAAGGAGAGCTGGCCCACCCGGGAAGAGACGAAAAGAGAGGGAATTTAGGTAGGGCCAAAAGGGATTTTTGCTAAGATATTTTAATTTAAATTTTGAAATTTTGAGATTAAATTTCCAATAACCAATAAAACAAGGCAAATAAGCAAATTAAAAAAAATGGGGTGTCACATCAAGGCAACGGGAACGTGGAGACAAAGCTACGGCAGTGGCAGTGTGGCCGGACTTGAAGTAGAAGACGGGATCGGCGACGACAATGTGGTGCTTGGGAGCTCCCATCGATGGGTGCGTTTGGTAGAAAATGATGAGGCAAAGCTGTAGGCGAAAGGGCTCGACATGCAGTAAATGAGCTCTAAAAATTACAAAATTTTACGTGCAGCCTCTTGACACAGTTATAGTAATTGTCTATTTTTTAAGAATTTTACGTATTACGAATATTTGTATGAGTACATATAATAGTAAAATGGCTCACTTATCTGACCCACTGCTGTCTCCTTGCCGCGTCTACCTCCACGTGCATGGCTTTGTCTTGTGTTGACCATATCTCGTATGGTACGTTAGCTTGTCCAGAGCTTGTGTGTCGGTTCAAAGGAGGTATAGAGACTGTTCTGTTTATTGAGTGGCGATGGTCTAGTAGGCTGAAGTACAACAGGCTGAGTCTGGTAAGCGTCAATATCCTCCAGCTGATACATGTCGAACTAGAGCCGCCAGCAATCACGTCACGATGGTCGGACGACCAATAGGGAAGTGCTCCCCGCTCCATAGTTGCAGGAGCACGTAGCAGACGACCAGGGTGGGGGTATCAACAGTGTCGCGCTGGCAAACGTCACATAACCCCCGATATGTGGCGCATAGGATGGGTGATCCCCAGCTGTACTGAGGCATCGTCTCAATCTCCGTATCAGCCAAAGACTCGGCGAGGCGGATGAACACGGCGTTGCAGATATCGCCGTGTGTGGCTGCAAATATGCTCCAACCAAAGAGTTGAATAAGGTATGCGATGAGGTGCGTCCTAATGACCTCGACCAGTGCATCCCGCCGGTACACAATGAAATTTCTCACCCAAATGTGAACTTTCTCGAAAAGCTTGAAGACAATTTTATCAGTCCGCCACTGCAAGCATATATAAAAACGTGTATATACATATGCACATATACATATATAATGACAGTACAATACTACAAATTAAAAATTACGCTAAAATAAATAAATACACAAATATTTATTTCATAGCGGTATAATACTACAAATAAATAAATACTACAAATAAATAATTACATAGTTCTTTATTTCAGGGTATTACATTACTACAAATAAATATTTATTTTATGGTAGTACAATACTACATAAAAATTATGCTGAAATAAATATATACAATGGCAGTACAATACTACAAATTAAAAATTACGATGACAAAAACTAATTACATAAATACACACACAATATATGCATGTATGCACACACATAGGTTTACGCAGAAAGTACCTACTAATACTACTGCTAATCGACTATGAAGAATTGCGAGACTCCGAGAGTGATTACGAGAGAGTTTGCGAAAGAGAGACTGTGAGAGCTATCGCGAGAGAGCGCACAATTTATAGCACGAGCGAGAGCGCGCTCGTGCTAACGAAGCATCGATAATGGTCGGAGTGAACTACGCACGGGGAGATAGACACGATGCAATTATGCAAGTGACACTTTTGGTGGTCTTTTTTTTTGAATGAGTGCTCATTTTTTATATAAGCCAAATGCCTACGGTCCATTCGTTTGCATGTGGATTAAACAAAGCAAACAAAATCCACACCTACCCATCCCTGCCGCATGGTTCCAAAGCCTGCCGCCCGGTGGCAGGGCTCAGGTGATTAGCAGTGTGATTAGTAAGTGATTAGCAGAGGTATTTGTACTATTATATGTGTTCCTATAAATATTCGTATTGCATAAAATTCTCAAAAAAGTAGAAAATTACTATGACTGTGTCAGGAGGTTGCACGTAAAATTTCGTAATTTTAGAGCTTGTTTGCTATATGTAATAACTCCTACAAATATCATAATCATACAAATTTTTGATCAACACTTACAGTGGATAAAATTGTTAAAAAATTATACAATTAAATACGTTATGTCAGAAGACTACACATAAAATTTTGTAATTTTTTAAAATCATTTTCTATATTTAAAAATTTAAATAATTAATAGATAAAAAATTTAGCCAGGTAATTAAGCTGGCCACCTGCCTCCTAGTAGTGGGGTGTCTGGCCTTGACCGCCTAGTGGCCAAGCGACAGGTCACACACGTCAGCCATTTTATTAATATCATTTTTATTAATGCGCCACGCACGGCCATTTTGTATATGCCAAAAATTCCACATCCGGCCACACTGTCTACCGTACGAAAACGTAGCCCGACTTGGGCGCAAATACGGGCTTCCCAGGGTGTATAAATGCAAAACAGCCGCACGCGTCTTCCTCAATCAATCTCCTCCTCAACATCGCAGGAACGCGGCTGCTTAACCTTTGGGGCCGTAGAACCCCAGCAGCGGTTCTAGATCGCAGATCGAGGAAGGGAGGGGGGGGGGGGGGCGAGAGGGATCCGAGATGCAGATCTTCGTGAAGACGCTGACTGGGAAGACCATCACGCTCGAGGTCGAGAGCAGCGATACGATCGACAATGTGAAGGCCAAGATCCAGGTCCGCCGTTTCTTTTCTTATCTCCTTTCTTGCTAATCTTCCCCCGTCGATTTGTTGCGACGAGATTCACCTTGCGTTGTCGAGATGAGTTGTGGGAGTGGCTTTGTTGAGCTTCTATGCTACCCGATCGCTGGAGACTCGTCCTGCTAGGCTGGTTTTAGTAGCGCGATTCTTCTTTATGCACAGGAGTCGTGGGCTAATTCAGCAATATGGGTCAGGGAATCTTCTTTAGGATGGGAGCGTATTTCATTGGGATTATGAAGTGCATCTGCTGTGCAATTTTTTTTTCATCTTTGGTGCTAGGTTTTCGCTAAGAGACTACTTCGATTTTGGTGCTGTGTTGTGCTGTAGATTGTGTTTTGCCCTATCCTGGTGCATTCTAGTATTGTGATGAACAAGTGAATGTAAAATTGACAAAAGCAAGTCTACTATATGATAGCCCTGAGTTGTGATATGGTTCACAGTAAATGCGAATGCAGGGGAGGGTTTATTTGATCTATTTCAGGAAAATATGACTTATGATATATTTATATTATTTCCTGCAAGCTGTAGTTTGTGTTTGCTACAAGGTAGTTTTGATTATTCCTATTATTGATGAGCCAAACTTGATTTTCAGGAGAATTACTAAGAAATCCGTTCTCCTTTTTTCTCCGCTAAACTGACTGAGCAGATATTGGTTCCGTGATGTGTTGCAATCATTCGGTCTCTCTTTCCTTCAGCTGCACATGGACCCAAACTAGCGAGGGCTGAACTCAATTTCATTTTGATTTTTGACATAAATTGCTGCTTTTATTGTTTAATTCTTTGATTAAAGATCAAGAAAGCCACATGTTGCACTGTAATCCCATCATTGAACGGCGCTGTTTTCCCATCCTTTTTGGCTGCGATCTTCAGATTTTAAATGGATAGTTGTTTTTTTATTCCTGCTTATGTATAATGGATTGGGGAAACCAATGACTGGAACAATACCGTTAAAATATAACTCAGTGACTGACGTGCTGGTTTATTTACTTCAGGACAAGGAGGGCATTCCCCCAGATCAGCAAAGGCTAATTTTTGCTGGGAAGCAACTGGAAGATGGGCGAACATTAGCTGATTACAACATTCAGAAAGAGTCAACGCTCCATTTAGTCCTGAGGCTCAGGGGTGGAACTATGATTAAGGTGAAGACACTTACTGGGAAGGAGATCGAGATTGACATTGAGCCCACTGACACAGTTGATAGAATCAAGGAGCGTGTTGAGGAGAAAGAGGGTATTCCACCTGTTCAACAGAGGTACTCTTCTTGCCCCTGAAAATGAAATGAAACTGGCAATTTTACATTTTCCAACTTGTTTGTAAGCTTCACATTCCTTTGATTTGTGTTAGCATTCACTGATCCTAATAAAACTGTCGCATGTGCAGGCTCATTTATGCTGGGAAGCAACTCGCTGATGATAAAACTGCTAAGGATTACAACATTGAAGGTGGTTCAGTGCTCCATCTTGTGCTTGCTCTGAGGGGTGGTCAGTAGAGGCAACTTCCATGTGTACCATATCTCTGAAGCAAAAAAGCATATTTGCTATGCCATTTCTACCAGCAGTTGTCCATGTGTTTGCCGGTTGATTGTTGAAGTACCATGTGATTGACACATTGTGTATTAGAATCAGCTGTCATCTGTACTCGAAAGGAAATGCTTGAACTATAAGTTTATCAGTTATCTGATTTCAGGTTGCCCTGAATCATCTTTTCTCCTTGATCGTTTCTAGAGCAAGATATTGCTTTACCCAAATTTTTGTTGGCCTACGATACTCATTGCTACTTGTTTACTTTGGCTGTTACGCCTGGTTTGTGGTCGAGGTTATCTTGGACTAGATTAACACTATGCTTATCTTGTACAGCGATGGCTGATGTGCAAAAACTAATGCTTGCTTGTAACAAACTCCGTTTGATCAGCAATGATATACCAGTGATAATTGGTTAATGAGGAAGGATTTTAATGTTAGTTTGAGTGGCATTGCTGTCCCTGCCAAGGTGAGATCTACAAATTGGGAGAATATACTGTGTTTCTGAAAGGGTTAATAGCACAATTGGTCCTCGCTATGCACTTGGCCTCATTTTGGTCTTTGAACTATGAAAAAGGTCAGGTTAGTCCCCGCATTTCGATGCCTAGCTCGAAGGTGTTCTTGCACATGTGGCAGCGCAAATATTCCCCCGAAGTTAGCCAACTCATTTTTTGCCCCGTCAGCATGCGTGCAAAGACGAAATTACCCCTTCCTCACCTCTCTCTCTTGTTACTTGCCTCCTTTCATCGGCTAGCATGAGTCCGGCAAGAGACACCAGAGTCTCATCGGAGACCCTGGCTGTCAGCCACTCAGCCGGTGTTGAAAGAAAGAAAATGAGAGGGCTATTTGGGTCTTTTTGCAGATGCTAACTCGGTAGAAGTCCTCACTGCTGGCATGTCCACATGTAATGCCAACTCGACAAAAGGACCAAAACCAAACCAAATGTTGAAGTGTAGGGACTATGCTCGCGTATACGGGTTAATTAACCAGCTAAAAGTAATCCAAAACTTAAGAGTAATTCATCCAAAAAACATGGAGTAATTCATACTCATTCGTCCATAACGGAAGCAAATCGTCTGCCGTCGTGGGTATGAAGGCACAGCCGTGCCGTTGCTAAATCGTCTCCGTTGCTTTCCTTTGGATGGTTAGGATTTCCAACCCGGCCCACATCGGGCCCAAGTTCGCTCGGCCAGGATCGTATGCTTCCCAAAAGAATAACAAACGCATATTTGTTGAGGTCACTCTCTCCAAAGACCTGTCATATCCTTGGTGATAAAGTTCAAGAACTCTTATCAGAACAAATCGAAGAGATCGTACGTAAGGAAGACTCGGAAGAGTTGAGGAATGTCATCACAGAATCATTCTTCACATCAAGGTAACAACAACAGAGGCTACAAACAAGTGATATTATCTGCATTTGATTTGGCTACTTCTCAAAACAATGTTACAATTTGTCGACGTAATGAGATCAACGAGGACGAGATGCTAGCACGAAGGGATTTCTGGATTCAGAAAAATGTGCTCCATTCGAGACCCCAAACAGGTAAGCACCATCTGTGGTGTTATGTAGCAGCACCAATCGAAATCCTCAACGCCGGAGCTGATGAGCAGCAATCAAGGAACAAAATGCAAGCTTCAGATAGACTCAAATCAGTTTTCATAACACAAACTTAAAACCCCAACGCCGCCCATGGCAACTGCGCACGCTCGCCGCTAACACAGTCGCGCCCCCTCTCCGCTCGCGCTCAACACACTCGCCACTTATGCTCGCTCACCGCCGCGCCAGCTTGCTGCACTCGCAATTACATGCTCTCTGTTACAACCAGAAAATAAAGTAACCAATGTACAAGCACCTTTACTGTAAAGACATCTATTTATGTAAAGGCACCTTCTTTGCCACTCCCTCATCATCTATATATAATCATGTACATGTACAGAATGAATGTTATCAACAGTTCTTTTGCAATCACTTGTTCCCTCTTGCAACACGTTATCAGCACCTTTCTCTCCAAATCGAGCGAGACGCACACATACATTGAAGTGCAACACAGAGGAGACGAACAAAAAGGTACGACACGCAAAATTTGTATCTCTGTTCGGCCACTGGCTAAACAAAAACCGCCGGCCGATTTGCCTTCCCCTCCCGCAGGAGGCACTGCCGTCGTCGGGTCTGCCCCATGGGGTGCCGACGCCATGGCTTCCGCGCCCGCACGGCCCGGCGCGGCCGACGTGACACGGCGCGCGACCGGCGTGGCCTGACGCGGCCTGGCGCAGCGTGGCCCGAGGCGACGGCGTGAGGCGTCCAAGCCCGAAGGCGCGGCCGACGCTGCGTAGTGGCATGGCGCCCGACGGCGCCCGCAAGCGGCGGCTCCCCATGCCGCCCAAGGGCCGGCGACCCCGCGGCCGGCAGTGCCCATGGCGCGCGGCGGTGGAGACGTCTGGCGGCCGAAGCGGCGCCCGAAGCGGCCCGAGGCGAGCCGGATCACGGCCGGGAGTGCCCGGTGCGAGGCGCCCAAGACGGTGGCGCGCAGCGCCCGAGGAGGCTCACGGCCGGCGGCGCCCAAGACGTGGCGGCCCGCGGCCGGCGACGCCCAGGGCATCGGCGCCCGACGGAGCCCGTACGCGAGGGCGCCCGACTCGGCGTACGACGCACGGCGGCGCGGTGGTGCGGCCCGACCCGGCCAGAGCCGGCCGGCGCGGCGCCCGAGCCCGAAGCGGCCGGCAGGCGGCGCCCGGTGCCCGGCACAGCCGGCGCGGCAACACCCGGCGCGGGGACGCTCGAGCCCATGGCGCGCGGCGGTGGCGGCGACTAGCGGCCGGCGCGGCGCCCGAAGCGGCCCAAGGCGAGACGGCGGGTGGCGCGCAAGGGCCGGCGGCGGCGGGCCCATGGGCAGGGCGGCGGCTGCTAGGGTTTGGGGAGGAAACCCTAATTCCTCCCCCCCAATTCCTTTTATAGTGCTGCCCTCCAATGGGCTTTTGGCCCAAAACTTCCACCTCCCCACATGGGCCAAAAAGGCCGAATGGGTCTCAGCCCAAGTTTTCGAAATTTTGCACAATCCACCCTATAGTTCGTGGGAAATGCAAAATTTTCTTGAAAATAAAATCTCTATTGTAAATTTGCAGTATAGTCCTTATACTTATTCATAATTGTACCCGCCAGTATGTACTTTTATAAATTAGCATTTCAATCCCTACAGGATCTGAAAATTATGTAATTGTTCAAATAAATGTGCATGCACATTTCTATAACTTTTACATATTTAGGATTATTTTATTGCAATTTATTTACAATATGAATTGCGACCATATTTAAATTTGCTATCTTTCGCAAATTTACAATTTAAAATTCCCATTTAGTGAGCACCATTGTACTTAATAATTTGGATTTTTTTGCAAAATATTATACCTACCATAAATATCATAAAATCACAATTTATGGCACTTTGCTTGTACGCTATGCCATACAATAAATTGGTGTTCACCACCAATATTGTGATTACACGTTATTATAAATATAACCTCATGTTATATTTAATTTGGGTATATATTCATTCGGATTACAATACTCATATTGTTTTCCACATATTTTGCATTTTATTACAACATTACCATACACATTAATTTACCTCATGTAAATTAATTCTTTATGGCATACATCAATTATTGCAATCTATCTTATGCAATTTAAATATTACGTTTACTAGCTTACCATACAAGCACTTAATATTTTTTTATGCAAATGCTTTAAGTTGATTTTCTCTCGTTTTGGAATAACACAAAGTTTCTTAACTTTGATATTGGCCATACACAAGGTAGTACTATAGTACTACTGCGGGATTTATTCCTTAACGTGCGTACCCAATATCAAGTTTTGAAACATTTTGGTCTACACTTTTGGGTGACTACCTTTATTTATTTTCAAATTGGCAAATACACAAGGTAGTCTCATAGTACTACTGTGGGATTTTCATCCTCAACGTGTGTACCCAATTTGATTATAAATTATACAAGGTCTACACCTAAGTGATTACCATGGTTCTTTTTCACATTAGCCATACACAAGGTAGTATCAAAATACTACTGTGGGATTATCATCCTTATAGTGCGCACTCAATGTTGAAAAATGAATTAAAATAATGTTAATACCATTGGTGATTAACTTTATTGTTCCACAATAGGAGAATGTCCCTTTATGTATTTCAAGTTTACCTTGATTACTTGCATTTCGCATTGCTTATTTAACATTGCCAAAGATTTTAACAAATCTGTGGCCCTACATATGTAGGCACAATGGCTACTAAAGAGTTTGAGGCTCTCGCTCTTGACGGCCACAACTTCCCCACATGGGCGATGGATCTCAAAGTGAGTCTATCGTTGCGCGGAATGTACCAGGCAATTGCAGCTCCCCAAGAGGGTGTAGCTCCTTTGGCTGAGCCTCTCAAGTACAATGCCTTATTTATCATAAGGAACCACATCCATCCTGATCTCAAGGCTGAGTATCTGATGGAAGAAGACCCACGCGCTCTGTGGCTTGCTCTTCAAACACGGTATGAACAGCAGAAAGCAGTCATCCTACCGGAGGCTGTCAATGAGTGGAACCACCTCCGCATACAGATTTTAAATCTGTGGGAGAGTTCAACCATGCTGTTCATATCGAACATATTTGGTATTGAAAATGAAATTTGTATGTATTCTATATACTACTATAAGAATTTCATTAAATTCTTCTTTGTGTATATAGATTTTTGAAGTCAATCCAATAGAGAAGGAATTATGCCTTGTGGATAGTGGTACCACAAACTCTATACTTAGGGACACAAAATATTTCCTAACTCTTACTAGGAGGAAAGGAAATGTTTTAACCATCGCTAGACGCGATGCAATGATAGTAGGCTCTGGTCGCGCCTCTATCACTCTCCCTATGGGTACACAATTGGAAATTGAGGATGCACTCTTGTATCCCGATTCAACACGTACCCTACTTCGTTATAGAGATATCCGTCAGAATGGTTTTCATGTTGAAACCCGAAATGACAACAAAGAGGAATATCTCCTCTTAACCAAACACAACGGATATGGCAAACAAGTACTAGAAACAATTCCATCTTTAAACTCCGGATTGTACTATACATACATCAAACCCGTTCAACATATTGCGTACACAGTAATTTTCCAAAACACTAACACATTCCAAACATGGCATGATCGCCTTGGCCATCCAGGCATTGGAATGATGGGGAAAATTATTAGCAATTCAATTGGTCATACATACCTCAAAACAAAATTTCCGGAATCCTCAGATTTTGTGTGTACTTCATGTGCCACCGGAAAATTGATTTTAAGACCCTCTTATCTTAAAATCAGAGCTGCACCACTTAAATTCCTTGAACGCATTCAAGGAGATATATGTGGTCCTATACAACCATTGTGTGGACCGTTCAGATATTTCATGGTTCTCATTAACGCATCTACTAGATGGTTATATGTGTGTCTTTTATCCACACGAAACCATGCATTTGCTAAGGTAATTGGTCAAATTATCCAATTACGAGCACATTACCCTGAATATCGAATTCAATCAATTCGAATGGACAATGCTGCTGAATTTTCATCCCGTGCCTTCAATGACGATTGTATGGCTCTTGGGATGCAAGTTCAACATTCTGTTCCATATGTCCATACACAAAATGGTTTAGCCGAATCTCTTATCAAGAGAATCAAGCTCATTGCAAAACCATTACTACAGAATTGCAACTTACCAACATCATGTTGGGGTCATGCAGTTTTACACGCTGCTGACTTAATCCAATTGCGTCCAACTGCATATCATAGCACTTCCCTGTTACAATTAGTACGTGGAAATCCACCAGATATCTCCCATCTGCGAAAGTTCGGTTGCGCTACATACGTACCGATCTCACCACCGCAGCGTACCTCAATGGGACCGCACAGGAAACTTGGGATCTATGTTGGGTATAAATCTCCGTCAATCATAAAATACCTCGAGCCCCTAACAGGGGACCTGTTTACGGCCCGGTACGCTGATTGCATTTTCAATGAGGAATATTTCCCGGCATTAGGGGGAGACAACAAGTACCAAACTGAATGCCAGGAAATTAATTGGAATGTACAAGGCATTCCTGCCTCAGACCCACGTACCAGAGAGACTGAACTTCAAGTTCAGAAACTCATTCATTTGCAAAACATTTCAAATAACCTGCCAGATGCATTTACTGATTATAAGGGTGTCACAAAATCCTATAATCCTGCCAAATATGTACCTGAAAGAGTGGAGGTACCGCAAAATACCACTCAACTCCCAGTTCAAAATAAGAGGGGGAGAAGTACGGCACAAATGGCGGATACAGCTTCTAACAAGCGACAAAGGAAACAAAAGAATGTAAATGCAGATCAACCTCAAGTTGATAGACACCAAAGGATCCTTAAACCCAGATCAACAGTGCACTCAATTACTGATCCTGGGACATCGGAATACCCCGACTCACATGTTTTGGGAAATAACATTGAGTCAGCAGGGATTCAAGAAATTTCCACAAACTATACTGATTCTGGAGAATCATACGATCGTAAGACTACAATTGTCGACATTTATTTCTCCACAACAATTGCAAACAACCTTCAAAATGATCCAGATCCCAAGACCATGGCAGAGTGCAAACAGCGCTCGGACTGGAATCAATGAAAGGATGCAATTCAAGAGGAGTTAGCCTCGCTCAAGAAAAGAAATGTATTCACCAATGTGATACATACACCTCCCAAAGTATTCCCTGTCGATTTCAAATGGGTTTTCGTCCGCAAACGGAATGAAAACAATGAGGTGGTGAGATACAAAGCAAGGCTTGTAGCACAAGGGTTCACGCAGAGACCCGGCATTGATTTCAATGAAACTTATTCTCCAGTAATGAGTGTAATAACATTCCGATACTTAATATCATTGGCAGTACAAAATCATCTATCTTTTCAGTTGATGGATGTAGTGACCGCATATCTTTATGTGTCACTTGATTCGGACATATACATGAAAGTTCCCGATGGAATTTCAATTCCGAATCCAAATGCAAATCGCAATATATATTGTGTAAAATTAAACAAGTCTTTTTACGGCTTGAAACAGTCGGGAAGAATTTGGTACAACCGACTAAGTGAGTTCCTAACCAAAAAGGGATACTCCAACAATGATGATTGCCCATGCGTGTTCGTTAAAAGATCCTCAACAGGATTTTGCATTATATCTGTGTATGTTGATGATCTTAATATCATTGGTAACACACAAGATATAGATTAAGCACGTAATCATCTTATGACGGAATTTCAAATGAAGGATTTGGGTAAAACCAAATTTAGCTTAGGTATACAACTTGAGCACCTTCATACATGCATCATAGTGCATCAATCAGCCTATGTCCAAAAATATTGGAGAAATTCAATATGGACAAAGCATATCCATCGAAAACCCCCATGGTTGTTCGATCTCTCGACAGGGACAAAGATCCATTTAGACCCCGAGATGACAATAAAGAGGTATTGGGACCCGAGGTTCCATATCTCAGTGCCATCAGAGCACTTATGTACCTTGCAAACTGCACCCGGTCGGGTATTGCATTTGCAGTAAATCTACTTGCTAGATATAGCGCTGCTCCAACCAAAATACATTGGGTAGGAGTGAAGAATATCCTTAGATATCTTCAAGGCACTAAAGATCTCGGTCTATTCTTCTAGAAGAATAAAAATATGGATTTAATAGGATATACTGATACTGGCTATTTATCAGATCCCTATAATGCCAGATCTCAAACAGGCTTTGTATTTTTACATGGTGGAACAACCATCTCTTGGAAGTCTTCGAAACAGACTCTAGTGGCTACATCCACTAATTATTCTGAAATAATTGCATTATATGAAGTATCACGTGAATGTGTATGGCTTCGCAGAATGATTAACCACATACATGTGGTATAGGTGCTATCGCATCACCTACCATTATCTACGAAGATAATGCTGCTTGCGTTGTCCAAATGCAAACGGGTTACATAAAGAGCAATATCACAAAATATATTGCACCTAAATTATTTTACCCACATGAATTGCAAGAGAGTGGGGGAAATAAATATTCTGCAAACTAAGTCTTGTGATAATCTCACAGACTTATTCACCAAGTCATTACCAACTTCCACATTCCAGAAATGTGTTTATGAAATTGGTATGCGAAGACTACGTGATTTGCAGATATGAGGGGGAGAAATCTCCTAAGATTTAACCCGTTCAATATAAATATTGTACTCTTTTCCCTTTATGAGTTTTTCCTCTAAGATTTCTCATTAAGGTTTTTAATGAGGCAATATGACAACGTAATCATAAATATATTATATCTCTATTTTCCCCACAGGGGTTTTTAAGGAGATATAATCATATATATGCCATATCAAATTTTCTCCTTAAATTTTCCCATTGGGTTTTAAAGGAGTTTTTCATGGCATATCTACTTTATAGGTTCTCCTCATATTTTTCCCTACAGGGTTTTAGAGGAGTTTTCCAAGATGATGAATCAAAGTGATCATATGAAGACACATTGGTTAAGGGGGAGTGTTACAACCAGAAAATAAAGTAACCAATGTACAGGCACCTTTACTGTAAAGACATCTATTTATGTAAAGGCACCTTCTTTACCACTCCCTCATCATCTATATATAATCATGTACATGTACAGAATGAATGTTATCAACAGTTCTTTTGCAATCACTTGTTCCCTCTTGCAACACTCTCGCCGCTCGTGCTCGCCCGCCTCCACGTCCGCTCGCAGTCAGCGCGAGGAGCCAAATCTGGTATTGCGACTACCGCCGGCGAATCGGGCGTCGTGGCGCCGGCGTGGACAGAGAGAGCGAGACAGGTGGGTGGGGAAACTGAATGCAATACTGACAGGGCAAGGAGCTCCCTCGCAGCAGGTGGTGCGCGCATGGCCGAGCGACCTTGGGCCAGCATGGCCTGGCAACCAGAACGATCCTAGAAGGCTCGGAAACCCTAACCATCCAAAGCGAAGCAACGGAGACGATTTAGCACGACACGCCGTGCCCTTCTACCCATGGTAACCCGCTCAGCATCACAAATCTGCATCGAGATTCGTGAGCGCCGAGTGAGCCCCACGCTCCACCTGCCCCCGTCCAGACTTCGCGATTCCGTGGGTCCACGGCGGCAAGTACAAGAGGCGTGACCCGCACAACGGGGGGTCGGGCCCACCTGCCAGCCTCCCCACCAAAACCCACCCCGCCTCCCTCCCCGAGGAAACCCGTCAAATCCAAGCGAAGGCCTGGAGGGCGGCGACGACTTCCCATCCTCACCTGGCGCGCTCCGAGGTTGGCGATCCCCGACCCCACCCATGGCGGCCCACCTGGTGCTCCTCCTCGTCCTCGCCTACTCCGCCGGCGCCGCCCGCGGGTTCTACCTCCCCGGCGTCGCCCCCGCCGACTTCCGCAAGGTCCTGCCCTTTTCTTCTCCTGCTCTACCCCGTCTCGCGCGCGCTTCCTTCTTGGTTGGGTTGGTTCTTGATCCGGGCGAGTCTTCACGCGCTCAAATTGCGAATGAATCGTGCGTTTGCGTTGTTGTGTTGTGGTGATTTGCAGAAGGACCTGCTCGCTGTGAAGGTGAACCAGCTGAGCTCCGTCAAGACCCAGCTGCCCTACTCCTACTACTCCCTCCCCTTCTGCAGGCCGGACACCATCGTCGACAGCGCCGAGAACCTCGGCGAGGTGCTCCGCGGCGACCGCATCGAGAACTCCCTATACGGGGTTAGCAGTACTAATTAATAGTGCTATTCCACCATCTGCCTCCTGCATTTGTCATCCCTTGAATTCAAGCTAGATGTGGCACATTTATGCAAGTAATTAATTATGTTTGCTGCAATTAACTTGGTGATACCGTGAATTGCCAATTGGGATTGCACTGTAGTTTGAGATGAGGGAGCCTAAGATGTGCCAGATCGTTTGCAAGACTGTTCTGAGCCAAGAGGAGGCCAAGGATGTCAAGGAGAAGATTGACGACGAGTACCGTGTAAACATGTGAGAGGCTGCTTGTTGCTTGCATAGATAGGGAACAAAATGTTCAGACTTCAGAGATATGGAATGAGAGAGCATACCTTGCTTTGTGTTGTGTTGCTTGCAGGATTCTTGACAACCTTCCTCTGGTGGTCCCAATCAAGAGACTGGATCAAGATGTGCCCACCGTTTATCAGCACGGCGTGCATGTCGGCGTCAAGGGCCAGTATTCCGGAGTGAGATCATCTGCTAGCTAGCCAGACTGATGCATTTGTTTGTGTCAGGTGCATATATTTTCTCATATGAATTCAATTCCTTGGTGCAGAGCAAGGAGGAGAAGCACTTCATCCACAACCACTTGTCATTTCTGGTGAAGTATCACAGGGATGAAGTCACAGATCTTGCTAGGATTGTGGCCTTTGAGGTTAAGCCATACAGGTCTAATATCCATCCATCTTATTAACACATTGTTTTGCATGCCTGACGAAGTACTCGCCGTCATTTTCTATTTCTGGCTGCTTCAGTGATGTTCATAGCATCAGTTTATCATCATCTCCGCTGCAGTGTAAAGCATGAATATGATGGCGTTTGGAAGGACAATGCGACGCGGCTTAACAGCTGTGATCCGCATTCGCGGCATCTCGTCGTAGACTCTGATTCTCCTCAAGAAGTAGAAGCCAACAAAGAGATCGTTTTCACCTATGATGTCGACTTTGAGGTAGTGTCAACCATTCTGCATCTCAAATTTCTCTTGTCAACATCCCTCTGTAACTGTAAATCATTAAAGACATATGGTTCAGTTTCTGTTTTGTGAAGCTCAGGATTCTCTGACGATGTTGTCCAATGTGAATCCTGCAGGAAAGCGATATCAAGTGGGCGTCGCGCTGGGACACCTACCTCCTGATGACGGACGACCAAATCCACTGGTTTTCCATCGTGAACTCTCTGATGATCGTCCTCTTCCTGTCCGGGATGGTCGCCATGATCATGCTGCGGACGCTGTACCGCGACATATCCAAGTACAACCAGCCTGAGACCCAGGAGGACGCCCAGGAGGAGACGGGGTGGAAGCTCGTCCATGGGGACGTCTTCAGGCCCCCGGCCCGCGCCGACCTGCTGTGCGTGTACGTCGGCACGGGCGTCCAGTTCTTCGGGATGCTGCTCGTCACCTTGTTCTTCGCCATCCTCGGGCTCCTGTCACCGTCGAACCGGGGAGGGCTCATGACGGCCATGCTGCTGCTCTGGGTCTTCATGGGCCTCCTCGCCGGGTACTCCTCGGCGCGGCTCTACAAGGCGTTCAGGGGGTCAGAGTGGAAAAAGGTCACCGTCAAGACGGCGACGCTGTTCCCCGGCACTGTGTTCGCCGTCTTCTTCGTGCTGAACGCGCTCATCTGGGGCGAGAGGTCCTCCGGCGCCGTGCCGTTCACCACCATGTTCGCGCTGGTCCTCCTCTGGTTCGGCATCTCCATGCCGCTGGTCTTCGTCGGGAGCTACCTCGGGTTCAAGAAGCCGGCCATAGAGGACCCGGTGCGGACGAACAAGATACCGCGCCCGATCCCGGAGCAGCCGTGGTACATGCACCCGGCCGTGTCGGTGCTGATCGGCGGCGTGCTCCCCTTCGGCGCGGTGTTCATCGAGCTCTTCTTCATCCTGACGTCAATCTGGCTGCACCAGTTCTACTACATCTTCGGCTTCCTGTTCCTGGTGTTCTCCATCCTGGTCCTCACCTGCGCCGAGATCGCCGTCGTGCTGTGCTATTTCCAGCTCTGCGGCGAGGACTACGAGTGGTGGTGGAGGTCCTACCTGACGGCCGGCTCGTCGGCGCTGTACCTCTTCCTGTACGCCACCTTCTACTTCTTCACCAAGCTGGACATCACCAAAGCGGTCTCCGGCGTGCTCTACTTCGGCTACATGCTCATCGCCTCCTACGCCTTCTTCGTCCTCACCGGCACCATCGGCTTCTTCGCCTGCTTCTGGTTCACCAGGCTCATCTACTCCTCCGTCAAGATCGACTAGAACTTAGCATTGCATCGTGTGTTCGAGCATCAGAGATGAACAGAGTAGGTAGACCTTAGCATTGCGTGGTTGGTTTGAGCATCAGAGATCAACAGAGATTTAATTTACAGTGTAATTCAGTAATTTCGGTAAATGGGTGAACTTTTGATATGTCGGTACACGTGTGTATCCTTGCATTACATATAGGGCCTGTTCTTTTCGGCTGCGGCTTATGGTTTTTGGCTGAAATTTTTGAATTTTGGCTGCTTACGGTACAGATTACGGAGAGACAAATACTCATTTGCGATTTTGACTGGTACAAATGTTGTGTTTTTAACGTGTAGATCGTTTAACTTGTAGATCCTATCTTGAGAAAATACTCTGTTTAAAAGTTAGGTACTGTAGCAGAAGTCAAAAGCCGTCGGCTTGTAAGGTAAACAACAGGCCCATAGCTTTCTGATGCTACCTCGTTCAAAGAACCATACCGGCCATGTGATCAGTTTACCTGCTGGTGCTGAATAATCTCATCATCCATGTCGAGCATTTCGTTGTGCTTGTATGCTAAAACGTCTACTGTTTCTGTCTGAAACTGAGTTGTATAGGAAACAAGAACACGCGGCACATCACACCACAGGACAAGAAAGAAAAGAGGACTCTGTTCATTGAAATCTTTGCGTGTTCTTCAGAGAAAAAAAGATACAGAAACAAGCACATACGTAAGGAACGCCCGGTAAGGGGAAGAGCTTATTATTCAAGTTATTACTATTTACTAGTAAGCTAGCTAATCGGATATCTCCTTGAGCGACAACGGCGACGGCTTATAAGGCTGGGAGCCGGCTGGTCATCGCCCGGCCTTTCCTTCCTCCACATACTCTAAGCTATAGGCTGGAATCTCCCATTATAACCCCGGTACGTGTGCCGATGAGTCCTCATCCTAGAACTGCTAGAAGTACTCTGAGAAGGGTGCTCCTAAGCACTAAAGTAACCCCCGAGAAGTAACATGTGCTCTCCTCGCACTCGATAGTCGGTATCTACCGTAACCAGTCGATAGTCGTTAGCTACAGTTACGGGTCATTACTCGGTGCTACAGTACCTGGTAGGTGATCGGTGGTTATAGACTTTGTGATCGGTAGTCGTAGATTTCGCGATCTGTTGTCGTAGTCGTAGGCTTTACGATCGGTTGCTATTAGACCTCGTGATTGGTAGTCGTAGACTGCGAGTATTACAATTCTTGTTACTTTCAAGCGCTCTAAGTGGTCGTAATCTCCGAGTACTTTGTGTTGGACCAGCGGTCTAACCGACCTGTACATGACGGTCATATCGTGTCTTTCTGAGTGTCTAAGGCTGATTTCTAGAAAGCGTGAAAATAGTGGTCGAGGATGATTTGGTTCATGTGTATGGATAGACAAGGGTGTGATGTGTGTGTGGACTGATGTTGATTTAGTTGGTAAGAACTTATGCCAAAAAAACGTTCTTTGGTCTTTGCATATGTAGGTTGGGCGTGGAAACGATCATAGTCAGTGACGAGGAGGACCGATATTAGGAGGGGAAATCTGAGGTTCAGGCGGTCGAGGATGTCACAAGATGGTCAGACTCACGTTGGAGTACATGGAGATCAAAGATGGATAATGCATGGAGAAGCTATAGAAGGAGTTCATAACTAGAAGGTTTGGAAAATTTGAAAATTCCATGTTTGGAAGGGTTTCAGGTCCCTTAATTTTTAGAATGAGTTAGGATTTCATGTATGTGTTTAATGGGGACACGGTTTGGGACTCAAGTATATAAAAGTAGGGAGAAACTAAGCATTGAGGTAGGGCTTTTGTGGGGCTTTGACGGCTTTGGAGATAAAGTTTTTGTGCTAGGGTTTGAGCGGTGCCGTGAGGGCAATTTATAACCATAGAATATGTTTCAGAAATAAAAGATCAGATCTATTCCTGAAAAATGAGTTAGCGTCGGCAGTATGCCTTCTGGACGTTGTCTTAGACTTGTTCTCATTCTGAGCAGAGCACATCGGTGTCAAAGCATTTGAGTGGAGAAAGATTACAACTACGTGCAAAGGGGTCGAGTGAGCGGTTAAACGCCGAGCGGTCGAAACCTTCATTGAGCACGTGCAAAGGGGTTGAGTGAGCGGTCGAGCGTTTTACGGTCGAAATCTGCATCTGGTAAGTTAGATTAATTTTCTTCTGATTTGATATTTGTTTTCAGATATCAAAAAACGGAGGCAATCATTCACCCCTTCTAATTGCGGTATACAATCCTACAATAATGTTTTTATTTTATTTAGGAAAGCCCAAGGCCAATTCTTGTAATTCCTTGAGTTGTAATTATTTTAATAATTCTTTATTTGATGTTAATGGCACAGTTTAGTGTTAATTAAGCTTTTGGGTTCTTTCAGTTTTGCAGACTTCTGCCTAACTTATTGACTAGATCTGGAGTGTTGGCATGCTACTCCAAGTTGGCTCCCAACAGATCACCACGTTACTGATGCAACTTTTGTGAATTTACAGCGTCGCATCATCTTGATCACCTTTCAGATGGTCAACAGGACAAGGGAAGCTTCTATTGTCCTCCCATAGAACAGAAACAAAGACAGGTTCATACCAAAGCACTTGCTCATGAATAAAAAATGAACAACCAATCGAGGCACTCAAAATTTGGTCGTAATTCAGATAAGCCAAATGTTTTTACATACACAAGAAAAGATCATTTCCAAGCACAAATGGGTTGGTACTTAGTGTTAGATTGATCTCAACCGATTAGCCCAACGGCTAATCGGGCCTTGATCCGCGCCCTGATCGGGGGCGCCCAGTCCATCTCTTGGCTAGTGGGCCCCCGTCGCGCTGCGCAATAAATAGAGGGTGGGGGCTGGCGGCTCGTTTCACGAGGTTGGCCTGAGCCGTACATCCCCACCGACACACAAACCCTAACCGATCTAGAGGGGGCGCAGTCAGCGACGGGAAGTACACCATCGCCGTCGACGTCGCCGGATCTACGCCACCGTCCTCTTCTCCGACCGTCGCTGCCCGTGCGCAGACTACACCAACGAACCAGCGATGGCCGGATCTTCCTCCAATGGTTCCGACGGTTAGTACTGCCCCTACCTCTTCCTCTCTCTCCCTCAGATCTAGACCCCAAGCACAGAAAAGATCCAACACTTAGTACCCATTGGTCTCTGTATATATGTATGTATGTATGTCTGCTTGCACTGCATGCCTTCCCCTACAATAAAACAGGGGAAGTATACAGCGCTGCGATATATACATGCGTACACACAAACAAACGCATTACAGTGCTGCCTCTACTGTGGCAATTAACAAGAATGAATGCTAATATCGATGGAGATCAACGAGCTAGATATAATCATATATCCTTGCTGAATGGTCAGTCTGTTGGTTTCTTCACACGTCGAACCATTCGTCGTCGTCATCTTTGAGGTAGTACATGTACTTGTCCAGGTCTTCGTTGCTGAGGCCGTACTTTAGCCGCCAGTACTCGAGCCTCTCCTCGGCCTCCCTCATGTTGCTCATCACCATCTGCATGCAATCGATTGATGCGTTTCCGCGACTCGAATCAGCAAAACAAAAAGAAGAGAGAGAAGAAAAACAAATCGATCAAGAACTAATGATCGATGCTAGGTAAGCTCACCTGATACGCCACGTTGATCCTCTGGAAATCGACGCCGCTGTCGCTCTCCTTGCGAACGTCCGGATGGTACTGCACGCACGCGTAGGAAAATGAGTCAAGAAGGGAATCCAAACATGAGAGAGAGAGAGGGGTTAATTAGTACTAATTAAGTAGCAATAATAATGCTTATACTAAGTCAGAGAGATAAAGGAAGTTAATTAGTACTAATTAAGTAGTAGTAATAATGCTTATACTACGTGTCTGTACAATAGTTTCTCTTAGTTGTGTCTTTTTACCTTATCTCAACATCTCTAACAGTAAATTATTTTTTAAATTATTTTATACTATTTTTATCATAACTTTCTCACTATTTATGTTGATTTATAGGTTCAAGTTATCTGTTACATAAAAGACTATATATTATCTCTTATCATCTTCTCTATTTTACATAGAATTTTGTCTATTTAATATAAGAGATAGTAAGATGATCCTATTACAGATATCCAAACCCAAACTACTAGCAAGTATGGAGTGTGCGTTACGCACCATGAGCGCGAGCTGGCGGAAGGCCTTCTTGACCTCGCCCCTGGTGGCCCCCGGCCGCAGCCTGAGCGTCCGGTAGTGATCCTCCGCGAGCCCGCCGGCCGCCCCGCCCACGCAGCAGCACCTGATCCCCTTTCCACGCCTCGCCGCCGTCCACGCCCCCCGCCGCCGCGGCTCCACCGCGGGCGCCGACGAGGACGGCGTCGACGACACACACACTCCTCCAATAGACATGTATACGCAAGAGAACAACCGCGAATCAACCAATCAAACGAGCCGTGACTTTGTGGCTTGTGAAAGCTTCGGTAAGACGGCCGTCCGGTGGGAGCAAGCCGCCGCGCGCGTGGGGATTTATTCCGGATAAAGTAGCGGTTGGGTTGGCTGGGCTTGGCGGGGTTATTCCGGAACGAGCGGGTGAACCGCACGTTTGGATTACGGTCGGCTACGACGCGAAGCCGGCCGTGGGACCCACGCTGTCCGTGCGCGCACGTTCCCGACAAAACTGGGCCGGCCGTAGCTCCGTACCCCGCGCGGCATCCCTATCCTATTCCTTCCCCCGCGGCGAGCGTACACACCGAAATTTTCTAGGGAGCAGCTATAGTACAGTATATCGTTAGCAACGTTACCAGCGATACGAAGTTTCATTAAATTTTATCAAATTCTGCAACCCCTCACTCAGCCGCCTCCTCCACCGTACCCTCTTCCCGCCCTCTTCCTTTGGCACTAGCTACAACTCCACGCCCTCCTCTACCTCCCCCGTACCCTCATTGGCTGCAGTGCTGCCGCTCCTCTCATCGGAGCTCGAGAAGATAGGGGATAGAGAGCTAGAGCGAGGGCATACCGTCTGGGCTGGAGTTCGTGCAGCCGATGACCTTGCCCCCGCTAGGGGACTACCAAATCCAACAACATTGTGGTCGGGAATGGTGATACGTGGGGCCACTGTGGCCGAAGATAGCGGATTCGACAGTGGCGGTTGCCTCAGCGATGGTCGTGGCTAGAGCTCGAGCAGCCGGTCAATCTTGCCCTCACCGGGGATGGCCGATCAGGCAGCGCCATGATCGAGGGTGGCGATACGTGGCCAGGGCCGGCTCTGGGGTAGGCCGGAGGGGCGCCGGCCTAGGGCCCTGGGCCAGAGAGGGCCCCTCCCCGCGTCCGCGTGCGACTGGGCCAGACTGCATGCATGCAGCATGCGTGATGGCGTGATGCGTGCGCCTGCGGGCCAGACGGCCGTTTTCTGAATTGTGAGATTGAGCCTTGAGGCATTGTCGCATTGAGCCATGCATGCATACACCGAACCGCATTGAGCCTTGAGGCCTGCTAACGCCGTGTCGCCGTAACGCGGTTACGCGGAAGTCGGAACGCCTCGACGCTTCGAGTCCGCGGCTTCGACGCTTCGTGATCGTCTCTTGCGCGCTGCGCCGACGGCCGACATCATGGCCATGAGGGCGTGAGGCCGTCGCTGCGTCGCAGGCCGGCGAGAGTCCGAGTCTCCGAGACTCCATCCGTGATGGTGATCGACTAATCGGTGAGACGGTGAATCGGTGATCCGTCCATCTGGCATCTGCATGACTGCATCCGTGATCCGTCGCCCCGCCGGCCCGCCTCCCGATTGCTTATTTCCTCGTCGCCTCTTGGATCTCAGTCACCGTCTAGTTTCTCTGAATTCTCGATTCCGTCTGGTTTATGAAAGACATTGGATATTTGTCGCTCCTATTTGAGGTAAATTAATTCTTACTAGTTACATTTGGTTTATGAACTAGTTAGTACCTAATTAGTTTATTATGTTAGAACTATTGATTTGTGTCACTTTAGACAATATAAAGTTTAAACTGCATATTTTATAAATAGAAAAAAATTTATAGTAAAGGGCCCATAGAGCCGAATTCGCCCTAGGACCCTTGAAAACGTTGAGCCGGCCCTGTACGTGGCGACGTCGTGACCGAAGACAATCAGATCCAGGGTGGCGGTCCCCGTTGGTGTGAGGGAGAGAGGAGAGGGCGAGGGTGGGAGAGGGAAGTGAGAGAGACCACAAGGTAAGAAGCTATAATATCGTTTCTGTGTGGAATGGTATACTGGTTTTTAGTTTTTCTAAATTTTCTACACAGGAGAAAAACTAGAGAAAAAGGAAGGAGTCGGAAGTTGGGGGATCGGTGCGGTCGTCGGTGGGAGTTGGCGGTGGTTTTAGCCGGTCGAAATCGCACCGGATTGTATCTCCGATTCTATGTATCGTACGAGTCGCGGAACCTCCTAGGTAGATACCACCGTTGGAGCCACGTGACTCACGTTTAGGTCCGTCTCTGTTTAGGGATATCCGGAGACATCGTCGTGCCGGTTGCACCAAGGCGAGCAGCGGAGCGATATCCTTTGCGCGACTCTTCCACACGGCCGGGGGTAGATCGTTCTACGAGCACGAGCTTAGCAACGTACAGTGCCGTGATCGAATAGGATATTTGACTTTTCTGTTGTAGACGTACAGCTTGGTAGTGTTTGGTTTACTACTCTTAACCGTGACACTATAATCTAGTCCCACCAAATAGATGCATATATTGCTAGTTTTTGTTTGCCATTAGTTCAGATCGATTCGGACCCTTTTTAAGATGCTCGAATAGGATGTTTGAAGTGATTGGGTCTCCTTTTTGTGTTAGTTTGGCTTGGCTTGGATATGCGTAAAAAGCTTTCAAATAAATCAATTTGCATGTCACAATTAATCTAGGTCCACAGTAACTGATAGTTAATTCATTGCCCTACCCGGTTGTGCGGCTAGCTTTGTTTAGTCTTTACAACTTGCTATCTCTTCTAATTCATGCTTTAGATGTTTTCTCCGATTCGAAAGACTCTTTCGATTATCTGGTAGATTTTGACTTCTATATGATTTTGGGGAACTAATTGGTTTTTCCTTGATTCGATGAATTTTTTGAATTAGTAGTTAAAATTTCGTTTCTATGTGAAAGTACTATAATATAAATCTATGTATACTGTTACAGCCTTTACGACTGCTCCAGGATCTTTACGACCGCGTTCGAGTCGCTACGACCACCTCCTGTAGCCGTACGACCACATTGTAGTGGCTACGACCACCTCCTGTGCTGCTACGACCGCTCTGTTGGTTCTTTGACCACACAGACAATCGTTACTACCACGTTGTGATCCCTTTGATCACGCCTCGCTACTCTGATCTTGTAGTCGTAAACGTCAGCTGAAGTTACAACCACGTTCACTACCTCCCGCTACACTTCCCTCGATCACGGTCGATTACCGTAGTCGTAGCTCCTTACGACCACGCAGTGATTCTGTCGACCGCTATGGTCGTAACGACTTACGACCACGTTTGCTTGCTGTGGTCGTAACAACTTATGACCACGTCTTTCCGCTGTGACTGTGGTCGTAACTTCTTTACGACCACATCTTTAGCACTGCGAACACCTTCGCTCGTTGCTGTGGTCGTAACTCTGGTTACGACCACGTCCATGAACACAATGAACTCGATAGATTTCTAGAGCTAAACCGTTTTTCTCTTCTCTTTATTTCTTTCTCTCGATCACACAAATCCCTACAATCACCTTGATCGTCCTCTCTCTTGCCTCTCGATCACACCGATCACCTTGGCCTCTCTGCCCTTCTCACCTTGCTTTCTCGGTTACATGGCTCTGCCTTTTATACCCTACTCTACGACTCCGACTCGGTTTCGACCACGACTATTACTCGAACTCGGCTACGACTATGAAACAGACTCAAACTTGATTACGACTGTGAAGCGGACTTGTATACGACCACGACCCGAACTCGTATACGACCACGATCTGGACTCGTATACGACCACGACCAAACTCTTACACGACTCTGACCACTTGTACACGACTAGGACTACGATCACGACTAGAAAAATAAGATTATAACTCTAACATATACATTTGAAGATAGAAAGGAAGCTTGTAATACATATCTATCCACCACCTTAGCCATTAAGCACCAAGAACACCCAAGATTCCAAGAACCAATCTTGGAATGCAATACTGCTAATCACGATCCAAGAAGGATCAAGATGATATAGATATTACTTTATGTATGTCGACGACAATAGAATAGATAAAATTAGTAGTCATATTCGTTCTAAAACTTTATTCATATATAATTGATTTCCACCGTTATAACATGGATCCACCACAATCAATGGTGTAGATTTTTTTATTTTTTCATCGATTAATATGGTAATTTTTAACTCTTAATAGTGAATATGATAACTTCTTTTGTCTATATTTTAATAAGATAATACATAGATAGATTCATTAAACGTGTAAAATGCAGAACAAACAACAGAAGTATGATCATTCATCCTGCTATGTATAGCCTTCCAGCTTTATGCTGCACTGGAAACCATTGATTCATGCTTTCTGCACTCCGAGCTTGGACGCGTCAAGGCAACCCAGTCTCACTGCGCATTCGACGCTGCCGTCCAGTATCTCCTCCATCCCGTACTTGTACCTGAAACCCAGCTCCCCCAGCTTGTCGGCGTCGGGTTGCACTCTCGCTATCTCATCAGTCCTGACACAAATTCAAGCAATCGCAACAGCAGAACATATCATCTTGTCAGATTTCATGTGACACAGGAGAGAAATTAAAGAAAAAAAATACATAAATCAATTAAGAATCCATTCTTGAGGAGGTCCATTCTTGATATGTTGCAGGTGAAGAATGACCTACTCTTTGAGGAGGTCGATGTGAGGGCACTTGTTGGCGTAGTGGTCCACGATGTCAGTGATCGTCGGGTAGGCGGCGGAGCAGAGGAACCGGCCGGAGACGGACGGCCGCTCCATGCAGAAGACGAGCGCGTCGCAAACGTCGTCGACGTGCACCAGTGGCACCGAGCCCAGCAGCCTCTGCAACAGCCTCAGAAACCCGAAGTGGGGCTCGTTCCGAGCCACCGGCGACACGGTGCTCTCCAGCGTCTCCGGGACGCGGCCGAGGACTGTGTCGCCCGCGACGAGGCCGCAGGGTAAGGTGACCACCTCGAACGCCGGGTTCTCGCCGTCGTTATAGCTCAGAAGCTCCTTCTCCGACAGGAGCTTCGACGTTATGTACTTCTGCAAATTATCATTCGCTGTTAATATGAATGAATGCTTGATGATTGCATGACATACACCGCCAGGGTTAACTTGATTGCCTCGACATGAGCAGCAGTGAAATGTTACAGAAATTCAAGTTGACTGTCCATCGTCTGATCATGATTCTCAGACCTATCGAACGGCTGATGCTGAGGGATCAGGAATTCAGGATCAATGCCATCGCCAGGAGGCACTTCCTTGATTGAAGAACCCGTTTGAAACACATGAATTTTACATGAAACAACTTAAATCGTAGAAATCTAGAAAAAAATCATGCATTCCGAACAGGACCTAAGTATTCTTTGAAGAGAGCATGGAAGACATAAGCATTCTTCGAAGATAGCATGGAAGTACTACTCATCACGAAAACATCACATGTTGTCATGAATTTTGTAAGTATCGAAATAGCCATTTTGCAACAGAAGTTCAGAGACTACTTTTATTTCGTAGAAAGAGACGACTTACATCGAAGTGCGCGCTCCGGAGAGGATAATCGACGTCGAGCGGCGTCCAGCAAGATTCACTGATAAAATCTTTGTAGCCGGCGCCGGAGACCTCCTTCAGTGGCGAAGCGGCCGTTATCGATGCGGTGTGGATTACGCGCTTCACCGTCTTGGATTCCGCGCATTGCCGGAGGATCACACTCACTGCATCGACGGCTGCTTCGGCCGTGTTCTTGTACTGCTAGCAAAAGGTAGTAACAAGATCCAATCAGCATAGACCAGTGGACCTTGAAACTGTATTTTGTGCACATAGTCCTATGCTTTTCTCAATGGAACAAATCAAAATTAATCTTTAAGAAACATTTTTGTCGCCCAGAATCGTACTCGGCCAAGTCCCAGAATCAGTTAGCGATTAAGCGTGCTCAGATAGCGACTGATCATGACTTGTACCGGATAAATAAACGGAAAGGCTAATATGCTAGTACATAGCACGCACACAACTAAAAATTTTGATGAAATCGGTAAAATATATTCACGCAACAAGTTTACAGCCACAAATTGAAGCGCGATGGTTTCACCTTGGAGCAGGCGGAGTTGTGCTGGAACGGCGTGGCGATGAGGAAGACGAACTGGCAGCCAGCGATGGCCGGCGCGAAGGTGGCGGCGTCGTAGAGGTCGGCCTCGAACAGCTGCAGACGTTCCGGCGCCTCGCCGGGGACGAGCTGCCGCAGCAGGCCCGCCTTCTTCTCGTCTCCTGCAGCCAGAAATCGAACCCAACCATTCAATCAAGACCAACAGCACAAGAATCGATCAGCCACCCTCCGCTCCGCTCCTTTCGCTGAATTTTCCACACAAAAAATCGAATCACCATCCATCGAAATCAACTCGCGCGCGTACCGACGCTCCGCAGGGTGGCGTGCACGGTGTATCCCTTCTCGAGGAGCTTCTTCACGAGCCAGGAGCCGATGAAGCCGGCGCCCCCGGTGACGCACACCCTGACTCCGCCACAGCTTCTACTGCTCCCCCCTTCTTCCGCCATGGCTGCTCCGCTGCTACCTCCTGGATGGGGATGAATTCGCTAGGTGAGAAGCTCGGCCCATTTCGTGCGCATTTATACATGGGAGGAGACGGAAGATTTGACTGGCGACTTAATGCGTTGGCCATCGAGGTGCGTGTGAAGATGTGGAAAAGTATGAGGCGCCTCGCCACGAGAAGCCCAGCCCAACTCTTCTACGTTTAGGGTGTGTTTGGTTGAGCTGTGGCTTCTGAAAAAGCTGCTGTGAGCTGTGGGCTGTGGAAAAGCTGTAAGATGTTTGGTTCAAACAAGTATAAAACTTACCTCTTATCTCTATTTTCCTTGAAACAACTGTGAAACAGCTCTCTATTTTCACCATTTCAAAAAGCAGAAAGCCAAAAGCAGAGTCCAAGGTGCTTTCAAAACTGTACTACCCAAAAGTAGCTGCTTCTGAAAAAGCAGCTTCTGATTTCCACCTCTTTGGTTGGCTTTCGGCTTTTTGGAAGCAAAAGCAGCTCCCAAAAGCTCAACCAAAGGCACCCTTAGGCTGGTTTGGTCTTTGGGCCCAGGTCGTGCATGTGCTTTAGAATTTAAGCCCGCGAAAGTAGGGCCTAGCTCGGGACGGCACGTATAAGCCCACAACTGCAAGCTTGGTTCGCACCTAGGTCCGCCTAGCTCAGTACTTCACCGGTCGGATTCTTCTTTCCAGGGGACAGGACGGCTTCATCAAGGATTGAGCGGGCGGCGTTGCCGGTGGCGCGGCAGGAGAGGCGGTGGCGGAGAGGAGACGAAGGAGGGGGGAGTCGCGGCGGGAGAGGCGCGAGGGGGTGGCGGCGGCCAACAACGACTCGGCCCCACGCAACGCCGCCGTCGCCCGACTCGCCGGAGATAATGGATAGGGAGTGACAATAGAGACAAGTCGAGAGTACCTTTTTGCAACAATCTCTCGGCGAGGTGTTCCTATGCTTCAATCCCAACTGCACAAGATCGATCGAACGGTTTTAAATCCCTGATCGTATTCGCGATCCAACCCAGGGCAGTCTCATATGCGAAACCCCTTTGGGTACCCTTCCCCTGCTTCGATCTGGGCCGCACAAATCGATCCAACGGTGATGGGTGAACCCAGGTTGGATCACACATTTTATTCGCGATCCATCCGTGGGAGGGCGTAAGTAGAAACACAGAGTAATGCGATTATGCAAGGGTCTCCCGTGTAAAAACGCAATGGCTGCCTTGTAACCCTCGATCTGGGCCGCGGAGGCTCGATCGGACGGTGAAGATGTGCGTGCGGTATAGGCTTGTGCCTGCCTCTCCGCGAGGTGCGCGGCGGCGCAACGCCGTGGCCACTGGCTGCGCGGGCGGCAGCGCGCCGGCCGGAGCCAACCGCCATCGTCAAGGAAGAGGACGCAGTTACGCACGCGAGGAAGCTCGACGCCGGCGCCCTTGCGGATCCCGTGTTAGCCGCCGACACGGAGTGGGACTGCAGGTTTGAGAGGCCGCGGCCGGAGATGGCGTCGCGAAGGAAGGGTAGCGCATGCGGACGGAGCAGAATAGTACGTTTCCACGGCCACCCTTCGCCTGCCATGCCACTGGACGGCGAGGCCAACCGAACAAGCAACAACAGGCTGTGCCGCCTCACCGGTGAGCTCGTCGGACGTCGGCGTACGCCTTGCCGCGGAGTCCCACAGAGCACAGCCATGTGCAACATAATCAATGTTATGCTTATACAAGAACTGCTTTGTTGGCATCGTCAACCACCCTGGGAATATATAAGAACATATGTCATCCACACATATTCACTTTGTGTTCTCAACTGAGGTCATCCACAGAGTCTTGATTGGATGTAGGATTTTGTGTTCTCAACTGATGTCATCCACACATATTCATTGCATTAATCTGCTAGCCTGACACTAGCATTGAAAATGAAACATGAAACTTCAGGTTACACACAACTGCATAAATCAAAGCAATGCTCCTCTTATGTATGTGTAGCAATTTGAACGTGTAAAAATGCAGAATACCAAAATGATAGTGTTCGATTGATCATTCCTGCACGCTGAGCTTGGATGCATCAAAGCAACCAAATCTCACCGCGCAGTCGACGCTGCCGTCCCGTAAGGCCGTATCTCCTCCATCCCATACTTGTACCTGAAACCCAGCTCCCCGAGCTTGTCAGTGTGAGCCTGCACGCTCGGTAACACCTCCGTCCTGACACCAATTCAGTTGCAACGTCTGAGCAAATCATCTTGTCAGATTATTTTCAGGTTGCAGATAGATAGTTCAAGAAAGAATCCATGAACTAAATTCGTCATCTCCTTCTCGAATCATTCTTGACATGATGTTGTTCGTGTGATTATATATATAGAAAGCTAACTCTTTGAGGAGGTCGACTGGTCGAGATGAGGGTACTTGTCGGCGAAGTGGTCGACGATGTCGGTGAGCGTCGGGTAGGCGGCGGAGCAGAGGAACCGGGCCGGACATGGACGGCCGCTCCATGCAGAAGACGAGAGCTTCGCAGACGTCGTCGACGTGAACCAACGGCACCGAGCCCATCAACATCTGTAACTACCTCAGGGCCCCGAAGCAGCTCGTTCCGGAACACCGGCGACTCGGTGCACTCCAGGGCCTCGTCATGCGGCCCTGGAGCGTGTCGCCGGCGACGACGGCGCACGCTAGCGTGACCACCTCGAACGCCGGGCTCTCGCCGGCGTTGTAGCTCAGGAGCTCCTTCTCCGACAGCAGCTTCGACAGGATGTACTCCTACAGATGACGAATTGGCGATCATAATTCACAGCACTTGTCACCGTCGCAAATTAACATCACGTTCGCTATGCATTGCGTTTTAATATAAATTGAATGTTGTAATCGAATACGAATCGAGTATATATTCGATTCATATTCGTTACAATATTCAATTTATATTAAAAATATTTAAATCCATATTCGTTTTATAAATACGAAAATCCACTGTTCAATTTGTATTATACGTTTTGAGACCCTACCACTCTGAAGAAGTGAAGAGCCAATTCAGTCATGACACCTGGAGGGAACAGGCAGGGAAACACGTAAAGGGATCAGGCAAGCCCCATTCTTTCTTCCGCAGGCTGCGTTTCAATGCTGCAAACGGCATCAGCAACAGATTTCAACAATGGGCTTATTCTTTTACTTTTTTCATTTTTTTATGCTTTTAGTTTTTTTTCTTTTTTTGCTTTATTCATTTATATTATCTGTGCTGATATCAGGTTTTTCCTGACGCAATGATAACTAGTAGAAAAGAAACAAAATAAGCCATTAGGTTGCTTACAAAGTTCCACGCAAGGAGAATAAGGAGTACTAGTACAGGAAGTCCCTAATCATTACTAGCTAAGCAACATGTCACCTCTACGAAGCACAAATACAGGGGAGCCCAGTTCGGTCACCACAGGGCAACACTCGGATACCAGAGGCAGCTAATGTATATACCACAGTGGGCATTCTCATAAAAAAATCCTCTCCATGTCAAAAACATGACACATAAGTTCCACTCTGGGATCTATGCAACAATCCCTTCTGGTAGCATATGCACCTTACAGAGTAACAACGATACAGAAATATAGGGAGAAATGTTCTCATGCAAAGTTGCTTGGACACTGATACTCAAGTTAGATATCCTACAAGCCATCTATGGCGCCAAGTCAAGCACCGCGGGTTACCATACAAGCTGTATATGGTATGTATATGCCGATCACCTTTGCATGTACTGATGTACCCAACATGAATTCATAAACAACTTGCACGGTTTCTAACTTGATTACCGGTAGCCAAGCAACTTAACGAGAAAACATTGTCCCTATGCATGATTGTTACCCTGTAAAATGTATATGGTAAGAGGAAATGCTCAATCTCAAAACGAAACTGAGCTAGGCATATGGTTCAGGATAAGGTGATATTTAATGAAAGAACTCGAGCAACAAGTTTGGGTAAACACCAATGCATGGTGTTACTCCTCCCTTGGCACAAGTTGAGTCACATCAGTGGTCATGTCTGTGCCTTCTTTTTTAATTTCCATTGGAGTTTCCACAGGGCCATTTTCATGTACTTCGGTGGCCATGTTTGTGCCTTCTTTATTAATTTCCACTGGAATATTAGTAGGGACATTTTCATCTCCTGTTGTGGCCATGTCTGTGCCTTCTTTCTTAATATCCACTGGATTTTCAATAGGGTCATTTTCATCTACTTCGATGGCAATGTCTGTGTCTTCCTTCTTAATTTCCACTGGAATTTCAGTAGAGCTATTTTCATTTACCTTACTTTCGCAAGTAGAAGCCAAGCCTTTCTTAGTTTTAGTATTCAACCTCACAGCTTTTATCGATGTCCACACTTTATTTAATTCACTGTGCTTCTTGCCCCGTAGATGGCCAGCCATGGTCACATTGCTGTCGCACCTGACTCTGCAACGCTCACACCACAGGTAGTTGCTTTTCTGAACAACTTCATGCATTGCTCCATCTACTTGAATGCATATTTTCTTAGGTGCATCACTAGGACCTGTGTCATTCTTACTCCCAGTGGTTGCCTGCATGCTGCTTTTGTCATCATTGATCACCTTGATGGCTCCAGATTGAGCCAGCTTCGCCTTATGTTTTTTTCCTTCAAGATGTTCATTCAGACCAGCTTCGCTAGTTGCACTCACCTGGCATAGTGCACAGCTCCAGTCCTGGGCTGGTTTCTGTACTTTCCTTGGTTCAGTAGTTGCAGCAACTGCATCTGCCTTCCTCTTCATCCCTGAAACCTTTGTTTCTGATGAAAGAACCTGAAATGAAAATTTCAGGGCAGTAGTAAACTTGCGCAGGCACACACATATGTAACAACTTAAATGTAAGTATGTAACAACGTCCCACTGCTCTAGAAGAAGAGCATGTTACGATTTGTGGTTATTCGCTTGATTGAAAGTATCTCTCTAGGGGTACCCACAAAAGGAATGCATCGACACAAAAGAATCTGTTGGGGAAGTGGCCCCAACCTTTGCTCATTCGGCCTGGTGGGCCAAGAGGCCATTAAGCATGTAAAAGGGCATTTGTACCCTTGGCATTATGAGCTATAGCAAGGGTATCCTTGTAATCCGGTCCTAAGGTCGTATATATAGCCTTGAGGGGAGGAAGAACGGGAGGACAGCTAATTCATTGCAAGGCTCAGGTAGCCCTTAGTGGCCTTCCCGTAGCCCCTTGTTCACTGTTTGACCCGTAGCCACAACAGAATTGATGGGAAAAAGAATTGGCATCCAACTAAGGGTAGGAGGGATCAAATAAGGTGACAAGTAATTACTTGCAGATTTATAGTACTGTCACAACTAGAAACTGAAATGAAATCCACAAGTAATTCCTTACAAACCCTCTTCTGAGCCCTGATGTCCCCAGTAAACAATGCCACCAGTCCACCACTTCCCAACTTTCACCAAATATTGGTAACAGGAATCCACATCCTGTTCACCTGCGATATCACCACCCTGTTTTCTCCAAAAAGAATACTCTCTTTTCCATTCAAGTTTACCCCATCTGCCAAAAATCATATGTTTTACTTCAGAGTATTCATGTATATCCTGTTATCTAAAAGGGCGTTATTCTCTCTAGATCATAAAGTATTGTACTTCACCCTTCTAACTAAATGAGCTCTATAACACTAGCCACTATCTGAATCAATTCCGAAGAGATTTGGTGTTTCATTTAACCAACAAAAGCAATATTCTCCCTAGATAACAAGGATTGCTCACTTATGCATGACTTGATGAGAATCAGAGGAGTTTCTACCAAAACAAAAGGGCTACTAATTTAAGTCTAATAATATTGCTGAGCGACAAGTGAAACAAGCATAAAGTGTGTAGCAACATTAACCTAAAATGGTACAGATATTGTAAATTGTAATCAAAACTTCGAAATGATAGAACGGAAATATGGAAGGGTTCAGAGCAGGTAGCAGTTCTTTTATGCCAAATATGGAAAAGTTCAGAAGTACAATTAAAATGCCCTTTTCTGAGCAATCCAAAGAGTAAGATTTGTGCACACAGACCTCGGAACTCTCGCAGGGCTCGATCTCGTGCAGCTCGAGCTTATGCTTCGGCGGCGGCGGAGACCACCTCCTCTCTTCACCAAGGAGAAGCATCCTTTGTCCAAACCCCGCGTGCCGGCGAGGCCCGAACCTGGGCCCCTGCCAGGCCCCAAACTCCTCGAATGGCCGCGGCGGTGGCGCGTGCGGGTGCGGGTGCATCGGCATCGGCATCGGCGGCGGCGGCGGCATGAAGTGATCGCGCACGAAGAACGGATCGGGCCCGAACCCGCCGTGGAGGCCGCGGGAGAGGGCGAGGTCGTGCTCGAGCTCCAGCTCGCGGCGCACCTCCTCCTCGATGAGCCGCCGCTCGACCTCCTGGCGGATGATCCGCTCGCGCCTCGCCGCCGCCTCCCACTCGAACGGCGGCGGCGGTCCACCGCGGAAAGGCCCGGCTGCGCGGGGGCAGAGAGAGTCAGGGCTTAGCGCTTTAGGGAGTGAGCTCGGAGCTCTGTTTTTTGCGATGCTTACCTCGCATGCCTTGCGCCCTGAAGTAGCCGCCGCGGGAATGGGGGAACCGTGCCGCTGAGGAGGAGGAGCGGCGCGGCCTGCGGTCGCCGGCGCGGAAACGGAACTCCATGGGCGGCGGCGGGAATGGCGGATTAGGGTTGCGGCCGAGCGAGGCAGCGAGCGGCGCTGCACCGCACTGTGATCCTGTAGAGCACAGCACAGCTTCTTCCTGTTCCAGCAGCTCCCGATTTGACCCTTCACTCTCACGGTCTCGCCTCGATGGGGGAGAAGAAAACACACTTGTGGGTATGCTGCTTTGCTCGTCTCCCGAGGTTAGCGCCGTGGGCGGCGCGCTCGTGCCGTTACCCGGCTTAGAAACGGCAAAAAATCCGGCAATTTCCGGAAACATATCGATGTGCCAGCGGTATCAGCCAGTTCAATTCGGCTGCGGCGTGGGTATTTTTAGGCCGGTTTATGGTTTTTTTAATATTTGAATTTTAACTATTTATAAGAGGGTATGAAGAGATATTTACGTATGATTTTGGATAATATAGATAAAGTCAAGATAGTATTTATTATAATCGACTTGTAAGTTCCGTCTTAAAAAGACACTCCGTTTGAAAACTAATTACTATAAAAAGTCAGACTATAAGCCCAAAAAATGCACCCAATATTTTTTTGTTTTTGCTAAAATTACACTAGTGGTTTTTTTTTGTGTGGCTAAGACATCTAATTGAAGGAAAAGAGAAAAATGAAAGAAAAGAAAAGAGTATCTCGGAAAAAAAGAGTATCTTCACAAATAATGCAAAGAAAAAAGAAAAACCACATTAAAAAGTCAACTCTTCTAAAAAGGCTTTTGGTTTCCAAAAAGCTAAAGATCATGTTCTTTTGGGGCTTTTGGGGTGGTTTTTGGTTTCGGCTTCTCTGAAAACTGAAATAAACAGAACAACTTCTCTGAAAGCCAAAACAAATGGGACACCTTCTCCAAACGGCTTCTCGAGCCCGCCGGCGAGTGTGCCGTTGATGTCACATCTCCTTCACCTGCTTCTATCATAAAAAATATAGTTAAAAGTTATTAGTTGTAGTTCAAAAGAATATGACAAAAAAAATATTTGGACGGTCTTCGTGTTGGTCGTACCGGATGGTAGAATGTTAACTTATTCTATAGATTACAGGGTTTACGACCTATTTACAACATAAAAATTGCACAAGAAACAATTTAATTCTAGTGCCATATAATAACGATCCTACGGAAGATCGGGATCCGATGGGACCATAGGATTGCAAGGTCCCAATATATGGATCACACGGATTGTGATCCTCTCAACCTGGGAAGGGAATTCCAAACTTTTTGGTTTGACACTGTTCACCGCAGATTCCAACCAACCAAACAACCTGCCAATACACTGTTCGAATGGTTCCAAAACTGAAGCATATGATAAATCCTATCAGGCATACGAGCAACTGTTTTGTCGAAAGAGCAGAAGTGCATAACACAAGCACTAGGTATTCATTTCCACCCAAATCAACAATTGGGAGACGTCTGACGGGCCAAATCACAACCGGAAATGACAAACTGGAGCTGTGTAGGTTAAAATGACAACCGGAAATGACAAACTAATTGGTTACAGACAACAACAGAACAAAGAGTTGCGTGTTCCCCTCGCCAATGTAGTGCACCCACTGGCGTATCAACAATTTAACATACGGTTGATATGTCACATTGACATTTCTTCACTTTGCCTGTATTAACCAACTGCAACATTACATCAGGATTCAGGAGTCATTCTTTAGTATGCCTGTTTGTCGGGCTACAACATCACAAGCCATTCTCCTCGGCCGCACTGATCACAAAAGTATGGGTTAATGCATAGAAAAGAAGTATGGACAGCGAAGAAAAAGGATGGCAACAGCATTAGAGATGACTCACTTTGTCTCTGAGAGTTGTGTGTCGCCAGACGATTGTTCTCCAGAACTGGCATTCTTGTTCTGGTTAATTGGTTTCTTGAACTGAACTAGGATCATTGTCATGTTGTCACATCCTTCTCCACCTAAGGTTGATGGAGCCAGGCATCTATCGAGCACTCTTTCACATACTGCAGAAAGGCTGCTCTCCTGCATTTTGTTTCATCCCTTAAGTATTGCCAAACACCAAGAAATCCATAGGAGTTTATAATTACAAAAATACCTTGGTACTCACCGTGTTTATGTGCTCATGGATGAAATCAACCAGTTGTTGGCTAGACATACAGTCCCTATTTATCAGAGTATATGGTTGTTACTTCTGATGAGAGCATTTGTCAAGTTGATGCCAATAGATAGGCACACACAACTTGCAGCTTTGGTCGAATGGCTGAATGAGATGGAATAAGTAAAAAATTTATGGAACCTATCAATAGAGAGGGATTTACCAAATGCCATCGCATGCTAAAACAAGAAATTCATCATCATCACAAAGCTCCACCTACAAAAAGAATTAAATTACATGAACTAGAAGCAAGAAGGGAATGACAGCCCATAGGTACATAGCAGGTTATGGTTAGCTAGAGGACTTTTAAGGAAATGGTAGAAGTTGAAGTGCTTACAATGTTGATGTCAGGGTTTGCAGTCACTATTTGCTTATCCGGAGACAAGAACTTGTTCTGTTTATATTCCATATCTCCTACAAAAGTACTTGAATATGTAAGGCATCATGTAAGCAGGGGCGGACACACGATGGGTCATAGGTGTCCAGCTGAACACCCAATTTTTTTGACAAAATACCAGTTATATAATAGGTATATTAGGTGTATATACTATTATTTAGATCAAAAATATATAATTATGCTCGCAAATAAATTCAACCTACACTCCCCTATATATCGCGCGCGGCCCATGTAACACATTAAACCTATTCCCCCCCCCCCCTCAGCCCTCCTCATATAGGTCCAAAAAGCCAAAGATACAAACCAAACCATAACCTCTGTTTTCTCTCTCATCCTGTGGCTGTCTGTGTGGGGGCAGCACCTACCTCCGAGTGGTGAGCGGGCGAAGGTGAGCGACAACCGGTGGGTGCGGGCTGTGGAGGCGAGCGATGGCCGGTGGACTCGGCACTGCAACACGACGGCAGGCATGTGTGAGACAGCACAGGGCACAAGGCGAGCGTGCGGCGGCACAGATGAGCAGAGCAGCGGCGGCAGTGCGAACAGGGAGGTAGGGAGCGAGTGGCGAGAAGGGAGCAGCGCGGCATCGGGAAGGGAGTTGCGCCTCCAACTCACCGTCATAGTCTTCTCTCCAGATCTAGGTGTGCTTCGCCCACTCTACTTATTTTTTTCTTGCTCCGCTCTGCTCTATTCTGCTTTGCTCCAGCTCCGGTTCTTTTTAGAGTTTAGCCTCTGCTTTCTTTGTTCTTTATAATAGATGTTGTACAAAAATACAATCTTTGTCTTGGACAATGTTGGGGGGATGGCCCCCACCTGGCCCAGTGCGCCAGTGGCATGGCGTGGCAGCCCATCATAGGGCTGTTATACAGTGAAATACTGGTCCTAGTGTCCTACCCGTATGCACATAGGCCTAGGTAGGAGTATTTGTGTAACCTTAAGGAGGAAAAATGGTATAATTGCCTCTGTAAGTGTAGGCCCAGATAAGGTCAACCTTGTAATATGCCTCCTTAGGGTTTTAAAAGTAGATCCTAAACCTCATGGGGAAGGCACGACTCATTTTTTGAAAAACGCTAGCTAATCCCAAGACAATCCACGTTTTCCCATATTCACTAGGCTCCGGGGAAGCTGCCTACGCGACTCCTTGGTAGTATTGCTTGTACTATTTGGTGCGTAATCACAACACGCAATGTGCAGTTAGTTGGACCCTTGTTACATATGTTTACATTCTAATTTTGACTATCTTTTGCTCTATGCAAAGAACATACAACTTCCTCTTAGATGGGGGTTCTTGCCGACAGAGAAAAGAGCAAAAAAGGGTAGGATCGGCAAGGTATGCAACTTTCATTAATCTCTATAATTTATTGTTTAATTCATGCTATTATACTCGCCTTATGTCACCTATTTCCTTATAAGAAATCATTAATTTATATATTTTTTGTATTTTTATTATATCTACAAGGTTGTTACGGTGTCGCCTAGTCGTCGCCAAGTCGACGACTTGGCGTCTAGTCGCCCAGAGCTTGATGCCTAGGTCTACCACCCAACTTTTCTGAGTTAGGAGCTCAACCCCAAGGTCTCACTCCATCGCGCTCATGGGCCCGCGCCCTGTTGCTCTTCCATTCGAAGCTGCCGCCGGCCGGATTTGAAGCCGCAATGCCTCTTCCCGAGCCACACTGGTCGGATTTGGAGCCAGCTGCCTCGGATCTGGAGGTGAGTGCGGCGGCGGCATGCAGAGGGCGCGATGGCAACAGCAGTACAATGTGCTAATGGCGGTGCATCACAGCAACTAGGCACGTGATGGACCGAGTCCGACACGCAGAGGGCGTGTGCGGTCCTCTCCGGTAGCCACCTCGGCCCTCGGCCACCCAGAGTCACCTCCTCCCGCAAAGGCCAGAAGGAGGTAAGGGGAGGAGAAGGTGAGGGGAGGGGAGAAGGCGAGAGCCGTGTGTGCGGTGAGAAACGGAGAGAGAAAGAAGAGATAAGGGGGAAGGGAGGCAAATGGGCCAGTGGACCGTCACATACAGGCTAATGGGACTAAATAGGCTGGGAAGTGAGGTATGGGCCAAATGGGAAAATGGACCAGAACAGAAAATAGAAATTGATACACCTCAAATGTTAATGTTGTTTGCTATTATGGACCTTGTTATTTGGATGATTTATGCTATTATGTTGTATGGTTATTTAATTTTCGGTCATATAAGATATTACTTGTATTTATTACTATCATCTAACTACTATCGTCTAACTGTTGTCATGGCAGACATCTAGTTGACTAGGTGTCCAGGCGCCCCTATCTCGCCGCAACTTGTCGAAGCGCCGTGATAACCTTGTATATCTATATGTAAACATCGTTTTATCGGTGTTTTGAGAGAAATGGTATGTCACGGTATCAGCATATCGGTATCGACATATCCGAGTAACCTAGCTCCGAAATCCGAACACTCATCCTAAAAATCCTAAGTCCACCCCTGCATGTAAAGTGTAAGTTATAAACAGAAAAGCAAGTAAAAATGTATACCAATTGCTCTTGACAAGTTTATAGTTCCATTTACTCGTCCCATTTGGATGTAACCCCCTGCTTTTAGTATTCTTTCTCTCTCTGCTTCAAGCTCTGGTTTGTGGTCTCTTGATAAATTGTATGCCTATATTATAGATGTAAGTATGGAACCATAAAATGAGATTCTCATGCATTTATTTTTCACGTCTAAACTACAAGGGCAAAAGACAACAGACCTGGCCATTCCTTGAGATAACACAGCGGGAATCACCAGCATTTGCCACAACAAGTTGGCTATTTCTTACTATTGCAACACATGCTGTACACCCACAGGTTGGCCCAGTAAAATCGGAGTGTGGTCCCTGGTAAAAATAATAATGTAAGACTTCCTGGGTGGCCAAAATGTTGAACTATAACAACATAAAGAAACGCCAAAATGATAACATTAATACCCACAAGAGCAACAAGAGACATCCTAGTTCAGGAAATTAAAATCTTCGTAATTGTATTCACTTGTCAAAACTTATCATTGTTGGCAACACAACCTAAGTTTGAATTTTAACAGATTAAATTTGCTTCATCTGCATAGCTCTCCTTTTGCAACTTAAACAATTACTGAAGAAAACATGTCATATGTCTAGTCGAGAGCCTTATAAAAATCTTAGCATTTTACATGTTCACTTATATCTTTAGGAAATGGACTAACTGATGCAACTCATGACAGTTGCGCAAGTACCTCCTCAAAAGCCCAATCATCATGTTCATCATTCGAATCACTGCCTCTTGGAGACCAGATCAAGCCTTCTATCATGCCAGTAAACTGGTTTATCTTATCTCCAAGTGCCTGTAGTTCTCGCCAGCCTCTTTGACCTCGCATCATCTCATCCATTCTGAAAATATGCAATCATAATTTCTATTAATATCATCTTGTACAGAAAATTGTCAGTAGATATTGCAAAAACATTCAAGTTGGTTACCTAAAAGTTTGCCATACCTGAAAAAAGCTCTATGGACAGCGGTACCCAGGTCACCAGCTGTATAGGCTTCACTTCTGAGAACTTCTTTGTGTAGATATTTTGCACAGAATTTGGCAACCACTCTTCCTGAGACAAGGTGATATAAGGATGTAATCAGCCCATTTTGGTATGATGTGGAAAATATTGTGGACATTGAGAAGGCACTGTTCTTTGAAAGTGACCTTACCTCCATGTCCATCAAAAACACCAAAGAACGATGTGTTATTGTCGAGATCTAGAAAAGCAGAATGCTGGAAAATTGCACACATTGTTAGAGATTGCATAATGAAATGAGCTGACACAATTACAGCTAAATGAGAAGTGATGAAATTCCAGCTTCTCAAATTTTAGCATGTTAGGTAGCACTAATTTTATTAGTACTATGCTAAAGCACCACAATTGAGTATCAATCATAGCTTCTCCTTTAATGTTTTTTTATCAACGCCTATCATGAATATATTATATTGCATTTACTTAGTTGGTTCGAGCACTTCCAGCATAGGCTACCTAATAGTATAATGCCAAACAAGTTTTCTGACGCATTATCAATCCAGCATTTTTTTGTCAACAAAAGACACTTGATCATTTTTTGTCACAGTTACCTCCGCACCAGGCCTATTTAGCAAGAAGAGAAACTAAAAAAAAATCATCATTCAATTCATGGTTTTGCTATTTTCTAAAGTTCAGCAAATTAGCAAGTGAAAATTAGGAGACATTCACTCCTTTTGGGCCAAGATTCAATAAAGACATAAGACACCACTTCTCTCATGTGCACAGCTTTGCTAACCATAGCAGTTACCAAAGAACAACTTGGATATGTGCACAACTTCTCTAAAGTTCAGCAAATGAGTGAGAATTAGGAGACATTCACTCCTTTTGGGCCAAGATTCAATAAAGACATAAGACACCACTTCTCTCATGTGCACAGCTTTGCTAACCGTCATGAATCTTAGTTCATAACAAGATAAACATTTGTCGAAGAAAGGTCGGACAACGACGACTTAATGTAGAACGGCGCTAGGAGAAGGATGCACCAGTTAGAAGAAGGAGCGGATCTAGAGTAGCCGATCTACGGGAGAAATCAGAGCTAGGAATCGGGGACTTAGGAATATTTCTTCATTATTCCTTGCTTGATGATAATATATACATGTTGTTCCTTTTATAGAGATAACTCGACTTGACCTCTAAGAAATAATCTCTATCTCTAAAAAAACTATCTCTAATAGATGGAATATATCTATAAGATAGTAAACCCATCTAATAAGGAAACTAATTATTCTTATCCCTACCCTAACTAATCTAATCCTATTATGCGCGGCTACAGCATCGCGGGTACTGTTCACACGCATGAACAGTGCACATGAACAGTAATTCCAACATGTAACAGCTTCTCTCTCCTTTGATAGCAGCTCGTCCTCGAGCTATAGTGGCAGCCATAGTTGCAGCCCTTGGTACCCAATCTGGCGAGCAATTGCAATGCCTCATGTGGGAGATCAGCAATGTGTTGATGATGAATGATGGCGAAGGCGCAAAGGCCTTAGCGTTGCTCAATGTTGAGGAAGTTGCCGGCAACGAGGGCAACCAACATGGAACAGCAGTGGCGCGCTTCATGGTAAGCAAAAGTCGTGGGAAGGGATTGACTGTTCTGATACAAAATATAAATCTTAGTTCATGAGAGTAAACACCGCCAGGAGGAAGGCTGGGCGGCGTCGGCTTGGTGGGATGAGATATTTGACTATAGACTAGGATGATAAAATTAGGGGAAGAGACTAGAATAACTTTTTCTTCTTGCTAATGAGCATAGATGACAACGCTGTCCTTATATAGAGCCGGCCCTAACAAACACAATCTAAACCTTCCAACTACTAGAGATAGCATTCCAACTAATAGAGATACTATTCTATCTTCTAAGGATATCAACTTGCTAATCAAGTTGATACTGTCCTAAATAATTAGCCAGCCTTAGGAAGGTGCAATTGTTGTTCCCATGCGTGAACAGTAACTGCGCACTGTTCACGTGAATAGTACCGCTACACATGACAACTTCTCCCTCCCTTTGTGACAGCTCATCCTCGAGCTATGATGGTGGCCATGGCAGCAACCCTTGGAAACCCCACTGAGACGAGCGGCCGCGACACCTTGTGCCAGTGCATAATAGGTAGCCAATGGCGGTTGATAGCAAAGGCACAAGAACCTTAACGCTGCCCGACGTTGACAAAGACGCCACCAACGAAAACAACAAGCACAGGGTAGTGCTGCTATCCTTTGCGCCACCAAATGCAATGGACAGGTGAGGGTTACGACAATGTCGCGACCTCCCACATGTCACTCGTCGTGTTCCACACCTCCAAAGTCACGGTGTCGGCCGCCCGTGTGGAGAGGCTGGCTGCTAGGCAACTGCCTTCTTCTTCCTTGGCAAGGGCGCCATTAGCACGACCACAGGCAATGAGGTTGAGAGAAGCATTGTTGATTGCAGCGGAGGTGGTGCCAATGCTGATTGCGCAGCAACAGCTACTTGTGCCTTTTTCTCCTCTGATGCCATCATCTTCTTCAACATGCTCTCTACATTCTTGATATCAGTAAGGATTTCTTCAGGAAAAGGAGGCACCGGTTAGGAGAAGGAACGGATCTAGTGAAGCCAGTCTAGGGGAGAGACCAGAGCTTAGAATTGGGGACTTGGGAATACTTTTTCATTATTCATTGCTTAATGATAATAGATACATGTTGTTCATTTTATAGATATAATTCGACTTGATCTCTAAGAAATAATCTTTATCTCTAAGAAACCCAATATCTAACAGATGGAATATATCTATAAAGTAGTAAACCCATCTAATAAGGAAACTAACTATTCTAATTTCTATCCTAAGTTCCTAACTAATCTAATCCTACCGATGTTCACCTAGACGCTAGGCGTTAGGTGGGCGGTGGGTGGCCGCCTAGTGCCTAGGCGGGCCTAGGTGGCCAAACAATTGCAAGTGGTGCTGAATAACCAGCTTTCCATACTGGAGGAGAGGTAGTTCGGAAAGAGGCAAGACAAGGAATTGGGGATAGAAGGTGAGGGCATTTTGGTCTTTTCACATGAGATTTTTTGGTAAGAAGAAAAGAAACATACAGAGTGGCATTCCTAATCATAGCTATCATTTCTCCACCGCAAGCCACAAGCGCATCGTCGCCTCCTCGCCCTCCACCTCAGCCCCCAAGCAATCCCGCTGCTCCTCCTCCACGCCCACGCCTGTGATGGACCCCTCTCCCTCCTCCCGCCGCCGGGCGCGCCCTCCCGCCGCCGCTAACAAGGGCACGTACCCCAACCTCTCCACCTCTAACCCCTTCTTCCTCCGTCGCCCCCTTCCCGTACTCCTCCACCTCTACCAGCATGGGCCTCCTCCGCAGGCTTGGCGCCGGCCTCGATGACCTCCTCCCCTCCTCAGCAGCAGTCGCCGCCGTCTCCTCGTCCTCAACCTCCAGTCCTCCACCCAGTTCAAGAGGATCCCCGCCGCGCCTTGCCCGCCTAGGTCCTAGGTGGGCCGAGCGCTCAGGGCGCCGACTATGCCCGAGTCGTGGCAGTCGGCCTGCGCTCAGCGCCTAGGCGGCCGCCTAGGATAACACTAAATCCTACCATGCGCAGCTACAGCACCGCAGGTAATGTTCACACGTATGAACATTAATTCTAGCACGTGACACTAATCATATCAGTTACCAAAGAACCACTCGCCTATCTTTTTCATAATATGTATGCCCCCAGTAACCTCAATGACAGCTTTACTATTGAATAAGAAGCTACATCAATCATGTGAATATTAGGAAGTCTATATTGTTAGGACTTTAATTAAGTATTCATTAAGTAAATGGGATCAGGGAACAACAACATGGTAAGCAACATCGAGCGTGATGAATAGAAACTCACAGCATCTTCCATAGTTGCACGCCACCCTTGCATCGATGATAGTCCAAATTTAAGTTTATCATTTCTTCCATCTTCGGATAGTTTCTCAGTTTTGGGGGTACTAAGGTAAATTCCCATTTTCACAAATGTACTTGATAACAGAATAATATGTCAATAGGAAAGAAATCTACTGCTCACTAACAAGCTTCCCGAGATCATTAATAGAAAAAGAACATACCAGAAATTAATCAGGTTACAACAAGCCAAGAACAGATCATACAAGTTCTTCAACTCCTGCACCAAATTGAAGATCACACAGTAAAGAACTAAATCCAGAAATATATTGTCAATGCAGGCATGCATATATAGCTATTCACATGTACCCTTCGCAAGGTCCATTGACCTTATATTTTTCATACATATACAGTGAGAGTGTACCGTTTCTAGGCATGGGTGTACCTACACCCTTTAGTGGTTTGGATATTTGCCCTTCACCAAAAAAATGGGAAAAAATTCTACATACTGTACTACTTAAGATATCGGTACCCTTAAAATTTCATAGCCATATGTGGTAGCGTTTGGGAGAAATGAAAAAGAGAAGGTACCAACAAATATATTTTTCACATATATTCGGTAGCGGTTGTCTTTCTTTTCTTCCTTTTTTTTGTATGTAGAACATACTACCAAGTTTGGTACTGAAATTTTGTGTGTACCATTGTAACATGATGTACTACATCCATGATTTTTTTGAGATTTTTTGCTACATTTATAACTCCACAAAATCGTGTCCAACCTTAATGGGTGTAGGTGACACCCATGCTTAGGTGGACCTTTACCTATACAGTGATGCAATTTGGTGTTCCTTTTTATGTGCTAGCTGCCAAGTTAATTACGGGCAGCAATTAAAATAAATATGAATGAGAAAGCATTCGTCTATGGAGCATATAATTGTACAGACAAACCAGACGTGCAAATTCTAATATGTAATCAATTAACATTGTCATAATGAACTATAATGTTATGAATAATGATGTATGATAGATTGATAGGGAGTACCTCATAATAGTGCACACAGCAGAGTAGTGCACATCTGATATAACTGCTACACCAAGTAGCTCCAAACGTTCTTCTGAAAATGCCAATATATCTATATCTCACGAGTTTTAAGAAAAAAACTCCTTAGTCAATAAGCTCTACACTCCAATGCAGCTGCAAACATGAAAAGAAAACATTTTTTATGCTGCCATTGAATAAAGAGCATAGCAGCAGAAAAGCTACCAAACAATAGCTTTGCAAAGCACCAATGTAGATGTAAAGATAAATAATGCATATCAAGATATAGAAAAAAAATCAGGGAAGCATCAAGCACGGTTCGTTTTGTTCTCCGACCTTGCTAATTCAATATCTATAGCTTCCAACCTCTGGCTATAATTAGCACATTGCAAGCCTTTCATACAGATAATCTTATGACGTTTCACTGATCACAAAAGGAAAGTGCAAAGCCTTTGCCCAATAAGAAAACTATCCAATCCCATACTGACAACTATGTCATCTATGGCTGTCAAAGTGATGAACCAATTTAGAAAGGTAACAACGTTTTAAATGAATTTACAAATAAAAACTCAAACCTAGTCCATCCTATTACAGTCAACCAGAGGTTTTCTTTTAGCGTGCGCCACTGAAGTGAAACAACGGCAACATCCTGTCCTCCTTTCCTAAATCTGGTCTAGCTTCACCAAGCAACGACCTAAACAAACTAGGGGAAAAGGCTCCATTCGTTGCTGTAACTAGTCAAAAACAGCAATACACTTCTGCAAAAGCTAGTATTAAGCTGCAGAACCATAACCTATGCAGAATTCCTCCAAGAAGCCCCAAATACCTGCGCAAACCAAAGGTCAGCAACCCAACCCGGGGGAGGAAATCTAACCTTGGTAAGAAATTCCAAAGATCGAAGCCACGACAGCAAGGGGAGAGGTTTATGCTACCTCTCTGCTTGACCAGATGGCAAGAACGGCGGAGACTGGGAGATCCGTGTGGAGGTGGGTTTGGATTTGGGGGTGGCTTGGGCTGTGCGAATCGAGGGTTTGATGGGGATTGGGACTGCGGATCTAGCGAATTGCGATCAGTGGTGAGAGGAGTGAGTGAGGAAGGAAGGACGCGCATGGGTTGACGTGATCCTCCTGGTTATGGAGTCTGTGTGGCGAGTGGTGGTGGACCGGCCGGCGGAGTTGCGGGGAAGTTCACGCGGCGTCACGCACTCACGCTCGTTCCACGCCACGGCTTGGCTTGGAATTTCTTCGGAAGTTGCCCTACGATTTGGGTGTTTTTTAAAAAAAATTCTATGTATTTGGGTGTCAAATTCTTTTGAATATTTTGGAACGAATAAATCGTTTTGAATACAAGCGTGCTCTGTCTTAAAGGGCCTGTTCGGCAGGCAACAAGCCGACCGGCTTTTCGCAACCGCTACAGTACTTAACTTTTAAACGGAGTATTTTCTTAAAACGGTGTCTACAAGTTAAACGTAGTACACGTTAAAAACCCAACATCTGTACCAGCCAAAATCGCAAATGAATATCGATCTCTCCGTAATCTGTACCGTAAACAGCCAAAATTCAAAAATTTTAGCCAAAAGCCATAAGCCGCAGCCAAAAAGAACAGGAAAGACTTTTCCTCGAGATCTGCACTTCCGACGTGGAGCATATAGGTGACTTCCTCCTGCTTGTCGTTTGCACTTTGCACGCTACTGATCTGATCTCTCGGAAGACAGACAACGACTGGACCAGTTAATCATGGAAGGAACGAATCCTCCCCATATTACGCCCCACGGGTTCCCGGCCCGGAGAGGGCGTCCACGTCGCCCCAGCGCTCCCTCAGCCGGCGTGTGGCGGCCGAAATTCGCGTACGGTCGAGGGAGCAGTTTTGCGAAAAAGTCCATGTGTTTTTCCGAAATTACGTAAAGGTCTTTTTTCCTCGCGAAAAGGTCCCTGCCAGTTTTTTAGCCCCTCCACTTTGCAGGATAGCCCCCCGCGGTTTTCTAAATTACGTATGTGTCCTCGTTTACTTACGTACATGTCCTCGCTTTTTTGCGAAAAAGTCCTTTGACTTCTTCGAAAATACACATGTGCCCTCGGTTTTTTACGAAAAAACCTTTAACTTTTCCGAAAATACACATGCGCCCTCGGTTTTTTTTAGAAAACCCCTCACGAATTATCGCCTCTTTTACTTTGGTACACACGGTGGCTGGCGCGACGTGACGCCGCGCCTATGAGGCTAGTATCTTACACAGGTAGTGTCCCATGTCTCATATAAATAAAACATGGTCAAAAAAATGGTTCATCCACTCATCCAAGCAACGCTGCAATCCGTAGACAGCTATTTCATCATGTTGTGCACATACCCAATATACACACTACTCTCATGTGGTATGAGTGTATAGGAATGTCTTCAGCTTAGCCAGAGATCTTTCTCTCGACATCATGGACATTCATGGAACAAGATGAGGAAATCGACCACGAAAACGATTGGCTAATCCAGCTCGGTTGTCCGAAGAGAAGTAATGGTCTGTTCTTTTTGGCTGCGGCTTATAACTTTTGGGCTGTTTGTGCGAGAGATTACAGAGTAACAGAAACTTACGTGTGGTTTTTGGCGATATAAATGAAGTCAGTAAAGTATGTACTATAATTAACTAGTAGATCCTATTTAAAAAAAATACTTCGTTTAAAAACTAGTTATTATAGAAAAACTGAAAAATAACTTTTAGAAACTGGAAAGAATAGGACCGTGCTACTTGCCAGCTTCGACAGCGAAAGGCACAGACAGTCTGTGTTTTCTGCTTGAAAGGGCTACTCGGAGAAGTATTTCTATGTTTCAACAGTAACATTAATCTTATAATATATATAAATATAAATAATATTTATCTTGCTTTATAAATTACATAAATCACTGTTAAGAAAACACATAGAAAAACAAAGAAACTGACACGCTCCTGTGATCGTCTACTCGTCCGAAATAAAAAAAAGGAAAAATGGTTTGATGCATGATCGGGTGCCACAGGCTCACGGCTACGCCCTAACACTTTTTTTTTTCAGGCGCTGAATTGCGGTGCAGTTAGGTGGGTGTCCAGTTGCTGCTGAGGCGGCTCAGCTCATCTGAGTATCTGATGAATTGTCTGAGGTGGCAAATCCGGTTGCTTTGCTGGTGGCGAGGCTGCCTTTTGGACTTTGGAGTAACAAAAAATGCCAAGAACTTTTGCGAGGAAAATTTTCGGATATTTTTACTCAAATTTTTTAGTATTGCATATGGACTGGACCAACAAAAAAATTACCGATCAGGCGGCCGTAATAAAGTATAATCATGCATTTGTTTCTACGAACTTTTTTAGAGGAATTTTTTTTGTTTGCTTGTGTTCATAGATCAGACTCATTCACGGCTCGGGCCGGCCGAACCACGCAAGACATTCTATGTGATACAGACGTACAACAAATCTTCTTGTGTTCCGAACTAGTCCGGCTCAAATTTTCACATGCTCATCTCTGACGGCCGACGAAGGAAGAACCACAACTTCCGGTGGCCCAAGTCTCCTCAGTGACAGTCCCCAAGCCTACATTGCCCCCGCCGGCAATAAGAAGAAGACACTAGAGTTCGTCTGACAAAGGATAATGTATACTTAACCGAAAACATATGTTACGCGGTCAGTCTTACGACGTACTTATCATGCACTCTAATTAAAAATTTCATAAAAAAATTCAAAAAAACTAGAAGTACTTTATGGTTTACTCTACCTATGTTAAAAGTATCAAAAAAGAGAAATTCTAACAAATTTAAAATCTCAACAATTGTCAGTTTTTTCTTTTTTTTTTTGTTACTTCTAACCAGAATAAATTTGAACTTAAAATTTTATATATAAGTAAAGTAAGTTTAGAAGTACATCTTGAAATTTTTTCAGAATTTTTTGTTTAAGTGCAGGACGAGTACACCATAGGGGTGAGTGCATAGCATATGTTTCCTACTTAACCCCCCATAAGTATGGTAGTTGGTCTACTTAACCCTCTAAAGTATAAAATTAGGTATTGTGCCTTGAATTATGCAAAGCTGCTTAAATACTCCTCTAAGCGGTTTTGCTACCGTGACGAATGGCGTAGCTGTGGCTGCAGTTTTAAATTATATTAAGCAATGGGGTCTACATGTCATATAGTCAAGTTTTTATTTTTAAACGAGATTTCCACGAGGAAGGATGTTCACTCAACATGTGGGTCCATTTTTGTAATGATTTTTTAAATTTAATCTACTGAATCATCATCATTGTCGCAAAACGTCTCAATGGATTATTTAGACGGAACAATACCTAGTTTTATACTTTAGCAGATTAAAGGGGTGTTTGGGACTGCTCCGCTCCACGTTTTTCAGCTCCGCTCCACGTTTTTCAGCCAAACGGTTTCAGCTCCACGCACCCTATTCGAGGAAAAAAGGTGGAGTTGTGAGAGCACCTAAAGAGGTACTTCACAAACTCCAGTTTTTTGTGGAGCTGCTCCACGGTGGAGTTTGTGGAGCAGAGTTTGTGGAGCAGTCCCAAACACCCCCTAAGTATACTTGAGGTGAGGGGGTAAGTAGACTTTCTCCTTAGAAAAACTGCACGAGGAGTAAAGAAATTGGCGCTTTGGAGTTCAAATATTTTTAATCCATCTCTAGGCGAGCCGAGTGACTTGCCCCAATGTATTAGATGGTGCTTATTTGGGCTTTTAAATCTAACCTTGTGGCTTATTTTGCAGTATATTGACCATCTTTGCACTGTAGCTGTTGTAACTTTTTCAGCGTGATTAAATTTAAAATTTTTAAAAATAAAAAGATCATATCATCACGGACAATGCAAAGGAATAAGGGGGAAGAAAATTAAAAAAACCAAAAAAAGATAAAATTAAGAAGTTAGAAGGGGAAGCTCTAATGAGTTGCGCCTTAATACTGATTAACATCAGTGACTCGACGCAACTACTTCACATGGATGGCAGCTATGGGCCTATTCGGCAAGTCAAAAGCCGGCCAACTTTTGGCTTTTGCTATAGTACCTAACTTTCAAACGGAGTATTTTCTCAAGACGGGGTCTACAAGTTAAACGATCTACACGTTAAAAGCCCAACATCTGTACCAGTCAAAATCACAAGTGAGTATCTGTCTCTCCGTAATCTGTACCGTAAACAACTAAAATTCAAAAATTTTAGCCAAAAGCCACAAGCCGCAGCCAAAAAGAATATGCCCATAGATCTGCACCCCCGAAGCTTCTTCGTCTTGGTTGTTTATGTTTCAGCTTTTAGCTTTTGGTTTATAGTTTCTATTTTATTAATTTTGTTTTTATTGACTTATTGGCTTTTTGGGCTTTATATATATATATATATATATATATATATATATATATATATTGTGTATTCATTTGTATTGTCTGTAATAGTCTAATATGTTTTGTATTTCTAATTATTTTTATTTAATTACGTCAAAAAGTCGTCATTAGTTACAATGACAATTAGTCAAAAATAAGTCGAAATGAGCAGCATGTAACAAATTGCCACGCTAGATGCATGCATGATTAAACAAGCGCAGGCAGATCTCGGTTTCAAACAACGGGAAAAAGAAAAACATGTCCCGATCTCACGTCTAGCTAAAACAATTCGTGTGCTGCAGTCACAAGCCGAACGGATAAAGGATAATATCTGTAGATCGCATCTCTAACAGACAAGCTAAGGAATATTCTGGTGAAGCAAAAAATTCGCGTAGCTAGCTTAGCCGCCGCAACTTCATATGGGCGTTGGCTCCCGTCGTGTGGAGCGAGTTAGCAATACCCAAGGCCGACCCAATAACTAGCTGACCTTGCCGACACGTTTCGCCAAGGTCCGGTCGGGAGCCGTGGTTGACCTGGCCGCATGTGTGTTGTGTGGCGGCACGCTCATGAGAGTTGTACCATCGGCATCTTCCCCAGGGAGCCAACGTCCGATTCCGATTCCATGTTATTCCTTCGCCCCGCCGCCCCTGCCGCCTCTCCCTCAAATAGACCACCTCTCTTCCAAGGCTACTCGGACCCATCATCGTCTGCTAGCTTAGCGCGCTCTTCCTTGGCGAGGCGTTATAGGACGAGGCGCGCGCGCGCGGTGTGGTGACCACGGCCGGCCGGCCGGGGCAGGATGAGCTCCGGCGGCTGCTCGACGTGCCTCGAGATCATCTTCTCCGTCGTCCTCCCGCCGCTCGGCGTCTTCTTCCGCTACGGCTGCTGCAGCGTGAGCATTCACGATTCGTTTTTTTGGTTTTATTAAACATCATCCGGATGTTTTCTTCTTAACTATCATCTAGATTTAGAATCATTAGATTAGAGATCCAATTGCCGTGAATTCTCCCTCCTTCCTTGAATTTTACCATCTCTCTTGAAAAAAATCTTCCGTCTTTAAAAACAAGGAACTTCTTAATCTCTAATCTAAATGTCACAAATTTGAATGATAATTAGAAAAAAAATATCTGGTGATGTCTAGACACTCTTTTTTTTTTACATTTTTTAACCAAAGGGATACTCAGGATTCAGCTGCGGCAAGTACCGCACATTGTTTTGTGTCAGTTTTCTCGTCTTGCTGATGCTAATTTCTATCAAATTTCTGCTCCTGCTTGTTGCGCATGTACAGTCGGAGTTCTTCATCTCCGCGCTGCTGACGATATTAGGCTACGTCCCGGGGATAGTCTACTCCGTCTGGGTCATCCTCAAGACACCGCCGGAGCCGCCGGGCATCGACGGGGACCGGCCGTACGACATCCTCGCCTGACAAGCTTGATAATAATAACCACATAAAGTATTGGTTCGTTGAGCCTATGCATACTGGCATACTGCTGTGGTTTGCTGTACCATGTGTCGCGATTGGTGGTTGAGGACATTCTTGATTGCAGCGGTGGTTGCACTGTTCTTTTTTTCTCTTCTCGTATGATTGTTTGGATTGGTGGCATGCTGTATAAATTGGTGGTGCGTGTTGATTCTTTGAAGCGTGAATGTGTTGCTGACTCGGGAGAATAGGATGGATGTGAATCATGTGGTCAGATGAATGGATGTACATACAGTGATTGAATGTTGTTTAGTCTGCGTGGATGAAAGAAGTTACTGCAGTGATTGGATTTCACCCCTGCTACCTCTGTTTATTCCGGAGTCTGAGCCGTCGTTTCCTTTTCAAAGTTGAATGAGTGTTTCAGGATTTTGACCACAGGTGAAAGTGATCTGAACAAGTAGTATATAATCCAATGCTAAGTAATAGCAATTAATTGTGTTATGAATTATGACATGGCTTAATGGTTAAGTAGAGTTGTGGATCCTACGGGGAGAGCACATTCTCACATTCTTGAGAAGAGAGAAGCTACTGTCCTTCCTACTGCATATATATGGTGTAGGATCGCATAACGCAATTAGAGGGGTAAATGATTGCCTTCGTTTTTTATACTTGAAAACAAATCTTAAATCAAAAGAAAAGCAATCTAAATTACCGAATATAGATTTCGACCGCTTACTATGATCACTTTTGCATGTAGTCGAGATCCCCTTCGCTTGAAAAGCTTCAAATATTTTGTCGCTCGAATGAGTACAAACTGAAGACAACACCGTGCTCGTAGCACGACGGATCACGATGCGTTAGCACGCCCCTAAGAACATAAAAAGGCAATGCTCAGCGGAACACACCACCGATGAAATTTTCTTGGAATAGATCTGATCTGTTATTTCTGTATCATATTTGTGACTACAAAGCGCCCTCACGGCACCCATAAAAACTCTCGTACAAAAAGCCTCACAAAGCTATAGCCAAAATACTTGGCCTCTTACTGCTTTTATAAGCTAGAGCCCTAAACCGTACTTGACTGAAATACGAACACAAAATCATATCTCTTCTTCAAATCAAGGGATCCAAAACCCTACCTAACACGGATTTTACTAAATCTCTAATCCCTTCTGTTATGGACTCCTTCCATAATATTTTCAATCTCACCACGTGATGAAACCTCCAGGAACGCACCTTCTATAGCTCCATCTTGTATCATCAACCTCCGTGTAGAAGCCTCCAGGACCACACCGTCCATATCTTTTCCACACATCACTACCTTTGCCTCCGTGTACTCTAGTGTTAGCCCAACCATCTCACGTGACATTCTCAACCGTCTAGACCTCACATCTCCCCATCCTAATCCCGGTTTTCCTCATCATCAACCATGATCGTCTCCACACCATCCTGCATATACAAAGACTAAAGAAACATTTCCCAGTATAAGTTTTCCACAACTTAATCGTTATCAGCACACACACTCACACCACCCTTGTCCATCCACAGACAAGAACAAAACCATCCACAACTATCAACCAGGTAATCTACGACCACACATTCCATTGCTCACCACAAATTAGCTCCAGACAACTTCTCTCGACCGATAGCTCAACGAGTACTCAAAAACCGCAAGTACTCAGGAAATACTATCGCTTCGCTCCAAACACTCAGGGATATCATGCATCACTACCGATCAAAACCATCGAGTACCGAGTGCCAAGTCTACGACTACTAATTATCAACCAATCATGGCACCATCGATCACTAATCACCGAGTATCACCGACAACCGCTTCGACCAGATCAGTCAACCACTGACCCAACACGAGTACTCGAGGTACTCGAAGATCACAGGAGTTAAAGCACTCGTACCCACCATGAAGTCTATGAGTACCGACCGCGAAGCTTACAACAACCGATCGCAAAAGCCTTCAACTACCGAAGACAACGACAACAGACTGCAAAGTCTACGAATATGAAAATAAGGCTGAAGTCTATGACTATAACAGCAGTCTATAAAGTCTACGAACATCGACTGCAAAGCCTTCGACTAACGACCAATAAAATTTACAACTATCGAGTACCGACCAGGTACTGCATCTATGACCATGAAAAAGTACAACTACGATTATCTTTAGTCGTCATTCTGTTGTGGTCGAATTGCCGTAGTCGATATTTCGTGGTTGATGCCGGACGTGGTCGTAGTTGAACGTGATTGTAAATGACTCTGAGTAGTAACCAACGTAGTCGAAGTCTGCTATGATCGAAAGCCCTCGTGGTCAAAGTCTACCGTGGTCATTCAGTCGTGCAATCTTTTGATGCCATTCGAGTGCCATCCGATGTTTCGATGCGTCTCGAAAGCCGTCCGATGCTCCAAAGCTACTCGAATACCATCCGATGCCACTCAGTTGGTTCGAAACTACTCGGAGCAACCAAAAATATTATGAGAAGACAAAAACCACTCGGAGCAGACTGGAACCACTTGAACTTGAAACCTTCGATCACGATTAACCAAAACTTTCATAAACGTAAAATCCAAATAAAATTAAATATCAATTATTTATTATTATTTTATTTATAACTATCCGTATGGTCTAACATATGGAGTGTACGATGTATGACAGATGAATAAGTCTTCGGGCCTGTTTTTTTGGGCTTTTGAAATCGGCTTTTGGCTTCTGCTACAGTACCTAACTTTTAAATAGAGTATTTTCTCAAGACGGGGTCTACAAGTTAAACGATCTACACGTTAAAAGCCCAACATCTGTACCAGCCAAAATCGCAAGTGAGTACCTGTCTCTCCGTAATCTGTACCGTAAACAGCCAAAATTCAAAAATTTCAGCCAAAAACCATAAGCCGCAGCCAAAAAGAACACGCCCCTTCATTTGCAACCGACAGTTCCAGGAACAGATTGTTTAAGCATAAAGCTTCATCTGTGTCAGGATACATGTGGGCAGGCAAAGTAGCAAATGCGCAAGTGTAGGGGCAACATTTTCAGTTTAGTAAACCGAGTAAGGTCCCTCTTGAATCTGTCCGTTCAAGTAAGGATTCCTCATGAATCTGACGGTACAGGACCAAATAAGTACTGAAAATTCTGAAATTGCATGCATTCTTATCTTGTTGTAGCCGGTGGTTGGATACAGCTTCAAGGATTAAGGGTAGGGGGCTCACTCTCATCTAGTCATCGACACGGCTCTTAGAGAGTTTTCGAGATCTGATTTTAAAAGAAGGGAGAGGCTAGAGGCTTATTTAGTTGTTCATTACTTGATTAGAAAAGATAATAATGTCGTGCTTATATAGTTCTGGTCTTCTAATAATCTAATCTGATATTTCCAACTATAAAATATAATATTTCTAATATATAAAATTCTATTCTTAATAATAACTTGATAGTTAATAAATGCTAAAACCTATCTAATCAACTAATTTTTTATACTAGGAAACTAATCGAGCTGTCTAAACGGATAACACCGCTACACTCACACCTGCTGCTGTTGGCCTGTTCATTGTGACAAACTGACACTGACAGTGTTAAGACTCAGCTAGCATAAAATGCGAGTATGCGACTTCGTGCAGACAGTTGTACTTGCTACAGAGTTGGATAACCCAGTTTCTGAGTTTCTGACTGTCAGGAGGGAGGTGATCAAGGCTAGCATACAGGAAAGAAAATACAGTACAGAGGAAGGAAGAGAGTCCTGAATCTGATCGGTGTCTGAGCTCTGGGTAGCATATTGTTGACTTCACTCAATGAACACCTGCCGGGCCGTCAGTAACTTGCTAGATGGAATCAGGTGTTGGATTAATTGGGCTTGGTCTATTTAATTTAGCAATTAATCAAATGAAATTCCTAGGTCCATATGGAAAAACTGTTTAGTCCCATATGGAGAGTTGAATGGGAGTTACACCACTTTAAAAGTTGGAACGTGGTAACCCCCTTGTGAAATTGGAGAGAGCCATTACACGCGCTCGCTCGCTCGCTCGCCACGCCACGCCGAGCCGAGCCGAGCCGTGCCGTGCCGTGCCGTGCCGTGCCGTGCGTGTGCGCGTTTTTCTTTATCTATTCGAAAAACGAAATGCACTGATGGCTGGCAGTAACGGTGAGGGATTATGGCTGCAGTTACTTTCGAGTAATGGTTGCTGTTACTAGTGACTAATGACTGCAGTTACCAGTCTCTTTATTTTTTGCTGTTACTAAAGAGGGCTCTCCTCTCCATACAAGAGGGGATATACGAATATAAACCAGAAGACTCTCACTGTGTCGTGGCTGCTCTCTGCAATCTCCGGTCCAGAACCTTGCGCGCACAAGTTTCTGGGCGAGTAGGCCTCCGGAACTTCGTCCGTTTGTGTACCTGCACGGGTAGGCGGGCGATCAAGTTTTTGGGGAGCGCATCGGCGCGACTACTCAATCTGCGACGTCTTCTTCCTGGTGGTGAACCGTTCGCGGGACTGTACTGCGAACATCTTCCTGCATCAAGCTTCGACCTGCATCACGCCTTGATCGACTACATCGAATAGGCCATCATGTCGACTGATGGTAACGGCGCCTCCGGTGTCTCCGGCACTGGCCCCGCCCGAGGGTATAAATCTAAAACTTTTCTGGTGTATTTGTTTCTGTGCGCTATGAATATGTTAATAGATGTTTCTGTTAGCTTGTTCGTTAGCGAATACGAATACATCGTTGATAGATCACTCATGCATGTTTATGTCATGTTTTACATGCTGAATTTCTGGATTAAAATATGCCGAAAATTGACTAAATTTCCAACATCTGCAGTTCATATTCGATGGAGTTGCTAGATTTCAAATGATATTATTCTTCATAGTCTATTTTTGATATTCTCAGGAAGTTAGGTTCTTCAACTTAACTCCACCAAGCAAAGCCTTTTCTATTTTAGGATCTTCGCACGATTGTTGTATATTGAATTGAAATCGACACCTTGGATCAAACCCCACGAATGATGTTACTCGATGATTGTTTGAATAGAATGGTTCTGAAATATTTCTAGAAACAGGATGGTTTTGTAATCCAACTTTACTCCAAATGGTATTGTCCAACCAAATTGGTGGATACACTATTTAGGATTGCAGCAAGTAGTATTGATTATCTAGCTACGTAAACCAGCACATAAGCAATGATACCTTTTCTATATAACCTTAGAAATTGCCTCTTTAACCTTACGAGAAATCACTTACGTATGTTTATTTGATAAACGATTTATGTGCCAATTTTGTTCTGAATAATTCATATTAACACATATATTGATACATATCAAATTAAACTTGCCCAAATAGACCCTGAATTAGTACTAGTTCTGCCACGTGTGTCACTGTAAAGCATGGTAAGAAAATGATGGTGTCGTACATTTGGGTGCCTCAAGCTGGTACATTTTCCTTCCGTGCGCACCGGATTTGGGTGGTGGGGTCGGGGCAACACCTAGCTCGACGGAAAATATGATTGGTTTTTCCGCCAAACATCTTGGAGGGGCCCACCTTCCCGTGTTGTTAAGCTTTCTTCACGTGATTTCAGCATTTTAGGAGATTTTTGCGGGTCGCCATGATGCGAAATCTCATAATTTTCGACAGTCGACGATCGGAAATTTCCAGACGTTCTGGTTGCGACTTCGGCAATCGATGGCTCTTCATTACATTCGGCCTCGTTTGTATGGGTTTTAACTTTTAGCTTGTGAATTATTGTTTTTTATTTTTGTTTTTCTGTTTTTTTAGACTATTTGCTCTTTTGTTTTTGTCTTTTTATTTTATTGTATTGCCTGTAATAGGTTAATCTATTTAAACTATTTTAAAAATTTTTAAATTTAACTACACCAAAAACTATCAGCAGTTACAATAAAAAAACTAATTGTAATGCTAAACAATAAAAATAAGTCATAAATCACAAAAAAAATCTAAATATATAGGGGATTTTGCCGTGGACAATGTTTACAAGTGTAAAACTCTGCAAGCAAATAATTAGACAAATCCCAAGTAATAATAGTTGTCAGTATCGATGCGGCGAGCACTTTCAGATCATATAACCTGTTGATACGCGTATACCCCACGTTTAGCTAATAGATGTTTCTGTTAGCTTGTTCGTTAGCGAATACGAATACATCGTTGATAGATCACTCATGCATGTTTATGTCATGTTTTACATGCTGAATTTCTGGATTAAAATATGCCGAAAATTGACTAAATTTCCAACAATCCAAAAACTTGATAGGTCTTTTTCGGTAGTTGGCTTTGCTGCGTCGCTTAAGCCACACCCTCCGTTTGATGGTTCAAATTTTAAGAGATGTCGTGCACGCGCGATCCTGTGGTTTACTGCCATGGAATGTTTTCATGTTGCACAAGGAAAGCCCGCTGAGCCTCTGTCTGATGAGGATGAACGCAAGTTCAATGTAGCGGATAACTTTTTTCGAGGTGCACTTGTCAACATACTGGCGGATAACATTGTGGATGTGTACATGCATTTGCATACGGGCAAAGATATGTGGAATGCACTTGAGGCCAAGTTCGGAGTTTCCGATGCTGGCAGTGAGCTGTATGTCATGGAGCAGTTCTATGACTACAAGATGGTCGATGACCGTTCTGTAGTAGAGCAAGCTCATGAGATTCAGGCGCTGGCAAAGGAGCTTGAGAACAATAAGTGCGAGTTACCGGACAAGTTTGTGGCTGGCGGTATTATCGCCAAGTTACCACCCTCTTGGTCCGATTTTGCTACTTCTCTAAAGCACAAGAGGCAGGAGTTCAGTGTTACTGATCTCATTGGCACTCTTGGTGTTGAAGAGAAGGCGAGGGCAAAAGATACTGTGGCAAGAAAGTTGCTGCTGAGGGAGGTTCTAGCGCCAATTTGGTGCAGAAGAAGAATCCTCAGGCTTTCCACAACAAAAAGAAAAATAAGCCTTTTGTCAAGCCCAAGGCTACTACTGAGTTCAAGAAGAAAGCCAAAGGAAAGGACAGCTGCTTTGTGTGCGGTGATTTTGGCCATTGGGCTAAGGATTGTCCAGATCGCAAGGATAAGTAGAAGAAGTCTGCCAACATGGTTATTAGTGAAGCTGGAGGAACATCGGGGTACGGTAATTATTTACCTACAGTTCTTTCTGTTTGTCAATCACCTGAGTGGTGGGTTGACACTGGTGCTAATATTCATGTTTGTGCTGATATTTCCTTGTTTTCATCTTATCAGGTCGGTCGAGGTTGCTCCTTGTTGATGGGGAACGGATCGCATGCAGCTGTTCATGGTGTTGGTACGGTCGATCTGAAGTTTACTTCGGGAAAGACCGTGCAGCTGAAGAACGTGCAGCATGTCCCCTCCATAAAGAAAAATCTCGTCAGCGGATCTCTACTGTGTAGAGATGGTTTTAGGCTTGCATTTGAGTCCAATAAATGTGTTGTGTCTAAGTATGGAACATTTGTTGGTAAAGGCTATGAGAGCGGAGGCTTGTTCCGTTTTTCTTTGATGTATTCCTATAATAAAATTGTGAACCATGTGTGTAACGATGATGATGAATCTAATGTTTGGCATTCACGACTTTGTCATGTTAATTTTGGGTGTATGACGCGCTTAGCTAATATGAGTTTAATTCCGAAATTCACTTTGGTCAAAGGTTCTAAGTGCCATTCGTGTGTTCAATCGAAACAACCTCGCAAGCCTCACAAGGCAGCAAAAGAGGCGAGGAATTTGGCACCGTTAGAACTCATTCATTCTGATTTATGCGAAATGAATGGCATGTTGACTAAAGGTGGAAAGAAATATTTCATGACGCTTATAGATGATTGCACTAGATTTTGCTACGTGTACTTATTAAAAACAAAAGATGAAGCGTTGGATTACTTTAAGATCTATAAAGCTGAGGTAGAAAACCAACTTGAGAGGAAAATCAAGCGGGTAAGGTCTGATCGTGGGGTAGAGTATTTTTCAAATGAGTTTACTTTATTCTGCGAGGAACATGGAATTATTCATGAGAGGACGCCTCCCTATTCTCCCGAATCAAACGGGGTTGCCGAAAGAAAGAATCGCACTCTAACTGATTTGGTTAACGCCATGTTAGACACTGCGGGACTTTCTAAGGAATGGTGGGGTGAGGCTATATTGACCGCGTGTCATGTCCTGAATAGAGTTCCTACAAAGAATAAAGAAGTAACACCATTCGAGGAATGGGAAAAGAAGAAGTTGACTCTCTTATACTTGCGCACCTGGGGATGTTTGGCCAAAGTTAACGTGCCAATTGTCAAGAAGCGCAAACTTGGACCAAAAACCGTAGATTGTGTATTTCTTGGTTATGCTATGCACAGCGTGGGTTATAGGTTCTTAATTATAAAAACTGGAGTACCTGACATGCGTGTTGGTACAATCATAGAGTCCAGAGACGCTACATTTTTTGAGAATGAATTTCCTATGAAATGTGATGTACCTAGCTCATCTAGTCAAGAACCTATAATTTCCCTTGATTCTTTTGTGCCGATAGAACATGTTGAGCAAACGCCTATGGAAAATCCTGAGGAGGATAACAATGAAGTTACTCGAAAGAGTAAGAGACAGAGGATTGCAAAATCTTTTGGTGATGATTTCATTGTATACCTCGTGGATGACACTCCTAGAAACATTGAAGAGGCATATTCTTCTCCTGACGCTGACTATTGGAAGGAAGCAGTACGGAGTGAGATGGATTCTATTATGTCTAATGAAACTTGGGAGGTCGTTGACCGTCCTTATGGGTGTAAACATGTAGGATGTAAATGGGTTTTCAAGAAAAAGCTTAGGCCTGATGGTACAATTGAAAAGTACAAGGCAAGGCTTGTGGCCAAGGGTTATACCCAGAAAGAAGGCGAGGACTTCTTTGATACTTATTCACCTGTTGCCCGATTGACCACAATTCGAGTACTACTAGCCCTGGCTGCCTCTCATGGTCTGCTCGTTCATCAAATGGACGTTAAGACAGCTTTCCTAAATGGAGAGTTGGAGGAGGAGATTTATATGGATCAGCCAGACGGGTTTGTGGTAGAAGGTCAAGAAGGAAAGGTGTGCAAGTTGTTGAAGTCTTTGTATGACCTAAAGCAAGCACCTAAGCAATGGCATGAGAAGTTCGACAAAACTTTGACATCTGCTGGCTTTGTTGTGAATGAAGCTGACAAATGTGTGTACTATCGCTATGGTGGGGGAGAAGGAGTGATCTTGTGCTTGTATGTTGATGACATACTGATTTTTGGGACCAACCTCAATGTGATTGAGGAGGTCAAGGACTTTCTGTCCAAGAATTTTGAGATGAAAGGTTTGGGAGTGGCTGATGTGATTCTTAACATTAAGCTACTGAGAGAAGGTGATGGTGGGGTTACACTCGTGCAATCCCACTATGTGGATAAGGTCTTGAGTCGTTTTGGTTATAGTGACTGCAAGCCTGCTTCTACTCCTTATGATCCTAGTGTGTTATTGAGGAAAAACCGAAGAATAACAAGGGATCAATTGAGATACTCCCAGATCATTGGCTCACTGATGTATTTAGCTAGTGCTACGAGGCCTGACATCTCGTTTGCTGTGAGCAAGCTAAGCCGGTTTGTTTCAAATCCGGGAGATGATCATTGGCGTGCTCTTGAGAGAGTAATGCGTTATCTAAAGGCAACCGTGAGCTATGGAATTCACTATGCTGGGTACCCAAAAGTACTGGAGGGCTACAGTGATTCAAACTGGATCTCTGATGCTGATGAGATAAAAGCCACGAGTGGATATGTGTTCACACTTGGAGGTGGTGCTGTTTCCTGGAAGTCTTGCAAGCAGACCATCTTAACGAGGTCAACAATGGAAGCAGAACTCACAGCATTAGATACCGCTACTGTTGAGGCTGAGTGGCTTCGTGAACTCCTTATGGATTTGCCGGTGGTTGAAAAACCGATACCGGCTATCCTGATGAACTGTGATAATCAGACTGTAATTATCAAGGTGAACAGTTCTAAGGACAACATGAAGTCATCTAGGCATGTTAAGAGGCGGTTGAAGTCTGTCAGAAAGCTGAAAAACTCCGGAGTGATAGCGCTGGACTATGTCCAGACAGCTAATAATCTGGCCGACCAATTTACAAAGGGTTTATCACGTAATGTGATAGATAGTGCATCGAGTGAGATGGGCCTGAGACCCACATGAGTCATACCACAGTGGTAACTTGTTCTACGTGATCGGAGATCCCGTGAAGTAGGATGGTGAAACAAGCTGTTGGTTGACTGGGAGGAGAGACCTTTACAGGGCTCATTTCTTCAATGATGCGCTTCTCTCCTATTCTGTATGGCAGGTTGGTTTTTACCTTAATGTGATCCGAGTGGCTTATTTACAGCAGAGATGTCGGCCTACAGGACATCTTAGAAGGAACACACATATATGAGTTCGACTGCTGGTCACAGTCTATGAGATTTGGGTGATCTCTAGATACTCATGAATAGGCATGGAGTATGACTTATACGCTCCAACCAGAGGGGATGCTTTAGGCAGCCTAGTACTAGTAAAGGAATTGGGTAAAGCTTGTTCGCACAAAACTGTCAATTCAAGGCATAGTCCATTGTTCAGTTGTGGATGAGTGTAACTCCTTTCCTAGATGGATGTTCAACTTAACAGTCTCCATCGAAACACTGGTATATCAAACAACAGCAGAACTGAGAGTATTTCTCGTGTGCCTTGAAATTTGGTGGGGATTGTTGGATTAATTGGGCTTGGTCCATTTAATTTAGCAATTAATCAAATGAAATTCCTAGACCCACATGGAAAAACTGTTTAGTCCCATATGGAGAGTTGAATGGGAGTTACACCACTTTAAAAGTTGGAACGTGGTAACCCCCTTGTGAAATTGGAGAGAGCCATTACACGCGCGCGCTCGCTCGCTCGCTCGCCTCGCCACGCCGAGCCGTGCCGTGCCGTGCCGTGCCGTGCCGTGCGGTGCGTGTGCGTGCGTACGCGCGCAGACGTGTCGGGTGCGGGCGCGTTTTTCTTTATCTATTCGAAAAACGAAATGCACTGATGGCTGGCAGTAACGGTGAGGGATTATGGCTGCAGTTACTTTCGAGTAATGGTTGCTGTTACTAGTGACTAATGACTGCAGTTACCAATCTCTTTATTTTTTTCTGTTACTAAAGAGGGCTCTCCTCTCCATACAAGAGGGGATATACGAATATAAACCAGAAGACTCTAACTGTGTTGTGGCTGCTCTCTGCAATCTCCGGTCCAGAACCTTGCGCGCACAAGTTTCTGGGCGAGTAGGCCTCCGAAACTTCGTCCGTTTGTGTACCTGCACGGGTAGGCGGACGATCAAGTTTTTGGGGAGCGCATCGGCGCGACTACTCAATCTGCGACGTCTTCTTCCTGGTGGTGAACCGTTCGCGGGACTGCACTGCGAACATCTTCCTGCATCAAGCTTCGACCTGCATCACGCCTTGATCGACTACATCGAATAGGCCATCATGTCGACTGATGGTAACGGCGCCTCCGGTGTCTCCGGCACTGGCCCCGCCCGAGGGTATAAATCTAAAACTTTTCTGGTGTATTTGTTTCTGTGCGCTATGAATATGTTAATAGATGTTTCTGTTAGCTTGTTCGTTAGCGAATACGAATACATCGTTGATAGATCACTCATGCATGTTTATGTCATGTTTTACATGCTGAATTTCTGGATTAAAATATGCCGAAAATTGACTAAATTTCCAACAATAGGCAGACGCAGGGTGAGAGCAAGTATAATAAGAGGCTGTTAGTAAGCTTTATGCTGAGGTGGATGAGAGAGAATAGAGGTGGGCTGTAAGTTTACAGCCAGCTGAAACACAAGAACCAAAAAACTTTGTGAGAGAAAGGGGTGGGTCATACAGCCTTCAGCTGGCTGTAAACTACTATATGAATGAGTTGATAAGTGGGCTATAAGTGTCCATACAGCCAGCTGAAGGCTATATTATTAACCTTGCTCTGAGGGGGATATCGAATTTTTTGTTGTTGCCTGCAGTGCTGTTTGGAAGCTTCTCAAACGCCTATTTAAGATTTAAGAAGACTGTAAGTAAAACTTTCTATATGATTCTATTATGCGGCATTTTAGAAGCATTGGTGGTGCAGAGCATGGTGCCGATGTAAATGCTATTTAGAAGCATTACTGGTGCTTGGAACTATCGTTGTCTATTTTATACTCGCAAGTCGCAACTCCTAATATAAGATCATGTCATGTGGAAGTGGTTATGACTGTATCTGGATGCCTAGCCAGTAACATGTAAGATACAAAATTCCTAATTTGGTGTAGCATCGTAACAACACGCTAAGGGCAATCCGTGAATGAGCTTGATTTAGGATAAAATTGTGACTCATGAGTACATAAAGGATTTAAACCGATCGAAACTTCCCGAGGCAAAGAAAACTTAGGAAACCTTAGGTTTTTTTTAGGCTGTGGGTTATATCTTTTGTCTTAAAGTTTTGAGTACTAGTTGTTCATAAGAGAGAGTATGAAAAAATATTTACGTACGATTTTAGCCAATGTAGATGAAGTCGAGATATTATCTATTACAATCGACTTGTAAACATTAAAAAGATACTCTATTTAAAAGTTAATTAGTATAACAAGCTAAGCTATAAATCCAAAAAAACCCACCCGCTTATCCATAAAAAAATCCTGTAAGACCATGTCTATTGCCTCCATCAAGTTGGATCCCCTTCAAGCTATGACAAGTGGCAACACAAATCTTGAAACATCCATAACTAACTCCCCTATTAAACCCCGTTCGTTTCGACTTGAGCTTCTGGCTTATTTTGCACTGTTTATAAATTTCGTCTTTTTATACTTTTGGTTTTTAGAGCTTTTGCCGGTTCTTTTTTTCGTATTTGTTTGCATTATACGTGAGGGCTAACATGTTTTTTCTATTTTTAATTTTTTTAACTTTAATTATGATAAATAAGTCTTCATCAGCTATAGTATTTTTTCAGTCAGCTACAATACTATTCAGCCATAATCCACTTAAAAAAACTCTTTTGAGCAGAGCCTAGGAATTCCATTATCCACGCCTCATTAGTCATTCCATTCGTTCGGCAATCAACAAATACAACGCGCGTCTTCTCATCTTCACCAGTTGAACACGTTATTAGGGTTTTGACATACCTATAGAATAACACGTAGATTTCTTTGTAGCAAGGAGCCGTGATGATGCTCTATTCGGCGACAAAGTTGCTAATCATGTCTAGGAGGATGATTCCTGGCAAGCATGATGGTGATGAAGCAGAGCAAATGTGCTCTCAAAATTTATCTTGGTTCTGAGATAAATTTGTTTCCCTGCTCTTGTCTAGGAGGTAAGCTCGGTGGTGCTCATGCCATCCATTCTTACAAAATCTCACATGTTGTTTCGAGGAGCAATTTCCGAGAGCACACTCATAAACTCAGAGCGATCTTTTTCTTAACAATATCTAAGCAGTGTTTACTAAAATCAGATATCAACAATTCGTACAACAAACACAATGTACATAGATCTTCAAAAAGGGAGATGAGCTATGATCGGTGAGTTTTGGTTCGATCCGATCGTGCCACAAGGACTAACGACGGAGCAGTTAGCCGGTCGGCTGCCACCGTGCCACGACGTCGTGGTGCCAGCCCCGTTCCGCCAGGTTGTGGTGCCGGCCGTCATGCCGCAAGGTCGTGTGTCCGTCGCCAAGCCCTGGTCCTTCGTGAAGCTCCGATCAAATACTTAAGCGATCATTGCTGATGCGCCGCCGTTCCGTCGTACCAAGCGCATCATTCATAATTGGCGTGTAGATTCTCATCTCCCTGCATGGGAAATCAGACAGATGGTTGTATGATCGTATCTGCGGATTGCCTATAGAATTGGGAATGAGGGGAGGATTAATGGAATTCCTAATTTAATGGAAAAAAAATAGTGAGATGGATGCTTCAAAATTTATGCTACCACCTGTCATGTTTTGAAAGAGGTCTAATTTGATAGAGCAGTAGACCTGATCTTATTGGATTTTTTTTCGGCCTTGGCAGCCAGACTCCCATCACGTTACGGTTGAGTAGATGACACGCAGTGCCGTCGTTCGATACGAGCACGAAGCGATCCAACGGCCACACAAACACTCTCCTACCTCCGATTTTTTTGGCCTTCCTCCCGTGTCTCCTCCTCCAAGGTTCTACTGAGGTTCGAGGTTTCTCTCCCGTCCTCCGCTGCTATTCTCAACCACCTCCAAATCCCAATCCGAAACCTCGCCATTGGAAATTTGGAGTCCAAACCCGAATCCTTGGCGCGCATGCCTCTCCTCCTCTTCCCCATCTCCCCGTGCGTGCCTCCGCCGTCTCTCCCCACCGCCACCCATGGCCGCCGTCGCGTCGCCCCCTGTCACCCCCCTTCCCTCCGTGTCGATAGGGCTCCCGCCGGTCCCTTCCCCGGCCACCGACGACTTCCACTGGCTTGACCTCTTCGCCTTCCTCAACTCCCCTGCTGACTCCTACCAGATCCCCCTGGAGATGGAGGAGGAGCTGGAGAGGGGTATTGAGAGAGAGAGAGAGAGAGAGAGAGAGAGAGAGAGAGAGAGGGAGCGGGTGAGGATGGCGGAGCACCGGCGGCTGCGGCAGCGGCCGCTGAAGGCGGAGACGGAGGCGCGGGCGGCCGAGGAGTACCGCCAGCTCGAGCGGGACATGCTCGACCGGAGGCTCGCGCCCGCGCTGCCCTATGTCAAGTCGCTCTTTCTCGGCTGGTTCGACGGCAGCGTTCGAGCCGCTGCGCGATGCCATAGCCAGGGATCAGGAGCACAGCGACGGAAGCGGGTCAAGCACGTTTACGCCATGTGCCTGCTCCTGCTGCCCGCCGACAAGGTGGCCGTCATCGTCATGCACAATATGATGGACTCCTCATGTCGAGCAAGCATGGCGGCGGCAGCGTCCGCGTTGTCCAGGCCGCGCACTGCATTGGGGAGGCTGTCGAGCGCGAGGTGAGTGGCTCAGTTCTATGCTTAAGAGCAACGTCGACCGTTCTGATATCGTTGATGACTTAAGAGTAGCTCGTTCACAACAATGTGAGACTTATGATTGTCCTGTATGAGCGGTGATGGCCGATGAGTAACCTTAGAGCAACTCCAGCAGAGCCCCTACTTGAGCCCTCAAACCTCATATTTGAGGGCTTGAGGCAAAAATAGAGGTCCAGCAGGGCCCCTACTTGAGCCCTCAAATTTGAGGAGCCCCTCAAATCCCCCTCCCACCCCTCATTCCCAGGGGCCCCTACTCTGGCTCTCATTTTTCTGTTTTTTCCCGCCTCGGTGAAAAATCCCCCGCCTCCGGCTTCTGCTCGTCCTCGCCTCCTCCGCTTCCTCGTCTCCTCCGCCCATCCCCTCCCTCCCACTCCGCCAGGGCGCCTCCCTCCTTGCTCCTTCCCCCGCCGCCGCCCCCTCCCCTGCCGTCCCCGCCTCCCCGCCGCCCCCACCGCGCCCGGCTCCCCCGCCGCCCCCTTCCCCGGCGCCTCCGCCCCCTCCCCTGCCGTCCCCGCCTCCGCCCCCTCCGCCGCCGCCCCCTTCCCCTTCCCCGGCGCCTCCACCCCCTCCACCGCCGCCTCCGCCCCCTTCCCCGCCGTCCCCGACTCCCCCCCTTCCCCTGCCGTCCTCGCCTCCCCCGCCGCCCCCTTCCCCTTCCCCGGCGCCTCCGCCCCCTCCACAGCCGCCTCCGCCCCCTTCCCCTGCCGTCCCCGCCTCCCCCGCCGCCCCCTTCCCCTTCCCCGGCGCCCACTCCACAGCCGCCTCCGCCCCCTTCCCCGCCGTCCCCGACTCCCCCCCCCCCTTCCCCTGCCGTCCCCGCCTCCCCCGCCGCCCCCTTCCCCGGCGCCTCCGCCCCCTCCACAGCCGCCTCCGCCCCCTCTGCCTCCGCCCCCGACTCCCCGCCTTCCCCACCGCCCCCTGCACCTGCCGGCGGCGACCCGAGCGCGAGGAGCAGTGGGCCCAGGCGCGATGCGGCTTCAGGCCGTCGGCGTGGGAGGGCGAGCGGGCGGCTGGTCCAGCCGGGCGGTGGCGTCGGCGCGACGGGCGCGGGTGTGCTCGGGGCGGCGCGGCGAGAGCGTGCGGATGAGGAGCCGCCGGCGCACGCGAGGGGCGCCGTAGTCGCCGGTGGCGCAGTGGAGCTCGGCGCCAGTGCCAGTGCAGCCGGTCCCATGTGTCAGTGTGGTGGAATGGATTTGTCAGGAGTGGGTCCCATGTGTCATAGTGTGGTGGAATAGATTTGAGGGCTTTGATTTGAGGGGTGCTGTTGGAGTAGAAGCAAAAAAATTGGGCCCTCAAAAGTAGGGGGAGCCCTCAAATCAAAAGTAGGGGCTCTGATTTGAGGGCTCCTGCTGGAGTTGCTCTTAGTGTATTTAGATGAGTTGTGAATGTTTTATGGTAGTGGACGTAGTTGTACAGGGATGTACGTTTTCGCACTTTCCATCTGGTTGGCCATCAATTTGATTTCGAATTGACACCTCACATGAGAAGTTTGACAATTTTATTAAGTTAGCAATTGGAGAAACTGAGGGCATTTTGCAAGTGATAGATGCATTATGAGTTAGAATGTATGATCTCTGAATTTTTGTGATGACGTGATCACCAGGTGAAGGTATTGACCTACTTTATCTATTAAGACTCAGATATCTTGTGAGTTTATAATCGAGTGGAGATGACATGGCAATGGTAGCCCACTTGACAATAGGTTTTCTTTCGTGACACGATGACAGATTGCCAGATCGGAAATCGTGTCGTGAGAAACTGAGATGCATTATGTTACCAGTTTATGGATCACAAAGCTCTTGAAGATTTGGAACTGTAAAACTTGGAGTAGGGATTCGTCTTCCTGTGGAGTCAGCTATTCTTCTTGTGCGTTAGAGTTGTATATATGTGGTAAAGTTCTGAAGTTTGATTGCTTTAATTAGGATGGAATTCGATGCTATTTTAAATTCTTCACTTTGACATTTTAGTCTTCATCGAATAATGTTTCCTCTAGTGGCAGTTGATTTGGCTGTGCGTTGAGAACTGTGGTGCGTTTGTTCTGCAGTTCAAAGTCCAGGCGTTCTTTCAGAAGACAAGTAAGAAGGTAGGAGCAACAATGAAGGTGAAAATGATCCAGCATTGGAGAAGGAGCAGGCCAAATGCCGGACAGGTGTTAAAGGAAGTATAAGAGCATCTCCAATAGTAACTTATGAGCTAGCTCTAAGAGCATCTCCAACAGTGACTTATGAGCTAGCTCTAAGCATATTATTTCATATTTTAATAGAAGAGAGAGAAAAGCTATCTCTTGATCAAGAGCTAGTCTCATACACACATTCCAAGATTATGTGAGAGTGTCATGTGAGGCTATTTATGTTATGAGCTATGTGCTAAAGTTAGTACTATTGGAGAAGTTATCTTAGAGCTAGTAACTAGCTCATACTGTTGGAGATGCCCTAAGCATATTATTTCATATTTTAATAGAAGAGAGAGAAAAGCTATCTCTTGATCAAGAGCTAGTCTCATACACACATTTCAAGATTATGTGAGAGTGTCATGTGAGGCTATTTATGTTATGAGCTATGTGCTAAAAGTTAGTACTATTGGAGAAGTTATCTTAGAGCTAGTAACTAGCTCATACTGTTGGAGATGCTAGGATCCATTCTCAGGAGCTCTTCCGCCTCGTTCCTGCTGCAAGAGTCGATGTCTCACGAGGAGATGTTGTTTCTCTCTCCTCCATTCCTCTCTCATCCACATCAGTAAAGTTGCCTAGTTGACACTTCTATGGGTCAGCTCTTAATTACCTTTGTACATGCCCTAAGAGTTTGCCAAAGGCGAAAGTTGAGTGAAGCACACAAGCCTGTGCAACAGGAGATTGAATCGGAGGAATGGGGCACAGAAGCCCAAGAGAAGGTTTGTTTTCTGCACAGTACACCTACAACCACAACCTTTTCTCTCATATGTTGTGAAAACTCGATCCTCTTTTTGTGACTGCAGTTAGGAACTCGCCTGATTGAATTATTACTGGATTCCTCATTTGTTATATTTAAAATTTTAAATAAGAATTAAACAAAAATTAGAACAGATAATTAAGCCGGCTAATCAGTCGGCTTAATCATCTACCCTCTCACTGGACGGCAGGTAGCCTGTCGTACCCCCACTGGGCGGCAGGCAGCCTGCTGTCAGCGGCCTCGCCACCTGTCACCCGTCCGCTCGCCGGACTGTAAAAGTGATATTTTTATAAATATGTTTGGCATACAGTTAGTTTTATAAATACAGTACGAAACAGTGCGAAATCTGGCTTTGTCTCCTCATATTTCATGATGTATTGTCCTAGTGCTGTGTACCCCAGAGGATATAAATTAATAATGCTTTGGCATAAACTTGACTGAAGGGTACTGGATGTTGTACGGGAAGAGACTATGAAAGATCCTTCTACAACCCAAATGCTTCATTAGCAAGGGTTTTAGCCTGGAGCTGCTAATTTGGTCTTTTTTTAATATAGTTTATAACTTATTTTACACTATAGATGCCGGTGGTTTTTTTAGCGTAATTAAATTTTAAAAAATAAAAATAGAAAACACATGTTAGACTATCACAAATAAATGCAAAGGAATACGGGACAAAAAAAACCCCAAAAAGAGCCAAAAAGCCAGAAAAGAATGAAAATAAGAAACTAGAAATTAGAAGCCAAAAGCTGAAGCCGAAACGAGCAGGGACCGGGTTAGCCCCTCTCTCTCTTTGTTCCTAACTTCTGAGAAATATTCTGCTCCACATATGTAATGGTTCTTAGATCATTGCGGGGTAAACATTGTCGAGAGGATAGTTGGGCGGCGTCAGCTTGATTGGGATGGGAGGCAAACTATACATGAGAGAAGAATCTTAGGAGAGATATAGATTAATTCATCTTGAGTTGATTAATGAAAAGAGCTACACTTCTATACTTATATAGATTGGATGGCTTGATTGGGGTGGCGACTGGCATGATGCTTGCGTTCATGGAGAAGGCGCAATTTGTTGCGCTCGTCACCACCATGCCACTAATGTTTGCCTCGGGGCTGACACCACCAGCGGCATCATCACCACTGTTAGAGGCAACGACGCCATCACCACAAGTGAAGCTTCCGCAACTGACATCTTTACATAGCAAAAAGGTGCCATAAAGCGTCATGAAGAAAGTTTCCTCTTCATCATCTTTACTTATACTAATTTGGTGGTACCCTGAATACACATATAAAAAGTTTAATAACTCACACCTGAAAATTGAGTCAACAAGCTGATTGATACATAGAACAGGAAAGCTATCCTTTAGACAAGCTTTATTAAGATCTGTAAAATTGATACACATTCATCATTTTTCATCACCTTTTCTAACTATTACAGGATTGGCGAGCCACACTGAATGGTCGACCTCACGAATGAATCCAGCTTTGAGAAGCTTGTCAATCTCCGATTGGATTGCCTCTTTCCGGTCTGGTGCAAAGTGCTTTAGCTTTTGCTTGATCGGTTTTTTGTCAGGCCAGAGTGCTAGCCTATGCTCGATCACCTTTCTGGGGACTCCGGGCATATTGGATGCCTGCCAGCGAATACATCTGAGTTTGCTTGAAGGAAGGAGAGTGACTCTTCTTATTTGAGGTCAAGTCCTGTCCTGACCAGTATCTTCTGGAAGGTGGCGCTAACATTTTTGAGTTCAAACAATACTTTGATGTCTTTTTAGGGAAGCGTTCCTATCGAGTGGAATCTGTTAGAATATGTCTTAGAGATAGTTTTGGAGTCCCTTCTTCTAGCAATAGAAGGTCCAGCCTGTCTCCTTCCTAACATGAACTGTAATCCGTTCCTCTCTCTCAATCCGACTCAAACTCTTATTCGGTTGTAATCCTCTCCTGTAAACGCCACATTGGGGGCTCTTCCCATTATATAAACACGCAACCTGCGGCCTCTACGGAGGTAATACGCTTCAACCATCTCAAGCGTTTTCAGAATCTCCTTGATCTAATCGGAGGGTTTTAAGGTCACCTTTGATCTTAAGAGCAACTCCAGCAGTAGCCCTCAAAACAGGGCCCCTACTTTTGAGGGCTCTGTTTTTTGGGCTGCACTCCAGCAGGAGCCCTCAAAACAGGACCCTCAAATTCATTCTTACAGGGGATGACACATAGGACCCACTCCTGGGGGGTCTGGAGGGAGCCCCTACTTTTGAGGGCCGAGGGGCAAAAAACTCACTCCAGCAAGGCCCCTACTTGAGCCCTCAAAAGTAGGGGCTCCCTCCAGACCCCCTAGGAATGAGGGCTCGAGGGGGAGATTTGAGGGCCCCCTACTTTTGAGGGCTCAAGTAGAGGCTCTGCTGGAGTGAGTTTTTTGCCCCTCGGCCCTCAAAAGTAGGATGAGGGCTCAAATAGGGGCCCTGCTGGATTTGCTCTAAGTGTTTGGCCTACACAGAAGACAGATTAGCATTTCTGATCGAAAGTTCATCGACTAGTTATAAGGATTTACGATTGCATGTATATGTCATCTTTTTATCTATTCGAACTGTTATGATCCATTTTTGTTTTGGCATCTTAAGACCTTAATAGTCGTAATGTGTGTCTATCAGGGACTATATTTTTTATCTTCGCAATAAATTTATATTGTGAGATATTGATTCTTAAGAATGATGGTTTATATTGCTGCATGGTGGGAGAATATATTAAGATCAATTTATTGATATAATGAACTTTCCAAGGATAAGGATAACCATTAATGCCTCATCGTCCGATCAATACTTTACTTATCAGCACCTTCCGCAAAAAAATAAGGACACAAATCATAGGTCGGTTCACTCCATGACTTGGCGCTCACGGCACCCTTGTGCTTTATGTACGCCTCCGCATCATACCCTTTCCCCCCACCCACACCATTTATCCCTTCTCCAACAATCTCGCCGACGACAAAAATTCCCCAAACCCTAAACCAAACCGACCACCAATGGCGGCGGCAGCGTGCCGGAGAGCCGTCTCCTACACCCTCCTCGGCCCGCCTGCGGAGAGCCTCCGCGCGGTGGCCGCCGCGCCCACCGGCGACCTGTTCGTGGACCTGCTCGACGCCAACTTCAACAAGCCAACCATGAAGCCGCCGGCGAAGGGGCTCACGGAGAATGCCTCCCCAACGTTCGTCTCCTCGGGGGATCCCTGCCTCGACTTCTTCTTCCACGTCGTCCCCGGTACCCCCGCCGCGTCCGTCTCCTCCCTTCTCTCATCTGCCTGGGGCGTCGAGCCGAACACCGCGCTCCGCCTCGCCTGCAACCTACGCGGCGTGCGCGGCACCGGCAAGTCCGACCGCGAGGGCTTCTACGCCGCCGCGCTCTGGATGCACGACTGCCACCCCGCCACGCTCGCCCTCAACGCGCGCCCCATCGCCGAGTTCGGCTACCTCAAGGACCTCCCCGAGCTCCTCCACCGCATCGTCCACGGCGGCGTCTCCACGAGGACGCCGGGGAAGAAGGACCGCCTCGCTGCCGAAGGAGGCTTCATGGTTCGAGGCCGAGGCGGCCGCCATTGCTTCGTCCGCTTCCACTCAAGCAAGCCGCGCCGCGCGGGGAAGGGGCGCCGCCGCGTCGGCACGAGTGAGGCGCGCGTCGCCGCCAGCCTGGAGAGCGACCAGAAGATCTCGGCCAAGGCTGCCGTGGAGCGCAGGAAGAGGCGCGCGGAGGCTGCGGCGAGGGCCGTCGAGAGGTACCGCCGGGACCCGAAGTACCGCTTCCTGCACGACCGCACCGCGGACCTGTTCGCCGACCTCCTCGCCGAGGACATGCAGAAGCTCGCGGACGGCAAGGTCGGGGACCTCTCGCTCGCCGGGAAATGGTGCCCATCTCTGAACAGCTGCTACGACCGCTCCACGCTCCTCTGCGAGGCCATCGCGCGCCGCCTCTTTCCCAAGGGCTCGGCGCCCGAGCTCCCCGAGGACTTGCCGGACGCCCACTACGCCTACCGCGTGCGCGACCGTCTCCGAAAGATGGCGCTCGTACCGCTTCGCCTCGCCCTCAAGCTCCCTGAGGTCTTCATCTCGGCGCGCGCGTGGGGGGACGTGGTGTACCCGCGCGTGGCCTCCGTGGCCATGAAGAACTACAAGGACCTCTTCCTCGAGCACGACACCGAGCGCTTCAACAACTACCTCGCCGACGTCGAGTCCGGCAAGGCGAAGATCGCGGCGGGCGCCCTGCTCCCGCACGAGATCCTGGAGTCCATCGACACGGACAGCGTCGCCGACCTGCAGTGGCAGCGCATGGTCGCGGATCTGCTGGCGCTCGGCAAGCTCAACAACTGCCTCGCCGTGTGCGACGTGTCGGGCAGCATGAGCGGCCTCCCCATGGGCGTCTGCGTCGCGCTCGGCCTCCTCCTCTCCGAGCTCTGCGACGAGCCGTGGCACCACCGGGTCATCACCTTCAGCGCGCGGCCGCAGCTGCACCAGATCACCGGCGGGACCCTCTCGGAGAAGGCCGAGTTCATCCGCAACATGGATTGGATGATGAACACCGACTTCCAGGCAGTGTTCGACCAGCTCCTCCGCGTGGCGGTCGACGGCAACCTGCCCCCGGAGCGGATGGTGAGGAAGGTGTTCGTGTTCAGCGACATGGAGTTCGACCAGGCGTCGTCGAGGCCGTGGGAGACGGACTACGAGGCGATCACGAGGAAGTTCTCGGAGGCCGGGTACGGCGCGGCGGTGCCGGAGGTGGTGTTCTGGAACCTGCGGCACTCGGAGTCCGTGCCGGTGACAGCGGAGCAGAAGGGGGTCGCGCTAGTGAGCGGCTTCTCCAAGAATATGATCAAGCTGTTCCTCGACGGCGGCGACATGATGTCGCCTAGGGACGTCATGAAGAAGGCCATCGCCGGGCCGGAGTACGAGAAGCTCGTCGTGTTCGACTGATCGACCCAATGGTACGTGTGGGACTTGCAATTGGTGGTAGTTTTCGTTTTCTTTTGTGGTATTTGCTGTCTTCTGAGAACTGCTACTTGACTGAATGAATCAACTTTTGCGTTTGCGTTTTTCTTTCTTTCTGTCTTCGAGAACCGTTTCGAAATGGAAATGAATCTTATGTTCTGAGATCTTAATTTGGGCTGAAAATTTGTTGCGCTCCATGCAACTTAGAAATTTCACCTATTGCTTTGATCTGATTCCTGTTTCGACGCAAAATGCTAATCGTATACACTTCGGTGTTCGTCGCAAGAAAAAATAAACTAACACTGGTGTTCTTAAATGAAATCACTATCCATTCTTGTAATTAGGGATGCAAACGGATTGAATACGGACGGATAATGCCTCTACGATATTTGTTTTCATATTTTTTTCTCGGATGCAGATACAAATACGGATACCTCGAATACAAATAATATTAAATACAGATACGAAGTGAATACAAATCGAAACGAATACGATCACGAATATTTATCGGAACATGAAACCCCATTAAACTATACATCGAAAATTGATGAAAATACATAAATAATTTATCTTCTTAAAACATTAATGAAATCTAAACAAGTATAGTCTTTTCACCCACAATGAAAATATACTCAATAGTTAATTAGTACATAGCATAAGTAGCAACATGTAATTCATGGAGTACACATGATAGCAATTTGAATAAGCATAAGAGCATTTCATTCCATTTCATCCACCAAGTCCTCCTCCATCTCAGCATCCCCTAAGACTTCTTGTTCCTACAAGTTTCATTTCAATAAATGTGTACTCCATGAGGGGGAGCCGGCGAAGACGCAATGCAGCCGACGGAGGCACAGGGCCGTGAGGCGGTGAGGGGGAGCCGGCGAAGATGCAGGGCAGCCGACGGAGGCATGGAACCGTGAGGCGGTGAGGAGGAGACGGCGAAGACGCAGGGCAGCCGGCGGAGGCAGGCGAGATGGCCGTCGGCGAAGCCAAGCAAGATTCGGTAGGCGGGCGGAGGCAGATGCACCATCGGCACGGCAATCGTGCTTGCACAATCGGCACTCGGCGCCGCCGTGTCGGTGGGGAATGAGGAACCCTAAATCCTAATGGCCGCTGTGAACTTGTGGAGTGCGGACTACGGTCGATAAATGCGATTGCCTGGAGGCTGGAGTGGGCGGCTGGATAGCCTAGCGCCTGGGCTGATGGGCCGTTGCCCGTCGGTTATGGACTGGGTAATGGCTATTGCGCTAAAATCCCGAATATCCGGTTTCGTGTTATCTAGATATTCCCGAATACCAGGCTTACTGTATTCGTATTCGTGTCTGACAAAAAAAATCCGTATTCGTATCCGATCGAGAATTATCCAAAGAAAATCCGATCCGACACAATCCGTATTCGTTTTCGTCCGGATCGGTCAGAAACTATCCGATCCGTTTTTACCCCTATTTGTAATCCATGTGGAAGCCATCTATCTAGTATTCTGGTAGATACAATCTCCTTCCAATACTAAAAGGAAATTAAATGAAGACAACACATTTTTTAAAGGAGAGATACTAACTAACGTTGTACCGTTCTACCTCAAACTAAAGGGATAATGGGATAGACACCTCTCTTTCTCCACTCCACTCGTTCACTCTTTCTCCCCTCGGTCTTCCCATTCCTTAAACTCACCCTGCTCGCTCTCTCTTTCTCCGCTCAGCCTTCCCATCTAGAGTTTATCCGGCGAGCCCATATTCAGCAGCGGCGACTTTGGCGAGCTCGTATCCAACAGCAGCGATTGGTTGCGAGCTCATCTCTTCAACTCTCCTCCACCGCCAGTCCCGTCGCGCACTAGATCCGGCATCCTAGAGGGCGTTGCCACCAGAACTGGTGTCGGAGGAGAGAAATGCGCCTCCCCCGCTACAAGCTCACCTTCTCCCCCGGCATAGAAGGAGGTTGGGGGAAGGTGGCGGCAAGGGCGATGGGCGGGGTAGGAAGGCGGTGGCAGCGACAGCTGTGGTAGTTAGGTTGGGCGAGAAGGCACGGCGGGGAAGGATCAAGGGGCTGCGCGGTGAGGCGGCGATGGCACCGCCGGGCACGGGTGGTGGTGGGTGGGGGGTGAAGGAGGTGCGCGGGGCTACTCAGGGCGGCGCCGGGTGTGGGTAGTGGTGGATGGGGGGGGGGGCGAAGGAGGTGCGCGGAGCTACTCAGGGCGGCGCCGGGCGTGGGTGGTGGAGGGGGTGGGGGGCGAAGGAGGTGCGCGGAGCTACTCAGGGCGGCGCCGGGCACGGGTGGTGGTGGAGGGGGGGGGGCAAAGGAGGTGCGCAAAGCTACTCAGGGCGGCGCGTCGATGGTGGCTGACAACGAGGTACACTCTATACTATTAAAAGTGCATACCGTTTGCTAGTAGCTCTCTTTTTTATGTGCAAAACGAGAGTGAAGACATTGCCGCTACTCTGCTTTGATGGCTACTTACTGAATTGAGTCCACTGTCTCTAGCTTGGTTCGTTCTTTCTTTCTTTCTGTCATCGAGGATCGTTTGGAAATGGAAATGAATCTAATGTTACTAGCTTAATTTGTGCTGAAAACTTGCTGTGCTCCATGCAACTTGGAAATTTCACCAATTGCTTTGATCTGATTTCTGTTGTGATGCAAACAGCGATTTATATATACTGCAGAAATAACATTGGTGTTCATCTCAAAAAGGGAGAAAAATATTGTGTGTTCTTAGAGAAAGTTCCGTGCATTTGTGGTATTCTGTTTGCTACTTCGTGCTTGCATTACAATAATCTCTTTTCAAGACTAGAGAAAGGAATGAACAGGGCATAATGCTTTTAGGAACCGAGGGGGTAGAAATGGATTGCAACTTGATCATAAAATTGGGTGGATGTAGACTTTAGAGCCCAAGCAATGCGCCCATGCGCTGAAAAGACTCGCAAGGATTTGTCTCGTGGAGTAAGAGTTTTGTTAAGCCAGGAATTCGGAATTGGATTGGATGAAACCATTTTTTCATGGCCCAAACCTTGGTCTAGATTGCACGATCCATACCTGCGTGAGAGGTGAGACTATCAAGTGTAGACTGTAGAGAGACCATCCTCTCAAAAAAAAAAAAAGAGTGTAGAGACCCAAATCTTGGGAGGACCAAATTTGGGATCGCGGTGTTCAGTTGCTAACGTTTTCTTTGCTACTCAATCGCTGCTCACGCCATTTCACACGGTCCATACATGTCACACTCAGCATACAGGGTTGGCAGATCCATCTGAAATGCCGAGATTTCTTTTGATATGTCGAGTCTAAAGAATTATCTATACAACGTACATAAATCAACGAATCAATGCCACATCCTTTGCCTACGTACGCATTCCATGCGAGTCACAACAACGCCGCCGCGCCGCCGGCGACGGCCACCGTCTCGCGCCAGTTGATCAAGATCGCCGTGGCAGCGTAATGCGTGAGCGCGCCGACGAGCACGAGCACGTGGAAGATCTGGTGGCTGTGCCCGACGCAGTCGAACTTGCCCGGCCGCCACCTCTCCGGCACGCGGCTGACGTAGAACCCAGCCCCCAACGCGTACACGAGCCCCATGACGAGCTCCAGCGACAGCGCCAGGTAGCACTCGGGGTGGCCCCAGTTGAGCCACAGCGCGTGCAGCGCCGGCACGACGCCCGAGAGGCCCATGGACACGAACAGCCCGGCGCGGAGGTGGCGGTGGCGCGGCGACGAGAGCGCAGGCGCGAGCTGCGCTGCGACCACGAGCACGCCGAGCGCGGTGATCGCGGACAGGTAGACGAGCCGCGCCGCGACGCTGCCGTGGAAGGCGTAGTAGACCGGCGGGAAGAAGGACGCCACGATCATGACGGCGATGCCGGCGTAGTCGAGCTGCCAGAAGAGGCGGCTGAAGCGGCGCGAGTGGCACGCCAGGAGGTGAGCCGTCGCGCTCACCGCCAGGCAGGTCATGGCGCCCAACAGGAACACCGTCCGCGGCCACCTCGGCACCGCATGGCTGCTTCCCAAGGCTGATAAATTCTGGCTCACTAAGCTCTGCGTACATCAAAGGAACCTGGGGTTAGTACCAAAATAATGTGTATGAATGCATCAACGATTATATATGTGTCATGTGTTTACAAATATCAAATCAGGTCATGTTTGGGTCGCAGTAATTTTTCCCACCCCTGTTTTAAATGAATGGTTTTATGTAAAATTCATGCGTTCCAAATAAAATTTTGTCTGCATGGAATACGACAAAGGTTGCTAGTTGATGCTCGAAGACTTGAAGTGCGACAGACAGAGATGCTTCTAATCTTGGGCTAGGAATGCAATTAAGCTTTATAGTACAGAACCACTATCCAACCTAGGTGTTATGCCCTGTTCTTGGTTTTAATATCTCACCAATTTCTCCCAGCATATAGCTGGCCTCCAGCTCAGTGTATCGATACAGAACATGTCCCACTGTTTGTAACCTGTTGTTTTGTTTTGGCGCATAGTGTATACAGCTAATGTCATATGATATGGGCCAGTTATCGCACGCTTTGTGTCTATAGTACTAGTAGTTTACAGAGGAACAGGGATGAACTGGAGGCAGGTAGGCTTGAAGATTCTCGTCAGTTAGTGGGTAATTGGCTACCAATAATCGTACAGTTGGAACATAATACTCGTATAGTATATGCTCCTTTCTCCTTAAATCTTGGAATATTAGTTCAGGAATCAGGACAAAATACTCTGATTATTGATATGCTAGCTAAGCTTGCAAAGACGATAAATGAAAAACGGAATGTGAATGTGCAACGAATACATCTCCATGCTTTAGCTATTTAGTTTTCAAGTAGAACCAAGAAATTGAAGAAAAAAAAAGAAATGAAACGAAACGTTTGAAGATTTCTTTGCTTACCGAGTTATTGGTCTCCCGCGACGCGTTAGCTGACTCCACCACAAACGTCATGACCCCCGCGGCGGCGGCGGCCGTCCTCTCCGTCCCGCCGGCGACGGCGAGCCCCAGGAACACGAAGAATCCTCCGAGATGGCTGCAGGCACAACAGAACCAATCCTCCTAGTCAGCCAGACGAGCTTAGATCAAACATCTCCGACTCGGACAAGAACGAACGGGAAAAGAAAAAAAGAGGCAGAAGCAGAGAAGCCTCGATGGCATGAGGCAAGAGAAGAGGCGGCGACGTACGTCCAGACGTTGAGCGTCTCGTTGTGCCAGGCGAAGGCGCTGCGCAGCGCGTCGCGGACGGACCACTCGCAGCGGTAGTTTCCGCGGATGAACTCGTTGTCCCTCAGGTAGTCGGGCAGCTCCTCGAACCGCACCAGCCGCGGCAGCCGCCCCTCCTCCTTCCCCGCCGCCACCACCGGCCTCTCCTTCTCCCCGCCCTTCCTCGCTCGCGACAACGCGACGACGTCGGCGCCGTCCACGTCGGCCGCGTGCGCGCAGCACTTTCCGCCGTGGTGGCGCCGCGTCGTCGTTGTCACGGTCGTCGTCGTCGCCATGTATGTACTCTCCTTTGCGCGCGCGCGGGCGCGCTGGTGTTTGGCCTTTGCGTGGGTAAGGCGCGCGCCGGTGAGCTTGAGCCCAAACTAAGCTTATGAACGAGTAGCTCACACCCCAATCGGCAGCCTACTAGAGCTTATGTAGAGAGGCTTTGGCTTTGGCTTTGCCGTTTGCCCACCCTGACAACTCCAATTCCGAATCCTACTACGAAACAATCACAATCTCAAAACAAGAACCCGAATCCTAATTACAATATGAAACAAATTGCAGAAGTACGAAAACTAGTACGCACTCAAGTTTTTAACAGGACTAAAGCCAGGGTTAATTCGGACTGGTGAGACACTAGTATAGATATATCTAATAGGCACGGTGCTAGCTAGGATGGATCGCCGGTGCATGGATTTATGGATGGACGGCGAGGAGGGTGGGAAGGTTGGCCGAGTTGGCGCGGCGGGTGGCAGGAACGTGTTGCGCTGGTGGCGGCGGCTTGACCTTGATCAAAGTTTTTCTAGACGGGCTTGAGTTTCAGGCTTAGACCATTGACTCGCCTGGGAAGACTGTTTTTAGCGAGGGAACTGTGTGTCGCAGCAGAAAATTCGACGTGAGATTTGAGTATTGACAGGTCGTTGGCCTCTCGAATTGGAAGAGATTTGGGGAAGCCGTTCACCCACTGGCCAAACACCCCTGTTTTGATCGAACGGAAGATCAAGAGGAGACATCAGATCGGAAATACGAGGACGTCGCTTCACACAGGATGTTGACCGGCTGTACCTGTACATGTGAACGAGCTGGCAAGCAGAGAGACGTACGCGGACTCGTCCCGACTTCCGGAACGGAAATGCTGACACATGGCACGCTCCATTACAAATGCAAATGAGCACAAGTTTTAAACCACGTGGCATTCGTAGCAGCCTGCTCCCCGGAGCCCGAGCCAACGGTCATTGCCTCATCGGTCAATCCTATTGCCAACCTGGTATTGGTAATGGAACAACAAATCAAGAGCAAGTACGTGACAGAAAAAAGTCTGCGTCTTGATGTTATGTCAGGCTCGCGGTGGCGTGGAACGGCCGTGCCGCCCGCCGCCAGCCAAGTGGAGTGGCTGGGCCTGGGCGGCCTGACGCGGGTCAAAGGCGAGAGCTCAGGGCCGACGATGGCCACGGGCAAAACGTGGGGAACGGACGAATCCTCGGGCGCCAGCCCGAAACGACGGCTCCCACACCGCGTTGCTAGCCCGTTATAGCCTGGGCGAGAAGAGGGCCCATGGGATGGCGCGCCGGTTCTGCTTCGGCGTGATCACGTGGTTTCTGGGTCGGCGGAACGCAAAAGAAGGCAGGCCGAGCTGGTCTTGCGCCGCGCGCGGCCGGGCAACGCCGAGCTGGTCTTTCTCTGGGCCCCGCACGTGAGGTGAATAGACTGGATTTTGGCCCTGTTTTTTACGCTTCCAAAAGTGGCTTTTGATTTTTGCTACATCACCTAACTTTCAAACGGAATATTTTTCTCAAGATGAGGTATACAAGTTAATTGTAGTACATGTTAAAAGCACAACATCTGTATCAATCAAAATCACAAGCGAGTATCTCTCTCTGTAATCTCTGTCGCAAACAGTTAAAATTCAAAAATTTCTGCCAAAAACTATAAGCCCTGTGGAGACAGCAAAAAAAAAAAAAAAGGACGAGAGTCTACTGCACATGCTAAAGAAAACCCGATGTGGAAGGCCCTGTGGAGTCTGAAGGTTCCCCCAAAAGTGAGTGTGTTTTGGTGGCGTGTCATCCATGAGTTTATGCCTTCAAGAGCAAATCTGAAGAGAAGACACATTGAGAGAGTAGGTTTCTGTGAATTGCACTTATCGCGAAGACACATTGAGAGAAGACACAACTTTTCATGCACTTGTGGATTGCACTTATGCGAGATATGTTTGGGCTGCCATGAAAGAGCTAGTGAATGTTAAGATCCCTGCCTTCATCCTCATACTTGGGCTAAGGATCTCATTGACAAAGACTTCGTGATCCAGAAAATGCTTGCATTATTCTGTGTGGCATGTGGTCGCTATGGTCGGCGAGGAATGGAAGACGGCACGGTGAAATACACCTGAAACTTCCCCTAGCAGTAAAATGGGCAAGGAGTACTGCACTTGATCTGATAAGTGCCTCAAAATCTGATTCATGACAGTCACAAAGCCCCTACGCTTGAAGCATGGCAGCCACCGGCAGTAGGAATTGTGAAAATAAATGTGGATGGTGCTTTCTCTTTGGATGATCTGAATGGAGCATCTGGGGTGATTTTTCGGAATGATAAGAGGAGCCATTCTGGGAGCAATGGCGAGACTAGTGGGCAGTGGATCTGCACTTGGAAAGAGTTCTCGTTCAAACTGACTCCTGTCACCCTCTGGAACTCTTGGGAGATACAAAGGACGGAGATTTAGGGCCTGTTTGGCAGAGCTCCACCAGCTCCAGATTCACCTAGAAGGTGGATCTGGAGCTGGATTCACCGTGGAGCAGCTCCATCGTGGATCTGGAATTCGTCAAAGTGTTTGGTACAGCTCCACCTCCCTCTCTATCTCACTTCCACCTGGGCCCCACGCGTCAGGGGGCAAAATGAAAAAAAAAGAGGCACGGACACGCACGGAGGCGCGGCAGCGGCCGGCGGACGCAGGCGAGGCGGAGAAGAGGAGGAGGCGGCGCATGCCCGGGGGAGATGGTGCGGGCCCGGGGGCAGGCGGACGCGGGGGAGGCGGCGCCGGCCCGGGAGGAGGCGGAGGCGGGGGAGGCGGTGTTGGCCCGGGGGCAGGCGGACGCGGGGGAGGCCGCGTCGGCCCGGGGGGAGGCGGACGCGGGGGAGGTGGAGGCGGGGGAGGCGGGGGAGGTGGTGTTGGCCCGGGGGCAGGCGGACGCAGGGGAGGCGGCACCGGCCCGGGAGGAGGCGGGAGGCGGCGCCGGCCCGGGAGGGGAGGCGGGAGGCGGCACCGGCCCGGGGGCAGGCGGACGCGGGGGAGGCGGCGCCGGCCCGGGAGGAGGCGGAGGCCCGGGAGGAGACCGCGGCGGTGGAGGGAGAAGGCGGAGGAGGCGGCGGTGGAGGAGGGAGTCGGAGGCCCGGGAGGAGGCGGGGGAGGCGCGACGCGAGAAAAAGAAAAGGTTGAACCGTTTTTTTGTAACCAGTGGCAGTGGTGGGTAATTTTTCCCAACTCAACCAAATTTGAGTTGGTGGAGCACCCCTTGAGGTGCTCCACCAAATCCATGAATCTGGGGGTAGATCCACTGTTTTCGTGGAGCAGATCCATGGTGGAGCTGCTGGAGCTAGAAGTGTTTGGCTGGTAAAATTGAATCTGGATCTGATTTTTGTGAATCTGGAGCTGGTGGAGCTCTGCCAAACAGGCCCTTACTGCCATTCTTGCGGAAATCCAAGAGCTGAGTTTGTTTTTCTCTTCTTTTGAGTTAGTTCATGTTCGGCGGACTGCTAATGGGGCTGCACACGTGTGCAAAGCAAGTATCCCCACCTAGGACTGTGTGTGTTTGACTCGCTCGTTTTGGTTTGAGCTTCTGGCTTATTTTGCACTATTCATAAATTTCATCTTTTTTTATGCTTTTGGTTTTTTTGAGATTTTTTACCGGTTCTTTTTTCTCATATTTGTTTGCATTATGTGTGATAGATTAATATGTTTTTTCTATTTTTAATTTTTTAAATTTAATTATGCTAAATAAGCATCTGTCAGCTATAGTGCTTTTTAGCTATAGGCCACTTAAAAAAACTCTATTGAGCAAGGCCTAAATGAAGAGAGTTGCTCTTGGTCTCCAAAAGAAAAAAAAAAGCAACCTAGGCCGCAGATGAAAGTGCGTTTCCTGTTCAGTATTCATCGAGTCGCAAGCAGCAAGGCTGGCTGAGCCGGACAGACGGAGAGAGCACGTGCGATTGGTTTTGTATCTGTCGACAAAATCTACGTAATATACGGAGTAAAACCAGCGAACTTTTCGAGGTGATCTATTCATGAAGGCGCTGACTTCCATCAACTGCTTGCGATGAAAAACTTGATTAGGGCATCTCCAATCGTTATAGCTAGCAACTAACTATAAGAGCAGGTACAATAAGACTTAGTCAGCAGGCTATAGCAAATATAATATCAACCAAATCTTATGTGGCAGAGAGAGAAAGGAAGAGAGAGAAGGAAGCTAGCTACTAAATTACAACTAACTATAGCACGTAAAAATATGCATTTCACTCTCTTACACGTTGGGCCAAATAGTTATTGTAATAGTTACCTTATTGTATGAACTATTTTTTTGAAGGCTATAGATGAAATGGACAAGTGTTATATAGCCACTAGTTGGCTATACTATTGTACTTGCTCTAAGACTTCCACATTATTTATATAGTACACATTAAAGCTAGCATTCTAAAGAACTATCTATAAGGATAGCTATTTGATGCTTACATGCACATACAGAATTTATAGAGGCTGCCTCGTTTGGCGTTATAGACTAGTGCTTAGGGCATCTCCAATGGTCTGAGTCAGCTAGCTATATGCATGTACACATCAGCATATATCCTATGTGAAAGAAAGAGAGTATGCAAAAAAAAATCGAGCCAACTCTTCCTTGCAAATGCAGTGCATCGGAAAAGGAAGCCGTGCATGGAACCACTCAAAAGTCAATGCCTCCATAGCTGTGCCCATCCACTCCTTGGATCGTGCGATCCGTGCGACGCCTCCCTCACGAACCATCGCACCGTCAACTCAGCCCCATCCTTCCTTTGCTGTAACTGAGCAGTTTAAAAAACTCAGTGAGGAAAATTTAGCAGATGATCACCTGACTGTAAGCTAGTGGACAAAGTAAGCAACTTTTTGATATATATGATACTGTTTGTATTTATATTTATAAAAATAGTAGTATATGGATTGTATTTGCAGAAATGGCGTTTATGCCATCCGGAGGCTGGACGGCCACATCGTGCGGCTGACGCGTGGGCACACCGTCGGCAGCGGGTTGGCCACCTCACCACGAGACGGCAAGGGCTTGCTGCCCCGTGGGTTTTAATTTTTAAATATAACAAATGAGATTAGAAAATTACGAAATTTTGTTTGCAGACTCTGGACATAACGTACTTGACTGCGTAATTTTTTTACAATTTTATTCGCTGTGAACGTATGGTTACGATTTTTTAAGAGACGTTACATGTAGCAAATGAGCTATAAAAAATTACGAAATCTTATGTGCAGCATCTTGTCACAGTTAGTTATTGTCTTTTTTTTTTGAGAATTTTATACATTACTAATATTTGTAGAAGTACATGTAATGGTAAAAAAACGCATCGTACAGGATACGATGTGGTTCACCCATCTGAGCCACTGCTATCTCCTCGCCGCATCCGCCTCTTCGTGTATAGCCTTATCTTCCGTTGAGCATGAGCATATCCTGTGGGGTTAAACTTCGGGTCCGACAGTACGTCAGCCGGTCCAGAGCTTGCGGCGAGGTTTGGAGGAGGTATGGAAACCGTTCCATTAGTTCAGTGGCCGGCGGTGGTCCAGTAGGCTAAGATACAACAGATTGGGTCCTGTAAGAGTCGATATTCTCTAGCTGAGACATGCCGAATTGTGGGCCACTAGCAATAATGTCGTGAACAAAGGACTCAAAATCTCCTTGTGGTGCTGAGGAACCCTCGCCTTGACCGTACGACATGGCAGTGAAGCCAGAGGAGCTCTGCCCATCGAAGTCTCCAAATCCTGGGTATGATGTGAACGATGAGCTCTTCCATGCATATGCTGCAAACCTTGGCGCTGTGTACCGCTCTCTAGAAGCATTCAGGAGGCCTGTATCGTCATCGATGGACTCCACGACACCTCACGTTAAATTGGAGGCTGCAAGATGAAATAATGTTAGTCACAATAAATATTCCGAATGTAGAATGCGAATGTCGTACCTCCCGAATGCGCAGCGAAGATGAATGATGGGGAGCGGTAGTCTGTATAGGTGGTGTGAACGTCAAAAGTGTTGTATCTCGATGACGGACCTGCGGCACGAGAACGCCATGATGTTAGCAAAACATAAGGCCTAAAGAAAAACAAAATATAGATTTGTACGTAAGTTACCACATCGTCGATACGCCCCGTGGATAATTGGCGGCTAGTACTATGACGTCGGGTAGACTCGGTAGATTGCGATGGCCGGCTGGACTCGCTAGGTCACAATGTGTAACATCCTGAAATTTGAAATTTGAAAAAGTGAAGTTTTTGAATTATTTTTGCAATATGTTTTGTTTGAATTTGGAGTTTGCGATGTTTTTTCTGAAAAATTTTGGTGAAAGTTCCAAAAGTTAAAAGGATTAAGAAGAAGAAAACATGTTAAATTAATAGAAAATTTAGATTTAATTTAGAATCTGAAAAGATGATCCAGAAATTAGGAGGGAGGAATTTAAATAAATCTGGAAATTATATATGAAATTGTGCAAAGAATAAACCCCCAAAATATTTATATATATATATATAATAAATAAAAGAGAAATAAAAGGGGGGAATTGGAGCCAGGCCGGCCATCACCCCGGCCCAGCTCCTGCGCGCGCGGCCCAGTTCCCGCGCGCAGCGCGCGAGCGCCACTGGCGGGCGGACCCCGCCCCCCGCATCCGCGCACTCCCTCTGGCCAGCGGGCCCTCCCGCTCGTCCGCGCTTTCTCCCTGGCACACGGGCCCGTGCCCGTTCTCCCGCTGCCGCTGGCCCCGCTCCCGCGCCAGCTTCTTCCTCCTTCTCCCCGCGCGGCCAAGCGCGCGCCTCGCTCAGAAACTCCCTTCCCCATGGCGCGCATGCCTCCGCCTGGCCGTCCCGTCACCCAGTAGGAACGCCTGCGTGGCCGCCCCGCCCATGGTTTCGCCGTCTCCGCCCCTGGTACGGCGCCACCGCCCGAGGTTCTTCCTCCGCCCAGTCGCTTCAGTTCGACCACGTGGCGCGAGCTTCCTGCTGCCCCAGCGCGCGTGCGGAGCAGGTAAGGGTGGTCAAGCGCCAGGAATCCCGCGCCTGCCCTGTCGACATCGCCCTGTGCCCTCCGTCGCGTCCCCGCCTGCGCTCCCGCGTCACCACCGCCACGCCCATGCTCTGCCGCCCGTCACCTCGCGCCCATGTAGCCATTGTCATCGCGCGCCTGTACATCGGTCGTCGGCGCCAGTGGCATCACAGCAGCTCCTCCCCCCCGCTCCCATAAATAGCAGTCGGGCTTCCCCCTCGTTCTTCCCCTTCCTTCCCCCATGTCTTTGTCCTCTGCCGCCATGAGCTTCCCGGCCGCCTCCTCGCCGTTCCGGATCTCCGGTGCGTCCCCCTTCGATCCAACCAAACCACCTGGTTTCCCCGAGCCTCTAGTCCCTCCCCTCCGGTTTAATTGGAAAATACCACACCACGCTCGCCGCATCGACCATCTTCCCCATCGCCGGCTAAAGTCGCCTCCACCGGCGCCATTGCTCCCTCAAGGCTTGCCCAGCCGATTCCGCGCTCTGGGAGCATCTAGGCGAGGTTCTGAACCCCCTCCAACGGCCGGCCGACGATTTCCCCCACCGGTGTGACTTCTCCACGGCGACCTCCCCGATCCGCCGCCGCCTCACGTCGCCGGCCCACCTCGGCCTCCCTCCGGCCAAGCCGACTACCTGGGTAAGCTTCACGGGTCTTCCTCATGCTTACGCGCTCCCTGGTTCTCACCCTCTCCCACGCCAGCTCCGCCGCCACCGCGCGCCTCCCCGAGCTCACCGCCGCCGGCTCGCTCTGAAGCCCCCCGGCCTCCGCCGACGCTTCCACCAGTTTCCCCTGCCTGCGGACGACCCGTTTTCGCCATCACCCCCTGCTCTCCGACCACCCCTCGCCGGCGCCACCGTCGGCCGAGCGCGCCCCGAGTTTTCCCTGCTTCAGCCCTACACTCTCAGCTCAATTGCATTTCTTCGCTTCACACTGTCAGGTAACATCCCGAGACTAAGTGGCTAGCCCAGTGCGTGCTCACCCCAGTGACCCAGGTTCGATCCGCTCGGCCGCAATAACAGTTAGAGGTTTACGTTTTCTTTTTAATTAAATTTTTGCCAGTGATTCCAGTAATAAAAAAGGGGGGAAATCCGAAAATAATTAGTAACAGATGCTAAAAATTTATAGAATATAGACGAGAATGTTTAAGATTTAAACTTGGATTAATATGAATAGTTAATGTGGATTGCATGAATGAATTAAAAGACTAATTATTAAATAGGACATTAGTAAAAGATGGTTATGTTTAATGTCCAAGGTTAATAAGGATTTCCACTGAAAATACATAAGTTAAGAAAAACAAATCGGATGTCATGCTAAAACTATCACAACAAGGCCTTAAAATAAAGACTACACTTGCATGAAATTAGAGTATATGCTTTAACATTTAGCGTACCGCCATTAAACAAACCTCAATGATATATTTTATTAGGTAGCAAAAATGAAACCTTACCTTGTACAATAATCTCGGCCTAGATAAATAAACCTAAATTAAATAGAGCTAAGCCTTATAAACACCAAAGCATAGACAAAATATCAATGGTACAATTAATTAAATTTTAATGTAGATTTAGTAACAATGATGGACATAACCGAATATAGCAAGTTAGGACCCATATGAGTGGATCCTAATTCAACTTAAGTTTAGCCTAGCTATGAATGAAGATACATAAAATATGATAATGGGATTATTAGAGATTTAAATTTTAAATAGTTAACATATATGAATAAATATTGAGCTCTTGCTATTTATCTTAGTCTAATTAATAAGTAAAAGCCTATATCAGAGATTATTCTAAAACTTAATAAAGATATCCAAGTGTTATAATGCCTTTGATTAAAAGATTTATAAAATAAGTACAGATCTCATCTATCCACCAGTTTGCCTCTACCATAACCTAAGTTGCAAGGAATACATACCCAACCAGACTCGCACTTCGATACATAGGTCTAACCTAACTCATGGAACTTCCTTGATAAATACAAAAATAATAAAAGAGATTATTAATAAAAGATCCAGTTATCGTATTCTACCACCGACCTCATAACCCAAATCACCCATTAATTCATAATAAAACTAAATTGAGTTTATTCTGATTTATTTGGATCTTTTGAGTTACTTGCTTTTATTTGGATTCAGTCGTTTATCGCGTAGTTAGAAACTGGGGTCCCGAAGAATGAATGGATCAAGCGAGATCGAGATCAAGTTGAAGATAAAGACTCGAAGCTCAAGACCATCAAATGATATAGCTTTGAGTGAGCTCAAGACTGCGGTAAACCGCGCCAGGCGAGTCAATACTTTGATCATGTTGAACCTACATTTTCTGCAAATTATTTTGTTTAAATTATCAAATTGCATGCTGTTAATTTATATGCAAATCCATGTTTAATTTAGAATTCTAGTTAAATGCCTATTGTCTAACTTGGTTAATATTGCCCCTCCTTTGGAATATTTGAACATGAGAACCTTGTCACCCTAGAAAAATTATAATAGTAACCTTTGGAAAATAAGTCCCTAAATATATGCCATGCTTAGTATTGCTTAGACACTCATGGGCGCGAGAGCGTCCAAGCAACACTTTTAATCCTGAGAAAAATTGGTTGGGCAGTCATGGTGGTAATGACTGATGTATGTTGGATATGGTTATTTTACATTCCCAAAAACCTCAAATTGCTTATTTATCTGGGCGGATGGTTCGGGGGTATGGTGCAGTGGTGCACGAGAGTGTGGTTTGTGGTAGAACCGCCCAGATACCACTAAGGACTGAATCTTGTCATGTCAACCCGTGTAAAACAGTACAACCACAAGTCTGTAAAATACAACTTGGCTAAGTAGACTTATCGAAATCCCGGACTCATCTCACTGGTAGTGGATTGATGGGGTTATGCTATGGCAAGGGGGCCTGAAGGGACACCAGTGGAGGGTGAAGTTTTCCCGCTTTCCTAACGTTGCGGGAAGTAGGAGCCCGAGCTGCGTTAGAGTCTGGGGAAAACATCCCACGCACAGATGGGACCCATCGCAAATGGGTGGTCACCCATAATGTGAGATGGGAGAAAGGACTAGATATTTTGAAAAGTCATTGTGATGGTCTGCTCAACCACACTTCTAAGGAATCGTGTGGGGTAATGAGTTGATTGTCTCTTGTGGTGAAAGTGTACAAACTCTGCAGAGTCAAAACTATTCGAATAGCCGTGCCCACGGTCAAGGGCGGACATGAGAACTTAACTAGATATAGTTCTATTTAAAAATATTTGGAAAATGGGAATGGAAAAATGGAGGGCAGCGGAAAGCCCTGATTTGAGTTGTCCTGGGTGTCGTCCCAGTGGTAAGCTAAGCGGCTATAACGCTGAAAAATGTTATATGGTGTGATGCCATAAGTATGGAAAAAAATTATGGTGATATTAGACATATGGTGTGATGCCATATGTATGGAAAATCTTGTTAATATTCCTTGAACATTATGTTTTGTTCCAAAGCTGCTAGGTCTCAGGAAATTTTATGTATTGTATTTCAAGTAGTGTCATTTCTATTCTTACAAAATAAAATATGGGCGGAATAAACAGAGTCGTGAGTAAAGGAGATGGATGTTTGTAGCATGTACTTAAAGGTATTGGTGGATTCAGGTCGATCATGAATAAGAAATGATAGTGTGGGTTCTGGGAGAAATAAATTAGTGGGGTCCAGTTGAATAGATAGGTTAGATAAATGATCTAATTGAATTTTCAGGAATTTGGAAAAAATAATACAAGTATTGGAGTATAATTCTTGATTAGTGATATTCTTGGTGGATATATATAATAGTGAATCGTATACTTGGTCAATGATGTTCTTGGTAGATGTATACTCAATGATTTTGGAGAATTAGGGAGTGCAAAGGTAAATTGCTGGGTTACTACACTAATGATTAATATAAATTCTTGGAAGATATTGGTGATAATGAGAATTAATAGGAGATGATCAATTACTAGAGGGATGAATTGAATTTCTGAGAAGATTGGAGGATTCATAACAATTAGTGGATTATAATCTTGGTAAATTGAATTTCGGTGGAGGTATATTTGTGGATTAGCTAGTGATAGATAATGGAAAATGAGATTGATTATTGGATTATGGTTTTGAATCAATGACGAAAAGGATTGAATACGAATGATATCGGTGGATTTGAAAGTAATTATGTTAGAGAATCATTAGAATTCAGAGGTGAGGAGCTGATGAGTAGTAATGACAGGATTGGATTATTAGTAATTCCATATGTTAGAGAATCATTAGAATTCAGAGGTGAGGAGCTGATGAGTAGTAACGACAGGATTGGATTATTAGTAATTCAAAATACAAAGTATGATCGGTGGATTAAATAAATGATGACACTTGCTGTTTGGAGTTCTAGACAGTAGTCATTAAAGAAAGTGCATTTTCCGTGGATTAGGTCAATTTTGGCCATTGTAGTGTGGAGTTAGGTAGCAACTATAACACTTTGATTGAGCAATGGTAATAATGCTATTAAAGGCGATTTTGGCAAATAAAAATAACCCGAGCTTCTCCTTTGTTAAGCCATGCATACTATTTATTTGCATTCTGTGTATTGGCTCGCGGAGCACGGGGTCGGAGTGCTCACGCTCGCTTTTGCGACAAAATTCAGAATCAGGAATCAAATCACCTCGTCTTAGCAACAAGATTGGACAAGTTAGCCGAGAAGATGAAGATGTCAAGGGCTAGGTCGCGAACCTCCAGTTGGCTGCCTGTGGGCATGTCCTGAAGGTCCCACCTGTGTGCTTCGTTCTTCCGCTGCTGCAATTTATTGATTTCGGCCTAATCGGACCATGAGTAAGTTTAGTATTACATTTACGCTTCCGCATGATATGTATTTTGATATTCAGAACTGCAAACTGTGAGCACTATCTACTGATCCAGGGAATAGTGCAGTAAAATCACAGAGGAATCCAGATTATCACATCTGGGTCCCTACACAATGACCTATGGGTGAGCAAGGTGGCCCCACTAGGTGCCCGATGTGTATGACATGATCCGTCAAATGGCCGCAGCTTAGGTTGTGCACTATTTTTTTTAGCCTGCTTTAAGATGTACTTCAAAGTATTCTATCGGGCTGATTGTGGCCTCGGATGTGCTTGCAATGCGCTATGCCCGCTCCAACTGAAATGACCTATGAAACGGTTCAATAACGACCATTATGAATTTCGTAAATGAAACGATAAAAAATTGCAACTGACCTACGCTGTCATGCCACCTCGAAGCATTGTGGGGATCGATCGAGCGTTGTAGACTATCCTTGTGCGTGATCGGCTTGGGGCGATCTGGTGGAGAAATGGTGAATCTGCAGCGCGACTGGTGTACGTACCACTGTAGGTACTCGTCGTACGTCTGGATATCGTATAAACGCTGCTCCATGACGACATCTAGGTACGCCCTATTCGTCCAAGTTATCGTCCACTCCTGCTGCAGTGCTTGCCAGTCCGTACCGTGCCGACTCGCCCTCGATTGCCTACATTTCTAGAATCATCGATGTAACAGGGCAAGACATACAAAATGTAAACATTACTTGGATGGAGTTTGACTCACCGGTATACAGCTCGCGGTAGGAACCTACCGTGTAGAGGGGGCATGGCCTGGTGCAAACTAAACTATCACATTACACGCTGCTGCGTATAAGCTTCCATCATGTACGAGAACACTAAATGGCGTGTCGTCGCCATAGCTCCGCATTCCGCAGGTATTGCAGGGACAGCTTGTACGACGAGACACGATGCATAAAATCTACAGTCCATAGACCTCAAATGATATCGTTATAGTGCAACAACTCGAACTCGTTGTGCCACAGTAAGTAACACCCGTACGGTTTGCCTTGGCCTAGCGCAGACGGACACAGTCCACCGGAAGTCCATAGTAGGCCCATCTATTAAGTCGGCGAACTCGCCGAATAGGTGCACTGGCATCACAAATGGCCGGATGCCTGATAGGGAAGTGCTCCCAACTCCACAGCTGTAAGAGCACGTAGCAGACGGCCAGGTTGGGGGTATCAGTAATGGCACGCTGGCAAACATCACACAACTCTCGATATGTGGCGCACAGGACCGCAGATATCAGCTATACTAAGGTATCGCCTCAAACTTCGCGTCAATCAAAGACTCGCTGAGGCGGATGAACTCAGCATTGTAAATATCATCATGTGTGGCTAAAAACATGCTCCAACCAAAGAGCCGAATAATGTATTTGACGAGGTGACTCCTGACAATCTCGAGCGGTGCATCCTGCAGACACTTTGAAATTGTTCAGCCAGGTGTGGGGGACGCCACGAGCACCCTTCGAGATAGCTAGGTGTAATTTTTTGTAATTTTTCACGGCCATTTGCTACCTCTAAAAATTCTTAGAGCGACGCGTAATTAACTAGGTGATTAAGCAGCTATGCGCCGCTCGAAGAATTTTTAGAGATATTAAATGATATTGAAAAATTAGAAATTTTTTGGTGGAGCTTCCTAATGCAATGTGCTGCTATGTTGTGCAAATTGTTTTGTAATTTTTCGCAATATTTTGCTACCTCTAAAAATTATTTGATCAACGCACAATTAAATGGGCTATTAAGCACTAATGGCCTGAGGCTAATGGCCTACCGCCTAGCCACTGTGCGGCACCAGGCCTGCCACACAGTGTCCGGGCAGCTAGCCATTAGCCCCTGTGCTTAATTGCCCGTCGCTCCAAGAATTTTTAGAGATAGCAAATGGCCATGAAAAAAACACACAACGTAGCACGCTGCCTCGGGTAGCTCCACTAAAAATTTTGTAATTTTTTGCAACTATTTGCTACCTCTAAAAATTCTTAGAGGATATGTAATTAAACCAGTTATTAGGGCTAATTGGAAGGCTAATCACTACCGCTCGGTCACCGGGCGGCAAGCGGCCTGTCACCCGGTGATCGGGCAGCAGCGCCACGCCTCGGCCGTAAGGGCCTGCTGTCCGGTCATCATGCGGCAAAAACAATATTTTGCAAATAGTGAGCATGTACCGACTGAAGTGTAAATATGGGTCACAAAAGTGATATATGTGGCCTTTTCTCCAAAGCAACCATCTACTTTGAAAGTAAGGAAGATTCCATTTTTGTGATACTTTGAAAATACTGTAGTGATTTTTTTATATTGTAGTTGTTGGTAGTTTTTTCACGTAATTAAATTAAAAAATCATAAATAATATAAAAGAATAAGAAAAAAAATATAAAATAACAAAAAAGTTAAAAATCAGAAAAAGATGATATTAAAAAACTAAAAGCCAAAATTTATAATAAGAGGGTATCGAGTGAGAGCAGAGATTACTAGGTGTCGCTTATATGTAAGCCCATTTGGTCAGAGCCGAATGAAAATTCGTTGAAAATGTAGTTTTGTGATAGGTATGTGAAAGGACGTGCAGTGTGTAAACTTCTCTTTAAAATATAATTTTGTCGTAGTTTGATTACTTATTTCCATGAAGTTCGCTATGGATAAAAAAATTATAAAAAAATCAATTGATACGAGCTTTATCCGCTACTTAGAACGTCAGTTGAGCAACTCTAAACCACTTTCGCCTGTTGCCTCGTTTCCTAATAACCGCCCCCAAATCCCCCTCCGCGAACCCCGTCTTCTCACCTCCGGCGGCCGCACCTCCCACCTCCGGCGACATGGGCACCGTCACCCCCGCCGGTAAACTGCTACTCCCCTAAGCACCGCGCATCCTCCTCCTCCCTCCATATAACCCTCTTCTCCGTGCTCTCCGCAGATCCCTCCTTCCTCGCCGACAAGGACGGCAAGGTCTTCGTCGCCGGCCATCGCGGACTCGTCGGCTCCGCCATCGTCCGCCGGCTTCTCTCCCTCGGATTCACTAACGTCGTCGTCCGCACCCACGCCGAGCTCGACCTCACCCGCCAGTCCGACGTGGAGGCCTTCTTCGCCGCCGAGCTCCCCCGCTACGTCGTCCTTGCCGCCGCCAAGGTTGGTGGCATCCACGCCAACTCCACCTACCCCGCCGACTTCATCTCCGCCAACCTCCAGATCCAGACCAACGTCGTCGACGCCGCCCTCAAATGCCGCTCCGTCTGCAAGCTCCTCTTCCTCGGCTCCTCCTGCATCTACCCCAAGTTCGCCCCCCAGCCCATCCCGGAGAACTCCCTCCTCTCCGGTCCGCTCGAGCCCACCAACGAGTGGTACGCCGTCGCCAAGATCGCCGGCATTAAGATGTGCCAGGCCTACCGCATCCAGCACGGCCTCGACGCCATTTCCGCTATGCCCACCAACCTCTACGGTCCGCAGGACAACTTCCACCCGGAGAACTCGCACGTCCTGCCCGCGCTGATCCGCCGGTTCCACGAGGCCAAGGCGTCCAATGCCCCTGAGGTCGTCGTCTGGGGCTCTGGCTCACCGCTGCGCGAATTCTTGCACGTGGATGACCTCGCGGATGCAGTGATCTTCCTGATGGATCAGTACTCAGGGCTGGAGCATGTAAATGTGGGAAGTGGGAGCGAGGTCACCATCAAGGAGCTGGCGGAGCTGGTGAAGGAGGTTGTCGGGTTCCAGGGGAAGCTAGTGTGGGACTCGAGCAAGCCGGATGGCACACCGAGGAAGCTCATGGATAGCTCCAAGATACAGGGGATGGGGTGGAAACCCAAGGTCCCCCTAAAGGAGGGGCTCATTGAGACGTACAAGTGGTATGTTGAAAATGTTGTCTCTGAGAAGAAGTAACGCCGTGCCGATGGTGGTATATTGCTCTCCATTGCTTCTAAAAATCGGTATCAAGATATGGTTAGTAGCATTTCTATTGTTGTTGGTTATTGGATCATACAATTATCAGGTATAAGTGCAGCCACAAAAGAGATGTTACTACGTGTTGGTTGAATAATATTTGGGTCAAATTAGTATACCATTAGAATAATTGATGTTGAACAATTTTGTTGTTTAGAGAAAATGTAACACTTTGCATGTTGGATGGTAATTGTCCTAGACACAATCGCTTACCGGTTCAGCAAGATCTGTTTTCATTTATGAAAAATCGTCATGTGTTCAGACCAGCTGTGATGCTTGATACTGATGCCCTGTGCTCTATATGCCAACTAGTGCAGAATGTTAAGTATTGGTGGAAGGATAAATTAATTTCTAGTGAATTTAATATTATGAATGGAAAAATGACCAATGAGAGTTGAGTTTTGACTTAGTTCTTAAAAAGGCAAAGTGATAAGGTAGTTCTTGCCAATTAATATAGGGTAGTATTTTCTAGACTCCAGAAACAAAGTTATCTTGCCAATTAATATAGGGTAGTATTTTCTAGACTCCAGAAATGAAGTTATGTCCTTGTTTTGGAGTTTGTTTGTTTTTATGAAGACTATTGGATTTCCTGCAACCAATGACTATTTTCATCAAGAGGTCAGGACTTGTGTCGAAGATAAAACCTCTTTCATATATACCTGCTCACCCCTCAGCAATATTTACCTGTAAACATGGAAGTTTATATTGGAGTTGAAGTAACTTTTGTGTTTGAAAATGCAAAAAGGTATTTACTACCAGTAAACACGGTAGTTTATATTGGATTCGAAGTAACTTTTGTGTCGGAAGATGCAAAAAGGTGTGTTTACTATCTGTAAACATGGTGGTTTATACGGGATTTGAAGTAACTATTGGATTCTGAAGTAATGTGAAAAAGGTGAGCAGTTGATAGATCATTTTTTTTTCAGATGTGGCACTCAGTGAGGGATTAGTACATTTGATAATGTGCTATAATATGGAAGCTCCTTTTCTTATATGCTCATCATTTGTCGAGAATTTAAATTGAACTTTAGAATTCAGATATTTTGACAAAACATTAGTCATCTAGGACTTGCTGAATGACTATTTGGACCATTTCCTACCTGACCTAGGGAAGCAAATTTGTCACCTGAACCGGAATCTCATTCATTTCTTCAGTAGTGTTAAAGATGCAGGATGCTGTTAGTAATGGACATATTATCTGTTTTGATATTGCCTTTTGGTTTTAGTGAAAGCAAATGCTAGAAACTAGTAAGCTAACATAAACTTGAGAAAACTGGATGTATGATGAGTTGATGACAAGTTTGTGACGGTAACCTTCAACCTTAAAATGTTTCTTTGATTGAGGCACTAACGCAGTAGCGCGATTCAAGATTTTGAACAGCGAGGGTGAACATTCGCCATTTGATCAGTTGCATACTTGCATGTTCTGTATAATTGCTCAACATAGGGAAGCAGCTTGCTTGATTTTGTCCAAGCCAATCCAACATATATAGGCAATCACACTTGTGTCTCAAAGCCATCATGTCTCAACCTGAAACAGTTGATTATGGGAGTGTTCTTTTGATATGTTGCTGATGATTTTGACTGTAGATGATGGCTTTTGGCTATGATTTTTGATACGGCAGAGACATCAGCACGGATGACGCACACGGTTGAGTTTGAGAAGCTGTTTGGAGAATTAGCTTTAAGAGACCGTCTCGTTTTGACATTTATCTTTTTAACTTCCGGAGAAGCTAAAAAGAGAAGCCAAAAATAAAAAAGAACATGGCCTACACGTTGACTTGTGAAGTATGCTATGGATCAAAGGAGCTACAAACGCGGAGCAAATATAGTTTATGGCCTATACGTTGACTTGTGAAGTATGCTATGGATCAAAGAGAGCTATAAACGTGGAGCAAATATAGTTTGTGCTCAGTTTCGAGGCTGTTGCTAGTCATATTTGCATTAAGCAGGGCCGCAAATTGCTATCTGGTCTGCGTTGAGCTCTTGTGATATCAGAAACATGGCTTCCCAGTTACTAGACAAGAGCACCCTACATGCTAGTATCGTATAAAGGTTCTGTTTTTTTCTGCGGCTTTTGACTATGATCGAGGATTTTTAGCTGCGCTTTTTGATACGATAGCAGATGGTGGAGACGTCAACGCGAAAGACGCACACGATTTTGGGCTTAGAAGACTATTTGGAGAATTTATTTCAATAAGCCACTTGAAAAAATTATCCCATTTATTTCAAATTCCAAAAAAACCGAAGGCAAAATCCACCCCAAAAACCAAAAAAAAAAAATAGTGCGATGTATATCAGATATATTGCTTTTGCATCCACAGCCGAGGTCACCACGTGGCACTGCTACTATGTTAATGTTCGTTTGACCATTGGCTCAGGGCCGTCCGATTTTTGTGCATGCCTTCCATCCGTCCGTCCCTCCCACCTTACCCAACCTACACTCGGCATCTCCTCTCCATCCCCGCAAACGTCGCCGCCTCCCTTACCCTCTCCCCTCCCAATCCCCAAGCTGCTCCGCTCCGCTCCGCTCCTCTCTTTCTTTCCCTTTCCCTTTCCATTATACATGCATGCCATGCGTCTGAAAGCATGGCTAAGAGTAATAAGGCTATTCTACGGTTCGTCTTATTGATTTGATGGAATAGTTTTGTTGAATGGGTCAATGCTGACCACTTATGCAGCGGTATTAAGCAAATGCAGCCATCTTTATTCAAAAACATATCTTTATTGTCAATTTTTAGATAGAGATCATTCCTCAATCTACCTTTCCTATATAGGTTTCTAAACATCTTAACTGTATTTTGTTTCTCTCTGTCCGCAGATAGTTTGTCTGTTTGCTTCGATTGCACCTTGAAATTTTAAGAGCTTTATGCAAACCGATATACCTGCTTCTTTTTGTGCCTTCTTTTGCTATAGAAGTATTGCAGAATTTGTAGGTATGGAGTATTGGAGTTCTTCCATTGCGATTGCGATATATGGGATGTCCGCTATTGTGATACATGGTATGTTCCCTTTGTAGATTTTGGTTTTAGTTTTCAATAGTGAGGCCCCGTTTGACACAGCTCCACCACCGGCTCCTGGAGCTGTTTGGAGCCGTTTTGTACCAAACGGGGTAAAACAAAATAGCTCCACCCAAGGAGTCCCTTAAAACATGCTGAGACAAAAAAATATGTACGAGATGGAGCTGAAAAAAGTAGCTCCACCCGGCTCCATCCGCAGGCCCGCATGCCACTGCCCTTGTACTTTCGTGAATTTACGCGATCTGCCACCGGCTCTTCTATTCTCCCGTTCCCGTTCCTCTGTTCGGTCTTCTCGTCTTCGACCGTGAAGGGATCGCCGCGCCATTAAATATTGGTTGCTAATACTTTGTGTTATTTTAAATTTTAATTTTTTTTGAATTCAAATTTACTCGGATGAAAAATCATGTAGAAACATACAGCTCTGATGTTACTACAAGCCAAATAGACAGGGATATATTGGACAATTGACATCTCTCAACCATGCATGATAAAACATGTGGAGCTGTTTTGCCAAACAGTCTACCAAAATAGCTCCAGCTCCACCGGTGGAGCTGTTTGTGGAGCTGAAGCCAAAAAAACAGCTCCACTTGTGAAGTGGAGCCGTGCCAAACGGGGCCTGAGACTTGCTACCATCTGCATATACAGGATAAAGAGAAAATTAGGTTTTCTACCATCTGTGAAACCAATTGCCTTGCTTGAATATAAGGACATATTTAGTTGAGAAATCAAGAGACTTTGTTGAGCTCATGAACAATGATTCCCAGTAGCTAATTTAGCACATGGTTGATGCATATCAGAGGGCGCTATGCTATTATCAACTCTCTGATTGCTTCAGCTATTTCTTCTATTTTCATTCTACCATTAATTTCTTGTAGCTAATTTAGCATATGGTCGATGCATATTAGGGGGCGCTATGCTATTATCAGCTCTGATTGGTTCGGGTATTTCTTCTCTTTTTCATTCTACCATTATTACTATTCTTTTTGGAAGCTTTTGTTGCTAATTTGTTTCCACATTCTCCTATTTCAGGTTCAAGGCTTCCAACCGGATGGGCAGCCGCTCTTTGGTGCTATCTGCTTTCTTCTGCTTTGTTCCCTCCCTTGGTATTATTGTGGTGGATGTCACCAAAGGGTGGGCAGACCCCACTTTGAGCGTGAGATTCCCAAATCACAACTTTGAGCCGGATGAAACACAAGATCGCGCAGGTGAGGGAGGATAAAGGTCGTCCAAGCTGGATTCAATTCCGACTTTGCTGGATCTGCGAAGAACGGGGAGGTCGATCCTACTTTTGGCGACAGTGGTTTACAGGTATGTTGTGTTTCTGCAAATGCTGGTGATGTTTCAATCTCGGAAAGCGGAAGCTCGGCAGTTCCTCTTCGTTGTGCTGCACCTGATTTCCATGTTGGAACTGATCATCAGTTTGAAGTGGCCTACCATGAGGCTTTCATGGCAGGATTCTCTTCTGAGGAGGCATTTCAATTTGCAACCGATCAAAGAGCTACTAAGGGTAATTTGGATCGTTCTACTGATTCAATACCTGCCGATTTGCATCTGGTGGAAAACTTTTGGTGTGATATGGGGTTCCCCAAAGGAACTAGATGGTGGGAGGATGTTTTAGTGGCAGATCAGGAACAGGAGATGCCTGCGTCGGGTCCTGGCACCTTGCCGGATCATGAACGGGAACCCCCTGCTGACCTGGGTGCCGACGTTTTGTCGGATGACGCACAGAAACGAGTGCCGGTCTCTGTACCGATGAACCGAAATTCGATTCTCTCTAGACCTCAAGGCAGATCGATCCACAGTCGTGGAATCTCTGTTCGTCCCTGGAGAGGGCCTATTCCAAAACGTCGTTTGCCGCCGGCGATAACCCTTGAGGCCTTCTTGCCGGCGAGTTTCTCTGCCGACAAATCCGCAGCTGATTGTGGTCATCAAGCGCGAATTCAAATTTCGAACTCCCAATCGGAGAGGCCGTGTACTTCGCTGTTGATCGAACGCGCCCGGGATTTTGGACGTTCTTGGTGGGCCTTATTGCCATCTGGGCCCAGGGACCGCAATAGGGTTTTCGTGCGTGAGAATAGCTCGGCTCTTTCGCTGCAGAACAACTCTGACGCCCGCATCTCTGCTCCCACCAAAAAAAACGATCTGGTCTCCAGGGGCGCCGTCGTTCGCTGAGGTTGTCGCCATGCCTCCCTTCCCTCGATCTTTTGATCACCGGCGCGGTCTAGGTCGGGGCCGCGGGGAGGGGTATGGGGGACGAGGCCATGGAGAGGGACAAGCACAAGGGGGCCGCAGCAACGGAAGTGGTGGACGAGGACGTGGTGAAGGGCACGTTTATGGCCGGCAAGATGGCCAATTCCATGGTCGCGGCGGACAATTTGACCGCAATGAAGGCCATGCTGGTAACGATCCCTATGCCTGCAATGCTGGGGCTCAGGGTTGTGGTGCTGGCCGGGGCTCGTCTGATCAGAGGATGAGCCATTTTTCGCAGCGCTACAAGCCCGTTTAGAACAATAGTCATGACATGGCCGGTGCTAGCCAACAAGGGGCGGTCCAAGCCATTGATGATCAGCAGGCCAGTCAAGTAATTGCCAAGAAAAAAAGACCTTTTTGTTTCAGATGCAAAAGTGGAGGGCACTTAAATGAGGAGTGTAATGCAGACCTTGACTGCATCATTTGCAACAAGAATAATTCTCATTTGTCATTGAAGTGTCCTATACTCAAAATGCCTAAACCAACTGCTGCCTTTTTCGGTTCTGGACAAAAGGAGTTTGGCTTCATTAGGATTTCTGATATTGATTATAAGCTAGAGGCTCCAAACCCTGCACCCACTGCGTTGGTCAAAGTCTTGGGAGGACATTTGTCACCAGAGGTTGTACAGGTTGAGTTGGCAAAAATATCCAGAGCTGATTGGAGGTGGGAAGCTCTATCTCATGGTGAAGATTCGTTTCTTGTCGCATTCCCGACAGAAGAAGAATTACAAAGGATGACTGACATCGGATATCAACTCAAGAATCATGGTGTCACACTCTCTATTTCTGCTTGGCAAAGTGCAAATGATATCATCCCTACGTACCAATTGGAAGAGATATGGGTGCATATTACTGGGGTACCACATGCTTTTAGACACTATTTGGTGTTCTGGGCGTTGGGAAGTGTCATTGGAGCGCCTCTCGCTGTGGATATGCTGACATATCGCAAAAAAGGGGTGATTCATGTTCGAGTTGGCATGTTGGACAAGAGACAGTTACCTTTCACCACAGACTTAGTCTTTGGAATTGAGGGATATCATATCACATTCACCTTGGAAGAGGACAATTTTCAACCATCAACACCACCACCTGAGGACCATGATCCAATGGATCGGGATGATACCGGGGATGATAAGGGAGGCTCTTCCGACAAGGGGCCAGAAACAGCAGCATCCAAGAAATTTAAACTTGGGCCCAGTGATACTAATTCAAGTCATGCTCCTAGTGACTATAAGGATATTTCCTCGGGTCCGACACCAATGCAAACTCTCATAGCGGTGACACCTTTGGGGAAAATCGCCCTTGTCCGCCAGTAAAGCCGATTTCTCTGCAAACATCTTCAGATTTGCCTCCTATTTTGGTCACAAGGTCTCGGCAAGGCTGTACACCAAGTCCTGGAAGCAAATTAAATGTCCAACAAGGAGCTCAGGCAGGGGTCGATCTGGCTCGGGAGAATGTTAGCAGCGGTCGCAGAGATGACTCACCACCTACGCTCAGGGTTGATAATGCTCAACGTTATCAGGACCTGGCTGCGAGTGGGGGTCAGGATGTGAATTGCGGGAAGATGGCTCTGGAGAAAATGACAAATGATGTCACTCGGACTTTATCTTCCGTAAGACCTGATATTGAGTTGAGCTCTCCACTTAAACCCACAGGTATGACTAATGCTGGGTCGGTAATTTTGGATGGCAAACGTCGTAGTGCTCGCTCTAACTTCTCATATACTGCAGAGGGTAATGCTGCAGCTGATGAGCTTGTTTTGGAGAAAGCAATGAAGAGAGCAGCGTTGAGAAATCTGGATAGCAACAAACCATGTAAAGCCAAGGGGGAACATCATCTTCCATCCGTGACTTCACCATGTAACTCGCCACCAGGTAACTCACCACCGCAATCTTATTTTCATTTATCAAAAGAACAATGTATTTCGAATCTGAACAATATTGGTTTCTCCCTGGGTAATAGTACTAATGAAATCAGTTTATCCCTAAGCGCTCTTAAGAGAATGGAAGTAGATAGGTTTACTGTTTTGCCAAGAGTACAGGGAGTTGAGCAGGTTAGACGTGATTGTGAGCAAAACCCTTTCGCACCAAGTGATGATGAAGAATCTGACGAAAGATCTCTTCTTACTCACTTGGTCAAGGAAATAACGGACGTAGGCTTGGATGATTCGGACCTAGCCACAAGAATTTGTGATCTTAAGGCATCCAGTCGTAAGTCTAAGTCATCGTCCAAAAAAGCGAAGGCACGGAAAAAGGGTCAAAAAACTAACAAGTCAGTTTCACCATGAAGGGAATCTTTTGGAATAGCAGAGGTCTTTCAGACTTGGCTAAATTTAGATACATTTCTGAGGCAATTAGGGATCTAGCACTTGACTTTGTAGCTATCGTAGAAACCGGTAAGCAAGATATGTCCAAATCAAATATGTCTCGTCTTTCGGGAGGAGCCGATTTTGTTTGGCACTGTCTCCCTCCTAGGGGCCGGTCGGGCGGTATACTGCTTGGGGTCAATTCAACGGTCCTTGATTTAACTTTAACTGTGGAAGGGGAATTCTATATCAAATTCCATCTCCGCAATAAATGCGACAATTTCAAATGGATCCTTATGGCTGTATATGGTCCAGCACAAGAGGAGTTCAAATCTCCTTTTTTGTCTGAACTCGTACGTGCATGCCAACAGAACCCATTGCCTTCACTCATAGGAGGGGATTTCAATATTTTAAGAAATAGCAAGGAGAAAAGTAATAGTCGGTTCAACGGCAAGTGGCCTTTCCTGTTCAATGCAGTCATAGACAGCTTTGATCTTAGGGAAATTGAGTTAACAGGCCGACAATTCACCTGGGCAAATTCCTTACCGCAACCTACCTTTGAGAAGCTGGATAGGGCGTTAATCACGTCTGAATGGGAATTTAAGTATCCAATGGTAACAGTACAAGCCCTTGATAGAGGGATTTCTGATCATACACCATTGCTTTTAGACACCGGCGAACCTCCCTACATTGGAATTGTAAAACAGTTCAAATTGGAGCTCAGTTGGTTCTCCCGAGAGGATTTCTTGGATCGTGTCGCAGAAATATGGAACAAGCCGGTACATGGCCAAAAATCGGTCCAAAGATGGAATAGGAAAATGGGGGCTTTACGAAAACACCTCCGGGGATGGGCAGTCCATACCCATGGAGAGTACAAAAAACAAAAAAATCATCTTCAGTCTACAATCTCCTCATTAGACATAGCCGCAGAAAGACGGATGTTGTCTGACGAGGAGTGTAAACACCTACAAAGTGCTCGTGATAATCTGGCTAAACTTCTACGGGAGGAGGAGATCAAGTTTTATCAACGAGCTAAGGTCACGGATGTGCTCCTAGGAGATAATAATACTAGGTACTTTCAAATGGTGGCTAATGGTAAACACAGGAAGAAACGAATTTTCTCGTTGGAGCATGATGATGGCAAAATTGAGGGACAGGCCAACCTTAAAAGTTATATAACCCATTTTTACAAAGAATTGTTTGGCCCTCCTGATGAGAACTTTTTCCTTCTGGAGGAACACCGGACAGAGGATATCCCTCAGGTTGGGCAGAGCGAGAATGCATTCCTAACGGCTCCTTTCACTGAAAAGGAGATTCGGGAAGCAGTTTTTGACATGGAACACAACAAGGCACCAGGACCTGATGGATTCCCAGCTGAATTTTATCAGAAGTGTTGGGAGATCATTAAACAAGATCTCATCCAGATGTTCCATGATTTGCATAAGGGTGATATTCCTCTGTTCAGCCTTAATTTTGGTGTTATAACCCTTTTGCCAAAGGTGCATGATGCACATAAAATTCAGCTATACAGACCAATTTGTTTACTGAATGTGAGTTTCAAGATTTTCACCAAAGCTGCAACTTTACGGATTAATTCAGTAGCAGACCACGTTATCAGCCCAACTCAAACGGCTTTCATGAGAGGACGCAATATCCTCGAAGGAGTAGTCATCTTACATGAAACCGTCCATGAACTTCATCGGAAGAAACTAAGTGGTATAATTTTCAAAATTGATTTTGAAAAGGCCTATGATAAAGTAAAATGGTCGTTTCTAATGCAAACACTACGGATGAAAGGTTTCTCACCTAAATGGATTTCTTGGGTGAATTCTTTCATATCGGGTGGAAGTGTGGCGATCAATGTTAATGACGATATCGGCCCTTACTTTCAAACAAAAAAGGGGCTCCGACAAGGTGACCCTTTATCACCAATTCTATTTAATCTTGTGGCTGATATGCTTGCAACAATTATTAATAGAGCCAAAGCAGATGGTCAGGTTAGTGGGGTGGTGCCACATCTGGTAGATGGTGGTTTATCCATCCTCCAATATGCTGACGATACGATTCTCTTCATGGAACACGACCTGGAAAAGGCTAAGAACATGAAGTTGTTACTTTGTGCTTTTGAGCAAATATCCGGGCTGAAGATTAATTTTCATAAGAGCGAAATTTTTTGCTTTGGAGAAGCTAAAGATTGTGAAACCCAATACACAAATCTTTTTGGCTGCAATCCAGGTATTTTCCCAATGAGGTATTTGGGTATTCCTATTCATTATAGGAAACTGACGAATGCTGATTGGAGACGAGTAGAAGAACGTTTCGAGAAACGCCTCAGTAGTTGGAAAGGAAAACATCTATCCACAGGGGGACGACTGACTTTAATAAATTCCGTACTTAGTAGTCTCCCCATGTATATGATGTCTTTCTTTGAGGTACCAAAGGGTGTTCTTAAAAAACTAGATTACTATCGGTCTCGCTTCTTTTGGAACTGCGACGAGCATAAAAGGAAATACCGATTAGCCAAATGGGATATCCTGTGACAACCTAAAGAACAAGGAGGGCTAGGGATTCATAACCTGGAGATCAAGAATACAGCACTACTCAGCAAATGGCTATATCGGTTGCTGACAACAGATGGTACTTGGCAACAATTATTACGCAATAAATATTTGAACACAAAACCTCTTGTCCGAATGCAGTGGCAGTGTGGGGATTCTCATTTTTGGGCCAGTCTGATGAAGGTTAAACGGAATTTCCTGAGGTTCGGAACTTTTATAATCAAAGACGGATCTCAGGTACGGTTCTGGGAGGATAAGTGGCTAGGAAATAGTACTTTACGCGATCAATATCCTCATCTGTACACCATAGCCCGCAAGAAACAAGATACAGTGGCCGACGTGTTGAACTCTTACCCACCAAATATATCATGGCGCAGAGACCTTATTGGTCACAAGTTAGCATTGTGGAATAATCTCCTTTCACGGTTGTCCAACATTGTCTTGAGCCAAGAGGAAGATGAATTCCGCTGGAACCTACATCGGAGTGGAGTTTTTTCTGTAAAATCTCATTACCTGGCTTTGATCCATCAAGTTGTCCCTAATTCGAACAAACGCTTATGGAAGTTAAAAGTACCTTTGAAGATCAAGATCTTTTTGTGGTATCTTCGACGGGGTGTAATTTTAACGAAGGATAATTTAGTGAAACGCAATTGGCAAGGCAGTAAACAGTGTTGTTTCTGTCACAAAGATGAAACGATCCAACATCTGTTTTTTGAGTGCCGGTTAGTTCGTATGGTTTGGGCGTTGGTCCATGCGAATTGTGGTCTTTCTAACCCACGTAGCGTGTCCAATATGTTTGGCAATTGGTTACAAGGGCTTGGACAGGACTTAAAGTATTTAGTACTTCTTGGAGCCGCTGCTACTTGTTGGGCTGTGTGGTTAAGCAGGAATGCAATGGTATTTGAAAACAAACAAATTTCTTTTTTGCAGGTTATTTACTCAATTTCGCATTGGCTTCGTTCTTGGGCTATTCTCCAGAAGACTGCTTTGCAGGATATGGTTGTAGCGGCCTCACAGTTCTTGGAGAAGGTGGCCAAGGAGTGTTTTACCCGGGCACATGGGTGGCGGTCTAGTCTTCGGATTGATAGTCATTAGTGTATCCCTTTTATGTTCCCTTTTTTATTTAGCTGTGTGCCGTTGACGCAGAGGCTGGGAGGATTTCAAGTTGTTGTATCACCTTGCTTTAACAATCTTGAAATTAATAAAACTTCCCTTTTCGAAAAAAGGTAATCGCCTGGGATGTCTTGCATTTTGTTTAATCTTCAGGTGTATGCATTAACATTATTAAGTTGTATTGGTTCATAGCCTCCCCCTTTCTATTTTAGTCCATCTAAGAGAAGAGATAGCCCCTCTTCCTTTTTCGTAGGCTACTGGTGTTGTTTTATTTTCATTTAGTGGTGATTTAGTCCATCTATAGTTATATCGTTTATAGTTCTGTCGATGGTTCAACAGGTTATTGAGTTGTACAACAAGACTGGAATAAGTGCACATCAAAGACATCTTATTTTCTTTCAGTAGCTGTAGTTGATTGTCATATATTGGTTCTAAATTTCTAATTAACAGATATTTCCTTGATTTATGGAAGATGCTTCTTTGTAAACGGGATTCTAAACTAGCAACTGAGGCAACAACACGATTCCAGAGGAAATGCATGATCCTAGAGTCCATTAATGAAAGAACCCTAAATCTAATACCCTAGCTAAGTAAGTAATTAGCGGGTAATTAAATTAATTATTGTACTTCATCAAGCATTATAACAATTAAGATTACAACCAAATTGCATTTCTGGTATTGCATTTACAATAGCAAATCACATTACTTTCATTACAAGCATATTTTACAAATTAGAAAAGGGAACTCCTTCGGCGAGATCTTCAGCATAGAAGTTGAAGCTCGTCTTGTATCCTTTGCCTGCAAAAGGAAATTTCATTAATACCTCAAACCGAATATATATTTATGTAATTAGGAAATGCAACAATTTAACAATCCAAGGGAGAATAAGTAAATAAATTAAGGAAAGATTGCCGTCAGTGCCCTTGGGCTATTAGGGCCATTTCGAGAACGTCTTAGAGACTCCCCAGACCGTTCCAAGCCGGTCGGCACCTCTCGTCTCTGTGGGCATCATCATTCGGCAAATTTTAAGAAAAGGCCCACAACACTTACCTCAGCCCGAAGCCCTCATTTTATTCATTCATTTCAGCCACAACCCAACATATAATTCTTAGCCCACAAGTGAGATGCATTCATTTCAGCCCAATCTCAGCCCAGCATATAAGCATTCAGCCCACAAAAAGCCCACAAATACAGTCGTTGCATTTTCAGCCCATAAGCCCACATATGTTTTCCAGCCAGCCCATCTCAGAACAACAGTGCCCAGCACATCCTTAAGGCTGAAGCACCCTCGGCACAGGAGACCGAAGAGGATAAGGGCAAAGCAGCCAGCTGCGGCCAGATAACACAGCGCCAGCAGGGAGAGGCCAGAAAATATCTCCCCCGAGACTCAAAACCAGTCTCCATACTCTGCATTCTCACAGCCTCATACAAGATAAACACAGCCAACACACACACTGTTCACAGCCGAGAGCCAGCCCCATACTCTGCATTTGCCACAAGCCATCGCAAGGATAAGCACAACCAAATAGCAGACATTCCACAGCCAGGAACCATCCCCAAAGCTCATTCCTCAATCCAAACCATAGAATAGCACCTTCGGCCAGAGGCCAGAAGGTGGGATTAGAGCTCACGGTGGTGAACGGTGAGAAGAAGCCGAAGACGGAGGAGCACTACGGCAAGGACAAGCCGAGCCAGCAAAGACAAGAGACGCAAGGGGCAAGTCAACGGGGACCACAACGAGGCAAGGACTTCCACATCGGCAAAAAGAGGAAAACCACATCTTCTTCCCCGACAGCGACAACGTGGAACCACCCCTGCGGTCCCCATCAACTTTCCTTCGTCAGCCCAGACAGCCCAACAAGTAGGTTCCTGCCTTCCCTTGTTGCCATTTCTTTCTTCTTTGGGTAGCCAGCCGAACCAACCACATGGGAAAAGAAGCCTCTAGTCACCATTGCCACCATAACAACCGGCGACCAGCCTCAAAGCCTGAGCATGCCCTAGAGTGAAGGTAGCCAAAGAGATAGCAATCCCCAACATCCAGTACCACTACCCAAAACCTTAAGGTCGGCCGTCGATTGCAATGGCATAGAACAAGTAGTAGGAGAATAAACTAGTAAATAAAGTGCCTGCAAATATTTAGAACGAAGAAAGCTAGCACCGTGAACATCTCAAGGCGTGGGTGCCGTCATCCGACCCCAGCTCGGAAGCCGATGCGGCCAAGTGCCATGGAGCCCCAAGCCACCGCAAGGCCCGCTTCCAAACCCGGCGAGTCCCGGCTCCGATCTAGCCACAGGAGCACCGAGTAGACGCAGCTCCACCATGGGAGAGTCGATCTAGGCCGGATCCGCTCGGATCCGAACCGGAGAAGGAGCACCATGGCCGGGTAGAGAGTGAGAGAGGGGAGCCGAAGAATATAGTAGAGGAAGCTGTGAGGAGGAGCAGTGAGCCGGCGCGGCGATAAGAGGCGGCGGCGAGGAGGCGCAGCGAGGCGGCGCGGCGAGGAAGCGGCATGGGAGTGAGAGGCGGCGCAGTGTAGAGAGGAGGAGAGGCGGCGAGGCGTCGGGGAGGCGCGGTGAAGAAGGGAGCCGAGCAAGAGGAGAAGGCGCCGGGGAGGCGCAGTGAAGAGGAGGCGATGGGGAGTAGCGACGAGGAGGCGTGAGAGGCGGCGGTGAATAAAAGGAGAGGAAGGGGCAGAGAGGCACCGGTAGAGAATGAAGAGGCGAGGCGACGGCAGAAATGAGGAGAGGATGCATCGGGGGAAAAAAGAGAGAGAGGGAGGCGTCGGTGAGAAGCAGTGAAGAGGAGGCGAGGAGCCACGGTGGCCCGAAGCCAGTGAGCTGCTGCGCGCGAGTATAGGGCCGCAAGATCCCGTAAAATACCAGTAGATTAGATTTTAGCAAAATAACTCTAGTATTCCCTTATAGCATTCCCTGTAATTAATTAAAAATAAACCTGACTAATACCTCTGTAAATATGCTTAGAGAAGCCGCGCAATTAGAAATAATTGTAGAATGGGGAAGGGAATTATTTCTCCATTTAATCCCTTTCTAAAATTAGTAGCTATAAACATTTATTTCAAGTTAGCGTTAATTCTGCAGAACTCGAGCAATTACCAAGCGGGAGAACAAAGTTGATTTCTAGCAGTTCTGAATTACCCTCGTATCAGGCAAGCTCATTCTTCGACCATGCACGTAGTTATGTTAAAAATATGTGTATTTCCAGCAATAGTATGAATTCTATTTAAATGCATGAAAACCATTGTTTTTAAAAAGAAATCAGAGTACGATGATGTTATGATGAGTAAGATGAGAAAAGAAAAGAGGAGAAAAAGAAAGAGAGGAAAAAAAATGAAATGCTCAGTTGTGGTACTGCTGAGATGAGCAGCAGGCCCACAAGCAGGGATGTATTTGGTGGGTAAAGAGGTTCAGGGAAAGGATGCAGAGAGGCTAGGCGGACCTCTTTACATAGGGCTATGATGTAAGGACTTACCCCGTTTTCACTCGGATAGGGGACCGTATTTACCGTGCCAACCAATTTTCCGTTTTGGACGGGCGGAAAATAGTATCCTATTACGTTAATCCAATCCACCACATTGGGTAAGTAATTAGGTGTGAGTAAGAGATGGATGAAGCTCAGAACCAGTAACGCAAGTCTGGAAGTGAGTAAGTCCCAGACGCTATATGCGTTAAGTGGAGTGTTGGGCCGGGAGCCGGTCCAACCAAACACTATTGGAAGTCGGTGGAGCCCAAGTGAGCGACTTGGTACACCGATGGATAATAGTGGGCTGGTGGATATATTAACGTAAGCGGAGAAAAGTTCTGTACTCTGAACTGGATTCCATACCTAAGGCAGTGTGGAAGAACCTAGCTCAGAAGGTTCAGAGCAGCTTTGGGTACAGTGGTACAAGCCTGCGCAGTGCTGATAAAATCATGAATTCATGCCAGTTCACTGGAATGTGGACTACGGTGATCGCTAGGGATCGTACCTTACTGGGTGAAAAATAGAAATTATTGGAGAATTAAAAATGCAAGAATAAATATTTTCATAGTTTAATTTCAGAATAAAGGAGGCTAGAATTTGGACTAAGGACATGAGATCATATCAGTGCATTTATTGCTATTATGCTTGCTGAGTACCGTGGTACTCACCCTTGCTATTAATCTCCTTTGTTAGACCCTAGTCCGCTCGAGGAAGTATACGAGCAGGATGAAGGGGAGGCAGGTGGCGCTGAGTCGACCGGAGAAGAGGAGGGAGATTACGAGGATCCCGGTGAGGTGGACCCCGTATACTTCAGCTGGGACGACTAGAAGGCCCAGTGGAGTGGGCGGAGAAGCCCTGGGGTACCAGTCTTACTTTTGCTATAAGTGGCACTTTTGTAATACCAGACTGTAGGCCATGTGGCCGTTGCTGTAATAAAATCTACAGTATCTATGTTATTGTTCCGATGCGCAACTCTGGTAAAGGATTACCATTTGCCGGAGCAGTGTTCTACTGATCAGGCAAATAGTAAGCCGTTTGTCCCATGCGGTTATCCGGCCCTGAGAGGATAATAATGCGTGGGGCGTCACAGGTGGTATCAGAGCAATAAGATAGGGCCACGCTAATAACGTAGAGGCTGTAGATAGGATTAAGTGGACCTTCACACTTGCTATATTGCACTAAGTTTTATTTAATTCTTATCTTACTGTCGATTTCTGTTCTGTTCTACTTCAAAAGTATTATGTTAAAAATCTTCTCTGTCTTAGAGTATATTTATATATTTAAGCTAACATAGAACCCATACTTTCGGTTGTAGTGGATATTCTATGTGTATATCTTGTAATGTCATTTAATCCGCACTGTTCTTGCTTAATTGAATATTGTGGAACCTGGTAAGATAGTCATGCAACATAGGGCAGGTTGTTTGAAACCTAGAAGAGGGTAATTATTCTAAGGCAGTAGTTGTGCCAGGGTTAGTGGCATGTAGATAGAATTCTGGCAAGGTTGATTCCCTATCTCTGGACAGGGATACACCATGCCCATAGTTTTCTTTTCCATTCCCTTCTATTTTAAGAAAAAAAAATCATCAGTCCTTTAGAAATTGCTTTAATATTATATGGAATTTAGATTAATTCAAGACTGATGATGAAAACTCACCTGATCTTTGCTAAACTTGAGATTTCCCGAACGAGTGGTTCGTGGCGCACCCGAGCGCGTAGCTCAGGCGTACCCAGGGACGAAGTCCTGGGCGTACTCAGGGATGAGCCCTGAGCGTGGTCCCAAACACGTAGTTTTGGGCGACCTCGAGAGCGGGTTCTCGAGCGTAGCTGGATACGAGAATTCCAGGTAGCGTAGGATTGGATTTCTCTTTTTCTTTTTCTTCTTCCTTCTTTTGGTTTTATTTGGAGTTGGTTCTTTTTGCCTTGGAGTTTTGCTTAAGAAAGATCCGTAAGACCTCTAACCAGTTGTGCAGAAATATTCTCACCCTAATTCAGTGCTGTTAGCAGATAAGTCATTCTAAATTCTGTAACTCACCATAAATTTCTTCTCTTTAAATATGATTGCTAAACAGACTGAAAAATTTAGGAAGTCTGGCCGCTATCCTTTTAGAGAAAGGGTGTGGGTAGAAATGTTTAACCGTTGCAACTGAAACAAATCGCCTTGCTTCTGTAGGATGGATGAGAGTCCGCGAAACGAGTAAGAATTGGGATTAAGGTTGGGTCCTCCTCAGCCCGTACCTGAGAGAACAACCACAGAAGATCCACCCAGAACCACTGAAGAGCAACGACCTCCAGCAATTGAACCAGGCCTTGACCAATCCTCATCTGCTTGACCTGCAGATCCCTTAAGAGTAATGGGGGAGGTTCTCAGATTCTTGGAAAATTCCAGAAAAGAGTCCTAGGAGAGTCAGAATCACTTTATGGAATCCCTTCTCAACAATGTAGCAGCACCTCGTCCTCCAGCTGCTCCAGGGGTCAGTCTTGCAGATCTTCTTCAAACTCGACCTCCTACTTTTGCAAAAGCCGCCGATCCTTTGGATGCTAGCGATTGGCTGGGTGAGATAAGGAAAAAAAAAGCTAGATACAGTGGGATGTTCCAATGAAGAGAAATTAGGATACACCACTCACCAATTAACTGGACCAGCAGCTGAGTGGTGGCTCACTTATACCCGCAATAGAGTTAGTGCACAGCCTATCACTTGGGAGGAATTCAAGCAAAGGTTTACTGAAACCCATGTCCCTACAGGGAGATTAGAGTTGAAGAGGAAAGAGTTTAGAGCCTTAACCCAGGGGAACAAGAAGATGATTGATTACCTCAGGCCATTTAATGATCTTTCCCGCTATGCCACTGAGGATGGGAGCACTGAGAAAAAGAAGATAGACAGATTTAAAGAGAGCAACACATTCATTTGTTTCTCAGAGATTGTTGGAAGAGAATAAGTTGCCGCCTAAACCCTTAATTAAACCTATGGTGATGAGTACACCTAAAGGCATAATAGAGGTATCATTCTTGAGGAAACACCAAGCTATTATCATTTATAACACCAAGTTCCTAGTTGACCTCTATGTCATAGATTTGAGTGGCTTGGATATGATACTAGGCATGGATTGATTATCAATGCATGGAGTGAACATAGACTATGAAAATAAGAGTGCTACCATTAGAAGACTTGGTGGAAATAGAATGATGTATGTGGGCACTAGAACGATTCAATAGCCAACCATTCCTAGTTTAGCTAGCATGAAAAAGAAGGAACTTCAGGATATACCCGTAGTAAAAGAATTCCCAGATGTTTTTTTTCGGCAGAGTTATCAGGAATATCGCCTAATAGAAAAAAATCGAATGGGCCATAGATGTGATTCTAGGCACAGCCTCTATTTCAAAAAAAAAAGAGGAGGCCATATAGAATGAATCCACCTAAGATAGCTGAATTAAAGAAGCAGTCAGATGATTTTCAAGCAAAAGGATTTATCAGAGAAAGCACTTCACCATGGGGGGCCCAGTGCTATTTGTAGAAAAGAAGGATGGCAATCAAAGGCTATGCGCAGACTATAGGGAGTTTAATGGTGTCACCATTAAAAATAAATATCCTCTTCCTTGATAGATGATTTAGTTGATTAACTGAGAGGAGCGAAGGTATTCTCAAGAATAGACCTGAGATCAGGATATCAACAGACTAAAATCAAGCCTTCGGATATTGAGAAGACAGCTTTTGTCTCCAGATATGGACATCATGAGTACACCGTTATTCCTTTTGGGTTAACCAATGCCCCAGCTGTCTCCATGAATCCTATGGATAAACTCTTCATGAAATATCTTGATGAGTTCGAAGTGGTCTTTATTGAGGATATTCTGATATATTCCAAAAGTGTGGAAGAGCATGAACGTCATCTTACCATTGACTTAGGAATTCTTAGAGAGCATCAGCTGTTTGCTAAGTTCAGTAAATGTGCCTGTTGGTTGGACCAAGTATCCTTCTTAGGCCATATTATCTCAGGAAGAGGGATTGAAGTTGACCCTGCTAAAATCGAAGCTGTAACCACTTGGAGTCAACCCACTAGTGTGAAGGGTAGCTGTAGTTTTCTGGGATTTGCCGGATGCTACCATAGATTTATAAAGGATTTTTCACATATTTCCAGTCCCCTCCCTAAGCTCTTAAGAAAAGAAACTCCTTTTGTATGGACTGAAAATTGTGAACGGAGTTTCCAGACTTTAAAACAAAGGTTAACTATAGCACCTATCTTAGCATTGCCAGAAGATGGAGTAGATTATGTGGTATATTGTGATGCATCCAAACATGGGCTAGGAAGTGTGATGATGCAAAATGAAAGAGTTATTGCGTATGCATCTAGACAATTGAGACCCCATGAGTTAAACTACCCTAACCATGATTTAGAACGCGGAGCGGTAGTTTTTGCATTGAAGATATGGAGAAATTACCTATATGGATCTAAATGTACCTTGTTTAGTGATCACCCAAAGTCTTAAGTACATCTTCACCCAGAAGGAATTGAATATGAGGCAAAGGAGATGGCTTGAATTGATTAAAGATTATGACCTCACTATCAATTACCACCCTGGAAAAGCCAAGGCAGTAGCAGATGCCCTTAGTCGAAAAGTTAAGTGCCACCAGGCCACACTTGAGAATCCTATTTTAGAGATTACACAAGCCTTAGCCAAAACGAGAATAGAAGTTTGAGCATCTACTGCTCCGGCTACTATAGCAGCCATGACATTTCACCCGACTCTGTTAGATCCGATTAGAGAAAAGCAAAAGTTGGATTCATTTATCCGGGAAGAGATCGGAAGAATCAAAGAAAGACAACCATTAGAGTTCCACTTAGATGACCAAGAGACCTTGTGGAGGCAAAATCGGATTTGTGTACCAAAAGATGATTCGGGAGGCTCATGATACTCCTATACCATTCATTCCAGAGGAACCAAAATGTACCGAGATTTAGAAGAAAATTTCTGGTGGGCTAACCTGAAAAGAGAAATAACCTTATATGTTAGCCCGTGTGATTCTTACCAGAAGATTAAAGCAGAACACCAACGACCAGCAGGACTACTAAAACCATTAGAAATTCCGGAATGGAAGTGAGAAGATATAAGTATAGATTTTATTACTGGTCTACCTGCCAGCCTTAAGAAGAAAGATGCTATTTGGATTGTAATAGACCATCTGACAAAATTGGCTCATTTTATTGCCATCAATCAAAAGTATTCGGCGGATAGATTGGCAGAATTAGTTGTAGAACAATTTGTTTCTCAGCATGGGATACCTAAGACTATCACTTTAGATCGAGGATCAGTTCTCACTTCTGGATTTCGGCAAAGCTTAAACAAAACATTAGGCATCCAGCTTAATTTTAGCATGGCTTATCATTCCCAGAAAGAGTGAATCAAATTCTTGAAGATATGTTGAGAGCGGGTGTTTGGAATTTTGGAAGGATTATGGGATAAATATTTACCACTAGTGGAATTTGTATATAATAATAGCTATCAATCAAGTATCCAGATGGCACCATAGGAGGCATTGTATGGACGGAAGTGTGGATCCCCTGTGTGATGGTATGAAATAGAAGAAAAGCCATTAATGGGATCAGAGTTGGTAAGGGAATATGATAGAAAAGATTAAGGTCATCAAGGAGAGACTCCAAATAGCTCAAAGCAGACAAAAGAGCTATGCAGATCAACGTAGATGAGATTTACATTTTTAAGTTGGAGATTACATTTATCTGAAGATCTCACCTCTGCAAGGAGTTCACCGATTTGGAGAAGGAAAATTAATTCCCCGATACATATAGCCTTTTCGGTTTATGCAGCAAAAAGGAACTCTAACCTATCAATTAGAACTCCCTACCCAGCTATCTAGAATACATAATGTCTTCCATGTCTCTCAACTTCGGAAATGTCTACGTAAACGTTCTCAACACATCACTGATTTGAATATACCCCTCTAAGTAGATCTGACGTATGAGGAATGTCCAGTGAAAATTCTAGAAACGGAGGACCGAAGGCTGAGAAATCGGAATCTTCGTTTTTGTAAAGTGTTGTGGAAGAATCATTCGATCCGTAAAACTACATGGGAGAAAGACGAGGAATTTCGTGAGGCCTACCCTAACCTATTCAAGAAAAGACCCGATTTCGCGGACGAAATCTCCTAAAGGGGGGAAGGCTGAAAGAACCCTAAATCTAATACCCTAGCTAAGTAAGTAATTAGCGGGTAATTAAATTAATTATTGTACTTCATCAAGCATTATAACAATTAAGATTACAACCAAATTGCATTTCTGGTATTGCATTTACAATAGCAAATCACATTACTTTCATTACAAGCATATTTTACAAATTAGAAAAGGGAACTCCTTCGGCGAGATCTTCAGCATAGAAGTTGAAGCTCGTCTTGTATCCTTTGCCTGCAAAAGGAAATTTCATTAATACCTCAAACCGAATATATATTTATGTAATTAGGAAATGCAACAATTTAACAATCCAAGGGAGAATAAGTAAATAAATTAAGGAAAGATTGCCGTCAGTGCCCTTGGGCTATTAGGGCCATTTCGAGAACGTCTTAGAGACTCCCCAGACCGTTCCAAGCCGGTCGGCACCTCTCGTCTCTGTGGGCATCATCATTCGGCAAATTTTAAGAAAAGGCCCACAACACTTACCTCAGCCCGAAGCCCTCATTTTATTCATTCATTTCAGCCACAACCCAACATATAATTCTTAGCCCACAAGTGAGATGCATTCATTTCAGCCCAATCTCAGCCCAGCATATAAGCATTCAGCCCACAAAAAGCCCACAAATACAGTCGTTGCATTTTCAGCCCATAAGCCCACATATGTTTTCCAGCCAGCCCATCTCAGAACAACAGTGCCCAGCACATCCTTAAGGCTGAAGCACCCTCGGCACAGGAGACCGAAGAGGATAAGGGCAAAGCAGCCAGCTGCGGCCAGATAACACAGCGCCAGCAGGGAGAGGCCAGAAAATATCTCCCCCGAGACTCAAAACCAGTCTCCATACTCTGCATTCTCACAGCCTCATACAAGATAAACACAGCCAACACACACACTGTTCACAGCCGAGAGCCAGCCCCATACTCTGCATTTGCCACAAGCCATCGCAAGGATAAGCACAACCAAATAGCAGACATTCCACAGCCAGGAACCATCCCCAAAGCTCATTCCTCAATCCAAACCATAGAATAGCACCTTCGGCCAGAGGCCAGAAGGTGGGATTAGAGCTCACGGTGGTGAACGGTGAGAAGAAGCCGAAGACGGAGGAGCACTACGGCAAGGACAAGCCGAGCCAGCAAAGACAAGAGACGCAAGGGGCAAGTCAACGGGGACCACAACGAGGCAAGGACTTCCACATCGGCAAAAAGAGGAAAACCACATCTTCTTCCCCGACAGCGACAACGTGGAACCACCCCTGCGGTCCCCATCAACTTTCCTTCGTCAGCCCAGACAGCCCAACAAGTAGGTTCCTGCCTTCCCTTGTTGCCATTTCTTTCTTCTTTGGGTAGCCAGCCGAACCAACCACATGGGAAAAGAAGCCTCTAGTCACCATTGCCACCATAACAACCGGCGACCAGCCTCAAAGCCTGAGCATGCCCTAGAGTGAAGGTAGCCAAAGAGATAGCAATCCCCAACATCCAGTACCACTACCCAAAACCTTAAGGTCGGCCGTCGATTGCAATGGCATAGAACAAGTAGTAGGAGAATAAACTAGTAAATAAAGTGCCTGCAAATATTTAGAACGAAGAAAGCTAGCACCGTGAACATCTCAAGGCGTGGGTGCCGTCATCCGACCCCAGCTCGGAAGCCGATGCGGCCAAGTGCCATGGAGCCCCAAGCCACCGCAAGGCCCGCTTCCAAACCCGGCGAGTCCCGGCTCCGATCTAGCCACAGGAGCACCGAGTAGACGCAGCTCCACCATGGGAGAGTCGATCTAGGCCGGATCCGCTCGGATCCGAACCGGAGAAGGAGCACCATGGCCGGGTAGAGAGTGAGAGAGGGGAGCCGAAGAATATAGTAGAGGAAGCTGTGAGGAGGAGCAGTGAGCCGGCGCGGCGATAAGAGGCGGCGGCGAGGAGGCGCAGCGAGGCGGCGCGGCGAGGAAGCGGCATGGGAGTGAGAGGCGGCGCAGTGTAGAGAGGAGGAGAGGCGGCGAGGCGTCGGGGAGGCGCGGTGAAGAAGGGAGCCGAGCAAGAGGAGAAGGCGCCGGGGAGGCGCAGTGAAGAGGAGGCGATGGGGAGTAGCGACGAGGAGGCGTGAGAGGCGGCGGTGAATAAAAGGAGAGGAAGGGGCAGAGAGGCACCGGTAGAGAATGAAGAGGCGAGGCGACGGCAGAAATGAGGAGAGGATGCATCGGGGGAAAAAAGAGAGAGAGGGAGGCGTCGGTGAGAAGCAGTGAAGAGGAGGCGAGGAGCCACGGTGGCCCGAAGCCAGTGAGCTGCTGCGCGCGAGTATAGGGCCGCAAGATCCCGTAAAATACCAGTAGATTAGATTTTAGCAAAATAACTCTAGTATTCCCTTATAGCATTCCCTGTAATTAATTAAAAATAAACCTGACTAATACCTCTGTAAATATGCTTAGAGAAGCCGCGCAATTAGAAATAATTGTAGAATGGGGAAGGGAATTATTTCTCCATTTAATCCCTTTCTAAAATTAGTAGCTATAAACATTTATTTCAAGTTAGCGTTAATTCTGCAGAACTCGAGCAATTACCAAGCGGGAGAACAAAGTTGATTTCTAGCAGTTCTGAATTACCCTCGTATCAGGCAAGCTCATTCTTCGACCATGCACGTAGTTATGTTAAAAATATGTGTATTTCCAGCAATAGTATGAATTCTATTTAAATGCATGAAAACCATTGTTTTTAAAAAGAAATCAGAGTACGATGATGTTATGATGAGTAAGATGAGAAAAGAAAAGAGGAGAAAAAGAAAGAGAGGAAAAAAAATGAAATGCTCAGTTGTGGTACTGCTGAGATGAGCAGCAGGCCCACAAGCAGGGATGTATTTGGTGGGTAAAGAGGTTCAGGGAAAGGATGCAGAGAGGCTAGGCGGACCTCTTTACATAGGGCTATGATGTAAGGACTTACCCCGTTTTCACTCGGATAGGGGACCGTATTTACCGTGCCAACCAATTTTCCGTTTTGGACGGGCGGAAAATAGTATCCTATTACGTTAATCCAATCCACCACATTGGGTAAGTAATTAGGTGTGAGTAAGAGATGGATGAAGCTCAGAACCAGTAACGCAAGTCTGGAAGTGAGTAAGTCCCAGACGCTATATGCGTTAAGTGGAGTGTTGGGCCGGGAGCCGGTCCAACCAAACACTATTGGAAGTCGGTGGAGCCCAAGTGAGCGACTTGGTACACCGATGGATAATAGTGGGCTGGTGGATATATTAACGTAAGCGGAGAAAAGTTCTGTACTCTGAACTGGATTCCATACCTAAGGCAGTGTGGAAGAACCTAGCTCAGAAGGTTCAGAGCAGCTTTGGGTACAGTGGTACAAGCCTGCGCAGTGCTGATAAAATCATGAATTCATGCCAGTTCACTGGAATGTGGACTACGGTGATCGCTAGGGATCGTACCTTACTGGGTGAAAAATAGAAATTATTGGAGAATTAAAAATGCAAGAATAAATATTTTCATAGTTTAATTTCAGAATAAAGGAGGCTAGAATTTGGACTAAGGACATGAGATCATATCAGTGCATTTATTGCTATTATGCTTGCTGAGTACCGTGGTACTCACCCTTGCTATTAATCTCCTTTGTTAGACCCTAGTCCGCTCGAGGAAGTATACGAGCAGGATGAAGGGGAGGCAGGTGGCGCTGAGTCGACCGGAGAAGAGGAGGGAGATTACGAGGATCCCGGTGAGGTGGACCCCGTATACTTCAGCTGGGACGACTAGAAGGCCCAGTGGAGTGGGCGGAGAAGCCCTGGGGTACCAGTCTTACTTTTGCTATAAGTGGCACTTTTGTAATACCAGACTGTAGGCCATGTGGCCGTTGCTGTAATAAAATCTGCAGTATCTATGTTATTGTTCCGATGCGCAACTCTGGTAAAGGATTACCATTTGCCGGAGCAGTGTTCTACTGATCAGGCAAATAGTAAGCCGTTTGTCCCATGCGGTTATCCGGCCCTGAGAGGATAATAATGCGTGGGGCGTCACAGGTGGTATCAGAGCAATAAGATAGGGCCACGCTAATAACGTAGAGGCTGTAGATAGGATTAAGTGGACCTTCACACTTGCTATATTGCACTAAGTTTTATTTAATTCTTATCTTACTGTCGATTTCTGTTCTGTTCTACTTCAAAAGTATTATGTTAAAAATCTTCTCTGTCTTAGAGTATATTTATATATTTAAGCTAACATAGAACCCATACTTTCGGTTGTAGTGGATATTCTATGTGTATATCTTGTAATGTCATTTAATCCGCACTGTTCTTGCTTAATTGAATATTGTGGAACCTGGTAAGATAGTCATGCAACATAGGGCAGGTTGTTTGAAACCTAGAAGAGGGTAATTATTCTAAGGCAGTAGTTGTGCCAGGGTTAGTGGCATGTAGATAGAATTCTGGCAAGGTTGATTCCCTATCTCTGGACAGGGATACACCATGTCCATAGTTTTCTTTTCCATTCCCTTCTATTTTAAGAAAAAAAAAATCATCAGTCCTTTAGAAATTGCTTTAATATTATATGGAATTTAGATTAATTCAAGACTGATGATGAAAACTCACCTGATCTTTGCTAAACTTGAGATTTCCCGAACGAGTGGTTCGTGGCGCACCCGAGCGCGTAGCTCAGGCGTACCCAGGGACGAAGTCCTGGGCGTACTCAGGGATGAGCCCTGAGCGTGGTCCCAAACACGTAGTTTTGGGCGACCTCGAGAGCGGGTTCTCGAGCGTAGCTGGATACGAGAATTCCAGGTAGCGTAGGATTGGATTTCTCTTTTTCTTTTTCTTCTTCCTTCTTTTGGTTTTATTTGGAGTTGGTTCTTTTTGCCTTGGAGTTTTGCTTAAGAAAGATCCGTAAGACCTCTAACCAGTTGTGCAGAAATATTCTCACCCTAATTCAGTGCTGTTAGTAGATAAGTCATTCTAAATTCTGTAACTCACCATAAATTTCTTCTCTTTAAATATGATTGCTAAACAGACTGAAAAATTTAGGAAGTCTGGCCGCTATCCTTTTAGAGAAAGGGTGTGGGTAGAAATGTTTAACCGTTGCAACTGAAACAAATCGCCTTGCTTCTGTAGGATGGATGAGAGTCCGCGAAACGAGTAAGAATTGGGATTAAGGTTGGGTCCTCCTCAGCCCGTACCTGAGAGAACAACCACAGAAGATCCACCCAGAACCACTGAAGAGCAACGACCTCCAGCAATTGAACCAGGCCTTGACCAATCCTCATCTGCTTGACCTGCAGATCCCTTAAGAGTAATGGGGGAGGTTCTCAGATTCTTGGAAAATTCCAGAAAAGAGTCCTAGGAGAGTCAGAATCACTTTATGGAATCCCTTCTCAACAATGTAGCAGCACCTCGTCCTCCAGCTGCTCCAGGGGTCAGTCTTGCAGATCTTCTTCAAACTCGACCTCCTACTTTTGCAAAAGCCGCCGATCCTTTGGATGCTAGCGATTGGCTGGGTGAGATAAGGAAAAAAAAAGCTAGATACAGTGGGATGTTCCAATGAAGAGAAATTAGGATACACCACTCACCAATTAACTGGACCAGCAGCTGAGTGGTGGCTCACTTATACCCGCAATAGAGTTAGTGCACAGCCTATCACTTGGGAGGAATTCAAGCAAAGGTTTACTGAAACCCATGTCCCTACAGGGAGATTAGAGTTGAAGAGGAAAGAGTTTAGAGCCTTAACCCAGGGGAACAAGAAGATGATTGATTACCTCAGGCCATTTAATGATCTTTCCCGCTATGCCACTGAGGATGGGAGCACTGAGAAAAAGAAGATAGACAGATTTAAAGAGAGCAACACATTCATTTGTTTCTCAGAGATTGTTGGAAGAGAATAAGTTGCCGCCTAAACCCTTAATTAAACCTATGGTGATGAGTACACCTAAAGGCATAATAGAGGTATCATTCTTGAGGAAACACCAAGCTATTATCATTTATAACACCAAGTTCCTAGTTGACCTCTATGTCATAGATTTGAGTGGCTTGGATATGATACTAGGCATGGATTGATTATCAATGCATGGAGTGAACATAGACTATGAAAATAAGAGTGCTACCATTAGAAGACTTGGTGGAAATAGAATGATGTATGTGGGCACTAGAACGATTCAATAGCCAACCATTCCTAGTTTAGCTAGCATGAAAAAGAAGGAACTTCAGGATATACCCGTAGTAAAAGAATTCCCAGATGTTTTTTTTCGGCAGAGTTATCAGGAATATCGCCTAATAGAAAAAAATCGAATGGGCCATAGATGTGATTCTAGGCACAGCCTCTATTTCAAAAAAAAAAGAGGAGGCCATATAGAATGAATCCACCTAAGATAGCTGAATTAAAGAAGCAGTCAGATGATTTTCAAGCAAAAGGATTTATCAGAGAAAGCACTTCACCATGGGGGGCCCAGTGCTATTTGTAGAAAAGAAGGATGGCAATCAAAGGCTATGCGCAGACTATAGGGAGTTTAATGGTGTCACCATTAAAAATAAATATCCTCTTCCTTGATAGATGATTTAGTTGATTAACTGAGAGGAGCGAAGGTATTCTCAAGAATAGACCTGAGATCAGGATATCAACAGACTAAAATCAAGCCTTCGGATATTGAGAAGACAGCTTTTGTCTCCAGATATGGACATCATGAGTACACCGTTATTCCTTTTGGGTTAACCAATGCCCCAGCTGTCTCCATGAATCCTATGGATAAACTCTTCATGAAATATCTTGATGAGTTCGAAGTGGTCTTTATTGAGGATATTCTGATATATTCCAAAAGTGTGGAAGAGCATGAACGTCATCTTACCATTGACTTAGGAATTCTTAGAGAGCATCAGCTGTTTGCTAAGTTCAGTAAATGTGCCTGTTGGTTGGACCAAGTATCCTTCTTAGGCCATATTATCTCAGGAAGAGGGATTGAAGTTGACCCTGCTAAAATCGAAGCTGTAACCACTTGGAGTCAACCCACTAGTGTGAAGGGTAGCTGTAGTTTTCTGGGATTTGCCGGATGCTACCATAGATTTATAAAGGATTTTTCACATATTTCCAGTCCCCTCCCTAAGCTCTTAAGAAAAGAAACTCCTTTTGTATGGACTGAAAATTGTGAACGGAGTTTCCAGACTTTAAAACAAAGGTTAACTATAGCACCTATCTTAGCATTGCCAGAAGATGGAGTAGATTATGTGGTATATTGTGATGCATCCAAACATGGGCTAGGAAGTGTGATGATGCAAAATGAAAGAGTTATTGCGTATGCATCTAGACAATTGAGACCCCATGAGTTAAACTACCCTAACCATGATTTAGAACGCGGAGCGGTAGTTTTTGCATTGAAGATATGGAGAAATTACCTATATGGATCTAAATGTACCTTGTTTAGTGATCACCCAAAGTCTTAAGTACATCTTCACCCAGAAGGAATTGAATATGAGGCAAAGGAGATGGCTTGAATTGATTAAAGATTATGACCTCACTATCAATTACCACCCTGGAAAAGCCAAGGCAGTAGCAGATGCCCTTAGTCGAAAAGTTAAGTGCCACCAGGCCACACTTGAGAATCCTATTTTAGAGATTACACAAGCCTTAGCCAAAACGAGAATAGAAGTTTGAGCATCTACTGCTCCGGCTACTATAGCAGCCATGACATTTCACCCGACTCTGTTAGATCCGATTAGAGAAAAGCAAAAGTTGGATTCATTTATCCGGGAAGAGATCGGAAGAATCAAAGAAAGACAACCATTAGAGTTCCACTTAGATGACCAAGAGACCTTGTGGAGGCAAAATCGGATTTGTGTACCAAAAGATGATTCGGGAGGCTCATGATACTCCTATACCATTCATTCCAGAGGAACCAAAATGTACCGAGATTTAGAAGAAAATTTCTGGTGGGCTAACCTGAAAAGAGAAATAACCTTATATGTTAGCCCGTGTGATTCTTACCAGAAGATTAAAGCAGAACACCAACGACCAGCAGGACTACTAAAACCATTAGAAATTCCGGAATGGAAGTGAGAAGATATAAGTATAGATTTTATTACTGGTCTACCTGCCAGCCTTAAGAAGAAAGATGCTATTTGGATTGTAATAGACCATCTGACAAAATTGGCTCATTTTATTGCCATCAATCAAAAGTATTCGGCGGATAGATTGGCAGAATTAGTTGTAGAACAATTTGTTTCTCAGCATGGGATACCTAAGACTATCACTTTAGATCGAGGATCAGTTCTCACTTCTGGATTTCGGCAAAGCTTAAACAAAACATTAGGCATCCAGCTTAATTTTAGCATGGCTTATCATTCCCAGAAAGAGTGAATCAAATTCTTGAAGATATGTTGAGAGCGGGTGTTTGGAATTTTGGAAGGATTATGGGATAAATATTTACCACTAGTGGAATTTGTATATAATAATAGCTATCAATCAAGTATCCAGATGGCACCATAGGAGGCATTGTATGGACGGAAGTGTGGATCCCCTGTGTGATGGTATGAAATAGAAGAAAAGCCATTAATGGGATCAGAGTTGGTAAGGGAATATGATAGAAAAGATTAAGGTCATCAAGGAGAGACTCCAAATAGCTCAAAGCAGACAAAAGAGCTATGCAGATCAACGTAGATGAGATTTACATTTTTAAGTTGGAGATTACATTTATCTGAAGATCTCACCTCTGCAAGGAGTTCACCGATTTGGAGAAGGAAAATTAATTCCCCGATACATATAGCCTTTTCGGTTTATGCAGCAAAAAGGAACTCTAACCTATCAATTAGAACTCCCTACCCAGCTATCTAGAATACATAATGTCTTCCATGTCTCTCAACTTCGGAAATGTCTACGTAAACGTTCTCAACACATCACTGATTTGAATATACCCCTCTAAGTAGATCTGACGTATGAGGAATGTCCAGTGAAAATTCTAGAAACGGAGGACCGAAGGCTGAGAAATCGGAATCTTCGTTTTTGTAAAGTGTTGTGGAAGAATCATTCGATCCGTAAAACTACATGGGAGAAAGACGAGGAATTTCGTGAGGCCTACCCTAACCTATTCAAGAAAAGACCCGATTTCGCGGACGAAATCTCCTAAAGGGGGGAAGGCTGAAAGAACCCTAAATCTAATACCCTAGCTAAGTAAGTAATTAGCGGGTAATTAAATTAATTATTGTACTTCATCAAGCATTATAACAATTAAGATTACAACCAAATTGCATTTCTGGTATTGCATTTACAATAGCAAATCACATTACTTTCATTACAAGCATATTTTACAAATTAGAAAAGGGAACTCCTTCGGCGAGATCTTCAGCATAGAAGTTGAAGCTCGTCTTGTATCCTTTGCCTGCAAAAGGAAATTTCATTAATACCTCAAACCGAATATATATTTATGTAATTAGGAAATGCAACAATTTAACAATCCAAGGGAGAATAAGTAAATAAATTAAGGAAAGATTGCCGTCAGTGCCCTTGGGCTATTAGGGCCATTTCGAGAACGTCTTAGAGACTCCCCAGACCGTTCCAAGCCGGTCGGCACCTCTCGTCTCTGTGGGCATCATCATTCGGCAAATTTTAAGAAAAGGCCCACAACACTTACCTCAGTCCGAAGCCCTCATTTTATTCATTCATTTCAGCCACAACCCAACATATAATTCTTAGCCCACAAGTGAGATGCATTCATTTCAGCCCAATCTCAGCCCAGCATATAAGCATTCAGCCCACAAAAAGCCCACAAATACAGTCGTTGCATTTTCAGCCCATAAGCCCACATATGTTTTCCAGCCAGCCCATCTCAGAACAACAGTGCCCAGCACATCCTTAAGGCTGAAGCACCCTCGGCACAGGAGACCGAAGAGGATAAGGGCAAAGCAGCCAGCTGCGGCCAGATAACACAGCGCCAGCAGGGAGAGGCCAGAAAATATCTCCCCCGAGACTCAAAACCAGTCTCCATACTCTGCATTCTCACAGCCTCATACAAGATAAACACAGCCAACACACACACTGTTCACAGCCGAGAGCCAGCCCCATACTCTGCATTTGCCACAAGCCATCGCAAGGATAAGCACAACCAAATAGCAGACATTCCACAGCCAGGAACCATCCCCAAAGCTCATTCCTCAATCCAAACCATAGAATAGCACCTTCGGCCAGAGGCCAGAAGGTGGGATTAGAGCTCACGGTGGTGAACGGTGAGAAGAAGCCGAAGACGGAGGAGCACTACGGCAAGGACAAGCCGAGCCAGCAAAGACAAGAGACGCAAGGGGCAAGTCAACGGGGACCACAACGAGGCAAGGACTTCCACATCGGCAAAAAGAGGAAAACCACATCTTCTTCCCCGACAGCGACAACGTGGAACCACCCCTGCGGTCCCCATCAACTTTCCTTCGTCAGCCCAGACAGCCCAACAAGTAGGTTCCTGCCTTCCCTTGTTGCCATTTCTTTCTTCTTTGGGTAGCCAGCCGAACCAACCACATGGGAAAAGAAGCCTCTAGTCACCATTGCCACCATAACAACCGGCGACCAGCCTCAAAGCCTGAGCATGCCCTAGAGTGAAGGTAGCCAAAGAGATAGCAATCCCCAACATCCAGTACCACTACCCAAAACCTTAAGGTCGGCCGTCGATTGCAATGGCATAGAACAAGTAGTAGGAGAATAAACTAGTAAATAAAGTGCCTGCAAATATTTAGAACGAAGAAAGCTAGCACCGTGAACATCTCAAGGCGTGGGTGCCGTCATCCGACCCCAGCTCGGAAGCCGATGCGGCCAAGTGCCATGGAGCCCCAAGCCACCGCAAGGCCCGCTTCCAAACCCGGCGAGTCCCGGCTCCGATCTAGCCACAGGAGCACCGAGTAGACGCAGCTCCACCATGGGAGAGTCGATCTAGGCCGGATCCGCTCGGATCCGAACCGGAGAAGGAGCACCATGGCCGGGTAGAGAGTGAGAGAGGGGAGCCGAAGAATATAGTAGAGGAAGCTGTGAGGAGGAGCAGTGAGCCGGCGCGGCGATAAGAGGCGGCGGCGAGGAGGCGCAGCGAGGCGGCGCGGCGAGGAAGCGGCATGGGAGTGAGAGGCGGCGCAGTGTAGAGAGGAGGAGAGGCGGCGAGGCGTCGGGGAGGCGCGGTGAAGAAGGGAGCCGAGCAAGAGGAGAAGGCGCCGGGGAGGCGCAGTGAAGAGGAGGCGATGGGGAGTAGCGACGAGGAGGCGTGAGAGGCGGCGGTGAATAAAAGGAGAGGAAGGGGCAGAGAGGCACCGGTAGAGAATGAAGAGGCGAGGCGACGGCAGAAATGAGGAGAGGATGCATCGGGGGAAAAAAGAGAGAGAGGGAGGCGTCGGTGAGAAGCAGTGAAGAGGAGGCGAGGAGCCACGGTGGCCCGAAGCCAGTGAGCTGCTGCGCGCGAGTATAGGGCCGCAAGATCCCGTAAAATACCAGTAGATTAGATTTTAGCAAAATAACTCTAGTATTCCCTTATAGCATTCCCTGTAATTAATTAAAAATAAACCTGACTAATACCTCTGTAAATATGCTTAGAGAAGCCGCGCAATTAGAAATAATTGTAGAATGGGGAAGGGAATTATTTCTCCATTTAATCCCTTTCTAAAATTAGTAGCTATAAACATTTATTTCAAGTTAGCGTTAATTCTGCAGAACTCGAGCAATTACCAAGCGGGAGAACAAAGTTGATTTCTAGCAGTTCTGAATTACCCTCGTATCAGGCAAGCTCATTCTTCGACCATGCACGTAGTTATGTTAAAAATATGTGTATTTCCAGCAATAGTATGAATTCTATTTAAATGCATGAAAACCATTGTTTTTAAAAAGAAATCAGAGTACGATGATGTTATGATGAGTAAGATGAGAAAAGAAAAGAGGAGAAAAAGAAAGAGAGGAAAAAAAATGAAATGCTCAGTTGTGGTACTGCTGAGATGAGCAGCAGGCCCACAAGCAGGGATGTATTTGGTGGGTAAAGAGGTTCAGGGAAAGGATGCAGAGAGGCTAGGCGGACCTCTTTACATAGGGCTATGATGTAAGGACTTACCCCGTTTTCACTCGGATAGGGGACCGTATTTACCGTGCCAACCAATTTTCCGTTTTGGACGGGCGGAAAATAGTATCCTATTACGTTAATCCAATCCACCACATTGGGTAAGTAATTAGGTGTGAGTAAGAGATGGATGAAGCTCAGAACCAGTAACGCAAGTCTGGAAGTGAGTAAGTCCCAGACGCTATATGCGTTAAGTGGAGTGTTGGGCCGGGAGCCGGTCCAACCAAACACTATTGGAAGTCGGTGGAGCCCAAGTGAGCGACTTGGTACACCGATGGATAATAGTGGGCTGGTGGATATATTAACGTAAGCGGAGAAAAGTTCTGTACTCTGAACTGGATTCCATACCTAAGGCAGTGTAGAAGAACCTAGCTCAGAAGGTTCAGAGCAGCTTTGGGTACAGTGGTACAAGCCTGCGCAGTGCTGATAAAATCATGAATTCATGCCAGTTCACTGGAATGTGGACTACGGTGATCGCTAGGGATCGTACCTTACTGGGTGAAAAATAGAAATTATTGGAGAATTAAAAATGCAAGAATAAATATTTTCATAGTTTAATTTCAGAATAAAGGAGGCTAGAATTTGGACTAAGGACATGAGATCATATCAGTGCATTTATTGCTATTATGCTTGCTGAGTACCGTGGTACTCACCCTTGCTATTAATCTCCTTTGTTAGACCCTAGTCCGCTCGAGGAAGTATACGAGCAGGATGAAGGGGAGGCAGGTGGCGCTGAGTCGACCGGAGAAGAGGAGGGAGATTACGAGGATCCCGGTGAGGTGGACCCCGTATACTTCAGCTGGGACGACTAGAAGGCCCAGTGGAGTGGGCGGAGAAGCCCTGGGGTACCAGTCTTACTTTTGCTATAAGTGGCACTTTTGTAATACCAGACTGTAGGCCATGTGGCCGTTGCTGTAATAAAATCTGCAGTATCTATGTTATTGTTCCGATGCGCAACTCTGGTAAAGGATTACCATTTGCCGGAGCAGTGTTCTACTGATCAGGCAAATAGTAAGCCGTTTGTCCCATGCGGTTATCCGGCCCTGAGAGGATAATAATGCGTGGGGCGTCACAATTAACTTCAACCTTTGTTAGGATTTTATCTTATCTTCTTTCTAGAATTTTCCATCTACTTTGAATATTTAGGGCATGTTTCTCCAAGAATTCACTTCTCTGATAATTTGGGGTTGGCTGAGGGAGGCGTTTGGCGGGAAGTTGACTTCCAAAACCCAAAAAGAGAGGATTGGAGACAAAACGACCATGCTAACCCTGGTTTTAATACTTCGATTCTATTTGTTTCTTACTCCTTCTATTTCTACACAAATTTTTGAAATTTCTCTACAAATTGTCGGATGCCATAAATGTTCAAAGCATTTGATACATGATGTTACTGCTGCATCTGGCCCAAATATTAACCTTTCTCATACCGAATCAAAATCTTACGAAAAATTTGACAAGTGCAACAAGATTAGCTGCACTCACAACACAACATTTTGCTTTAAGATTCAAGCATTTGCAAGCTGATAAGCATTTGTATGAACCTGATACTATTCATGGCCTTGCAAGCATCAAATGCTTGCAATATGTTGTTGCTTGTATCAGGAGACTTAAGACTATAAAGCAAATAATTTCACATTGAGCCTTGCTATGGCATACCATATCACTAGACAGTTTCTCACAAGGGGACACTGCTTCCGTTCACTTGTCGTTTTAAAAATATACTTCACTGTTACAACTTCAGAAAGATTCTTACACTAACAAGAATCTTCAGGCTAATACAAACTAGGCATAACCTAATTCATACAATCGTGAACCATCGGGTTAAATACAAGCTAGGATTACACATCCTTCATAGTTCATGAAACCACTAAGCTAGCTCTCGCAACCATCAAGTTCAAGGCAATAGAGTATATCTTGATTAGTGATAGCAAATAGCACAACCATATCAATCGGAGTAACAACATTACTGAAAACCTTTGCCAACCATGAGACATATCATGTACACCATGCATGGTGTTCTAAAATCATAATATGTTGATCCTTGAGGCATCAGCATAAAATTGCAATAATGAAGAGCCAAATGCCAAAAACTTTGTGTTTGCTGCCATCTACCCATTAATTCAGGTAGAGCATTGACCATGTCATATATATACTACCGTCAGGTAATGATGCATCCATGAACATGTTATATCAATTAACATTATATATGTACAAAGAATGAGATTTGCATATGAACTGATGGTACAAAGATGTACAAAGAATGAGCTATGCATATGAACCGATGGTACAAAGAGAACAACTGACTTGTACAAAACTGATGGACAAGTAATAGAAAGCACGAGTAATCACAACGCAAGATGAACCGAATATGGTTGTACTAGGAGCAAGCAGTAGGTGTAATTAATCATGCATTCATGGAAAAAAAATTAACACCAACTACAAAAAAATCATTCATTCCGTCCTAAAAATCCCAGATCTAGACACCAACTATCCCTTTTCCCTCATATAACCACATATTCTTCATCATAGTCGGACCAAAACAAATATAAAATCAGACTTGGGCACAAATATGGGGCTACAACCACTGGAATAACATCGCCGATAGTAGTTGGGATGATTTCATAAATGAGGCTGATCTGAAGAGGATAGTAACATAATTAGGGTTTGGGGAGACGGGTTGCAGCGCCTTACCTGGACGGGAGGAGGTGTGCGGGTGAGGACCGAGGTCATTTAGCTGTTGGTGATCGTCTAGGACTCCAGGTGTCACCGTGGTTGCAGAGGGCATTGCCATAGCTGTGCTCAGGAGCCGCCTCGTGCTCTCCTCAACCATACATGCGGTTCCAGAGCGAATGGGTACGTGCTTGGGGTCGCGGTGGGGAGGCGGTGAGTAAGTGTCGTTCGCGGGTAATTACCACCAACTTTGATGGGCAGTTTTGTTTGGGTTGGACTGCTTCCCATGAGAATCGACCTAGGGTTGCTCCACGTGCGCAGTTTATTTTTAACTCCAGATCCCGCACTACTACAGAAAGCCTAATAGTAGACGCTAAATCACAGACGGTTTTATGAAACCGTCTGTGATGTACACTATTACAGACGGTTTTAATTTGGAGGCCATCTGTGGTATTTGTGGCGGGAAAAAGAAGTATCACAGACGGCTGAACCGTCTGTGATATTCCAATATCACAGACAGTTTTATAATAAAAACCGTCTGTGATATTTCAGATTATCACAGACGGTTTTTGTTATAAAACCGTCTGTGATACTGGAATATCACAGACGGTTTTTAATAAAAAAACCGTTTGTGATAATCTGGAATATCATAGACGGTTTTTTATTAAAAACCGTCTGTGAAACCAGATTATCACAGACGGTTTTATAATAAAAACCGTCTGTGATACGTTTCCCGCCTTGCAATCTCTCAAAATTTCAAATTTTCCCGCTTAAGTCCGAGTATGATTCAGTTTTGAGACACCTTCAGTAAAACGGGCATAACTTTTGCATACGGTGTCCGTTTTCGACGTTCTTGTACTCGTTGGAAAGCTAACGACGAGCCCGATCCAAACAAAACGACCAGCTTGTGCTAGTCGCCCTCCAAGACCCTGAAAATCGGCCATCTTTGGACCTAAACCTGCGTCGCAAGTTTTTGGTGTCTGTTTTTGCCCTTTTTCTTGGTCTTCCTTTCGGAATTTGGATTTTGCTTCAACTACAAAGTTGTAGATCTCATCAAAACCTTTTAAATGAGTATATATAAGCTATATAAAATATTGCTATTTTATCTTTTCAAACTAGTTGTTTATATTGCATCGGTATATAAAATTATGTGCTCTAATTCACAAACGGTTCTATATATAGAACCGTCTGTGATATGCATTCATCACAGGCGGTTCTAGCCAATAGAATCGTCTGTGATAATCTGACCGCTGGGCCCGTCGATCCTCCTCAACCCAATCTTCGTTCCCGCGCCAAAAATTTCGAACTCCCGCCTCTCCCTCCCTCTCCCTCCCCTATAAATATAACCAAACCCAGCCTGTCTCCTCTTCCTTGCTATCCTCCTCCTTGCTATCCTCCTCCTTGCTGTCCTCCTCCTTGCTGTCCTCCTGCTTGCTATTCTCCTCCTCCTGCTATTCTCCTCCTCCTTGCAGACGACGCACAAGTCTACGGGAGACAAGACACCGCAGAAGCAACTAGCTCGTGCCAACCGTGCAGGGGCGAGAAGGCATCCAGCTCATGCGTTGCATCAGGGGCGAGAAGACATAGAAGATATTTGCTTTTTCTCTGTTCTTGTTGTGTAACCTGCTTGTTGTTTTGGGATATTGTAATCTTTTTCTCTGTTCTTGTTGTGTAACCTGCTGTTCTTGTTGTGTAACCTTCTCGTTGTTTTGGGATATTGTAATGGTAGGCTCTAATCTTAATAAAAATGGATGTTTTATGTTTGTGAAATGGATTGAGATGTGAATTGGATGTATACATATACATGTTGATCTGCTTGTTTCAGAGGGCATGGCTAGCATTTCCTGAGGCTAGCCAATAAACAGAAATAGGTTTAGGAGTAGAAGAGAATATCACAGACGATTTTATAATAAAAACCGTCTGTGATTTATAAATATCACAGACGGTTTTTAGTTAAGAACCGTCTGTGATATTTAATATCACAGACGGTTTTTAGTTAAAAACCGTCTGTGATATTAAAATCACAGACGGTTCGAAAACCGTCTGTGATGACCTCGTATTATCACTGACCCATAAATTCAGACGGTTCACAAAACCGTCTGTGATGACGTTTTTGAACCATCTGTGATGGCCTTTTCTGTAGTAGTGCCGCCTTCTCTAAGAATCTTGTTTTTGGGAGCTAAAGGTGTTTAGTTCAGCTTCACAAGCTCCCATTCAAAAGCTGTGATCTGGCTATTCTCTGTTATGTTTCTTTTTTCTAATCTAGGGTGTTTTGTTCCCTTGTATCATCTATGAGGTTGATATATGATATTTGAAATAAATGTATCGGATAGACTAAAACACATCATCTTTCACCGTACAATCAACCTACAAAAGTATATATATATATATATATATATATATATATATATATATATATATATATATATATATATATATATATATATATATATATATATATACGCACACATATATGTGCATATATATATAGGCTAATAATGCACGCAAAAGGACATGCACTGGTCATGCAAGTCAGTGTGCATGCCAATTATGCATGCACGCCACACCAATTAAAGAGGACATGCACACCAATTATGCATGCACGCCAATTGAAGTCATATCTTAGTAGAATAATACTCATCATTGTGCGAACGAAAGAAGAAAAGAAGCAGTTGAAGACACATCATGCAAGCTAACGAAGCCTATGCTATAGACTACATTAAATAAAGAGAAGGAGGCTCCTCCAGCAGATATAAAAGGAGATGCCAGCCAGCCGACGAGGGAGCATCAAGACATCGAGACACCTGAGCAGCCCTGGGCGTTCGGTATTACCGAACCGATCGGTTCGGTTCCTCGGTACCCATACAAATTCGGTTCCTACGAATCTCGGTACCGTTCGGTTCCTGAAAAAACTCGGTACCGAAGAAATTCGGTATCGGTTCTTTCGGTTCGGTTCCGGTATTTACCGAAATTACCGAACAGGGTACATCAACATGTAACATCAAGTTCAATAGCCAATTTTGACATAAATGTAACATGATTTCATATAGAATAAGTGACAAATCATACAGAGAAAAAGCCACAAATACATAATATTTCGGTAGTTCGGTATTTCGGTAAACCGAGGCACCGAACCGAATTTCCTCGGTAAATTCGGTTCCTGAGAACCTGGAACCGAACATGGAACCGAAATTTTCGGTTTCGGTACTTTCGGTTCGGTTCTCGGTAAATTCGGTTCGGTATTCGGTTTTCGGTTTTTTATGCCCACCCCTACACCTGAGCCTGAGAGCATTCAGCAAGCGAGAGCATTTAGCCTTCCAGTAGTATAGCTCTTTAGTCTTTAGTGTAAGAACACCACTATAAGATATCCATCCAGAAGGAAAGTTTGTAATATTTTGAGGGTAAGGTATCTTTCTGTCTTTGTGTTAATTATCGGGATTCACAAAAGGAAAGCCATATGTAAGCTATTCTGTAGAAATGAAGTAGTTCTTTTTAAAAAATCTATTGGTCTTTTTAGTCTGATCATATGAGATGAGGTTTTATACTAGGGGCCCTATTGGAGAAAACTATTCGGTGGTTCTCCGGTGGGCCCTGAGTTTGGCACAACCATTATAGGGCAGAGAGAACATTGTGACCGTAGAGAAGTGTTCCCTTCAGTTGGAACTAGCTAGGGTGACGATAAAAAATTATCTCATATGGTTACGACTAAGAACGTCTAGAAAAATCTTAGCTACTTTTAAAGCAAATTAGCAAGAAATATAAGTACCGAGTATGATTTCTAATCATTGTTGCACGATACGCTGTCTTGTTAGTTTCGTCGACCTACAAGATCCTGATATTAGTTACTATTCATATTTGATCAAGTTACTATTCATGTTTGATCAAGCTACTATTCAAATTTAATTAATACCGTCGTGAAAGAGTAGTGGAATATATATATATATATATATATATATATATATATATATATATATATATATATATAATAGCATTTTCAATCGATTTTTGGTATATGCTTTGTATAGATGATGCTATTGCAGCATATGCGGCTGGAATTATCAAGTCATATGGGATACGTTTTTCCGCCCGCCGCAAAGCGCGGGCTTCCCACTAGTTATTTTGTCTGGATTCGGCAGAAACTAAGCCAGAACGGAAACGTATACAGTGTGGTGGGTGCGTTCTGTTGCACTGTCGTCGTTGCTTGTTCGACTGTTCAACAGGAAGAGCTGGTTCTACTATTTTAAGATATAGTATGTCCTGTATTTCAACCTCCGTTGTAGTCTAGCTGGTTAGGATACTCGGCTCTCACCCGAGAGACCCGGGTTCGAGTCCCGGCAACGGAATCTTTTTGGCTCTCTCTCTCTTTTGCTACTTCTCCACATGCATATGATGCTCTTCATGCCAGTTCATGGTGCTTTGATCCATCCACCCTGGAAAGCAACGTCACAACGCATCACGACCGTCCAATCCGTTTCAAAAGAATGAGAAAAGGATGCCTTGCTTCTTCCCTCCATTTCTCCTTTCCCTCCTCGCCTCAAAAAGCAGCCCCTCCCCCTTCTCCTCCTTCCACACCTGCACAGATGTAGCCACGGTGAGGCTATAAACCTCAGCTCCCGCCATAGGTGCTGCTCCACCGCACGGACAAGCATAGGCACAGGTACCCATGGGCAACGTTGCGTTGGGCGTGCAGCTCCGGCGGCGCCCGGCGGTGGAGGAGCGGCTCACGCAGCCGCACCGCCTCCTCCGGCAGCTGTCCGACGTCGACTCCGGCCGCCTCCGACGTCTCATCCGCTCCGGCGACCTCGCGCCGTGCTTCGACGCCGCCGAGGACGCCGCCGGCCACGCCGAGGAGTGCCCCATCTGCTTCTACGTATGATCAGATCTGCCGCTGCACGCACTCCCTGTTTCGGAGAATTGGCTTATCTGTTCTGAATTCTGATCTTTTCGCTCTGATGGTTCTTTGTTTCCTTGTCCTTGATGCAGTTCTATCCGAGTTTGAATCGATCCAAGTGTTGCGGCAAAGGGATTTGCACTGGTGGGTTCCACTTCCTCTTGATTTCTGTCGTAATTTTGCAAAACCTTGTACTGAAATTCAGAAGTAGTCCTTGCAAAATAATAATAATAATAATAATAACAACAACAACAACAACAACAACATAACTCTGGTACTGTGGTTAATTGGCCATTTAGGCCGAGTGACCTGAGTATAGAGAAACATAGCTCAAATGACATTGTACCCCATATGGCTTAAAAGAATACTTTCGGAAAAAAATGGCATGCCCATATATAAATCAACCAAGAGGCTAAGTGTATCATGTTTGTAACTGCAGACTGCATCTGCGTTAGGAAGTTTGGCGTTTCATGTTTGGCTCAATTTCTGTTCCTCTATATTCATGTTCTTGTATCTGTTTATGCCTGTAAAATATTTCGTGTCTTCAGTTTTCTTCTTGCTTAACGAATGCTGCATCTCAAAGAAGTTTTTCAATATAATTCTTCGAGAAGTTCGCATTAATCGTGTCATGTTTCATTGTCCTGCAGAGTGCTTCTTGCAGCTGATGCCGTCGAGCGCTTCTAAGGCGGTCCAGTATCCTATTTTGCTACTTAGTGTGCAATGCGCATTATAATATATTACGTGTCCCATTAATAACTTATACTAAATTCAAACTCATAGATACTCAATACTTCTTACGCCCGTTTCATATTGAAGAATATTTACCTTGATTGGAGCATTGGACATATAACTAGGTTTCTTTTTCAAAAGTGGTATTCTTGCTTAAAGATAGACGAAACTGTTAAATTCTTGGCTATTGTGCCCCCTCCCGCACGGCAATGCCGCATTTAACCTCCTCCCGCGCGCATTACCAACTTTGGCGAGTGACCGAGGAGCGTGTGAGGAGAGGTGGCGCGTGAGGGGAGGTGGCGTGGTCGCCGACCACATGAGGAGAGCAGACGTGGTCGAGTGTGCGTAAGGGGACGTGGCACAGTACGGGGCCGCGCAAGAGGCAGGGCAACGCTCCAGCCAAGCCGCACGACAACGAGCGCATGTACAACGAAGCCGACAAAGATGAGGCTGAGAGGGGATGCTGACGTCGGACACCTCCCCTGGCGCGTATCACGACCACACCATCTCCCTCGCGCGCACCCCTACCATGCCAGCTCTCCTCGTGTGGGAAGCGACCGTGCCACCTCCCCTCGCGTGCTTCCTGGCCACGCGAGGGGGTGAAGATGGAAATACGTACGGGGAGAGGCCAAATGCGTCATTGCCGTGCGGGAGGAGCCAAAATGGACAAGAATTCGAAACTGTTTGCCAGCTGAATTTTGCATCTGAATTCCTTGGGGTCCGTAACTCGCAGTGCAGCTGTCCTTTCTGCAAAACCGCATCCTACGCGGTTGAATACCGTGGTGCTCGAACCATAAGTGAGAAGAAACTTGAGCAAGAAGTAAGTTTTCTTCACAAGATTCTGATCCACAACATCACACCTTATCATTCCCAACAAGTCTTTGCTCTGAATTTTGTGCAGGAAGAACACAACGTCAATGAGGCTATGATGAGAATACATTCGAAGCCTCAGATTGCCGGTGAACTTATTCTACCTTAGAAATTGCAAGCGCGATTTCACATTTCTAAAAGCTTACTGACATACTGCTAATTTTTCTGACATATGGAGAACTTTCATGATCAGAACTGTAATATTTCAAATATCGTTTACGCAGAAAAGAGTCAGATTTCAGCAGTAGTAGTTCAGCTATGAAATATTCTGCCAGCGGCAGTAAAACAATGGGGATTTGGTATAGACTGTAGATGATTCTGTAGCTGGTTCTGAAGACAAAGATTAAGTTCCAGTGTTAAGGCCTAAATTATATTCGCAGTTGTCAAGAACTCCACGTTAGCATCCAACAATGCAACTGCAGTTGTTTCGATTCCATGCGGTGCACTTGGCCTACAGCAGAATCCTGGCCTGCTTTTCTTTTTTAAATTTCTCCGTCAGTTTTTTGAGCTTTGGAGGTGTGCATTTTCTCATACTAATGTCAAGTTTAGAATGTGATAGCCTTAACATCAAATGTATTCTTCAGCTCAGATGTAAATTTTTTGCTCATTAGTAATTCTTCAGACCAGATGCAACCTATATTACACTTCATTTGTTAGAATAAATATTTGACAATTCCATTCAAAGTGAAAGCCATTGTGTTATAACTTTATACTATTCTTTTGGAATAAGTCTATTTTTCATCCTAAACTATCGAAAGGGTCCAAATAACTACAAACTTCAAAAACCGGTTATTTATGTGCCATTTGGCCAGCCTCGGCTTCACTCTTTTTGACTTCGTAGCTAGGCTTCAAAAAAAAAAACTACAAAATCCAAGCTTCAGATTTGTATTTTATTTTGAACTCAACTTCAAATTTTTAAATCATTTTTAGGCTTCTAAGCCCAGGCGTCGAGCCCAGCCAAACGGAGGCTTAACATCCCCATCTTCTAAAACCGAGATATGTCACTACTAATAAGGGCATCTGTAGTGTATGAAAAGAGGAGGTCTTAAGCCACCTTTGTAAGATCGAGGAAGCCGACTAGAGGGGGGGTGAATAGGAGGTTATAAAATTTTCGTCTAATTCTAATTAGCAATTTTAAACTTGATGGAGTAATAGAGCAAGATAACACTAACACTAGCACAAGTGATTGACTAAGAGCAATAATGAACGGTAGAGAACAACAATTGCTACTCTAACTAAGCAAGCAATCAAATGATATAAATAAAGAGCGTTGCTTGGAAGAATATGATCACAAGAGAGCAAACCACAATTTTGACACGGTTACTTTTTACCGTGGTGATCGGAGACTTGCCGGTCTCCCCTAGTCCACGTTGAGGTAAGCCCGAACGAATCGGACCGGCTCCACGAATGAGCCTAAGCACCTCGATCACTATTGGATGCCCTTTCCCTCTCCGGGTAGGCGAGCTCCAAGCCTTCACAATCTTCCGGGCCTTCTCACAATCTTCTTGAGAAGATCACCGAAACTCCGCCAAGCCGTCTAGGTGCCGGCAAGCACCAAGAGAATAGACCACTGCGGCTTGATCTCACTCAAGTGCTCAATGGATCAACTAGAATGCAATGCACTTGAATTTTGGGTCAACTACCTCAAATGAATGCACAAGAGAGTGAATGAGGTGTGAGAGGTTGCTCTAGGCTCAAATGTATTCAATGGATGTTCAACACCACGTCCTAGTTCTGGTGGGGGTGTATTTATACTCTCACCCACCTCAAATAGCCGTTGCAATAAACAATCCTGAAGAATTCAGGAAATCCGGTACTACCGCAGGCAAAACTGCGGTACTACCGGACCCTAGCTGACCGGTCAGAACGGCTATGTCAGAGAGTCAGAAGTAACCGTTGGTCAATGAGTGCGGTACTACCGCCGTTAAAACCGCGGTACTTCCGGACGTCCGGAAGTTCCGCCCCAAGCCCGGTACTTCCGATCTCAACGAGACTAAGTCTTATTCTCGGCGCTCTCTGGAAAAAACGTTCCGCTCGGGTGACCGGAACTTCCGCACATGCGGTAGTTCCGCAGGTAAAACCGCGGTACTTCCGTTTTCCGAGAGGCTAAGATAAAGTCCGGGCGCTCTCTGGAAAAAACGTTCCGCTCGAGTGCCCGGTACTACCGGCAGTCCGGTAGTTCCGCAGGTCAAACCGCGGTACTACCGTTTTCCGAGAGACTAAGTCTTAGTCCGGGCGCTCTCTGGAAAAAACGTTCCGCTCGGGCGCCCGGTACTACCGGACCTGCGGTAGTTCCGCCCAATACACGCCGGAACTACCGGATTTTCTGACAATGCACAGATTTGATTTGATTTTAATTTCTAAGTGCATGCATGATCCTAAATTGATCCAAAAGGCACATTTGAATATGATCAAGCAATCACCATGATCCCTCTTAATAGTACGGCGTCTATCCTATAATCCGGTCTTCCAGCCTAACTCCAAGACCGGTAAAACAAAATAGATACCTAAACTATTTACCTTGTCGCCCTAGAGATCTTGAATCTTCATGGGATATTTTGTGAGCCTCTTTCTTTGCTATTTGAACATATCCTTTCAAACACTTAATGCACACATTAGTCCCATATTTACATAAATTCATTAATTACCAAAACTAACATTTTTAGGGGCCTAGATGCTTTCAATCTCCCCCTTTTGGTAATTGATGACAACAAGAGCAATTTATGAGAAGAATTTAAGATTTGGATATACTTCTAATTTGCAAGATGTATATCACAAGGACTTTGAAATTTTAGCAATTTTTAGAACATGGGGAATTTTTGCATTTTAGGAACTAATAAGAAATAGCTCCCCCTAAACATGTGCATTAAATTTTGCAGGAATTTATTTGACATGATTTCATCATAGCACATTTACCAAAATTCAAAGATACATAATAGACAAGTAAATAGGCATTGCATTAAGGACAAGACATAGTTCATTACAAAGCATCAGAAATTAAGATACTAAATGACCACAGAGATTAAGCAACACATTAGGCATTACATGGTTCATTTCACCATAGTTTATTACAAGGCTAATAGACAGGCTAAAAGACTTAAACTTCTTCTCCTCCTTGCTTCATTTTCTCCCCCTTTGGCATCGAAGTACCAAAAAAGAGGAGCTAGTCCTGAGCTGCACTGGGAGAAGGAGGACCACGGCGGCGAGTACGACGTCCATAACGAACTGGAGAAGGCGGATGAACTGCACTCTCCAAGGCAGACACACGATCACCAAGGGAGGACACAGTGGTGATCAAGACATCCTGGCGCTCCTCAAGACGAAGAATGGCGGAGTAGATCTGAGAAAGCGACACATCGCCCTCGCCCTGGGGAGGAACAGCTGCTGCCTGAGGCTGAGGCTGAGGCTGAGCACGGGTACGAACAGGAGCAGGAACAGGGGCCTCTGCGCGAGGCTTGTATGGCTTGTGCGGGGTGCAGAGTGCTCCTCGGTACCCAGTCTTCCTAATGATTAAGGCCATAATGAATGGTGCATAGTTGATCCTTTTCTGCTTGTCATTTTTATTGGCGTCAATCCCCCTGATGATAAGATCCACCACATCAAACTTTTGGCCGCGCATAATGTAATCAATAACATTCCACGCATGGCCACGAATAGCATCATAGTTCCCACTCTTGGGAAAAATGGTGTGGTTGATGATCCTGTTGACAAGGCTGGGAATAGGGAGTAAGCCACCTGTCGTCCCCAGAGATTGTTCAGCTGAATGGTCATAATACTCTGAATATGCAGCAATAGGAAGAGCTCGCTTGCTGAACACCTTCTCATATGTACTGGTCTCCGTCCCAAGTGCTAGCTCAAACTCGTGCCTGGTGCACTCAATAAACTGGGTCCCTGTCATCCAACTCAGAGTCTCAAAGTTTGGAGAGATGTGCAGGGTAGCATAGAACTGCCTGATCATGTTGTCCATGTAATTGCATTTGAATGCAACGAGTTGATGAATATCGGCTCGCTGGAAGAGCTGATAAGCACCACTGAACTTGTCGATCTGCGACAAGTGATCCCAGTCCACATACTTATGGGCAGCAAATTTGCGAGCAGGACTATACATCTCTCGGTACACCTTCTCTTGAAACTTGGAATGAAACTCGGGATTCATTGAGTTTCGAGGGCGTACATACTGATTTCTGCGACGAAGAATGGCATAATCTTCATTTGTGATTTTGTCGAGGTCCACTTCGTGGTCTGCAGTTACCTCAGGCATCTCTTCATCTGGGACTGCATATTCCTCGCTCTCATGCGAGGCCTCAGATTCGCTCTCATGCGAATCCTCTGAGTCACTCTCAGGGTCGGAGGCGGGACCTTTGCCCTTGTGCGCCACTGACTGAGATGCGGGAGTCGAGGAGGATTGACCAGCATTGCCCCCATAAGTCTTGTGGGAGACGTTCTTCATCCTCGGCATCTTCAATGACATAGAAGGATAATCAAGGTATGAAGTAGAATAAGCAAGAGTAGGTTTTAAATTGAAAGCAATGAATTCTTGCTGTTCCAGGAAACACGGAAGTACCGGCGGCAAAATTGCGGTACTTCCGGGAAATCCGGTAGTTCCGGCATTAAACATGCGGTACTACCGGGACCCCGGAAGTTCCGGCCAATTCGACCGGTAGTTCCGGTTTTTCTGGACATTTCTAGGGCAAGACAAAAGTTGAATCTTTTGGGGTATTTCTTGGATTGAATCCAATGCATGTTTGTAAAAACATTCCAATACCCTAAATAACTATTTTGCCCAAGAAAATTTCAGCAAAAGTCATCACATTTCAATTTTAATCTAAACTCCACCTAGGGTTCTAAGAACAAGGTAAAAAGTGGATTTTGATCCGATTTACCTTGTGAAGTCGAAGGAGGAGAACCCTGGGAGTCCAAGAAATCACCCAAAAACGAAGAACTCTCCTCGGATTCAAAGATCGGGAGAGGAGGTAGGTTCTTGGGAGAGAGAGAGGTTGGAGGAGAGGAAGAGGAGAGGAAGGGGAGGCTGCAGTTTGGGAGGAGTAAAGATGAGAGAGAGAGAGAGGTTACAGGGATAAGGAGTAACGGTTGGAGGGGTTTGCGATTTTGGAAACCGCACTGAATCCCGCAGAATGCGGTAGTACCGCGCGTAACACGCCGGTAGTACCGTGGTCACAGAAATTCCGGAAGTTCCGCGGATTACACTGCGGTAGTTCCGGTTTTTCTGTCGGGTGCGGAAGTACCGGACAATGAACTGCGGTAGTTCCGGATTTTCTGGAACTTTTCAGAATTTTAGATTTAGAACTTGAAATTTTGCAAATGATCCCTAGTTTTGCATCCAACTAAAGTCATTCAGGATCATTATGCATCAATTTAGCTAATGCTATATTTTGAAGCTAATTTTTATGAATTTAAACAAATTTTTGACCAAAAAATAGGGAAAAACCAACAAAAATCCATATGAGCACAACAATTGAGCAAAATTGGATGAAATGAGATTTCAAGCTACATTTGAGTAGTCTATGACATTTAATTCATTCCTCAATTTGCAAAAGCGGCTTTCATCTAATGGTTTGGTGAAAATGTCCGCTAGTTGATTTTCAGTTCGGATGTGGCTAATCTCAATATCTCCCTTGCTCACATGATCTCTCAAGAAATGGTGGCGTATATCTATATGCTTGGTTCTTGAGTGTTGAACGGGATTATTGGATATCTTGATAGCACTATCATTATCACACAAAAGAGGCATCTTATCAAAATTGATTCCATAATCCAACAATATTTGCCTCATCCAAAGTAATTGAGCACAACAACTTCCTGCTGAAATATATTCGGCTTCGGCGGTTGAAAGAGCTACGGAATTTTGTTTCTTGGATGACCAACACACTAGTGATCTTCCTAGAAATTGGCAACTACCCGAGGTGCTTTTTCTATCCACTTTGCATCCCGCATAATCAGAATCCGAATATCCAATTAATTCAAATTTTGCACCTTTGGGATACCAAAGCCCTATGCTTGAGGAATGCTTTAAATATCTTAGAATCCTCTTTACGGCCACTAAATGGCACTCTTTTGGAGAAGCTTGAAAACGTGCACACATGCATACACTAAACATAATGTCGGGCCTAGATGCGGTAAGATAAAGCAAACTACCAATCATGGATCTATAAAGCTTTAAATCTACCGACTTACCTTCTTCGTTGAGGTCTAGATGCCCGTTTGTTGCCATGGGTGTTTTGATAGGTTTTGCTTCTTCCATTCCGAATCTTTTGAGTAGATCCTTCACATACTTTATTTGGCTTATAAACGTCCCATCTTTAAGTTGTTTGATTTGAAGTCCAAGGAAGTAGCTTAGCTCACCAATCATCGACATCTCGAATTCCCTAGACATCATCTCACCAAATTCTTTGCAAAAGTCTTGATTAGTAGAACCAAATATAATATCATCAACATATATTTGACATACAAAGAAATCATCTCCAATAATTTTTGTGAATAGAGTTGTATCTACTTTACCAATTTTAAAGCCTTTTGATACTAGAAAGTTACGCAGGCGCTCATACCAAGCTCTAGGAGCTTGCTTTAAACCATATAGTGCCTTTGACAATCTATACACATGATTAGAGTATTTAGCATCTTCAAATCCCGGGGGTTGTTCCACATATACTAATTCGGAAATTGTACCATTAAGAAATGCACTTTTGACATCCATTTGAAACAATTTAATGTCAAAGCATGATGCAAAAGCAAGCAAAATTCTAATTGATTCAAGTCTAGCAACGGGCGCAAAAGTCTCATCATAATCTAAGCCCTCGACTTGAGTATAACCTTGAGCTACTAACCTTGCTTTATTTCTTACCACAATTCCGTTCTCATCTTGTTTGTTCCGGAAGACCCATTTTGTGCCAATGACATTGTGCTCCTTGGGTCTCTCCACCAAAGTCCAAACATCGTTTTGGGCAAAGTTATTCATCTCTTCATGCATAGCATTTATCCAATCCGGGTCATCTAATGCTTCTTCTACACGCTTAGGTTCAAGTGAAGATACAAAAGAATAGTGTTCACAAAATGAAGCTACTCTAGAGCGAGTTTGAACACCCTTACTTACGTCACCCAATATTTGGTCAATTGGATGATCCTTGGCTATTGCATTGTGAATCTTGAACATATTTTGCGATTGATCCTTTTCTTCATCTTCAATAACTTGAACATCGTTCATTGTGGAAGAAGAGGGTGGTTCCACTTGTCTGGATGAGCTTGGTGATGTTGGATCCTCTTTTGGCTTGATGTCTCCGATTTGCATGTTCTCCATTGCCTTGCGAAGACTTTCATCTCCTACATCATCCAAGTTCTCATGCTCTTCTTCAGAGCCGTTAGTTTCATCAAATTGAACATCACATGATTCTTCCACTAAACCCGAATTTTTATTATAGACCCTATAGGCTTTACTATTTGAGGAATACCCTAAAAGGAAACCTTCATCACATCGACTTTGAAATTTTGAGAGCCGAACACCTTTTCTTAGAATATAGCATTTGCAACCAAATACTCTAAAATAAGAGATGTTCGGTCTCCTTCCAACAAGAAGCTCATAGGAAGTCTTTTTCAGGAGTCGATGTAAGCAGAGGCGATTTATGGCATGACATGCGGTGTTAATAGCTTCCGCCCAAAACTTGTCGGAAGTATCATATTCATCAAGCATTGTCCTAGCCATTTCAATTAATGTTCGATTTTTCCTCTCTACAACTCCATTTTGATCCGGAGTGTAGGTTGTGGAAAGTTCGTGCTTTATTCCAAGTTCATCACAAAAGTCTTCAACTTTTGTGTTTTTGAACTCGGAACCATTGTCACTCCTAATTTTCTTTATTTTAAAATCAAATTCATTTTGAGCCCTTTTTGAAAAACTTTTGAAAATCCCGGAGGTTTCACTTTTGTCATTTAGGAAGAAAACCCATGTATATCTAGAGTAATCATCCACAATGACTAAACAATAGCTATTTCCTCCAATGCTCTTATAGGTTGTTGGCCCGAACAAATCCATATGCAAGAGCGCTAATGGCCTAGAGGTTGACATGATACTTTTGGAAGGATGAGAATTAGCGACTTGTTTTCCGGCTTGACAAGCACTACAAAGTCGATTTTTCTCAAACTTTACATCCTTCAAGCCAACCACTAAGTCATGCTTAAAAAGCTTTTTAAGTTGAATCATTCCCACATGACCTAAACTTCTATGCCACAACCAACCTAAGGAAGTTTTTGCAATTAAACAAGTTTTCAAACAAGACTCATTTGAGGAAAAATCTACCAAATAGAGATTCCCAAATCTAAAGCCTTTGAAGACTAGTTCATTATTATTATCTTTTGAGATTACAACATTTTCTTTTGAGAATGTGCATGTTAAGCCTAGATCACATATTTGAGCAACGGATAGTAAGTTGAAATTTAATGATTCAACTAAAGATACATTAGAAATTGAAAGGTCGTTTGAGATAGCGATTTTACCCAATCCTAATACCTTTCCTTTGCTATTGTCTCCAAATGTGATTTTGTCATTGCTTCCATTCTCAAATGTGGTGAACATCTTCCGGTCTCCGGTCATATGTTGAGTGCAACCGCTATCCAACACCCAATGCCTTCCACCGGTTTTGTAGTTCACCTACAAAAGAAGATCAAGTTCTTTTAGGTACCCAAATTTGTTTGGGTCCTTAGAGGTTAGTGACCAAGGTCTTGGGTACCCAAATGGATTTCTTTTTAGCACCCAAAATTGAGGTGCCAATGAAATGAGCAATAACATTTCCATTTTTGGATTTTCTAAGCATATAACATGAATCATATAAACCAATGGAATGCATGTTATTCTTAGAGCAATCACTTGGCATATGTCCAATACACCGGCATTTTGTGCAATACTTACCATTTTCCTTTACAAACCTTGGAGGCTTGTATACCGGCTTTTTACCCTTTTGGGGGACATATCCAAGTCCCTCTTTGTTAAAAGAGCATCTTTGATCGCTTAGTAACTTATCAAGGGTTTCCTTTCCCTTGTAAGCCCTCTCTAAACTTTTGTTTAGTTTTAGCACTTGTTCTTTTAAATTTTTGTTCTCATTTGCAATGATATCATCATGAACAAGATTTGAAACATTTCTAGAATCTACACTTGATGAACAAGGTATGGCAAGTAGATCATCACAACAAGTAGATATACTAGACTTTGAAATTTCTATACTAGACATTTCATTCAAGATATTGCAAGTAACTCCAATGCTAGTACTAGATTTGTGATTTTCTTGAAGAAGCAAATCATGAGCTTCCTTTAGCTCCTCATAAGAGTCTTTGAGAGAGGTGTGTTCTCTCTTTAAGACCTTAAACTTTGATTTTTCTTTTCCAAGAAATTCATTCAATTCAATTAGCATATTCATCAAGTCATCATATGAAGGCTCATCATCATCAAGCAAGTTTACCTTTTCTCCTTTAGCCATAAGGCATGTAGGAGTGGAGAATAGTGATGGAGCCTCCTTGATTGCAATGCCCACAAGCCCTTTCTTCTTGGGAGATTCGTCCTCGCTTGAGTCGGAGTCCGAATACTCCTCTTCGGAGTTCCACTCACCAATATGAGCTTCATTCTTGCCATCCTTGTGAAGCTTCTTGAAAAGCTTCTTCTTGCCGTTGTAGTTCTTCTTCTTTGATGACTTCTCCTTGTCATCCTTCTTTGTTGGACATTGAGAGGCAATGTGCCCCTTCTCATCACATTCATAGCAACGAATGTTGCTAAACTTCTTGTTGGAGGAAGAGTGCCATTTCTTGGTCTTCTCATGGCTTGTACTCCGAAATGGGCGTCTTCTCATGAACTTCTTCATTCTTCTAACTAGAAGCGCAAATTCTTCTTCGGAGTCCTCCTCATCATCTTCTTCGGATTCTTCACTCATTACCGCTTTAGCTTTGAAAGCGGTGATCTTCTTATTCTTGGAAGAGGATTGCTCCAAGAGCTCTTCCTTGTCTTTCTTGTATAGCTCGTTGGTGATGAGGTTGCCCAACAATTGCGTTGGTGTCATTCTTGCCAACTCCGGTGAGTTGAGGAAGAGAGTCACCAACACTTCATATTTCTCCGGCAAGGCCCTAAGCATCTTTCGAACAATATCAAGATCGGAAAGATTAGTTCCAAGGCCCTTAAGCTCATTCACAATGTTGTTGAGCCTTGAGTACATCTCATTAATGTCTTCATGGGGCAACATTGTGAATGTCTCATATTTGATCCTAAGCCGATGCAATTTGGCCTCCTTGACCGTGGATGTCCCTTCGTGTATTTCCGAAAGGGTAGTCCAAATAGCATGAGCCGTCTCAAGATTGCTCACTCTATTGAACTCATCCGCGTTCAAGGCTCCAAATAGAGCATTCATAGCTTGGGCGTCTAAATGAGCATTACGCCCGTCTTGATCCGTTGGGTGATCCGGATCAAGAGCCATAACGTAACCCTCATTTACGACTTTCCAAATTTGAGGACTCATGGCCTTTAAATAAATAGACATTCTAATCTTCCAATAAGCATAATTTGAGCCATCAAATAGAGGTGCCTTTCCTATTGCTATACCCTCACTAGCCATCCTTTTCTCTCTAGACGGTTAAGTCTAAATTTGAGAGACCAAGCTCTGATACCACTTGTAAGATCGAGGAAGCCGACTAGAGGGGGGGTGAATAGGAGGTTATAAAATTTTCGTCTAATTCTAATTAGCAATTTTAAACTTGATGGAGTAATAGAGCAAGATAACACTAACACTAGCACAAGTGATTGACTAAGAGCAATAATGAACGGTAGAGAACAACAATTGCTACTCTAACTAAGCAAGCAATCAAATGATATAAATAAAGAGCGTTGCTTGGAAGAATATGATCACAAGAGAGCAAACCACAATTTTGACACGGTTACTTTTTACCGTGGTGATCGGAGACTTGCCGGTCTCCCCTAGTCCACGTTGAGGTAAGCCCGAACGAATCGGACCGGCTCCACGAATGAGCCTAAGCACCTCGATCACTATTGGATGCCCTTTCCCTCTCCGGGTAGGCGAGCTCCAAGCCTTCACAATCTTCCGGGCCTTCTCACAATCTTCTTGAGAAGATCACCGAAACTCCGCCAAGCCGTCTAGGTGCCGGCAAGCACCAAGAGAATAGACCACTGCGGCTTGATCTCACTCAAGTGCTCAATGGATCAACTAGAATGCAATGCACTTGAATTTTGGGTCAACTACCTCAAATGAATGCACAAGAGAGTGAATGAGGTGTGAGAGGTTGCTCTAGGCTCAAATGTATTCAATGGATGTTCAACACCACGTCCTAGTTCTGGTGGGGGTGTATTTATACTCTCACCCACCTCAAATAGCCGTTGCAATAAACAATCCTGAAGAATTCAGGAAATCCGGTACTACCGCAGGCAAAACTGCGGTACTACCGGACCCTAGCTGACCGGTCAGAACGGCTATGTCAGAGAGTCAGAAGTAACCGTTGGTCAATGAGTGCGGTACTACCGCCGTTAAAACCGCGGTACTTCCGGACGTCCGGAAGTTCCGCCCCAAGCCCGGTACTTCCGATCTCAACGAGACTAAGTCTTATTCTCGGCGCTCTCTGGAAAAAACGTTCCGCTCGGGTGACCGGAACTTCCGCACATGCGGTAGTTCCGCAGGTAAAACCGCGGTACTTCCGTTTTCCGAGAGGCTAAGATAAAGTCCGGGCGCTCTCTGGAAAAAACGTTCCGCTCGAGTGCCCGGTACTACCGGCAGTCCGGTAGTTCCGCAGGTCAAACCGCGGTACTACCGTTTTCCGAGAGACTAAGTCTTAGTCCGGGCGCTCTCTGGAAAAAACGTTCCGCTCGGGCGCCCGGTACTACCGGACCTGCGGTAGTTCCGCCCAATACACGCCGGAACTACCGGATTTTCTGACAATGCACAGATTTGATTTGATTTTAATTTCTAAGTGCATGCATGATCCTAAATTGATCCAAAAGGCACATTTGAATATGATCAAGCAATCACCATGATCCCTCTTAATAGTACGGCGTCTATCCTATAATCCGGTCTTCCAGCCTAACTCCAAGACCGGTAAAACAAAATAGATACCTAAACTATTTACCTTGTCGCCCTAGAGATCTTGAATCTTCATGGGATATTTTGTGAGCCTCTTTCTTTGCTATTTGAACATATCCTTTCAAACACTTAATGCACACATTAGTCCCATATTTACATAAATTCATTAATTACCAAAACTAACATTTTTAGGGGCCTAGATGCTTTCAACCTTAAGGTCAACCTTATACATTACAGGGGTGACCTTAAGCAGACCCTAAGCAAAAAAAGCTTAAGGCTGGTCCTCAAGTTAAAGACCTGGCCATAAGCATTAAAATACAATTTTTCTTTATCTGCCATGTGGGACCGTCTTAAAGCCCTTTGAGTTATATACACTATGAAGTTGATTTTAAGGTTTAGATGGGACCCACCTACAGATACCCTAAGAAGTAGATGAAATTGGAGACAGGCCATTATGAAAAAAAAAAGTGGACGACAATACCCTGTCTTCTTCCTCTACCCCTTCCCTCCCATCTCCCGCCTCCTTCACCTCTCCCATGGCCGCTGCCGCCCACCTCTCAGCAACCACGTACAAGGCACAGCAGCACAGCACACGTTTAGGCCAAAAGAAAGGCAGCTAATCAAACAAGATACGAGCATATTGCGCGGGCACGCATCCATCAGGTGCCATTTATCTGCACGAGCACTCGCTTGCAATCCTCGCGTAGCGTCCAATCTGGTGAGAAAGGGGAGGGGGTTAATTTGCGTTAGACGGACGCTCGCGTACCACCGAGCTAGTTCGCCGGCGCGGATACCACCCAAACTCAATACCACGAAGACGGGTGGGGGGGGGGGGGTAGGATTTGTGACTCCTGGGCGGTGAGGAAGGAGGAATGCTCGTGGATGAGCCCGAGGAGACGGGCGTTGCCGGGGAAGGACATGCAGCGACGGAGGGAGACGAGGAGGGCCACGAACCCGGCGCCGCCAGGAGGCGAGGAGGAGGTGGGTGCGAGGGTATGGGAAGAAAAGGAGGAAGGGGAGGGGAGGAGGTGCGCGGAGAGGATGGGGTGCTCCGGGGAGGAGGGAGAGTTAGGTGGCGGCGGCCACGGGAGTGAAGGAGGTGGGGGATAGGAGGGTTAGAGGAAGTAGACAGTGCTATTGTCGTCTAATTTTTTTTTATAATGGCATATCTTCAGTATCATCTATTTAACAGTCACATACATCAGAATCAAAACTTTATAATGGCATATTTTAAATCTAAAAGCACTACAATGGCACATTGAGCTAGTTCCTTTCAACTTATTTTAGTTTATGATTTATGATTTCTTTTTAAATAAATAAATAGATAAGATAAGATAACTTTTTTGCTCTTATTTTAAGGTAGCTTATCAGAATAATTTTTTAGAGATGATTTATCGGTTATCGATTGTCCGAACAAATATTCGTGTTAAACTCAGAAACCATAAGAGCAAGTATAATAAAAGGCTATTAGTAGGCTGTATGCTGAGGTGGAGGAGAGAGAAGAGAGGTGGGCTGTAAGTTTACAGCCAGCTGAAGCACAAGAACCAAGAAACGTTGTGAGAGAAAGGGGTGGGTCATACAGCCTTCAGCTGGCTGTAAACTACTATATGAATGGACTGATAAGTGGACTGTAAGTGTCTATACAGCCAGCTGAAGGCAACACGTGGCGGGCGCTGCACGGGCACGGCAGCCGTGCGGTGGGCCGGTGCCGCACGGCCCCCATGCGGTGGGTGGGGGGCACTGTGCCAGGTTTAATTAGTGCTAAGTAATCGTAATAAGAGCAAGAAATATAAGTACCGAGTATGATTTCTAATCATTGTTGCACGATACGCTGTCTTGTTAGTTTCGTCGACCTACAAGATCCTGATATTAGTTACTATTCATATTTGATCAAGTTACTATTCATGTTTGATCAAGCTACTATTCAAATTTAATTAATACCGTCGTGAAAGAGTAGTGGAATATATATATATATATATATATATATATATATATAATAGCATTTTCAATCGATTTTTGGTATATGCTTTGTATAGATGATGCTATTGCAGCATATGCGGCTGGAATTATCAAGTCATATGGGATACGTTTTTCCGCCCGCCGCAAAGCGCGGGCTTCCCACTAGTTATTTTGTCTGGATTCGGCAGAAACTAAGCCAGAACGGAAACGTATACAGTGTGGTGGGTGCGTTCTGTTGCACTGTCGTCGTTGCTTGTTCGACTGTTCAACAGGAAGAGCTGGTTCTACTATTTTAAGATATAGTATGTCCTGTATTTCAACCTCCGTTGTAGTCTAGCTGGTTAGGATACTCGGCTCTCACCCGAGAGACCCGGGTTCGAGTCCCGGCAACGGAATCTTTTTGGCTCTCTCTCTCTTTTGCTACTTCTCCACATGCATATGATGCTCTTCATGCCAGTTCATGGTGCTTTGATCCATCCACCCTGGAAAGCAACGTCACAACGCATCACGACCGTCCAATCCGTTTCAAAAGAATGAGAAAAGGATGCCTTGCTTCTTCCCTCCATTTCTCCTTTCCCTCCTCGCCTCAAAAAGCAGCCCCTCCCCCTTCTCCTCCTTCCACACCTGCACAGATGTAGCCACGGTGAGGCTATAAACCTCAGCTCCCGCCATAGGTGCTGCTCCACCGCACGGACAAGCATAGGCACAGGTACCCATGGGCAACGTTGCGTTGGGCGTGCAGCTCCGGCGGCGCCCGGCGGTGGAGGAGCGGCTCACGCAGCCGCACCGCCTCCTCCGGCAGCTGTCCGACGTCGACTCCGGCCGCCTCCGACGTCTCATCCGCTCCGGCGACCTCGCGCCGTGCTTCGACGCCGCCGAGGACGCCGCCGGCCACGCCGAGGAGTGCCCCATCTGCTTCTACGTATGATCAGATCTGCCGCTGCACGCACTCCCTGTTTCGGAGAATTGGCTTATCTGTTCTGAATTCTGATCTTTTCGCTCTGATGGTTCTTTGTTTCCTTGTCCTTGATGCAGTTCTATCCGAGTTTGAATCGATCCAAGTGTTGCGGCAAAGGGATTTGCACTGGTGGGTTCCACTTCCTCTTGATTTCTGTCGTAATTTTGCAAAACCTTGTACTGAAATTCAGAAGTAGTCCTTGCAAAATAATAATAATAATAATAATAACAACAACAACAACAACAACAACATAACTCTGGTACTGTGGTTAATTGGCCATTTAGGCCGAGTGACCTGAGTATAGAGAAACATAGCTCAAATGACATTGTACCCCATATGGCTTAAAAGAATACTTTCGGAAAAAAATGGCATGCCCATATATAAATCAACCAAGAGGCTAAGTGTATCATGTTTGTAACTGCAGACTGCATCTGCGTTAGGAAGTTTGGCGTTTCATGTTTGGCTCAATTTCTGTTCCTCTATATTCATGTTCTTGTATCTGTTTATGCCTGTAAAATATTTCGTGTCTTCAGTTTTCTTCTTGCTTAACGAATGCTGCATCTCAAAGAAGTTTTTCAATATAATTCTTCGAGAAGTTCGCATTAATCGTGTCATGTTTCATTGTCCTGCAGAGTGCTTCTTGCAGCTGATGCCGTCGAGCGCTTCTAAGGCGGTCCAGTATCCTATTTTGCTACTTAGTGTGCAATGCGCATTATAATATATTACGTGTCCCATTAATAACTTATACTAAATTCAAACTCATAGATACTCAATACTTCTTACGCCCGTTTCATATTGAAGAATATTTACCTTGATTGGAGCATTGGACATATAACTAGGTTTCTTTTTCAAAAGTGGTATTCTTGCTTAAAGATAGACGAAACTGTTAAATTCTTGGCTATTGTGCCCCCTCCCGCACGGCAATGCCGCATTTAACCTCCTCCCGCGCGCATTACCAACTTTGGCGAGTGACCGAGGAGCGTGTGAGGAGAGGTGGCGCGTGAGGGGAGGTGGCGTGGTCGCCGACCACATGAGGAGAGCAGACGTGGTCGAGTGTGCGTAAGGGGACGTGGCACAGTACGGGGCCGCGCAAGGAGGCAGGGCAACGCTCCAGCCAAGCCGCACGACAACGAGCGCATGTACAACGAAGCCGACAAAGATGAGGCTGAGAGGGGATGCTGACGTCGGACACCTCCCCTGGCGCGTATCACGACCACACCATCTCCCTCGCGCGCACCCCTACCATGCCAGCTCTCCTCGTGTGGGAAGCGACCGTGCCACCTCCCCTCGCGTGCTTCCTGGCCACGCGAGGGGGTGAAGATGGAAATACGTACGGGGAGAGGCCAAATGCGTCATTGCCGTGCGGGAGGAGCCAAAATGGACAAGAATTCGAAACTGTTTGCCAGCTGAATTTTGCATCTGAATTCCTTGGGGTCCGTAACTCGCAGTGCAGCTGTCCTTTCTGCAAAACCGCATCCTACGCGGTTGAATACCGTGGTGCTCGAACCATAAGTGAGAAGAAACTTGAGCAAGAAGTAAGTTTTCTTCACAAGATTCTGATCCACAACATCACACCTTATCATTCCCAACAAGTCTTTGCTCTGAATTTTGTGCAGGAAGAACACAACGTCAATGAGGCTATGATGAGAATACATTCGAAGCCTCAGATTGCCGGTGAACTTATTCTACCTTAGAAATTGCAAGCGCGATTTCACATTTCTAAAAGCTTACTGACATACTGCTAATTTTTCTGACATATGGAGAACTTTCATGATCAGAACTGTAATATTTCAAATATCGTTTACGCAGAAAAGAGTCAGATTTCAGCAGTAGTAGTTCAGCTATGAAATATTCTGCCAGCGGCAGTAAAACAATGGGGATTTGGTATAGACTGTAGATGATTCTGTAGCTGGTTCTGAAGACAAAGATTAAGTTCCAGTGTTAAGGCCTAAATTATATTCGCAGTTGTCAAGAACTCCACGTTAGCATCCAACAATGCAACTGCAGTTGTTTCGATTCCATGCGGTGCACTTGGCCTACAGCAGAATCCTGGCCTGCTTTTCTTTTTTAAATTTCTCCGTCAGTTTTTTGAGCTTTGGAGGTGTGCATTTTCTCATACTAATGTCAAGTTTAGAATGTGATAGCCTTAACATCAAATGTATTCTTCAGCTCAGATGTAAATTTTTTGCTCATTAGTAATTCTTCAGACCAGATGCAACCTATATTACACTTCATTTGTTAGAATAAATATTTGACAATTCCATTCAAAGTGAAAGCCATTGTATTATAACTTTATACTATTCTTTTGGAATAAGTCTATTTTTCATCCTAAACTATCGAAAGGGTCCAAATAACTACAAACTTCAAAAACCGGTTATTTATGTGCCATTTGGCCAGCCTCGGCTTCACTCTTTTTGACTTCGTAGCTAGGCTTCAAAAAAAAACTACAAAATCCAAGCTTCAGATTTGTATTTTATTTTGAACTCAACTTCAAATTTTTAAATCATTTTTAGGCTTCTAAGCCCAGGCGTCGAGCCCAGCCAAACGGAGGCTTAACATCCCCATCTTCTAAAACCGAGATATGTCACTACTAATAAGGGCATCTCTAGTGTATGAAAAGAGGAGGTCTTAAGCCACCTTAAGGTCAACCTTATACATTACAGGGGTGACCTTAAGCAGACCCTAAGTAAAAAAAGCTTAAGGCTGGTCCTCAAGTTAAAGACCTGGCCATAAACATTAAAATACAATTTTTCTTTATCTGCCATGTGGGACCGTCTTAAAGCCCTTTGGGTTATATACACTATGAAGTTGATCTTAAGGTTTAGATAGGACCCACCTACAGATACCCTAAGAAGTAGATGAAATTGGAGACAGGCCATTATGAAAAAAAAAAGTGGACGACAATACCCTGTCTTCTTCCTCTACCCCTTCCCTCCCATCTCCCGCCTCCTTCACCTCTCCCATGGCCGCTGCCGCCCACCTCTCAGCAACCACGTACAAGGCACAGCAGCACAGCACACGTTTAGGCCAAAAGAAAGGCAGCTAATCAAACAAGATACGAGCATATTGCGCGGGCACGCATCCATCAGGTGCCATTTATCTGCACGAGCACTCGCTTGCAATCCTCGCGTAGCGTCCAATCTGGTGAGAAAGGGGAGGGGGTTAATTTGCGTTAGACGGACGCTCGCGTACCACCGAGCTAGTTCGCCGGCGCGGATACCACCCAAACTCAATACCACGAAGACGGGTGGGGGGGGGGGTAGGATTTGTGACTCCTGGGCGGTGAGGAAGGAGGAATGCTCGTGGATGAGCCCGAGGAGACGGGCGTTGCCGGGGAAGGACATGCAGCGACGGAGGGAGACGAGGAGGGCCACGAACCCGGCGCCGCCAGGAGGCGAGGAGGAGGTGGGTGCGAGGGTATGGGAAGAAAAGGAGGAAGGGGAGGGGAGGAGGTGCGCGGAGAGGATGGGGTGCTCCGGGGAGGAGGGAGAGTTAGGTGGCGGCGGCCACGGGAGTGAAGGAGGTGGGGGATAGGAGGGTTAGAGGAAGTAGACAGTGCTATTGTCGTCTAATTTTTTTTTATAATGGCATATCTTCAGTATCATCTATTTAACAGTCACATACATCAGAATCAAAACTTTATAATGGCATATTTTAAATCTAAAAGCACTACAATGGCACATTGAGCTAGTTCCTTTCAACTTATTTTAGTTTATGATTTATGATTTCTTTTTAAATAAATAAATAAATAAATAAATAAGATAAGATAACTTTTTTGCTCTTATTTTAAGGTAGCTTATCAGAATAATTTTTTAGAAATGATTTATCGGTTATCGATTGTCCGAACAAATATTCGTGTTAAACTCACAAACCATAAGAGCAAGTATAATAAAAGGCTATTAGTAGGCTGTATGCTGAGGTGGAGGAGAGAGAAGAGAGGTGGGCTGTAAGTTTACAGTCAGCTGAAGCACAAGAACCAAGAAACGTTGTGAGAGAAAGGGGTGGGTCATACAGCCTTTAGCTGGCTGTAAACTACTATATGAATGGACTGATAAGTGGACTGTAAGTGTCTATACAGCCAGCTGAAGACTGTATTATTAGAGCAAGACTAATAATACAGCCTTCAGCTGGCTGTATGGACACTTACAGCCCACTTATCAGCCCATTCGTATAGTAGTTAACAGCCAGCTGAATGCTGTATGACCCACTCCTTTCTCTCACAAAGTTTCTTGGTTCTTGTACTTCAGCTGGCTGTAAACTTACAGCCCACCTCTCTTCTCTACCTCAGCATACAGCTTACTAACAACCTCTTATTATACTTGCTCTTAGTCTTGCTCTAAGCAAAACAACAGAATCAATAAATAACGCTTAATTTTGCTGTGTCCTCTTTCCAGCCCGTGCTCAGTAATGTCCGGTAGGCTCACATAGCATCCTAGCACAAAAACATTGACCAGTGCTTCCCCCTATGCCACGGAGCCCAGATGGCCGCAATTAATTCGATCACAACAGTGACCCGTACTCAATGTGTACAGCAACGTATACCTCTGCCAGGCTTTATACACGCACCACTATGGCAGTTTTCTGGCGGTACTGGCACTGTTGAACATAGTAATTGCAAGGTTCACACTTGAACGGGAAGGCAACACGTGGCGGGCGCTGCACGGGCACGGCAGCCGTGCGGTGGGCCGGTGCCGCACGGCCCCCATGCGGTGGGTGGGGGGCACTGTGCCAGGTTTAATTAGTGCTAAGTAATCGTAATAAGAGCAAGTACAATGATGCTGACTAGGTTGCCTCTAGTGAAATCCACATTAGCACAATCTTAAGTGGAAGAGAGAGAAAAGAAGAGAGAGAAGTAAGCTGCCCCTCATGCAAGAGGTGACCTCTAGCACATCATACGAGAAGTTACAGGCAGCAAGAGGCGATGCTAGTTCTTATTCACGCGTTTTGTGGGCCTTCGCTGCAATCTTCTCGATCCCGTGCGTCTCCCACCTACCTCGCGAGTCCATCTTCTTTCCGCAGAAAATTTCCCCACCACCTACGGCTGCCGCGCGCGAAATCCATCCCTCCTCGCGCCAAAACCATCCTCTCGCGCGTGCGCGACACGTCCGTCCTCTACTCCAGTCCTCCCTCGGTCCCTTCCCCAGTCCCCACCGCGCCCTCCCGGCTCCCACACCCTCCCTCCCACGCGCCCAGCTCCCCCGCCGCACCTCCCTCCCTTGGCCTCCCCCGCCGCCTCCCCCTCCCCGGCTCCCCCTCCCCCTCCGCCCCTCCCAGGCTCCCCCTCTCCCGCCGCCCCCTCCTTCCCCCGCCGCCCCTCCTCCCCCGCCGCCCCTCCTCCCCCGGTCGCCCCCGCCTCTCCAGCACCCTCTCCTTCCCGCGCTGCCCCTCCTCCCCCGCCGCCCCTCCTCCTCCGCCGCTCCCTCCTCCCCCGGTCGCCCCCTTCTCCCCCAGCACCCTCTCCTTCCCCCGCCGCCCCCCTCCCCGGCTCCCCCTCCCCCGCCGCCTCCCCCTCCGCCCCCTCCCAGGCTCCCCCTCTCCCGCCGCCCCCTCCTTCCCCCGCCGCCCTCCTCCCCCGCCACCCCTCCTTCTCCGCTGCTCCCTCCTCCCCCGGTCACCCCCGCCTCCTCAACACCCTCTCCTTCCCGCGCTGCCCCTCCTCCCCCGCCGCCCCTCCTCCTCCGCCGCTCCCTCCTCCCCCAGTCGCCCCCTTCTCCCCCAGCACCCTCTCCTTCCCCCGCCGCCCCCTCCTCCACTGGCTCCGAGCGACAGCGACCTCGACTATCACATCTCTCCAGATCCAGTGCCTAAACTCTCCAAATCCCCCAAACCATCACATCCAAACAATACCTATGTCGTCTCACAGGTCGAAAAGGGAGGTCGCACCGTCGCTGCAAACCATCCCGAGCCCTTCTTGTCCTAGCAATTGGCTGCTTGTGCCTCCGCCGATGGTGCAAGGTGTTGCTGGCTCCTCATCTGCTTCAGGCGCTTGGAGGGATGCGGCCAGTGCATTTCCTCACTCCACCGATCTAAGCTCTCACATGCAAGAATGGTAAATACTAGTATATGTTGCTGTCAGTTCTTTGATTGAATGCTTCTCATGTGTCATTTCTTTGATTCAATGCTCCATAGCAACAAGTTGTATTATTCTTTGATTAAATGCTGAAAGATATTGGCCCATCTTCTCTCGTATTATTTCTCTGATCTGTCAGTTCTTAGCAGTGAGAGTTATGTTAACTATAGCAGTACTGTTGGGGTCATATTTTAATCTTGCTATCTGTTGGATGCCTATAATTTTACTTGTTTAGATGTCTTAAAAATTAGCTAAGTCCTGGATGTCTATAGTTTTGCTGGTTTAGATGTCTCAAAAATTTGCTTTGGCTTAGGCATACATATCTTAAAAAAATTAGCCAATTCTAGATTTTACTATGGCTTGGGCAGACATGTCTTAAAAATGAGCAAAGTCCTAGATTTTCTGAATTAAGCAAATCCCATATATATTGTATATTATCCCACTTGTACAGTTTATATGTACAAATGCTAAAAATCTGCATGTTTATACCTGCAATTTTGTTTAAGCAAACATGTTTCTATCTTTTATTGCAGGGGAATGAACCCTCGTCCTCCCAACGGTTTCCTTAGTTATTTCGATAATCATCCAATCCCTACACAACATGTGGAAGGAAGTCAGACTGTACCAATCAATGTTGACATTGGTGGCAATGATGAAGATGTTGAGAGAACTGAAAAGCGGCTATCATGGACACAAGAGGAGGATTTGAGATTGGTAGGTTACTTGTGCTTTTTTTATATTCAATATGGCATGATGTAACTAAATTGCCTTTGTAATAATTTAGGTTAGTGCTTGGCTGAATAACTCGGTTGATTCAATCCATGGTAACTACAAGAAAAACGATCAATATTGGGGAGATGTTGCTGCTGCCTACAACAACACAACCCCCAAAAGAAGGGCACGTCATGTGAAGCAAATCAAAAGTCGTTTTGAGAAAATTAAGAAAAAGGTTGGGTGGTTTTGCTGCTCATGGAAGGAGGTCAACTCAATCTATGTTAGTGGACAAAATGAAGTCCAATTAATTGATAAGGCACTGAAAATGTATGAGGATGATTACAAAGATGGCCAGTTTATGTTCATGTACTGCTGGAAGGTTCTTCGTGATCAGCCAAAGTGGTATGCATATTTAGAGGACCTTGATAAGTCAAAAAAAAGAAAGTTTGATGATGTGGGGGACATGGGGGAGCAGCTGCCTTCTACTGATAATGCTGAAGACCTTGAACGGCCAATAGGGACCAAAGCAGCCAAGGCACAACGCAAAGGCAAAGGTAAAGACAAGGTCAAGGATTGTATTTTAGAATTAGAAGATGAGCTGCACATGTTTCTAGATACTCAAAACACAGCAAAAGAAGATCGTAATAAGCTATTAGAGGCTTAGAAACGTGTTTCGAGCGAGAAGGTTGCCAAAAGGCTCGCTCACCTGGCAGCAGTGGAGAATAAAAAAGCAGGTATGCTAGAAACATATAGATCTCTCATGATGCTAGATATAAGTGGTATGACTAACGATATGAGATCTGAGCACATGTTAGCATTGAAGTGTATGAGGGAGGAGCTGTTTGCAAAAACAGATTGAGGTAAATACACTTCCTAATTTTGTTCAGTACTGTGTCTATCAATGGCTATTTTTATTATGTTTGTGCATACAACGTACTGTAAGTTCAAATATTCATATATAGTAATTTCTATATTCTTGTAGTGGACATAGTAGCCATTAATTATGTCATATAATGCAGTGTACAACTCCTATTATCTGTTGTGATAATTAGCATGCAGTCAACACTCTAAACGTGCCATGACACTTCTAAAAAAGATGCAGTCAACTTACCAGATAGTCATGCAACAGTTATTACATTTCAGATAAACATGCATCAATTATATCATATCAGATAAACATGCAACATTATTAACACAACCATCCCCCACCCAGTAGCTTCCTATATATACTACTATCTCCTATGCAGAATGTACAGTCCCCCAATCCTTCTTCATTTCTCAACTATGGCACACCTATCTTCCTCCTCAAGTGATTCTGATGAGCTAGACCCATCCAAAGTAATCGATGAGTTCATTGCCAAGAAAGATGTCCTAGACTCCTTTGCTAGGCGCCTTGCAGCAAAGATCAAGGTCAAGTTAGCAGCTGGCATATTTCGGCGTCGAAGATGTACAAGGAAGGTCATATGGAGGGATCATGTAGGTGCTCATCAACGTCTTGTAGCAGATTACTTTGCTGAAAATCCTGTCTACCCAGAGAGGATGTTTCGTTCTAGGTTTAGGATGCGAAGACCTCTCTTTCTTCGTATTGTTAGATCTTTAAGTCAGTGGTCTTCCTATTTTACTCAAAGGTTAGATTGTGCTGGTCAGCTCTCACCATTGCAGAAATGCACAGCAGCAATACGCATGCTAGCATATGGCAGCCCTGCTGACTCCCTAGATGAATACTTGAAGATTGGCAAGAGCACTTCATTGCAGTGCCTAGACATGTTTGCAAGAGGGGTGATTGATGTCTTCGGTGAGGAGTATTTGAGACGACCCACATGTGAGGATCTTGAGCGTTTACTTCAGATTGGTGAATCTCGTGGTTTTCCTGGAATGATAGGAAGTATAGATTGCATGCATTGGCGGTGGGAAAGATGCCCGGTGGCATGGAGAGGGCAATTCACCCGTGGTGATTATGGAGTGCCAACAATTATCCTTGAAGCTGTTGCATCACAGGATCTTTGGATATGGCATGCCTTTTTTGGTGTCGCTGGTTCCAATAATGACATTAACGTGTTGAATCAATCCCCATTGTTCCTTGAGGCATTGAAAGGGGAAGCCCCTAAAGTCCAGTATGTTGTTAATGGGAACGAGTATAGCATGGGCTATTATCTTGCTGACGGAATATACCCAGAATGGGCTGCCTTCGTGAAGACAATTCCACTTCCCCAAACAGAAAAGCATAAGTTATTTGCACAGTATCAAGAAGGGGCAAGGAAAGACGTGGAGCGCGCTTTTGGGGTGCTGCAGTCTCGATTCAACATTGTGCGCCGTCCAGCACGACTTTGGAAAAGAAAGAGTGTTGGAAGAATCATTCTAGCTTGTGTCATTCTCCATAATATGATAGTGGAAGATGAGAGGGAGAAAGGTGACACTCCTATTGACTTGAATGATAATCCGGGGATAGTACTGCCTCCTGAAGTAAGTATTGGTGGTAATATCCCTCTCGCCGATGTGTTGTGCAGAAAAGCAGCTATCCGTGTCCGTCCAATGCATTCTCAGCTTAAAAATGATTTAGTTGAGCATATTTGGCATCGGTTTGGAAATAAGCATCATAATTAAATATGGTAGGTTGCTGCATATGCACATATTCACTTTTTACTTATCTGTACAAGCATCTTTATTTATCTTTTGCCTATTTCATTTCAGGTGGATGCTATGCTATAGGTGGTGGCTCCTGAAGTCCTGATATATTTACTTTCAGGTATGCATTCCTAAGTATTGGTATTGTGAGTGTAGACAGTTCCTTGTAGATATAGCAAAGAACTCGAATGACACAAGTAGGTTGAATCCTAAACATGTGATGTCTCCCTCCCTTTTTCCTGCTGCAGAGTACTCAGAGATTGATGACAGCAAAGAGAGAAGATGGCTGCTGCAGTGGATTTTGGTGCAGCAGAAATAAAATGGCAAAGGATTTTGATGCTTTTTAGTCTTTAGGTTGCTGTATTGTCAGCTAGATCAGAAACCTCTATATCACTTGTTGTAGAACTTTGTTTTTGCGGGGACACTTGTTGCAGAACTTAATTAGTCCTACTTTAATTTAATTTCGTATTGTCATCGTCGTTAGTTATGGAGTAATGTAACCGTTTGATTTATCTAATTCTATCTAGCTTGTTTTATTGGAAGCATATCCGGTTAATGCAGTGATATGTATTCAGTTGTTAGTGGTGCACCACAGATGGCCACAGAGATGGCAATTAGCGTTGATCAAAGTAACTGATATATTTATGCAAGTATTAAACGTTTGAGTGCTTTAGTAGAGGTAACCTCTACTCAACTTATTGTATTAGCTACCTCCACCATGAGCCACTTGTACTCTTTTTGCTTATTAAGCGTATTCTGTATTCATTTTGACATACCGCAAGTAGGAATTTTTAAACATATAAAATAAGCTCGAAAAATTATAAAAAAATTTATGCAGGCCCCGATGCAGTGTACTTGGTAGTGTAATTTTCTGAAATTGTAACCCTTATGATTTTGACTCAAAAATTTGTTCAAGTGTGATGTTTGCATGGATTTTTGCATGTAGCAAACAACCTTAAAAAATTATGATTTTTTCTGGAGTATCCCAACGTAGTGGAAGTAATTATGTAATTTTTCTTTTATTTTGAATACCCAGAATTCGCCATGTTAATTCATACGATTAATGTTTGCACTTTCATATGAATTAACATGGTAAATTCAAAGCGTACAAAATTTCAAAAAAAATTACACAATTATGTTCTCTATGTCAAAATGCTCCACAAAAATTTTTGTAACTTTATGAGGTGGTTTGCTACATGCACACTTCAACAAATTTTCGAGTCAAATTCATAAGGGATACAATTACGGGAAAAAAATCACAACGAAGTACACTGCATCGGGTCTGCCTAAAAAAATCATAATTTTCTGAGCTTATTTCATACGTTTAAGGCCCTGTTTGGATCAGTTTCAGATTCTTAAAAACCAGCTATTACTTCTAGTTTTTAAAAGCTGATTTCTAAGCAAAAACTGATGGGGTGTTTGGATCCCCTAGTTTTTAAAAGCTGATTTCATTTATGATTGGTGCTAATAGACTATTATACCCTTACATTTATTGCTCTTGAACAGCATATTAAACAGCCATGCGTGGTCTTTAATGAGGGTAAATGGGTATTTGTGCCAAAAAAAACTGGCAAAAGCTGGGTATCAACAGCTTCTTGGTTTTTAAGAATCTGGGTAGGTAGATTTTAAAAACTGCCCCAAAAACTGGTCTGTTTGGATCCCACCCAGTTTCCAAAAGCCAGATTCTAAAATCTGGGTGGATCCAAACAGACCCTAAAACTTCCTACTTGCGATACGCCGAAACGAATTCGCTGATTGCGATTAATTAGCACTAGTATAGTGCCCGTGCTAACGCTACGGTAAAATACAAAATAAGATAAAATTTGTAAAAAATAAAACGAACAATCAGATTCATTAAGATTCACGTTTCATATATTGTATAACCAAATATTTTTGTCACATAATGAATGTCACATAACGACTGATCCTTTGAGGAGGCGACAACATCATTGGACTCACCCACCGACGACTTTCTCCATCCCCACATTGTTTAAACTTTGCCCAGAACCTTTACGACCTCTCATGATCGCCTACGACCGGGTTCGACTGCTACCAACCGCTTCCGACCGCCTACAGCTGCCAATCGACTACTTAGGCAGCCGTTCGATCGCTCTTCTACGTCGCCACGCTATCCTTTCTACAACCGCGAACGATTTACCGTGATTGCACGCAGTGATGCTAGCGATAACTGTTCCCCATAGTCGAAACACTCTTTCGACCACGTTCACTTCCATACAACGTGGTTGGATTCGCTTCCGACCACGACCAATGCTGGAGATGCAATTTCCTTTTGATTGTTCACAGTACCCTATAAAGTCACCACTACCTGAAGATCAACCTCATGCTCAGCAGGTACAGAATTCTCCTTGGAACTATCCTTGGACTGTAAGGCGATAGATTCCTTTACTGAACCAATTTCTGATGTCATAATCAGTGCATCTTTGGCAGATACCCTAATGTTGAACTGCTCATCTAGAAAATCATCCGTATGTGTTACTGCATAACAAATAATTTGACGATATATCTGGAAATTCCTTTCTTTATGGCTGTTAGCCGCGTTCTTTTTTACATATACACTGAGGAGGCAGGTTGTCGCTTGTCAAGAGCTCTCTGTGGAACATGTTCATATCTACAGAAAAAGCCAATTTCGCAACTCTCATCTTTACAACATATACACACCAAAAATTAACAAATTTCCAACGGAGATTGCTATACTGTGTACAAAATTCTACTCCCAGACGTGTATGTATGCTAAGCCTACATCATTCCATCTTGCTGACACAGGCAATCAGGCATTGGGAAGGCGTATATGGAATCGTTAGGTTTCCTGAATGCAGTTCCCCTCAGGTCACTGTGGTGTAGTATTTCCTGCATGTGGCGCTTGAATTGATCCCATCTGCAGTAAAAAAACAAGAGTTCAATATAGTCCTAAAGCAGTTTATGCCTTTAACAAAGATAACAAGATCAGATCATATGTTTGAAGGTTAACTCAGAGCTGTGTTAGAATTTTTTTCAAAGGACTAATGTATTGAGAAAAGTAGGTAACTACCATAGGGCCACGAGTTTATGCAGATCGATTCAAATATAAGTTGTTGGGAGAATAACAAGGGCAACTATAGCTAAAATGGACCAGTCTTGGGCCAAACACATATTGTTTAAAGCAGGTGGATTTGGTAAAAAATTCAAGCAGACGGTCAAAATGGAAACTGGCTTGGTGCGATTTGTTATGGAATGACTGTCAGTGACAAATCGGGTCCTTCCTAGGTTCATTGACCACTTACACATGTGATTACTTAGTTAATGTATGATAGCAGCTCAAAACTGACCTGATGTTTGGATCATCGAAAGATAAGACCAGCTTCCATTTATCTGGTTTTATTGTCTTTGCATTCCCTCCAAACATGTAACGCCTGTGTCCTATTAGAAAGTGAGGGAAATTCCCCCTTGAGTTGTCACAAACACTGCACTCTGAGCACAGACAGTGTAATCTAATGCTGCTAGTCGAGATGAGTGCCCCTACACAGAAAAGGTTGGTGAGTGGGAGATAGTACATCATGTTGAACAACATTTCTGATCCAACTTATGTCAAATATATACTCCCAAACATTAAACAATGCAAAATTCAGTGTAAAAATGGTGAACAGTTTCATGCATACATATTCATTGAACAGTGAGAAGAACATTCGAATGGCTGGGGCAAACAATACCTCAAACTCAGCAAGCTCTTCAAGGCAAAGCAAGAGTATCTTTCGTCGCTAAAAGAGGGAACATCTGGCTAAGAGGAGCCATGTATTTTGCATCATTGTATATTTTACCAGAAGCAACGTAGACGGAGGTGGTATTGTCAAATCCCATGCCCCGTAGCATCATACCAACCTGCAAAAAAAATCATTCAGTGAGCGCCTTATCTCAGTGAACTTTTTTACATATTTAGATGCTTCTAAAAAGGAAATTTAATAAATGCCATTGAAATTACAGGTTGTTAGTAACAACTTGAAGCTTCACCAACTAAGCACACTCTATAGTTCAATATAAAGAAGCAAGTAAAAATAAGGTAAACAAGCCAAAAGTGATCTGAAGTAATGATGTGAAATACTGAATGCATGCTTCAGTGCACATGTGCAACTGTCTGTCCAACACAACAATGCTTGAACAACATAAGATGATCTCCTAAAGGGCCAAAACAAGCCTAGACTCAACAATTTTTACAGTAGACCAATACACAACGAGAAGGAAACGAAAAAAAAGAGATCCTAACCTCTAGAGGAGTAAGAGGACATTTTTCATCCCTTCTGTTTGCCTCAGGATTTATCACTCGACCAGGTCGATGAAACTTCCCTCTCCAGCTCCTTTCACGAGCATTTTCCATTTCAATTTTCTCCTTCCAGCCACCATCATATGTACAGCATGAAAAAGCTACCATATCCTACAGTGTGCACAAAATCTTAGTAGGATGGAAGAAAACATTGTACCTCAGTAGAATAGATGCGAACACTATAATTGTTAAACCAAAAGTGTTGAGTGCATTAACACCTCTTCGAAGCGAAGATGCACCGAGACATACTTCCCACCAGTCAAAGAGCTCTTTTTGATCATTCGGTTAACCATATCCTCTGCAAGAGTTCTTATTGGCTCTGCAAATCTCAATGCATGGTAGTTTACTAAACACCTCAAGGCATGGATATTCGATGGAACTGACTGAGCTAATCTATTTGAGAATGGGGCAATGCGCACAACCCTGCACGGAATAGATTGTATAACCAAAAATACAAAACAAGATAAAATTTGTAAAAAATAAAACTACTAATTGGGGACATTTTTTTGCTGCAGATTTTCAATATTACACAAGACCAAGGATACACATTAGTCTATGAAAAGTAGCAGCAAGACAGAGAACATTACAGAAGCATCTTTCTGGACGTTTGCAAGAGCAGACACTACTGCTTTCAGGTTTGGACGGTCACGAGCTTCATATTGCAAACAACGGGATGCTAATCGCATCAAGTCAGTACCATCAGAGCTGGAGACATGGCCTTCCAAGCAAGAATCCATCAAGTCCCATATTTTCTCCCGAACCAAACCACCCTGAAAGAAAATTTCAAAAGATATACTCACTTAGATAAATGATTTTCTTTGGTACTGGAGCAGTAAAAGCCCCAACTTCCTGTTCTGATTTTAGCCAGTTCATTCAAATACCAAAATCAAAGTGATAAGCTAGCCTGATTGCTCAATCGTGCATTTTTAGTTTGTCCCTACTGGTCATAATACTAACCACTTAAAACAAATGATATCTTTAGAAATTAATAAGGCATCAGAAGTTCAAAACTGTGTTCTTTTTTAGAAGCATCAAATGTACAGTGCATAACTATCTCATATTCAATGCCAAAATTTTTTCTGAAGTAGAATGCCATGGAGCAAACACATAGCTGCTGTGTAAAGAGTTATTATTTATCCTAGCTAAAGTCCTCCTCCGTCCAACTTTTATCAAGCTGTATGTCCATATCAAAAGAGCTGGGCCTCACCACCTTCTTCATCACCAGATTTCCTGAACCCATGTCGAGCTTCCTAGCAAAACTCCTAACTCTAGCAAGTGCAACTTGTCACTACAACCTGTATGACATTAAGAAGCAAACAGATTAGCCTCCTTCCTTAACATGGCATATATTTTCCACACATAGCAAAGTGACGCTGATAGTCTATGACACAGTACAGACATCTTAAATGTATTAAATGTATCCAATCAATCCATGTAATCATTTTCAGTAATCTAATTTGGCCATGCGATGCTAATAAGCACTAAGACAATTCATCAATGTAATGATTTGCTAAGCTTTGTTATAGTTCTGTTCAAACTCTAAAAAGTGTCCCAGTCCAGCCTCAAACCGCAACAAAATCAACTACTGCTCATTATTAGAATCTTCACCTCAATCCCCAAAACACCATACCCATCTGATCAAACCCAACCATTAATTCAATCAATCAAACGGCACAATCAGACACACAAAAGCCGTCCACAGAATAGTAGAAAGAACTCTAAATAGTAATAAATCATACGTCTTAACATTCCAAGTGGAAAGCCTAATACGAAAATTCCAGCCTCCAAATACAAAGGAGCTGAAATTGGTAAAGCGATCCCAGATAAAACTCGATCTGGAAACTGATCGAAACCAATCCCAATTCCTGATCAGCTCTTTCAGTCCACATCTAAACAGGGCACCGAAATACACCCACCAGCCGCGCAAAGAAGATTGGGATAGAGCCCCAAAATTGCACTGCATGAGCATCGTCATAGCCTAAACCCTGAACACGCAAGAATCACACGACCCCCCTAAAACATCGTAGAGGAAAGAAACAGCCTAAAATCCACCCAAACCAAATCCAGAAACAGATGCCGCAGCACGGCCCAAGGAATTTCCTCCAAAATCCAAATCAAATCGCAGCAGCACATGGGAAAAGAAGAACAAGAAACAGGTCGATTGGTCAGAAAAGCCTACCGATCGCCGGAATCCATGAGATAAAAAAACGTCAGAATCACACAAGAATATGAGGAAAAGAGGGGAGAGGAAGAGGAGCCGTACCACGGCTGCCGCTGCGGCCTGGGTGGGTGGTGGTGATGGGAGAGCAGAGTAGAAAAAACGAGCCCCTCAAGCCGGGGGAGTCACGCGCGGGGTGGGGAGGATCCCGGCCGCGCCGCCGCCGGGGGAGTCGCGCGCGGGGTGGGGAGGATCGCGGCCGCGCCGCCGGGGGAGTCGCGCGCGGGGTGGGGAGTACGCCGCCGTGCCCTGGGGTTCCTGCGTGCGGGAGAGGAGAGGAGGAGTCGGCGTGTGGGAGAGGAGAGGAGGAGTCGGCGTGTGGGAGATGGGGGAGAGGGGGAGTCGCGCGCGGGTGGGGAGGACGCCGCCGTGGGGCTCCTGCGTGCGGCAGAGGAGAGGAGGAGATGGGGGCGTGGGAGATGGGGGCGTCGGGGGAAGTTGCGCGGGGTGCGTGACGAGGTATGATCCAAACAATCTGGGCCATTGGATTTGAGTGAGTAAGAGAAAGGAGAGGCTACAGTGGATATCGTCTCTTCGTTTCAAAGGTTCGCTGGTTCTGGGAACATTAGGTTTGGTGCATCTAGGAGAGGTCTTGACTGCGGGGGACATTTGTTGGGTAGCTATAGAAAAGTTTACAACTGGTGGTTTTATAGTGGTAGAGATTAATTAAACCCGGCACAGTGCACTGTGCGGGGCAGTGCGGGCGGCACCGGCCATGTGCCATCTTCCCGTCTAATTCGCGCGGTAACCGTACGGACCAAGTGCTATTTTTGCAGTTCTTGCGGCCGGGGCGCTAATCTTACAAATACTGCGTTCGTCAGTACCACTACTGCCGAAAACTCCCACTATGGCCTGCCTCTCATACTACTGCAGCGCACTGTGCTACGACTCTTCATCCATTGTCACCGCAGACGGTACAAAAGGATGCATGCCGTGCAATCAAACATGCAGTATGCACATGCGAACCGTCTGATCGGAAATCAGATGGCCGAGCGAGCTGAGACGCACGCGCGATTTCTATCTTCGAGAGGTTCTTTTTTCGCTCGAATCTTCTTTGTCCAAGCTCGACAAACTAATAACTGTATAAAACTCATCAACTCATAAATCGGAGTCAACCATACATTCTTAATTAGTGTGTGTAAAATGGTATAGATAACTCCTATAATAACTTACCTTTTTACATATCTTCTTTATGATATAATATGTCTTGTTTATCGTGTTACAAACGACTGTTACACGAGAGACAACGTAATTATCTATGCTCCCTCTCTTCTTCATACCATCTCGTATTCTACATGGTAAACCTTACAGATAGCTAATGTCACGTCATTATACATTCTCTTAGCAAACTTCTTGGTATCTGTTACCCATTCGGCCATTGATAAGGGCGGTGGCCAGCAGTGATGGCATTTTGTGTTGACCGGGAGTGTGCGGCGGCGACGGCTAGCCGCTCTTGAAGTTGTTCGGTTGGGAGATTGGCAGGTGAGGTGATCAGTCCTCACTGGCCATTAATCAGAGCCGAATTCAAGTCCAACGCGGGTTCCTCCTGCCACACCGATCGACCAGGTTCGGACGACGCGCAGTGGCGGAGCCAGAATTTGATTACGCCCCGGGCTCAATGATAGAATGATCTAGACTATCTAGGCTGAATCATGAAAATGTTACCCAAACTGAACTAAATTTACCAGAGCTATACACTAGATATTTTTCCACACCCCGGGCTGAAGCCTACCCTGCCCGGGGTGTGGATCCGCCCCTGACGACGCGCGCGGCTGCAGGTCTGTCTCCCCGGTCTCTTTCTTGCGTGCAGACCCGTCTCCGGACACGGTTTCGTCCGTTAGCTTTGAGATATTTCAGAGACATGAGACATCTTCCTCTGCGTTTCCTGCAACACGTTGGCAGAGCGCTTGCAACACATGCAACGCACATGTAATTAGACGCTTGTTTTTGACTCGGGCTGCATGAAGGAGTCACGTTGTTGTAGCGTGTAACTCTGCATACATCCATACACTGAACTTGAAGGTCAGAGGGGGTAAAGGGCAAGCTGAGAAAAATCCAACTCCCAACTGCATGCGCGAAAACGCTGATCCCCAAAAATGAGGTGAGCCCTCTGCTCCTGCATGCGAGACGGGTTGCCTTTGGTGCAGTCTTTCTGCCGCATTCATTGGCCAGAGGTGTGCAGCGGCACCGTCCCCAATCGGCATTGGGCATTTTATTTTAAAAAAAATGCAAGGACAGTCTACTTTTTGTATGTAGAACAACATGTACAATCCTTCAAGTAATTTTTTTATGAACATACCTAATATAACACATAGACATCCCTACACATATATACCACCATATGCACGTACTCACACACACAACGTCTACAGAAGATTGGACGAGTAGAGCTTGACGAAAAAATGATGAAGTCACCACCGATACTTCACTTGCGACGGGCGCATAGTCTCCAACTGAAAGAAAATCCTCCTAAATACGACACGCATAGTCAAACGTAAGGTTTGAACTCTGATGGGCTAGGGGTACAATCACCTCCATTAGCCACCTAAGTAAGGCTTCGTTCTCTTCATGTAATTGTTACTATTGTACTTTAAAAAATACTGGTGTACTTATATATGTACTAGTTATGGATTTTGGTAAATTTATTGTAATATAATGTTTTGCATGATTTGGAGATTGTTGTTGTAATTCAATTAATGATGTATTCACAGATGTATTATTGGTTATATATTCTTGCACATCATCAACTATACAAACCTGGGGGTTCCGGCCCCCCCCCCAGGCTATCCACGTCGCCCCCCGGTGCCCGGTTTTTCGTACAGCCGGGGGAGGCCATTCCCTCCTGGTTTTCCGAAATTACGTAAAGGTCCTTTTTCTTCGCGAAAAGGTCCCTGGTTTTTTTAAAAAAGTCCCTGTAAGTTTTTTCCCTAAAAAATTTTTTGATAGCGCCCCGCGGGTTTCCAAAATTACGTATAGGCCCTTATTTACTTACGTACAGGTCCTTACAGGTCCTCGGTTTTTTACGAAAAAGACCTTTGATTTTTCCTAAATTACACATATGTCCTCGTTTTTTTATTAAACCCCTGCGAATTATCGTCCCTTTTACTTTGGTCTACACGGTAGCTAGCGCGGCGTGCGCCGCGCTTATATGCAACTAGTTATTGTAACATCACTACATATTGGACTAAGTACTATTCTGTATAACATGGACATTGCGAATATTGTAAAATTTCCTTTTACGCACCGAAATTATGATATATTTAAATTATTATTGTAGTTAACTGATTAATTATTTTAAGGCTCTGGTCTCTTTGATCTTGAGAATGTTTTATTCCTAATCTATCTTAATTTATTTGGGACAATAGGATTTATTATTGTGGTTGTTTTGTGGTAGTTAGCTGATTAATTAATGATGATTTACGGCATATATTTAAGACGTGATTAAAAATCTGGATCGTTTCATGCGATCACATTAATGAATCGGGCGAGTCAATGGCACGGACGTAAGTAGACCTACGTGGCAGGGCAATAATGTGCGATTGCCAGTACGACGGAGGAGCCCTTTTCAGTCCTCTGTCCGCCACATTTGGGCTTTTTTTTTGGCTTATGGCTGAAAATCACTGTAGCTGACTGAAAAAACATTGTAACTAACAGAGACTTATTTAACATAATTAAATTTAAAAAAATTAAAAAATATGTTAGCCCATTACATATAATACAAACAAATACGGGAAAAAAGAACCGGCAAAAAAGCTCAACAAAAAGCCAAAAGTTCAGAAAAAGACGAAATTTATGAATAGTAAAAAATAAACCGGAAGCTCAAATCTGAAGCCAAAACGATCACACAGAGCATGTTCTTGATGATCGATCTGGAGGAAAATTTTGTAACACTAACTAACAAAAATAAAAGGTGTCAAGATTGGTCATACGGAGATCAATCTCATCGATAAATTCGTCATCAAGAGATCAGTGTACAGTATTATGGAAATATATCACTGATAGTCTTTACGATTTTTACCAACACTTTGTTACAGAGATCAGTAGTCAAAGTACAGCAAACGTTACCATAAAGAGAAATGTCGTATTACTGTACTAGTAGTAGTAACACCTTTTACAGGTTACAATTATCATCTTTCTCCCTTTCCCGGAAGCTACAGCATAGCTAATGGCCAACAAGTGTGTGTGTGTGTATCCCTCTAGGTAACTCCAAATTTGATCAATTAGCATAATCGAAGATGCAGAATTGTGCACTAGTTGGACCACACAAGGCTAGGCCACGCATTGATTTAGGCTTATTCTTTCGTGGCTGAGTAGTTACTGGAACGTACGGATCCACGAACAATGTTGGGCACGGATTGAAGCACCTGCAACACCATTGAACAGGCACGTCTGTGATCCAGATGGACCACGATGCATGCTTGCTACGTACCTACATGCTACGCAAACATTCTTGCTCGCTGAGCTGGACACACCAGAAAACGGATTGGTCCGTTACAACAATGCAAGATAGGCGTGTCATTTCCTCTCCAAATTGAAGCTAATTAATTTGCATGCGTGCGTACGTACGTATGCTTTGTGTATGCTGAGTAATATAGTAGGGCAAGCCGCTAGCTGCAAGATTTTTTTTTTACCAGGGATAGGTTTTTCTTTCAAAAGAAAGTGGTGTACCGGTACGACCAAAAAGGTGAACTTGAAAGCGAATCAAGTAATTTGCAGAGTTACATGCACAGATCACTTCACTCGTGGCTACTGTTACTTGTGTGCTGTTTGGGTTTAAAAGCGTGAAAGCACCACTCGAGCTGGCTAACTACCGAAGTTAGAAAACTGAAAGGCTGTCGTTGAATTCTTCTGCTCATTCAGCTCACTCCTCTTGTTATAAATAGGGAGGATGGCCTCCAAAACACACCATAGGAAGTGAGGAGAGATATCACAACACAGAAGGCTAGCTCCCTCTCCTTCTGGCTCGCTCACGCACACTGCACGCACACCCTCTATAACTCTCTGGCTGGGGCCATGGTTTCACCCTTGTCTTCTTGGCCATGGGCACGCCTAGGCTCATACAAGGCAAGGACACGCATGCACGCTTAATTATTTCTTTTTCCGCCATTGCTGTGATCGAGAACTGTTCTTGCTGCAACGGTAGTTCTTGACTCGATCTGTTGATTAATCATTTTTTTTGTTTTTGGTTTCTTGCTTGATCGATGCATGCAGTACCTGCTGTACGGGCCTCTGGTGGCCAAGGTTGCGCACGCATGGAGGGAGCAAGGGAGCGCGCCGCTGGACTCATGGTGCCTCCACCTCCTCATCCTCCTCGCGCTCCGCTCGCTGACCTACCAGCTGTGGTTCTCCTACGGCAACATGCTCTTCTTCACCCGCCGCCGCCGCGTCGTCAAGGACGGCGTCGACTTCCGGCAGATCGACGCTGAGTGGGACTGGTAATTAACCAATAAAAGTGCTCTAACCAGACTAATCGTTAATTAGCTGAGCAATGGTCGTTTCATGTTACCACTGTTCATGTTCATGCCACACTGAAAATTGCATAGATCGTGAAGCATCTATGGTTGACGCGACTACCTAACTGGACAACATACTTACTACAGTTATATATAGTTTCAACATGAATACTCGTTTTTTTAGGTCTGGTTAGATCAGCACGCCTGAGATTGATTTGATTGGCTTAATTCAAAGAGAACTGAGGAGTTTCATCTGTAATTTTGCATATGCATGGAAGGATCAGACTGTACATAATATAGTACACAGTGTCTGTATTGTTCCTTCTGCTCAGTTTTTGATGACCCCTCCTGGTCTTCTTCGTGGTCGGGGGCCACCTCACACTTCGTAGTAAATGTGCACGCAATAATTTCGTCTGCACTTCGGTGGTCGTTGGTTGATTGCAAAGTTGTACTCCAACGTGAGTGAGGAAGCAAGTACGATGTCATTCAAAGTGTATGACCAATGGCTCATGCTACACGGACATTGCATTTCTCATGGTGGACTTGAGCTATTTTTCTTTCCGAGAATTTTGAGCTAGACAACTGAAGCGATTCCTCTACAGAAATGCTGCACACTCGGTTTTCTGGCTCGACGGGGAATTTTTTTAGTTGTTAATTTATCCCATGATTAGTCTTCTCGATTGCGATTTTGTATAACTGGATGGGTTAACTGTGCAGGGATAACATGGTGATCATGCAAACCCTAATCGGGGCCGTGGTGATGAACAACCCCCTCTTCCCGGCGATCAGCGATCTCCGGCTGTGGGACCCACGGGGATGGGCCGTGGCCTTGCTGCTGCACGTGGTCGTCTCAGAGCCGGCCTTCTACTGGGCCCACAGGGCCCTGCACCGGGCCCCACTCTTCAGTCAGTACCACTCCAAGCACCACTCATTCCAGGTCACCCAGCCGTTCACAGGTACAGGACTAGTCAAACTCGCTTGATAGTAGAGTTTTGTGATAGTAATGACGTTTTATGGGGGTTTTAATTGCATAATTACCTGATTCGGTCGTCTCCAATCTGCAGCTGGGTTCGGCACGCCATTGGAGAGCTTGGTCCTGACACTGGCGATGGGGGCCCCACTTGTCGGGGCCTTCCTGGCTGGGGCCGGCTCCTTGAGCTTGGTCTATGGACACATCTCTCTCTTTGACTACCTGAGGTGCATGGGGTACAGCAACGTGGAGGTCATATCGCACAAGGTCTTTGAGGCCTTCCCCCCTCTCAGATACCTCATCTACACTCCAACGTGAGTCCTTTCATTCCTTCGCCATGTAATTCTTCGTGATGCTTTTAATTTTTTTCCATTAATTTTGGTTCGCGAAATGCCATGCGTGCTATATTGCTTTTCTTAGACTCGAAAGAGTTGGTTAGAATACATACCTAAAAGGCGTTCGGTTGGGACTGCTCGTGACTGATCGATGATCCGATCAAACCGCAATAACATCTTCTTGCAAAGAGAATCTCAATAATATCAACAAATGCTATCCTACCAGGGCTAAGTACCAAGATCCATGATCCAATTCGTAGATCAACCTGCGTGGTATAGTACACGCATAAGCTGATCTTTTTCTTTAATGTATGTACCACAACTTTCTCGAGACAGGCATGCACATACATGCGTTGATCCGGTGGAGTATAGTAGAGACAGGCATGTATAGTCCGGCATGTCTCGTGCAACAGTAGCGCCACCGCATGGCGGTGTACGGACGTAAATGGCAGCCCCATCCAACAAAGGGCATGTTTGGATTCACCCAGATTTTAAGAATCTGGCTTTTGGAAACTGGGTGGGATCCAAACAGACCAGTTTTTGGGGTAGTTTTTAAAATCTACCTACCCAGATTCTTAAAAACCAAGAAGCTATTGATACCCAGCTTTTGCCAGTTTTTTTGCACAAATACCCATATACCATCATTAAAGACCACGCGTACGGCTGTTTAATGTGCTGTTCAAGAGCAATAAATGTAAGAGTATAATAGTCTATTAGCACCAATCATAAATGAAACCAACTTTTAAAAACTAGGGGATCCAAACACCCTATCAGTTTTTGCTTAGAAACCAGCTTTTAAAAACTAGAAGTAATAGTTGGTTTTTAAGAATTTGAAACTGATCCAAACAGGGCCAAACTCGAAAGGTGCCACCCCTCTGTGCCCGAATTGAAGTGCCACGGCCGGCACCAACCGCCGTATTTATGGGGGGTCTCATGGAGCGAGCAGCTTCAGCACCGGAGCAAAAGTCCAAGCTCCAAACATGTTCGCAGTTAAGGCCGGTGTACTTCCCTGTGTGGGTGTGTGTCGTGTGCCCGCCCGATGAGATCGAGCACGCCCCACACAGAGTCACTGATTATTCATGACATTATTCTAAGCTCTATGCCATATTTACTTATTTAGCACGATGGAGTACACTTTTATACTATGTCCTGATCATAACCGCCGTAGTAGTAGTAGTAGTCGTCGTCCACTGTTTTTGTGAGTGAGTGAGTCTCTAATTAATTCTGTGCCCAAAGGTACTAATTGGTTTGTGAAGATGGAGTACTTGTCATAATTAACCAAGCGAAACATTATCCACTGGCTAATTGGTGGATCAGTACCCGCAAACCAGGGATTTGAAAGATTAATTGGTCGGCTTGATCAGAATAATCCCTGTTCTATTTGCTGCACCGGAACCTGTACTCCGTACGGTCCGAATACTCCCCAACTGTCTTGTGAGGTTAGCAGGGCAGCGGACAAGGGGTGTTAATGTACATCACATCCCTCTCGTTCAATGCAACCTCTGTGATCAGAGGTCGATGCTCGACGATGAAAATGCAGATAAGTACGAATCATGTGCGCGGTAGGGTTCTCTTTCAGAAGCACCATGTACGCACATGCCTCCCTTGGTTACCCCTGCAGAGGTAATGAATTCCATGTGCGGTGCGCCTTAGTCGATCTCCCATGGACAGCTTTCCTTTCACGGTTCTATCAGATCACCATGCTTGTGCATTCAATCCAGTGAACGATTGAGCTGGGAGCCATGACTCCTCCCTCCCTCTTTTGCTTAGATAATCAAAGGCTAATAAGGTAATAATCAAGGGATCAAAATGTTTTATCTGACTAGTTAGTGTTTTGTTGGTCGCTGACGCGTATGTAAAGAACAGCTAGTAGCTGACAGAAGGGAATGGTAAGATTGGAATAGTTCTGGCAAACCTGACGCTACGCGTTTATGATCATGTCGATCTTTCGTGGTTAAGACTGCTACCAATTTGTAAATGCATGTGGTGATGTGCAGATATCTAAGCCTACACCACAGGGAAAAAGACTGCAATTTCTGCTTGTTCATGCCTCTGTACGATGCCCTGGGAGAGACCATCAACTCCAAATCCTGGGAGCTTCAGAAGGAGGTCGACTTAGGTATTATCATCACGTATATCCTCCACAAATGGCACATCGATCAAATTAATAAGCTAGCCCTATAAGCCCCTGCATTGAAGAATTGCACACTGATCTCTAATCTGGGAGCTTATTTGAGGCATAATTTGCATCGCGCAACCGATAAATCAGATAAAATTGCAGGCAAGAACGACCGGGTGCCGGACTTCGTGTTCCTGGCGCACGTGGTGGACGTGATGTCGTCGATGCACGTGCCGTTCGCGTTCCGGGCGTGCAGCGCCCTGCCGTTCGCGAACCACCTCGTCCTGCTGCCGCTCTGGCCCGTCGCCTTCGCCTTCATGATCCTCCAGTGGTTCTGCTCCAAGACCTATACCGTCAGCTTCTACTACCTCCGCGGCCGCCTCCACCAGACCTGGACCGTCCCCAGATACGGCTTCCAGGTGAAAAACCAGTCCTAGCTAATAATCGACTCTTCAGTTTTTTAGACGAGCTGGTGGTTGCATGAAACTCGACGGTAACCGGTATGCTTTGCTGCAGTATTTCATTCCGTCGGCGAGGAAGGGCATCAACCGACAGATCGAGCTTGCCATACTGAGGGCGGACAAGATGGGCGTCAAAGTGCTCAGCCTTGCCGCGCTTAACAAGGTGGGTATGGCATTGATAGAATTTATGGCCATTGGATCTCTAATCCAATGATCATAAATCTGGATAATAGTTAGAAAGAAAACATCCGGATGATATTTAACAAAAACCCCATTGATAATTCATAAGTGTGTTTCAGTTGTGCTACTACTAGAGTTGGTTTAATTAGACCTGCGGCTCGGTGTTACCGGGACAAGTCGCGGTTGGGCCTCTGTTAGTACAAGTTGTCAGCTCGAGTCCTTTATGGCGCGCATGTGGCAGCGGCATTGTGCTACTGTGCAGCGCTTGGGCTCTAACTATTGCAGTATGAATGAAATGAAATGAAATGAAATGAAACTTTCGTCGTGAGTAGGTAGCACAAGTTCTGTAGTGATTTGTACTTGTTGCAACGTGATTACAAATGATCTTGGCAGAGGTCACTGAATCTATCAGTGCCCTGGGCAATGCCTGGTCTGAAAAATGGATTGAACCGATAATTTCGTCACTGAAATTCTCTGTAGCATAGCTAAAACGCTGTGATTTTTTTTGTTTGTTTTAACAGAATGAAGCACTCAATGGGGGTGGCACACTGTTCGTGAGCAAGCACCCTAACCTGAGGGTAAGGGTGGTGCACGGCAACACCCTCACGGCGGCCGTGATCCTCAACGAGATCCCAAGCAACGTGAAGGAGGTGTTCCTCACCGGCGCAACGTCCAAGCTCGGCAGAGCAATCGCGCTCTACCTCTGCAGGAGGGAGATCAGAGTCTTGGTACGTACGTCCAGATTCACACATATACAACCGCACAAATTAACACCTCATGATCAGGCTTAAGATAATGCTAATTACAGGCGACAAAAGATTCATTGCATTGTGTTGTTTCAGATGCTAACATTATCGACGGAGAGGTTTCTGAAGATACAGAGGGAGGCGCCTGCGGAGTTCCAGCAGTATCTAGTGCAGGTCACCAAGTACCAGGCGGCAAAGAACTGCAAGGTACGTAACTGAAAACGTTCGCTTGGTTTCAGGTAAAAATTTGTAGACACTACACTGCACTGCAGTACTGAATACTGATGACGGTTTCAGACATGGATCGTGGGCAAGTGGCTGTCGCCGAGGGAGCAGCGGTGGGCGCCGCCGGGCACGCACTTCCACCAGTTCGTCGTGCCGCCGGTCATCGGATTCCGCAGGGACTGCACATACGGCAAGCTCGCCGCCATGCGGCTCCCCAAGGACGTCCAGGGCCTGGGCTCCTGCGAGGTAACAACCAACACAACACGAAGCTAACCTTTAGCTCGTAATCAACTACTTTTCATGGGCATTTGGTCGCTGACATGGTGCGCGACGTGCAGTACACGATGGAGAGGGGGGTGGTGCACGCGTGCCACGCCGGCGGCGTGGTGCACTGCCTGGAAGGGTGGGAGCACCACGAGGTGGGCGCCATCGACGTGGACCGGATCGACGTCGTGTGGAAGGCGGCGCTCAAGCACGGGCTGACGCCGGCGTGACGGCCAAGGAACGTACGTATACATGGCCGCGAAAGGTCTATGCGGCCGGCCGGCCGGAATGACACGTTCGATTGTTCGCTCCACTATTGGATATTTGGATGGGTGCTTGTGTGTGTGCGTGTTGTGTGTCGATAAGCATTGTTCACGTGTACGTAGTACGAATACCGCAAATGACAGGAGAGAGAGATGGCTTATTCCTCCAGCACTTCTTGCTTCGTCTGTGCCGTCGATGTGTGTGAAAACTGAAACCGTTGTTGTTCCTGTGCATGTCGACCTTAATTAATCATCACAAAAAAAAAGGCCAAATCAGCATGTGTGAAGCGGCACAGTCTCCCGAGTCCGAGCAAATCGTAGCTCAAAGCACGGCCGCGTCGTGTCGGCCCATTTCACGGCTGTTAAGTTGTCTCCAGGCCATAATGGGCCTGTTCATCTGCAATCTGCTCACGGCCTGGTTAGCCTGCAGAAGAAGGTCCAGCACCGCGACGGCGAGAGACGCTCTTTACCGTTTTGCTCCCTCGCTGCGTGGGCAATTGAGCAGTGCATTTCAGCATGTGGAATAGGATAACTCGAAAGATGGATAAGGAGATTCCCGGGGGAAAAGTGTGACTTGGGTGAGGCAGATTAGTACTAAGGCTTGTTCTTTTCAGTTTTTTATTTCTGCTTTTGATTTTCTATAGTAATTAGTTTTTAAATGAAGTATCTTTTCAAGATGAGATCTACTAGTTAATTATAGTTTATACTGTACCGATTTCATTTATATCGGTAAAAACCACACGTGAACTTTTATTACTCTGTAATCTCTCGTACAAACAGCTAAAAAACCATAAACCACAACCAAAAGTTATAAGTCTCAGTCAAAAAGAACAGGCCTCTAGTGATAAAATGACTGGTCTTTGCAAAAGGCCGAGTATTTAGTACTCGTATGTTTGATTATCCTAAAAAAAGGAGAACGCGACACGCCCTGACAGAAACAGTCCTTGTGACTGCGAGTAAATAGAACCCCTACTTTATTAGTCTGGTAAGCATTTGTACTGTTGTTTTTACGGTGTTTTCGCTACACAAATGGAGCATCTTTTTAATACGGATCTATAAATCCTTGTGTTGTATTAGTACTGATACTATTTGGCCTCCCTCATGAAATATAATTGCATCCCACAACTTATTTGACCCCCCCACCCCCAATCAAATTTCTAGTGCCACCTGCATTCTAAAGGCTACAACTTGCAGACATGAACTGTTAGATGATAATTTTAGCCCTACAATGAGATGTTCAGTCACACAATTCCTCATTCGTTGGTACACTAATCTTCCTTCACAGGTTTCACAACATCTAATAAGTAATGCAAGACAATGGCATCAAAGGCAATAAAACAAACCACTACATAGTTCCACCACACCATCACGTCATCTACAAAGGCTTGGATCCACCGAGCAAACTTCTAGGTGTAGCTAATCCTCATCTCACCATCATCTCTGCCGCAGGAGCTTGCCAGGAGCTAGAGGTGGGACTTGGGTCGGGCTTCTTTGGGCCAGCCCGAAGCACGGCCGGCACGGCCCGGTCCGACACGTGGCGGGCCGTGCCGGCACGGCACGAACGGTGGGCCGGGCTGGGCTTCAAAATCCGGCACGGTGGGCGGCACGGTGGGCGGCACGGCACGGCACGGCAGATCGGGCCGTGCTCGGGCCGGCACGGCACGAAGAGCACGGTTGGCCAGAAACTATTTAAAATTGATTTCTTAACTATAGTAAATTGTATTCATGACTCTCCTTGAGCTTTTCTATTTGACTAGTTGGGTAGGCCTATGCTAGATTGTCGGGTGATGTCCACATACGCCATAGTCTAATTTGCACCAAGATATGCATTCCATTGGACTAGATGACCAAGTTCGAAGGTGAAATGGCATGAGACAATAGAATCGAATTTTAAGTAGGTTTTTAATAAGGCGGATACAAGAGAAAGGAAGATAGCGGCCACCGCTACCATTGTCGCTATCGCTTTTGTCGTGTATAGTTACTTTGGGCTGGGCTTGGGCTGGCACGGCACGAACACCGGCACGGTGGGCTTTGGGCCGTGCTTGGGCCTGGCCGAAGACGAGGTGGGCCGGCACGGCACGGCACGACGAGATGACTGGGCCGAACCGGCACGGCACGATGCGGCCCGAAGCACGGTGGGCCTGGGCCGTGCCGGCACGGCACGGCCCAATTCCCACCTCTACCAGAAGCCAGAGTCTTGCGATGAACGACCCAGCGCACACTAGGGATGTAAGGAGAAGTGTGGAGCAGATTGGCGGTGCTCACTGGCAGCGCGTATTGGGGATTTGGGGGGCACCGGCATTGCGCTGTTGGCAGCGGTGTGTATTGGGGATTTGGGGCGCATGGGGTGGCTGATGGCTGGCTCACAGCTCGCTCACTCAAAAAAAAACCCCCCCTACTAGCTCTCCATATTTCAAATGACAAGTTTGCTCATCAGTTTTCTTTTAACTATTTCTTTAATTCAAAGGTACTTATGTCTTTTATCCTTACCAACATAATCCGGCCGAGTCGGTAAAAACTGGTCGGGTTAGCCGGGTCGGTAAAAACCGGCTAGATCGAACAGTTTTTTTAGATCTACTGCATCGGCAATCCTATGAATATGACCAATCCAACGTAACCTTTAGATCTAGAATTCTAACCATCGGGTCGGTCCAGGTCTAACAACCAAGATACCAACCTCGTAGCATGTCACTGCTCTCGGACAAATAGAATCCGTCCACTGTTGATTCACATGCCCATGGTACAAGATGCTAGCCTGTCTGACTTCTAAGGCCTCGTTTAAAACGTGGAATTCATACAGTTTTTTCTCAGTAAACGTTAATTCTGCTCAGATAAATTTGATTCTTCTCCTCTTATCCTCCAAAATTCGTAGTAATTTTCTATGTTGTAAACATGACCTTACATTAGTGCAGTCACACGCTTGCTGCACAGTACTTTATATCAGCCGTTTTTATTTGTAACGCAGTATTTAAGGCGTAACAGGTCAGAGATGCCCATGACCAGAGCAAAGGGAGCAGAGCAAACAGAACGTACAGGTTTGTATGCGTGAGACGCTGTCACAGTAGCCGCTAGTGATCGATCCTTGGTCCTCCTGAGCGGAAGGAACTCATCGTCTTGCTGAAGCCTGAATCTTTTCTTTTTCAAGAATGCATAGAAGAACGGCATATCTTATATACATTAACCCTTATGGTATACTTATCATACATTTAAACTAAAAAATTACGAAATTTTTTAAAAAATTTATATATGTATTTCTAAATTTGCTCTATATATATATAATTTCAAATTTAAATTCATTCTATGTTAAGAATAACAAAAAAGAGAAAAATTTGACAAATGTTAAGAGTTCAAATTTGTCAGAATTTTCTTCTTTTTTGGTACTCTTAATATAAAATGAATTTGAACTTGAAATTTTATATATAGATAGAACTATGAAGTGCATCAAAAAAATTGAAATTTTTCACGACTTCTTAGTTTGAGTGCACCGTAAGAGTGAGTGAATAGCAATTTTTGCCATCTTATGAATTGTGAGAAAACGTCGAGCCTCTTCAAAAAATTTAGAAGACGAATATGGACTATCTTTATTGTTGTAAACTGATTAGAGGATGTCCTTGATGAGATATTACAAATGGATGCTGTTAGCCCTAATATTGCTAATTCTTAGCTCTGTAATCTAATATCCGGTCGAAAGATGTTCCCTGATTCTTCAGAATATGCTTGTATCTAGGTGTGTTCTTCTTTTCATCTATCGTTAGATTTTAACTGGCGCCAAAGAGGTGTATGTTGTCTTAGTGAGCGAGCGCTTTGTTGATTCGCTCCGTTCCATTTTTTCAGTTCAGTGTGAAAATTAGACTTCGACTAGAGTTTAATAAATTAATTAAAGAATTAATTTGCTAATATGTTTACCTGACTTTTTTTTTGACTTTTTACAGTATTCAAGATGCAAATTTGATCGTTATTTATTATAAAATTATATTAAGATATACCCATAAAATTATAGTATTGTAAAATTATTTTTAATAATAAATCTAATAGTATATTTTTTGTTTAGCCAATCTAGATAGTTTTAAATCTATTGGCGGCCAAACTTAAGAATAATGGCACGGATTCTAGAACATCAAGTAAAAAAGAACGACGAGAGTACTAGTTTTCATCCATGCATCTTTTGGATTATTAATCTACTCCAAAATTTTTGCATTCTCCATTTCAAGGCTTCACCCGGGTGCAACCTTATATATATTTTTAGGATGATAATGGCTAATGGCTATACAATGAAGTTGCAATGATACTGCCAACTAGGGAGTGATGGCAATAGGCTATGTGATTGTGAGAGAGGTGTGAGTGAAATTGTAAGGAGAGTTTTGATTTCAAAAGGTACGAATCCTTAGCACTACGATTGTTCGATCATATAGACACTTCTAGTTGGACTTACATTTATATTATTTAAATATAAATAATTGGTCCCAGGTGAATCCTTGAAATGGAGAATGCAAAAAATTTGAAGTAGATCAATGATACAAAAGGTGCATGGGTTGGAAACTATTACCTGTTAGCAAATTAATTCTTTTATTATTTTATTAGGGAAAAAAATCTATTTTTGGCTCTTAAATTATGCTCGGAGTCTAATTTTCACCATAAACCCGAAAACCGTTTGTTTTTCACCCCAACCAAGGTGGAATTGGGTTGGGGGGTTATTTGTTGGGATTTGAAAGTTGTAGGTGAAAAACAGCTGGTTTTTGAAGTTCGTAGTAAAAATAGAACTCCGACCAAAATTTAAAGGCCAAAAATGGATTTTTTTTCCTAAAAAAAACATACAGAGTGCCAAAAAGAATTGTCGAGAGACTAACGAAGCATTTCGTCGTCTAGAGAAAGGGCCACAGCCTTGCATTTCGTCGTCTAGAAGAAAGGGCCACAGCCTTTCTGACCTGTCTCATCTGCCCACTTCACTACTTCAGTCTACACGCAACGCTACTTTTGTCACTTCTTTGGTGGAGTTCTCTTTTCTTTAGCTTGGTTTTGTAACATTCTTAATTTTGTGAAAAAAAACTGGCCGGTAAGAATCACCGGATCATATATGGATATAGTTCTAAATTCATGTAATATCTAACTGGCTACTACTAAGACCTCCTTTACCCTGCTGGAATTTTTTTACGAATTATATAAGAATTAAACTATTTTATATAAAGTTACTGTAAAATCCTTGCATTCCAAACATGGATGACCAAGAATCCAAGAATCAGGATGCCGCCACACAATGCCTTTGATGGATGACCAAGAATCCAAGAATCAGGATGCCGCCACACAACGCGTGAAATTTACAAATTCCCCAAGGGTGTATCCGCAAAGCTTCCCCAAAAGTTTTTAAACCAAGAGCGGCCGAAAAGGAACAAAAAGGAGTCCCCCTTTCCAAATTCGAAATTGGAAATCCTCAGAAAACTACTTCAAAAACTCCCCACCCCAACCCCGCAAAAGCGCCCACAACTCGTCGTAGTGTGTGGAGTAAGAGTAACCCCCGCACGACCCCAACCCGAAGAGAGGAGGAAGAGGAAGAAGGCGAGCAGCCATGGTGCGGTGCAGCAACGGGCTCCTGGGCCTGCTCAACGCCGGCGTGCTGGTACTCGCAGTGGTCGTCCTCGGCGGCGGCATCTGGCTCAGCCACCGTTCCACCACCGACTGTGAGCGCTTCCTCGAGCGCCCCGTCATCGCGCTCGGGGTCCTCCTCCTCGCGCTCTCCCTGGCCGGCCTCGCCGGCGCGCTCTGCCGCGCCTCCTGCCTGCTCTGGCTCTACCTCCTCGCGCTCTTCCTCCTCATCGCCCTCCTCTTCGTCTTCACCGTCTTCGCCTTCGTCGTCACCAACCGCGGCGCCGGATGGGTCGTCTCCGGGAGGGGGTACAAGGAGTACCGCCTCGGGGACTACTCCACGTGGCTGCAGAGGAGGGTGGAGAACCCCCAGAACTGGGCCAAGATCCGGAGCTGCCTCCAGGACGGCAAGGTCTGCCAGAAGCTAGGGGCCAAGAAGGAGACGCTGAGCCAGTTCGTCAACAACAACCTCTCCCCGATCCAGGTGCTTCCTTTGTTCTTGTCGTCCTAAATATCTCTATGGCTTGTTAAATTGCTCCTAGAAGAGCTTTAATCCTTGCATTTTTGAGGGGTTAGTACGGGGAAAGAGATTTAAGAGTTTTTCTTCTTTGGTTGCTGAGTTGTTATGAGGATGTTCAGTTCAACAATTCCCCCCTGGTGGTTGGAGTTTGGGGGTTGGAGTCGATTAGTCTTGGCTTCTTGGGGGATATGAAATTTCGACGGGTTTGTGCATGCATATGCATATGAATGCCTTAATTTGTTGTTTGGTTCTCATCATAGTCTTGCTGGATTTTGCGTGAATTGTTGAGGAATTGGAGCCTATTTTTCTGTTCGATGTTTTGAGCTAGATTTCTATGTAAAAGAACAACCCAGGATGAAAGTGGTGGATCCAGGAATTTCAGGATGGGTATTTGAAGTTATAAAAATATTGTACTTGCAAGTTTTTCCTGATTAAAGCAGTGATAATAGAGTACAGGTACATCAAACCTGTCGCTACCCCAGCAAAATAGCTCTCTTTGATTGTGTAGCCATTGAAGGATTAATCTAAATAGCATGAAATAGCCAAAGAAATCACAAAATGATTGCAACAAGCAAACTGATATATCACGAAAAGGCATAATTTGTACCAGCATGGGATACATCAAACAACTAAAATTTTTAACTACAACAAGCACCACAGGCACAAAATTCCTCATTCCATCTCAAATGGCTGAAGTCACAGCGAACTCCATTATATGACTTGATGACAACTCCCCTGAACATCTAAGTTACTCTTGAGTCATAATATGAAGTGATTCCAACATTTGATCAATTTAACACAATGATGTCTCATCAAGTCAATTCTAGTGTTCTAAACATGAAAAATCAAACCAATATAGAACGTATACTCTTGGTTGACCAAACAGGAAGTAGGTCTGTATGGCATGCCATAAACTAGAATAGGTGATGCATTAGTTCTATCTAGGTTCCTAGCAAAGATATTCAATATCATACTGTGCTAAACTTGAGGCCAGCTATGCTACCGTAGAAAACCATATATCAAACCTAAACTACTAAAAAAATTTGCACAGCCAAGCGTGAAAATTCAGAACTCAAAACTCAAAAGGTATAACCAAAAAAAAAAGAAGAGCTATTGGTCCTATTCTTGCTGAGTCACTTTATTTTTTTTCCTAGGATGGTGTTACCAAGACAAAAATCTTCAAAGCAAAATTGTGCACCAAATCTTGTAGATGTCAGAGCTCAGGGGAGAGAGAGAGAGAGCAATGAAAGTTGTTGCTGTTCTTATTGCGAGTCAGAAAACTTACTAATTCATAATAATATGCTGTTAGCCAAACATAAGGATCGGGATCCATCCTAAACTAACAGCAGACACCTAAGCTTACACATTGCTATCTAGCAGGGCAATTGATTTCAGCATCAAAACTCATGATAGAATTCAGAAAGTTGGATGCAAATCTAATACTTCCATGCGCACCAAATCATAGTCAATAAACTAACAACATTTATGATCAGCAATCAGCTCATTACCAAAAATGGAACAAGTACCACAGGATGACTAGATATGTAAGTGTCGCTCTTATTAGTCCACAACCGAGTTGATTTCCAATCCCCTTTACTCACTTGGCAACAACCATACTCTTACTGTCTTACAACTAAGAAGTAACGGCAGAGCCAGAAGCAACCGCCGTGTCTGTAGGGGCGGCTTCATCACCCTTGGGCTTCACCATGCCCGAATTGACCAGAATTGGCACCTCCGCCGCGAGCGACGGCGTGAGCCCGAGATGCAGCGCGTACGTGATCCCAAACCTTGGGTAGTTCTTTGCTCACAAAGGCTTGAAGTGCACGGTGAGGTAGATCTTCCCTCCCCGGTACATCTGCATCCATCCACACCAACAGGCAACAGCAATCACAATCCAAGAAATGAAGAAAACAATCTAGATACAAGGAATTCAAGAATCCAAGCAAATAAAAGCATATTACAATCCATGGGAAGTGCGGGACCTTGTGGGTCTTGCCGTCGAGGGTGGGGAGCTCGATCTCGGGGGTGACCTGGGGATAGGTGACAAGGATGTCGAACTGGAGGGGGAACTTGTAGCGGCGGAGGGGGAACTCGTAGGGCCGGAGCACTCCATATGTATGATACCTTGTATATACTGGTTTTTTTACCAAAAATTTTAGGTATTTAGCTGAATACCCACAAATCATGGTGGGTCCGTCCCTGCAGGATGATGGACAATTCTATCTGTCAGTACATGTGGAGTTGGTATGGTTTGTGAATTTTTCTTAGGACTAGTAGAAGAATCGTTGGATCCCATTCCCACAAGTTGCGCATGTGACTTCTCAGTTAGTAGGAATAAATGCTCCTCAATCCGTATGCTGCATTGTCAATTAATACCTGAAATTCTGTAGCATTATCTTGAATTGTGTGCATGCTATTGTTCCCCTTCTCATGATCATTTGATTTTTTAGGAGCACCATGTGCTTTTTGTACTTGCTCTTTGTTGCAATTACTTGTCTATAGATACAATTAGCTTAGTATTTTCTGGCTGCATGGCATGGCATTACAAGTGGGGCTTGTGAAGACTAATGGAATTCATGCATGTCGTGTGGTAAATGACTAATGCTAACAATTTAACTTGATTTCACTTTGGTAATGGCATGTTTCTGAATAAATCGATGGCTCTAGATTTCACCACATTTTCAGGCTGTCCGATGTAACTGTCTTATTATACACTATTCTGATGAGGGAAGGACCTTGTGATAGAAATTGCATATTTACTTGATTGTGGATGTTAAGGGTATTAGAGATAAGGTATTAGAGATAGAATAGGACTCTTATTTGTTTCCTTATATCTCTTGTACTCTCCTATATATATGGCCCATTGGGTCTCATATCAATACAGACAATATTCATAACATGGTATCAGAGCCTAGGTTTCATACCTAGCCTCCGTTCGTCTTCCGCTGCCGCTGCCCCCGGGAGGATCGATCTCTACTCCCGGGGCGGCCACATCTCCCGGTCGCCGTGCTCATGCTGTTCGCCGGCCGTTCGCCACCACCGCCGCCTCCTCGGATCTTTGTCGGCGGCCGCCCCGCCCGCGTACGCCCGGATCTCATGGACCGCCGTCGCCGCTCGTCTCTTCTGGATCTGGTCGCCTTGACGTCATCTCCGATTATTGTGCCTTCACCGCCGGCAAGCCCGAACCGACGCTGCCGCCAGATCCACGCCGGATCCGACGGTCCGGCCATCGTCGCCCGCGCCAGCGCCCGCCCGGATCCGCCCGCTCCTCGCCAGATCCGGCCGCCTCCGGCCGTCGTTGCCCGCGCCAGCGGGTCGTCTCGTCGCTCCTCTCGACTCTCCCGGCTGGCTTCCACCGAGTCGCTCGTCTTCGCCGGATCTAGCGGCCGCGGCTCTCGGCTCGGATCCGTCGCTCTCTGGCCACCTCCGTCCGCCGCCGCCTTGGATCCTTGCCGCCGCCGCCCGTCGACGACTCACCGCGCCAGCCTCTACACCGGCCGCGCCGACCGCCGCCTCCACGCCCGCGCCGCCCCTTTCGGTCCCATCCGGCCGCCGCTGTCTCCTCTTCTCTCCGTGCTCGCGAGAGAGACGGCAGGGAGGGAGACGATGGAGAAAAGCAGGCTCGCCCTGCTCGGATCTACTCGCATCTTGCTGAGAGACGGGTGGGAGGGAGCAAGTGAATGGCGCCCAGGGGAGATGGATGGTTTTTTACTTGCTGTCGCCAGTATCAGAGTTATTTTTCAGTCGGTCTTCGAGTTTTTTTTTTCTCGTGAGTTTTCCGCTGCGTTTATCTTAGTCCGTAGTCTCTAATTTTTAGTTTGTCCAAGCCGTGCGAGTCCACAAATTTATTGTCAGTCATAGAAGTGTAGGAATTTTCTTTTGCATGGCAGCAGCCGCTGCTCTTTTCCTTGAGCCGCTGCAGATTGTAGAAGTCTCTATGAGTCCGCCGCGCTTCTTCTGCACCGCGCCTCCGTTGCGCTTATTGTGCATTGCGTCGCCGCGTTTCTTTTGCACCGCGCCTCCGTTGCGCTTCTTGTGCATTGCGCCGCCGCGCTTCTTCTGCACTGCGCCTCCGTTGCGCTTCTTGTGCACTGCGCCGTTGTCGTCTCAGGCTTCGATCTGTGCCGTCATGCTTCTATCTATTCCTCTTCGGCTTGATTTGACAGTTTATTCGACGACTGCACGCAACGACGACTTTATCACGACTCGGATGTTAGATATTTTTTGTTTTAGTATTAACCCTTTTTCAAATGCAATGCTATTGCATACGCCTTGCATTTGTGGGGGGGTGTTAAGGGTATTAGAGATAAGGTATTAGAGATAGAATATGACTCTTATTTGTTTCCTTATATCTCTTGTACTCTCTTATATATATGGCCCATTGGGTCTCATATCAATACAGACAATATTCATAACAGTGGACTCGTTGGTAACTCGTCATATAGTCTTAATTTATAATTTAAACCGCTGACATTATTGGTATTGATTACTTACTGCAATGGTGATTTTGCCTTATCCTGTATGCGTTTGCTTTGGATTAGCATGTTAGCTTTCTCCAAGTGCCAATACAAAATGCGGTTTACCACAATATATAGAGTTCTTTCTTTATGTGTAATCCACTGGTATTACACTTTTTTGTGGCTTCATAAGCACTACTACCAGCACTTTCATGGTGCTCCTGATCACGTCACCCATTATGTGGAGCTTCTGCCATTTAGAGGAGCTCTGTATATTTTTGTAGTGCAATATAGTAATATTTGAACTTCATCTGACTCTACATAATACTTATGTATTGGTGTGTGGAACAGGGATACTCTTACATGCAGACCATTATCTCTCTTGTACAATTGTCTTGTGTATTTCAGCCTTGACTTTAGGCTTTGAACGTCCTGAGCTTTTGAAATTTTCATCAATATGAGAATTATTTTTTAAAACTATTCAATTGTGTTTTCTTCAACTAACACACCTATCTTATGTCCAGTCTGGATGCTGCAAGCCCCCAACTGGGTGCAACTTCACCTACCAGAGTGAGACCGTCTGGATCAAACCTGCTGGCTTCAACACTACCGATGATCCCGACTGCAACACCTGGTCGAATGATCAGACCGCCCTCTGCTACGACTGCCAGTCATGCAAGGCTGGCATGCTCGCTAACCTGAAGAATGACTGGAAGAAGATTGCCACCGTCAACATCATCTTCTTGATCTTCCTCATCATCGTCTACTCCGTTGGGTGCTGCGCTTTCAGGAACAACAGGCAGGATAACTCGTACCCGGCTTGGAAATGAGATGCATGGCGATGCATAAGCTATTAGGCTGTGTCCAGTACTGATGTTTGGCTCATTCCTCTGTGTGTCAAGCGCCCCTATCATCTGTCCTATGTCCCTGATGTATCAGCCGTGTCGAGTTGGTACATGCTTGCTATATTGCCCTGAAATGCATGATGTATGAATGCTCCTATTATCAGGATATGTTGATAAGTCGCCTGTGTTCCTTTGTCTATTGCATAGCAGTTACTTATTCTTGAGCTGTACTGCTTTGTTTGCAAATGCATTGCTGAATCTCCATGGATTCTTACAGAAAGAAACCCCGTAGCCAATTTTGCAGGATTCTCCGAAATTTACAAATACAGCAGCTGCTAACTAAGAGCATGCACTGTGCATTTTTTTGGCAATAGGAGCTTGCTTTGATTTGCATCTTGTGTACTTTTGTGAGGTCTCGCTTCATCAAAGACGACTTGAGAGTTGAGACAGTACGGGCTATTGGGCCACACAGCTGGGTTCAACATGAAGTTGGTTAGCCTTTGTTGCTAATTACTACCTATGCCATTAACCTACCAACCATGTCTAATGGTGCTACATTTTTTTAACAGAGCTCAGGCTCAAGTTTCCACTCCGAGTAAATGCCAATGTCACCCAGCCGTCTGCTCAATATTTCTTTACATACTACGTTGTCTAATGTCTGTTATTCCCCATTGTTATGAGGGGTTCTTTGCATATTTACCACATGTACTTTGTGTATATATACCGGCCCATTGGCCTCATATGAATACAAGCGCTATTCATAACATGGTATCAGAGCCAAAACTAGGGTTTTGGTTTACCTAGGGTTCCGCGCTGCCGCCGGCCTCCCTGCGCCGCCTCCGCCGTCGCTGCTGCCGCCCTGCTACCGTCGGGTATCCCCGCGCCGCCGCCGGCCTCCGCGCCGTCGCCGGCCTCATCGCGCCGCCGCCGGCCTCCCCGCGCCGTCGCCGGCCTCCCTGCGCCTTCCGCCCGGCCCCGCCTCCGTCGTCGGCTTCCGGATCTACTTCCGCCTCTCCGCTCACCACCTCCGCCGCCGGCTGCGCCGCTGCCGCTGCCGGTCTCCGCCCACCCGCTGGATTCCGCCGCAGGTGCGCCGTCTCCCCGCTGCCGCCGCTCCACCGACTTCGCCTGAGGCTGCCGCCGCCGTCGAGCTCGCCGCCGTCGGCCCCGCCGACTCCGCCCGCTCGAGCCCCCCCCCTCGGTCGGCCTCTGCCTCGTCTCGGTCGGGTTATTTAACCCAGTAACCGACCGGTCAAAAAAAAAAGAAAAAAAAAGAAAGAAAAAAAAGCAAAAAAAAAATGTCGTTCTAACCGCCGCGCCGTTCAGCGCCGCCTGTTAGACTTCGTTGCCTTGGTCGCCGCGCCGTCCAGCGCCGCCTACCAATGGGCACCGTTTCTCTCCCTCGCTGCCCGGTGATCTTTGATGGTGTTAATTACACCGACTTCGTGTCTCACATGCGCATTCACATGCGTGGTCTTCGTCTCTGGGGCGTCCTCTCTGGCGATGTCACCTGCCCGCCTTGCCCTATTCCTCCGACGGAGCCTACGCCTGTTGCATTGCCTCCGACAGCCGATAAGGCTGCTGCTGATGATAAAGCTGATGATAAAGCTGCCTCTGCCTACCAGGAGGCTCTGGATTCCTACAAGGATCGTCTGACCGTCTACACTCAGTGGTACGATGACGACGCTCGGGCTGCTGCTGTCTTCATCGCCAGTGTCCAGCCTCAGTTTTCTTCTGAGATTGTGGGACTTCCTTCGGCTTTCCAGATGTGGACTCATCTTCGTCAGCGCTACGAGCCCTCTGGTGATGCCCTGTACCTGTCCGTGGTCCGCCAGGAGCATTCTCTTCAGCAGGGTGATGCTACTGTTGACGCCTTTTACGCTCAGAGTTCTGCTGTCTGGCGTCAGTTGGACTCACTTCGCACTGCTGGCTGTCGTACCTGTCCGTGCTGCCTGGAGGTACGTGCTGATCTGTAGTTTCAGCGGGTTTACGAGTTCCTTACTCGCCTTCGTCCTGAGTTCGAGCAAAGGCGTGCCCAGCTCCTTGCACGCCACCCTCGTGTCACTCTCCTGGAGGCTCTTACCGAGATACGCGCAGAGGAGACTCGCTTGAGTGGTGCTGGTCTGATGCCACTCCCCTCTGTGCTCGCCGCTCGTCCGCCTGCTACACTGCCTCCTCCAGCGGCTACCACAGGTGGTGGTGGCCGTCCTCAGTCTGGAGGTGGCCGTCCTCACTGTTCCTACTGCGACAAGGATGGCCACACTGAGTCCCAGTGCTACAAGAAGAAGCGGCATCTTTCACGCCGTTCTTCTACTGGCACTAGTGCTTCTACGACGACGTCTGCCTCGACTTCTTCAGCAGCTTCTCTCACCGAGCAGGAGATAGCCAGACTTCGACGCCTACTTGCCGCTTCAGGTTCTCCCTCGACAGGTTCTGCAGGTTCTGCTACTGACTCTTCAGGCACTGAGAGACCACCTCCTACACAGTCAGGTACCTCCCCGTGGATTCTTGATTCTGGAGCATCTTTTCACATGACTCCTGATTCTTCCACTCTGTCTTCTATTACACCTCTTGATTCTCCTGTCAGTGTTCTTACTGCTGATGGTACATCTCTTTCTGTCTCTGGTCGAGGATCTCTTAGCAACTCATCTTTTCATGTTCCTTCTGTTGCTCATGTTCCTCGCCTTACCTTGCAGCTTCTTTCTGCTGGACAGATTACTGACCTTGGTTATCGAGTTATTCTCGATTCTGACTCTTGTTGTGTTCAGGACTGCCACACGGGAGCTCTGGTTGGTTCTGGCCCTCGGCGCCGTGACTCACAGCGTCTCTGGGAGCTTGACTGGCTTCATCTTCCTTCCGCTGCCACCACCGCCGCCAGTCTCTCCGCTTCTGCCACTTCGTCTACCGGCTCTTTCCAGCAGTGGCATCACCGTCTTGGCCATCTGTGTGGATCTCGCCTGTCGTCCTTAGTTCGTCGTGGTCTTCTGGGGTCTGTCTCAGGAGACGTGTCTTTAGATTGTCAGGGCTGTAAGTTAGGTAAACAGATTCAGCTTCCTTATCCTCATAGTGAGACTGTGTCTCAGCGTCCTTTTGATCTTGTTCATTCAGATGTTTGGGGTCCGGCTCCCTTCGTTTCGAAAGGGGGTCATCGTTATTATATTATTTTTATAGATGATTTCTCTCGCCACACTTGGATATATTTCATGTCTTCTCGTAGTGAGGCCTTGCCTATCTATAAACAATTTGCCACTATGATACACACACAGTTCTCCACTCCTATTCGTGTCTTTCGTGCTGATTCTGCTGGCGAGTACCTCTCTCGTCACCTGCGCAGCTTCCTTGCTGAGCAGGGCACTCTCGCTCAGTTTTCTTGTCCTGGTGCTCATGCTCAGAATGGTGTCGCTGAGCGCAAGCATCGTCACCTCCTTGAGACGGCTCGTGCTCTGATGATCGCCGCCTCTATTCCACCTCACTTTTGGGCCGAGGCTGTTTCCACTGCCACCTATCTAGTCAACATTCAGCCCTCTTCTGCTCTTAAGGGTGCGATCCCCGTTGAGCGTCTCTGTGGTCTTCTTCCTGACTACTCTGCCCTTCATCTGTTTGGCTGCGTTTGCTATGTTCTCCTCGCCCCTCGAGAACGTACCAAACTGACCGCACAGTCTGTTGAGTGTGTCTTTCTGGGGTACAGTGCCGAGCACAAGGGCTATCGGTGCTGGGATCCTGTTGGTCGTCGGATACGGGTTTCTTGGGATGTGACTTTCGACGAGTCTCGTCCATTCTACCCACGTCATGCCTCTCCTTCGGCTTCCTCTGTGGAGTCTCTGTCTTTCTTGACCTTTCCAGATACTCCTATATCTGTTTTGCCCTCGTCCACCTGTCCTACTGAGTCTCCACATATTCCCCCTGTGGCCTCTCCGCCGTTGTCGCCGCCTGTGTCGTCTCCTACGACTCCCCAGGCTCCTCCCACTATCGTCTACACTCGTCGACCTCGTATTGAGGATCTTCCAGATGTTCCATCTTCTTCTGATGCTCCATCTTCCCCTGATGGGTCATCTTCTCCTCGCTACGCTCTCCGCGATCGCCAGTCGATTCGGCCTCCTGCCCGTTTTGCCTTTGCTGGCGCAGCTACTCGTGAGCCTGTCTCCTACCGGGATGCTGTTACTCACCCTGAGTGGCAGCTTGCCATGGCCGAGGAGATTGCTGCCCTCGAGCGTACTGGTACTTGGGATCTTGTTCCTTTTCCATCCCATTCTCATCCCATCACATGTAAGTGGGTCTATAAGATTAAGACTCGCTCTGATGGCTCTCTTGAGCGCTATAAGGCGCGTCTTGTTGCTCGTGGTTTCCAGCAGCAGCATGGTGTTGACTACGACGAGACTTTTGCTCCTGTAGCCCACATGACCACTGTTCGCACTCTTCTTTCGGTGGCGTCTGTTCGCCACTGGTCTGTTTCTTAGCTTGATGTCAAGAATGCCTTTCTTAATGGCGAGTTGCGTGAGGAGGTCTACATGCATCCGCCACCTGGGTATTCTGTTCCTGAGGGCATGGTCTGTCGCCTTCGTCGCTCTCTCTATGGCCTTAAGCAAGCCCCCCGTGCTTGGTTTGAGCGCTTCTCCTCTGTGGTTACTGGTGCTGGATTTTCAGCTAGTGATCATGATCCTGCGCTCTTTGTCCACACTTCGTCTCGTGGTCGGACTCTTCTTCTCCTGTATGTTGATGATATGATCATTACGGGAGATGATTCTGAGTACATTGCCTTTGTTAAGGCTCGTCTTAGTGAGCAGTTCCTTATGTCGGATCTTGGTCCTCTTCGTTATTTCCTTGGGATTGAGGTTACTTCCACTCCAGATGGTTTCTTTATGTCCCAAGAGAAATATATTCAGGATCTTTTTGATCGCGCCTCTCTCACTGATCAGCGTACTGTTGAGACTCCCATGGAGCTCAATGTTCACCTCCGACTCTCTGATGGCGAGCTTCTTTCTGATCCGACTCGCTATCGTCATCTTGTTGGGAGTCTTGTCTACCTTGCTGTTACTCGTCCAGATATCACTTATCCAGTTCATATTCTGAGTCAGTTTGTTTCAGCTCCCACTCAGGTTCACTACAGCCACCTTCTTCGAGTTCTGCGATACCTTCGTGAGACTATCTCTCGCCGTCTCTTCTTTCCACGTTCCAGCTCGTTACAGCTTCAGGCCTATTCGGATGCTACTTGGGCCAGCGATCCCTCTGATCGCCGGTCTATCTCTGCTTACTGTGTTTTTCTTGGTGGTTCTCTTATTGCCTGGAAGACGAAGAAACAGACTGCAGTATCCCGTTCGAGTGCAGAGGCTGAGTTGCGAGCTATGGCTCTCTTGACAGCAGAGATTACTTGGCTACGGTGGTTACTTGAGGATTTTGGTGTTTCTGTCACTACACCGACCCCTCTCTTGTCAGACAGTACAGGTGCTATCAGTATTGCTCGTGATCCTGTGAAGCATGAGCTCACCAAGCACATTGGAGTTGATGCTTCTTTCATGAGGACTTGTGTGCATGATCAGGTGATTACTCTTCAGTATGTGCCTTCAGAGCTTCAGATAGCGGATTTCTTCACGAAGGCCCAGACTCGAGCACAGCACAGCTTCTTCCTCTCCAAACTCAGTGTTGTTGATCCACCATGAGTTTGAGGGGGGGTGTTAGAGATATATGTATAGTTTGTTATTCCCCATTGTTATGAGGGGTTCTTTGCATATTTACCACATGTACTTTGTGTATATATACCGGCCCATTGGCCTCATATGAATACAAGCGCTATTCATAACAGTCTAATGTCTAGTTTGTACATATAATCAGGAGACTGTTAAAATTTGCATACTTACGGATAAAATGCCCAATTTCGTGAAGGATTCTGACCTCCATTGATTCTAGAATGTTCCTTTGCTTCTAAACGTAGTACTATCAATTGATAGATGTATTTTGTGTTGGTTTAATGTGGGTTTTACTTTTAATCTTGAAAGTTGAAACACCTGACATGCATGTTGATGTAAAAATGTACTACATAGAGACAAGGAAGAGCCCCACATATACAGGCTGTATGCATGTGAATGGATGTGCAATATTCTTATAGGAACAGGCCCATATCTTTCGTACAAGCTCTTGTATCTCCACGCTGGTCTGTGAAATTGACTAAAATTAATTTCACAGCTATTTTGCACACAGATGTTACCTTACCGCGCTAAGACTAAAATTAATTTTGGATTTAAATATTCATCTCTCAAGTCACAACTCATCTCAGGATGTTGGCATTGCTTTTCATTAAAAAAATACTGGTAATACTAGTTATACATTCATTACCGTGTATTGTAGATGACAGGTTATGCATGAACAACTGTGAACAGTTCTTTTATTCTTTTCTTCTGTATGCAAGCTGTGAAAAGTGCTGAACGAGGTCAGAAATTCCGGAAGTTTTCCGATTAATGCAACAGTAGTTCTTCAATTTGAATCGCATATTCATGCATGATTTAAACAAGATCACCCACTCCATAATCTTTTTTTTATTTTGGCAATGAGTCACCACAAGTGAAATTGAAATTGCAGTACATCATTCCAGGTATCCATCTCTGATGATCTACAAGTGTCTCTTTCCTTCCACAATACAACAGTAGCTAGCTCACAAGTCCCCCACTGATTTCTCAAAGAACATGACAAAATTGTGATCTATTGTTCACCACTTTGCACAAGCTAAGGGAGGTATCCCTGATCACCATCAAGTCCATGTTTTTCTTTGCAAATTCATGCACACCCCCGTCTTCTGAAGGAGCAAACACCATCATTCTCTCATACTTGAAGCCTTCTTTTCTTTCAGTGCACTTTGAGACCAAGAATCCCTGCATGTCAAGACACATCACATAACAAATTAAACGGAATTATTTCAAGGAACAAATCTTAATCTACAATTAAAATGCATACAAGCATAGGTGAATTATATTGTTACACATACCGGAAAACGCTGGATCTTTGCGCGGCTTTGGAGACGCGGCGGAGCACGTCGACCTGAGCGCGTAGTTGGACGACATAGTCCATGCATGGCTTCGTGGAGCAGCGACACCTCGTCCATGGCGTCCACCTTCCTGAGCACCATGGTCCTTCTATTCACCAGCCTTCTTAAAATGTCACCACTAGTGCTATTACCAGTAGTGGTACAACTTCTCTTGTGGCAGCACCTCCTCACAATCTTCTTGCACCTCTGAACCTTGCATTGCATGCGTTGGACGATGACGACGACGTGGCTGCCGCCAAGAATATGGCTTTGGGCCACCTCGCGCCGCCACCGCCGGCGCCGCGCGCGACCGCCATGGCCATGTCGGCGGCTCGGCGCAGTACTTGACGGCGCGCTTCCTGTCATGGAGGCTCATGGCGTTGTTGAAGGATGTCCTTGCGCATGCTTGGAGGCTCAGGGCCACAGGAGGAGGTTCTTGAGGAAAGCTTGCTCTTGAAGGACTTGGTGGTGTGCTAGTGTTGCTGTTAGGGCCTTGCATGGCTTCTCTTTTGGTTGAGTAAATATGCATGTACTAGCTAAGTAATGTTGATAGATAGGTAGGAGCAACAAGGGCTCTTCTGATGTTTAAATGTGTCTCCGGCTTGTGGTGTGGGCGCAAACACTGCATGTGGCTTAAACACAATGTCTCATGAATGATTAACCTTCGTGATCATCTTAACAGGACATGCTCCTCTTCTTTATTATGTTCTGTCGGGGAATGCAATGCATGAACTATGAACCATAAGAACAATGCGCTACAATTAATTAAAGTTAAGCATCCAAATCTAAAGTACAATGATAGGTATACCATGTCCATGCAGCATGCATATCCTCGTTATGGATGTAAAATTGGCATGTATTACACAAGATACCCACAAGCTTAATTAGGTCTCAATGCAAACGCATCATGCATGCCCTAATTACTAAGCAGTTTTCCATGTCATGATCACACAAGATAGCCTTGAAAGGGAGAGCTAGCTAGGTGCTCTGTGAGCTAGACAAGATGCACATGTAGCCTCAGCGCGCGTTGGCATTTGGCAGCACAGCACGCCAGCGGCTCTACGAACGGGATGGAGATGTGTAATGTGATGACGTGCATGTGTGGGCTCTGCGCTGCAGATGCTCGCTCCCTCACTATCTAATCCAGCTAGCTCATGTAGTCGTGTACTCATGTATGCTTCTCGATCGGTCATTGCTGCAATTAAGACCGAGGCAGAGGAATTGGACAGTGCATTCGACTGGTTGAAATTGACATAGGCAATCAAAAATTTTGAAGTGTTTTTGCGGCTTTTATGTAGTTTCTGTTCGTATTTTCCCTCTTCCTAGATCAGATGGCAAGAAAAGGCATGTCCATCTCATGAACGTCAAAAGATTTGAGGCACATACAAACACCACAACAGTCAGCTGCTATTTGCAGAACTTACTGCTTGGCTAGTCTAATTCTTTTCACTGAATATTATAATTCCACTCGGTGATATTGTTTCCCAAATACTAAATACCGTATTACTAGCATGTGTCATCAAACTGCCACCAATAAAAGCATCAAACATCGGTAGCTTTACATAAACCAGCTTTTTAACTCCAGCACCACCAAATCAGCAATTGACTCGTAACCTCAGCCAAAACACTAGCATAGTTCAACAGTAAACAAGCAGGTATTATAGAGTTCGTGTAACCACTGACTCACTGGGTACCGACTAATGGGAACGGCAGAATGGTTAAGTTTAACGAGGAAAAGCAGAAGGTACAGAATATGTAGCAGTTTGCAAACGGTAGACCCACCCTGGCCCTAATAAAATCTACAAAGGAGAGATTCTGGTCAGTCAATCCAGCACTCAAATTCTCAGATAAAACAACATGGTACCGATGGTTTCTTCTTGCCTTCATAGCAAAATATTACACGAACTTATAGCTGAGAAAGTGATGGTTATCTAAAGCTCCCCGAGATAAATCTGCTTGTCGCTGCCGCAAGATCCAATGATAGGCTCGGTGGGATGGAAAGCAGTCTCATTGACAGAACCGTTGTGCCCAGGAAGCTTGTACAAGATCCGCCTTGATGTCGTGTCCCAGATGTAGACCATGCGATCAGCACTCCCAGCAGTGACCTTGCGATTATCAGGCGACCAGCTACACTTCAACAGGTTCTTCTCAAAGTTATGCTGATGCCCAGTAAGGGTCTTGATGTTCCGGTTCTCTGGTGCATAAGGGCGCAAATCCCAGATTTTGAGCTCATTGTCCATTCCATTGGTGAGGAGGTAAGACCCATCAGGACTAAGCTGCATTCCAGTTATCATGTCCTGATGCCCTTTGAGGTATTCTGTAACTTCATTTTTGCGAAGATCCCACCACTTGACATCGTTGTCCAGGCCACCAGTGAAAACCTTATCTGCTGCCTCTGAGAAGCTGACAGCAGTAATCTGGTACTTGTCTGGAAGTGTTTGGATAGCCCCTCTTTGACGCAAATCCCAGAGCTTTGCTGTTCCATCATCTGATCCACTCACAACAAGAGGTGGCCACTTCCGAGCTGGGCAACATGAGTTCACGAACGATGAGTGCTCAGCCATCTTCTTAACTTGCTTGCCAGTCTCAATGTCCCACATCCTCACAGTCTTGTCAGGGCTTGCAGAGATGATCTGGGTCCCATCAGTGGTCCACTGAAGGTCAAGAACAGCATTCTTGTGCCCTCTAAGTACCATGTAGTTCTTACAGTCACCATGGACATACCACAAGAAGATATCCTTGTCATGGGAGCCTGATGCTATCACAGTTCCAGCAGGGTTGAACTTCATGCAGTAGACAGCGCTCTGATGACCTGTGAGTAACATTATTGGTGCCTCCAGGCTGGATGTGCGTTGCTTCCCACCAGGCCCAAGAGCTTGGTTAGGATTCTGTTGAATGTTAGCCAGCTCCATTCCTGGCCGTGGGGCTGCTAGAGCCAAAGAATTGTTGCCTGGAGCGGAGAACATCTTGAAGTCTGTAGTTACAGGAAACGAAAGATATAAGATGGCTGCAAGAATTGAACAGCCTACCCCCAGTCCACTCTAGACATGTGCAATCATGCAGAAACAAACACCCAAAAAGATGATATCATCCCTCCAGGACTTCAGGTTTTCGTTTTACAAACACACGAGGAGGATCGCAGCAAATAATATATTACTATACAAGATACCAATCACCAATAGGACAGCAATGATTAAATCCAATGTTAGGTGAAATGTGAAAAGTTAACAAACACGGTTCACGGTAGCATCAATAGTTTTATATACTAATTTGACCACATAAGAGCAAAATCTAGGAAAAAATCCTAACAGGGATACTATGGCACAGGGATATCCAGATATGAGACCCAATCATGTGTTAGCACTGGAAGAGAGATCACTGGGTTGGGGTTGTTGGCCTAGAGATGGCGTTCAAATGAGTTCATTTGATAGGTCCACCCATGGTTGGTGGACTGGAATAAGAATGGTTTCTGGTCCCGTAGTCCGTATATAACGAACTTCGGCATCGTCTACCATATGTGTGTGGATGTGGTAATGGTTGCAGGTTGCTGCATTACTGCTGGGGAAACTGAAGCACGTTAAAGCTGTAGCATCTGGGCCGAGGAATTTCTCTTTTACTTTTCATTTCTTTAAGAAGCCTGGAGCTGTTTCTTTCCCTTGATGTTTCAAATGAACAAAACTATTTCGCTTGAAATTGCTGATACATAGGAATCGGGGAGAACCAAACCTTGTATAATAACAGTTGCACAAATTCGAGTTTTAGCACTAGTGATTTCGACGAGTATTCGAAGCTGCACTGGAATTTCTCAAAAACGTAATCCTCTGGGCTAGAGATAGGATCCAAACCAAAATAAATCTATCATGAGCACAAGCAAGGGAGGGTTACTATGCATCTAGGAGAACTAACCGCTCTAGGAATAAGGTCTCTCAAATTTTCTACACTCCTCTGTTATCTCATTCTTAGATCAAAATCCAGCAAAATTCAAGAAAAAGTAGCATCTCTAGCTGGAGACAACGAAGTAGACAAAGGTTCATAGCGCCATACCCCAACGGAAGCCCTGGGTTGCTGCTAGCCAGGCACGAGTACCCGGCGCGCTGCTGCTCTTGTCCGGCGAAGGCGGCGCAGACGAGCTCAGGGTGGGCGCGCGCGCGCGAGGTGGAGGAGGCTTCGCCGATCCGGCCGGAGGGCTCTATGTGGGAGACGAGACGAGGGAGGCGGCGCAGCCGGATGCGTAGGAGTCGGGAGGCGTCTAGCACTTCGTCGCCTTCGGCCGCACGCTCGCGGTGGGAGCCGCAGGATATTGGGCCGCCCGCGCGCGCTGGTAGATGGGCCACTCAGTTACATGTGGGCCTTGGGCTTGTGCATTCGTTTGTACGCCGAGAGGTCAGGAGATTCAAAAGTAGCCGCCCGCGGTGTCGTCGCTTGCTTCGCTTTGCTTCCTCCTCCCCGCCATCCCGAGATCGGAAATCCCCAATTGCGTACAAGCGAAGCAAACGCCTCGAACCGCAGCCGCTCTCCTCATCGCCGCCCGCCCGCCTCCTCCCTCTCCACCTTCGCTCCACCAAGAGGCTTTGATTCGATTAGTTTTGCTGATCCGCTCCTCTGGGCTCCGGCGGTGGCGGTGGCGCGATAAGCAGAGCCCGTCTTCCTCACGGAACCATTCGCTCCCCCCCTTCGCCGCCGGCGGCGGTGCGAGTCTTCGTCGTGGACCGATTCATGGCTGGCGACCCGGAAAGGAAGTAAGGATCTCTGCCGCGTTGTCAGACCCAGATTTTACAATCCGAAATCTACTGTGTTTAATTGCACTATTCCCTGGATCAGTAGATAGTGCACACAGTTACAGTTCTGAATATCAAAGTACATATCATGCGGAAACGTAAATATAATAGCAAACTTACACATGGCCCCACGAGGCCGAAATCATTAAATTGCAGCAGCGGAAGAACGAAGCACACAGGTGGGACCTTCAGGACATGCCCACAGGCAGCCAACTGGAGGTTCGCGACCTAGTTCTCGACATCTTCATCTTCTTTGCCATCGTGATCCAAAGGTATTATTGAAGCGTAGCGATCCGGTTCCTGCTTCTGAATTTGCCGAAAAAGCGAGCGTGAGCACTCCGACCCCGTGCTCGGCGAATCAACACACAGAATGCAGTATATAACATGTATGGCTAATCAAGGATGGCTTAAGTTTATTTTCTTTTGCGAAGAGTGCTTTTGAATACAATTACTTAAAAATTCCTGAGACCTAGCATTTTGAACAAAAGCATATTGTTCAAGAACATGCAATAATAATAGCGATCCAGATTCCATCCACCGTTACATGGCATCTGCACCATATAACAATTCTTCAGCGTTATAGCCGCTTAACTTACCACTGGGACGACACCCAGGACAATTCCAAACTAGGGCCTTACACTGCCCTTCCACTTTTCCAAGCCATCATAAAGCATTTTGAAATAGAACTATATCTGGTTAAGTTCTCATGTCCGCCCTTGACCGTGGGCACGGCTATTCGAATAGTTTTAAACTCTGCAGAGTTTGTACACTTTCACCACAAGAGACAATCAACTCGTTGCCCCACACGATTCCTTAGACGTGTGGTTGAGCAGACCATCACAGTGACTTTTCAAAGTATCTAGACCCTTTTGTCATCTCACTTTTATGGGAAACTGCCCACTTGCGGTGGGTCCCATCTGTGCGCGGGATGTCCCCCACGGCTACTAGCGTACGGGCTCTACTTCCCTCTGCGCTAGCACGACTGGGAAACTTCACCCTACACTGGTGTCCCTTCAGGCCCCCTTGCCATAGCATAACCCCTTCACCCCTCCTACCAGTGAGATGAGTCCGGAGTTTCGATAAATTTACTTAGCCAAGTTGTATTTTACAGACTTGTGGTTGTACTGTTTTACCCGGGAGGTCATGACAAGATTCAGTTCTTAGTGGTATCTGGGCGGTCTACCACTAACCCATTTTTGTGCTTCCACTGCACCACACTCACACCATCGAATCAGTCCGCCCAGATATTAAAGCAAGTTGGGGATTTTGGGAGTGTAAAATAGTCATATCAAATATATCAGTCATTCCCACCATGACTGCCCAAACCATTTTCTCATCATTAAAAGCGATCATGACGTATGGGGCATTTCAGCGCCCCCTGAGTATTAATGCAACACTAAGCATAGCATATCATTAGGGACTTATTTTCGAAATATTAGTATTATACTTTTGCTAGGGCGACAAGGTTTACACATTCAATCATTCCAAAGGAGGGGTAATACTATTCAAGGTAAACATTGGCATATAACTAGAATATCAAGTTTAGCATGTATTTGCATAAAAATAACAGCATGCATTTTGTTAAGTTAAAACCAAGTAATTTGCATAAATGTGGGTTCAACATGATCAAAGTATTGACTCGCCTTGCGCGGTTTACTGCGGTCGTGAGCTCACACGATGCTTTCTCTTGAGTTTCTGTCCTTTATCTTCGCTTTGCTCTGACCACGCTTGATCCGGAGAATCTTCAGGATTCCAGTTTCTAATTACGCGATAAACGACTGAATACAAATAAAAGTAAATAACTCAAGAGATCCAGATAAATCCGAATAAACTCGATTTAGTTTTATTATGAGTTAATGGGTGATTAGGGTTATTTGAGGTAAGGTCGGTGGTAGAATACGATGACCTGATCTTTTTATTAACAATTTCATTTATTTATTTTTATATTTATCAAGGAAGTTCCATGAGTTAGGGTGGACCTATGAGTAAGTATCATTTTGTCGGGTGTTACTTTTCAGGGCATCTGGCTTACCGAATAAATATTAGAGTCTAGGTGTATAGCAGATTATATGGTGATATTTTATGTAGCCTCAGTTTTCACTAAACCTATTTCGACTTGAGTTAGAATTCAGCTGTACGGCCATACATTGTCATTTCATGCTCATCGTTATTATTTATTAATCTAGTACTAAGAGTTAATTAATGATACCATTATTATTTCATGTATGCTTTAGCTACTATTAGGCCTAATTTTACTTCAAAATTTAATTTAAACTTAGCAACCGGAGTAGGGCTTGCCACGTATCATTTTATGTGACTCTAATTACTTGTGTTAATGGCTAAATGTTTACGTTAGAGTATTCATGTATTTATGAGATTATTTTGGTATTTGATGACCTAGGGTTTCTTTATTGTAACATATGTATATTACTATGACCTCTTATTTTGGGTGTTCTCTGAAAACTACTATTACTGATACTTTATTCTTTTATTAGTCGAGCCTGCTATACAGAGTACATCTTATTATTATTGTTAACTAAAGTTACCATTTAGGATTTTATGACGGCAGTGTATTACTGATAGCATTTATATATTTTAGTGGGGTCTATGGTGAACGCAAGGTTGCATTGTTGTATGTACTAGTAAGCCATATACATACCACTCGCATTTCGCTAACCACTTATTTGCATATACGTAAAGGTGCTTATATATATACATTCATTTAAAAAGTCTCTACACTTTAGTTGTTATCAGCTTCATGTAAAAATCTGTTTATATAGCAAGCTCGTTTTACAAAGTTATATTTTCAACACTTGCTAATTAGTAAAACCTTCCATTGGGATTTATTTAATGGCAACATCTTAAATATTGCGTATAAGTCTTAGTTTTAATTATGAGCCATCTTTATTAAACTTGGGTATATACTCAAAATCATAATGTTTTTATCAATATCTTCAATAACAAATCTTTTTGATAATTATTCAAACCATATTATTAATTTTATATATATGGGTTAATCCAGATTTAAGTTTTAAATAACTCACTTATATTCTAATTAAACTTTTATTTGCTTCTCTAAACTATTCCCTAATTTTCCATGATTTTTGCTAATTTTAAATAGCTGTAAAAAGTAGGGCAAAAATGGGGGAAAAGGGGTGCTGCCGGCCGGATTTGAACACATAACCTGAGGGAGAGATGAGCCTTAAGCGCGCTCGGGCTAGCCAAGTGGGCGCAGTGCCTGGGCTGTCTTAATGGGGCAGCAATTTAAAAGAAGTGAGTGTTGGGAGCGGCTCCGAAACAGAGCAAACGGAGGAGGCTCGGGCGGCGCTGGGAGCTGGCATCGCCGGCGGAGACCGGTGGCTCGGGAGGTCGGGGCGAGGGGGAAAATGGAGAGCTGGGAGTGAGGGGAAGCTACCGGAGTCGGCACCACGGCCGGGGCGGCGGCGAGGCTCAGCGGCCGGAGGTGAAGGTGAAGCGGGCGCTGGCAACTGGGAAGAAGAGGAGAGAATTGGGCGGCCGTAGGAGCACAAGGGGGGTAAGAGGATGCTCACCATGGTTCTGGCCGAGCTGTAGGGACACCACGGCGAGCCGGCGGCGTGCGGCGGCAGCGAGCTCGGGGAGCGCTCGACGCCGGCGAGGTACAGGCTCGGAGAGGCTCGGGCGAGGTCCGGAGGAGCTTCACCTTGCTCCGAGGAGGGTGTCGGCGGAAGGAATCGACTCGGCTTCACTCCAATCGGCGGCGGGGCGCGGGGCCGGAGTTGGGGGAGAAGGGTTCACCGGCGGCATTAGAGGCACGGAGGACCCAATTCCTTTGGGGAGGAGGGTCAGTGGAGCAGGGCGGTTCAGCTGGGGCCTTCGGCAGTTCTTAAAGGCACGCGGGCGAGGCTAGCCTCGGGAAGGCACCCGTGCGGTCACATCGGCGAGCGGCGGGTGCAGGTTGTGTGCGGCGGATGCAGGGCGTGCGAGTCAATGGGACGGGGCAGGCGTGCTGTGATGATGGAGAATCCTTGCGCGTGATTCCTCCATAGGGCGGCGCAGAGCACGGGAGAGGCCGTGTCGGCCGGCTTTTGCCGAGGCAGAGAGGAGGGGTGGGGGTCCGGCGCCTAGGGAGGAGGAAGGAGAGGCGCGGGCGGAGCGGGGCACAGGTGCCGCGATCTGCAGGCCGGCGGGATTCGCGCTGCGCGTGGGTGGCAGTGCTGCGGCTTTCCCGCCACGCGCGCCGCGTGATGCAGAGCAGGGGAAGGCAGGGAGGAGGGGGCCCGGTCGCACGGGAAGGAGAACGAAAGAAGGAAGGACGGAGAAGAGGCGCGGGGTGGTCGGGCCCAGCGGCCAGTGGGAGAAAAGGAGGGGAGAAATGGGAGGAGAAAGGAAAAAGGATGGCCCACATGGAAGAGAGAGAAAAGAGGAGAATGGAAGAAAAAAGGGGAAAAGAGGGCTTACACATTACTTTAAAAAAATTCGGATTTTTAATTTAAATTTCTATTTCTCAATTAAGATTATTGATTTAAATATTTGCACAACTTTTGAAATTTAAAATTTTAGTTTTCTATTAGTAAACATGTTTGTTTCCTTCTGGAACCTTTTAACTCTTTGGAACTTCAACCAAAATTTTAGAAAAACACCATAAAATCCAATTTCAAATAAAACGTATGGCAAAACTAATTCAAGAAATTTATATTTTTAAATTCAGATTTTTCAGGATGTTACACGCGTCCTCCTCTCCTTGCCCACTCGTGGTCTCGTAGCTCGCGTTACGGTTCGTCGGTTCCAGATCCCGATCCGTACGCGCGCGCTCCATTTCTTAGCTCACCTTAGGGTCTCGTGCTGCCCTGCTTTTCGGCTAGGTTTTTTGAGGTTGGCTTCGATTGGATTGCGTTGATTGGGTAAATTTAGGGTTCGTTCGCTGTTGTGCCTACGGCGAGTCATGGTTTCTCCGAATTGTGGGGTAATAATATATTGGGGTCTGGCTTTGCTTGTTGTGTCTTGTATTAACGGGGGTTCCTAGTTTTCGAACCAGGAGGCGCAACTAATTTGCTATGTGCTCTACCCAGGGTTACTTGCTGGTCTGTGTTGAGAATTTAGGTTGTGAACAATGCAATTTTGGTGGACTAGATGAGACAATTGTCAGGGTGGGTTGTGCGCTGCTGCGTTGTTGTTAAATTCTGATTTTTCTGTGGCATGACTTGATAGGGTTTCTTCTGTTGCTTGCTTATAGTTTGAAGTTCAAATTAAAATGCTCCACGATTTAGTTCTTTAGGTTATCTGGTATTTTGTGAAATGTACAGTACAAACAGTCAAACCAGGAACTAGAAAATCAGTATGTCATTGATGCTGAGTACAAAATTGGCAAGAATATTTAAGTAGATAGTCTTTGGTGGTATCTCAGTGCATTATGGCAGGTTGGTTTGCACGAGTGGTAAATCTTCTTTAGTGAGACTGTACAGACTGAGACAATAATTCTAGCCAGCCAGAACAACTCTAAATAGAAAATGATGCTTCTTAAAATATGTATTCTAGCTTGGTTTGGGCAGATTGACAGAATACTTTCCCCCTTACTTTTGCAGTCGGTATTTTTCAGTTCAGTTAAAACGAACTTCGTTTTTCCAGAATTTGGGTTTGGTGTTGGACCTGAAATAAAGGAGTAGTGTTGTCACGTAAAATGTTTTTTTTGCCTTGCCCTGCTCGTGGAATGCATTTAAAATTTTCGACTTTGCCTCACGCTGAAAATTTTCCTGACAACATATAATTGGAGTTATTTTTAGTTCCTATATTGTTTATAAATGTAGCTGATGATATGCATTTTGCTGCGCACGAATCTCTCGTATCTCACTTTTCACTGTTCAGGGCTTTTCTCTTGGTTAAGGGGATGGAATTGGACATATGAACACGCTGGCTAAGCATCGAATTTTCATAAAATGCGACTGCAGTGAGGCACATTTTAATAACATGAACCATACTACCCCAATGTCTTCCTACTTCTATAGGGTACTGCTGAAGACTGAAGGATTCTTATATTATCGGTATTGTCCTTGTTTGGAAACTGGAAATAAACATTGTGAGGGGAGTGGCCCCTAACTTGGCCTAATCGGCCAACTACGCCAAAGGCCCATTGTATGTGTAATTACATGGTACGCTCAAAATGGCTATGTCATAGAAAGGACATGTTTACTCTTACTATTACAGACCCCAAGGAGGATATTTATGTAAACAACCTATTCATTACTATAAATATGGCCCATAAGGCGCCATGAAAGAGGAGGATTCATTTTTTTTGCAAGAAAAGTTCTAAGTAATAACAAATGTATGGTACATACCCTCTATACTGCTCCCTAATGTGTCTCAGGCTTGGGTAGCTCCTTTATGGCCTTTCCGTAGCTCCACTATCTACAATTTGACGCATAATCACAACAAACATGATAAATCAGATGAACAATTGGTAAAAGAAATTACTGATAACTGTGGTGTATCACGGAAGCAAATCAGGAGCAGTTCTATTGAAATTTAGTTCTAAGATAATTAGTGGGTTAAATGTCTGGTCTTTTGAAAGAGTGGAGACTTGACCAACCTGATTATTTCTATGTCTAAATATGTCGCTTCATCTTCTATGTGCAATTGCCAGAAAAATCAGCATATCAGTAAATATCATAGTTGTAGTTGCCAATTTTATCTAGAGGTATGGCATAACAATGAAACTGATTTTACAGACTTAGTGTACTCATTATTACTAATGTAATTATCCAATAGTAGAAAGACTAACTGTAGTCATGAAGCCTTGAACATTATTGTCTATAAGTATTAAGAGACACTGGTATTGGTATAACCATAGTGCTTTAAAAATGTGGTGACATCCTCATTAGACCAACTATAGCTATATATTTAGGGGTAACACATTTGAATTTACGCTTGTAAGTTGCTTAACTGTTAAATGTTTATTTTCTAGCATTCCTTCTATATGTATTATCTCAGTAATTTGTCTGCTAGCCTCATGTCATGATATATTAAGGCCAACCAGTTTATGTTGTTATCTTGCACAGGAGGGGGGTCAGTTGATGTTGGAGATGAAGTCCCCAAAGACAGATAGTTATGTAATTGCAAGTCTTCTCACATTTCAGGAAGTGGCCTAACTCGGTTTACTTTACAGATTTGACAGGTAATGTGCCTTTTCACCACATGTTCCCAACATTACATTAATGGATTGAGGTTCTTTTGTCATATATATATATATATATATATATATATATATATATATATATATATATATATATATATATATATATATATATATATATATATATATATATATATATATATATATATATATATAGGGTAGAATATGTAATACATTGTGCTAGTGCTGAGCTATAATTGGTTTTCTAAAAACACTTGCAACCCCATTAAAAGTTAAAACTGACCTATCGAGATATTTCCATTGAGTTCTTCTACCTTTATTTGTAAATTCTGTTCGTACTAGAGTATTGAATTTTTTGTCTATAATATTGCTTGTGGGTACTAACTGGTTAATGTGGCATAGTTATTATAATTCTTGTAGACACGATGCTGCAAAACTTGTTCTTTGTTGTTTCTGTTCCAAAACTATTCCCTGCTTCTTCGGCGCGGAAACCTTCTTCGGCGTCCCCCGACGCGGATCTAGACGGAAATCACGGCGGCGCGGCGAAGCCTCCAGTCCGTCGTCGTCCCCACCTGGCTCGCGCCGTCGTCCCGTGTGCCGCAGCAGGCAGCGCGGAAACCCTCGTCGGCGCCGCCCAACGCGGATCTGCCCATCAAGCAAGGCGGCGCGACGGGAGAGAACCTCGCCTTCTTCGGCGTTGCCCGACACGGATCTAGCCGGCAGCAGGCGGCGGGGCGAATCATCCCGTCAGTCGCCATCCACATCTGGTCCGTGCCGTCGTCCCGTGTGCCGCAGCTGGCCGCGTGGAAACTCTCATCGGCGCCGCCCGGCGCGGATCTGCAGATCAAGCAAGGCGGCGCGATGGAGAGGCGGCATAGCACGGGCTTCAAACTTGGCGACTCGGGTCGGAAGGAGAGGCTGCTTCGGGGTAATTTCCTTTTCTCTGGTGGGCTGTTTTGCGAAACGAGAGGACCAGCGGTGGGGCTACGACCACGCGGAAAGTAAAACCTCACCTCCATCCCAACCACACGATGTCGATCCGTCGGCTGATGTTACCTGGGAGAATTTGCAGCGTTCAGGATCTATACACTATTCAACTATTCTTGAGAAAATTGCTATTATAGGACGCGAAACAATGGGCTTCGCTATTATAGGACTCCAATCGTTGACTTCGCTAAAACGACCTTTGAAGCGTTGGCACTTTGTTATACATGACATTTGGTCCTTTTAATCACTTTTCTCATCTAAAATACATGTATTTTACCATGGGATGACATTTTTGCCCTTGTGTGTTTGGAGGGCAGGTGCCGCGCGTGGGCACGTACAGATGTGCCCTGGGCAGGCAAGCTGGCCGCCGCCGCTGCCGCCGCCGCCTGGGATCACTGAAGGGGTTCGCATTTCTTGCCTTCAGCTTGTCCAAGGTCTCCACAAGACTCTGAACTCGGCGCACCTGAGATGATCGACACAAACGGTATTTGAGCTATCAGTTTTGTGAGGTTGGTGTGTGCACAAGGATCTCCGCTGACATTATCTTATGCGCATAACAGAGGATTTTGCCCAGAGGGACCAACCCCATAGTCAGATGGGCATACCGGTAAAGTTCATAAAAATTATATCACGGTTTCAAGCAACTAAACCGACTGTGTGTGTACATAAGATTCCAAAAATTATCCTAGACAAAAAGGATTCTGTGAAGCTGACAAACTAAAGTTGCGTTTTGACCTGGTGTTCCCGTTCATCTCACAATACACCTCAATATGTATATTACTATCAATGAAATCTTGGCTCAATTGCATTTTCGAAGCATCCTACATGTATTGACCTTTTCACCAGTTTTATTCTTTTAAATTAAGTTCAGGCAACAAAAGAAAAATAACAAAAAAACTGCACAAAAGCTACATGTAGCTTTCACCCTTGGTCAACTATCATAATATACCAACATTTTTTTACCTTGATAATTTAAATCAACAGCAAGGAATTATTTATGCCTAAGGATATATCCAACATCAGATCAAGCATTTGTTCGGCCTCAGCTTCAGCTAGTTTGGGTTTACAAAATGAAGTTCGGACCACACAGCAACATTAATTTAGGATTACCAACAAATTTTATCATTACAGGATGCTAAATCACCTGGTATGAGAAATCCCCTGCTAAATTACCTAGCATGAGAAATCCCCCTTCTCAGGATAGATATGTTTTAACTCTGTACCTGGTATGAGAAATCCCCTGCTAAATTACCTAGTATGAGAGATCCCCCTTCTCAGGACATATATGTTTTAACTGTCTGTACCATCAGGAGCTAACTAGTACTGGGCTATTATATCACTATCACAAATGATATTTTTTAGGGCAATCACCGGAGCTTTATTAATCAACAGCAGGATTACAATCTACAATCCCTGGCAACTACATCCACTAGGAGTTCTTTGATAAAGAACATGTCATGGCTAGAATATCAACAGAAAATAATATCTTGAAAGTCTCGCATCACAAATATTTCAGGCCCTGTTAAGTGTTCGCATCACAAAGTCTCTTTGGAGTCATCTTTTTTGGTGCAGCCGCAGGAGGCATCCTCATAGGACTAGTGGTGTCGGTTTGCGAAGATGTGCCCTCTCCTAATAACATCGCAAGCTTGCTGCACATAAATACGATATGACAATTAGATGTATGGAAAAATTAATGTACAGTAAATGTGTTAATATTCCTTACCTTCTAGTGACCCTTCCTGGACTATCCCGTAGGATTTCTTTTCTAGTCGGCCTCCGTGGGGTGCTAGGTTCTGCTGGCGCAGCTTTTGTAACATTCTTCCTAGGTTGCCTACGCTTCCTACAAGTAATCAAATAAATTAATATTGACATTTTCATTTTTGTTTCTTGATAAAGAAAATCAGTTCTTACCTCTTTTTTGCGGTCCCATTGAGTGGGCACTTGGCACTAGCTTGCCTGTGACCTTTTTCTCCGCATTTTTTGCAAGTCATAGGTCCTCTGATCATCTTCTTTCCCTTTCCATTTGTTGGAGCAGTATCGTTGTCACCTCCATTCTGACCTTCACCCTCGTTGGTACATTCACTATCTTTCGAACCTTTCTTTTTGTGGCCACCTTCCATCCATCCCTTCCTTCTTAGTTTCCTTCGTCTTCCAACAGGTAATTTAGCAAGAGGTGCACCAACTAAAAACAGGTAATCCAGGCCACCAGGCGGCGCGGCCATGGCACCAGGCGGTGCGCCCAGGGCACCAGGCGGCGCGGCCTCCACTGCCGGCTGTACATGGCCTAGTGCGCCGCCATGGCTGGCCGCGGTCTGGGCTTCGCCGGCCCGTGCGTCCAGGCCAGGGGAGGGCGCCGTCGGGGGATGGCCGGCCGCCGTCGGGGGATGGCTGGCCGCCGTCTGGGCTTCGCCGGCCCGTGCGTCCAGGCCAGGGGAGGGCGCCGTCGGGGGATGGCCGGCCGCCGTCGGGGGATCGCCGGCCGGCGACGGTGCATCGCCGGGCTGGGGCTCCATGTCGGGATTTTGGGCGGCGGAGACGAACAGAGTCGGACGAAGGAAACAAACGTACGAAGGAAACGAAAGGTCATCTCTTACGTGAATGAGGCAGAAGGGCAATACGGTCACATCATGGCAAAATACATGTATTTTAGTTGAGAAAAGAGATTAAAAAGACCAAATGTCATCTATAACAAAATGCCAATGTTTCAATGGTCGTTTTAGCGAAGTCGACGTTTGGAGTCCTATAATAGCGAAGCCCATTGTTTCACGTCCTATAATAGCAATTTTCTCACTATTCTTTGATCTTCAAATGTAAATCCAACGTCTAAGATCCACCCATCTAAATCCTATTTAAATCTAACCCTAACCCCACCCAGTGCCCGTCGCCTCCCACCCCATCGCCGCTCCTTTCGTGCTACCCCCTCCGCGCCGCCCCTGCTCATCATCGGTACCCTCTCCTTCCGCGCGCCTCTAGCACCGCCCTCCTATCCCACCCGTCGCCCCCACCGCCCTCCGATCTCCCTTTATGCCCGAGGGAAACAGTGAATCCTAGACACAGAGGGTAAGATTCTCCCCTCGGACTCACCAATGAGGAGGAAGAGGGAGTCATCAGAGAGGAGAAAGAGGAGCCATTAGAGAGGAGGAAGAAGGGATCACCAGAGGAGGTAGAGGTTGCGGCGCACGTATGTTCGTGCATATCCAAAAGTGAGAAATCCGACTGATTTCCCCTTAACAATCATGCGAATGTTGTATAGTAAATCCGAATGAGAAATCCTCAAGTCTAACGGTACGAATGCTCCAAAAACACAGAAGAGAACTGTCTTCAACAACACATTTGAAATAGGTCAAGAAACTCAAGGTGCCTACTTTCAAGACACCGCACTGTCCACACAATTCTTTGCTCTTTAAAAGTATCGCACTATCCCCCCACGCTAGTTCTCTCATTCTTCATTCTTCAACCTGCAAAAGAAGCAACACAACGAGCTATAAGTATACTGTTCATCAGGGGAGTACTCATCTACCCTACTCTATAATACACCAAAATTTTCTTTACTAAATCCACCCCCTCAACCACCCTCACAGTCATGCCTAATCTAAGTTCATCCAGATTTGTGTACCAAAGGGTTCCAACTTCATACAAATGAATGGTCTGGATCTCTTCTCAAGTCTTCTTCTCTTACTCATTGAAGATCCTAAGGCCAAAATTATTTGGATCATGCACATCATTGAACCTTCCTCACAAAATCGTACGCTGCCCACCCCGCCCCCCGCGCGAATCCCGCGCCTCCCCACGTTCTCTCCCGTTCTCCGCCGTCTCCCCCTCCGCGTCCCCTCGGGTTTCGCCGCTTCTTCCCCCACCCATGGCAGCAGCCACGGCCACCTCGCTCCTACGCCTCTCCCTCCAGCCGCCCTCTCGCCCTACAGCTGCCAATCGCCTCCTCTCCCAGTCTCCTGGTTGCCGCCGCCACCATCCCCATCTAGGGTTCCGGTTTCATGCGATCTTGCCGCCGCGGCGGCAGGAAACCCTAGGGGCCACTCCTCTCCGTTCGAACCTCAGGTCGCGACCAATGGGCAAGGGCGGGCAAGACGAGGGCAAGCGCCGGGACGGATCCGACTCCTCCGAATCGGAGCCGGCCACCCCGACCTTCCCGGCGTGGGTGCGCACGCCGAGCGAGTGCCTCGCGGAGCTGGGCGTCTCGGCGGACCGCGGGCTCAGCGCCGAGGAGGCGGCGGCGCGGCTGCGGCGTTACGGGCCCAACGAGCTGGAGCGGCACGCGGCGCTGTCGGTGTGGAAGCTGGTGCTCGAGCAGTTCGACGACACGCTCGTGCGCATCCTACTCGCCGCGGCCGTGGTGTCGTTCGTGCTCGCGCTCTACGACGGTGCCGAGGGCGGCGAGGTCGGGGCCACCGCTTTCGTCGAGCCGCTCGTCATCTTCCTCATCCTGATCATCAACGCCGTGGTCGGGGTCTGGCAGGAGAGCAACGCCGAGAAGGCGCTCGAAGCGCTGAAGGAGATCCAGTGCGCGCGCGGGTCTCCGGAAGCTTCTAGAGAATTCCGAGCGGTGCGGCTGGTCTCCTCCTCCGGTTTCGTGCTCGGGTTTCTCGATTCGGAAGGGATTTTGCGGGAATCGGCCTGGATTTGGTGAGGGCGCGAGGGATCGGAATGGCGGCGCCGCGTTACCTCCTCGCCGTGGTGGTGCTCTTCGCCGCGTTCGCCTCGGCCTCCGCGTTCACCGATCCCTCCGATGGTACGTACGTTTGCTCGCCCCCAATTTGTAGCGATCGAGCTCTTAATTACCCACGCGATGTCTCTACTCTGTGTGCGCATATGCGCGCACGCGTGCTCGGTGTGGTGGCTTCTATGAGCGTGCGTGTGATTGTGGTTCCTTGTACGTGCGTGCGTGCGTGCTGGACAGCGCGCACACATGTGGGCTGATTTGATCGGTGTGAGTGCGCTTGCGCGCGCGCAAGCGCACGCGTCTCTCGCTTGCACGCGCATGTGCTTGTGTCTGTGCATTCTCGCGCAGGCGTGTTGTTTGTGGTCGTTGGCTATGGTTGCGTGATGGTTATCTGTTTGTGCTCACACTTGGGATTAGTGTTCATGTTACTTTTGGCCCTGGCCGCATTGATGAAGGTGCTTATGTGCCATATTAAGAGTCTGCATGCTTGTGTGCTTGTAAAGTACTCCCCTTTGTGCAATGCTGCGTGTGATGCCATCCTGTTGTTTGTGTATGTATCTTGCTGCTCTGAAGTTTGAAAGCAGTAGGTTCTAACGGGTTCGCTGCCTTGTGTTTGTTTTGTTGCTGTTCTTGGTTACTTCACAACAATAGGGCTTTGGGAATTATATCACACATTGAAGTCGCCGCGGAAGCTTTCTGGGTGGACATTCCAGGGTGGAGACCCCTGCGGTGGGGGCGGTGAACGTGGACCGTGGCACGGTGTCTTTTGCAAGGGCTCGTCCATTGTTTCTATGTAATTCTTCAGTTAATTCTTACCTTACCGATCAGTTTTGCCTGCAATTTATAGGGATGATTAATTAAATTGAGTATTTTGCTGTTCTGTTACTCACATGCAGAAATATTAGTGGGCTCGGGGTTGGCGGGTGGCTTGGCCCAGAGCTGCTCAAGTTCCACTCGTTGAAAGAGCTGTGAGCTTCTTGTTACAAAATTTGTGAAATCTGTTGACTGGTCATGATTGTGCCATTCTTGATTCAATGTTTGGTTTCTGCTCCTTTTTCTGCATGATGATGGTAGGGATGTTAGCTTTAACAACATTGCTGGTGAAATCCCTCGCACTTTGCCCCCAAGTGTGGAATACTTGTACATTCTCTTTTCCCTTTTTGGCTATCCCCTTTGAATTGGGCTAAATACTTAACTATGAACTATGAATGATGTGACCATAGTATGGTGTTCTCTTGCAGAAATTTAGCAGCCAACAAGTTCGAGGGGAGTATACCATTGTCATTGCCATGGTTGCACTCCCTGAAATATCTGTGAGTGCATTTTTGTCTATTGGAACACCTCCTACTAAAAATTTTGGTTGCAGAATCAACTGATTGATCTGAAATCTTTGTTGCAGGAACTTCAGCTATAATAGATTCTCTGGAATAATCGGTGATGTTTTCATTAACATGGAAAGCTTAATAGCAAAACAATGTAAGTTTCCCACATCTTGATTACTTGATTGCTTTTCAAAGCTATCCGGCTCTACGAAATAAATGAGTTATTTTATTGCACGTTGAGCTGCAACTATATGCCATGTGCAGCATGACACGCAAATTTTTGCAGCCCAGAACATCTGCATTTAGTATATGCATCTACAATAGAAGCTTCAGCTGTACATGAGTACATATCTATTTATGCTCTCTAGCTTGTATCCCTCTACTAATTTGTGGATATGGGCCATTGCAGGTTACTTGTGCATTTGTGCCCATCCATGTTTTCTTGCAGTCACATGCATCAAATGGATCATCTGATGTAGTTTGCGGCCATCATGCGGAAAATGTTCTGCGTGTGCATGCAGTTTGTTTGTTTTTTATTTTATGAAACAATTTGTTCTACATTTCCTCAACAAAAATCTTCCAGCTTATTTTGTTTATTAATACAAGCACACATTTTGATGCGAGAGCAGTTCCTTTGCAACCTTCTTGCCGTTCTCGTATAAATTTTCAAAATTAATTTTAGTCATAGATTTTTCAGTATTCTAATCTTTCGCTCACTTTGTCTCATGTATGTTCCCCCGCTGCTTTCAGGGACTTATCATTCAATTCTTTCAGTGGTTACAGTGGTTAGATGCTCTTGCCGTATTCAACAGATGCGCATGTGCCTTGGTACGTAGATTCTTCTGATAATTGCTAAGTGGGTAGTGATAAACTAGGGGTTGTGCTACTTGCCTACTTCTGTGTGTTTAGGGTCGATATCGATATGCAGCCATGTGGGGATCAACTGAGATTGTGTTATAGTAAACATGGAAGGATGATTCACAGGAATTGGTCTCTGATTGATTGGTGGATTTAGTTACATTATAAAAGGATTTTTGTTAAGATTCACACGAAGCAGAAAAGGATGATTCACACGAATTGGGCTCTGATTGATTCGTGGATGTAGTTACATTATAAAGGGGCTTTTTTGTGATTAAAAGCAGAAGAAAATAAGAGGACCCGGGATCGAATGAGTTAATAGCATTTTCTTGCACTTCAAAGATGACCAACATTAAGTTATAGAGCAATATCACTCAAACTTTGGCTGCTTTAAAATGCATTTCAACTGTAAGAATATGTTCTTTGATTGGCTTGTTGAAAATATCTTTGCCAATTGCTATGGCTCTAGTATCACTGAAAGTTACGAGCAAAACTCTTGGAGTAAACACAGCTTCTTTTGAGAATAGTCCTCAGGCATTATTTCCATGCATATTAATTGAAGTTCGCCGGCAGAGTAGCCTGACTAATTTGGTGGTTGTAGTACAACTATAAGATGTTAATTACAATCTTAAGCACTTTCGAAATGTCCTTTTCCTTTTGTGATTGATTTATGGAGAAACGCATGACCACAGTAATACTCTTGTTTGAGGAACCACTACTAATGTGTGGAGCATTTTGGATTGGTTCATCCTAATTTTGTATGATGGCATAGTTTATGCTCCTATATTGATTGATTTCTGGTGACTACGCAGTAGGAGTTATTGTGTGGACAGATTCGGGTCAAACATATATTTCCATTATACTTGCTTTGTTCCGCAAGACGGGTCCCCTGGCTTAGATATGATCTTATTGGGCATCTTTTTTGTTCCTGATAACTTGCTGACTGTATTTCAGCAAGGAAGAGGCATTGGGCTCCATCGCTTACAGCTACAAGCATGGCTTCTCAGGCTTCGCGGCAATGTTAACAGAAGGCCAAGCAGAACATCTTGCAGGTGGACTGATTTTAGCTAACGAAATTAATTCTTTTCTCAAGTAATTCACTGTTAATTCTACCACAATCAGTTAAGATGATCAAATTGAATAATTCAATTTTGATGCATGACCCCTTCTGGTGAATGAAAGAAAATACACTTAAAAATGTATCGATATTGGTTAAAACTGTTCTATCGGAAAGTTCCCTCTGTTAAGCTATGTGCTTTCCTCCCCAGAAGGAAATTGGAATGTTCTCCAGCATGATTTATTTGATCACGAATATGGTGTTCTTCTGTTTATTTATCTGAAAAAGATTTGCTTACATATTTTTTAAAATGTTCAGAATTACCTGAAGTTATCAGTGTTACTCCAAATCAGCAGCATGAGTTGATGACCACCAGAAGCTGGGATTTCCTCGGGCTGAACTACCAACAACCTGGTGAACTTCTGCGGAGGAGCAATTATGGAGAAGACATAATTATTGGGATAATTGACACTGGTCAGTCCTTCATTTTTAGCAAGTCAAATTGCAAATATCTTGGAAGCTTAATGCATGAACACATAGATGTACCTTAAGACAACGCATGAAATTGATGCAGGGATCTGGCCTGAGTCAAGAAGCTTCAGTGACCAAGGATATGAAGCAATACCACCACGATGGAAGGGTGTGTCAGCTAGGACAAGGCTGGGGGCCCACCAACTGCAGCAAGAAAATCATTGGTGCACGGTACTACGCTGCAGGTCTGAATAAAGCCAAATTCAAGAAGAATTACATGTCTGCTCGGGACATGAATGGGCATGGAACACACACGGCATCCACAGCAGCAGGTGCAGTGGTAGAGGGAGTCAGCCTCCATGGCCTGGGAGCCGGGGTAGCACATGGCGGTGCACCCCGAGCACGCCTTGCAGTGTATAAGGTTGTGTGGGAGGAGGATGGTGGAGTATACCTTACTACTGCCGCAGTGCTAGCAGCTCTGGATGATGCAATCCATGATGGAGTTGATATCCTGTCCCTCTCTCTGGTTGTTGATGAGTATTCATTTGGTGCACTCCATGCAGTCCAGAAGGGGATTACCGTTGTTTATGCTGGGGGAAATAGTGGCCCTCGATCACAAGTACTTTTTAACACAGCTCCTTGGGTTATTACAGTCGCAGCAAGCAAGATTGATCGGTCTTTTCCAACCACCATCACCCTGGGAAACAAGCAAACATTAGTGGTACGTAACAGAGACATATGATCCCTGTTAGGATGTTGGGAGGCACCTTTGCTCACTAATCATCCTCAAACACTTGTCACTCAAATTTTATGCATAACTCTCTCTGTCATATTTGCAGGGCCAATCACTCTATTACAAGTTAAAGAACGAATCCAAGAGCAGGTTCCAACCAATTGTACGTGGTGGCAAGCAAGGTTTGAAAAACCGGTTCCGGAGAGAATCCCGGTCGCCGGGCAGTACCGGTAACCGGAAATCCCGGTGTAAAACCGGAAGAAATTCGTCAAACATTTTTTTTTGTCGGGGCGGGAGGCGGCCGGTAACCGGGCCGGTTACCGGTTTTACCGGTCAAAAACCCGGAAAAACCGGTGGAATTTGTACAAGAGTATGGAAATACCCTTGTGGGATCCTTTGCATAAAACCTACCTATACTTTTGAAAGATTTAGCAGAAAAACATGTGTTTGAGCCCTCCTATACTATGAATTTCAAAACACATGAGCATCCGAAGATTTAACGCATGAAATATTCAAAGTTTCAAGCTACATATGGCTGTGATGTAATTTGCTAGTTGTATACTGAAATATTCTACTTTCTTGCTGAGTTGAAGTGTTTTGAGCCAGAGATGAACAAAAATGGATGTACTAAATGTAGAAGTTGAATGCTTTATGTTTCGTAACAGCTTGTACCACTGGGTTCATATTTGTTTCTCTATCCGTCTGGATAAATGTTTTGTGACTTACAATAGTGAGTTATTATAAATAAATGGTGTCTTAACTGACATCATTGGCTAGATGTCATCAGCTAATGGTCATAGTTGGGAGTTGAGAGATGTTGGTCAGTCACTGGACTAAGTTAGCCATGTCTGAATTGCATCTGGAATTCTGGATAACTAATGTATGTATACATTATCATATGATATTAGAACTTTAGAAGTACCCATGCTAGATTTATAGTGCTTGTATTCTAGTATTCTACATTGCTATGCATCATACTTGTAATTCAGAGTTGCCTATCTATTTAATTAAGGTGGAACAATGTTAAGCTAACCAACTTTAAGAGTGAATTTGTGGTATTGTTCCTAAACATATGCTTAGCCATCCAAAGTAGCTACAAATGCCCCCTGGAACCCATTCCACCATCTACAAATTCAAAAATTTCAAATTTCCATCTCGGCCGGTATTTTCATACCGCTCGCCGCCGGGAAGAACGGTTACCGGCGGTTACCGGCCGGTAACCGCCGGTAATCCGAACCCTGGTGGCAAGTATGTTAAATGATGCTCAGTTTCTTGATTAACTACATTTGTTAATAGATGCCAACTTATGTTTAGTTGTTGAATTTCCAAATCGGATTGAGCAATCATTTTGGTCTTTGTGTTCACAGTTGTTCAAGGGAGGCACTAAACGGCACAAGCATCAATGGAAAATTTGTTCTGTGCATTGAAGAAACTTTTGGCCCAATAGGAAATTTTTTCAGGGATGTCTTCGTAAATGTTATTAGGGCTGGGGCATCTGGTCTTATTTTCGCTCTATATACCACAGATGTTCTTTTGAGCACTGACGATTGCCAAGGCATAGCCTGTGTTTTTGTCGACACTGAGATTGGGTTTCAAGTTGCAACATACATCGGCAGCCAAAGGTAATAAATTATTTTGAAACTTACCCAGCTTAACGGGTGTATTTTCTCTGCAACTATTTAAAAATAATATGTGCTTTAATTTAATCAGCTTGCCCATTGCAAAGATTGAGCCAGCAAGTAGTATTACAGGAAAACAAGTCCCGGCTCCAAAGGTGGCAATATTCTCCTCAAGAGGCCCATCCATCAAATACCCTACAGTTCTTAAGGTACACAAGCTGAAATGGAGTGCATCCTTTTTGGTCTAGGCATTCTGTATATTAACCATAAAAGCATCTTACGACAAACATCAGAACATAGGGATCTAATATGTTCTTTTTATCTCACAAGCTAGCAGTGCCTTATTACAGTGACATTTTCGTAATCTCATTATATCTACTTTTTAAAAGCCTGACATAGCAACACCTGGAGTCAACATCTTAGCAGCAAAAGAAGATGCATATGTATTTGACTCAGGGACATCAATGGCAAGAAGCCCACTCCCCCACATGTAGCAGGCATTGTGGCATTGCTAAAGGCTCTACATCCTCATTGGTCTCATGCTGCTCTAAAATCAGCGTCTGAGCGGCGCGGGGAGGGAGACGCACCTGACAGGTGGGTCCGGGTGGTCAGCGAGAGAGGGAGGTGCGGGCGCAAGGCGGACGGCAGAGATGGGCCGACGCGGCCGGGTGGACTGACCTGGGCCGGCCAAGTGGCAAGCGGGGGAGGGGGCTAGGCGGGATCGGGCGGGAGATCCGGCCGTCCATGCGGCGGCCTGAGGGGAGGGGAGAGGAATTTTAGTTTTAATTTTGATTTTTGATTTTCAGAGAGGCTAGAAAATTCAATAAAGCTCAGAAAAAATATTAAATAAATTCCAAAAATCCCAGAACATTCACAGAAGTTCCTGGGTAAGTTTTGGACTTAAATAAAATATTTTCAACAATAGTTCTTGCATTAAATTTAAAATTTAATTTCCTTCAAAATACTTTTTAATCTTTTAAATAACTTTTTTTAAAAAAAACTCAGAAAAACCTTGGGATGTCACATACGGCGAGGGAGTAGCGGCGGCTGGTACTGTTCCGAGTGGCACCTCGACTGCTCCGCGTGTGCTTCTCTCCCCAGACGGCCCGCGCCCCAGTAAAAGCACCGTGAATCTTAATGAATCTGATTGTTCGTTTTATTTATTTTTACAAATTTGATCTTATTTTGTATTTTACCGTAGCGTTAGCACGGGCACACTACTAGTATATACTAGAATGTTACAGAATGCTGCTATGAGATGAGAGATTGATGGATTCCAGAAGTTCTACAGTAATAAACGCCCAGCTTAACACATCCGAGCAGTAACATTACTTTTCTTTTTAAAAATGAGATACACAAGTCGCAATTACATACCCATCACCCATGCATAACCAATACATTAGATAAGGATTCATGCAATGCTTCAATCAGATTTTCACAATATATTTGACGGTTGGTGCTAGAGTATACAGCAGACATTCTCTTAACCAAAACAGTTAGACACGCAATGTTTATCGTTGGTGAAGTTTAGCTCACAATTTCTCAGACACAGAACCAGGTGAAGCCAGTGTGCACCTTATATGCATCCGCAAAGTTCATTCAGCAACACCGAAACAACAAGTAAACAAGGATCTATATGGTATATCAGGTTGAGTTTAACTAGGTTAGGTTTCATCATCAGATGTCCTGCATTACAGTGTGATGGTTCACGATTTGGATGGACGAAATTGCCAGCACATACATACAAAATGAAAATGATATAGTTCAGAGGACTAGAATAAATCAAGAGAAAATGTAGAAAACGGCATACCGTTTATTGTGATTCGACGGTATAGCTCCGTCTCCGGCGATCCAGCTCTCTTGCGCTCGAGCTCCGGCAAGAGGGGGGGGGGGGGGGGGCGCTGCCTTTTTCCGGACGGGTTCACTGCGGCCCCCCGAACATAGAGGGAGGCCAGGGAGGCGGTGGGCAGCGGTGGAGGGCGTCCGGTGGCGGCGGAGGGCAGTGAGCAACGTTGGAGGGTGGCACGGCGACGCGGTGGTGCGGTTAGGTTGGGCGCGGTGGGGATGGCTAGGGAGGGGAGAGCGGCACGACGAGACTGTAGGGTCGCTACCGGCCGCTGGTGGTGGAGGAGGGGGCAGGTAGAGGAGGAGCGCGGAGCTGCGACTGGTGCTGAAGAAGGCAGGGAGGGTGGCGGGCACGAAGACGAGAGAGGGAGAGGAGGGCGACGGCCGGCGATGGAGCAGGAGACGAGAGGGGGAAGGGAGCGGCGGCGCTTCTCTCAGGGAGGGGAGGGGCGGCAAAGGGGGGTATGCCGTCAGGATGCTTCCCAACGGCATACCGTGCCCTAGTAACTCTCATAAGTCAAACGCTGGTGCAACAGCAATTACTTCTCTAATGGTGTTTCAAGTTGTATTTCTATCAAAAGAGTGGAAAGTAGATCATATACAGATCATTGTAACTATGAGCATTTGAGGAAATAGTATTGAACAGCTTTGAGGAAATTCTTACACGATTCAGAAGCAGTTTGCCTATTTGTACTTCATACACTGATGAAGTAAAGGCACCCAAACTTAAGGCCAACTTCCAAAATAGTATCACAACAGCGGTTGCAACAACCCAAGCTGTTATTACTGTGAATTCATCACAAAAAACCTATCCTAATCAATTGGAAATTTCATTTGCGAAATGAAAACCTCCAAATATCTCACCCAACTATCACACATAAGATCTACTAATCAATATCCACCTAATCGAATCATATTGCACAGGCACAAACACAAATCTGGCGATCATACTGAATAATTCAGAAGCAATTCGTCTAGTTGTACATCATACTCCTCTGAACTACACAGTGATTCTAACTTAAAGGTCTATCCCCAAAATAACATCACAACAGCCAGTAAAAATCAACAACTCATCCAGGCTGTTACTACTGTATATTCATCAGGACATCTATTTGGTAGGTTCAATTGCATAAAAAATCACCCGGAATCTCACCAACTATCATGCATGAGGTAAAATCTTCTAACCAATTTCCATGTAATCGAGTCATACTCCACAAGCACAGACGCATGGAAAAATTTTGCAATCAAACTGAAGTCTGACCAGTCGAGATTTACCACCACACTACATCCCAACCTCCACAACACCCAATTTCGCACACCCGCGCCCACAAATCCACACAAACAGGCGCGCGACCTCAGATCAACAAAATCACAACGCGAAACAACTGGATGTAAGTGTAACGGAGGGGACGAGCAGGAGAGACTGAGATGCGAGTATACCTAGCCGGACCCAACGATGATGTTGTTGATGGGGATGAAGAGACTTGACGAAGAAGCCGACGAAGCCCATGACGACGAACCCGATCGCCGTCCGCACCGCCACCTTGGTGAACTCTGTACACCCAAATCACACGAAAACCCCATCAGATCTGGCCTAAACCAAACCAAACCGAATTCGAACTGAAGGACAGACGAGCAGCCCCTCCTACCCTTGCGGTCGGGCTTGTGGCAGCGCTTGATGAGGCGGACACTGTCCTTGGCGAACTCGCGGAGGGGATCCACCACGGAGTCGATCGCGTCCATGGCGACTTGGCGAGATCTCGAGGCGAGGCGCGTGAGAGTGACCCGGGGGTAGCCGTCGGGAGGATGCGGTTTTGTTTCGCGGATGGCTCCTTTTATAGCCGGCAAAATTTGATATTTATGCAACTAAGGCCCTGTTTGGCAGAGCTCTAGCTCTAGAAAATCTGTAGGTTTCCTATAGCTGATCATTTGTAGCTCTAGGAAATTCTGGATCTAAAGTTGCAGGCATGTTAAGTGCATTTACATGACTCATTTCATTTATATTATATATTAAATAAAAATATTTAAATCACTTTAATTTAGTCAACAAACTACAGATCCAGCATAGATCTCGGAGCTAGAGCTGTGCCAAACGGGGCCTAACAAAGTTGCCGTTGAGGACTGTCACTAACGACCAATCTGATCGATTTCTCTGCTATACAAAAACAGATCAATCATAGAAGACATAAATAGATAGAAACACAGAGATAGAGAGAAATATTGGTCTTTCTTTATTGTTTTCTTTTCTTATGCGTATCTAAAATAGCCAATAGTACTTCCTATTTATAACCTAGTGGTGAGGTGTCCACTATGGGCCAAGACTTCAACTCCAGACCCATGTTCCCTAACACTCCCTCTTGGGCACTCATCCGGCACGTTCACGCCTCATCAAAACTTCACAAAAACCCAGTGAAAAAATTTAAAGAAAGAGTACATGATACATGTTACACTGCGTTGCAGAATTGTCTCATTAAAAACATTGGCCGAGAAACTTCAAAAAAACTCGTTAAGGGAAAAAAGAATACAATCCACCCAATTTCGTTTAATCTTCAGGATTTATTCTTTGGGTACTCGATCTTCGTGATCAAGTTTTAATAACAAGTTTGAGAAAAATATCCTCCTGGATTATGCACTTCTCTAAGTCTCATCATTCTAATTCATCGTACGCATCTTTCAAAACTAGATGCTGGAAGTGACTTAGTGAATAAATCTGTAAGATTTTCACATGACTTAGTATGCATTACCTTAATTTCATTCATCTTTTGCAATTCATGAGTATAGAAGAATTTAGAGTTGGTATGCTTTGTGAGATGATTCTTCACATAGCCCGTTTGTACTTTGTGCAACACAAGCTGTATTATCTTCATAGATAATTGTGGGAGCTTGTATGATATTCATCCCACATGACTGCTGGATGTGATGGATCATTCGTCGGAACCAAGCACATTCTCGTGCAGCTTCGCACAACGCTATGATTTATGAGTGGTTCGTTAAAGTCGTTACAAGACTTTACTTAGACGATTTCCATGAAAGTGCAGTTCCACCACACAGAAATACATAGCCTGTTTGTGACCTTGCGGTATGCGGGTCCGACAGGTACCTTGCATCTGCATAGCCAGTTATATTCAAATCTTGGTTCTTTCTATAGAACAACTCAAGATCATTGCTTCCTTGGAGGTATCAGAAGATGTCCTTTATTCCCTACCAATACCTTTTGGTAGGTTCTGCACTATGCCTTTCTAATAGGTTTACGACAAATGCAATGTCCGATCTAGTGCAATTTGCTAAGTACATAAGTGCTCCTACTGCACTTAAATATGGAAATTCCGGTCTCATGACTTCCTCCCCCTCTTCCTAGGTCGGTACGGCTTTTTGTCTTGATGTAAAAATCTTCCGATCATCGATACTTTTGATGGGTACGCCTTCTCAAAGCTGAACCTTTCTAACACCTTCTGGACGTAGGCTGACTGATGTACTAATAATCCTTCAAAGACATGCTTGAGCTGCAGGCCTAAGCAATATTTGGTTTTACCCAAATCTTTCATTTCAAATTTTGACTCTAGGTAAGAACTTGATTCTTTTATGTCTTCCAAGATCGTCGTATAAATACACAGGGACAATATTCATTGTTCGTGTAGCCTTTCTTGCATAGAAAGTCGCTTAAGCGATTATACCATATCCTGCCTGATTGTTTAAGTCTGTACAGTGGTATCTTGAGTTTCACACTGTACAGATTTCCGTTTGCTCTATCTTGGTTCGGGACAGGGATACCTTCAGATACCTTCATATAAATTTTCGAATCGAAGTTTCCATAAAGGTATGTAGTTACCACATCCATCAATTTCATTTCCAAGTTCAAGTTTACTGCTACTGAGATCAAGTATCTAAAGGTGATTCCACTCATGACTGGAGAGTATGTTTCTTTATAATCAACTCCTAGACGTTGAGTGAAACCTTATGCAACAAGCCTTGCTTTATATCTTACAACTTTATTTGTTTCATTTCTCTTTCGAACAAATAACCATTTATACTCTACAGGGTGCACATGGGGAGGTGTGCGGCTTACAGACCCAAACACCTCTTTTGTTCAGAGATAATAATTCAGTTTCTGTTGCATTTTTTCAATCTTCCCAATCTGATCTTTTTTTACATTTAGCGAGCGATGCGGGCTCTGGATCAAGATCAATGATTGTGGTAATTTTCTTTGCAAAGTAGATATCAACATTGGCTGTTGTCCAATTCATGGATTCTCCCGTGTGCATATAGTTTATAGCTATTTCATCATGAGTTGCTTCTTCATGTGCTTCTATTTGCTCACCGCTCCTTCCGGTTGCGTCGATAAGTCCCATTAGTTTTTCAGCTCTTATGTGTGCCCTTTTTTGAAGGTGTCATACTGGTGCCAGATCTCAACTGGCTCCCCTTCTAGTTTTCGGGAACTTCAGTGATTAACTGTGTCAAGTCCTTCTTATCCTTTTTCACTAGGCATCCCCGGTTACTTAGGGTTCGAGGGGCCAGAGTTCTCGTCCTTTTATTCTGAGGCCTCTGAATGAGATTAGGGATACTTCAATTTTCTTTGGTATTTCAACCCTCTCCGGTGCATTGCGTGCAGGCACATGCGACTTGGTCGCGTTCTTCAAATCACTAAAGTGGTCAGGCAGTTGGTTTGCTAATGCTTGCAAGTCAACGATCTCCTGGATTTCTCTATTTTTCACTAGTGCGCGGATCACGTGTATGGATTCTTGTAGCTTGCCACGTAATTTCCCGATATTATTCATCAAGGGATTGATTTTCTCCCCTCTAATGTTGGGAAATTATTCTTATCAAATATGCAATCAGCAAAACGGGTAGTATGCAAATCTTCTGTCATAGGTTCTAAATACTTAATTATGGATGTTGTCTTATAACCAACGTATATTCTAATCTTTCGGAGAGGACCCATTGCAGTACACTGTGGAGGGGGTATAGGTACATAAACCTTGCATCCAAACCTCTGGAGATGAGAAATTTTCAGTGCTGACCCTTGCGCTAATTGCATAGGTGAATAGATATTGTAGGCCGATGGTCTAAAGTTGATGAGAGTTACTGCATGCAGGACTGCGTGCCCCCAACATGTAGCTGGTAAATTACAATTCTGCAAAAGTGGTCGGGCAATAAATTTAATTCTCTTGATTAATGCCTCTGCTAGACCATTCTGGGTGTGGACATGTGGTACAAAATGCTTAATTGTAATTCCTATTGACATGCAATAATCATCAAATGCCTTTGAAGTAATTTTTTGGTGTTGTCCATTCTGATGGATTTTATGTGATGATTAGGGAAAATATTTCTGATACGAATTATCTGCGAGATCAGCTTTGCGAATGCATGGTTTCTCATAGACAATAAATATACGTGCGACCACTTCGAGGAAGCATCGATGAGCACCATGAAATATTTGAATGGCCCTGATAGTGGCTGTATAGGACTGCAAATGTCTCCTTGGATGCGCTCCAGGAATGCAGGGACTTCATTCTTCATTTTCAGAGTAAAATGCCTCGGTGGCACCCGAGTGACGGCGTGTGCGGGCGACCGACCTCGGCGGCACCCGAGCGGCGACGGCAGCACCCAAGCGGCTACGCTGGGCCCGGGTGGCGGCCGGCAGTGGCTTCGAGCTAACGCGCATGGGCTCGGGTGGCAACTCTGAGTGTCGGCTTCGGGCGGCCGGCAGCCGGCGGCAGCTATACGCACGGCGGTAGTACGGGGCCGTCTGTGCAAGATTTTTTTCTTTTTTTTCATTCTATAATGCAATCAACATCTACTCTTTCATGTAATCTACTGATCGACATTGTGTCGTCGACTTCAACCCTGCTCGCGGTAGATTAGAGCAGATTTGCACTGTACAAAATAGTCTAGAAAGCAAAATCTATGAAATTTAAAGTGATCTAGGTGTAGACAATTCAATCTACTAATGCTTCGATGATTATATTTCGATTCACCTGAGCGATTCGTGCTGATAACGTGTTGAGGAACCGTCGCTGGTGACCAGTCCAATCGATTCCTTTACTATGCAAAAACAGATCAATCACAGAAGACGCAAAATAGTAGATTGAAACACAGAGATAGAGAGAACTTCTGGTGTTTCTTTATTGCTTTCTTTTCTTATGCGTATCCAAAATAGCCAATAGTACTCTCTATTTATAGCTTAGTGGTAAGGTGCCCACCATAGGCCAAGGCTTCAAGCTCAGGCCCAGGTTTCCTAACAATTGCCACTTCGAGATATTCTACTCAATTTCCTAAAATTGAAAATTTACCTCTAGTTTCTTCCTCTTTCAACATATGCCATTATTACTCATTTTCTTTTCTATTATCTGATTTTTCATATATTCCAAAGATGAACTGTCGTTTTTGCCCCTTGTATATTCTTCTCATCTCTTCGTCCTTCCCGCCGGAGCTCCTCCCTCCTACTCAACGCCCTCCTCCCTAGCCGCGCTGCTTCCCTCCTTGTCGGCCCCCTCCTCCGCGTTGCTCCCCTCCTCGTTGCCCCTCTGCGTCGCTCCTCTCCTTGATGTAGTCGTGGTCGTGGCGGCTGTGGTCGTGATGGCCATAGTCGTGGTCAAAGGTGACCATGGTCATGGCGGCCGTGGTCGAAGACGGCTGTGATCGTGGCGGCCGTGGTCGTATGAGGTTGCGGTCGTGGACAACCGTTGTCGTGAGCGTCCGTGGTCGAATCGGCGAGAGGAGGGAGGAGCTCGGGGCGGCAGGGACGCCGGATCCGGCTTTGAGGGGGCCAGGGAAGAGGCAAGAGCTTGTGGCGGAAGGAGGAGCTCGAGGGCTCCGAGGGGGCTATGCCGGGGAGGAGGGAGGAACTCCAACGGGGAGAACGAAGGGATGAGAGGAATAGATAAGGGACAAAACCGGTAATTCATCTTTGGAATATATGAAAAATCAAATAATAGAAAATAAAATGGGAGAAAATGAGTGATAATGATATATGTCAAAAGAGGAAGAAACTGAAGTAGCAAATTTCGAATTTTAGGAAACTGAGTGGCATATCTCAAAGTAGCAACTTTCTAAGTGGCATATACCAAATTTGGCCTCTATAACCGCCTGCCTTGAGCTACTACTTTTGCTTGTTTGTCCAGCCTTCTTTTCTCTGTGTTTCTGGATTGATGAACTCACGGTAATTGTTGTATTGTGGAGTATATGGTTAACTTACGGTAATATATAAAAGTACATATGTGTTGTAAGTGTGAAAACCAAATAATGAGGGGTGGATGTCGACCGTCCTACATGCTGTCGTTCACAAGAGTAAAAATGATACAGGTGTATATATACAGTTTCGGAGGTCCGAGAAAACCGCCCTACTTCTATCAGTGAGCCAACGGGGATTAACTAGAGAGGGAGCCCCAAGGCTCCCTAGTTTAAATACGTTTCTTTATTGCTCATGAAAGCTCCAAAGAGTTTCTTTAAATGAGAGATATATAGTGTATTTATAGACTTTTAGGTCTATACAAACGACTGAAATACCCTTAGTAAGATTGCTAGTCTATGAATACAAACGATGGATATTACAGTCTTTTTTTAGCATAATATTTCTTGGATCTATAAGCAGATATCTTCTATAGAGTGGATCCCGTTAGTGAAGGGGTAAAAATATTCTTCCAGCAATGTGATAAGTGTGACTGGCAAAAATGCCAAAAGTAACGTGATTTTTTTCTGGTAAGACGATCGATAACTCTGCAGCCTGATAGAAATGTACTTGTGTAGGAACGCACACAAAAACAGAGGAAATCGCAAAATCATAGGAAGTCGCAACGTGCTACCTCTCTCTCCAGTAAGAGTGAAAAAAATGCAGTGAGATTTTCACCCAGACCTCAGGATTAAGGTGCTTCGAAATTTCAAGTGACCGCAGAAGATTATCGCATTGTGAAGATCAAGAAAATGAAACATGCATCGACAAAAAATAAAGACGCTAAATGAAGAAGGCCATCAGATTTTCCTCTACAATTGATTCAGCTTTCGTGACAAAGGAGTCAGCACTTAAAAAAGAGTTTATTCAAGTTATGGGTCAACAAGGGGGTGTAAGCTAAGCTTTCGTGACAAAGGAGTCAGCACTTAAAAAAGAGTTTATTCAAGTTATGGGTCAACAAGGGGGGAAAGGTAAGCTTACACTCTTCTATGTACCTAATGGCAACAGATGAACATGGCATCAGGGGAGCATCTGAGCTTCTGCAAATTGTGTGGAAGCCCAGAGACACCTCTCCACCCTCTGACAAGTGGGAGCCATGTGGAAAAAAGAGAGGCAAAATTACTATCAGGCAAACCATGTTTGCTCTGATTGCAATTTCAAGTAATCAATCCAATCAACCAACAAACATGAGAGCAAGCATTCTTTTACTTCCTAGCCCATAGTCCGTCAGTTTGTATACCTTCAGCCAACATGAGCTCATAGCCTTCCAGTTTATGTGGTCCAATGATGACCACCGTTCTCACCAGCTATGACTTGCGGTCACGCTTTCATTGGGCATCAATACAGTTCTGATCAGGAAACTTTGAGGTTAATCTTCGTCGCAAACCATCATGTTCAAGTGCAGCAGAAATGAACTTGAGGTGGTCAGCATTTTCAGATCCCATGCCTTTCTCGGAGATCAACGTGGCAGACGTTTCATCCCTTTGGTAACTGCTGCCATTCATATCAAGAGTTCCATCACTGCCATCTTCTTCTCCATATCTGGTATTCTTGGTGCCCAAAATTGCATGCCCATTTTCATCAGGTTGACCACTTACATTACCAACGGAAGATCTCCTGCTTTCTTGTATCTGGCCTGGCAATACTGCAGCCCCAATAGATTTTTGCTCTGTGGAAATGTTCGAGCTGGTTTTCCAGTCATGCATAGAGCTTGCAGAGGTGCCCATGGCTGCTGACTCCCTGCAATGCTTTGTAGAGAGCCCAGGAGAGATGAACGCCTTGTTCCCTTTGCTGCTTCGAGATGAAGAATTATTACTTGATTTATTGTTGCCATTCACAAAGGGTGATGATGTGCCATCATCGCCTTTGACTGATTTATTTCTTTCAAGGAAGCCTCGAGATAAGAATGACATGTCCCCTTTGCATTCTTTCGTTGGCAAATTCCAGAAAGATTTATTGTAGACATCCACCAATGGTTTACCATTGCTTGTGTTATTCCGATTTGTGTTGCTGCCTGAGGGTTCTCTGTAAGGCCTTGGACTAAAACCAAGAGAAACAAAAGGCACATCTCGCTTGTCTGCATGCAAGGAGCCATTGCTAGATTGTGTATCACCATTGACAGGCGAGTAACTGCCATTACTAGATGCCACGAGCATATCTCCATTGCACTGTGCACTTCCAGAGGATGTGCCGCCACCACAGGAATTGGCAAGAACACCTTGCTCTGACCTACTGAGATGTCCATTGCAATGACCATTTAACTTTTGGGAGGAAGCGGCTCTGTTGTCACCAATTTGACCCTTGTCTGCAAAGGAAGATGTCTTTCTTGAGGGCTTGTCAAGGAAACCAAAAGAAAATAGTGGTTTTAGTTTTCCTGTCATCCCATTCTCCAAGGTTGGGACTGATGTTTCATTGCTTATCACTCCAATTGAATCACCTAAGACAGGTTGTTGTTGCTCATTCCATCTTTCAACTTCTGTGCCAGCTTCAGTATCAACTTCCATGTAGTCAGCTGAATCAATACATGAGGCAGGTTCTTCGCATTGCCCTGCAGAGGAATGAATTGAAGATGTTTCACATGTGGAGTTGTCAAATTGCACAGATCTTGTATTAGAGCCTTCTAGCAGAGAACCAGGACCTCTAGTAGCTTCTTCAAGGACATGTGATACTGATGAAACTGGCAGATGTAGATTTTTGTTGGTAGTGAATTTATCTCTTTCAATGCTTATATGCAAATCCAAGTCAGATTCTCGATCCATGGTATCCATTTTATACAAAGATTCATTGCTGGATTCAGAATCATTTCGTAAATCTTCTGAAGGCTTCGAAAATGATTCACAGTTTAATGGCGCATCCTCTGGTATCAAATGATCATGTTCATTTGACGGGGGCACTTTGCATTGTTGCTGCTGTTTCACGGGTTCTTTGACTGCAATAAGTGGCCTAGGGCGAGCTGTTCTCCTGCAGAGTCATAAAGGGAAAAGGAAAGCTTGTCAGACCACAAGTCCAGAAGGAGCACATATTGCTACCAGTCTCAGACAAGTAATACTAGTTAAATTAAGGAGAAAAAAGTGGATTAATTGGAGAAAACAGCTACAAATCTAGCACGATGACAAAAAATATTGCAAACATGGTAAAGTAAGAAAATTGAGGTGATTAGGAAAATTCTGCTAGATAGCCGTTAGGCTGAAATGGTGAAACCAAATGAGCCAGCAAAAGAACAATGTGGAAGCAAGTATGTGCTATATGCTTCTCTTTCTTTGGCTGAACAAACAATACGAATTCCACCATCTGCAAACTGTTATATCTGGTTAATAATGAAGAAACTAATCACATAATTCTGAGAGTACAAGAAATGCAAACAGCAGCAAGAAAATAGATATGATCCACTCAAGCTGACATCTAGTAGCAATAGACAAATAGAATTGGATTCTTGTAAGCTGTATATGTGTGCAGTGGCACCCATAGGAAACAGAGATGAGGACAGGCATCAACACAATCATTGTAATAACAGTTACCTGCTATATAGAAGCATATAAGCACCTTGAGCATGTACTTCCTCCTCGTCAACAATCATAACCTACAAATGGAAGTAAGCAAACGGATCAGTTGCCATTTATGACATGAGTATTTGCCTGATCATAACATAAAGGTTAACAAGTACCTTGCAGTCATCAATTCTATACCAACGTCCTCGACAATCTTTGATGTAGCATATATAATGCCCGAAAAATGAGGCATTCAGCATATCCAGATGAACAACGACAGCATAGAGATCATACAGGTCACTTCCATCAGTGGTACTCATGTATGGCGTTAGATCTAACTTCATAGGGAATGTAACTCTCTTGTTCAGTTTCCCAAATCTACCACTCTGTGATAACAACATGAAAGTTTGTTATGCAAAGCTGTCATAATACAACAGCATTGATATAGTTCTAACAAGCTGGTGTCCTTACCTGGAATCTTTTGAGAGTAATAGTGAGGATATTTGGAGCTTGATGAACTGTAAGATGCTTCCGTGCTTTGACATAGTCACTGCATCTGCATAAAAGCAATCAATATGTCAAGAGAAAAAGGTGACATTTGATTTGAGATTTTGGCTATGCTCAATACTTTGATCTGAAGTCTACAATAGAACCTTAGTAAAAAAAGAAGGGATTGAACAAGAAATTATGCATCATCATTGTAATATGATACTAGAAGACATCTCGCACAAGAACCTCAACTAGCAGTTGCGACATGCAGCTGGCCAAAATATAAGTGGCAAGAAGGTTAAATTGTGCTTGCCAAAGTATGGCAGATGGATGGATGATTCTAGATAGTTTTCATAATCAAAATACTCCAGCTTTAAACCAAGCAGTACAATTAATTTAGAAACTATATACTAAGAATACAGTCACCAAACATGAATATCAGGCCGAGTTCAAGTATTCCTGCCTATACAGCATTGTTAAAGTAATTTGTGTTCATGAATTTTACAAGAGACTTAAACAGACCAAAAGGAGATCATTCTGTACTGATCCTTAATAAGAACAAGCTGATTTCAGCATATGCTCAAACTATATTAGTTCACAAATGGACATAATCACAAATTATGACCCTGTAAGATTTGTATGTGTATAGATATATGAAGTGTGCAAATGCAGAAAATCACACTTACCCATCACATTTGTACTTATTATCCCCATCAAGCCACTCTACAGCAGTGAACTGGTCTAAGCATTCTTCCAAGGATTCAGCATCACCTTGAATTTCAACTGTCAAGTCCATCATATTATCATAGCGGTTTGAGACCATTCTACATGCGGTGCATTGAACCTGCACATGCCCTTCAAGTTATGCACTCTACGTACATTTGATGAATTGTAACATATCCATACTGAAAGACAGGTGTCCTTAGGAATCTAAAGCTGATTGAAAACAGAGACGATAAAAAAAGCCAGACTCATTGGCTGCAAATTGAAATCCTAATTTTAAAGCAGAAACAGAAGAAACCTGAGATTGCAGACGACCACCAAATATGTGCTGAATAAGTGTTGTCTCCTGGGTGCTAAGATCTACGGCCTTCTCACCTCCAAATTCATCAAGGCAAGCTGATTGCATCTTATCTATTGCAAACCTATAAATACAACACATGTCATACAGCATTGAAGGCAATACAAAAGAGTAAGCCGCATAAAATCAAGCAAAGGAAGTAATTCACCTCATGAATTCATGAGCATCCTCCTGCCTACCGAAGCCAAGGTTGCCACCAATACTTGGTAAATGAGAAAGAATGTTCATCGGAGCAAATGGGTGTAAACTTTCACTCGCTCTTTGGATATGACATTGCAGCTCACACAAGAAACACCAATCTTCATGTCTCCTAGAACCTGAAATGTAGAGAAGTTGAAAATTGTTAAGCATAAACTAGATGTCAATACATAGTCATTGTAAGCCAGCACTTACATTCTCTACTATGGTCCTTTCCTAACAGATAGGCCACAAGTAGTCTCGTGCATGAAAGACATTGTAAAACCACATTGGCAAAGCAACTGCACAGAAGAAAGGAGATCTATTAGATGAATTTAAGGAAGAATGTTTAAAGCAAAAAAAAAGTGGAGCACAAGATAGTATTATCCCATCATACCTGTTGCCACAATTCACAAGCCCACAAGGTAAAAAATCAAGGTCCTTCCAGTTGTACAGCTTTAAAAATTCATCATAAGGAAAGATAACCTGTGTATGGAACATGATCGTAAAATGTTATAGATACTCCTTGTCCATGTTATATGCACGTTTGATAAGAGCATAATTACTCACCTTGTTTAATTTTCCATGGGCAGGCACTAATGAGATGTGATCAAAACCAGATGATTTCTTACTATTGGCCTCACCTCCACAGCGTAACTTGTCACCAGGATCCAATTTTTTCATTTGTTTACACTTGAATCTGTGATCAGATCGCCAATGCTTTGACTGGCAGTCTTCCGAACTGAACAAGAGCACAAACTGTAAGAAGAATGCTCAAGAGAAATATAACAGCATGATACTAGTGTAAAACAGGGTTCAGTGATTGTGTATCATGAAATCACTGAAGCCTAATTACATGGCAAAACATTACACGAAAACTCGAAGCACAAGAGTTGGGACAACTTTCAGGCTAACACCATCTGTTGTTCATGAGTCTATTCAATTGATTGCTAAAATAATCAACGCCCAGGGTATAGCAGCACCTTGAAAGATCAAATTTTACAGCTTTCATATGGCCCAACATTACCAAACAGAACAAAATCATCCAAAACACGCTTTGTTGTTCGTGCTGTTTGATGTGTCGACATTATCAACATCTAAATAAAAAGAACTCGTAAGAGCAGCATTTTGCTACCAATTCATAATAATAGATAGGCAAGCACTTCAACAATCCCAAACTGCCCAAAAATGGTAAAACCTTCATTGACTTTAAAAGGTAACTTTCCTAACATCATGTGCATCCAAATTCAACACTCATGAGACAAGCATCACACCAACCAATTACTCACAACAAAACCCAAATATCATCTTCATTCTCCTAGAATAATCATAAGTAGCCATATCATAAACAAGCTTGGCAAGAACAAATTATTTCATACTATGGTACTATCCGATTCACAAAAACTCATGTGGCAAATACTAAAAAACCAATTATATGAATTAAAGAATCAAGCAGACCAACTTCCAATACACTGCAAAAATCAGGAAAATATAAAGCACGGGATAATTCTGCAAGATCTTCTGTTCGCCACTCTTTTCAACTCTTCATTGCCTTATTGTTGGGGATCACTAACATCCAAGCACAACACCCTCACAACATCAACACCTTTGCAGTCTAAACTAACCAGCAATTCGCACACTAGAACTAACACTATCTCCTGCTGTGAATGCACTAAAACTCGCCAAAACAATAGGGTCGTCATGATTTGTCTGCCGCAATGCATCTCCACTCATCCAAACACCCATTAATGAGACACCAAAAGTCCTCTCCAGGGCCAGCAACCACATTCAAGACATCAAACAAGAATCCATATTTTCTGTAATATTCATTACAAGTACACAACCAAACAACTAAATTGCACAAATTAAGCACAAGAACCACACAAAGACGCAAGATCATCTGTTCTCTGCATATCCCATGCAAGCACCCTTACCAGAACACCAAACTGCCGAAACCCCACGCAAGAAGCTCGCAAGATCAGAAAGCAATTGTGTATATCCACACACATGAACCACGAAATCACTCACTCGCAACAACGATTTCCCAAGAACCTAATAAACAACAGTAAAGATCACAATTCACAGTCAGGGATGCCAGGGCCAAGGCCAAGAACCGTGAAAGATCCCAGTACTATTGCCCGCACCAACCACCGAATTACGCAGCGGAAGCGACAAATTTCGCAGGAACTCAGTAAGAATATAAGATCACATGCAGTGCTAGACCATTACAAGTAACGGGGGGAGAAGGAGGAAGAGGAGGGCACGCACCAGTACCGCACGCGCTTGCACCCGGAACACTTCTTGGTGCTGAGGCTGCCGCACTGGGCGCATGGCGCCGCGTCCCCGCCGGCGGCCTGCCCCTGCGCCATGGGCTCCTGATTCCCTTGAGGCGGCATCGGGTAGGCGGGTGGATTGTGGTGGTGATCGTCGTAGGAGGCGGCAAACCCGGCGGCGTCGACGATGAAGTACCGCGACGCGGCGCGGCGCACGGCGACGACGGCCGCGGAGAACAGGACAAGCCCGACCACTGCCGCCTGAATCACCGCCGAGAGGTCGAGACCCAGGCCCGCGCCGCCGCCGCCGCCGCCGCCTCCCCCCAGCATCTAATATAGCCGGGCCCTAGGGTTAGGGTTCCGCGCCCGGCCACCGCCACCGACCATCCGAGCCGAACCCAACCTTAGCCGGGACCCGAACCCGCCGAGAAAGACTCCGATTAGATCGCGTCGCGCACCGCCGCACTCTCTCAGCCGGAGCTGGAAGGGGAGGCCGCCACTGCGGGCGCTTTTCTCCTGTGTGGTTCGACCGCGTTACGGTCACTGACGTCTGGGGGCTGGTGGGGTGGGGCCCGAGTGGCAGTGGGAGGGGTGCAACGAGTCAACCCCGGTCGCGGAAATGGTGGGGAAGTGAGGCGTCTTGTTCCGCTCCTCTGCTTCTCCTCGGAGGCAGATAACTGTGCGTCCGTGCCAATGGTAATTGTTGCGTAGGTGTGGCTGTGTTGCCTTGACTCCTTCCTTCTAGGCACCTCTCCCCCCCCCCCCCCCCCCCTCTCTCTCTCTCTCTCCTCTCTACCCTTTTTGGAAGAGAGAGGTAGGATCGTAGGAGCCTTCTTGGAACAGCTGGAACGCTGGATGGATGAATCAGAATATTTTGTTGATGATCATGAAAAATATAGGAATACTAGGTTTAATTTATTTATGGTTTTGTTGGTCTAGTCTAGAAAACTAGGATTAGCAAAATGGATTACTGATTACAATGATGGATGCAAATATGGGTACAAACGCAATCAAGTACGTCCAATGGTAAAGCGCCTAGAATTACATATACACAATTCTCGATATTACAGGTATACATAATTCTCGATATTCCATATATCCAGTGGATGAAATTGAGAAACCATGTCTCCACCAAGCAGTTGTCGCAAGGCAAGTTTTGAATCAAACCTTTTTTTGGAGGAAGCAATTGTAAGTTTTTTTAGGTTAGTAGATAGCTCTTGCCTAACTTGATATAGAAGGATGGAGATTGAGCCGTGAATTGTTGCATTTAGCTCGATTATTACAGGTAAAAACGAGAGTAAGAAGAGTAATGAAATGACCTCAAAATTTCAAAAAAGATTTAAGTTGCTTTGAATTTTGATTTCATTTAGTTTTTCTCCCAAATCAATACCCATCTTCACCCTTGGCAAAATCAACTCACACATCCTACCGTCTCCTTCGCCCCTTGATCAAAGTCACGATTGTCGGCACTGTTGTCGTTCAACAAAAATCAGACAATTCCCGTCGCTTCATGGAGTTGTTTGAACCATCTGCCGCTAGCTCGATTCAACCATCGTACCTCCTTGAGGATAGCACCCCTGACACTCCCTAACAGCCGTCGATCATGCCCAGACGAATTTTGCCACCATCGCCTTTCCTCTCATACACGGCCGGCCACCCCAAGCTGTAAAATTTTACCACTGCCCGAGAATCTCAATGCACGAAGTGCCAGCTCACCAGCTGACCTCTTCGTCGCTCTTGCCGAGGCACCCTGAACCATCCTGTGCCTCCCCTCCCCTGGCCACACGCCACCTCTCGAGCGGGACCTCCACTATGCCAAATCGTCATAAACCGGCTATAAAAGCTCATGCGCCCCTCCATTCTCCTACATCAGTGTCCAAGAGCACTTAGACACTCCCAATTCATTTCGTCGGCTGATGCTTCGTCACTAATCGCTGAAAACCCAAAGTAAGCCATTACTTCTAATTCTTTTTGTACAGTCAATCGCACTTCAATTCCTTTGGCCTATAGCCCCTTTGTACTCATAGAAACACCCTCGAAGCACAGTTGCAAGCTCTCAAACCCCCATTGCTCCGGTACCATTAGCTGCCGCTCGGCTGAGAGGCCTCACTGTAGACAACCTTGCACAACCATCCCTGACTCGAGCCATCACTTACCCAAGCTTCCCCTACCCCCAAGGATGCTCAAATACTAATGATCTTATCCCCTTTGCCCTTCAAACTCACCGTTGCCATTAAAAATCGTCGCGAAGATACCTCGCCGTCGACGAAGCTCCGGCCATCCCCGACCACACCCAAGGCCAAAAATGAAACCTCCTTGTCACCAGGAACCCACCCATAGTCGTCAATTGTTGTTTCAACCATGGATGCTCAAATTGATTAAATATCTACTATACGGATATAATATACTATTCCAGAAAAAAGAACAGCCGACGAAGTATGCGATATGGAAACAGTAAAACCATACTTTCACAACGGTAGGCTCCATCCTATTATGCCGGCGTATTCCATGACAGGGGTTACCTAGTGTATCGGGTAGAGACTATATAAAGAGATGAATAATAAAATAACATTGTTTTCTTAACTCAGACGCGGGGGTTAAGAAATCTTATGGGTAAAGTTGGGCAACTCTGCAAAGTCATAATATGTGGTATTCGAATACGCCATGCTTCCAGTAAATGAAGCTGTGTTTAATGTGTGATTCCAATAGCGAAGCATAAGTAAATTTAGAAACGATTTGAAAATGTTGAAGTTTGATAATCGAGATGTTGAAACCCTAAATTCCTAAAGAAGTTTATGATTTGTTATTTTGTGTTTAAAAACAAAATGTTTAAGAACAAAATTGCATTCACAAATACTTTAACAAAACCACTATATTCCCATCTCTTGAAGATCCTAGCAAGTAGCTATATAGTGTTTCCTCATGTGACTTGTTGAGTACGGTGATTGTACTCATGCTTGCTAAACTATTAACGAAACATGCTTGGAAAAATATTGAAGGAACTGTTGAGGATGGCTTTGAAGATCCATACGACATAGACGATGTTTGGTGTTTAAGTTTATTTTACCATCAGGCACACCTGTGCAGTTATTTTGTATTGTAATATAACTTTGCACTACTCGCTCTGCTGTGTAAAATTTGTCTGCTAAGTCTTAATTTTGTAATAACATTTGGTTTTTATGCTTAAGCTTGTGATGAAAATGATGTATACTCGTCTACGGTACTCACAACTGAACAATTCTGAATAGTTACGAGAAAATCTTAACGACCTTACAAATGGGCACGTTATAAGTAATAAAAATGATTGGTGTAGAGGATAGTCACTGATGCATGCTTCAGGTGGTGCTCAGTTAGGTTGAATTTTTATGTCTTATCGTTGAATTTTTACTTTAACTGACTGAAATTACACTATAGCTGATAGTGACTTATTTGGCATAATTAAATTTAAAAAATTTTAAAATAGAAAAAATAGGTTAGCTCAGTATGTATAATGCAAATGAATACGGGAAAAGAACCGACAAAAAAGTTCAAAAAATCTAAAAAATTAAAAATTTTAAAATTAATAAAAAAATAAGTCGAAAACTAAAAGCCTAAGCTCACACCGAGCCTCAATCTGCTTCTGGGATCTAACCGTATCTTCTCTGCCACGGCAGATCCTACTCACTTGCATAACCAATTTAGCAGGATTCACACCCCAAAAGTCACTAGGAACTAGGAAATCACTTGTCCTCAGTCTCGCATATGTAAAGCTGACTAGAAAGTTCGCCGTCATTAACACCTCACCAACCAACAACCCGATGTCACAGTTGCAATCGCAAAAGTTAAACTCGATGTCTGCCCAGCCTAGAAATGAACGATATGCTCCCTCTCCGTAATTAATCCGAATGTCTCCGTCCACGTAAGAGCAACGAATGCTCATGGGATACTCTCCGCAGCTGCATTCGCATCCTGGCTAATTGATGTGCTAATGAAAGGTTTCGTTATCTAATTGGAAGTTGCAAGTTCTTTTCTGCCTCGCACTGCTTATTTGGGCTTTACGCCCAGAGTCTTTGACTTATTTTATATTATAGTGGTTTTTTGCACTATAGATATTAGTAGCTTTCTAGCGTAATTAAATTTTAAAAAATAAAATAAAAATATTATACCATCACGGACAATAAAAAAGAAAAAATATATAAAACAAAAAGCCAAAAAAAATCTTAAAGCTAGAAAAAGGCAATTAAAAAGTTAGAAACTGAAGCTCTAATGAGTGGTACCTAATTTTGGCCTATTGATCATTACCAGTCTTATCGACCGTTTGGAGAGTCCGATCATGTTTCGCTTAAGCAATGCGAACTGGTAGGAGGTTACGATTAGAATTATCTTTGTGTCTATGATGGCTCTGCGTCGACTGGGGTCAGACGTGCCTACTCAAAGCGCTTCTAGCTACAACTCTTCACTGTCATCTTCTAATACTCTATTTCATTTTCGAGTGAGTTGTTGTTTGTCTTTGAGCAAATTATTGTTCTAGCTCTTTGAATATGTTCTTGTTTCATTGTCGATTAGTACTCTTGTCTTTATTCCTCTGGACTCTTATTTCTAGAATTTTATACCCCTGTATTCATATCTTATCATGCATTTTATAATATGGCTGTCTAAGACACACGCGATCATCTCACAGCACGAAAGGTGTGGGACTGACAAGCTTGTGTTTTTTTGTTAGGAAACCTAGGTCTGGGTTTGAAGTAGGTCTGGGTTTGAAGTCTTGGCACATGGTGGACACTTTACCACTAGACTATAAATAGGGAGCACTATTGGTAAATTTGTATATGGAAATCAGAAAGAAAGCAATAAAGAAAAACTAGAAGTTCTTTTGACCTCTCTGTGTTTCAATCTACTATTCTCTGCCTTCTGTGATTAATTTTGTTTTGTATAAAGCAGAGGAATCGATTAGACTGATCGCCAGCGACGGGTCCTCAACATTTCTTTCTAAATTAACTCTATGATCAATTAATGGTGTGAGGAGTACAGTTTAATTAAGGACCCTTGCTTAATTAATTAACTAATAGCCATCTTCATGTCTTAATCACGGCGCTTCCCTTGGAGTAGTAGTTGTCATCTTGATTACGCGATCTCGAATGGAAAGCAAGAAGAAAAGACGGGAAATTAGCTTCCTGAGTTTCTCGTCATCTCCGTCCCTTTCTTTTTTTGGAGAGTACTCGTCTTCTCCATCCGGTCAATCGGTCTTGCGTTTCAGGAGAACCTCTGTGCTAAGAAACTTCATGCGGGCTATTGCGGCAAGCTTTTTTTTCCTATGTGATTTGGCCACGATAGTAGTTGTCATCTCTCTGAGACGAAGGTTCTCTTCAGTTTTTTTTTTTTTTTTTGAGAGGATTCTCTTCAGCATCTTGGAATCAAGATAGAAACAGCCAGAAAAAGGAGAGGAGAAATCTAGAGAAGGCCCAAAAGGTCCATGGAGAGGCCTTGCAAGCAGTAGACGTCCGCTTGAAAGCCCAGGATGGTAAGGCCAGGATCACCTCATGTTACACAAGCTCGTCGTCGTCCACGAGCAGGTCGCCGCCGCCGAGCTCGGCACAGCACCATGGCTTCATCATCAGCAATTCAGCATAGAAGCGTAGTTCCTTAGCTAGCATGTCGGTGTAACTCTTCATCGTAAAATCGGATTCAAGTACAGAATTATCGTCTTGATCCCTTGATTTCTCCTAGTGTAAAATCCTGCTGCAATATGTGCAGCGCGATTCTAATTCGCCTCCTTAATGAAGAGATTTGCTCTTGGTCTCGAAAAAAAAAACTAGATCATGGCCTGCAAGGGCTAGCTGAACTTTCAATTGAAAACACGAACCCTACCGTGCACTGGACAATTGAAAAGGCACATGCAACGGGACGAGGGATCACGGGAAAGCCCCCGGACCCGTCCTACCCCGCTAGCACGGCTCCGCCCTGGCCAGTTACCTACAAAGGGAGATGGCATTCTGTCCTCGGCCCTGTGAAAATTAAAAATAGACTAAACAATTTAAAAATAATAATATGATTTTATTTATTAATTTATAATTATTTAAGCATATTTTTCTCTAAAATATAGCCTCAAACATATATTCTAACGTATAAATTTAATTTTTAGTACAAATATATAAGAAAAAATACAATCTTTCATATAAATAATAATAATAATATATTACCAAAATAGTATTTTTTTCGGGTCCCCGTGAGGCCTATGGGGAGGGCGACTCCGTACCCACCCCGCTAGTGTACCTGGGCCATCCCCGTTCCCCAGAGGAGATCACCCCTGCCCTCTCCATTAGGGGAATTGCCACCCCTAGGCACATCTCTTTTAGGCTGATTGAGATTAACATGGGTCTGATCTAAACGCCCCAATGGCCCAAGTCAAATATCATGAAACAGAGTGAGTAGCAATTAGGCTTGCAGTCCCTATAGTTTAATTTTAAGAGTTGACCTGGGCAATTCGGACCGACCTAAATGCAAGCCTTTTTGTCATCACGTGTCATGTTTGGAGTGTAGGATTCTCATACCAATCCAGTATAAGTAGAAGTAGATACGGGAGATGCGGTCCTTGAGGCTTCGACACATGATGAGTTGAAATGTGTTATGGAAGGTGTCAATGTCTGGAAAGTTTAGATATTTTTGAAAAACCTATGTTTGGAAGGGTTTTAGACCCCTTGGCTGTAGGAGTTGGTTTAGGACTTGAGTTCGAGATCTGTTTCGGATTAGAACTTGAATTCATGACCTATTCATATAGGACTCTTAAGGAGTCAGGGGATATAAATAGAGTTAGAGGGGCATAACAGAGATATGGCTTTTGGAGAAGATTGAGAAGGCTTTAGTTTTGTCTAGGATTTTAGGGGTGCTTTTTAGGGTACTTTGTAAACCCATGAAAATCCAGCAATAAGCATCATCTTGAATCAATCTTGTTCTTGATTTGCTCAAAGAGTGCTGGTGATTGCAGTTGGATCGGAGCTTACGACTATGTGTAAAGATGTCAAATCGCTGACAGGAAAATAGAAGAAATACAAGTACTAGAAGTCACTAAATTCTTGAAGGCACAGGTAATCAAGCGATCGGTCGAAACCATCATCAAAGTTTATGACTGGTAAGAGTTTACGACATTTGAGCAATTGAGAACCGAACGGTTGAAACGTTCATCGATCACTAAGAGATTTCAGAAAGCGGAGACAATCATTCACCCCCTCTGATTGTAGTATTCGATCCTACAAGTGGTATCAGAGTGGGTTGCTACGACGCCAAAGATGTATGTGAACCACCCTCCTATGCTAGATGGTACTGATTTTGCTTTTTGGAACTGTCAGATGCAAGTTTGCATTGAGCCTCAAGATAGTGATATTTGGAATAAAGTGCCTGTTCTTTTTTAGCTTTTGGCTTCAGTTTTTGGCTTTTCTAAGTAACTAGCTCTTTAAGCGAAGTGTTTTTTCAAGATGGGGTATACTAGTTAATTGTAGTACATACTATACTGACTTTATTTATATCAGCAAAAACCGTACGTGAGTTTCAGTTACTCTGTAATCTCTCACACGAACAGACCAAAAGCCACAAGCTACTTATGATCTTGTTCCACTACTTGTCCGTGTCACTTTTATTATGTGCAAGTGGGTGTACAAGAACAAGACTCGATCGTATGGTTCCCTTGAGCGCTGCAAGGCTCGTATTGTGGCGCGTGATACTCCTGTTGCTCATATGACCACTATTTCCACTCTCCTTGCCATGGTTTCTGTTTGTCAGTGGTTCATCTCTCAGTTAGATGTCAAAAATGCCTTTCTCAATGGTGAGCTGCGTGATGAGTATTCTGTTCTTTAATGATATGGTTTGTTGCCTTCGTTGCTCTCTCTATGGGCTCAAGCAAGCCTGTCGTGCTTAGTTTGTGAGCTTCTCTTACGTTGTCACTGCTTCTGATTTCACCGTCAGTGATCACGATCCTGCCCTTTTTGTTCACACTTTCCGTGGTCGAACACTCTTCTTCTTTGTGTGGATGATATGATTATTACTAGGGATGATCCACACCATATTTCTTTTGTGAAGAAGCATCTTAGTGAGCATTTCTTGATATTTGATCTTGGTCCCTTTCGTTACTTCCTTAGCATTGAGTTTTCTTCTACGCTTGAAGGCTGCTACCTTTCCCTAGAGAAGTACATCTAGGATCTTCTTACTTATGCTTGTCTTACTGATCAGTGCATAGTGGACACTCCCATGGAGCTTGGAGTCCATCTTAGACCCACTGATGATGAGCCCCTTAGGCCCACTCGATACCATCATGTTGTTGGTAGTCTTGTTTACCTTGGGATTACTAGACCAGATATTTCTCACTCTATTCATATCTTGAGTCAGTTCATTTCAGCTTCCACTCATCTCCACTACAATCATATTCTTTGTGTTATGCGATATCTTCGTGGGACCATCTCTCGTCGTCTCTTCTCGCTTTAGCTCTTTACATCTTTAGGCATACTCTGATGCGTCCTGGGCCAGTAATCATTTGGATAATCGGTCTCTTTCTGCCTACTTTGTCTTTCTTGGTTCCTCTCTCATTACTTGGAAGACTAAGAAGCAAGTTGTTGTTTCTCGTTCGAGTGCTGAGGTTGAGTTGAGGGCTATGTCGTTGCTAACCACTGAGATCAATTGGTTACTATGGCTCTTTATAGATTTTGGTGTTTCTGTCTCTACACTGACTCCTCTCTTGTCAGACAGCATGAGTGCGATCAGTATTGCTCGTGATTCTGTGAAGCATGAGCTCACAAAGTATATTGGCGTGGATGCTTCCTACATAAGATTGCATGTGTAGACGTATGTGGTTGTTCTTCAGTATGTGCCTTCAGAGTTTCAGCTAGCAGCACAGCTTCTATCTATTCAAACATAGTGTTTCTGATCCACTATGAGTTTGAGGGTAGGTGTTACACATGTATAGACTGTGCGGTATTAATCCTTTTTATAAAGTGGTATTTGCTTATTTTCTATACCTTGTATCCTGTATATGTTGGACTTTGGCCCATTGAAATAGCAAGGGTCCATCATAACACCTCCGAGCTGAAATTATTTAGGTTTTTGATGTATCGTGTATGTCTATAGAACCTGTGCTATGTTTGAGCTTGGTCAGGATTCAGGAGGATCGTTGGTAAGAGTCCATTTGGAATGCAAGAATTCATAGTAATTTTATAGGAAAAAGTTCAATCCTCGAGGAATCGAGAATATTAGCACCGTGTTCCAAATGGACCAAACACCAAAGTGTCTTTAAGTGTGAACGTGTGGCACATCACCAGATGCTGCTACATTTCCTCTCAAACTAACTAAAAGTCATCGAGAAGTTGGCATATATATATATATAATTGTAACATGATTACGTACATGAACCACTCCATTCCGGGATAAAGGTAGTTAGTTAACTGCTTATCGGCAATAATGTCCAGGATTTCCTGCGGAAACAGCTACTAGATTCTCTGTCTCGATCTATATATATGTTACAAGATAAATTCGCTTGATTATAGATTTATTCCTTCAGACCATCATGAAGGTCTGCAGGCTAGGCTTGTGTTTTTCTTTCATTCTTTTGCGAGAATCTTGAGCTTGTTGAATCCAGCTAGCTCAAAACTAGGTAATCAGTGTTTTTTTCCTTGTGCAACACCAAGTAAGCATCTCAATTACGACAATCTTCTTAAACACACGGACAGGTTTTGGTCAGTCCACTAAATACAAATTACAGTACAAACCGATGAACAGCTAGTAACTAATTTCACTTCACTGTCCCAATCACTCGGGGTTTTTTGTTTTTATCCAGATCTCGTGTTAATTTTCTGGCCCAACTGCGCCCTGTTTGGGTTCTCCATGTGGACCTAAATTACTGTTTTTCAAACCACTCCAAAGATCAAATGGGCCATCACAATTCAGCATTTGCCCATGAACTGACCGAGAAGTTGCATTGGTGGGGATCTAGTGGAACAATGTTGGCACGATGCATTAACATAATCACTCAACATGTAATTTTAATTTCGTTAGCACGTAATAGGACTACTAATCAAGAAGAGAATACCGTCGTTAGCGTGCACGTTTCAGGGAGAGGAGATGAGTAGATGTATTATTACTTCAGTTGATACTTGATACATTGAACCTTGTGCATTGAGAGTACTAATCAAGAAGATAACAGCGTCGTTTGATTTGAATCAGCCTGCAAAAACAATCTAGCAGTTCATCATCCAATATTCCACTTATCAGTGACGGGTTTTTTTGTGGTTCTATTCGAAGGACACAAGCTTTCACGTTCAACTCAGTGTAATCAATGACGGATTTTTTATATGCTCTGCTGCCTGTTTCATTCAATGGACAGGATATGCAGGAAATTCCCATAAATTTTAATGTATAAGTTGAGGGAGCAAGAGCAAAACACATTCATAGACAGCGAATCAGCTTCCTTCAAACTGATTAAGCAGCTCTGGATTTGTCATTATGTCGAGCATAAACAGACAAAAAAAATGCAAATGTGCAATTATAAAGTCAACAGCTCTGCAAGTTTGTCCCTGAGGGAGAAAAAATATGATAAGTAAATTACAGAAATTGTACTTTCTTATTGTTTGCTTTTCATTTTTAAATGCATACACGGTGAGCAAGTGGACGGTATCTTGTTACGAAATAATATGATGGAGTTTATTTCGCTGCAAATTATTTGATGTTTTGTTTCTTTGCAACTTGCCCACACAAATTACTCTAATTGCCCATATGGGGAGAACTAATGGTCATATGATCACCACGACATAATAAATAGTATTCAAAAAGTCATTCCAAACAAAACGGGTGAGGCTAACCATGTTGCACTTGGGAAGCTAGTATATCCCAGTATACAATCTTCACCTTGGTTGCGCTGGATGAGCCATCCTATTAGTGTTCTTTTTTTTTTTGGCCTATGTCTTTTAACTGCGACCTATTATTTTTAAGTTATCCGTGAGATAAAGTATAGAGTAACAGAAACTCACGTGCGATTTTAGCCGATATAAATGAAGTCGCTATAGTGTGTACTATAATCAATTTATAAACCTCATCTTAAAAAGACACCACATTTGAAAGCCAGTTACTGTAGAAAAATTGAAAATCAGCTTTTAGAAACTGGAAATAAATACCAGAGAGAGAAAAATGTGGTATTTAGAGTTTTTTTGGAATATTAAGATAAAAAATTCTCATAGATCCGTCTGAATGCCTTTCTTACGTTGATGCCATGAAAGATTTCTTACACCGGCATAAACAATATAACTACTACTACTACTACAATACTCGACCCAAACACTTCCAACATACCCTAAGGCAGGCTAGACCATGAAATGCCTAGGTCTACCCACACTCAAAATCCACGTATTCGTTTAGGACACAAGAATTTTCACACGAATTCTATAGAAAACAATACGCTTATCCAAAGTCCCGTGAGACTAGGTAATAAACGTCACAACAAAAGATATGGTTGTCCTAGTAGCAAGTGCCAAGTAGCAACTAGTATTCTCTCTGCCCTATAATATAAATGCACATTCTTAAAAACGTCATCTAACAATATAAATCTATTATAGGGATCAAAGATGTAGTTATTATAGTATTTTCACCGTATGTTCCTCCTTTAATACAAAAAAGTGAATGGTTATTTGCAACATGTTATTTAATAGAGATGTATATGATTTAATAATACTAATTCTTTCTTATATTTTAATGTCTTATTTTGTGCCAATGGTTGGCTTTGAATTTATACGGCAGAAGGAAAGGGTAGCGGACTTGCAACGCAGTACGTGTTGAGTTGGTTGCCGGAAAACAAGGGGAGCACAGAAGGCGCGAGCGGGCATGGAGCGGCGGGCGCACTCCACCCCTCCCCCTTCACGAGACACAACCCAGCTGCCATTTAAAAACTCCCTCTCCCTCCGCCGCCGCTTCCACTGCGCGATTTTTTAACCCCCTCCTCGTCGCTTCTCACCGCGCCCACCACCGCCACCACCACCGGGACGGCGACCAGATCGGCAGGAGGGGAGAAAAATATTGTGGCCGCGGAGGAGAGTTGCGCAATTCTTTTCCCCTTTTTCTCCTCGCCCGCGCGCACATGGCCCGTGGGCGCGATTCCTTGCACCTGCTTCCGCCCCCGCATTTTTATACTATTTCCCATCATATGGCCGCATCCTTCTTGCTCCGCTCGCTGCCATTAGATCCTCCGCAAACTCCACCGTCCCCCCTCTTCCTGCTCCCTCTGCTCACCGCCCCCTCCTCTCCGCTCACATCCTGTTCCTCTCGAACTGTCCTGTTCCGTCCCTTGTGGCCGTGCCGAGTTGCCGCGCGGCAGGGAGGGAGGCTCTTTCGAGTTCGTGCTCCGTTCTTTCAGGTGGGTGCGCAATCTTTTGGTTGTGTTCTGAGGTTTCTTGATCGGAAGGGCCGGTCAGGCGTTTCGTCGAGTGGGTGGTGCGCGTGGCGCGATTTGGTCGAGCTGTTGGGCTTTGGGTGGTTTTTGGTGTGTTTCTCGTTTGATCGGGTGGTTCTTGAGGTAGAGGATTTGATCTTGAGCGTTCCGGTGTTACTCGCTTTCATTGGCATTCTGTCGAATGGGTTGCGGGCATGGAACAGTAGAGCAGAGCAAGGTTGGATCCTACTGGGATCAATTTTCCGACGTGTGCTTTGTGTATGCTGTTGCTTTCTTGATTTTTCTGTGTGTGCCGTTCTCTAGTGCTGAAATGTTTTAACTCTATGATGCATATGTTTGATTTGATTCGTAGTGACTCGGGTCTGATCTTTTGGAGAGTTCAGTTTAATTGGATGTTGTACTTTGAGAGATTTGCATCTCTCATATTTCCGTCGGCATTGTGCTTGATTTTGTGATTGCTGGAGTCGCGTAGAACCTTAGATTCGGTTCTGTACTTTTTTCACTGTATTCACTAGATCCGAAGATGCTCTCCAGCTGCCTCGAAGAAAGGAAAGGTGCCATCTTTACGGCTTGGAATTTCGTTAAAAGGAGAGCCGCATGTCTGCTTTTGATGCTACAGTGATAAGTGTTTACTTGGTTAGAGGCTTAGCAAAGCCGCTACTCTAAAAGGCATTCCACGATAGCTGAATTCCTTTCGGCATTTTCACTACAGAATTAGACTTGAATATGCATGCTCTCTTCTGCATACTCGTAATGCCTTCTGTTATTCATATTTTGCTCTCACGTCAATCTTTTATTTCTTCAGCCCATTCAGTTTACTTTGCGATTCAATTGATCGTCTATTGCCGTATAGATTGACCACCTGCCATGATGATATTTCCTTCTCTAATTTGGCACCGGGTTGCAAACCAGATGTTTATGCAGATAAGTAGCTGCTGATCCTCTCTATTTCTCTCTCTTCAGATTGGTCAACAAAGAGTTATGCTACGACTTGTACCATTCTCAGAGCACTGGGAACATTGAAATTTGAAGTGAAAATTAGTGCTTATGAGCTACATTCGGCAATAACTGTTGGGTGCAACAATTGCGGACGTTTGAGTGAGATTTCAATGTGACCAGGTAACAACAGTGCTTGTTATTAAGAAAGATGGGGGACGAATACCTGACTGAGCCTGAGGATGAGGTCGCACCATCAATGTGGCCTGAGAACATAGGGGATAAGCACCAGAAACAGTTCAAAATGGAGAACCTTGGGAAGGACCAAGATGCGCTCAAGGATGTTGATTTTCATGAGGAGCCTCTTCAAGTGGATTTCCAGCGGCTTATGGAAATGGCAAATTCTGAGAAAGGCGTTTCTCAAATGCAGTACTTTGTGAAGCACTGGGAATATAAGAGGGCTAATACTGCTCGGCTTCTGAATGAAGAGCTTGGTCTTCTTTCCCAACAGAGGAAAGAGATTGAACAGAAGAAGCAACAAATCTTGGAGGAGCAACGCTTTCAGGATGAAAGTTATTATGCTGTGAAGCGGCAAGTACCAATACTGGATGAAGTTTACAAAGATGAATGGAAACGTCCGAGCAAAAAGAGTGATGACCTTTCTCATAATCAAGAGCTTAAAATAGATGCTGAATACGACAGTATTTCCTATTGGAAAGAGAGAGCGATGCTGTTAGAAAAAACACTTGAGGCAAGCCTTCAAAGGGAGCGTTCATTGGAGGAAAAGTTGGAGGAAGATATAAAAAATCTTCAGTCACACACACCAGTGGAGGAATTCTCTGGAATGTTAAAACGGGCTGATTACTTCTTGCACTTGGTTCTTCAAAGTGCTCCTATCGTTATTGCTCATCAGGTATGTTTTATCTATGTCCACACCTGCTACAACTTGCTATAGGCATTGATATGTCATTTCAAAGAAGGCACATGATGGAGCAGTAAACATAAACTTTGATGATAGGGTATAGATTAATGGTTCATATTATCTTTTTTCTTTTCAGGATGCTGACTTACGGTATCGTTTCATATTTAATCACTACCCAACACTTGCTGATGAGGTAATTTAATTTTTAGTTGATACAATTCACCTTGCCATTGCCGTCGATTTTTCCTGCTTCATACTGTGCAGTGCTCTTTTTTTAGAATCACAGGGTGGGACACAACCCCAGTTCCATTTTATTGAAATGAAACTTCAACTGAGTCTTTTTGCAGCCTGTTCGGCATACAGCAGTTATCATCCAAACTATTTCAGTCATCATCAGCCCATTTTTCTTAGAGTTCACAGCAACAACATGTCTCCCTCCAACTATTTCTAACCATTCACACTACAATAATAAGCTCCTATTTCAATTTTGATCACAAAATCCTTCTTTTTCTTTTGGCTTCAATTTCCCTTTTAGCTTCTGGATCTTCATCTTCTTCAAAGCCAGCCTATTCTCTGCACCGATCCAGCCTTGCTCTCCAAACTTCCAATACAGAGTTCCATCTGTGGCAATTTTGATTCCAGGCACAGCAATCTCCACCTTCTGAGTGTCCTTGCCATCATTCTCCAGAAAACCTTTTGTATCCTGTACCAGCCCATATGGACCCTCAAGCATAGCAATAGTCTTCCTCCTCCTCCTCTGATTGGCTACAGCATGAAAGTAGGAAGTGTTCTCTTTATCTCTTCGGGATGTCTCAATCCCTTTATCTCTTCCACTTTCCAAATCCCTTCTAAATCGTTTGCAATATCTTTCATTCTACCATGTTCATCTTTTTTTTTGGTCATGTTTTCTGAATTCTTTTGTTGCTGCAGTTCTTGAGCTTTCTGAGGAACTGTATTCCCATATTCTTTGACTCTGGCACTTTTTCTAAACTCAAGTACATACTGTGCAGTGCTCTTTTATCCTGAACTCAAGTAGTTTTCATATATTGCAATTTTGGCTGAAACATAACTTATTTTCCAGGATGTTATCGGTAAGACAGACTATGAAATATTGTCAGGTGAGGGTATAGAAGAGATGAACAATGTCAAGAGAGATGTTATGGCCAAGGGTATGGCGACTAAGAGAGAGTTTGTATTTAATACGCCATTGTTTGGAGCAAAGACCTTTGTGACATACATTGAACCAGTTTTCAGCAAATCTGGGGAAACAATTGGTGTGAATTATGTTGCAATGGACATAACAGATCAGGTATTACTCTGAGACTGACTGTATTGTCCTTTGTTGCCCTTGGTTCTAGTGTGCAATTGTACACTTTTCTCCTCATTAAAAATAGTTTCACCATCCTTGTTGGTCTCCAAGGGATGAACAAGATTGAAGCTAGGACTACATAGTAAAATTTCACTTTCATCCAATGGAAATGTGTCAAATTCCAACTCTTTAGGAAGTTGTCTCTTCTTGTTGGCTTGCAGCGAATTGGCATTACTGAGTTACTGACCGATGGTCAACTTTTACATCTTATATTCCATGGCTAGATTTATGGTAGTCTCTTCTTGTTGGCTTGTAGCTAATTGGCATTACTGAGTTACTGACCAATGGTCAACTTTTACATGTTATATTCCATGGCTAGATTTATGGTTTTGATTTTGATATTGCGCATTAAAACCTTCTTGCAATGATTGCACAAACTATACTTTGAGGGTATTTTTCACATGAGCTGAGACATCCTTTTCATTTAAAAAGTTCCCTAATCAAATTGCGTTCTGTACGCTGCATGCTGTTCTACATTTTGTTCCATGATTCTAAACAGCAATCCATCTACTTCTTTGCACTTTAGGTCAAAACAAGAGAGAAAATGGCGGACATAAGGGTGAGAGAAGCTGTCCAAAAAGCCAAGGAAACAGAACTTAGCAGATCTCTTCACATAACAGGTTTGCATCTTGTACATAACATTACTTTAGTGCATTTTAACTTTTTAAGTTAGAATGGTAGGTACACTGAATACTTGCACTTATCTAACTCTGCAGAGGAAACAATGCGAGCAAAACAAATGCTAGCCACCATGTCCCATGAAATCAGATCTCCTCTTTCAGGGGTTCTTAGCATGGCCGAAATTCTTGCAACTACCAAACTGGATAAAGAACAATATCAGTTGCTAGAAGTTATGCTATCCTCTGGAGATCTTGTACTGCAATTGATCAATGACATCCTTGATCTTTCCAAAGTGGAGTCAGGTATTTCAAATAATTGATATTTAAGTGAAATTAGCCATTTATATTTTTTCAATTTCAAGTTGTTTCTAGGAATTTCTGGATGGAACACATGCTATAGGTATACAATGTATACATTAAGCATATTTCCCGTCCCATTGTGTTACGTGTGGTAAATAAGTTAAGAATGAGATTTTCTGAGAGGGGAGATGGTTTTTGAGACTTGTTTCAAACAATTATTTCAAAAGCTGGTTGATGCATTACCATTTGTTGCCGTAATTAGCTATGTTTCTTTCATGTTTCTAAGGCACTTGCAATCTGAAGTAATTTGTTTCTGCCTTTGTTATTTCAGGAGCTATGAAACTAGAAGCTACAACATTTAGACCAAGGGAAGTAGTTAAACATGTACTCCAAACTGCTGCAGCATCTCTGAAGAAGGAATTGACCCTTGAAGGGTGCATAGGTGATGATGTTCCGTTTGAGGTATTGAGAATTAGTATATTTTGTTCTGTGCTTTTTTGTCTATAATCTTCAGGTTCTGTATTTATGTATATACAAATTGAAATTTAATTGCTTTAAGAAAGAAAATGATGTACCTGTTTATAAAATTTAAGTGGTTGCAGAGCAGGAGAAATCTTTGGCAATTTAGGGATTCAGCTGACTGAAAAATGATACCATTCATTTCAGTATTTTTTTATATTGGTATAGGTCATTGGTGATGTGCTAAGGATTCGGCAAATTCTGACCAATTTGATCAGGTAAGGCTTTCATATGTATATTCCTAAGGCATACTAGCTTTCTTAAAGAGGTTTGATAAAGATTTTCATTTTAAACACATTTGCTTGGATACAATGCAAAATATGTATCTGATGATATTTGGTATTTGGAACCATTCCAGCAATGCAGTGAAGTTCACACATGAAGGGAAGGTTGGGATAAATCTTCATGTCGTAGATAAGCAGCTTCGTATGAAAGCCCATTCTGCAAGCCCAATTACTACTGCCGCAGAACATTCTGCTGCCTCACCAAGAAACTGTGACAAAGATACTCTGCGTTGCACCAATCGTGAAGATGCTTGTCAGAATGGCACTGCATCAAATGAAAATTTCAGGGAGCATCATGAGGGAGAGGAAGTTGTTTGGCTTCGCTGCGACGTATATGACACTGGAATAGGAATACCAGGTTTTTCCTGATATTTATTGATTATACCTGATGCATGATCATTGTCTGCATATCTCACTTGATGGAGAAACTTTTTGTAATTTGTGGAATATGTTTTGTCTAATTTTCTGATCCTTTCAACTTGTGATCACCTGCAGAGAAGTCCTTACCATTGCTGTTCAAGAGGTATATGCAAGCCAGTACTGATCATGCAAGAAAATATGGTGGGACAGGGCTTGGCCTTGCGATCTGCAAGCAGTTGGTATGATTTTTTTTTTCAATTCCGATGTATCTAAAAGACACAATTAAGATATTAAGTGTTTGTTTTGTTTCTGTATGAGAACTAGCGGAATTACCTGTGCAATTGCGTGGCCAGATATTGCAACATATTATATTTGTTATATAAATCTAATGACTTTCAAAAATATAGTTGTATTTGTTGTACAACTGTAATCATTGTAATATCTATATATGAATATATGATTAATCTGCACCATTATAATTAAACCCCACCGAAGTAAATGGTGTAGATCTCCTCTTTTTTCTCTCGAATAATGAGAGAGTTTCTAGGATTTTTGGCTTTTTTCTGATTTAAGGATTATTTTCGAAATTTCTAGACCTCTAAAACAAAAGAAGTACCTTAAATCTCACCGGTTGTTGGTAGATACATAGATAGTCCAACATGCATTAAACACCAACATCTGGAAATAGAACAGTAAAAACTATAATGTTAACTTTAACTCAAACCAGGTCCACAGTAACTTATAAAAGTGTGTAACTGTTCTATTGATTTTCCACTATGATATAGGTGGAGTTGATGGGTGGTACTCTAACTGTGGTCAGCAAAGAGAATGAAGGATCAACATTTACATTCATGCTGCCTTGCAAAATTCCTGAAAAAGAGGAGCACAGTGATGATCCAGATGAAGTTCCCAGTTCAGGTTCTTTCCTTTTCAAGCCACAAGTGCGACCTTCTCTTCTGTCATCTGGAGTTTCAATAATGAACAACACCAAGTTGTTTGGTGGCAAGCTTATGTGCTATGATCCTCCCAACTTATTAGAGGATTGTAAGCTGTTTGCGAATGGTTTTGCATCAGTGGAAGATAATTCTGCAAACTGTACCTCTGCTGCTCATCAATCAAATGGTCCAAGTGTTAGGAGCACAGCTGAAGAACGGGTTTCCAGTTCCCAAGGTGACACAGCATCAGTTTCAGGGGCTAGCATTCAGGAGGAAAGGAAACCATGCAAAGTTCTTGAAGATCAATCACTTAACAAGAAATCCAAGTGTTCTCCAAGTAGCGATAAGGCAAAGATCCTCCTTGTTGAAGATAACAAGGTCAACATAATAGTGGCAAAATCAATGCTGGAGCAGCTGGGCCACAGAATAGACATAGTAAATAACGGAATGGAAGCAATCCGTGAAGTACAGCAGCATCAATATGATCTTATCCTGATGGTATGACGAGAAATAGTTTCAATTATCTAAGTATAAATGTTATATGCAGGGTTCGGAAAACCGGCGGTTACTGGCCGGTAACCGGAAATCCCGCCCAGCTCCGGCAGCGGTAAAACCGGCCGGATTTTATCAAATGGAAATTTGAATTTGTATGCCATGTATGGTTGGTTCTTTGAGTATTTTGAAGGGTTGGGCAGAATTTAAAGCGCATGCATGCAGAACACTAAGAGTTTAGCAGGTTTTCCGGTTTTTAAAGCACATGCAAAGTAGCAATACAGGATACTAAGAGGTACATGCATAATTTAAAGCGCATGCATGCAGAACACTAAGAGGCATGCGGTAAACTAGGTACATACATAATTTAAAGCGCATGCATGCAGAACACTAAGAGTTTAGCAGGTTTTCGGGTTTTTAAAGCGCATGCAAAGTAGCAATACGGGATACTAAGAGGTACATGCAGAATTTAAGTGCATGCATGCAGTTTTTAAAGCGCATGCATTCAGGTTTTCCGGTTTTTAGTGGTTTCTCCGGTTTTTTTGGGCGGTAACCGTCCGGTTTTTCCGGTTACCGGTTTTAAATTCAAATTTCAAAACTTGAAATTTGACTGAGTTTTTCCCGGTTTTTCCGGTTACCGGCCGGGAACCGGTACCGGCCCCCCGCCGGGATTTAGGCTGGTACCGGTTTTCCGAACCCTGGTTATATGCTTAGCATTAATTTTGGTTACTCATGTTTACTTCATCAGTTCATCCATATGTAGTTTTCACTTCATTCTCAATTGCCTCACCTCACCATTGTCTAAGATGCAAAAGCAATAGTGCAGTACCCTGAGGACGCTAAGTTTGCATCAAAATTTGCAGCCAACAGCTTCATGCTTTACACAAACAGAACACTTGAAGTATTAACAACATTAAGCAAAAAGCTTCTTAACCTTTTAGGCAATGAGATATATATCAATCTGAACTTAACTATAGGCAAGGGTTATGCCAATCATCAATTGGCTTGGTTCATACTGTATGTATCTCGTCACTTCTTCAAATTTGTTCCAAGTTTCATGGGTTATCTGATGTTGTTGACAATGATTATTTGTCCTCATTGTTTCTCTCTCACCTGTCACCAGTGAACCAGTACAAGTATTTCCTTTTTTTGGTAGTCCTGGACTACCTTGGTAAAAACAATCTTAAATTATGACAGCACCTCATGCTGTGATATCAATATTGGTATATCAGGATAGCTCTACGAAACCAAGTGAAAACTATTATAATATATTAACCGTTTGCTTTTATTCTTCTGCTTAAAGTGCTAATGGTGTCTACTTGACAGGATGTTCACATGCCAGAAATGGATGGCCTACAAGCCACTAGATTTATCCGTTCTTTTGAGAATACTGGCTGTTGGGACGCTTCTGTAAAGCCTGAAGACAATCAGATGATAGCTGACTCAGCTATTCCATCTGATTGTGCACACGCAGAAAAGCAAGAGAAGAGAGTTCCTATAATTGCAGTAAGCTTACTTTTAAGCAAGCCCAAATTCATGTTAACTAGTATCTCCGTCACAGCTTTGCTTCTATGTTACTTCATAAATTTGCTGTTTTCTTGATCATATATTCTGATATTCATATGCAAAACAAAATTTTCAAATCTTCATGTTTAGAGTGATAATAAACTATGCCCCTGAGGATATGCGTTGTTTTTTTAGATAATCGACCTAGACTTGGGAAGAACACTGAAGAATAACATGAGGATTCTCTTTACTGATCAAAAATGGAACTATATTTCTGTCTTTGTCTTACATTTCTAAGCATGTAGATACTAAGGATTGGAAAATTTTCAGCGTCTTGCTGGTCATGAGCCTTCGCTTCATTTCCTATTTATCTTTAAATGTCAATGCATCGAATTTCCGTGCGCTTTTGTCAAATGTAGATAATGGGGGTTGGGGGCTGTACGTTAAATTCATGTTTTTCTGGGATACTGTATGACCCCTGAGAATCTCCTGATGCATTGCAGATGACAGCAAATTCGTTCGCGGAGAGCGCCGATGAGTGCCTTGCTGCAGGCATGGATTCGTACATAATTAAGCCAGTGAACTTCCAGAATATAAAAGAATGCCTGCAGCGGTACTTGCCATCTCAATGACTAACCAATTGTTGTAAAGTAGAAAGGTAATTTGTAGCTTAGGAAAGTTTTATGAAATCATATTGATCTTTTCTTGTAAATCTCATTCTCTCGATGCATCAGAAATGTACAATAAATATAGTGTATCCTGTCCAGGGATAGAAATCTCGGTATCGGAGAAGTTCCCGCTTGGCGTCTGGTAACACTAGCCAGTTACCGGAAAAACCCAGTTGAAATTCGAATATCAAATTTTGAATTCGGGTTGTTTTAAAACCGAAAAAACCACTAAAAACCAGGAAAACCGTTAGAAAACCGAAAAAACTGATAAAAAACTTGGGAGTACAATAATTGATGCATATTTAGTTCATACAATAGATAATCTAGCATAAAAATATCCAAACCAACCTAAGAAGTGTATTATGTAGTCATAAATGTAAATTTACATTTGAAAAATTTTAGCTAGTTTTTTTGCTACTGGTTCCCACCGGTGTTTCCAGTTACCGGCGGTTACTAGCTGGTAACCGCTAGTTTTTCTATCCCTGATCCTGTTTTAACCATTTATCTTACTACTGGGAGACAGACAGCTCTCTTTTAGAGAGCACGCTAACCTAGCCCCATTAATAAGATCACATAGCTATCTCAAAACTTTCGAGTCCCCATTTGTTGTATGAGACATGATATTGTGTCTCCTGTATATAGTTCTCATGGATGTTCTTATCCTTCAGCAATTAACCATCTATCTGTATCGTGAGCAACATCGATTTATGATGATGTGATGCAGAACTAAAGCTGTCATATTTCTGATGTGAAATGGCTACCGATATATGTATTGCCCAAATATTTGTGCATTAAAGCTGTCATCTTTCTGATGTGAAACTTATTCTAATAATTTCGGCTGAAAGATTTATGTATTGCCCCAAAAAATTGGTTGCCTTAAGCTACTATCCTTGTTGTCAATGCTTCTTCTTAGTGAAAAATAGTCAAAATACTGGCAAACTGGTGAATTGCCTTATTTTCACATCGCTGTTTCTTTTATAGATGATCAATTTATGTGTTCTGTTTCTTATCCTAGTGAATGCTGTGGGTATATGAGTCATGATCAGCTCATTTAGCTATGATAGTGGGCATACTGCATACCAGGTATGCAATGATTTTGAATCCAGCTACACTGTTACTGAAAACATTGATTTCATGATAACTGCACCATCATTACAAGTTTCTTATGTGTGTATTATAGAGAAGTGTGTTACCACATTCTTCGCATCATGCTATATGCGAAGATTTGGTACCATTTGACATCTAGTTATGGACCCAACTGCAAAAGTACAATTCCAGCAATAATAACTGCATTATCTTTAAAGATTTCTCATTAAGAAAAATGTCCAGAGATTCTTGTATCTCACATGCCCAGTAAATTCTAAGTTGGAACATTGAAAACAATTCAACAAGGAGAACTAGAAAAGTTAGATTCAGCCCCCACGAGGATAAGAAAGGCCAGGTGATATCTCTCAGATGATTATGTTGGATTAAAGCAGTCATCACCTAAATAAAACACAATGCTTTTCTGATGGGGACCTGCACTAGGCCCAGTGTTCATGCTCAAGCATGAAGCATCATTTCTTAATTACAGTATCCTTTTTCTGGCAGATGATCCTAGAGCTGCTGCATAAAGATTTGGTTCTGGTTTTAGCATTGTTTATTCCTGCTTGCAAGTGCTAGTGTCACTAGCAGCAGTGAAAGCGCCATACAGAAAGGGACTTTACAATTACATGGATAAAGCTCTCTTTTCTTCGTGTTAGGGGAAGTTGTTTCTTCAGCAGTGCAGAGCAGTTGAGCACAAGGGCTGCATGGGCTAGGGTTGATGTATCATGAAACAAGCTTGTGGACGACGGCGTGGTCTCTGTCATGCATTGTTCTCACAACAGCGACCGATCATGAGAAGGGGCTACAGATCAGCAGCCATTTCTACCAGTGAGCTTCAGTTGCATGGTGCCATCTTAAGGTACCAAAAGGGGTCTAGTTGATGGCATATGCGTTAGTGGATGGATCTTGCTTTCCTATGCCCTGCCTGATAAGCAGCCCTTCTGCAACATGTGCTGCAAGTCAACAACATCCTTGCGTCTAAAGTCTGCTTATTCGGTAGATGTTTTATTTTACCCCCAAAAAGAAGCTGAGGTTTGTTGTTTTTCAGAAAACTGAATTGATGTTCTTCAAGTCTGCAACCAGGTTACTAAACTTTCTTGAGGCTGGTATCTTCTGAAGCATCAGATGCCCATCATCATCATCATCATCATCATCATCATCATCAAGAACTCGCTAGGAAGCTCACCAAAACAACAGCCAATGCATCTGTCAGATTCCTCTCCTTCACTTTGCAGCTACAGTTTCATAGTACCTGAGCACAGTAGGGAAGTATTCCTGCACATTGCACAATTCCAAGCAACACAGAATCTGCAGCCCACAGGGAGCAGCTGTTGGATGCAAATGGTGGCTTGGAAATTTGGCCACTTGATCCTCAATATCTTCCAATGCGACCTCGACACGTAGTCGTGACTCGTGGAGGATGGATGGCTGTATATATGCTTAAGATGTGTGATCCAAATAACTGTACAGCAATTAAACACAGTGTTAGATGCATGCAATGTAATTGTGCAGGATATTTGCGATTCTGAAAACATGCCGGGACAGTGACGGGATGTGCATGTAAGCTTACATAGTCGATGCAGATTCAGCTCACTGAAAATGCTGCTCGATGGGGACTCGCATACATAGCTTCCTGTAGTAGGATTCCGGTTTTCTTCACATCAACTGGCTAGTCATCTTGTGTTATTGTGTGGTTTAGTGCAGCACAACTTCCAGTTTCCTGTTCTAGAGTAGACACACTGTTCTCTTGAGAGTGACATTTCTATGGTATCTCACTTGTCAACAGGCTGCCTCTTGAGAGTGCCCTTCTTTTTCATTTTTTAGAGAGAGGCAACTGAACTACAATATGTAGTGTATGTTCTGGTAGTAACACACACCACACACATACTTACACAATAAGCACACAGATGAACATCAATCAAACGGAACGGGGAATTGAGTGTGTGGGCACACGCTCTAACCATCAAGTGCACATGTGACTGTGTTTTATAGACATAGTATAGTATAGAAATATGCAAAATTGCTAATCGGCGCCAATACATTGTATGTATCGAATTAATCAGGGTTTTGGAACATGTTTGAATTATGTAGCATCATTTGAACCAAAGCAGAAGCCACAAGTCAGCGAGCACCCCGGTACAACGCCAAATCAAGCTTAGCGAGTCGTGCAAAAATGGAGAAATGTTATTGTCCCAGCTGTCTCCAACAAAAAAAAACATACAGTTAGTTGCATTATCAGTACGTAACGTATGATATGCTAATTCGTTACTACAAAGAAACGACCTAATAAATGAAGTATGCAACTATGCATCATGCGCATGGGTTGGAGAGAGAGGGAGTTTAGAGTAGTGTGATCTCACCGGCTCCCTTTTTCTGTTACAGTGCCGTTACTACGTGACGGTATCTTTTACGGTTTTGTGGCTCGTCTACGTCAGCGATCCGTTTGCCTTTTGCCTTGTCTCGTTGCGGCGGGTGATCACTACAGAGCAACAGACTGCCTCTGAGCCCCGCCGACCGGTCGCCAGCACACTTCAGCGTGACGAGATCGCATGTCGTAGCAGACCGGCAGCATGTAGCTGGGCCCAGGCCGGCTCTGTGCAAAGCTTGACCCTTCGCCCGCCTGCTTATTTCAGTTTTGACTTCTTAATTTTGTTTTTTTTTTGTCCATGAGATATAACGGTATTTTTTATTTTTTAATTGAATGATTCAGAAAAGCTAACGCTTGATAAAATGCAATTTCAGCTAAAATCCAACACTAGAAGCCAAAAGCATAAAAAAAAACCAAAATCAGGTATTCCCAGTAGCCCATTCGCAAAATTGTGTTTTAACCGATTAAAGGAGGAAAGAGAAGAAATTGAATGATTCCATATATTAAAGCCATCAATTCGAACAAAAAAAGATTATGAAATCAAACCTAAATCTTGCATCAATTTAAAGCATTAAACAAATCACATGGCCGGCATGTCAGATCAGCACATGGGTTCATCATTGCCATCGTCAGGGCTGCTGCAGGAAGCACGAAAGGGTCACCACGGTAGTCACACAAGACGCATGGACGGGTTGCCATCGCCTCTAGATCCAACTCCCGTTGAAGCCGTCACGTCCGCTACCGATCGTCGAAGTTGTCTTTGGTCGCTGGTCCTACTTCAGATCTACTGACCACCGGTTGTTGAAGCCACTCCACCTTTGGCTATTGGAGTTGCCTCCTCCGCCTTGATTTTGCAACGAATCCTTGCCTCCTCTTTAGCCCGGTGGCAGTGTGGGGTAGGGGCAGCAGTGGGAATGGTTGGCGTCGTCAGCAGGGTAGGGAGGTAGGCTATGTCGCAGGCGTGCATAGGGCAGTAGTGGGTGTGGAGAGAGGAGGAGATCGGGGTGAGGACTGGACTAGAGGAATGGGAGAAGAGCGAGAACGGTTGAGAGGGTGTATTTTATTTCTTTCCCTTTTTAATACAAAGTGGGTTTCACATAGAGTATGAAATCGATTCTATACGCTATAGGGAAAAAATGATGTTTTCTATGCAGACTTATGTGACATGTCTTTAATCCTGAACCGATTCAATACATTAGAGAAGTAATTAGAAACACAGAAATTTAAGATGAAGTCTGCAGGATGTAGAGCCTAAATCATTTGCGTTCTCTTTAAGTGCGGATTTTCTTCTCTCTCTCTCTCTCTCTCTCTCTCTCTCTCTCTCTCTCTCTCTGCAAGAGAGTCGTAAGCGAGTTGGAAAATTGTAGTGTCGAAATTGGCGAGAAACCAGTGCTCCATTAATTTTTCAGAAACTTGAAATGTTCTCTTCCGAAAGAAATGAGTGCATTAAGAAACCCATAAACTTGGAAAAAAGATAGGATTCACTATTCGGGACCATCGATGTAACAGTGTGGACATACCAACATTTCAAGTTCCTTTGTGCAAAATCTAACGGAAATCAGACAAAAGAATCACATGTCACTAGTGCAACTAGTTACTTATTTATAAACATTATATATATATATATATATATATATATATATATATATATATATATATATATATATATATATATATATATATATATATATATATATATATATATATATATATATATATATATATATGGGGCATCATGCTATCTGGGCATCAAAGCTCCCTGCCTTTAGATTGCTTTTAGATGTGTGCAAGTGCAATGATATATAATATATCAGACAAATCCGTTAATATTCATTAATTCGAAAAAGCATCGATTTGGAAAGTAAGTAATTGATTTAGCATGTTGAATCAATCATGGATGGAAAGTCTTAATCATATATGAAAAGTCTCAATCATACAGCCTAGGCACCATGATGCCCATGTTGTTTATACTACACACACACACACACACATATATATAGGACGCTAAAATGGGGCATCATGATTTCAAATGCATCAATTCCATCTAAATTATGGTTTTTTTTGAAAATATCAATTTAAGGGTATATACTCATCTATAACAATTCGCATGAAATGTATAAGTTTGAAAAAATATACTCAAATTTAAAGTTTTGAATGAATTTAGATCACAAACTTTACTGATTTATATATATATATATAATCAGCATATACCTACAATCAAACTATCATAAAAAAAAGGCAACTACAATTCAAAATTTAGTTCAAACTTGTTTGAACTAGTTAGTAAACTGGTTAAACTTGACATCCAAGAAATTTTAAAAATTTCGCACACGATACATACCTATTAGACTATGGTGCCCGGACACCAAGGAGTAAACATTATTTCACTCTTTGTGTGTGTGTATAGTAAAAATAACGAGTGTTCCATGGTGCCCAAGCACTATAGTCTAAAATATGTATGTATCAATATTTTTATACCTATTTATTCTTTTGAGTATACTCTAATAATAATTATAAGATATTTTAAAGTGAGTTACATGAATTTTTTTTATCAAAGTTCACTTTTTATAGCATAATTTATGTATATACTCTTTTATATATGGAAAATGGTATATAGCAAAAATAAAAGAATCCGATAAAGTTTTTTCAACCAAATTATACTCTTTTTGCACGTTGTATTCCACGAGTGGACTCTTCTGGAGGTCACGGTTGGACGCGTTGATAATGGTCATGTCATTGACATCCTTCACATGGCAATGGACCTTTGCAAAGCATTTGAAGTAAGCCCGCAGCTTCTCCCTAGTGCTTGTCTCACCACGAAGAGCTGGTCGACGTCGACCCGCTCCACGTAGTTGCCTTTGGAAGTTATTGTGCATGAGGTCCTAGATCCGCTCCCATGTATATACTGAACTGGGGATGATAGTAAAAACCAAGAGAGCGTGATTCCCCTAAAGAGAAAGCGGCAACCCCTTCGTCTTCGTCGAGTCGTAACCCCCCGGCTACCTCGACGGCCATCTCGTAGACACGTAGAAATTCGTAGGGGTCCGTGTCGCCCTTGTATGGTTCCATCATGGGCATCTTGAAGTTTTCTGGTCAGGCGCTCCGCTGCAGGACTATGCAGAGGGGGGACTTAGGATCCATCCGCCGAGAGACACTACGGGCTCTAGCGATGGCCTCGCGACTCTCTGTCCCTTTCGCAGCCACGCCCGCTATTGCCATGATGGGCGTTGGCTGACTCTGGCTCTCCTGCATCTCGCGCATGGTCTCTACAGGTCCGCCAACTCTTGCTGTAGCATCCCACAAATCGCCTCAAGGGTTCCTCTGACTGCGTTTCGCACGGGGGATGATGCCCTCTGCTCCTTGCATGGTGACAGTGATGGTGTTGATGTCGGTGGAGACCACTGCTTGGGCGGTACGAACTTCGATGTTTTGGTTGGCTGCTACGATTGGGTCCTCTGTTTTCAACGCTTCCTGCTCCGTCATTGGCGCAGCTACTGAAGAACCACCTTCGTTACCTATCGCGGCCCTAGATGCCACTGTGCCAGTGTGTCGTTGCCATGGGGGTGGGGGATAGACCAATTCCCTTGCTCTCGTCATAGCGGTCTCAGCGACGGTACTTCTCTTTTGTTTAGAGGTCGACGTCGCCGCATTCTTTGGTGCCATTGCGTCCGAACGTCTTTTCTTCCGCTCATGGCTTCTATGCCGTCCCCTATGGACAACGCCAGCTATTATGGTTATAGACCAAACAGTAACCAATAGGGTCTACGGGAGGCCATAGAGGGGCTGCTCGAAGCCTGTGAAACTGTGGAGATTGGAAGTAGAAGGTGTATGCATAAATATGTGGTCTATTACATAGTCTTGTCTCTAAAAAAGGAATTTGCCTCTTTATGATGCCCAGAGGCATATATTTATAGCCATGAGGAGATTGCTTACATAAGCGTCCCTATCGGGGTCTACACTAACAGCCCTTTTGGGCTAGCCACGCAGTTACACGCTTAATGGACCTCTTCTTGCAGTGGACTGACTGTGCCAAGGTGAGGGTCGCTCCCCAAACACTGAGTTTTGTCCCAAAAGGCTTTCAGGACTAGGAACAAGGGAGGAGTTAGACTAACCCTGCACCTACAATTAAACTGGCCTCAGCTTTCAGGACTAGGAACAGGGGAAGAATTAGACTGACCCTACACTACGATCAGACTGGTCTCAACGGTCAGATGGCCTTTGTACTTGCGGTTAGACTGGCCAATCCATGGTGGTCTGACTGGCCTTGTACTATTGGTGGCTGATTTTGTTGCCTTATGTATCTATTCTAGTTTTGTAAGATATAGTTGGTGCAATCTGAACTTATTGACTCTTATTGTCATTTAAGTGAAAATTTTGAATATTATTAAGGGAAAATGTTTGAACAATTATTCACCCCTTGTTGCTGCCATCGGGTCTACAAAAGGCTTCAGCTAACTATTCTTGTGTGCGTTTATAAGGCCAAACTATCCACAACCCCATGCCATAGGAAATTTCTAATAAGCTTGGCAAGCTTGCATGCTTGCTTCACTGCAGGATGGCTCACCCTCACAAGCTGCAAGACAGCTGGGAACATTGGGTTGTTCAAGCGGTCGGTCTGGTAAAACCACTACCACTAGGGGAAGTTTTTCCAGTGACCAAGTAGACGCAGCTTAACGATTTCATAGCGGTAGGACAGATCTTGATACCCGTCTTTCCCAATTGTACTGCTGCTTGCGAGGGTAGGTAATCTTGTAGTGCTTCCACCCAAGAATCCATCTTATCTACTTGATCACCCACATAACCTTGCTGGTTAACTAATTAACTAGCAGTAGAGTTCACAAAATACTCATAGCTTAATTTGCCCCCACCAAAAACCCTTTCCCCGTTGGTCAATTGTTATTCCTGGGCATCACACACATCTATAGATGTTAGTAGCATGTATTTGTACTCACATTACTCCAAGTCTCCAACCTCTATAAATACCCCCATTCCCTCTCACCATTCTGCACCATCTCCAAGAGACAAGCAAAGCACTAGCACTCCTCCGGTCTCTCCTAACTAACCAGAGTGCAATTCTACTACACGGCTACACCATGAGGCCAGGAGCCGAGTTTCCCATGAGCCACGGTGAACCGACGGCGGCGCCGTACAAGCTGGTGAACGGGACGGCGGCGCCGCACTTGTCGTGGCAGTCGCCGGTGCCGTACCTTTTTTGCGGGCTGGCGGCGATGCTGGGGCTCATCGCCTTGGCGCTGCTCATCCTGGCGTGCACCTACTGGAAGCTCTCGGGGTACCTCGACGATGGCTCGGGCGCCGAACGGGCCGGCTCGGCGGGGGGAGCCGACGAGGAGAAGGGCTCGTCGGCCGGCGCGGCCAGGCCGGCCGTGGGGTTCCTGGAGCACGTGGTGGTCATCATGGCGGGCGACGAGAGGCCGACGTTCCTCGCCACGCCGGCGACGAACCGAACCGTCGTGGAGCTCGGAACCGCGCCGGCGGTGAGCTCGTGCTGCGACGGCGGCTCGGAAGAGGAGGAGAAGAAGGTGGAGGAGCAGGGCTGCGAGGTGAGCTCGCAGCCGCAGCTCGGAGGCCATGGCGCCGATGCGGCGAGCCGGAGCCATGAGAGCATCAGTACGACGACGCAGCAAGAAAGCTCACAATAAAACCTGCCTTTTGTTTTAGCTTTCTTTTTTGGGTGGGGTGATCGCTTTTCTTCCTTCTTTTTTCTTGCTGGTGTTAGATTTAGCTGCGCATGTAGATTCTTGACGTGATTGATTGGGTGAAATTAATGAGACGCGAGACTTCAGAAATTTGCAAATGGTAATTTGCACTGTAATGTGTGTATGCTTTGCCAATGTCCAAAAACACTACTAGATTATAATCGGTAAAGTAGCTGCTTCAGTGATAATTGACCGAAGAGTATAGCCACACCCTAAGAACAACACTAAACAATACTAAACATAGAGATAGAAACGAATCGGATACATCCAATAGTCTCAAATACGAATACGAATTTATATTTTTAAAATAAATATAAATATAAATTCGAATATTCTTGAATATGAATATGAATCGAATGTCGTAATGAATATGAATTCGAATCGAATATATACTTAATTCGGTCGAATACGAATATCCTTCTACAACTTCTATAACAAATCTCGGTAAAAGAAATTTCTAACAGTTTTATCGGTTTTTCACTGGTTTTTGACCAGTTACCGATGATAGGCATAGGAAACGGATCGAATACGAATTGAATAGTCTCGAATATGAATATTCTTGAATATAGATGTGAATACGAATATTCTCAGATACAGATACTAATATTCTTGAATATGAATATGAATATTTTTGAATACGGATTTTGCTTACCACATTCGTATTTTTTCGGATGTGAATATAGGATAAAATGGATTATCCGTTACCGTTTCCCATCCTAACTCTAAACAACATTATGTGGCCGGAGATATGCATGCCCTGGAAAAACAATGTTACTTGGAGATGCGGAAAATTAAAATGAAATCCAAAAGTGACTGATTTTGATTCAGTTTTACATACGGAAAAAACGAAAATCGATTGAATTCACTTGCCCTGTTCCTTTGCAGCTGTGGCAACCAACCGAAAACTTAGTAGTCCCACATGTTTAAGCAACTTTGAGAGGGCATTCCTACCAGCAGCTTTCTAGAGCCCAGCACATGACAATTCCTTGTGTGCAAGAAATGCTAAGTGAGAATGGTAGTAGCACCGATTAGTTAACATAATTCAGTACACGATAACCAAAATGGCATGGCTCGAAGAGGATGAAGTTGGAATCATAAATTCAGTGCACGACAATTCACAGGCCATCACCTTACTATAACAATCACACTTCGATACTTACATCTGCATTTTGGTCTGGCTTGCAAACAAGGTGCATGTAGCACACAGCAGCCATACATGAACAAAGCCAGATAAGCTGATAAGGTATCCAGGAACGAAACATTGTGATGATCTGCTCTGTCCATTCAGAACAGAGTGGATCAGGCCCCAGCAAAATTTTTGGAAAGATGTCAAGCTCATGTTTATCTGATTATTTCCATCACCTTGGTGCCACGTAGCTGCCAAGTAATATCAGTTTTTACCGCCTAATTCCTACATTTCTGCAGCGCAAAACTTGGCTTTGCTAATTGGTAAATTGGCCCGAGAATTTGTCGATTGACTAATGCGATTCACTCTGACTTCAATTACTTTATGTAGGACTAATAGCGGAAATCAGAGGAGTGATTGATCTTTACTTCTTTTTAAACTTCTACAAAATCAATCTTTTAGCTTCTTCTCTCAATTAGCTATAAAAAGCTAATTAGATTAAATCCACATATGAAACAAGCACGAAACATAAGCCAACAACCTAAGGAAATAAAAGAAACAACAAACGGGTCAAAGCATCAACTAGCCGTCTGGCCGATCTGACCATAGCCACACAGCGGTTTGATCGGACCTGGGCGGTCTGATTGCTCGCCAATCTAAAACAAAAAGCAGCCTACCACACAAATTTCAAAATGGCATAACTTCTGATCCACTGAACCAAGTAACTTGAAACATAGTTTTCTCATGGTCCTATAAATCTATTCCATCAATGAATTGATAAGCTACTCTACAAGATTTTGACCTTTGCCCAAAACAAGTCAGATCACATCAAAACCGAGCAAACCAGGCAAACATCAAGAACATACAAACATCAAGAACATACTATAGGGATGCCTAGATGGATAGGATCTAGCCTCTAGGTGGTTATTCTGTCATCCACACATCCTTAGGAACCAACAAGATTAAGAAGAAAGGAAATCCAAACAAGAAAACAAGCAAATCAAAATCACAAAGAGAAATCCATGCCAAAACTCACTTGGACAAATTTTGGATCTTTATTTGACTTGGAGATAGATGTTTAAAGCCACTCCACTCTTAGAGAACAGAGCTTCCTCTCTATAAAGAATACGCACAAAGTTTTTCTCTTGAAAACCCTAATCCTAACTCTCAAAGGCTTAGCCAAGACTCTGAAAGCTTAGCACCTAATCCAACACCTCTCCTTCCTTATATATGGAGGTTCACAAGTAACCCTAACTAGCACCTCTAGTTAGGTTTCATCTATTTACATAGACTTACCCGTCAAAACAACACCATACTGGGTTTTACACACACATGCACGTTTTTCAAAGTGGCTCATCCAAAGGGATCTGATAGGCTGAAACACCAATCTAATCCAACAAAGTATCTCCACACGCTTTGACACATAGTCTGTAATATCCAATGACTAGCCATCATATCTTCACGCGCTTGGACTCCCCCGAACCATCTCTATATGCATCTATCTCGTCACTTAACGCACCACATGCACCAACTCGCCTTATCACGATCCTTGTCTCTTCTATGCTTCTTGTTTGAGCCACATAGTCTCACCCGGACTTACCCGATCACACGGACCATAGCTCCCCACCTAGTCTCAGTCCATTGCAGTTGACCGCCATCGCCCTCCAAGCCACCTACGCATCTAAAGACAAAGCAATCCAATTTCGAGCACAAGTTCCATACACTTGATTCACGTTAGCCAAATCATGCATCATTCAACTCAACACTACCATCCAATGGCACTCAAGCCGTGCACACACTCAAACTAACTTAACACAAATCTCATTAACACCCCAAACATATCTTGGCTACCCCAGACATATCTAGCCTCTCCAAAACTCTCTGGACACCCCTGACATGTCAGTCCTCGGGGCACCAGTCTGACTGCTCTCCTTATGGCGATAAGGCCGTCCTCATAGACTGGTCTGACTGCTCTATAGCCATTGGTCTGATTGCACCTCACTCCACGACCACATTGGTCGAAGGTCGATTACATGACCACCCTGGTCGGAGGGTGGTTACACGACTACGTTGGTCATTGATCGGAGGTCATTCCATGACCACACTAGTCGCACAAAGCTAGTTTGACCATCGTGCTACGACCGGTCAGACTGTCCTGCACTGAGGTTTGAAGAAATGCCAGGGCTGGTCTGACCACTGTTGGTCAGGCCAATTTGATCGGTTTCAACAGTGGTCTGGCCGGTTAAAACCTAACAACTCTGAAAACTGAAAAGCTTCAAAACTAAATTCAAACTTCGATAAAACTTGCACATCAAAATCAAATACTCATCATACAATATAGGATAACCTCTATATGGTCTCACACCTTTATAATTTTCTCTCAGTAAAACATATTCTATGTCAGAACATGACTTCAAAATTGAAGAAAGGCTGGGTTCCTTTCGGCTTAAAGTTGGCTTATGCTTGTACTGTCTATAGTAACTAACTTTTAAATGGTGCATTTTTAAGGCAGGGTTAATAGGAAAATTGTAGTAAAAAATGTACTGAGTTCAGCTATACCAGCTAAAATCACATATGACTATTTTTCTCTGCGTACTGTCTCTCACGAACAGTTGAATTTCAAATATTTAAACCATAAACTATAAACATCAATTCAAAAGAGCCTACCCTTTCTATTGCTCATGCAGCCTATTCCTGTTCGCTTGCCACAATTGCTACTTGGTTTTTAGCATCCAAGTACCATAAAAATCAACTGAGCCTTCACGTTGCGTTAGATTCGTTCCCGATCGATACACGCACATATGCAACGATACCGATCGTTCTCGCCTCGATTCCAGGAATGACGGTAGCAATGGAGCAGCCAATGATACATGCGGACGGAGCGAGCTCACCTGTCCTTGTTAGTTTCAACTCTTCCAATAATATTTCCATTCCCATTATGCTACTAGTTGCCAAGGCATGTATCATACCATCCATATATGTATACTCAAATGAGTCAGTAGATATGGATGGATCCTAGGTACGTACGTGGCGGCTTTATTCCCAATACCGATTCCAAGTTATTCCAATGGGCAACTGGGAACATTCTCTTGGCATGAAGAGGAATGGAATTTGTGCTCGATCGATCGATCGACCTCTCTCTATCGATCGATCGACCTCTCTCTCTCTCTCTCTCTCTCTCTCTCTCTCTCTCTCTCCATTTCGTCCGGGATTCGTATTCCTATTCCTAAATTCCGGTGGTTCTTGCTAGTGAAAGGGCACCTGAAGCACGGGGGATTTAGGAGTAGGCCTGCCTGTTGGGGGATCCTTGGATTAGATGCCTGCCAGTGAGTGCCCCCTTCTTCAACTTGTGGTGCCGGATTTGATTCTGCGAAAAGGGGAGACTTCGATCAGTGCCCACAACTGGTTCGTGATCCTGCAGAGTTATGAGAAACTTTTGATGGAAGATTGGATTGGATAAGTGTGAACACCCGGGTCACAGTGGAACAACTAGTATGCATGTGTATTGATATGCATCGTGCTGAAGAAACTAGGAGTGTACGAACACATTTTGAGTGTCTTTGGTAATGCAACTTCTCAACATAGTGGTTTGGTACTTACTGAGTCTGATTGGGACATTGCTAATCGTTTCTGGATTTTCTTAAGACCTTTCTACAAATCAATTGAGGCTTTATTAGGTGTTTACTACATAGTTTTAGGGGAAGCATGCTTTCATTAATCAGGGGTGTTCTGGTTACAATCTTCCCTTAGGCAAGGAATTAAAAAACGAGGGCTAGAAGACAGTCAAATTTGCAAGTCTCATTGCGTGCATGCAAATTGAGCACAACACCCTCACAAAAAGAAAAAAGAGCGCAATAGTGGTGAGCTGGCGAGCTGCACAGTTCGACGTCCTCCTGGTAAACTGAACAATAAAGCCATCAAAACCAGAGCTAAGCTCATCCACTTCATCTAAGATTGCGCAAATGGCCTACCCTTCTTCGGCTCGTCCCACGGCTTGACAAGCTCTTGGCAGTCTGTCTCCAAGATGACCCCCCAGAGATGCCTCGACGACGGGCGAAATCCACCACGTCGCGCAAGGCAGGGCCTCAACCAGCTGCGGATTTGTGACCCGGAATGTCATGTAGCAATGATTGAAAGTAAAACATACAATTTGATAATTGTAGAAGAAATTATTTCACTAATAAAATTGGATTCAATATGATCAGATAAGGACTTGCCTCACTTTTTAGATTCAAAGTGTTAATCTCGAGCGTAGATGACGACTTCTGGAACGGTGGTTTCTAATGCGGGAAAAATAAACATAGCAGAAATAAATTTAAATAAATTCCAAAGTTAAAAAATGGCGCTAATCTGCTAGCTACATTTGCTGGCACGGGTGAAGTTACTGAATATAGAAAACTTACTGTTCACATATGTAATCTGACAGCTCCCTAACAACAGGCCATGGTAATCTAAGTAGGTACTAATCATACTGATAACAGCTATTAAACCATTGGAAGATATGAGCATGGTAATCCTTTTTTTTTTGTATATAGACGTTTCTACGATACAACGCACCGGGTAGTGGTAAGGTGGAAGCTATACTCACTAGTAAGTTAGAATCAGTTAAGGATGTTATTTAGTCCAAAGGTGCTAGAAAAAGGGAGGAAAATAAAAAAAATTAAGAGTCATTATGTTAACCTACCATGCTGAGCTATCATGCGATTTTGGCCTGCGCCACACCATTAGTTCTGCCGCAGCGCTCGACTGGGCTCTTCCTTAGCCCGCGCCGTGCCTCCGCCGTGGTTCTCAGTCTGCAATGCTGGGATCCTTGGATAGTCGGATTAGATGCCTGCCAGTGAGTGCTCCTCCAACTTGTTCCGGAATGAGAGGCACTGATCAGTGCCCTTAACCGGGTCGTGATTTTGCCGAGTTATGAGAAACTTTTGATGGAAGATTGGCTGTATTGCATAAAAGTGAGTTTGTACAGTATGTGTATATCCGAGTCACAGTGGAAGAACAACAAGTAGCATGCATGTGTACTGAGTTTCCTATATCTTCTTTTCTGTGTAACCTCTCGTACTAAGATATGGGAGACAATTAGAAGCGTGTCAATTTGGAATATGGATTCAATCCGGAGCAGGGCCGGAGCCACCGGATGGAATTCGGCAGGCTTCAGCCCACTCTCTCCGACCCGCTCCGAACGCCCCAAGTTACCTGGGCTAGACACGCACATGCAAGGGGGAGACGAGAGGGCGGAGAGCAGATCCGGGAGGCGGCTTTGGCGGTTGGCACCCGTCAAAGAGCAGATCTGTAACGACCCCATTTTTTGGAACAGGAACGTTATTACCTTTTGTAACAGCTTAGGAGTTCAATTATAGACAAAAAAAATATCATGCCTGCTCACAAACATTTAAAAGAAGTTAATTTAATTAAAATAAGACTTAACAATCAATTTAATAATTTTAAGGGCATCCAAGCCCAAAACTTAACTTACAATCAGAAGAACCAAAGAAAACTCCACGGAACGCTTGAGTGCGATCGTAACCCTAACATGAAAACTTGTGACATCTTGTCCTCTTCTGATCTCTGTGTTGGAGAAAAATAAAGCAAGACTGAGTACAATCAACCGTACTCAACAAGTCACATGGGGAAATGCTATATAACTATTTGTCAGGATCTCCAAAGGATGGGGATATATGGGTTTGATTAAGTAGTTGTGAATGCAATTTTATTTGTAAACATTTTTAAACACAAAAGATCAATAGCTTCTTAAGGAATTGAGGTTTCAAAACTTGAGTACTAGATTTCAACATTTCCATATCATTTCCAAATCTACTTATACTTCGCTATTGGATTCACCCATTAAACACAGCTTCATTTACCGGAAGCACGTCATATTCGAATACCATTAATAAATGACTCTGCAGAGCTGCCTTGCTTTACCCACAAGATTTCTTAACTCCCACGTTCGGGTTCAAGAAAACAAGACTTTTCACTGCTCAATTCTTTATATAGCCTCCACCTAGTAGGTGTCCCCAACAAGCTTAGGAGACTCCTCAGGCCTGCCCATCTTATCTCAGTCCTACCGTTGTGTGGATAACCACCTTCCAGATGGACCCACTCAGCCCCTCTCGTATGGACTCACACTTGGCCTCCCGCTGCCCGTGTAGTGGTTGGGCGATCACTATGTTCTTTACTCAGCATAAGGATCTAGTCCTTATATTTTCACTGAGACAACTTCCTCCCACGTACCCATGTTCAGTGCCTCTACACTGCCACCAATACACAGCCTATGCCTCTACCCTAGGATAACGTCATAGGATCCGGCCGCCTCGTGGCCTCCAGCAATCCTCTCTTACCCTAGGATAACGCCATTCTTGATGATGGCTTCATTAGTTTTCGTTTAATTCATGGCACAATATGTTGGAATTGAACCCATCAGCTTTGATTGCTACTCGCCAGGAGAAAACGCACATATGGTCTGTTCCTTTGAACAATACACACACGAGTAGAGAGGACAAATAAACACTGAAGAGCCTTCTTTTGTGGCATCACATGCCTTTTTTCTCTCCGTTATTCACTCGCAACACCTCAAAATGTTTAACATATTATATGGCTTAATTAAGCCTCACATATGCACTAAGTCGACTAACAACTAATACCTATTCTCACGCTACTGTCCAGGATCTTCTCCATGGTCCACATGACTTGCACTCTAAACACCATCCAAAAGACTCGGTCTACCAACCAACTGACTGGAGCAAACACACTGCAACCTGACCAGTCTACAACCACACATAGACTTGCCAAGCTTCTAGTCCTTCTTCGACATACGAGTACTCGATACACGATTACACAGTACTCGAACACATGAGTGATCCACAATAAGATTAGTTCCAACACTATATATGCTTAAGGATGACCATGCATGCAGGTACTTGCACCATGAGGTGACACCGCACATCATCCACCGGGACATCAAGGTGAGCAACGTGCTGTTGGACTCGGACTTCCTGCCGCTCGTCGCTAACTTCGGGTTCGCGAAGCTGGTGCCGAAGGGGTTCTCACACATGACCACCTGGGTGATGGGCACACTGGGGTACCTAGCGTCGGAGTGTGCCATGTGGGAAGAAGGTCTTTAGCGCTTCGGCATCCTACTCCTTGAGCTCGTCGCTGGCCGGAAGCCCATCGAGCGGCTGCTGTCGGGGGCAAGCGCCACCTTAATTTCGAAAGCAACCCTCATACGACACGAAATTATAAATCTAACCCGTTTGCCGAGCACGAAAGAATCAGCGACCAACGCGTGGCCCGTATCGTAGTATATGAGCACGGCAGGATCCAGCCACCATGGCACCGTTGGCGCGCACGGCGCACGGCAGGTGGCGGATGCCGCGCCCCTGACTGTGGCAGGAAGGAGGGAGATGCCGCGCCTCCCTAGGCGCAGCAGCCGCCCCTCCCTAGGCGCAGCAGCCGCCCCATCTGCATTCCCCCCGCCCCTCCGGGGGGGCTCCCCGACAAAATGGCATAGTGGCATTGTTTCTTGTGTTCCATGTGAGATTAAAGAAGTAAAAGGTTTGGTAGAATATGAACTCCAAATGTGCAGGGAAATAGGATGCAAAAAAAGTTGATAGTAACACACATGATACTGGTGGGATTGAACTTAAACATTGAGTCAATCAGATATATGCCAAACCAGTTGGACTTAAACCGATAGTCGCGCGTGGCTTATACTTTATTTGGACGTGGAAGGCTGCTCATGCACCGCTGCTGTGCTAGGAGGGACCCCGACCGGCGGCCGGACATGCGGGTCGTCGTGCGCATCCTGCGGTGCGACGGCGACGAGGAGGAGGGGGCGGGCAAGGGGGACCGGCCGGTGAGGATAGCGAGCGTCAAGTATGCGGATCATCTCATGGAGATGGAGAAGAGCAGCGTGTACTACGGCGAGGGGGAGGACGAAGACGACGACGAGGAAGAAGACATCGACGACAACGCGGTGGAGGAGTACTCGTTGATGGACGACAAGAGCAACATGAACATTGGGGTGTTTGGCGCCATGCCGGTCAGCCGGTGCAGACGATGCATGACCCCTACGTGAAGAGGTTTGGAGGAGGTGGTATCAAGATTTGATCATGTATTGTGTGTAGTCTGAAAATGGCAATTAATTTGGTGGTTGTAAACCTGTGCTTAATTAGTTTGAGAGTTTATTTGGGCAATCTATTATGTTTTCTCTTGAATCTTTTGTGGTTTATGGAGCTTGGAAGTAAGTTCTTGTATGCTAAACTTTGTTTGTTCTAAACTTCTAATAGTACATGGTTAGACAAACATATGAGAAATTCGACTGATTTCGCAAAACAAATTAGTCGACAGAGGTATAACAAATCATCTAATTGTTAAACTATTGGCTGGTGCCGTTTGTAGGATTTAACTCCGTAACATTACAAAAATAACCTGTGTGATGCATCAGTATAGGTGTTCTCATTTCTCAAACAGATTTTAATCTTTGGCAAGGACAATCGGTTGTTATACAAGAAGAGCAAGGTTAGTTTACTGTTAGATCAAAATATCTAGTTACATGCATCTAAAGAAGTGGAATATTGCTCAATCGTAGATGTAGTGTGACATCTTGACCTCACAAGTTGAGACAATATGGTTTATAAATGTGACATCTTGACCCAATCAGAGATGGCCCATGCGGTCGATCGAATGGTTATGTGACGAGTGTGATCAGACTAGATGTTGGTGTGGGAGTTATTATTGCATCCATACAAGCCGGTTAATGTGTGGGGGATCATAGTAGTCTTTCAGTGAGCATTATGATTTATGAGGAACACAAACCCTACTAGTATAGTGGCGCCAACATGCATGTGTATATTGCTCAATCGTAGATGTAGTGTATTGTTCTCCGGACATAACCCAAGCGATGATGAACAAACATAAGTAAACATTTGTTTCATCTTACATTTGAAATGATATTTTTTTCCCGATCTAATCGCCCATAAATGCCCCTTCATTGTAACATCGTAAACTGAATATGTCTGTGTATTTCTGTTTCAACAATTATAATATCTTCCGTACTTCAAAAAATCAAGCGGGTCATTTATTTTGCTAGACCATGCACACTTGGATCGTTGAATGGAGTATCATACATTTGTCCATCCCATGTGCCCTATTCAAGTTTAATTTATAGACAAGCTTGATCAAAACAGTAGAGGATCATACCATTCGTGATAATCAGTAAAAGCGGGATTATCATAACTTAGATGGATCGATGATTCGTTCGTGGCGGCAGCTACAATTTCTCGGAGATCCAAAAATAAAACGGGTTATTCTAGTCAAGCATACTACTAGAATAGTACATCACTAGCGCGATCGAGCTAGCTCACTACACATCAATAGTACAAGGCGCGCGCAACGCGGTCGCGCTGCCGTGCCGGATCGAGCGCGCGCGCGTCGACCGATCGATCAGAAGGTCGGCACGACGCCGTAGCCGAAGTCGAGCATGTACGAGGACGGCACGGCGGCCTCCGCCTCCGCCTCCGCGTCCTCGGCGTCGTGGTCGATCCGCTTGGCGAAGCGGCCCTTGATCCGCGGCCGCGTCTCGGCGTACGCCTTCCGGGACGCGTACCGGATGGTCTTCTCGAACCGCCGGTTCTTCCTCTTCTCCCGGTATCTCATCAGCCTCGCCTCCCTGCCCTCCCCCATCACCGCCGCCCTCACCATCGCCCCCTCCCCACGCTGCGGCACCACCCCCACGTCCACCGACGACACCTGCATACGAAACCAAATTCACATCCAGATCAGTAACATGTACGTAGATGAACTACACGTATGCATCAGAAAGATGTGATCTTGGTCGAGCTCTTACGCTGTGGCTCGGAGGAGTCGCCGTGTATGGCATGTAGGCTTGAGGCTTGGGCCGGGTGAAATCGAGCTCGATGCTCCCGCCGCCGCCGCAGATGGCCTCTGGCACCACGCCGACCTCCGACGAGGAGCCCTGCAAAGCAAGACGTTGAACCACGAGTTCCCAAGAAAGCGAGAAATTGATCTCAAGACGAAGGCAAGGAAACTCACGCTGTGCGCGAGGGAGGTGGCCGTGTAGGAGCTGTAGGACGGCTTGGCGCCGAGGCCGCACGTGAAGTCCATCTCGACGGCTGCGCCTACGCCGGCGCCGTTGGGGACGACGCTGTCTGCGTGCGGGAAGCGCGTGAACTCGACGTTGATGTATGGGTCCAGGTCGGAGAACAGGTAGTCGAGCTTCATGTCCTTGGCATCCACGTTAAGGTTCACCAAGTGCTGCTGCTGCTCAGCGGCCGCGGCAGGGTTGGCCTTCTTCTCCTCGGGCTCGGCCTCACCTGTGCCGAACAGCATGGCCTCCGCTGCCGCAGCCGCAGAGGCCGCCGACCCGATGGGCGCGACTGGGACGCGCGCGTGGCGCCGCGCCAGCGGGTTGGCGTCGTGGATGTCCGCGTCGCAGGTGGCGCAGAGCACGGCGGCGTCGGCCTTGCAGGTGACGGCGGCGGGGGCCAGCTCGCAGACCTCGCACATCCACACGCGCTCGTGCCCCGCCCGCGCGTGCTCTGGGCGCGCGTCACACGCCGTGCAGAGGTAGGCGCCGCCGCAGGTGCGGCAGTGCACCGCGGCCGGGGACGCCTCGCACGTCCCGCACCGCCGTCCCCCCACGCTCCAGTACTTGTGCAGCTCCATCATATCTTTTCCTCCTCCACAACACAAGGACGCGGCGCCACCACCGCGCGAGATCACTGCTTGCTTGGGCTTATAACTTGGTCCGGTGGTAATGGCGGCCGTGTGGTGTGCTTGTGGACCGCGGTGGTGGTGGGAGCGCGCAGGCGTTGTGGAGGGAGGCAGGGAAGGGTGGTAGTAGATGTAGTAGCAGTAGGGGGGGGACGGTGACGTGGCGGTGCGGGACACGTGGTGGGCTGGGAGCCAAGCGATATCGGGTGTAACCGTGTAAATATAGCAGGGGATTTTGAGCGGGGGGTGTGGGTGGGCCCCGTGAGTCGATTTTGGCATGTGAGGGGTGGTGGGCCCCGCGCACGAGAGTTGCGGCGTGGGGCACGAAAGAAAGGAGACGTCTGCGTCAGGCGCGTCCGCTCGGATGGGTTATGGGTTGGCTTTTCGGAGGACCGAATCGATGTGGGACTAATCCTCACGGTAATGCTGGATTAGACGCCAGGGGATAAACGGAGGGATTGCCCTGCTCCCCGCTCGTGTCGAAGCGCGACAGCCACACATCCGCGGTTGGCTCTGGGTTGGTTTTCTACACGAACATAGTGTATACAATTTGAGCAAGCATAAAAAACTACTCGTTAAGATATCGAAAAAAGAACACTAAGCAATTTCTAACTGTTTAGATAGGGTAATATGTCTATCTATTATTTTATTTTTAAATAAAATAATAACATCCTTAGGTGATGATCGTTTTTGCTTCAGCTTTTAACTTCTGGCTTATTTTTCACTATTTATAAATTTCGTCTTTTTCTGAACTTTTGGTTTTTTGTTGAGCTTTTTGCCGGTTTTTTCCCGTATTTGTTTGTATTATACGTAATGGGCTAACATATTTTTTAATTTTTTTTAAATTTAATTATGGTAAATAAGTCTCTGTCAGATACAGTGTTTTTTCAGCCAGCTACAGTACTTTTCAGCCATAAGCCACCAAAAATAAGCCCAAATGATCACCACCTTAAGCATATCACTTGATATATAGATATATGGACGGATAGCATTTATCTCTTATTTTTTCTCGGAATCGGAATCAAACACAGATAATATCGAATATCTATTTACGCTTTTCATATTCATTCCGTGATCGTTCAGTCGAATAAAAATTATTCGCTCTATTTATACCCTCTAGGTGCCGAGCATTGTACAATGCATCTCGTGTACGCTCTCCAACTAGCGTGGCGGTTTGGGTTTTTGTTTCTTTTATATCTGACGGTGGCTGAGATTATCCAAAGGAAGATCTAGCAATGGCTCCACACATCCACGCTGTAGTAGACCCCGACTTACAAGCATAATGTGCGTTTCATGAGCCATCCTATTTAGGTCTATCGTTCGGTTCTTTCGTATGGTTACTGTCTCATCTAATCCGAAGTTGTGATACCTACTCCTCTTAAAGAACACCACGAAACTTGTGCGAGAGTACTATGTTTGTTAACATGATAGTTTCTCATCGTTTGATTTTTCTTAGAATTGTATTATGTGATAGGCATGTTGGGTTCCATACTTCCATTTCACTCCAGATAGAGCCAAGTGTGTTATGTAGGCTCTATGTATTAGTGTTTCCAATATCCATAGTGCTCCATCCTTTAACGTGAGGTGAATACTGTACTAGTTTGCTTTGCGATACTTATAAGAAGACCTCTCCTAAATCATTGGATGCTGCATTACTCATTATAGTATTACTCTTACCATAGATTATTCGTTCAAGTCAAAATATACATAAATTAGAGTGGACATGGGATCTTCGGTGCTTATAACTAAAGATATTTTGAAAGCAACCAATCTTCTAGGTCACTAGCTGAAACCTCTGTAATTCCTAAAAGCCGGAAAAGACAAAGATTAGCTTTATAGGCCTGACGCCGTCTACTGCTCCGTTAGGAGATTAGCAACCCTCTCATCATAATAATTAGCCGGTGATTCGCTGCCCATAGATGACCATTCAAAACGGCTTTTGTTAACGGGTTTTTGTTAACGGGTTTTAACTGAAATAGTTATTATAGTGATTATTGGTTTTTGATAGAAGAAAAAAAATCATATTATAAAATCAATACGTATAAAACGACTTCTAACTTTTAAAAAGACAAAAGTCAAAAAATCGTTTTAAACGGACAGGTCCTTGCCAGCTTTCTCTGCCAACCAAACAGATCTTGGGGCAGAGAAAAATGTCGAAACTACGCTCCAGTAGTCCAGCCCTAACAAAATGTTAGAAAATGTCTTAATACCTGTCGTGAGAAACGTTTATTAAGCTAACATTTTGGACATGCAGCTGTCTATAGTCTTTATCTTATCGGATAATATCCAACTGGAGAGCATCTTATAGAAGAAACAATAAAAAGGAAATACGGACATCGAAAAGGCATAGAGCATATGGTGTATCCTGGAATGTAACCTCTTTTGCAAAAATCTATGGAACAAGTCCATTTTACATAGTCCTCAACTATAGCTTCAATCCGATTTTCAGACTTCAACTTTAAAATTGTTTACTTTTCACCATTGAACTATTAAAGCCATTCATTTTTAACCCTAGGTCTCTTGAACTATTAAAACTGTTTATTTTTCAACTCTAGGTTGGTTTCATAAGTGAACTTTGGCCTTAGTCCAATTTTCAACCTCTAACTTTAAAATGATTTACTTTTCACCTTTGAAATATTAAAACCGCTTATTTTTCTACCATAGGTTAGTTTCATAAGTGGTTTTCAATAGAAAAAGACATGGATGGAGAGCTCCAAAAGGTGATGAGCTAGCCATGGCGCCAGTGACGAGGTGGTAGAGAGGCACGGATAAAGACAAAACAGAATGCTTGCGATATAAGGAATCTTACGTTGATAGTGGTTTGGGTAGAGGCGTGCTGTGTTGGCTAGGCAATGGTGGCAGCTAGGTCATGGAGGCAACAACGCTATAGTGGAAGTGAGGCAAAATGAACACGTCAAAAGATATATGATGAATAGATGATGTTCGTGTACAAAGGAATCGAACGGACTCTCACCAGTCGCAACGAACCACGACGGAGAAGTTTGACAGCATTGGAGAAGAAGAACTTCGATTATGAGTAGTTGTCAGCATAAAACTTAAATTAATTTGAGGATGTAAAAGGGGAGGGTGTGAAACACGATGTAACATAGACGGTTTTGAAAACAGGAAATAGTGGGCCCTCCATTTTTTATTTTATCTTTTTTGATCTGATAAAAGTATTGTTGAGATGCGAGGCCACATCAGTTTATGTTATGCATTAGGATGCCACATTAGCGTGCATTGTCTATTATGATACCATTGAAACTAAAATCATCGCCAAGTCAGAATCAAATCAGAGTGATTTCGTGTAAAGGTTATGTTTTGAATCGGTTTTACTAGTTCCGAGTTGAAAAGTGAACGATTTTATAGTTAAAGGTTGAAAATCGGACTGATGCTATAATTGAGGGTTATAAAGTGGACCATTGAAACTAAACTACTGTCACGTCGGATCAAACCAAAGCGGCGTATAGGTTGTGTTATGAACAGTTTTAATAGTTCAAAGGTGAAAAATTAAAGATTTTGAAGTTGAAGGTTTAAATTTGGCCTTGATCGGTTCGGCTTGAGCTTCTGACTTCTGGCTTATTTTTCACTATTTATAAGTTTTGTCTTTTTCTGAACTTTTGGCTTTTTGTTGAGCTTTTTTCGGTTCTTTTTTTTTCTCGTATTCGTTTGTATTATACATATTGGGCTAACATATTTTTTATATTTTTAAATTTTTTAAATTTAATTATGCTAAATAAGCCTCTGTTAGCTACAGTGTTTTTTCAGCCAGCTACAGTGTTTTCAGCCATAAGCCATGAGCTTTTAAGCCCAACTGATCACCACCAAAATCGGATTGAGACCATAGTTGAGAATTGTAAAGTTGACTTGTTCCAAAATCTATATACCTAATTAATATGTTTCTTCTTGCCCATCAAGCTTGCTGAAAAGCACATCTTTTGCAAGTCAAATGTGCAGGAAACAAACTTACCGTCCTCGCAGAAAATTTGCCTTAGAAATTGACAAAACTTCCCTTTTAGGTTTGGAAATTGAATTTTTGGAGTTGCTGTGACAGGATAGATGGGCTCTTTGGTAATTTCCAAGCAAAACGGGCGACTCGGCAGCGTTAAGTCACAGTCCGGCCCGAGAATCTTTATCCTTAAGACTGACGTGGACGCGTCGACTCGCGACGCCCCCGGGGTAGATGCGTCTTTTTTCGCGCAGTGCCGGGTGACGAACTGGATGCCGTCATCTCGGAAAGCTGGTGGATCCAGTGCGGACATCGCCCATGTGACCTTGTTGCCCCATCAATAGGTCGATGACACAGGACGTCCACCTTGCCACCTTGGTATGGTGCTTGGCTGTACATATCTGTGCATACTGTGTGAGATTTGAGCTACGTATCTATGCGTACACATCTATGGTATGTACTTAGATCTGCTCTATCTTAGTGCCATTTAAATGGGCATAAAGTAACCTCTAAAGAGGTCATGTGGTTCCCTATCAACCATATACTTGGATCAAGACTTTTCTGCAGTTCATATTCGATGGAGTTGCTAGATTTCAAATGATATTATTCTTCATAGTCTATTTTTGATATTCTCAGGAAGTTAGGTTCTTCAACTTAACTCCACCAAGCAAAGCCTTTTCTATTTTAGGATCTTCGCACGATTGTTGTATATTGAATTGAAATCGACACCTTGGATCAAACCCCACGAATGATGTTACTCGATGATTGTTTGAATAGAATGGTTCTGAAATATTTCTAGAAACAGGATGGTTTTGTAATCCAACTTTACTCCAAATGGTATTGTCCAACCAAATTGGTGGATACACTATTTAGGATTGCAGCAAGTAGTATTGATTCATCTAGCTACGTAAACTAGCACATAAGCAATGATACCTTTTCTATATAACCTTAGAAATTGCCTCTTTAACCTTACGAGAAATCACTTACGTATGTTTATTTGATAAACGATTTATGTGCCAATTTTGTTCTGAATAATTCATATTAACACATATATTGATACATATCAAATTAAACTTGCCCAAATAGACCCTGAATTAGTACTAGTTCTGCCACGTGTGTCACTGTAAAGCATGGTAAGAAAATGATGGTGTCGTACATTTGGGTGCCTCAAGCTGGTACATTTTCCTTCCGTGCGCACCGGATTTGGGTGGTGGGGTCGGGGCAACACCTAGCTCGACGGAAAATATGATTGGTTTTCCGCCAAACATCTTGGAGGGGCCCACCTTCCCGTGTTGTTAAGCTTTCTTCACGTGATTTCAGCATTTTAGGAGATTTTTGCGGGTCGCCATGATGCGAAATCTCATAATTTTCGACAGTCGACGATCGGAAATTTCCAGACGTTCTGGTTGCGACTTCGGCAATCGATGGCTCTTCATTACATTCGGCCTCGCTTGTATGGGTTTTAACTTTTAGCTTGTGAATTATTGTTTTTTATTTTTGTTTTTCTGATTTTTTAGACTATTTGCTCTTTTGTTTCTGTCTTTTTTATTTTATTGTATTGCCTGTAATAGGTTAATCTATTTAAACTATTTTAAAATTTTTTAAATTTAACTACACCAAAAACTATCAGCAGTTACAATAAAAAAACTAATTGTAATGCTAAACAATAAAAATAAGTCATAAATCACAAAAAAAATCCAAATATATAGGGGATTTTGCCGTGGACAATGTTTACAAGTGTAAAACTCTGCAAGCAAATAATTAGACAAATCCCAAGTAATAATAGTTGCCAGTATCGATGCGGCGAGCACTTTCAGATCATATAACCTGTTGATACGCGTATACCCCACGTTTAGCTTCTGTAAGTCACGGGAAGTCCTTTCTAACAGTTTTTTCAAAAACTGAAATCAGCTAGACCCCACATGAAAAAGAACCAAATCTAAATCTGAAATGCGTATAACCAAGCAGCTCCAGGCTCCAGCTCAGCCCCGGGTTCCATGGCCGCCCGGCCAAACAACAGCTACAAGTCGCCATCAGTCGTGTGGCGTGAACAATGAGTACAGCCGGGTACAGCGAGCGCGTGGCGTGATAAACATTTGGCTCGAAATCATGCGAGCTTAGCAATCGAGCAGCTCCGCGCGTTGAAACTTGGAAGGGTCCCCTGTTCTCACTTACCGGCATATTGCGACGCTAAGAATGCACTGGCCATGCCGTGATCTGAACAGTATTGACCTGCAAGGCTGAGACAACCAAGCAGCTAACCTATACGTAAGTACGTAACACATGCGCAGTTGGACACCAACTCATGGCTCACGGGTTAGTTAACGTCTGTCTACGGTCCTGTTCTTTTTGCTGAAACTTATAACTTTTGACTGCGACATATGATTTTTGAATTGTTCGTGCGAGAAATTACAGAGTAATAGAAACTCACATGCGATTTTTGCTGATATAAATAAAGTCGGTACAATATGTACTATAATTAACTAGTAGACCCCATCTTGAAAAGACACTCCGTTTAAAAGCTAGTTACTGTAAAAAAGTCAAAAGCAGAAGCCAAAAGCTGAAAAGAACATGACCTATATCTACTAGGCATGATGCCCATTTAATTATTCTTTTCTTTTGATATAAAAATATTAGGCTTGGTTTGGCATTGCGGAGGCTTATCTAAGTTACAATTTTATCTTACAACTCTGAATATTCTACTAATCGATGGCATCATTTTGAAAGCTGCAGCGGAACAACAAACTGGCCCTAACAGTGCATGCATACAGTGATGTTGAGGAAGGGCCCCACGCTACCTCGGGCAACAGACCACTCCAACCTAGCAAGGCGTGCTGAAGTGCACTGTCATGGCGTCGGATTGACGAAGTCCGGGGATCAACATTAGATGCCCATGCCGAACGAGGTCCATGACTAACCCTGGCGAAGTCCATGGGCCAACCTCGGAGAGTGTTCGGAGCCAACCCAGAATCGACCCTGAGGCCTCTCGAACATAGCGAGACCCATGTGGTGCGAAGGACGAAGCTACCCTTAGAAGTAAGCTAGGCTCCAATGGCTACCGAGTCGCATATCGAGGCTCTGCGGTCCACGGCCGAGGCTCACCAAACGGGAGAACTTCGGGCGTAGCTCGAAAGGGCTTTGTTTGATGAGTTTTGTACAAATATTTTACGTTGAAACAAGTACCGAAGTGTATGTTTGGGAAGGAAGTTTCAATATGTGCATGTGCGATCTAAGATTCAAATTCCTTAAGTTCGGGTCATGAAACGATGCATGACCTGGTCCCCAAGCTGTTGGTGCATGATCGACGCGTTGCGCCTCATATAGCTGCAAGTCCAGAGCCGACCATGAAACATATATGCCAAGATCATCCCAAGTTCGTGGGTCTTCGACTATGTGTGGTGGCCACGCTGTGACGATCATGTTGATATGACCACATTTTGATGGCCACACAGTGTTCTACGTGTGCTCCGCACGACCATGGCTCATCGACCACATGGTACAATATGGCATGTCTTATGACCACATTTGTGCGGCCACGTCTTCAACCACATGGGTGTCGAACTCGCTCTTCGGCTATGACCAAACTGTGCCGACTGGTTGATACGACCACATTGTATCACACGGTGTCGACTAGCTGTTACGACCACGCCTGCTCGAGCACCCGCTACGACCACATTCTTGCGACCATGTCTTCGACCACCTGGGTGTCGAGCACGTACTTCGATTACGACTACGTTGTATCGACCAGACTTATACGACCATGTTTATACAGTACAACCACGTTATCGGCCACTTAAGGGCACTGAGCTTTGCTTACAATCATGTGTGTCAACCACGTTATGGTTCGACCACATTGTGCAGTTTGACCACGGTTACAGATCAACAGGAACAAGGCATGGTCGCACTGTATCCTCATCCAATTGGAGATAATGCTTAACAAATCTCCTGTATGAAAGCAGAGTCCCAGAAGGCAACTAATCCGTAGCCAATCAGAAATCTTATCTCAATTGAAATCTTATCTCTGATTTAAACGGCGCAACCAACACTATGTAGGAGCCGTATACGGCACCTACGGCCCCCGCCCAAGCCTATAAAAGGAGAGGCAGAAGCAGATGTAGGAAAAGGGAGGAGGAGGACATCCCCGGACGTAGACGCAGAGGTGAACGTGGAGGATAATTGCAAGGAGTGAAAGCACACCCCAGACGCAGACGCAGAGGTAGACGCGGAGGCAATCGCAAGGCCAAACACCCCGGACATAGACACAGAGATGAAAAAAAAGACCAAAGCAAAGAAGGAGCCGGAGAGAGGCCTGAGGCGACTATCATGGCCTCCTATGTCAAGAACGGTAAAAACAGTCTTTCCTATCTTTCTTTTGCAGCTAGTTAAGATGCATACAACGAGCGGCAGCTACGACGGCAGTGTTGCCAAGCAACCACGACCGCTGCCAATTGTTGCTGAAGTTGTGAGCTCCCGATCGCTCCACAAAGTCGAAGTCCCCAGTCACCGCCGAGCAATTCCAAAGCCGCGCGTATCTCTGATCGCTTCGCAATGCTGAAGTCCTTGACCGCTGCCAATCGCTTCCTAAGTCAGGCCCTTCAACCGCTCGCAAAGCTGAATGCCTCAGATCGATCCTGTGAGTAGGTGTCTCCGATCGCTTGCCGAAGTCGGCCCTTCGATCGCTTCGCAAGGTCAAAGTTCATGTCCGCTATCGATCAATTCCGTAGTCGGGCATGTCTCCGATCACTTTGCAAAGCTGAAATCCTCAGCCGCCGCTGACTGCTTGCTGAAGTCAGGATCCCCGATCACTCTTCGAAGCCGAATGCCTCCGACCGCTCATCAAAGCCGAACATCGATCACTTCCGGAGTCGTGCATCTTTTCGATTGCGTCACTGCCAAAGTTGTGCGTATCTATGATTGCTTTTCAAAGCTGAAGCCTCTGATCGCTTTCAAAGACAGACGCTTATGAATGTTAGCCATCTACGACTGCTTGCTGGAGCAAAAGCCTCTAACCGCTTCTAAGGACTCCTACAACCATCCGCCATCTATGATCGCTTTTTGAAGCCAAAGATTCTGATCACTTCCAAAGATGAACACCTACGATCATCAGCCATCTACGATCGCTTACTAGAGCCAGACGCCTCCGACCGCTTCTAAGGATGCCTACAATCATCAGCCATCTACGATCGCTTGTTGGAGCTGGATGCCTCTAACTGCTTCTAAGGACGAATACGACTGTTGACCGCTACGATCACTTGCTAGAGCCGAAGACTCCGATTGCTTCCAAAGATGGACGCCTACGACCACCTCCCGAAGACAGATGCATACGACACGTGCTAGAGTCAAGCCTCTCTGACCACCTGTTGTACACATTCTTGTTCAGCCGCAGATCTACGATCATGGGGCTTTAGTACTCCAACAAGTACTCCCTTCGACCACGCGGATTTTGACCATGGCTGTCTCCCAATGCATTCGACCACTGTGAGTTTCAACCACGGATGTTTCCGATGGGTTTCGACTACGGTAGTCTTCCGATGGGTTTCGACTACTGTGACTGTTCGACCACGGACGTTTTTTAATGGGTTTCGACCACGGTTGTTTTCCGATGACTTTCAACCACGTGGATTTCGACCACGGCTGTCTTCCGGTGGGTTTCGACCATGGCATTTTATGAGGGGTTTTGACCACGGCTATCTTTCGATAGGTTTCCAGTACTGTGACTGTTCGACCACAGACGTTTTCTAATGGGTTTCGACCACGGTGGGTTTCGACCACGGCAGTCTTTTGATGGGTTTCGACTACTGTGACTATCAACCACAGGCATTTTTTGAGAGGTTTTGACCACGTTGGGTTTCGACCACGGCAGTCTTCCAATGGGTTTCAACCACGTTGGATTTTGACCGCAGACATTTTCCGATGGGTTTCGACCACGGTTGTCTTCCAATGGGTTTCAACTACTGTGACTGTCAACCACGGGTGTTTTCTGAGGGGTTTCGACCACGGTGGGTTTTCAACCACGGCTATCTTTCGATGGGTTTCGACTACTATGATTGCCGACCCCGGATATTTCCCTTTTGCCTTCGACCATGTGACTTTCAACCATGGAGATTTCCTTGCGAATTCGATCACAGTGATGCTCAACCGCTAAGTGCTTCTGAGGGGTTTTTACCACAATGAATTTCGACCATGGGCATCTCCCGGTGGATTTCGACCACGGTAGATTTCAACCACAGACGTTTCTTGGCGGGTTTCGACTATGATGAATCTCTACCACAGATGGCTTCCAATGGCTGTCAATCACATTAATACTTGACCTCTGTGGCCTGCTCTATTAATTCTTTCGCTCAGGCTATACCTATGACACCGATTCTAGCCACCATTATTGCCAGATTGGTCGTGCTAGACGTTAATCATGCATACTTCAAATCACTTCCGTTGTGTCTGTTCGAGGTCAAATGGTATAGGCGGGCATGGTCAGGTGTAACGACCACACTATCAACAGCCCCATAGACCGATAAACCTATCGATAATGCCAACGCCCACACCTTCACTAATCATTCATCCCAAGCATGGAGAACGTAAAGAGAAGACTGAAGATGATGACCAATGCGCAGCTTAATCGGAGGTATTATGTGGATCTACCCCATTGATGTAATTAACCGAGGGCCTTTCGAGGCCTCGGGAACCAGGATATCATATCATCTATGTTAGATCTGCTATGCAAAGTAGGCTACGGAGCGTGTGTATGTGTGTGTATATATATATAAAAGGATCTGTAATTTTGTTCTTCTCAAATGAACAAATAAAATATATGTTTCCCTATCTTTTGTTGCGTTTATCTATTTTTGTGTACTTTAGTACACTAGCATGCCCACATCTTATAACTCCGGGACCATAAATCCGCAAGCGATTTCTCACGTCAAACAAGCGCGAGCCAAGGCAAGACCCCCTACCACCCGCGGGAGCCTGGGAAGCTAAGGAACTAAGGAACCAGCTAGAGAAGGCGCAGGCGCTGGCATGGGAGTCAACCCGACCCAAGGTGTATGAGGTTGATGCCCTCCAAGCTGAGCTGGCCGAAGCTCATGCCCAAGCAAATTTGTCAACCTCGTCTAAAGCCCAAGAAGCCAACGACCTTAGGGCGCAGCTCGACCAAGTGCAGAGGGAGCCCCTTGCCTCGATCGGGAGTACAAGCATGAACCACGATCACTTGGGGGCTGGGCCACCCTAGGACGACCAAAGGTATGACTCCACGTCCAACCCCACAATGGACTTCCATTGTGCCCCCTAGCCTCAAGGGGCTCCCACCCACGGAGTCTCCAATCCCGCCAACCACTCTAGCCCGCTAAACCTGGGCTTGCAAGACACACTGTTGGTATCAGAGCGAGGTTTTGCATGGGAGATGTTGAAGGTGATGCCACCCGACAACGACTCGGCGATGGTGAGGCTCCATGCGAGGTGGAGTCCACCGTCGTCCAGCGCTACATAGAGGAGCAGTGACACCGATGATATGGCGACATTGAGACTAGCAGGAGAGGCTGCGGTGACATCGAGACTGGCAGTGAAAGGTTGATGTGATGGCATACTCGCGCGTAAGGTCATGAACAACAGTGTAAAGCCTTGTTCGTGGAGGTGTTGATGCGAGACCGTCGCAGGATATGCGCAAACAATGGTGTGATGCTACAGAGAACTTCCATGAATGGTGATGCGAAGTCGCTGGGAGGTGATTCAGCATGAAACCGATGGCGATGGCAGAGGCCATCATCATAAATAAAGTTGTTGTGAAGCTGACTGTGATCCGTTGATGATGTCTTTGTGTGATGGCGACAATGTGGCCTGAGTAGGCGGTGCGATGCCGCCATGAGATGATGGTGGTGTAAGGCCACAGGGAGAAGTCGGCGTGAGACTTACAACAAAAGCGGTGTGAAGCCGCTATGAGACATCGGCGGAGCGATGCTGTTGCAAAACAAAGGCACGCACAAACAGTGGTGCGAGGCCACTATGAGATGTGCAAGTGGACGACAAAACTATGAAAGAGTTGGAGAATATTATGGTGAGCACAATGAGGTAGGATTTGCGTGAAGTGTAACGAGTCAAGATTACAGGGGAAATGTTATATATAATCTTGACTGATGGCATTGATGGTATGATGCAGCTTGTACGGCGTGTTCCGTGTGGGTTGTTCTATACATGATGGTGTGTGGTGTACGTGTGAACTGTGCAAAAGGGTGGAGTCATGCACATTGTGCATAGATAGCATGTTCAGGCTGTTAGAAATTTGATATGACAGCAGTTGATAAGTTTTCTAGTTTAGTTGGTAAGTTTTCATGTTTGAGGCTATATATTTGTAACCTAAGAATAGAATAGAAAGTAGAAAAAAAGGACGCAATTTTAGTCTGCGTCACCAAGTCTCCTGTGTGTTCTTGTCCCTCCATGTGTAAGTATTGCGTGTGCGCTTACGAGAGACAAGTAGACATTGAGAGAGATGAACACATGTATTAGTGTGTGCGTGAAGCTCAGAGAGAGAGAGAGAGAGAGAGAGAGAGAGAGAGAGAGAGAGAGAGGAAATCAGTGATTGATTTCCAACAAGCCCAAGAATATACATCGCATTTTGCGTATAGTTCTTGAGATATATCTTGGAGTGGCTTGTCCTGATGGGCTGAAAATGTCATTCTACCCCCAAACTAGCTAATGAAGCCTGCAAATATATATCTCGTGCCAATAAAGCAGGGATGTCATTATGGGAATCTACCTGCTTGCTCTAAATCTTCAGAAAGACAAAACTCCTCAACTGATGGTGTCTCGCCGATCAACTTGAGAGCTCCCTTCTCTGGCTCCTCATCGACCCCAATGGCCATTATGGCCAGCTTTCCCGGAGCAGTCCTTCCAACGCGCACATTTACATTCATCTTTCCCAAGATCGATCCTACCTTTCCAATGATGCCCGGCTGGTCAACTTGGCGGCACAGTATTAGGTTACCCTCAAGACTAACATCCACATTGAAAGGCCCGACGAGTGCGAGATGTGGCGCACCATCAACATTTCCCTCCACTCTGATGTCACCTGCGTCAGATAATGCACCGGCAAACCTGGACTCTACATTGGCAAGATGGACTTGCATAGAGTCTAGAGGGACCTCTGGTGAGACATCAATGAAAATTCTCTCCTCAATGATGCGGACTTGCGGAGGCCTCTTCGCTTGGCGACATAGTCAGCATTGACAATGTTAACGAATGCAGTTGAAACGGGTTCAACAATGCCTTTGGTGGCCATAGCACGAAGAATTCTTGTGTCCCAAGCCATCAGGGTCTCTAGCTGATGAGTAGACGAACTTGACTCCCTTAATCCCACTTCCACGAGCTACGAGTTGCACGACAAGCCGACCCAGCTTTTCAGCAAGGACAGCATATGGGGATAACTCGGATAAAACCTGTGGGACGAGATGAACTGTTTAATCACAAGAATATTGCACAAGTATGATGTAAATACAAGAATTTTGTCCTTGGCAACGATAGTACCTCAGCAGGGACCATTGGGGCATTAACAGCAGTAGCAGCCAGTTCACCTTTCAATGCACCGATAACAGCCTCTGCAATTTCAAGGGCTACACCTTCCTGCAGAGGAACAGCACAAAAAGTTAAAGAGGATAAGCTAGTAAGATGTGGTATAAAGTTTGTTACAAAACAAACAGCATACCTGTGCCTCTGTTGTGCTAGCTTCAAGGTGTGGCGTGACAGTGATATTTTCATGGTGAACTAACATGCTGTCTTTCGGCGGTGGCTCCTCAGTGAATACATCAAGTACCGCCTGGTTCATACCTCAAAGCAGTCAGGAAAAAAATCTAAAAGATCCTTTTCTGACGGAAAAATAAACATTATGTTCTATTTACGTTAAACAACACACTGGGCAGAGAATAACGATATCAGAAATTCATGACAACTGTTCGACGGCACTATGAATGGCCATGACAAAAAGAATTACTTGTGCAACTGTTCCGTTATCAACTGCTCTCAGCAATGCTTCTTCATCAACTACCCCACCCCTTGCAACATTAATAATCCTTACACCCTTTTTCGTTTTTGCAAAAGTTTCATCATCGAAAAGCTTTGTTGTTGGTGGTGTAAGAGGCATATGCAGTGATATGAAGTCTGCAGTGGAGATGGCCTCATCAAATGATACAAGATCTACACCAATTGCCCGGGCTCTATCAACAGGAGCATATGGGCCATGGGCAATGATATCCATTCCAAGTCCTTATGCACGTCGAGCCACTTCTGAGCCAACCTTTCCAAAGCCCATAACAGCTAGTGTCTTTCTGTAGCACCCAAAAAAATAGGAAGATCATAACTAATTAAACACCTTCCTTATCTGAGCCAAACTCTCTTGCGCAGGCCTCTATTCTAATCTACATGGTGTGTTCTTTCTCCCGATACATTTTCCTCTCCCATCTCTAATCTCTCTCTCTCTTGTTGCAGCCAGCATAGGGCCGGAGGCCGGCAATGGTCGACGGCGCAGCCGAGGCTGGCGGCGGCGCAAGCGCCAGTGGTAGGCGGCGCCGGCCGACAGGCAGCAGCGTCGTGGAGCTGCAAGCGACGGCATCGCGGAGGCGTAGGCGGCGACACGGCCGAGTAGGGCGCGGCACGGGCCGAGTAGCAGGTCGGGGGTGACGTAGCGAAGGCCGGCGAAGCCGCAGGCCGATGTCAGCACGATGGCTTGCGGTGGCACAGGCCGGCAGTGGCATAGTGGTCCAAGAGCGGCGCGGCCAGGATGTGCGAGCCGGGCGCAAGCCGGGAGGCGGCACGTGAGGGGCCATACACTTTTGTTACTTAGGATATTGCACTCCGTCTGTGGTTATACAGTCGAGGACAGTGTTTTGCCTGACTATTCTTGTATAATTGGGTATATGGAAAGTAATCGTCCGTGTTATTACCATAACTTGCTAAATAATGATTATCCTTAATTTCACAATTCCTATTACCTCTATCTCTGATCGGTATCAGTGTTTCCAATAACCTAGTTTCATTGCAATTAACATGTGTCAATTACTTACTTGCATTACTTGTCATTTAATCACCGTGTTACGAAGATTGTTGGGTACTTGCTGATATTTTAAAATCTCACGCTTGCTCTTTTCATTCTCAGGTAAAAGGCCAGTAGAGTGATAGCATCATGTATGGGTGAGAGCACTCGAGTTTTCAGCAATGTGGCTTACCACTGTTTGTTATTTCACTTGTTCTTCGTTTGGTTAGAAGTGGACCGGTCCCATGTTTCAAATATTTATTTCAGTTTTCGTTTGTTCTCTATTAAAGTACTTTTAAAGTTTAAATTCCTTGCGATTTCTATTGTTGCTTTATTCTTAATTTGGCGATGACATTCCATAGTAGTATCCCAGATTGACAGTATGTGGGTGCTACACTTTCCCACCAAGGAAAACGCCGACATATTTATTACGTTGCCATTTGCCTGAATATGTGCAAAGACACTATAATATTACATGTATGATCGTACAGCGATATATCCCCCACTGTTACATAAGCATTTTATATCAGTTGAAATGTTTCTGTTACAAACTTGCGATGTTGATAAATAGAGATGTCCTGAACCCAACAATACATGTTTCTTGCTCGGAATGACTCAAATTTATACATTATATTCTTGAATTTTACTTAACTAATGGAACATGATGCGCCTGAAATCTAGCAACAATAAACAAAAGAAATTACAACAATCAAATACCCCATAGATCAACAAAAAAACTAACTGCTTGACAAAATTTTTGTTGATTATTAACAAGAGAACAGATTTCCATGTAGGAAGTTAGATTTTTTTTACTCATCCAAATAAAAAGGGGACAGACCATAATCGCAAAAGAGCTTTTACCATCCTTAAAAGGTACTATGAGGTAACTAAAAACTCTCGCACAAAATGGGTCTCGGACAAGCTAGCATAAAACCCCATTGTTCTTCAATACAGTTAAAAGCTGCTGTTACAGCGTAATAGCTGAAAACAAATTGCACCATCTGTAAACTACTGATATTTTGTACTGTGACAATTGACAACATCACAAAAGCAACACGTACTTGGTCTAGCATTTGTGCTGCAATAATACTGTATCACTATGGACTACTTTGTTCCTTAAGCAAGCACGATCCATCATCCATGTGAGATGATACCGCAGCCAAAACATGTTTTCACTTTTCACTTAGTCACGGCATTGGTGTTGCCAGTACTACAACTACATGCACAAGTTTTTTTTTCTGTACATCGTACCCGCATCATCTACAATCTAACCATTGGAAGAACGCGATCATAGAAACATGATGCAGGCAAGCTGCCATGCTAGATCTCTTAGAATAACGAAATAGGCGTAATTGTACACATTTAATCAACCAACAATGTGCATCGATCAAAAAATGAAATGAGAGCGTACCGGCCTTGAGCGATGCGTCGGCCTGCGCGACATTGCGGGCCATGGCGGTGAGGAGCGCGACGGCGTGCTCCGCGGCGGCGACGGTGTTGGCGGTGGGTGCATTGACGACGAGGCAGCCGGCCTCGGTGGCGGCCTGGAGGTCGACGTTGTCGATGCCTACGCCCGCGCGGCCGACGACGCCCAGCCGGCCGCGCGCCGCCTCGAACACCTCCCGCGTCACTTGCGTGGCGCTGCGCACCACCAGCGCGTCGACCAGCGACACCTTGGCGTGCAGCTCCTCCGCCGTGAGCTCGTACGCGCAGTCCACGTTCGCGAACGCGCGCAGCAGCTCCAGTCCCGCGGACCCCAGCTTCTCCGTCACCAGCACCGTCGGCAGCCCCGCCGCGGCCGCCGCGACCCCGGCCCTGGCCACCGGCGACGGCGCCGAGGCGAGGCTAGCGCGGAGCCGCGGAGGCGCCCCCCGCTGAGCGGGAAGGCGCGTTGCGTCAGGCTTCCGGTGGGCTCGGGAGCTACGGAGGCGGCGGCCGTGGGCGGCGCGGTGAGGAGGTGGCGAAGCGGCGTCGCCAAGGCCATCGTCGAGAGTGGTGAAGTGGAATCGGGATCTGGTTTGTTTATTGGAAAAATTGCTCCCATGCCACACAGTTTAATGGCGTTTGTTAAAATGCCCCATCATGTCTCACTGACATGCGGGTCCAGGGCCCACATGTCAGTGAGACATCATGGGGCATTTTAACAAACGCCATTAAACTGTGTGGCATGGGAGCAAATTCCCCTTGTTTATTCAAGTGTTTTCGGGTGTTGTGAATTTGTGGTAGATGTCGCCTGGTTTGTGGGAGACGAGAGACGACGGGGGCGGGTCGTGTATTCGTGTGTTCGGCGCAGCAACATTCTCGCTTGTGTTCTCTTATCAGTTGACCGTGTCCGGACAACATTTCAGTGGCTATTTTTAGTACTTCATGCCATTTTTAGCTTACACTTGGGAAAATTGTGTGTGTGGGGTGGGGGTGGGTGCTGGCTAATGATATTTCTTCACGATTCAACACTGGGATCTCAACTAGGAGTTAGAATTTAGGGCCTATTTTATATTAGTTTCTGTTTTTAAAAGCCAAAGGCAATACGAACGTAGCAGTTTTTATTAGTCACTACTATTTTGTTAACCACTACAATGTGTGTGTTTATATATTATAACATACTTTGTATTTTATTATATCACAATTTCATAAGTCGCATGACGATCCGAGTGTTGTAATATCTTTCGTTACATCATATTTCTTACATAATACACTATTATTTATCAGTCACTATTATTCATCAGTGATAGCCAAAAGCTATCAATAGAAATCAATATAAATATACCCTTAGGTTCTTAAGATTAAGATTGTGATACTAGATAGGATCAATTCTATGCTGCTGGTATGATACATGGATCATTAGGATCAATACGTCACCATGGCGCGAAAATCGTAAATCTAGAGATTATAAGGTATGATCCGTTTTACGTGGTACCACCTGATCAGGATATATTACCGTAGGATCAGGATTGGAATGATATCGTGTCTTGGAGCTTTGAATTGCTACAACGATCCCAAGTGATAAGCTAGATGTGAGGCGCATGAAGAGATAGCCCAACCGATAAACATTGGTCTCCATTCTCGACTCGTGGAACCTCACCCTCGCCGGTCTCAATTTTGGCACACAGAGACGAAGTAGATAGATCGGCTTGTTTCCGTTTGCAAGGATTCCAACGAGCGGTGTCCACAAACCTAGGAACTTCCGGTTCCGTCTCGTGAATAATCGATTCGTGTGATGCGAATACGATTGCGCATCTACACCAAACAGAAAAAGTGGGCTGAGACCGTCCCAAAAGAGTACAACACACTCAAAGCAGCGGCGAACCTGTATCGTTCAAGCAATTTGGAGTTGTTTTTAAGAGTATAGCACGATACGCATCTCACTCGTGCCACACGTACACATATGCACGTACCATACATGTTAAAAAAAATATACAGAGATACATGTTTTTCATTAAATATACGGATAAGTCCTCTTATTTAGTTAAATAAGGTATATCACGTCAAACATGGTAGGTGAAAACAAATACTCTCGCTCACGCTGCCAAGCCACGGGACATCTTTCCAGCAATTTGGCTTTGGTTACGTGTGTCGGCGTCAGTCAGGGACAAAAAGAAAAGGGGAAATAAAACACAACACAACAGCAATTACGCAGTGGGCCGGGGCCGCAATTGGTACATTACCTGACTAAAGTCCAATGGGGCCAAACTGGGCCCCTCGCTTGCGGAAATCTCGGCCGAACGAGCAGTGCCCCAGTGTGGTTTTAAGAGCAAACGCTCCGTGCGAGAAAAATGCAGCCGGGGCCAATGGGGAAAAACAGAAAAAGGAAATAGCAATGCAACCGTATGTGCTCTCACATAACTTTGGAGACAATTAAATACTTGTAGCACCTCATATATTAATATAAAATACTACTATAAAATGCCATCGTTAAAGTAAAGAATAAAAGCAACAATAGAAATCGCAAGGAATTCAATCTTTAAAAGTACTTTAATAGAGAACTAACGGAAATTGAAATAAATGTTTGAAACATGCAACCGGTCTACTTCTAACCAAATGAAGAACAAATGAAATAACAAATAGTGGCAAACCACGGTGCTGAAAACTCAAGTGCTCATATCCATGCATGATGTTATCACTCCACTGGTCTTTTACCTGAGAATGAAAAGAGCAAGCGTGAGATTTGGACATCTCAGCAAGGACCTAATAACAGTCACAACACGATAATTAAATAACAAGTAATGCAAGCAAGTAATTGACATATGTTAATTGCAATGAAACTAGGTTATTAGAAACACTGATATCGAGATAGAGGTAACAGGAACCGTAAAATTAAGGATAATCATTATTTAGTGAGTTATGGCAATGGCACCAGCGATTACTTCCCACATACCTGGTTATGCGAGAATAGTTAGGCAAAACATTGTCCTCGACTGTATAACTGCGGACGGTGTGCAATATCCTGAGTAACGAAAGTGTACGCCCCCCGGTACGTTACCAGGTAGATGAAAATCTCCCCTATATATGAGTAACCCCTGGTCAGGTAACTCTTATATTATTAACATGTTATATGGTGTGAATTTGAGAGAACTAAGAAAAGGCTAAGATAAGATTATGAGAAGTGAAAAGGTTTGTCAGGGTTGGAAATAAAAAAGGCCTAAAACCCGATAGAGCGATGTGAAATGATAATATGGTGATAGAGTAACTGTTACATTATAAACTATGAATTTAAGGAAACTAAGAGTTGGCGAGGTTAAGACTATGATAAGTGGCAGGGTTTATTGATACTGGAAATGGAAAGCATAACTCCCGATATGAGGTGGTATGGAATGATAATAAGGTGGTAGAGATTTAGGAATTAATTTAAAAGGGGTATCATAACATAGCTCACACAAGAGTTGTCATCCATCCAAGTTTTATTAGGTGACAAGTGATTATTAGCCAGATTAACAGGTATCACATAAATATAAATCTGTCATGGCCCACATACAATATCAAGCAGATAATGAATCATGCTATCAGGAACTAATACATAGCAACCCTAATGTAAAAAGAGTGCTAATAATTTTTAAACCTAAAATTAAACATGTTAATATGTTACCCCCATTAATGATTGAAGCGTTAATTCTAAATCACTAATTAAAATCATAAATTCTAGAACATAATTAACTAAGCATTCTAATAAACCTAAGCGCATGTGAAATAAGATAAACAATATTAGAAGTCTATCACCAAACAAGTATTAGTAATATGATAGCAATCAAGCACGCATTAGTGATGTGATAATAACCAGGTAAAGTTTAATAATACGCTAATAGCCATGTAACTTTAGTGATATGATATTAGTCAATTAACTTTGGTGATACGATATTAGTCATATAACTTTAATGATATAATAATAGCCAGACAAGCATGAGTGATGTGATAATTGTACTCAATGACAAGTAATCTGGAAATGCGTAATATGCGAAACAGAAAGGTCACGACTACGAGATACTTGCCTTGAGTACGCTCGACCGAACCACTGCACAAAGGATCCAAAATGCGCAGTTGCCCGAACGTTCCCTCAAAGGCCACATGTGAACAAGTCACTGTTCAGTCGTGCGAACCGTTGTTCGGCTAAGTGAACCATGCTCCATGGCCTATGCTAAAGAACCCATGCGCAAAACATGATTTGGCCAAGACCCGAAAGGCCGAACCACGCCAGCACCGTGCATCAGCCGCACCACCACTGCCGGCCCATGCCACCCCGGTAGCGCCGCCTGCCGTGGCAGCGTATCTGCTGCCACCTCCGGCTTGCGCCGCCACTTCCCATCCATGCCCGCTTGCGTGCCTCCTCCCAGCCGTCGCTGGGCCACTGCACCGTCGCCGCCCCGCTGCCAAGCGTTATGCCGCTGCCGTGCCGACTCCTCCCGGCTGCACCTGCCTGCGCACTTTCCCCTGGCTGCCATTGAGCCTCTACACTGTCGTCCACCATGACGCCACCGCTGCCTGCCATGGCGCCAACGTCGCCTGCTGAGGCCCGTCGCCGCCTTGTTGTGGCCCGCAGCCGCCACGCCGCGCTTGCGCGTTGCCATGCCCATGCCATGAGCTGCTGATGCCGTCTGCCACCAGCGTCGGCGCCGCCTGACCTGGATGGCCACCCCCGCACGCCTCCGGTCTCACGGGGAGGAAGAGAGAGAGGGGGGTTGGAGAGATAGATTGGATGGGAGAGGGATAGAGATAGGGAGATAAATATGGAAGAGAGATATATTAGAGATAGGAGAGGGAGATTAGGGATAAGGAAGGTAATTTGAATGGGTCATCTGCTAATGAAAACATTTAGCAACTTTTGAAATAATATGATTGCTTTCCGTTTTCAGGTGCTACAATACTACTGTGCATGCATATGGTCCAACTAGGCGCCAGCATGCAATGAGCCAAACATTAGAGAGAATTGTTGAAGCAAGCATTTGGGTGTCAATCCGAGCTTAGCCAAAGAGATACTATGCATCGTGGATGCCCGAAGAAAGACACCAATCGCATACATACAAACCACAAAAAGAAAGGTGGACTCACGGTTGCGGCGGTCTACAGGATGTAAACCATTCGGATTCCATTCCCAGAACTGGATGCGTATGAAGATCGATATAGATGTTTTTATTCTCTGATTCCCTTGCTAAAATCTCTCTCTCTCTCTCTCTCTCTCTCTCTCTCTCTGCATGTTTTGTTCTTGTCCACAAAGGTGTACGCATCCCCATTCCCAGTAGTAGTACTACATTTGGGCGTCTCGAAAAACAATAGACGTTCCACTCACTCCGTTGTGGGGGTGCCTTTTCATGAAGACGAATGAAACAGCCAGCTTCAGTTCGTCGTACATATGTGTGCTGAAGTGATGCTGGTAAATCTTGAAGAGAGGTTGAAGTATATGCACAACAGCAACAGCTGAAGAAAGCAGTATGACATTTACTAAATACTCGTACTTATGATGACAAGTATTGGAAAATATTTAATCATATATGCAATTTGGAGCCCCAGAAGAATTCATCTGGTTGATTATGTGATCAGCTAGCACAAGTGGTCTCGATTCCTGCTTGCAACTGTGATTAATCTATATAATTCAGCATCAAATCATCTTGCCCTGATGCATACATACATACATAAATATATATATGTATGTAATTTATGTATGTATGTATATACATACATATATACTTCTTTACCACTTTAGATATACTCATATACTACTTCTAAGATACTTCAATACCAACCACATAAAAAAATTACAATAGAGCATATGGTTTTTGGCATATTTTGCTAATATCTTCATATTTGTACATAAAAAGGAGTTTGTTTAAAAAACTGTACATACCATCTTTAAAAAGTACACATATCATTTAGATGATCTTATATACTTATATACTATACATACATACCATCCGTTGTGTTAGATACTCTCTACTTTACGAGATACGGCATAGAGAGTAAATACACTTGGGAGTAAAGAAATACTTAATATACACATACACACACTAGCTATCAGCCGGGGATATATGCCCCAGTTGCTGGGAGTAGTTTGTATGTAAGTTTGCAATTGGGAGATATCTACAGCTAATCTGTTGTCTCCTCGTGTGTGCAATTTGGATGCATCATTAGTGAGTGGAGGAGAATATTAGGTGACACTCGGTTGGGTTGAAATAAGATAGTTTATGGTTAAAATTATATTGTAACTGGTTAAAATTACAATGTAACTGATGGCGACTTATTTGGTATAACTAAATTTTAAAAAATTTAAAACTAGAAAAAAGTTAGTCCATCATGAACAATGCAAACGAATACAGGAAAAAAAGAACTAGCAAAAAAGCCAAAAAAATCGGAAAAAACAAAATTTAGAAATAGTGAAAAATAAGCCAAAAGTTCAAACCGAAACGAGCGAATCCTTAATCGTTCAGTTCCACTTCCATGTGAGCTTAGTGACCGGGATAGGCTAGGTGTGGCTATATTCTATAGCTTGTAGTATTAATTTTGTGGAAATAGCTATGTAGTTTGGATCCTGTTACGGTGGTTACCTTGGAATCTAGTTTGTCATTGAAATCTAGTTTGTTTGTATTATATATAATGGGCTAACATATTTTTTATATTTTTAATTTTGGAAATTTAATTATGCTAAATAAGTCTCTGTCAGCTACAGTGTTTTTTCAACTAGTTACAGTGCTTTTCAGCCATAAGCCACCAAAAAAAACCCAAATGATCACCATCTAGGTCTAATAACTTTTTAATTATGCCCATTTCTTCTTTACAACACATATAGCACTGCGTAGCAGAAGGTTGGAAAAATAAAACCGTAGCAGAGGTTGTTTTTTCTCAAGAGAATACACCAGCTTTCTGAGTTCTGACCGATGGTTTATTCTCCTCTCTTTTCTTTTTATTATCCTCTCTTTTGCTTACGACGATCATGTATTCTATTTCTATTACCAACTTTTTCCTCTCTAATCAAATAGTACACAGTACTCTGCTAAGCTGTCATTATTCAATAGACGTGTCAGACTGCCGTGCCCACAGTCACTAACTCACTATCAGGAAAGACCACCGCTCCTTCACAAGCACTCCTCCCAGCATCAAAGAACAAGCCAAGGCACCGAAGCCATTTCTTAGTTGCAGGTTTGTCCTTTCTTCTTTCCACTCTGCATAAATTAGCTCATCAATCCATCCAGGCTTCTTCGTTGATCTTGACAGCTCCTATAAAATTAAGGCTAATAAACTTTTCAGTTCAGACATCAGATCACCGCACCATGTACGCCGGCAGGCGCACGCGCACACACCTGAGCTCATCCCCAGCTGTGTCTTACCATGTAACTGCTCCTTTTGTTTAGTGCTCATCATTTGCATTTGCTTCTTTAATGTAGATTAGTAGTGTAATGATACAGTTCTCCGGTCACGCACACTGCATCTGCATCTGCCCGGAGAAAACTTACGTAAAGACGAATCCGATGAAGGTCTCACGAATATTGAGGCACGATCGAATGGTTGAGAGCGATTGTGATCCCACGAATATTGATGCATGGTCGAATGGTCACGAGGGGGCATCTCCGTGTGGGTATCATCCAATGATGCCTCGATGTCTTCGACGGATTGGTCTATGTTAGAGCATGCTATGGGCGGCCCTACCACCCACGCCGTTAGAAGCAAGATGTGCTCTCGGGCTCACAGGTCGCCATCGCGACATGATTAGCCCTTGGGAAAACAAAGAACACGAGACAGGGAAAGAAATGCTCCATAAGGTCATCTGTAGTGTATATAACCCAAGGGGTCTTAAGGTGGGTCCCATTTAAACCTTAAGGTTGGCTCCATAGTGTATATAACCTAAGGGGCCTTAAGACGGTCCCACTTGGCAGATAAAGAAAAATTATATTTTAATGCTTATGGCCAGGTCTTTAGCTTAAGGACCAGCCTTAAGCCTTTTTTGCTTATAGCCTGCTTAAAGTCACCCCTGTAATGTATAAGGTTGACCTTAAGGTGGCTTAAGACCCTCTATTTTCATACACTACAGATGCCCTAAGCGAGCCAACGAGCAGAGATGGCCCTATTCTATCTGTTTTTTAAAACTAGTTTTTAATTTTTATTATAGTACTTAATTTTAAATAGAGTATTTTTAAAATGAGATTTATAAATTAATTATAGTATATATTGAAGATCTATTATCAGCACCAACCAAAATCGCATATGAATATCTTTTTTCCATAATCTCTATCGCGAACAGTCAAAATTCAACCAAAAATTATAAATTGCAGCCATAATCCTGTTTTTTAGTGATCACAGGAGGCTTAGGTGGTGATCATTTGGGTTTTTTTGTGGCTTATGGCTGAAAAGCACTGTAGCTGACTGGAAAAACACTGTAACTGACAAAGGCTTATTTAGCATAATTAAATTTTAAAAAAATAAAAAATAGAGTAAAGTCCATTACCGGTCCTTAAACTTTTTATACTGGGTCATCCCGGTCCATAGACTTGCAAAGTGTGTCATTCCGGTCCTTAAACTTTCAAAGTGTGGCAATATCCTATGTAGTTGTAGCAGTGAACTTTTTATGCTGTGTCATCCCGGTCCATAGACTTTCAAAAGAAATTGCCACACTTTGAAAGTTTAAGGACCGGGATGACACACTTTGAAAGTCTATGGACCGGGATGACACAGCATAAAAAGTTTAAGGACCGGTAATGGACTTTACTCTAAAAAATATGTTAGCCTATTATGTATAATACAAACAAATATGGGGAAAAAGAACCGAAAAAAGCTCAACAAAAAGCCAAAAGTTCAGAAAAAGACTAAATTTATGAATAGTAAAAAAATAAACTGAAAGCTAAAAATTGAAGCCAAAATGATCACAGTCTTAGCCATTCAAAAGGAAGAAAGAAGAGAAGGCTGCGTGAGGAAGAAAGAGAGGGAGAGCACAAATGCACAATTGGATGTCGAGATTGGTCGGTTCCGTCGAAACTTCCCGTCGCGCGGACGGGAAATGGGATGGGATTGGGAATTCGGCGCGCCGCCCAATCTCATCATTTGCTTTTGCTTTGGTTCGCACCCGTGAAAAGCAAAACCTTGTGTTTAGCAAGCGAGCAGCCATCCATATTCCATCATGCGTGCTGCTAATTATGGCAATTCTGGGGTGATTGGGAATAAAACAATCTCTTCCTCTCCGGCATTTTTTTTTTTTGCTTTGCACGATGGAATGAAACGAAATGTCTTCGGAGATTTGGGTTCTCATTTCCTTGTTCAGCTGTGCCGTCGAGTACGTCAATTTCACACCGGTTTCCTCCTCTATCTCACACACTCGTTTCTCCAAAAGTCCAAAGCGCATACAAATACAATATACACGTACGTGAAAAATCTTAGAAGAAAAAACTACTAGTACTAGTAGTGGGCTAGTAAGCGGTAATTGTAGCTTTACAAACACGCTTCCTCTGCTCCCACGTGTATTACCTAATTCTTAGACCCTCGGGCGGCCGGGGTGGGGTGTGAAGATGGCGCAGTCGAAGTGTGCGCTAGGGGAGTCTGCGTGGTCGGGACGCGCACGAGGAGGTGACGTGGTCGGTATACGTGCGAGAGGGAGGCGACAGTGTCGTCTCTCTGTCGCGTGACGGCGTCGTCTCTTCTCTGATGGCGGTGTTCTCTTTCTGTCGGCGTTGTCGTTCCCTCTCTGCCGACTTCGTCGTCCACGCGCTTGTCCCGTACCGCGCCACCATCTCGCGTGGCCCTGTACCGCGCCACCTCCCCTCGCACGTCCAAGTACCGCGCCACCTCTCGCGCGCAGCCCGACCGCGCCATCGTCCTCACGCACACCCACGACCGCGCCACCTCCCCTCGCACGTCCTAGTACCGCGCCACCTCCTCTCGCGCGCTCTCCGGCCGCGGGAGGCGGCCATAAACGGCAATACACACGGGAAGATCAAATACGGCATTTCCGTGCCGCTGGGGCCAAAATGGCCGGAAGTTCGCCGAAGAAAGTTCAACCGGCAGGCCGCTCCGGCGACGTGACGTGCCACCAACAGGCGGGCCCGGCGCGTCAGGCGTAGAGGACCTGCGCGTTGCACGGCGCGAGCCCGGCGAACTCGGCGGGGCCCTTGACCACGTCCCAGTCCACCCTCTCGTGCTCCCCGCCGTGGATGGCGGCCGGGGCGGCTGACACCGTCCCTATGGCGACGTCGAGCCCAGCGCCCGCCACGTATATCCTCCGCCTCCCGCCGCCGACCTCCTCCACCTCGCCGGCGACGACGTGCGGCCGCCTCACCTCCGGCGGCACCCCGCTGCCGGCCACCATCCTCCACTCGTCCCGCAGTTCGTCGTACCGCTTCAGCCTCCACTCGCCGTACTCCGCCACGATGTACACCCGGCCGCCGGCGACAGCGGATGAGCCCGTCCAGCCCTCCCGCATCCCGCGCGCCATCTCCGTCCACGAGTTCGCTGCCGCGTCGTACACCGCGCCCCGCGGAGCGCGCTCGAACGGCCACGCCCACCCCTCCGTCACGTACAGCTTGCCCCCGGCCGCCGCGGCGTCGTACCTCGCCACCGCCGCTCCCTGCCGGGCCGTCGCCGGCGCCCACCTCCCCTCGTCCGGGTCGAATACCTCCGCCTCTCCGTCCTCCCCGGCCACCACCACACGCCCTGCCACCTCCCCGGCCGCCATGTACCCCCTGGCCGTCCCCATGGCCGGCGCCTCCTCCCACCCGTTCCTCGCGGCGCTGTACAGCGCCACGCTCCTCACCGCCTTGTCGCCCCCCTCTTCCACGCCTCCAATCACGTAGATCTCCCCGCGGTGGGGGAGCCCCACCACCGCAAACGACCCGGCCGCCGCGCCGCCAGGGACCGGCGGTAGCAGCAGCCACCTCCGGGAGAAGGGGTCGAGCGCCTGGCACTGGAGACGGCGGGAGGCGGGGTCGAAGGCGAAGGCGAAGAGGAAGGGCAGCGAGAGTGACACCGACGCCGCCGACGGGAGGAGCAGCGGCTTGGCCGGCGTGTCGGAGAGGAAGCGGTTCCAGGTGGAGGAGACGGTGCGGAAGAGGCGGTGGTAGAGGAAGGGCAGGTGGAGGAGGCACTTTTCGGCGACTTCCCCCGGCAAGCCGGGGATGAGCTCCATCACCTCCTCCCCGGCAGCCTCCTCCCCGGCGTCCAGCACCTGCTGATTGCTCATAGACGAGAAGCTCATGGTGGCGGGGCGGAGTCGCACGAGTTCTTCGTCGGATTCGGTGCGATTTGCGGTGGTTTTTCGGGGGAGTTATTTTAGCTTTGTTTGGGGCTGGGGGAAGAGGATTCTGACCTCGAGAAGGAAGTCAAGAGTGTACATTGCTGCGTCTCTGGGTGCTTATAAGCTGTTCGATCTGATCACATGCACAGCACAGGTGCCATAGGAGACTTGAGTGCCGATGCTACAGCGCTAGGAAACAGCGAAATCGCTACGGGCGCGTTTGGTTCGTTGGTGAGTGGAGCCTGGCTCGCATCTGGGAACCAAGTTCTCGTAGGACAGATTGTAGAGATACAAGCTATTGATGTTTGGTTGACTGTACGTATAGAGCCTGGCTGAGAAGAGACAGCGTTTGGTTGCCTGCATGAAGCCGTATCGCATGAAATAAAAATAAAAAAACAAGTGATCTTATAATATTTAACTTGTGTAAGTGCACTCTAATATATTCAATTTTACTTTTAATATCTTGATCTATTTTAAAATACACTAATATCACTTAATACACGTTAATCACATGTTAATAGTATCGTTAACAGAACCCTGTGCTGCACCATGCGAGCCTGGCTCGCCAGAAACGCAAATGAAATCCGTATCTCGAGAGCCAGGCTCTGAGCTGCCTTTTGCATCTGGAGAGTCAGGTTCAGACCTCAATGCGGGCAACCAAACAACTGAAACTTGCATCTGGGGAGCCTGGCTAGGCAAGAACCGGGCAACCAAACGCCCCCTACAGTGATGTATAATGCGCCGCGGCGATTTTGCTCTTTGATATCAGATGATCCGGATCCGGGGCTGGGGAATGAGATGGTGGCGAATTTATAGGGTCGCCCTGGGAGCGGGGAGCGGAGTCGTGTGGCTTTGCCGGCTTTTGCCTCGCATGCGTACTGTGCATGCTCGGCGGTCGGCGCAAAGAAGTGGCCTCGTGTGCGTTCGTATTGTTTTTTTTACCCGTAGAGAGTGATTATTGCATAGGTGACTGAAATTTTTTTATTTTTAGTCATCTAAAATTGTACTTTAAATTATCTAAAGTTACAGGTGATTTTTTTTTGGAGAAGAGCTGCAATTTCAGTTGATTGAGAGAAAGTTACACTCTGAATCGCTTAAAGTTGCAAGTGTTCTTTTTGTGACTATTCCACAATCGCCTGAAATTTTATAATGTTTCAGTCACTTCTCTTTGTCCCTTAGATGCACATCCAACAGCTGGCTGTTGTTTTTTCATGTTGTGTTTCACTGTAACTTCAGGTGATTGTGAGTGCAACTTCAGGTGACAGAAAGATAAAAAAAAATTCAGTCGACTATGCAATAGCAAAACCTTTTTTAGAGGGGTTGTAACTTCAGCTGATTGATAGTGCAATTTCAAATGACTGAAAGATAAAAAAAATTTAGTCACCTGTGTAATAGCAAAACTATTTTTTGTTTTGGTTTATAAATATTAATAATTTATAGAGAGAAATATATTTATATGTGATTTTAATTAATATAAATAAAATTATTATAATATGTATTAAAATCGACTGGTACATCAAGTTTTAATTTCTGTAAGCACGACAAGCACTTCTTGTCCAACGGAGATCTGCTGATCTTCATCCGAGGGATTCTCCACTGCAGTCTGTAGCCTGTCCAAATCTCATCAGCCTAAAACAGAGGTGAAAGCAGTGTCCACTGAAAGTGCGATAGACCCTGTTAGCCGCTGTAAAACTACAAGCAAATAGTAAACAAGTCTCCAGAGATGGGTAACCAGTAAAAGAATGGCTATTCTAGGTCTTTGATTCTTGCTATTCTTGTCGTCGATATTTACGGTAAAATCGTACACTGATGTTAACGATGTTGACTGAACATGTCACGGGAAGGGAGGCTGGTTTTCAGAAACGCCGCCATCAAGCGTGGACCAGGCCCCTTGGATCTTAGCGATCCCAGATTTGTTTGGCTCATACGTTCACAAGTTAAAACTGCAACCCCTCAACTGCTTAAAATTGTCCTCTAAAAAAATTGCTTAAAATTGAGAAACGAACAAAGCTGCTCTACATAATGCTGACTCGGCTCTGACGAGAGATGAACATAGCAGGGAACGTTGCTGTTCTATCCGGGGTGTGGTGGGCCCGGGGTGGTGCATGCAGCCGTAGTAATGCCCAGTGGGCCTGGTGGGCCCCCCGGAGCGTGTTCCCAAAGGGCAAAAAACCTATGGGGTTAAGGCGTGTGCGTGGGCCCGGACCGAAAACATAATTATTTTTTAGGAAATTATAGCACACATACATCGAATCGTATCAGACACTAGCAAGTGTTTCTATGATTCATGGCCTGTGAGAAACCCACGTAGCGGACGTTTAACCATTTTCACTCGTTTCTTCTTCCTCATAGTATCAACGATACCGCTTGAAGCTCTCTCTCCTATTCCCAGTAACCAACAAGAGCAAGCTTTAGCATTGAGTTGAGCATCTCCGCCTCCCATGAGTTTCAACTCTACTCCACTCTCTTCTATCTAGGCATACCAAGCCCTGTCGCTGACGGCCAGTTCAAAGCTGCCCTTGCTCGCACTCTAGGACAACATCTAATGCAACCAAAACAGAGGTCTCCTCTTTCGTAGAGCTGTCGAAGGAGGCGATGTTGCGGACAACAAGTGGAGGACAACTCAGCTACATGTCACCACCTGCGTGCATGCTTCTACAGTGAGGTTGTTGTATGCTTTTCTCAATCATGCTGCAAACTCTTTCTTCATTTCTTGCAGGCTCTATTCTAGTTTTATTGTAGATTTGTTTCTTAGCTGTTGCATTCTTTTGCAATATTTTGACTTCACGTGTGCAACAACTTGCAAAGCAGTTGCAACTCTTAGATTTTTATCCTTGCAAAAATAGTTAGTTTTGTTTCTTGGATGTTGCATTTCTTGCAACATTGATTTCACGTGGGCAACAATAAAAAAAACAGTTGCAACATTGAGATTTTTATCCTACAAACATATGGTTTTGTTTGTTGCAATTGTTAGATGCAATGTGCATTCTCTGATTTATTTTGTTGTACATGTGCCTCTAAATTATTACATCTCTGTTTTTAAAATGTTGCATAGATTATAACATCGCCAAATATTGTTTTTCAAGGGAATCATTGTCAGACGAGTCGATATTTGACACTGAATACGTGCGCCTCTCAACTTTTAACCCCCAATTCGCACGCCTTTGGAAATTTAACCCTGTCACTGCGAATTCTTTTGATTCAAGGGGTTCTCCTCATTTTCTCTCCTTTTATATTTTGACACTTGTCACTGTGAAAATGAAGAGAATCCCTTGAATCAAAAGAATTCGCAATGACAGGGTTAAATTTCCAAAGGCGTGCGAATTGGGGGTTAAAAATTGAGAGGCGCACGTATTCAGTGTCAAATATCGAAATTTCTCTTGTCAGACATACGTACGATAAGACTGTTATACCCATACACTCCACCACTCTATGTGACTCCCTTTTTACTACCTCCAACCAACCCTACCACTTATCTTCTCCATCCACTTTCCTCACCACCGCATCATCTTCTATCTCTATATGCTAGCCACCACCCAAATACCCTCTCTGGAACCAATGAGGAGAGAAGGCGTCATGGATGCAGAAAAGGGATAGAAGAAGAGGAAGTGGCTACGGGGGAAGGAGATGGAGGGAGAGCAAGGGAGCGGATAATGGTTGTTATACATCCGATGGTTTGTTACAAATTGAACAACGAAAGGAGGAGCATACAATTCGAGCGTCCAGATTGGACGTTGAGGCTCTAGTCACTTTCTTATTTGTTTCTCTCTCCGAATCATTTTTGGAAGCTGCTTCATTAGGTGGTCGTACCTACCGTCCACACCGGCTTCCTTTGGGTTTCGACGTCTCGTTTGTGCTCGATATAAGAGATGACGGGCTTGTGTGAGCTTGGAGCGTGTGGACGTGGAGCATGCACGCACCGACTTCTCCCGTACCGATGCGCCGCGATTGACAGGACGTGAGGCACCCATAACGAGCTCGACACGGGCCTAGTTACTCGTGTAATCGTGTCCGTTTGTCGTGCGAATTCTGAAACCCAGATGGCATTTGCGTAAAAAAACTTGCCGACGAAGCGAACCATGCATGTACGTTCTTCTACCAGTGCAAACTACTGTACACTTTTCTTAAGTAGAGCATATGCAAAGTTGCGCAATACTTTACTCAAGAGAATCATTTTTTTTTCTGTAGCGACTCAATATCATTAAAGAATCTGTTAGCTAGCTAGAAACACATGCCATGTGTATGTTGTTTCTGTGACAATGACGACTCTCATTAGGATTGGACGAGTGTATGAACAGACCCGGTTCTTTTTTATTTTCCAGTAGCTTTTAACTTTAAAGAACAATGCTTGGCGATTAGCATTACAATCAACTAGCATAGTGCAACATCACATAATTTCACTTATCTTTCTCCCACTTCTTTCTTTCACCTTCTACTCATCATCGGATGATCCCCAATGATACGATCTACCGCATCAAGCAAATCATGAGACCACAAGGCTCATATGACCGAATCAGCCCCTATTTAGCCTCTAAAATCCCCAACTATCCTCAAAGTTTAAGAGTTGATGTAGCAATTTTAATTCTAAACTAGCTGCAATCAAATATTGCAACATGCCAAATTTTGTCCAAAAGAGAATAGAATAGAACAAAGGAAACACTCTAAATCAAGAGCAAGCAAGACTCACTTGACCTGGTCGAATTTTAGCCCCATCCTCTTGCCACCATCCTTCCCTGCAAATAGCAACAGAAGACACATATTTCTTCATTGGCTATTGAGTCATTACTAATCTCCTGTGCACTCACAAAATTGCATTACAAATCCTTCGCACATCTGATCAAAGCAGTAGGTACTAAATGGAACTGATCCATCTTGCCTCCCTACTTTCAACGTCTTTCTCCGTACTAACCGCGCGCCACGATCCTCTCGTGAAAGCGCGGCGGCGCGCGGCGTGGGGGTTAGCTAGCACAGCTAGCTCTCGCGGCCGTCGGCGCGCGCGGTGGTCCGCCGTTGGTAGGGCAGAACCCACACAGCCTTACGATCGATCGCGACTTGTATCGTACGTACGCACCCGCCTTTTCTACGGCGTTGGTGCAAGATTTTCTCCTCTTTTCTCTGCATGTTTTTTTTTGGTACACGGGGCGTGATGACTCATGTGCCGCCGCGCGTACGTGCCGGGCAAACCTGGCGGACACTTGTGAGTGCAGGCAGATCACGCACGTATGGCCCACTTGCATCAGCTTTGTCCTTGCCGAGGAAGGAGGTGGCGCGGTGCGGTGCCCTACTACGGGTGCGGCTCAGGTGCTGGCGGTACAATACTTAGCGCGTGTGGGGTGCTCTCAGCACTCGCCATATGTCCCACAAGGCCCAAAAAAATTCCGAAAAATTCAAAAAAATACTTACAAAATTTAAAAATTTGTAAAAAAGTACTTCAATCGTCACCTCAATAGAACCGATCGTCTGTAGCGAACCCAACGGCCCGGACATCTTTCTAGCCATTGTTCGTATTAATTTTTAAAAGTTGCTTTTAATAATTAATATTTTTTTACAGTATAGTGTCTTTTTAAAATATGATCTATTAGTTAATTATAGTGTATATTATAGTAACATTATTTATATAGATCAAAATTGAACGTAAATGTCTTTTCTTATAAACTATTGTAAACAGACAAGTCACGTTTGCGACCAAAGGAGCATCGGTCTAGGCTAGCTAGTCCTAGGCACGGCGCTGCTTTGCGTAAGGTCTCGCTTCTGCACTCATGCTGCCAAGCAGGCAGAAACTGAGGAAAGGAAAGGTTCCCCTTTCAAATCAAATCTATCAAGCATGCATACTGCCGTTATTTTACTCTACGCTGGTCAATTTCCTACGCTTTTGCGTGTTTCACAAGAATTTTAAAGTAACTTTGAACGCAAGAATTTTAAAGTAACTTCACAAGAAACCGTTCAACTTCCGCATGAATCTAGAAAAATTCCTGTGTTCCAAAAAAAAACTCAAAAGCTAGCTACTTTGAACGAGAACTAAAAAACATAGTATACCATTCGGTTTGTTTTGGTGTCTCTTGTAGCTAGCACTGGAAGAATTACCAAGGGCTTTAATCATAGCGACGTCCCCGTCCTGTGTCCAATCGGAGCAACTTTGTTAGTGCATTAGGATTCAGCAGCAACTTTAGTTATCAGAAATTGCAACTCGTTTGACAGGACCGGACCGGGGGATCGACAGGACTGATAATCTGATCCTGATGTGGAATAAAGCTGGCCTTGCTTCGTCGATGACGCGGACTCGGAATCGCATTTTTCGCCACAAGCAAAACTTTTTTTGATTCCTCCTGAGCCCTCGCCCATTTTCCTCCATTCCATGGTGCAGAGTCGCTCGCTGAACGAGTCCGCCGCAAGCTACCTCATGATGCAAAAGGCATCCCCGATCACTGGGTAATTTTGAAATTTTAGTTTTTGCGTGGAATTTTGTCCTGTCAAAGAAAAAATTGCAAGTGTTGTAGGAGTGATCTAGCTCCATACGATTGGACCTTACAACAAACCAATAGTATAAGAAAATATATCAATGTACCCCTATCTTTTGTAATTATTAAGAGATAAAATAGGGATTTCCTATCCTACCCTATTCATATACACACACCTCCAACGGAAGGGCGAGAGGTCCAGAGCCACTCATTTCTACGAGCCTTATCTCTCTTTGTCGATCATCTCTAGCTCTCAATCCATATTTCCCATAGGAGAAACGGGTACTCTGTACCTATTGTTGTACCCATACAACAACAGTAACCATGATTTTTCAACAACGAAGAGATCATGATTACATATTACGACAAAAAAAGATTGTACTAAATTGTTGCAAATAGTGACTGATGAACAACCCTTTTGACGCCTTGCTCACTTTGGTTTGAGCTTCTGGCTTCTGATTTATTTTGCACTATTCATAAATTTCATTTTTTTCTGAACTTTTTGCTTTGAGCTTTTTTGCCGGTTCTTTTTTCTCGCATTCGTTTGCGTTGTTCGTGATGGGCTAACATACTTTTCTATTTTTAATTTTTTTTTAAATTTAATTTCGTCAAATAAGTCACCTTCAGCTACAATGCAATTTCAATCATAAACCACTATTTTTTAGCCCAACCGAACGGAGCCTGAATCCCGCATCGTGCGCGAGATCAGCATGTCAAAATTTTCTTCCTGGCACATATTAGCGCTCCTTTCTGTAATACAATATAACGGTTAACAATTGATTGAGAAATAACAAAAATCAAATCTTATGTCTGTACATGAACAACAATAAGGGAGAAAGGAAAGAGAATTTGGGAATTCTGTCCGCTTGTACTTGTGCCTGTCACTGTACTCCCCGGAGATAGGCAGACGATGAAGCAAAGGATGCTTGGTGGTGGGGGAAAATTGATCGACGAAATCACCAAGACAGACAAGACGTGAGTAGACACAGTCGGTCAAGGTACTGAGAGATCCTTATGTTAGAATGATCTCAGGGCTTTGGCCCAACGGCCAAAGCCCATCCCTTGACCGCGCCCTGATCGGGGGCGCCCAGCCCGTTTGGCTGGTGGGCCCCTGTCGCCAGCGCCATAAATACAGAGGTGGGGGCCGGGCGGCACGCATCACGAGGTTGACCGCGCCGCCGTCACCCCACCGACAAACCCTAAGACCCGATCTAAGAGGGGGCGCTCCAGCGACGGGAAGACCCTCCGCCATCTGCCGCCAAGGAGATCCTCGCCGTCACCGGACCTACGCCGTCGTCGCCGGTCTCCTCTTCACCGACGAACAGCGATGGCCGCTGCTGCTTCCTCTACATCCGAAGGTCGGTAACCCCAACTCTCTCCCTCTCGGTAGATCATCAAGAACCCTAGAGAAAAGAAGCACTCCACAAGATCTACCCTAGGAGATCCTAGATCTAGAGATTAACAATGGTATCAGAGCCACTAGCGTTTAGATCTAGACGGAGGAAAAAGAAAAGAGAGACCCCCCCAAACCCTAGAAAAGAACAGAGACGGGATCGGGTCAAACCCTAACCCTAGATCTGAAAAGAGTCTTACCTGGCGTGGTCGCCGGGTCGCCGTCGTCGTCGTCGTCGTTGGCGTGCGGGAGATCGGCCGAGCCTCGGGCTCGCCGGCGCTCCACGTACGGGCCATCGCCGACGCGCGCTTGAACGGGCGCCGACACGGAGCCGCTCGACGGCGGCGCGCTCCCTCTCAGGGGAGCGCGCACGCCGGCGAGAGGGCCCGCGGCGGCGCCGTCTTCTCCTTCCCCGGCGGCGTGGACGTCGCCATCGCCGCCGCCGCCGCTTCGCTCGCTCGGTCGGGTGCGGACGGAGAGACAGAGGGGAGAGGAGGAATGAATCTAGGGTTTTCGGGGGCGTCCGCCGCGCGTGGTTTTGATCGGGCGAGAACGCCGCGCAGCCGTCGGATGCGATCGGACGGCTGACCGCGCGCGGGCTGGCTTTCGGCCCAGGCGGGCGAGAGAATTCGCGGCCCAGGCCCAGGTTGCGCGCGAGAGCGCTCGGCCGCCAAGAACGAGAGCCGTCGGATTCGCATCCGACGGCTGATGGATCGCGCGGAGGCGCCAAAGGGCGAGGCTGCGTGGGTTTGCAGCCGTTGGATGCGCATCCAACGGCTGAGACCGGGGCGCGGGGGCCGCGAGCGCGAGGCGCGCGCTGGGCGGGCCGCCGCGTGCGTGAGGCCGCGGGCGCGAGCGCGCGTGAGGCGCGCGAGAGAGGCCGCCGAGGCCGCGGGCGGGCAGGCCGAGCGGGCCGCCGAGGCCGCGTGCGGGCAGGCCGCCGTGGGCCGCGGTTGCGCAGGCCGGGCCAAATGGCCGGTTTGAACAGTAAATCCCGATTTTTGATGTTTATTGTTTTTCAGAAGCTTTTTTTGATGATTTTCAATGAAATTTGAACCAATTTCTCTGTAATTTTTGCACCAACGTGTTAAATTTTCAGAGATTAAAAGAGTATAGTTATGATGCTTCTGAATATTGAATTTTTTACAGTTTCCGCTGCAAAAGTTAATGCAAATTGTTTTTCATTATTAAATTCGAACCAACGGGAGAATTTAATTTTGGAAAAATAGATAAAAATTCCCAGAGATTTATGATACTGTTATTTTCTGACCAACGTTGTTAATATCAGTATTATAAATTTTAATGTTGTTTTCATGCATTATTTCTATTTCTGCCCAACGGTGATGTAGATTTAATGTATGATAGAATTGTTTTTTAAATTGTATGTCGTATTTTCGACCAACGTTGGAAATAAGACATATAATTTTGATGTTACGTTCTCACTGTATTTGAAATATTTTTTCAGGAGGATACAACTTAATGAGTTGTATTAGAGAAATCCCCACTCTCAAAGGTGATAATTATGGAGAGTGGAAGAAAAAGTTAGATTTAGCTTTTATCTTGGCTGAGGTGGACTGGGTCCTCACTACAGCACGTCCCACTGAGCCTTTGGCTCCAGTGAGGGAACAGAATGAGGATGACACTGCATGGCAGAAAAGACAGAGGGATCATGCTCCCTTACAGATGTCTTATGACCTTGATCATAAGAAATGGACCACAGCCAACAAGAAATGTATGGCTGTGATAAAGAACACAATTGAGCCTGCTATTTTGGGCTCAATTGCAGAGTGTGACACTGTCACTGAATATCTCGATAAAATAAAGAGTCAGTTCACTGGCTCTTCAAAGACTTATGCTACACAGCTGATTAAGCAGCTGGTAACAGAGAGGTATTCTGGCGGTGGCAATGGCATAAGAGAGCACATTCTTAGAATGAGCAACTTGGCATCTAAACTGAAACCGATGGATTTGGGTCTCAAGGATGAGTTCCTTATTCATTTGGTTTTTGCTTCTTTGCCAAAAGAGTTTGACACTTTTGTTGTCAACTATAATATGCAGCCCGAAAAATGGGACATGGAAAAGTGCATAGCCATGTGCGTGCAAGAGGAGGAAAGAATCAAATCCTCACATGGTGGTGCTATCAACTTTGTGAGGGAAAACAAGAAAAAGAATTACAACAGTAACCCCTTCTCAAAGAACAAGGGTAAAACCTCTGTACATCAACCTCAACAGAATAAATTTGCTGTAGACAAAGACCAGTGCCTTCACTGCAAGAAGACGGGACACTACAAGAAAGATTGTCCTGACTACTTAAAGATGATAATGGCTAAGAAAGGTGAGAACATTATTACCTTTATAAATGAATGCCTGTATGTACAATATTCGAAATCCACTTGGTGGATTGACTCAGGAGCAACTGTTCATGTTGCTAATTCTTTACAGGGATTCCGTTCGACGAGGACTACGCAAAGAAAAGAAAGATGCGTTAAAGTCGCAAATGGAGTCGAAGCTGAAGTTGAAGCCGTTGGCGATCTTTCATTAGAATTAGCTAATGGCTCCACTCTTCTACTTAGAGATGTCCTTTTTGTACCATCTTTACAGAGGAATTTGATTAGTGTGTCAAATTTGGACAAAGATGGTTATGATTGCAATTTTGGAAATGGCAAGTGCGAAATAATGTTTAATAAAGAATGTGTTGGTATTGCCATATTACAGAATGAGCTTTATTTGTTATCATTATGTGATGATGTGAATGTCGTATGCGATAATGAGAACGTTGCGTGCGAGAAAGAGATTGAATCCTCGTCTACGAATGTAAACAGAAAACGAAAGAGAACTCTAGATGAGTCGTCGAAATTATGGCACTGTCGTTTAGGCCATATTTCGAGGGGGAGAATAGAAAGACTAGTAAAGAATGATATTCTTCCTCCATTAGAGTTCTCGGACTTAGAACAATGCAGAGAATGCATTAAAGGAAAATATGTAAAGAAAATTAAAAAGGACGCTAAAAGAAGCACAGGAGTTCTACAAATTATTCACACAGATATTTGTGGTCCTTTTCCTGTGAAAAGTGTGGATGGATATGACTCGTTCATAACATTCACAGATGATTACTCCCGTTATGGATATATTTATCCAATCAAAGAAAGAAATGAAGCCTTGGATAAATTCAAGATATTTAAGGCTGAAATTGAAAACCAACACGATTTAAAGATTAAGATAGTCCGATCTGATCGTGGGGGGGAGTACTACGGTCGACATACCCCTTATGGACAAGTTCCTGGACCTTTTGCGAGGTTTTTACAGGAAAATGGAATAGTAGCCCAGTATTCTATGCCGGGCGAACCTCAGCAAAATGGAGTAGCTGAAAGACGCAACCGTACCCTGATGGATATGGTGCGAAGTATGATGAGCTACTCCACACTCCCATTGAGTTTATGGATGGAGGCGTTGAAAACCGCCATTCATATTCTCAACAGAGTGCCTAGTAAGTCGGTGCCCAAAACACCGTACGAGTTGTGGACAGGAAGAGTTCCCTCACTAAACCACTTACGTGTGTGGGGGAGTCCTGCTGAGGCTAAAGTATTTAACCCAAATCTTGGGAAACTTGATCCCAAAACAGTAAGTTGCCATTTCATTGGCTACCCTGAAAAGTCAAAAGGTTATCGTTTCTACTGTCCAGACAGATATACAAAGTTTGTAGAAACGAGACATGCTGTCTTCTTAGAAGATGAAATGATGAGGGGGAGCATGGTAGCTCGAGAGATTGACCTTGAAGAGAAGCGGGTGTATGCGCCCACTCCGATGATTCAAGAGCCATTCTTCACTCTACCTGCTGTCGCTGCACCGACGTTACAAGACACTGTGGTGCCAGCACCTGTTATTGTTCCTTCCGTGGCAACAATGAATGAGAATGAAGAACCTGTTCTTCAGGATCATATAGAACCTATTGCCACAGATGAGGGGGAGCAACAGCAGCCTCAAACAGTAGATGTACCAAATGAGGAGGCCCCGAGGAGGTCTCAAAGAGTAAGAAGATCAGCTATTTCTGATGATTATCAGATTTATCATACAGAGGAATTTCAAATGGAGGATGATCCCACCTCATTTGAAGAAGCCATGAGAAGCAAAAATTCCTCAAAATGGCTTGATGCCATGGAAGAGGAAATGAGGTCCATGAAGACTAATAAAGTCTGGGACTTGGAAATTATTCCTAAAGGAGCCAAAACAGTAGGCTGTAAATGGGTCTACAAGACAAAGCTTGACTCCCAAGGGAATATAGAAAGATACAAAGCGCGACTTGTGGCAAAAGGATTTACGCAAAGAGAAGGGATTGATTACAATGAGACATTTTCTCCAGTCTCATGTAAAGATTCCTTCAGAATCATAATGGCATTAGTAGCACATTATGATTTAGAGTTACATCAGATGGATGTAAAGACGGCATTTCTTAATGGGGATTTGGAGGAAAATGTTTACATGGCACAACCGAAAGGTTTTGTCGTGGAAGGAAATGAAAGAATGGGATGCCGCCTAAAGAAATCAATTTATGGGTTAAAGCAAGCTTCAAGACAATGGTACTTGAAGTTTGACAGTACAATAAGAAAATTTGGGTTTAAAGAGAATGTAGAGGACAACTGTATTTATGCAAAGTTTAAAGATGGGAAGTTTATCTTCCTAATCCTGTATGTGGATGATATCCTACTAGCTAGTAGTGATGTTAATCTGCTACTGGAAACAAAGAAGTTTTTGTCCTCAAACTTTGATATGAAAGATCTTGGTGAAGCCTCGTTCGTTCTAGGGATCGAAATTCACCGAGATAGAAACAAAGGGGTATTGGGACTGTCACAAAAGGCATACATAGAGAAAGTCTTAAAGAAATTTGGTATGCATAAATGTAGTCCATCACCTGCACCTATAGTCAAGGGCGACAGATATGGGGATTTTCAATGCCCCAGGAACCAGTATGAGATCGATCAAATGAAAGCGGTTCCATATGCTTCAGCTGTCGGAAGCTTACAGTATGCTCAAGTGTGCACACGCCCTGACTTAGCATTTGTTACCGGGTTACTTGGCAGATTCCAGAGCAATCCTGGAATAGAACATTGAAAATTGATAAAGAAAGTCTTGCGTTATTTGCAAGGAACAAAAGGCCTCATGATGACATACAGAAGATCAGATTCACTCCATATAGTGGGGTATACAGATTCTGATTTTGCGGGAGATGATAGAAAGTCTACATCCGGATATGTGTTCACTCTCGCTAAAGGAGCTATATCGTGGAAAAGCTCAAAACAAACCGTCACTACATCGTCCACAATGTATGCCGAGTTTGTAGCATGTTATGAGGCTACGGGGCAGGTGAACTGGCTAAAGAAGTTCATACCCGGTTTAAAAGTGGTTGACGACATCAATAGACCACTTAAGTTGTACTGCGATAATGAACCCGCAGTAACGTATGCCCACAACAATAAGTCAAGTGGTGCTGCCAAACACATTGACATAAAGTACTATGTTGTGAAAGATAAAGTTCGGGATCAAATTATAAGTCTTGAGCACATAAGTACCGCAAAGATGCTAGCGGATCCGCTTACCAAAGGCTTACCACCCAACGTGTTCAGAGAACATGTAGCCGGCATGGGTTTAAGGGAAAGCCTATGATTCCTGGACTAAAAGATGGCCCAAAGATTAAAGTAACTGTTTCAGAACAGGGAGGTGTATTGTAACTGTTGAATCTATCGGCGATTGACCGTGACGATGAGACATGTTCTATGCACTAATCTGTGATGGAATGTGTAAAGTCAAAAGTAATTAAAGATTAAGTATAGATTGAGATCAAGGGGGAGAATGTTAGAATGATCTCAGGGCTTTGGCCCAACGGCCAAAGCCCATCCCTTGACCGCGCCCTGATCGGGGGCGCCCAGCCCGTTTGGCTGGTGGGCCCCTGTCGCCAGCGCCATAAATACAGAGGTGGGGGCCGGGCGGCACGCATCACGAGGTTGACCGCGCCGCCGTCACCCCACCGACAAACCCTAAGACCCGATCTAAGAGGGGGCGCTCCAGCGACGGGAAGACCCTCCGCCATCTGCCGCCAAGGAGATCCTCGCCGTCACCGGACCTACGCCGTCGTCGCCGGTCTCCTCTTCACCGACGAACAGCGATGGCCGCTGCTGCTTCCTCTACATCCGAAGGTCGGTAACCCCAACTCTCTCCCTCTCGGTAGATCATCAAGAACCCTAGAGAAAAGAAGCACTCCACAAGATCTACCCTAGGAGATCCTAGATCTAGAGATTAACACCTTACACCAACGCCATTCACCTCTGAATTCTTTGTCTGATAGTAGCAGCAGTTGGCATCTCCACTCTCGAATTGGACAATTCACACCGGATATTGGATCTTGCATGCCGCAAATCCGAGGTCGTGGGGAACAAGGAATGGTACATCCCATTGTATGAGTTGACGGATTGCGTCTTTGCTACTGCAGAAGTCTTTTCCTATCTCCAGTCCAGAAGGTGAATTTCGTGCCATCCTAGGACTTGTTCAGAAGGTCCAGGAACATTTGTCCTCCAGGACGTGAAGTTCGGCAACCAGTTACTGGAGAAAAAAGAGACCGTCCTACCTTCCTACTGGGAATTAGGTCATGTTTAGGGCATATTCTTTTTGACTGCGAATTATGACATATAGCTGAAAATTTTGAATTTTGACTGTTTGTGACAGAGATTACGGAGAGAGAAATATTCGCTTACGATTTTGGTTGATACAGATGTTAAGCTTTTAACGTGTACTACAATTAACTTGTAGATATCGTCATGAGAAAATACTCAATTTGAAAGTTAGGTACTGTAGCAAAAGCCAAAAGCCGCTTTTAGAAGCCGAAAAGAACCGTCCCTAAGTCGAACAAAGTGATCTCAAGCAGCTCGAATCTTAGCGAAAATCTAGTGGACATGATGTATGCATGGTGAGCTTCTTTCGATGAGGAGCCTGATTAGATGATCCTGCTGGCCTGTTCTGCACTAAGTAACAATCACAGCTCGCCACTTTGTCTGAAGAAAATCATCGATGTGCACGTTGTACAGGCCCTTATGTTTGCAACACTGATTGACCATGCGGAAGGTCTACTGTATGTTTGTGATGAACAGTTGATATTTTAGTGGAGTTGAATTTAAATTTTTACAAAAGTTTTAGCAAATTCAAATTTTAGTTTGTGCTGCTTGAAATAGCAGATGACCGGCGGTTTGACCGTTATCGAGCGAGCGGTCTGACCGACCATAGACTTTTGAAAAATTGAGCATGAAACACTTGTATAGCCTTGTGTTAGGGTTGAATTTGCATTTGGTGCCACTGGAATTGGAAACTGGAGCTGAAACTTTATAGAATATAATAGAAATTACATATATGGTGTTTTCGGATGTTGTTAAGTGGTCAACCGGCTAGTGGTCGGCGGTCTAACTGGCATGGGAAGTGTAGTTTGAAACTAAAATGATCAGTGTAATGATTATACGATTCTATCAATTCTTATCACATCGTGTTTGTTGGTTCACAAGGGCCTTCTCATCCCTCCAAAAAGCGAGAGACTCATCTACTTTTAAGTTAGGTCTCTTGTGTTTGACACGACCAATGTGGAACTAATTCGACCAATCTTTTCTTGCACACATTTGTGTCCCTCAACTATTCACCGCCTCTTTCACTGTACACCGACAGTCTTCACTGTTTATTAGACATTTACACATTAGTGTCTATTACATAAGAGACATTAAAACCGTCTGATACCATTTGTTGTATCGCAATAGCCTTCTCTTCTAAAAAGCGTAATTATCAAACCGAAGATAGGCTAGCTTACACACGTGGATCTCTCCTCAAAACGAGCAAAAGAAATGGACTTGTTGAGATCTCGGTAGGTGCATATGCCTTCCGAGAACATTCGTTGGCAATGATCGATGCGCGCGACGTGTAGATATATAGTTCATTTGCATCGATCGCTTGATTCGCTCAACGACAGCAGAATTTTGTGGAGATCGCGTCCTCCGGACACCTCCGATCTCGACGCGATTATTTTTACCGCCAAGCTGATCAAACGAACGGAGCAACGTCATCGGCGTCTGATCGATGGACCCGAAATCTCCTCGAAGTAAACGATGATTGAGGGCCTAGCTGCTGCTGGATTCTTCAGAGAGACAACACCACGATTCTACGAGAAAAGAAAGCAAAAAGAATACCATCCATAGTTTACACACAAACATGGAGTACGTATATATATCAGCCTCCCAACGGATACTGCATTATACTGTCAGCACGAACATGGCAGTGTCGGTGTGAAAGGCCAAGCGAGAGGGACAAGAGCATCCACGAACAGTGCAGCATGCACAAAAGAAGCTGCAACGCACGCATGCGCGCATGTGCTCCGAGGAATTCTTGCTCCGAATCGGGCTCGCAGGACCGACGAGGATAAGTTTTCCTTTTGGGCGGGGAGGGGGCGCGCGCGACGCGGCATGCGTCGTGTGGTGGGGGGAGATGGTGGAGCTGCGTGGTCGGTGGAATGGGATGGGCGGGCGCGCGTGTTTCGTCTTTTAGGGACACTGCGATCTGGGCTGCCGCGCAGCCACTCGAGTTGGTGCCGCGCGGGGGAGGCAGCCAACGGCGTCGTGCGCGCGGGCCGGAGCCAGGCGCGCGAACAGAGGGTTGAAAGGGGGAGTGGCTGGCTGTTTCCTGCCTGGTTGGTGAGGGGATGTGGGGGTGGATGGAAGCCGGGTCATGGAATTGTACATGCTATGCCGGCCGACCTTCTCCGTGGCTATGGTTCTGCCTCGGGGAGAGCTGCTATTGTTGAATAGTTGTGGCTTTGAGACAAAAACAGGGCGAACAGAGGGCTGAAAGGGAAATGCCAGTCAGTGAGGAGAAGAGGGGCTCCGTGGGGGTTGAATCCGTGTCCTGGAGTTGTAAATGATGGCCGAGTTCTTTTCAACTTATAGTTTATAATTTCTCTCAAATAAATAAATAGAACAGCTTCTTTATCACTGTTTCGAGACGACTTAATGAGACAGTCTTTTTAAACGATTTATCGACATTCAGTTTATTCATACAAGCACTCATGCTAGGACCAAAAAATATAGGCCACAGTCGAAAAAGAACCCATGATGTTCTTCGTGGGATTGGGGGAAATGGTGTTTGGGTGGTTATGATTTTGTCTTGCGGAGGGTTGCTATTGTTGAATTTAGAGAACTGTTGCAGGTTCATAAAAGAAGATAATATAATAAGTGCTTGGATGATTTTTATTGATTTTTTAAGTAGAAAAAAAGATAGTTCCATTGTGCATCTAGCTGAAGTGTAAGGCAAATGGAAAGGAAGGGGAAGTAGCAAAGGCTAGACGGCCCACCGACCAAAACGCAGTACGCCTGGCTAACCATTTGTTTGCTGGGCCGAGATCTCCAATCTCTATGAGGTCCAACTGCCGAATTGCAAAACAACAAACAACATGGGCAAAGCTTATATGGGCCCCGGTATCTGCACTTGGGCCGTACCTCGATCCAAGTTCTGGAATCCAACCATCCGAGGCCGAATCACTCCTCTCGAACTCTTTAACAGCCGAACAAATTGATAAGCGGGACAACTCGTAACCCGTAGCCACCTTCTACTTCATTCCTTCCCCTACTTCCCGACTGCAGTTTCCCTCCACTCCCCAACGGCATAACCCACTTCGTCTCAAGGTCATCAGGTCATGCTACCTCGTAGGAATATTTTTGTCTGATAGAATCGAATAGTAGAATTATGGTACTATTAAATTTTTAAAAATATATATTTTATATAAAAATTAATTAAATTTCTAAATGTGTAAGTATATAGTAAATTTTTAATTTTAATTTTGTAATTTGAATACATTTATTCTTGTTATATTGAATTAACGTTGATTTTTGAAACTTACTTAATTAATTTTAATAAATTAATAATCTAAAAATATAATCTGTTAAAGATAATACTTTGTTTTACCTTAGAACAACATGTAAACAACAAAACAAAGAAAAATTAAACTAATATAACTTAAACTAGCAATAAATAATATCAAATTTTATATGCTAATATAGTTTGTTATTAGGATCACTATCCCACTATGATCCTATTATGATTCTACTCGATTATAACGATTCTATAAATAAGATTACGATCTCACTGTGCGATACTACCTAATATATATATATATATATATATATATATATATATATATATATATATATATATATATATATATATATATATATATATATATATATATATATATATATATATATATATATATATATATATATTACAACCTGTATCATCTACTTTTGATAAAACCCAAATCAAAACTCACCTCTTCTCAGCTCCTCTCACCAAAACCACGGTGGGACCTAGCGTTTAGGGGGCCTAGGTGGCTGAATTAAAAATGAAAATAGCAGGCTAAAGATAAGCTATCATATATAAAATTGAGGATAGCATGTCGTCATATATACAATGTTGTCTAATTAACAATACTATGCTTGTTTTACTAACTAATTTATGCAATCCTATTCCAATCTACAGTTGTGTATATGAGAGAACATATGCCAAAGGTTTATGCATCATGTATGCAATCAGATGAATGATTAACAGTCCAGATCACCTCACCCAGCCCATATAAAAACCACAGCCCACTCTAACCCTAACTCATCCGGTCATCCCTCACTCCCAGCCGCCGCCGCCACCGTCCCTTCACTCCCCACTTCCCACGCTCGGCAGCCCTACATCCTACGCTCGGCTCCTCGGCCATCGGCCACCGGTCCCTCCCCTCCCCTGTCAGTCTCCTCGGCATCCTCGGCTTCTCTCCACTCACCCGCCAGCCTGCTCGGGATCTTGCCTCCACCACCGCCGGCTGAAGAGAGGGAGATGGGGATGGAGTAGATTGGCAAAGGGGAGGGTAGGCGGAGGGGAGAACACACATGTACTGTGTTGCGGTGACCAAATCCGGCGAGGTGGAGGGTGAATGGTGGCATTGATGACTCGACGGCGTGTGGGAACTTCTGGAGGCGGAGGCAGCGCGAGGACGCGAGGTAAATGTTTGCCCCCCTTTATCTCGCCGCTTTCACCTGCCTAGATCTCCTTAGCGTCCGCCTAGCCACTGCATCGCCGCCTTTGACGCCTACATGGCCACAGCGCCGAGCCCGCCTCCTCCGCCGCCCTAGACCACCTTCTTCCCGCCTTTGATCGCCTAGCCGACCAGCCACCCAGTAACCCGCTGAGGGACTAAGGCACGACGGCCGGCGGCCGCCCACCGCCTACGCACCACCTCGGCAGGTGCCTAAGCTGATTTCTAGAGCACTGATGAAACTGCATGACACAATTTTGATATGAACTAAGAACAATCTCTCTTAAATAAATTCTTGCCTTGCTAGCAACATCCTCTAGGTCTTGTCCAAGTTGTTTTAGTGCTTCTGCGTATTGACTAGTTAGCTCTAGGTTGCCAATAGCATTTGTGAGAGCTCTTCCCTACATCATACAAAAATAACCAAATAACATCACATGCAGCTACTCAGCTTGTGAGACCTATAAACACTCCATGGACAGGTAATAAGCTTGCTTTACATTCATTCTATTGTAATAGTCATATGTTGCATTTCAATTCATTATCGGAGCATCAAGAACACTTTTAGCAGTTGCATGGTAACCCTTTATGGGTGAAAAGTTCTCTGGGGAGAACAAGGGTGTAAACTAAGGATACAAATCTCAGAACCAGGAGAAAACTCGCCCCGTGGCCGGTAACAGTAACCGGCTAAAAAACCGATCAAACTTCAAAAATCAAAATTGAATTTTTGGCTGTTTTGAAATCGGTATCCGAAAAAAAAAACCGTCCGGTAAATGTTCGCATACAGGATTTGCTGAGAATGCTGTTTTTTAGAACCTATCTAGGATTGACATATGCATTCCATGCAAATAGTTGGTGTTTATTTCCGATCTTGTTTACAAGGTAGATGTCATATTTTTGTGCTAGGAAGGTGTAAACTGAAAAGAAACACATTAAGTAGAGTAGGAGTAGCACAATGACTTTGAAAGGCACGTGCAACTGTCACTACAAGCTAAAACTTTGTATATGTTGATTGCTGTTCACTCCACATTTATTAATTTTTTTCCAGGGACAGGAGGCTTATTTTGGTGGAATGTACTGGGTTAGCTCCTTCCCATGTTAGCTACTATCCTAATTCTCCTGAATCAATGGACTTTCATGTACCAGCACATAAATTTTAGTTCTAGACTGTTAGCATGAGTGAGTGAACTCTGCCCTTTTGTTGCATTTGTCCAGCCACGCGCCGTGGAAAGTCTCCAGGACCGTCTTCTCCAGCAGCACCAAGCCCGGTTACGCCCAGGTGGGGAGGTTATACTTTCCGCAGGTTCCCTAGGGAGTCCACAGTTGCTGCTTCTCAGTGGCATTGGCCCTGCTAGTGATCTTACCTCCCTAGGCATCCCTGTTTCTGCTGATGTCCCTGATGTCGGCAAGCATATGTTTGACAACCCTCGTAACGGCATCTCCATCATCCCATCAGTCCCTATTGATCACTCCCTTATCCAGGTAGTTGACATCCCTTCTGCTAATGGAGCTGCCTCCCACCTTGAGTCTGCATCATCCATTGTCCCCCTTGCTCCCATGCTGCGCCCTGCTGGTCCTTTTATTAGCTCGTCTTCACCACTCTATGTTACTGTGGCAACTATTATGGAAAAGGTTCCTGGTCCATTATCTGAGGGTTCACTCTGGCTTTCGTCCCCCGATCCCTTGGAGAGCCCCGCTGCGCGCTTCAACTACTTCAGCCGTCCTGAGGACTTGGCACGATGTGTCATGGGTGTGGGCCGTGTGGCAGAACTGCTTGAGAGCAGGACAATGGACATATTTCGTTCAGCAGTGGGATCATTGAGCCAAGGTAGGAGATGGCCTGTTAGGAGGGACTTCAGGATTGTTGGGGCAACACTGCCAGTTGACTGGAATACAATGACACAGCTGTGGGAGATTTCTGCCAGCAGACTCTGGCAACATTATGGCATTATCATGGAGGGTGTGTAGCTGGAAGTGTGGTTGACAGGGATTTCCGCGTGACTGGTGTGCACGCGCTTCGTGTGGTGCATGGATCAACATTCAGTGAGACACCTGGGACAAATCCTCAAGCCACAGTCATGATGATTGGCAGGTATGAACTGGAATAGTTCTTCTACATATCATTTTAGCAAAAAGAAAAACCTTGTCTTTATGGTTCAATCTAGATCTTTTTTTAACAATGTTATAGTAATTGGCACGATTACCTTGCTTATTGACATCTAACAGGTATGTGGGGCAGAAGTTGATCGACGAGCGGCACAGCAGAAGGCAAGTGAAAAGATCATCAGAACCCTCTTCTAATGCTTGAGAAATTGATCTGACAGCAAGTTTCAATACCATTGTTTGAAGTGCACCATATATCTCCTCTGGCGCATAACTACTGTTACTTTTTGCTAACGATATATGACCTATAGACTAGAGTAATAGCATCGAGAATGATGTTTTTGTTCTGTGTGCGTGTATAGTGATAGTAAGAGGGAAGCAGGACTTGCTTAGATATTACATTTTTGCGTAGTGAGTAGTATGACGACTAGTATCTGCAGGGCAGGTGCCTTATAGTTATGCCTATATGTTCTGATGTGTACCTAATTAGCTATGTCTCTACTTGTGAAGGCTAGCCGTTATGTGCTTCATGGTGATTGGTGAGTATTCATAGGGATACAACGAACGTTGAAAGTCTATTGCCAATGGACATTATTTTGTTATACGAATATAGTGTTTTTTTTCTTGAATAGCTAATTCAGACCCTTTGAGATGGAGAAGGATGAGATAGAGAAGGATCAAACATGTTTTGATTCGTTTTTCTTTTTGTTTTTTTTGGATCTGAGACTCCGTGCCTATTCTTTTGAGCTATGATTTATGGTTTTTTTGCTGTTTATAAGAAAGAGTACAGAGAGAGATCCGTGTGCGATTTTGATCAATATAAATGAAGTCGCTACAGTGTATACTATAATCGACTTATAGGTTCCGTATTAAAAAAGTACTCCGTTTAAAAGCTAATTACTATATAAAAGTGGCTTTTAGAGGTCGAAAAGAAGAGGGACTCTATTACCGAGGATGTAAATATCCCTTGTAGCTGCGTCAGTTCAACATCTTTGCTGAGAGTTGCTTTTCTCTGGTGTTTGGCCTTCCATATCATATAGTATTTAGGCATATTTGTATTGACTTTTATTAATAGCTTTTTGTTGTGGCTGATGAATAGTAGTGCATTATATAAAAAAAGATGGTACAATAAAAGACACTACAACATTTGGATCGTTATACGATTTACAGAATTGTGATATAATAAAATACAAAGTGCATTACAACATGTAAAAGTGTAAAATTGTGGCTGATGAATAGTAGTGGTTGATAAAAATAGTTTATAAAAACTGAGCATTCGTATTAACTTTGGCAAGCAGAAGGCAGAAGCCAAAGCCAATATGAATGGGGCTTTAGGTGTTGATATGTGCCATACGTGCTCTGAGATTGTCGCCTGTAGTATTTGGTATTGGGATGGAAACTACAAACCTAATTTTAGTCACAATGGCAAGGGATTTTAAGTTCCACATGGAATGTGTAGTGTCATACCCGTCCGTATGAGCGGCTGAATGCGTGGTCCTTCGTTCTCTTGCAAGCTGTGTTTTGGCTGAAATGTTCATTTCCCCATCAGCATGTCATTCAGATTCAGGAATAGAAGGAACGTGCATCCACATTGCAACTAATGCTATCTAATTTGTGGCTGGTTATGTGCTGCCTGCCTGAAATTCACAGATATTTTTGGCACTTGTAAAATTGCCAAGCAATGAATCCCAGACACAGATCCTCTCGGTTACTCACAGCAACCCGTCTCTTGCAATGTCTCCCAACAGAGAAGCCAACTCAGGCTCAGCATAAATCCGCGCAATAAGAGGAAGGAAGTTGCCGTTTGAATCACCGCACCGCGCACAGATATGCCCGCGAGGAGATCAAGGCCCTTCACCTCCCACCGTCCCTTCACCTTCCACCTCCCGTCCGGATCCCTCCTCCTCGCCGTCGCCGGAGCGCGCCACCGGTCCCCGGTGGGCGCAAAGAGGGCGACGGCGGGGCCTTTTCTTTTTCTTTTTTTCCTTCCCCTGCGTGGTTCGGTGGGGATTGGTGTGCTGGTCGTGAGATCCCCGGCTGCGGCTCTCCTCGTCGGCGGCGGATCCGGTGGCCTAGTGGCCGGATCTGGCGTCCATCGGCAGGTGGCGCTGCGGCGAGCTCCCGAGCCATGGAGCGGCGAGGCCCGCGTGGAGGAGGACGGCGTGGTGTGCGCTGGGAGGGAGGCGGAGAGGGGCAGCGGGAACCGGTAGCGGATCCCCGGCGGCGGATCCGGTGGCCTGATGGCCGGCACCGCGCGCTCGACTCCCTACGCTACCAGGAGCTCTTCGTCGACGGCTCCGTCTCCCGCGTGCTCGATCCTCAGGGGCCCAACCGACGGCGGCGACGAGGACCTGGGGTCTTGGGCGAAGCTGGTGAAGGGGCTGCCCTCGGGGCGGACGCGGACGTAGAGGTGCGTGCCTATGAAGAAGAGAGCGCAGGAGTCAGGCCTATGAGGGCGGTGGGGACGGCGAGGCCGAGGCGGCGAGCGCCCAGTTGGCGTTGCTCTGGACCGTTTGAGGTCCCCGGATCAAAATCCTGCTTTTGGGGATGATTCGGTCCTGGATTCGAAGGTTCTTGCTGCAGAGATCGCAACTTCTTGTGGTGGCCGGATAGATCCCTTTTGCTGTCTTCGAAGATGGAGGGGTGCGTAGGCTGCTGTGCCCCTGCAGAGGAGGAGCTTTGAGACAATGAGAGAAGAGAGCACCAAGAAGAGCAAGCGTTCATGGTCGAAGTTTCTCGTGTGGAAGTGGTTCAACATCAGGAGCAAGGCGTACGACTTCCATGCTGATGTTGATGCCAGCCAAGGGAGTGGAAGGACGTCACGGAGCAGAAGGGTGGGGTGGAGGGGGCTAAGCCGCCTGATGCGCACGCTTTCCTGCAGCACGTGGCGATGTTCGCCGTGGTGGAGAGGGAGGACCGGCCGTTGTTCCGGAGAATTGTGGGTCCAGGGAACCTTGGCACGAAGTTGCTTGAGCGGGAAGCGGTTCGTTGTGGAGTTCAAGGGTGGCTATGCCATGGCCTTGAGGCGTGCAGGACCCGGTGTGCTGGTGGCGGTCTTTTTTGTGTGAAGGTAGTGCGTGGGTTGCTGTGGAGGTGCTGGCGAAAGCCTTGCCGGTGTTCCTACCGGTCTCGACAACTATGACGCCTTTGGACGCTATTTTCCTTCCTGGAGGGTTGTCATGGCACTCCATAGCCCTCATGTATTCTGTTCTCTAGGTGAAAGCCTTGTCTCGGTGAGGCGGGCGGCGTCGGCGACCCTCGTCGCCTCTATGGAGACGTTGCCTCAGAGGTTCATCTTCACGCAAAGTAGACCGGAGTTTGAGTGGCTCAGTTGGAGGAGGTTAGGGGCTTGGTTGAAAGAAAGGATGGGGAAGAAGTTCTGAAACTTAGTCTTTCTAGCTTTTTCATAGTCCTTTAGCTCTCTTTCTTGTTGATGTTGTGTGATCCTCAGTGTTGAGGCTTTGAGTCTAAGAGCTCGTGTAACTTTTGGCTGTATATATCCCAAGTGAATATAGAGGCTGGATTTTATATCCTTTATCTAAAAAAAATATGCCCGCGAGGAGGGCGCGGCTGGGAGAGGGAAAAAGCAGCCGCGCTCGGCGGCAGCACGGCCGCCGCATAGCTGCGCGTAAGCGGCGCGGCAGCGCGAGCCAAATGTCCCACCAGCCGGTGAGAGTGAGACACGCACGCGGCACGCACTCGATCCCCGCGCGCCGAAGGGCCGGATCCGGATGCCGCCTGCCGGTTTGCCGGATACAGTTGAATCTGGGCCCGGGTGGCGGGTTGCTACTTGCCTTCTGAGCGCATCGCGCATGGCTCGCTCGGCACGCGGTTCTCCTCCAGCACGCGCGCGCCTGCTTTGGATCATTATATAAATCTTGAATTCTTTTAAATTATGGGCTTGTTCTTTTTTGCTGCGGCTTATGAGTTTTGGCTGAAATTTTTAAATTTTGGTTGTTTACGGTACAGATTACGGAGAGATCGATTCTCACTTGCGATTTTGGCTGATACAGATGTTGACTTTTAACGTGTACTACGTTTAACTTGTAGACCCCGTCTTGAGAAAATACTCTGTTTAAAAGTTAGGTACTGTAGCGGCTGCCAAAAGCCGGGCGGCTTGTGCCCTGCCGAACACCCCCTATAACTTATGACTTTTTATTTATAATGTTTGAATTTTAACTATTTATAAGAAAAATTATAAAAAAAAGATAAACATATATAATTTTAATCAGTAAACTCGATGATTAGCTACGATCATGTAACGCCCCCGTTTCCAGGGGCGCATACGGACACGGCATTCCGTAATTATTCAAACATGAACAGTTATGGAGTGTCGCGCAAGAGTATACCATTGCATGCTTACTACAAAAGACCAGCATATATTTGACATACGGATTAACATCCAGTTTTTACAGCGGGGCGTGCAAGCCCAAGGTATATTACATTACAAAAGGCTCCAGAAACTGCTTCGAGCGCGGCGGAGACCTACAGCCAAGGATCCTCGTCGAAGAAAAGATCCTCTGGGACTTCTTCAACGGGGAGCCCTTCTCCTTCGTCTTGAACCTCTAAAAGTTGGATTAAGCAAGCCGTGAGCCAAACAACCGGCTCAGCAAATCCCAAAAGGGATCTTAATTTACTATATGCACGGAGATTCCAAGGAAGGGAGTATACTTGGTTTATTACATTTGGTGGATGCAATTTTATTTGCAAACATTTTCATAAGACGGACACAAAACTTACTCCTTAAGCTCTCAGGGGGTTTTCATCAAGAGTTCATTAACCAACTAACCAAGTTAAAGTATTTACAAACCTACTTAAGCTTTGCTGCTGGAATCACCCAAGTGACACAGCTCCAATAACCGGGAGCACGGCGTATTCGAATACCATTTATTTGACTCTGCAGAGTTTGCTCAGCTTTACCCACACGATCTCTCAACTCCCGCTAAAGAGTTAAGAAAACCAGGTCTTTTCACTGCTCGACTCTTTATATAGGCTCTACCCAGTAGAATTCACTCGGGTCTGGCTCACACCCACACACACACACACACACACAAGAGAGGACAACGTCCGCTTCGAGTGAATTCCACCGTTGTTAGGCATCCGTAGCACGGCCTACCTAACCTCACTGCTACCCTCCTGTAGAGTTTCAATCGAGTTGAGCAGCTAAAAGACAAGTGTTGACAAGTCAACTCCTGTGGTTGAGCGATGGCTATGACATTAGCTCAGCGTAAGGGTTTCAGTCCTTATATTTTCACATGGCCCGCAACCTCGCCAGGTCCGCGACCCAAACTAAGGTAAGCGGCGGGCGTAGACCGTCCCGCGGTTTCCCACTCACCCTTACCCTACTCCAGCCCTAGGATAAGAGGTGGGCAAAGACCGTCTCGCGGCTCTCCCCCAACCCTTACCCTACCTTGTGCACGCCGGCACTCTCCGCTCTAAGATACGGTGTCCCATACCACCCTACCTTAGAGTCGGGTTTTCCAGATTCTATTGGCTCCACAGCCACAGCCTTATTAGTGTAACACTTTGCATGATAATCATAGCCTACAATTACTAAGATTAACAGATAAATATTTCTAGGGTTTCAATGGCATGGCTACAAATTAAACATGGCATTTAGCGGTGGTAGGACTAACTAATACACAAGTCATTCTAAACATTTTATTTTTATTTTCAAACTAACATTTCAGAACTAGCTCAATGCAAATAACATATTAGCATATTTAAACATTATGGGATACATTATGATCAAAGGATTTGGGACTTGCCGTCTATCCGGACGATCTCAGCAAGCTCGAACGTCGAAGCACCTGGATCCTGAGTCTGCTCCTGAATCTCCGGGATCTCCGATACTAGCGCAAACACGTAAAATAAATTAAATCCAGCTTGAGACTAATCAAGCGAGGCAAAATAATCTAATTAAAAAGAAATAAATTGCATAAACACCCCAAATGGAATTTTAGGAATTTTTCTAGGAAGAATCCGTGGAAATGGATTTCACCAGAGTGTTTGGAATAATATTTGGGGCAATGTGGTGAAATTTGGGAATTTTTGGGATTTTCTGTGATTTTCTAGGATTTATTTGAGTTTTCTGGAATTTTAGAAATTAACAAATTGCTGGAAAATCGAGTGAACAGTGCTAGGCCGGCCCAAAGCCACAGCGCAGCCCAGCACTGTGCAGCCCGCGCGGCCGAACGGCCGGCGCGGCCCGCGAGCGACGCGCGGCCCGCAAGCGCGCGCTCGGGCGGAGGCACGGGCCGGGGAGGCGGCCCACGCTCGCGCGCGCCCACGCCGTCTAGATGCGCGACGCGTGGAGCTGGCGGACGGGAAGATCTAGCGAAACGGGCGGATGGGATGCGGTGGCGGGAAGATCGGACGGCTGAGATTCAAGGGAGCGGGTGAAACGGTACGGGGAGATCCGACGGTCGACGTTAGAAGGTGGAGGTTGAATCGGTCGGCGGAGAAGAGGCCACGTCGTCGTCGTCTTCCTCCGGCCGCGACAGTGCAGCCGCGGTAGAGTAACGGTGGCGACGGCGGTTCGGGCGCTAGGGGGCTCGTCGGCGACCATCGAGGGTACCGGCGGGTAGAGGGGACTGCGGGGAACCCATTTCGGGTGGTTAGCGTCTGCGGGGACCAATGGGGAGAGAGGGAGGGAGAAGGGGGTGGTTCGGGGATCTCGCGGTGGAGGGGGTCACCGGCGGCGAGAGGGGCCAATCGGCCGGGCTTACACCATCTACGGGGTTGGGAGCTCACGTTGGTGGTGGCGGCTGAAGCTCAGGGCCTCCGGAGTGAGCTGGCCACGGAGAGGTGGGTGCGGCCGGCGGAGGTCGACGGTGACAGAGCTCCTCGAAGGTCCTCCTGTCCAGGGAAGAGCATGGGGAGGGTCAGTGAGCTGAGGGGAAGCTCGGGGAGCAAAGGAATTGGAGAATGAGGGAGGGGAGTAGGAGATTGACTCCAGGGGGTCGTCGGCGCAGGGGGAGGCGGTGGCGGAGCTACGGGCGGCGGGAGCTCAATCGGACGCTCGGGGAGGGGCTCTGGGGGATGGGGAGGGGAATGGTAGTGTTTGGGGAGCTCGGAAAGAAAAGGGGAAGAAATGGCAGGGGGAGGGAGCTTTATACCCGCGCGGAGGGGAGGGGGTTTCTTCGGGGAGAAGCCAGCGGCGGGGCTCCGGCCGGCAGGGAAGTGACGGGGCTGTCAAGGGCGTTTAATCCCGCACAGTGGAGGGGGCGGGGTGACGCGAGGCGCTGTGCGAGGAGTGGCGACGCGACGGGAGCAGGTAGCGGCGCAGGGGCGAGGGCGCGTCCGCGCGCGAGAGAGAGGGAGGAGGCGGCGGCTGCCAGGTGGGGTCGGCGCGAAGGCGGGCGACGTGGCGCGAGGGCGGCCACTCCTCCGGACCCGGAGGCTGTCGGGGCGGCGGAGGCGCGAGGGAGGGCCGGGGCGGCGCGGGGACGGGCGCGGCGCAGGCGCGGCCACGGCGCAGCGCGCAGCGCACGCGCGTGCGCGAGGTGAAGGCGGGGAGGGAGCCGGGCGCTTGCGGCTGAGGGGAGCGGAGGGAGGCGCTGGGCGACGGGGAAGGCGGAAGAAGAGGCGGCGCCAGCGGGAGACGCGGGCGCGGGGCGCGCGAGAGAAAGGGAGGCGGAAAGGAGGCGAGGCGCCACCGGAAGAAGAAAGCGGAAAGGCCGAGAAAGGAAAGCGCATTTCCGACGAAACTTTCCCGAAACGGAAAGTTTTCAAAATTCACTCAAAAATGCAGCAAAAATTGGAAATTTTTATTTTTGAATTTTTTTCAGGGCTTTTCAACCTACCCCCCTTAAAAGAATCTCGACCCCGAGATTAACTTGGTCCAGGGAGTAAGTTGGGGAAATCTCGCTGCAAATCTGACTCTCGTTCCCAAGTTGACTCTTCAGGTGTATGATTCTTCCACTGTACTCTGCAAAACCTGACGTTCTTGTTTCTGAGCTGCCTTTCTGTCGTTTCAAGTATTTGTAGTGGTTCTTCAGCATATGTGCAGTCATCTTGCAATTCAATATCTGACAATGGCACTTCATCTGTTGGTTGGCGTAGACACTTCCGAAGCTGGGATACGTGGAACACGTTGTGAATTCTGGACAAGTTGGGCGGAAGCTGCACTTGATAAGCTACTTCCCCAACTCTTCCAATTATCTGAAACGGTCCCACATATCTTGGTGCTAATTTGCCTTTGACCTGAAATCTCTTGACTATTTTGAATGGAGTGACTTTGATATAGACATAATCTCCAACTTCGAAACTCAAGTCTTTCCTGCGGTTATCTGCATAGTTCTTCTGTCGGTCTTGTGCCATCTTCAGTCTGTCTCTGACAATTCTGACATGTGCTTCTGCATCTTGAGCAATCTGGGGACCAATGAGTTGTCGTTCTCCTGTTTCTGTCCAATTCAGTGGAGTCCTGCATTTTCTGCCATAAAGTGCTTCAAATGGTGCCATCTGAATGCTGGCTTGATAGCTGTTATTATATGAGAACTGAGCAAATGGTAGACAGGTGTTCCATGTTGCTCCATACACTATCGCACAAGCTCTCAACATGTCTTCTAAAATTTGATTGGTTCTCTCTGTCTGTCCATCTGTCTGTGGATGATATGCTGAGCTAAAATTCAGATCGATGCCCATGGCTTCATGCAATTTTTCCCAGAACTTAGATGTAAATTGTGCTCCTCTATCTGACACGATCTTCTTCGGAACTCCATGCAATGTCACAATTCTGGTCAAGTACAACTCAGCAAGTTTATCCTTTCCATAAGTTTGCTTGACCGGGAGGAAATGAGCCACCTTGGTCAATCTATCAACAATGACCCAAATAGCATCATATCCCTCACGAGTCTTGGGAAGTCCAGTGATGAAGTCCATGCCAATGCTATCCCATTTCCATTCGGGAATTGGTAAAGGTTGCAACAATCCCGATGGTTTTTGGTGGTCTATCTTGATCTGCTGGCAGACATCACATTTAGCTACATATTCTGCCACTTCCTTCTTCATTTGGTTCCACCAATATCTTTTCTTCAAATCTTGATACATCTTTGTGCCTCCTGGATGAATTGAGAATTGAGAGGAGTGGGCTTCAGCTAAGATCAACTCTCTCAACTCTTTCTTGTTGGGTATGCAATAGCGACCACGGAAAGTAAGGATTCCATGTTCGTCTATAGCATACTCTGATGAATTTTCTCCTTGAATATCCTTTTTCAGTTTTTGAATCTCTTCATCCTCATCCTGGGCTGCTTTAATCTGGTCTGGCAACAGTGGTTGAATCTCTAAGGCTGCTTCTTCACCTTGTTCTGAGATTACCAAGTTCAGTTGTAATATATCTCTCTGCAACTCTGGTGGGTACTCTGATTGACTGCCTTTGCTTGGACGAGCCTTGCGGCTAAGGGCATCAGCAACTACATTTGCCTTGCCCGGGTGATACTGGAGATCGACATCATAATCCTTGATCAGTTCTAACCATCTGCGTTGTCTCATGTTCAACTCCGGTTGTGTGAACAAATACTTCAAACTCTTGTGATCTGAGAATATCTCACAACGATTTCCTAGCAGGTAGTGCCGCCAGATTTTGAGGGCATGCACCACAGCTGCTAGTTCCAAGTCATGTGTGGGATAATTCTCTTCATGCGGCTTCAACTGCCTTGATGCATAGGCAACAACTCTTCCGTCTTGCATAAGCACGCAACCCAAACCTTGCTTTGAGGCATCGCAGTAAATCTGAAACTCCTTCTCTGGATTGGGTAAAATCAACACTGGTGTTGTTGTCAACTTGGTCTTCAACATCTGAAAGCTTTCTTCACATGCATCAGTCCATGTGAACGGTTTATCTTTCTTCAACAATTGAGTGAGTGGACGCGATATTCTTGAGAAACCTTCTATGAATCGGCGATAATAACCCGCCAATCCTAGGAAGCTTCTCACTTCAGTCACTGTCGTAGGCTGTTTCCATTCCATGACTGCTGAAATCTTTTCTGGGTCGACCTTCACTCCATCTTCAGATATAATATGACCCAAGAAAGCGACTTCTCTCAACCAAAAACTGCATTTATCAAATTTTGCATATAACTGATGCTCTCTCAATCTGGTCAAGACCATATGCAAATGTTGTTTGTGCTCTTCTTCACTCTTGGAGTATATCAGGATATCGTCAATGAAAACGATCACGAATCGATCCAATTGGTCCATATGCACCAGGTTCATAAGATTCATGAAATATGCTGGCGCATTGGTCAAACCAAAGGGTACGACCGTGAACTCAAACAACCCATATCTGGTAATGAAGGCTGTCTTTTCTCGATCTTGCTCTCGGATCTTTAGCTGATGATAACCCGAGCGCAAGTCGATTTTGGAGAATACCTTGGCACCTTTGAGTTGGTCAAACAGGTCATCAATTCTTGGGAGGGGATACTTGTTCTTGATGGTGACAGCATTCAAACCTCTGTAGTCGACACACATTCTCAACTCTCCAGTTTTCTTCTTCACAAATAATACTGGGGCTGACCACGGTGAAGTACTGGGTCGAATGAATTCCTTTTCTTGTAATTCATCTAACTGCTTCTTCAGTTCTTTTAACTCACTAGCTGACATTCTATACTGGTGTTTGGCAATTGGCTGAGTACCAGGCACCAATTCTATTGCAAGTTCAACTTGCCTGTCAGGGGGTCTTCCCGGTAATTCTTCTGGGAATACGTCAGGGTACTCTTGTACTATTGGCACTTGGTCAGGTGTGGCTGCTATCATGTTGATCATACGTTTCTTGGCATCCTTCAGCACTTGTCGATCTGTCTCTACTACTATTTTCTGACCTTCAGGGTTGACCAATGACACTGTTTTAATCTCGCAATCTACCTTGCCTTTATTTCTGGCCAACCAGTTCATGCCCAAGATGGCATCTAAACCAGACATGTCTAACTGCAACAAGTCTGCTCTAAAGTCTACCCCTTGGATTTTTATGTTAAGTCCCGCACACCCATGGTGGGACTCCATTCTAACCCCAGGGGTTTCCACCACATAAGGTCTTGGTAATGCAACAGAAGGCAATTGATTTCTTGCGGCAAAACTCTTCGAAACAAATGAATGCGTTGCGCCAGGGTCAAATAAAATCAATGCAGGTATGGAATTGATCGGGAACATACCGGCAATGATGTCACTTGCTCCAGCGGCATCCTCTGCAGATACATGGTTCACTCTGGCATAAAAAGTAGGCCTAACATTGCTTCTGCCTCTGCCTCTGCCTGTAGTTGAGAAATTTGCAGTGCCTGCAGGTGACTGAGGGTTAGCTGCTTTAATCTGCAAGAATCCTCCTTTGGGGGTACCGGGGGTTGCTTGTGACTTGCCCTCTTGCTGCTGTTGGTTTTGAACTTGTAGCTTGGCTGCATCTGACGGCAAATTCTTCCTAGGACACTGATCTCTGTAGTGTCCTATCTCACCGCAGTGGAAACATGCGTTTGACCTTCGCGGGCAGCTACTAGCCAGGTGATTCCCTCCACAAGTGGGACACTTGAGAGCCAATGGTAGAGGGGAAGCATAATGCTGAGTCTGGTGGGATTGGTTCTTCGGCATCATCACATACTGCCGGGAGGATGGGGATCGATATGAAGAAGATCCCGATGTCCTGGCTCGTTGAGCGGTGTGTGACGATGACTGCGATTTGTGTGCTGCCTTGCGTTTTCTATAGTCTTCCATGTCACTTCTAGCTTCTTCGGAGGTGATCAAGCCATCAACCATATCATTCAGATCTTTGAACTTCAAGGCTGAAATATGGAATCTCAAAGACTGCTGCAAACCTGCACGAAACTTGCTCATTTTCTTGTCCTCATTGTCAACATCCTCAGGGGCAAATCTGGAGAGGTGGTTAAACTGGTGTAAGTATTCCATCACAGTGCGACCACCTTGTTTGAGCGCCAAAAACTCCCGGCGCTTGGCTTCCATAATACCCTCGGGGATGTGGGCCTTACGGAAGGCCCTGGAGAAATCTTCCCAACTAATCTCTCTATTCTGGAGTGTGCGCTGGTAGTTGATCCACCAGGTCGCTGCTGCACCCTGTAACTGGTGGGATGCATATAGTACCTTCTCTCTATCGTCACACTGTGCAGTTTGAAGTTTTCTCTCCACATCTGCCAGCCAATCTTCAGCAACCATAGGATCGGCGGTGGTGGAGAAAGTGGGTGGACGTGTTTTTAGAAAGTCATTCCACCGGGTGGTAATTGGAGCACCATCCCGTGGAATATTGCCTCCACCCTGTACTCCTGGAGATCTGGTTGCGATCTGTTCAAGTAGACGGGCCTGCTGATCTAACACTCGTAAGATGTTCTGCTCTCCCTGGTAACGATTTTGCTCCAACATTGCTATCACACTGGCGAGCGTGGCTTGATCTGTGGCAGGTGCACCCTGCCCGCTGGTCTGACCTCTCTGCTGTGCTGGGTCCATCTGTTGATTGGGAACTTGAGGTTAGCCTTGCAGCGGCTTTGGCAATCAAGAACAGGTAAGTAAGACTTTGAATTTTTCAAGGCAAGTATAGGACGAAAAGATAAGAACGAGAGCGAAGGGGACAGGAGAAAGCTTTGAACACAGGAAGAACATACTGATAATTAAGCAAACAACATAAAAGATTAATTAACATAAATTTACAATAAAGCAAGTGGTACGCAGACCACTTAGGGTTCGAGTTTGCACTTGCATTTACATACCAAAAGCACATCTATTACAAAAGGTCAGACTACCACTAGCGTACAGCGTCTACTCCTCCCTGTCCCTGGGTGCTGGAAGGGCAAGCGGGGCTGCGGGGCGGAACCGGGCACGGTACTGCGCCGCAGTCACCCGGCGCTTGGGCCTAGACTGCACCGAAGCACAAGAAGAGTGAACGCTGGGCGACTCCGCACTGTCTGAACCCTCTGCTGCCTCCTGGGCCTTGTAGCGGACGAGGGACTCTCGGAGGCGCTGAACCTCCTCACGAGTGTCCCACAACTGCCTCTGCCAGACTCTGGCCTCCTCGACTGCTCTGTCGTAGCTGGCGACCTGCTGTGACATAAGGGTGGCGATACCCGCTAGGCGGGGATCGTCATCCTCACCGAACCTAGGGACTATAAAGTCCCCAAAGTGCGGACGCGGCACCAGGTCGAAAGGCGTCCCTGCTAGCTCCTGGTGGTAGTAGTCTCTGAGATAGAGCGCGGCCTTCTGAGCCACGTCCTGAGCAGCATCCTCACTGTCCACCCGTCGGGCGGTGAACCTCCGCTTCCTGTCTGGGCGGATAGGCAAGGGATCGAGGACCATCCAAGCCTTGTACTCGTAGAACTGGTCCTGGCGGAACTGTCCCTCAGCGTAGATCACTGGGCCGTGGTTTCCTCTCGCTCCGAGGTAACGTCGCATTTCCCACAACTTGTGGTGCCATCCATCCCTACGGTCGGGGCGGGAGAAAACGAGGCGCACCATCTGCCGGAAACGAAATTTTGAAATTAGACAAGTAAGACAGTAAACATTTGCGAAAATTAAAACTTAAGCAGAAATAAACTAAGACAGGGAAAGTAGCAACAAGAGAGGAACAAGACAGCAATAATACTTATATTTTTCATAAACTCTTTTTATGCCTTAAATTAATTTTTGCGATAAAATCGCTTCCTAGACAGCCTTAGGTCTCAACCTACGGTCAAAGAGCCTGCTCTGATACCACTTCTTGTAACGCCCCCGTTTCCAGGGGCGCATACGGACACGGCATTCCGTAATTATTCAAACATGAACAGTTATGGAGTGTCGCGCAAGAGTATACCATTGCATGCTTACTACAAAAGACCAGCATATATTTGACATACGGATTAACATCCAGTTTTTACAGCGGGGCGTGCAAGCCCAAGGTATATTACATTACAAAAGGCTCCAGAAACTGCTTCGAGCGCGGCGGAGACCTACAGCCAAGGATCCTCGTCGAAGAAAAGATCCTCTGGGACTTCTTCAACGGGGAGCCCTTCTCCTTCGTCTTGAACCTCTAAAAGTTGGATTAAGCAAGCCGTGAGCCAAACAACCGGCTCAGCAAATCCCAAAAGGGATCTTAATTTACTATATGCACGGAGATTCCAAGGAAGGGAGTATACTTGGTTTATTACATTTGGTGGATGCAATTTTATTTGCAAACATTTTCATAAGACGGACACAAAACTTACTCCTTAAGCTCTCAGGGGGTTTTCATCAAGAGTTCATTAACCAACTAACCAAGTTAAAGTATTTACAAACCTACTTAAGCTTTGCTGCTGGAATCACCCAAGTGACACAGCTCCAATAACCGGGAGCACGGCGTATTCGAATACCATTTATTTGACTCTGCAGAGTTTGCTCAGCTTTACCCACACGATCTCTCAACTCCCGCTAAAGAGTTAAGAAAACCAGGTCTTTTCACTGCTCGACTCTTTATATAGGCTCTACCCAGTAGAATTCACTCGGGTCTGGCTCACACCCACACACACACACACACACAAGAGAGGACAACGTCCGCTTCGAGTGAATTCCACCGTTGTTAGGCATCCGTAGCACGGCCTACCTAACCTCACTGCTACCCTCCTGTAGAGTTTCAATCGAGTTGAGCAGCTAAAAGACAAGTGTTGACAAGTCAACTCCTGTGGTTGAGCGATGGCTATGACATTAGCTCAGCGTAAGGGTTTCAGTCCTTATATTTTCACATGGCCCGCAACCTCGCCAGGTCCACGACCCAAACTAAGGTAAGCGGCGGGCGTAGACCGTCCCGCGGTTTCCCACTCACCCTTACCCTACTCCAGCCCTAGGATAAGAGGTGGGCAAAGACCGTCTCGCGGCTCTCCCCCAACCCTTACCCTACCTTGTGCACGCCGGCACTCTCCGCTCTAAGATACGGTGTCCCATACCACCCTACCTTAGAGTCGGGTTTTCCAGATTCTATTGGCTCCACAGCCACAGCCTTATTAGTGTAACACTTTGCATGATAATCATAGCCTACAATTACTAAGATTAACAGATAAATATTTCTAGGGTTTCAATGGCATGGCTACAAATTAAACATGGCATTTAGCGGTGGTAGGACTAACTAATACACAAGTCATTCTAAACATTTTATTTTTATTTTCAAACTAACATTTCAGAACTAGCTCAATGCAAATAACATATTAGCATATTTAAACATTATGGGATACATTATGATCAAAGGATTTGGGACTTGCCGTCTATCCGGACGATCTCAGCAAGCTCGAACGTCGAAGCACCTGGATCCTGAGTCTGCTCCTGAATCTCCGGGATCTCCGATACTAGCGCAAACACGTAAAATAAATTAAATCCAGCTTGAGACTAATCAAGCGAGGCAAAATAATCTAATTAAAAAGAAATAAATTGCATAAACACCCCAAATGGAATTTTAGGAATTTTTCTAGGAAGAATCCGTGGAAATGGATTTCACCAGAGTGTTTGGAATAATATTTGGGGCAATGTGGTGAAATTTGGGAATTTTTGGGATTTTCTGTGATTTTCTAGGATTTATTTGAGTTTTCTGGAATTTTAGAAATTAACAAATTGCTGGAAAATCGAGTGAACAGTGCTAGGCCGGCCCAAAGCCACAGCGCAGCCCAGCACTGTGCAGCCCGCGCGGCCGAACGGCCGGCGCGGCCCGCGAGCGACGCGCGGCCCGCAAGCGCGCGCTCGGGCGGAGGCACGGGCCGGGGAGGCGGCCCACGCTCGCGCGCGCCCACGCCGTCTAGATGCGCGACGCGTGGAGCTGGCGGACGGGAAGATCTAGCGAAACGGGCGGATGGGATGCGGTGGCGGGAAGATCGGACGGCTGAGATTCAAGGGAGCGGGTGAAACGGTACGGGGAGATCCGACGGTCGACGTTAGAAGGTGGAGGTTGAATCGGTCGGCGGAGAAGAGGCCACGTCGTCGTCGTCTTCCTCCGGCCGCGACAGTGCAGCCGCGGTAGAGTAACGGTGGCGACGGCGGTTCGGGCGCTAGGGGGCTCGTCGGCGACCATCGAGGGTACCGGCGGGTAGAGGGGACTGCGGGGAACCCATTTCGGGTGGTTAGCGTCTGCGGGGACCAATGGGGAGAGAGGGAGGGAGAAGGGGGTGGTTCGGGGATCTCGCGGTGGAGGGGGTCACCGGCGGCGAGAGGGGCCAATCGGCCGGGCTTACACCATCTACGGGGTTGGGAGCTCACGTTGGTGGTGGCGGCTGAAGCTCAGGGCCTCCGGAGTGAGCTGGCCACGGAGAGGTGGGTGCGGCCGGCGGAGGTCGACGGTGACAGAGCTCCTCGAAGGTCCTCCTGTCCAGGGAAGAGCATGGGGAGGGTCAGTGAGCTGAGGGGAAGCTCGGGGAGCAAAGGAATTGGAGAATGAGGGAGGGGAGTAGGAGATTGACTCCAGGGGGTCGTCGGCGCAGGGGGAGGCGGTGGCGGAGCTACGGGCGGCGGGAGCTCAATCGGACGCTCGGGGAGGGGCTCTGGGGGATGGGGAGGGGAATGGTAGTGTTTGGGGAGCTCGGAAAGAAAAGGGGAAGAAATGGCAGGGGGAGGGAGCTTTATACCCGCGCGGAGGGGAGGGGGTTTCTTCGGGGAGAAGCCAGCGGCGGGGCTCCGGCCGGCAGGGAAGTGACGGGGCTGTCAAGGGCGTTTAATCCCGCACAGTGGAGGGGGCGGGGTGATGCGAGGCGCTGTGCGAGGAGTGGCGACGCGACGGGAGCAGGTAGCGGCGCAGGGGCGAGGGCGCGTCCGCGCGCGAGAGAGAGGGAGGAGGCGGCGGCTGCCAGGTGGGGTCGGCGCGAAGGCGGGCGACGTGGCGCGAGGGCGGCCACTCCTCCGGACCCGGAGGCTGTCGGGGCGGCGGAGGCGCGAGGGAGGGCCGGGGCGGCGCGGGGACGGGCGCGGCGCAGGCGCGGCCACGGCGCAGCGCGCAGCGCACGCGCGTGCGCGAGGTGAAGGCGGGGAGGGAGCCGGGCGCTTGCGGCTGAGGGGAGCGGAGGGAGGCGCTGGGCGACGGGGAAGGCGGAAGAAGAGGCGGCGCCAGCGGGAGACGCGGGCGCGGGGCGCGCGAGAGAAAGGGAGGCGGAAAGGAGGCGAGGCGCCACCGGAAGAAGAAAGCGGAAAGGCCGAGAAAGGAAAGCGCATTTCCGACGAAACTTTCCCGAAACGGAAAGTTTTCAAAATTCACTCAAAAATGCAGCAAAAATTGGAAATTTTTATTTTTGAATTTTTTTCAGGGCTTTTCAGATCAAACTCCCGCAAGGTGGCCGGTTCTGCCCGAGCTCCTCCGCCACGGCCACTGCAGGCAGCTTATCACACCGAGTGCGGCGAAATCACGCACAATATGTGACGCTTCGTTCGGGTTTTCCGCCCCTTTGGTGCGGTGTTTGAGTTTGAGCGTGGATCATCTCAGATCATGTCCGCTCGCCGTCGCCCGGACTTGCCGGGCGTGATGCTTCTCCCCTCCCCCCGTTTTTTCTTCTCCCGTCTGTCCTCTTTGTTTCGTGCGGGGCTACAGGAACGAAAGTGGCAAAGGCCCGGAGATCCCGAAACGGCTATGCATGGCAATATGGCATGGGGCACAGGATTTTGCCGTTGGCAGCTGAGCGAGCCCTCTTAGAGCAGTCCCAATGGAAGAAACCACGAGTAGTTTCTAGAGCATAGGATATCGCAACAAGAAACTATACTTCCCAGTGCTAAATTTTCTCGTAGTGTCTAGATAAAAAATTGACCAATCATTCATGGTGTTCCTCTCTCTCGTCTCCAGATCCTTTGTGCAGAAATAATATAGTCCCCGAGTCCTCTAGGTCTCCCGAGGCCCCAGACGAGCTCTCCGTCGCCGTGCTCGCTCGCTGGTGCGGCGAGGTCCTCCACGCATGACTGCATGAGGCGTACAAGTAGTAGATATGCATCTTGAGGTTAGCCGCAACGCATTCGTGGCTTTGAGGTAGTCAGACATCCTGAGAAGCAAATCAGGGACCAAAGGGCCAACAAAGTTCGTACAGCAGTCAGCAGTCCACATCGTAGCCCGGCCATGCTCGCTTGCGCCGCCGTGCCGGATGCGCTCACCCGCTAGCCGCTCTCGCCCGCGCTGCAGCGTGCTGGCCATGCTTGCTGGCCGCACTCACCTGTCCTCTCGCTCGCGCCGTCGTGCTCGCTGGCCGCGCTGGCCCGCACTGTCTTGCTCGCCTGCGCCGCCGTGCTCACTCGTTTGACGCACTCGCCTGTGCTTGCTTGGGCTGTACGCGCTTGCTTGGGCCACAGCACACCGGATCCGGAGGAGGGAGATGGAAACTAGCAGTTTCTCCCCAACGCTTTTTCTCTGGTTTCTTAGCGCGTTGGTCTGCGTGACGACGTCGTTTCCAGAGGAGGAAACGATTTCTTGTGTCTGTACCCTCTCTCTACAATAACTCCTTTGCCACATAAGCAAATTGCTGAGTTGTCAATGTAATTAAGAGGGATAGAAACTATCATCAATGTCCCATTGGGACTGCCCTTAGTATAGATAGCTGCTACCTCCAACACATTTCTATGTCATCAAAAGATAATGATGCAGCTAACTAATACAATAAGCTGGCTATAAGTTGTCTCCACAAGAGCTCTCAATCATTTAATACATACATGGGTATTGATAATTTAATACATGCATGGGTATAGCAGTTAGTTCTATTGGTACATGCATGGATAACGCCTCTTTTCCTGTGCTATAGCCTGACTCTTGCATGGGAGCCGGCTTGACTCTCTCTCTCCCCTCCACATAGGACTATGCTGACATGGATTCCCTTATAGCTAGCACAGTCAGCCTTATTAAACTTGCTCTAACGTCCGCGCACTAATGAAACAGCTCGGCGTCCAAGGTCTCTAACTTACCACGTCCCAGAGGCTGGGCGGGCGCGCGTGAGCCATGAGCGTGATATACAATAGTAGTATTGTTGATGTGAAGATCGATTTGCAGGACATGCTCTGGCATGGCAAATTATGTTTTAAGTGTGCAAGGGGAGACTACGGTCGGAATCGGTTCTCTGGTCCATCTGCTGCTTGGTAAATGCAGTGATTCAGACGGAGCATTCTTGCGGTTGCTGTGCGTTCTGTAACATTTGCGTATGAACTTGTGCAGCACGATTAGTATGGTACAATCCCTAGTATTCCTATTAAGCATATCTTGGAGAATCTGCTTTAATATTATGTAACGCCCCGCAATTTTTTCTAGCTAACCTAATCATCGTACTTAGCATCGGAGAAAGAGGAGGATCTACACGTCAACTATCTGCACCTTCTTAAGTAAGATCTTGATTACGATGACGAAATTTTTTCTAAGAAGGGGAGGATATAACACCCTGCATTTTTTTAACTAATCTAATCATCGTAATTAGCGTAGTCATAACGATTAAGCAGCCAAATTAACATTAAGGATCCAATTCTCTAACTTAGTTGTACTGAAATCTTATTTGCAGTGGGAGGGATGAGGCCTATGCAGAGAAGTCTTATTTGCAGTGGGAGAGAGGTTGTATTGAAATCGAGCTGTATGAGGGTCACACCGTATATGAGGAGTGTGATGACTATAGACCTAGAAGCAGCTCGGACTCTACTACTAGGGTACTTGTGTTATAAATGAATTGCAGTTGTATTATTTTTTTTGGTATAATTAGAGTTCTGAACTAGACTCTTTCTTGGTATTGTAATATCTTAACTGAATAAGTTGTATGAACTTTAACCCTGCATGGTAATGTGAATGTATGTAATCTTCTATCTCTAATGATTATTATGCTGCAACACTCTGATGAACTTATTAGTTGTTAAAACGATATTTTATCAGCTAAAACGAATACTAATCCGTCGACTAATATTATTACCGTATGGCAGTAACGCCGATCGTCTCATACTACAACTTTAAGTTCACAACAGTTGAAGAACAAACTCAAGATCACGCAATCTAAGCCCATTAATGTTTAGTATTTATGATCGAGAGGAGGTCATCCATCAGTGTGTGAATATTTGGCCTAACTCTCCTTGCTAGTAGACTCGTAGTAACAAACAAACATGTCAATACTCGGTATTACTCCCGTTGGCAATGGCCATCAATCTAGCCCCTTCCGGCTACATGTCTACTACAGATGCACGACCGCGACACGATCGACCACTCGATTCTGGATGATCTGACTTCTGATGCGTGGTCGACCGTTCATCTTCATTACATTAACGCCAACGATAGAGATGGAGCGGTGGACGTACGCATTCAATGGCCACTTGACCACTCAATTTTCAGAGCTCGGAGAGGACATGCCACTGGTCTTTTCGGGTTGCAGATTGGCTTGATCGGCATGCTTGGTGCCACTCGGTTGTGTTAAAATAAATTAATCTATGATTAAAATTATATTATAGCTAATAGCTTATTTAGTGTAACTAAATTTTAAAAAAAAATCAAAAATGAAAAACAGATTAACCCATTACGAATAACGTAAACGAATATGAAAAAAGAACCGATAAAAAAACTAAAAAACAAAATTTATAAAAAATAAAAAATAAGTTCAGAAGTTTAAGCCGTAATGAATGAAACTTGGGTGGTGATCGGTTCGGCTGAAAGCCTCATGGCTTTTGGCTGAAACACTGTAGCTGGATGAAAAAAGCACTGTAGCTGACAGAGGCTTATTTACCATAATTAAATTTAAAAAAATTTAAAAATAGAAAAAACATATTAGCCCATCACGTATAATGTAAACAAATACGAGGAAAAAAGAACCGGTAAAAAAACTAAAAAAAATCAAAAGTTCAGAAAAAGACGAAATTTATGAATAATGCAAAAATAAGCTGAAGCCAGAAGCTGAAGCCATATTGATCAGGGCATTGATGTTACACTTTGAGATGAGTCATGTCCCAGTGCAGGAGTGGCACTTAAGCTTCACCTGCCAACTACTTTGTCCAGAGCTTGCTTGAGCTGTCAGGAAAGGACAATCTATATATATTCAGCTCGCGACCATGCTATATACAGAAGTTGATAAATGCATCATGATGTAGAATATTATCCTCTCCGTTACGGAACAAGGTCAGCTTAAAACACGGAAATTTCCAACACATCCTATAGAAAAAATATCAACTCGCGCTAAATATGAGTTACTACAAAAATCCTACGAAAATTCTGCATTCTACACGAGTCACACACGGTGTGAGTACGTGAAGTCGGGTAGTTTAATTAGGTCGCTTCTTCCTATCATCTTTATTTGTAGCCCCCCATGTTAGCGTTGGACTCTCAATTCTCCCAAAAAACATGGCTCAAAACTAACAATGATTTAGACTTTCAATGCCAAGATCAAATTTGTTTTAAAAAAATGTCAAGAGCAATGAATGCTCCAGCACTAGGTAAACAAAGATCATTTTTCAAGACTAAGATCGAAAAACAAAGATCGTTTTCAAGACTAAGGTTAAATTTGACCGCATCATTAAATTGCAATACATGTCCAACATGAAAAGAATTGTGCTTATCTTCTTCATGGCTAGAGCCAAATCACCTAAAATTCTTTTTTTCCTTTAGGGGTAAAGTGGTAAATTTTGCACCTGTCTTGCCTTTCCCCACTCAACGGCTGACAGTGAAAGGCCTTCATTAACACTGACTATGTACATGGAGTGTATGGCGTTTCTGATAGCAAATGGCATGCTAATCGATACTATGCCCATTATTAATTCGTCTGACAGTGCTTGAAAACAAAATTATAACTAACTGTTTAGACTCCATTAATTCTGAAGGGTACACTCTAAGCAATGGAAATGACAATATTAATTAGGAGTCAAATTAATTAATGAGCCATCATGCACAGTGCATTTCTATTAGCTTAGCAGGACCCCTGAACTATCTGTCAGGCATAAGGTAAACAAATTATTAGAGAGTTATGTTCTAAAAAAATTATTCAATTCTTATCATGGTTAGGTGCTTTCTTCGTATTTTTCTTAAGGGGTGGTATGTTTATATTGGTTTTTGGTTTTAACTTATGAATAGTAATAGTTTATAACGAGATATATTTACATACGATTTTAGCAAATATAAATAAAGTCACTATATTATATTCTACAATCGATTAGTAGACATTACCTTTAAAAAATACTTCGTTCGAAAACTAAATAATATAAAAAAATTTAGAAACCAATAGGAAGAGACCTAAGTATACTGCAACACTGCAACCTACTGACTACAAATACATGTAGGGGAGGCGGAGCCCCCGTTGGCAAACAGTGAGCCATAAAAAAGTTTATTGCCGCCGTCGGGGGTATTTACTACTATTCTGTCCTAATTATAAGGCTTGTATACTTGCAAATTAGAAGTTCACGCTACACTATATGAATTCCTGGCCATGTCACTTACACAGCATACGTACGAAACATATCAGATAGGCTATTCTGTCTATATAGAATGTTATGCCATGCTTGTTAGTCAAGCAAAATTATTCTTCCCGGGGCTTAATCTCCTCGGCATATATGTTTTTTCATGACGTTAGTAATTGATATAGGCTCTCTTTTTTTTCAGCTTTTGATTTCTGTTTTAGATTTTTCTATAATAACTAACTTTTAAACGGATTGTCTTTTTAAGATATGTCTACTAGTTAATTATAGTATATACTGTACCGATTTCATTTATATCAACAAAAATCGTATGTGAGTTTTAGTTACCATGTAATCTCTCACACGAACAACCCAAAAACTATAAGCCATAATCAAAAGCCATAAGACTCAGAGAAAAAAAGGCTCATATACGATCACTAATGCCAGACATGAATTAAGCTATTTGGAGCTGCTGTGGCAAGGTCATCTGGGCAGAGCCATGCCGACGTATGCAGCTGAGGCGGCCTGCGGTAGTCTATCTGTGCTGTGTCCCCCATTTTCTAGTTTTTCTTTGCCTATTTTAGTATTTTTATTCTATTTTAAAAAATGTTCTCTACAGAAAACTAATTACAAAAATGCTCCCTTTTTCTCAGCGCAACCGCGATGAGGTTGAACGTGTCACATCTGATACCACCATAGTAGGACGTGGGATCCGAGCAGTGCTCACCTGAAGGCGTGCTCAGGCCAAAACTATCGGCGCTAACCTGAAGGCGTGCTCAGGCCAATGCATGACCAACCAAATCCTCATATTTTTTTAATAGAACAAATGCAGTCCATTGCATGGCAGCTGCATATCTGCTCCTTCTTTTTTTTTCTTTTCTTTTTTGCACAAAGACCATCCAACTGCATAAACTAATACTTTTTAACCACCAAGATGGCCACGTCGTCCAGTGCATATATATGGACTGGAAAATTTTCTCTCCTGAGCGAGTACAGTCCAATGCACGGCCGACTAGCTCTTTCTCTCTCCTTTCCAAGAACAAGTATGGTCCATCCTGAGTTGCTGTGGCTTGCAACGGCATGTCATTGCTTCACATGCATGTAGGTCACATGGATATGCATTTTGTACTAGCTAGCTAGCTGATTGTTCAAATCTGAACGTGGGAACAGGGGCGGTCCTGGCTTAATTCAAAGGTATTCAGTTGAATATCTAAAATTGTTGCCAAAAAATTTACTATATACAAGATACAATATATATGTATATTAGTAGTCAAGCCAAATTTGTCTTATTCATACCCAGTCAGCCTAAATTATTATTAGATCCTTTTAGCCTATTTCCGTCTCCCAAACCCAAATTGACGTCAAACACTGGCCTAAGTCCACTATCGTGATTCACATGACACATGGTAGAAATTCTAGGTCTCACTCAGTCTCTTCTCTCACTCAAGTCTCTCCCTCTCTATCTCTCTCCATTTGGTGGCGCAGGAGCTTCTGGTCTTATAGGAGCACTAGAGCGGCCGTTTCGCAACGCAAGTCATCTTGCCATCATCGCTCGCCAATGCAGTGCAGCTGCATAGGTTCACCCTCCCCGACCTAGTGAACCCCATGGCGTCATGGCCCCATATCCCTAATCCAGTAATCCCTCTGTCTCCTTCTCCTCCCCTAGCCAAAGGTGACTTTGATTCCTGTTTTGTCTCTGCATAGGCAAATACCTCGTAGAAATAAAAACGTGACTTGGTTGACTACACATGTCAGTGTTTGCTTGACGCTGAGCTGCTGCTGACCTAGCTTTGCTCGGCTCCCATGGCCCGAGTTTTTGGTACTTTTGACATTTTTTGGTCTTGTATTTGCAAAAATAACTATCTTTATGTGGATTTTGCAAAAATGGCATATATGATGCACGCCTACCGTGCGCTAGCGACCTCGGCGTGACACATGGCAAGAACACATGGCCACCGTGCACCAGAGGTGATGGCGCACGGCTACCATGCGACATAGGCACAGTAGCTCATTGTAGTAAATTCCCAAGAAAATCCATTTAAATATAATTTTTTGTTAGAATTTTTAAATATAGCAAATAGCTTAAAAAATTATGAACTTTTTGTGGAGCCTCTCAACATAGTGCACCTGCTTGTGTAATTTTTTCATAATTTTATCCGTTCTAATTTTTTTTTGAAAATTTATTTTAGTATACAGTTTACAAGAATTTTTTTAATACAGAAAATGAGGTTGAAACATTATGAATTTTTTAAGGCTACGTATGCACTGTACTTGACTGTGTAATTTTTTTCATAATTTTATATGTTCCAAAATTGTCTCAGAAATTAAGGGTTTAAGTCTCGAAAATTCAGATTTTAGGTTTCAAAAAGTAGGGTTTAATGATTTCATATGACTTAAAATGCGGGAAGCTTAGTACCACATAACTACTCTAGGTGGGAGACACTCTTAAGAGACAACCATTAAGGGTTCAGGCCACCGTCCGGCCTCCCTAGCGCACCGGAGTGACAAGGCGATAGATGTGCGGGGGAGGGAGGTCAGGCGGTGACTTAAACCCTCAATGGGTGTCTCTTATGAGTGTCTTCCACCTAGAGTAGCCATGTGGTACTAAATTTTCTGCATTCCAAGTCATATTAAATCATGAAACTCTAATTTCTGAAACCCAAAATTTGGATTTTTTGAGACACAAACCCTTAATTTTTGAGATAATTTTGGAATATATAAAAAACTGGAAGAAGTACACAAGCAAGTACACTATGTCGGAAGGCTTCACAAGAAAATCATGATTTTTCAAGCTCATTTGTTATATTTAAAAATTCTGACAAAAATTATATTTGAATGGATTTTTCTAGGAAACTTGCTACAATATGCTACAGTGCACATGTCGCATGGTGGCTGTGCGCCATCGCTTCTGGCGCACGGTAGCCGTGCATTATCACCATGTGTTGCACCGGAGTCGCTGGCGCACGGTGGGCGTGCAGCAAATAAGCTATATTTGCAAATTCCGTACGATGACCGTCATTCTTGTATATACGGAACCAAAAAGCGCCAAAAATGTCAAAAACTCCCCACGTCCCACTATGGTCTGGCGTGGTATCCTATGCTGCTACATGTGGTCTGGCGTTGGCATGTCAAAACTCCTGCGCTGAGAAAAGGATCATTCCTCGAAATAGTTTTGAAGGAGTTATTTTTAGAAATAAAATAAAGAAAGAACCAAAATAAGCAAAAAAATATATTTTCTAGGCTCTATTGGAATGTTTGAATTTTTCTCCATTCTTTCAGGAATTAAATTGTTTCCTATAAAATTCTCGCACTCCAAATAGAGCTTTGCTAAAATACTCTCTTATATTGAAGGAGAGTTCCTTCCGATTTCTATTATTAGAAACCAGCATTGCCACCTTACCAAAATATTATAGGGAGAGAAATGTATATACACATGCATACATACAGGTAAAAACAAATCATATATAGAGGGAGGGAGTCTAGGCCGAGAGGAAAAGATCCATGCATATGTTCCTTTGTTACATGTCTGTAGTGTGTTTCTTTCTCTAAGAGCAACTCTAGCAGGGCCCCTACTTGAGCCCTCAAAACTCAAATTTGAGGGCTTGAGCCAAAAAACGAGCTCCAGCAGAGCCCCTACTAGAGCCCTCAAATTTGAAGAGGCCCTCAAATCACCCTCCCACCCCTCATTCCTAGGGGCCCCCTACTCCAGCAAATAGAGGGAATTGAGAAGTAGGGGCCCTGTTTTGAGGACTCCTGCTGGAGTGCAGCCCAGAAAACAGGGCCCTCAAAAGTAGGGGGAGCCCTCAAATGAAAAGTAGGGGCCCTGTTTTGAGGGCTACTGCTGGAGTTGCTCTAAGATACACAAACCTCTATGATTTTCACTAAGCCATGCACATACCTGCACACTATTAAGAAACGAGCACACACGTATATGGACAAACAATGCGGTGAAGCGACTGCGTTAGCTACCACCGCGCCCCCACTGCCGCACGTGCCCATACGCGCCCCTGCTTGGACGCCGGCGCTGCGCGGCTGCGCCACCTGACGCCCGGCTACAACGCACCGTGGCCACCGCCCGGCCTGCATGAGCCGCCGCCTGGCGCGCCGCACACCCATGCCGTAGACAGGGTTAAAAGTTTTGAAATGAGAAAATTTTTGAACGTCGGTGGAGGGAACGAAAGAACAAAATTTCATTCATTTTGTTCAAAAATTCAGACGAAAATTTAAATTTTTGATGAAATTTTGGATAGAATTTAGACAAAATTCAAATGAGGATAAATTTGACCAAAATTTAACCAAATTGATCTTGTTTCAGAAAGGGATAAAAGGGACAAAATTACCGAAATTTCATCCCATTTCGTCCGAAATAGCGAACCCTGGCCGTGGCCATCACCGCTGCCATTGCCGACTGGGGCCGCCGTCGTAGCTGCTACTGGCCTGCACCGTCGGCCACAGCCTAGTGCTGGCCTCAAATGAGAGAAAGAGAGAGAGAGAGAGAGATGGAGAGAGAGGTAGATCGAGATAGGAGAGAACCTGATTGGAAAAAGGACTGAGCACAGAGAAAGAAAAGGCCCCTTTTTATATTAGCTCTTAACTTAGATTAGGAGGCTAATTAGGGATTTCTTTGTTTTCTTTCAGGGTGCTACACTTTGACATCGGATTCGACTGGAGATGAAAAAGATGGTTGCGAGGAAGGAGGAAGCGAGGGAGGAGGAGGGTGGAGAGGGGAGATGGTGGCGCGGCGGCTGGCGCTGGCAAGAAGGCAGGGGGTGGCACAGGCGAGGGGGCCATAGGATCAGGCTGCAACGGAGGCTGATAGCGGAGATGTGGGTTAGGGTTGGAAGGGGAAGAATATAAAGGAACCGAAGATAGATCCAGTCCTTTGATTCTCAATCCAATTATTCAAAATATTTGATTGATTTTAACCCCTAAAAACAGTCAAATACTCTATAGATAGACCTTTCTTTATTTCAGGGTACACTTTTTTTAAAAAAAAATTAAAAACAGTTTCTAGGTACGGTACGCTTAAATTGCAAGAGAAAAAGACCCGAAAAGACATCTGGGGTTTAGCAGGTGTTCAGATCTCAATCGATGTTTAGTTTAAACGCCCCCAAAACATAGCTAAGCCGATCTTTACAGAGATTCTGGGACGCTTAATTTGTAAGAGGAGAAGAAAATCGATGAGAAGTTTGCTTGTGAATTACGGATCGGAGCGGCTTGTTTAGGGAGCTGGATGTGGGTTCTGGCGATGAATGCGCGGGGGTGTGCCGCAACTGGCTCAGGTTCGATCCTCTGGGTTTGGCGCTGGGAGGGAAACTTCCCTTGTAAAAAAGAAAAAGACGCGATTCGACTGCAACTACGCTCCTACAAAACAAATAGATTGCACATATTCTAAAACGTTACTGTTAGCACTGAAGTAGCGAGGGTAGCCGCAAATCGAAACCTAGAATTTTGTTCACTTCAATTTTTTGAGAGCACATGCCATGCTGTCTCCGTAGGTTGGCTTGATCCTTTTCTGCACATATATTTCAGTATTTGTATGTGTTTCTCACTTCACGGTATGTAGGTCTCGATTGACCTGTCATGTCTGTTTACATGGTCATTAACCACACGGCCGGGTCGGGCGCCAACTTTTCCCAAGTAGCGGCACCAACTAGTACCTGTACGCCAGGCACGTCGCGGTACATTTACACCTCAGCAGTTCTCAAAGGGCAGAGGCACATCTCGAACATGGTAAACTTCAGTTCAAGATGTAAAAAATATCAAGTATATAGTTCGGGTAAATTTAGTCCAGTCTAGATAATATTTTTATAGTTTAGTTCAGATAACCTAGATCATTTTACCACTGAGTTCGAGTCATAACTAAATACTGGCTCCGTCGCTGACAGTCGTACTACCGCTAGCACTCGCCGGGCAACCAACGCAACGCAGCGCGAGCCGTGCGCTCCCCTAGCTATAAGACCCTCCTCCCCTCCGCCGCGGAGACGTGAGAGAACGAGGCTGCAACAACACGTACGGCCAAATAAACGAGCTGAAAAGCGCACGAGCTAGATAGCTAGGTGAGCGCGCGCGGGCGCGGCCGGTCTCCGCCGCGAGCAAGCGGTGTGTATTGATCACCGAGCGATCGTCGGTCAGGCGTCCGCGCGGAGTATAGTACCCATGGCGGCAGCGCGGGCGGAGGCGAAGGCGGAGGGCCTCCTGCGGGGCGCGTGCGCGGTGCTCGCGGCGGCGGCGGCGCTGCTCGTGGGGTTCAGCACGCAGACGGAGACGGTGCTGCTCATCAGGAAGAAAGCCACTGTCAAGGACGTCCAGGCGCTCTGGTAAGTGCACACTACCAACCAGTGTACTACGTACGTACGACGGTATGCGTGTGTGCGTGCGTATGTATGTATGTATGACCATGAATCGTGCGTGCGCGTGTGCGCATGTCAGGGTGTTGGCGGTGGCGGCCGGCGCGGCCGCCGGGTACCACCTGCTGCAGCTCTTCAAGTGCTTCTACCTAAGCCGCTTCGCCGAGAACCCCTGCCGGAATAGCAGGGTCATGGCCTGGACTTGTCTCCTCCTCGACAAGGTATTCCTTTAACTAAATTCTCGATCTCTGCACAGAAAGGAATTTTTTCTTGCTGTCTAGAACACATAATTTTCAGTCTTTAGATCCTTCGTCCAGTGAATATCGTCGCTTCAATTTTTTCCCCTGTATACTCCCCTCAAAAGCACACTTTGTGTGTTCATTAGAAATCCTTTATTTTTTTGAGTCACGGGGTGCTTAATCAACACATGATTTTGAATATTTTATGATTTCTGTCGATCGGTTAACTTAAACATCGAAATAATATGAGAAGTACTTAGTTGCTCATTAATTGCTTGATGAGGACTCGAACATGTAACACCTCTCACTATAAGAAACGGTTAGTACTGAACTATCATGCGATCCTATCATAATAATACTTCGCTGCAAATGGTGATTAACATCTTTCATAATTTTGTTACCTTCGCCCCTAGCACACGGTAGCACGGCACGACATCTGGTCCCGTACTAGAAACTGACAAAGACTAGTGTATGTACTGGTTGCTGTTCTGAAATGCTACTGCGGTTTCTGTAGACTGTAGTAGTATAGTAGTTGCAACCGTACCACTGTTTTCATTTATGCACATCAAGAACATGATCAATAATGGTGGTTCCGTGCGAAAGATGGAATTATGCTTACATCGAGCAATTAAGGGCCACTTCAGTGTTAAACTGTTAGTGTTTCTCCGTTGTGACGCAGTGTTATGGAATCTGTTTAATTGTCGAAAAGTATACTATCAATTTTTACAAGATTTTGACTTCAGGGAAGATGTTCTTAGGCGCTTTCCTAAAACATCAAACATCTATAAATAAGTGCAATGAAAATATAAGTACATGCATCCGGACAGTTAAACGTTGAAATAAATCTTATGAGACCTTGCTTGACTCTCTTGAAATTATTACATGTAACCATGTAAAAAGGTGGCTTAATTTATTATGCTACGTATCATGAGATTGAAAGAGTATGAAAGTAACGAGGTCAGGTAGGATTTTGCTCCGTTAAACATGTAACTACGCAAATGGAGATGGGTGATTTTCATTACCAGCTCTTCAGGCTAGCTAGTGCGGCCCACAGAAACGCACCCCAATCAGTGTGAAATAGTATAGCAGAGCACTCGATTGCTCACGGGAGCTATAGAACACGGCTCGAGTTGGACACTGAGGGCCCTCCTTCCTTGGTCCTTGCCAACAACGGGAGCTACAGAATGAGAAGAAAAAAAAACATACACACAGCAGCGCGGCTACAGCAACAAAGGCAACAAGCATAAAGACCGCAAGGTCAAGTCTGGGACGCAAGAATTTCATAGGAATTTTGCTGGATAGTTCAGTTCCGTTAAAAATTGAGAAAATTTCTTGTGCTCCGAGGCATACGAGTACTACTTCCTGGATCAACTTTAGGACTGCTATCTTTGTCTTCACGGTGTCACTGGAAATTTCTGCAAGCTGTGCTCACTAGAATCGTGTTTTTCCTTGTTCGAATCATGCGCGTGTGTTGATTCCGTGCCTGCGCTGCAGGGGTGTGCGTACATGACGTTCGCGACGACGGTGGCGGCGATGCAGGCGTGCATGATAGCGCTGGACGGCGCGCACGCGTTGCAGTGGACCAAGCTCTGCAACATCTACACCCGCTTCTGCGAGCAGGTCGCCGGCAGCCTCGCCTGCGGCATGCTCGCCGCCGTCGGCACCGCCCTGCTCTCCGCCGTCTCCGCGCGCAACCTCTTCCGCCTCTACGCTTCGCCGCCCTCCTCACGCTTGGCTAGCAGCGCCCACCACGCCAAGTAGGCCGGCCTATCGATCACTCGCTGCTGTTGGGCTTCAGAGAAAAGCTAGGCCCAACTCTCCGCCCAAGTGAAGCGAATCTACTCTTTTCTTTTTGGCATTTCTTGCTTTCCCTGCTATTTAGTACGAAATGACGTGATTATGTATTGCAGTGTAACACCTCTCTGAACAATGTAATGCAGCGTATTTGTTTGTATTTGCAGTGTATTTGACAGATAGTGCGTCCTACTAAAAAGAACAGCGATACGAACTGGCTGTAAGGACAAGCTGTTGGCTTGTTGCGGACGTGCAATGCAGAACTGCTAATAGTACGCTTGGAATTCGACAAGTTCAATCTTCATTTTCCCTGAACTAATTCTGTCTCATTCAACAGCAGTCCAGCACTGCTTATAGTTGGGTACCACTATGGCACTGTGCAAGATTGTTCAGTATGTTTCTCTTTCTAAGAAAATAACATATCTGTTTATTGGGAAAGAGCAATCCGAATTTTTAGACGTGAAGCTGTCTTTAAAAATGGACCGAATTAAGAACACATGCCATTAGAATTTCGGAAATGGCTCTCCCTGAACAAAAGATTTCAATTGAAACATGGTATACATTATAATCAGCCTTGTTGTCAAAAAACGGTATCTATACATGACACGATACACATACCGCGGACAAACAAACAAAGTATAACTTAGCCATCTAAAAGAATCGATCTCGTGTGGCGGTCCTTCTATACGTATTATTTCCATTTCATGAAGAATATTACATTATTTTTGACAAGGGTGTGTAGTAAAGTGGAGAAACAATGTCGGACTTAGCTTTTGGACTGTGAGCTGTCACCGCTAGGGATGCCGGCGGCAAGCTTCGCTCTCAGGTCCTTCCTGAGGATCTTGCCGGAAGGACTCTTCGGGATGGAATCCGTGAAGAAAACTTTGTTGATCCTCTTGTAGAAAACAACCTGTAATAATATTGTAAAAAATGTGAGGTTCTAACTATCTGAAAAATCTGGATCATGGGACGTACTTTGACAATGAATTGGTAAAGGTACATAAACCAATGATTTTATGCTTTTTCGTGATGTATGGCTATGCTTTGTCGATTATGTTAATTGCGAACCAAAAATTGGGTATGTGGAAAGCAGGAGAACTTGGTTTTACCTCCTTTGCAACAAACTGCTTGATCTCGTTCTCGCTGATCTCAGAACCTTCAATCCGCACGATGAATGCAACCGGGACTTCACCAGCAAGTTCGTCTTTCATCCTGCAACAGTTCAAGACCAATTTAATCTAAGCTCTAATGTGACGTGGACCATGCCGATCCTAAATCACTTTAAACAAGGACGAACTTACGGTACAACAGCAGCATCCTTAATTTCAGGGTGTGTGATGAGAAGGGCTTCAAGTTCCGCAGGAGGTACTTGGAATCCCTTGTACTTGATTATCTCCTTGAGCCTGTCGACAATGAAGATCTCGTCGTCATCGTCAACAAAGCCAATGTCTCCAGTGTGCAGCCAACCGTCCTTGTCAATTGTGTTCTTTGTGGCCTCTGGATCATTCAGATAACCTACAAATCATAGGCTTAGTCATTTGCATGAAATTGTTATCTTCAAACATACTGATGCACATCAAGAAATTAATTTGACTCACACAAGCCCGTGTATATCGATGCCTATTGCCTAACCACACGTGTCTAGTACATTTTACTTGGATAAAACACCAATGTAGTCCAAGTGAAGAGCTAGAATTTTCGGAAGAAACACTACTGAATGTTAATGAATGCCAATTTCAGGCCTAAAATTTGGTAGACATATGCTACCCTGTAATAGTTTGCTTCCAATTACACTTGCAAGTTGCAACCTAGAGTAACCCCCTACAAGCAATGCGTCCATTTCTTGGCATTTACATATATTGCCATTAAATGGGTATTTCTTCAATGTCATAGACCTTGAGGTCACATGCAGACAGCTATTGGCGAAAGCAACATACTGATCATATCCTAATTCTCAGATATATATTATAGGGTTTTTTGGGAACATAGTTTTGTTCTTTTTGTAGTTTTCAAATAGCTAAAAGGACAAATAAGCACTCCTTTTACTGAAGGGACAAAAGGATTATATCAATATGCAAAGGGTGATAGAAGGAAAAAAAGAAATGGACAGAAATGGGAATTGTGGAGATTCAGTTTGCACATGGGTGACCACAGAACAGCCTGTTGCCATGATGGAAATAAGATGGATACAATGCATCCATAGCCTCAGGCAGAACGCGCTAAACATTCCACTTCACCAAATCTACTACAGTTTGCAAATGGCAAAAGAACCATTGATGAAGTGGTCAAAAAAGAGAGAACAATTGGCATACTGTATGAAGAATTACACAGCATACGAATTAAAAATGGGTGGAAGGATAGGCTTAAAAGGGCTGCTTTATGATACCTTAAATTTATGTTAATGATAAATCTAAACTTAAGTTATTTTCCCTAAAAAGAAAAAATAAACTAAACTTCAGCAAAGTTAACTAGTTATTGCATGGACATAGTTTGTTCTAGATTGTACAACTAAGACTTCGATAAGATCCTTGGGAAAATGCTCTCACATGGCCAGCATGCTGCATAATGAATGCTAGCTATAAAGTATGGCCATCTAGAAGATGCCAAGTTGCCAACTTCGATTCTCTGTAACTCAGGGTTGCACTTCTGGAACTCCAATTTTATATAGCACACAATTAGAGATCTAAAACATAATTTGGAGTTCTCCACATAATCTATGCCTGATTAAACCAGTTTTGGAATGCGACAGAGTTCAGTCAGATTAATAATGCTACAAAAATGATTTATTTATTTATTTTTGAAGGGAATACAAAAATAATTTTCGCCCAAGCTTTTGTAATCCAGTAAGGATCTGGCTGACCGAACCTTGTCATAATGGGGACTTGTAGTTCCCATGATGGGTCACACACACTCACACACTGATGGTTCAATTGGCATGGTAAATATAATGTACCAAACAAAAATCAAACTTGGTTTGAGATTATGCCTCGCTCATTTTAGTTTGAGCTTCTGGTTTCTGACTTATTTTTTACTATTTTAAATTTCGTCTTTTTCTGATTTTTTGGCTCTTTTGAGATTTTTTGCTGGTTCTTTTTTTCGTATTCGTTTGCATTGTCCGTGATGGGCTAACATGTTTTTTTTTCTATTTTTAAATTTTTTAAATTTAGTTATGTCAAATAAGCCACCATCAGTTACAGTGTAATTTCAGCTAGCTACAGTGCAATTTTAACTATAAACCAGCTTATTTCAGTCTAACCAAGCTGTAGTATCCAGAAAAAAGAAGTTATCATTTGAAGGCTCGGCGAAAATGGTGTTTGGCGCTGGACACATGTAGGGGAGGGCAGGGCAGGGGCATGGGCCTGCCTCAGTGCCACCCATCTCATACATGTCAAAAAGGAGAGGTAGGGTTTGACTATGGCACAACCAGGTGTGCTCCCCCTTTCCACATGCTAGTCAAGGATTTTAGGTCCAGCCAAGCGAAAGGTTGAGAAATGAGAACCAAACAAGCTCTGGCAGCTTGTTTTCTTCTCTACATGCATTGATGAACATGTAGGAGTACTGCACAAGCGGTGCATGCCTGTCTCTAAGCTGTCTTCAGCAAAGAATCCATTAAAACGATATTTTTGCTCCGAAACTATGTTGTCATGATGAGCTCCTTGACCTCTCAATCCATTAAAACGATATTGTTTTTTGCTCAGCTTCCGCACCGAAACTATCTTGTCATGATGAGCTGCTTGGCAAGCTGAGGATGATTTGCTACAAACGTGCCTGCTGCAATAGCATGTTGGATGCCAACAAGGCAACAACCGCGCGTTCCCGACTGGTAAGGAGACGTGTCACAGAAGGAAATTATCTCTGCGTGGTGGTTAGTGGTTAGGTTCGATCGAGTAGGCTACCAACCACCTAATTGGACATGCACCCAAACGGCAACATTTTGGTCTACCAAAGGGAGAAATTTTGGTACAACTACTATTTAGAGACCAAACAGAGAAACTGAAATACTATTTCAACAGAAAATGGCGCATATGCTGATGAGAAAGCATCCTTTTTCCCAAAGTGCTGGAGATTGGAATTCCTGGAGGTTCTAAATGAACCTGTCTGAAAATATTTTGAGAAAGGGGAACAATTCAAATAGAGGAGGCCAATAATTGAGTGCTGGAGACCAGTCCAAACCAATCACCTAAATACCCATCTACTCATAAGCTAACTAAGCCTAGTCGCAAAACGAACACAAATTAGTTACTCACGGACAAGTGGACTAGTCCATCGATCCAGGAAGCTTGTCCTGTTGTCCACATCACTAGACTTGAGTCGTGATTACTTTCCTCTCATGAGTTAAGCAAAGGGGTCACCATGTTGTCACGAGGTCGCAAAGACAACCTAAACCGCATTCTATGATGATTTCTTTATTGGACGGTGACGGCTCCAAAGCAACGGGCCTGAATTAAAGACTACTGAGTACTGACCAATCATCCAAGAACCGGTTTGTTTAATAGTCAGCCTCGCACCACAGAATGATATGCCTCACCAATGACATGGCGTAAAAAAGGGAAGAGAGCAACGATTCTATGATGCAACTGTACGTACCTTTCATGATTTGTTCTCCGCGGATGCAAATCTCTCCTGACTGGTTCCGGCCGAGGGACGCCCCGGTGTCGGGGTCGACGATCTTCAGCTCCGCATTCCTGACGACGGTGCCGCACGACCCGGACTTTCCCTCAAATGGCTCCTTGGCGAAGGCCAGGCACATGGCGAGCACAGGCCCAGCCTCGGTCATCCCATAGCCCTGTTGAAAACGAGAGGTAATTCAGCGATTCAGTAAGCCTTAGAAAATTAGAATCACACTGCATTCACATTTTTGCAAGGAAAATTTGGCAGAGCAAGCACCACCAAGAGGACACTGCTTCCCTCATTATTTCCAAATTGTATAGAGCAAGTTAGCGATAAACCAACAAAGGCAGTGGTGCACTGGCATCCGTGGTGGGACTTGTCCACCCAAAAATCTGATGAAAGTAAGTTAATCGAAATGCTTTCTTACGGAGACGGCAACCGGGATCATGGGGGTGGCGTGTGCTTCCGACCTTCCACCACACATATCTTGCATCTCCAATCCACGAAGCAGGAACACAGCACAGACATCTCGATGCGTAAGGCATCATGCATTTCCCAAGCAGTTCACGCAAATGGCACTATAACCATTTTTTTCTTAAACTTAGCCTACAGATATTCGTTTTTGTAAATCTAGCCTCTCCTTCGACCTACCGAGCTCAGTAGATACGTACCGAGATAGTGCTAATCGTATTTAATTAGTGCTGATTAAGGAGCCATTAATGGCGCTGCCGAGCAACTGGAGCTCGACAGGTAAAAAAAAGTGGCTATAGTATTATTCATGTGAACCGTTGGCATTTCCCTTCCAATGGTTGAGATGTCGCCTTAACATACAGCCCAAGTAAACCCAAGGCCAATCCCGATCGGTTGTCCAACTTTCGCAGCCGAAAGCTCGACACTACCACCCACCAACGACTCCCTTAACCAGCGCGCCCACTAGCCAAGACAAACCAGTCCATCCCATGTATACCCCCCCTGAGCCCCAGCAACCACTGATCTTTCCACATCTTTGAGGTTACTGGCCATCCAAGATTGCATATAAAACTTGTACTACCTACTAGTAGAATGATTGGAGGGGATGGATGGTGTGACAAACAAACCTGCCCTAGCACGGCGTTGGGGATCTTGGCCATGAACGCGTCCTGGATGTCCTTCCCCATGGGCGCGGCGCCGGACATGACCATGCGGATGGAGGCGAGGTCGTCGGCGGTGACGCGGGGGCTCTTGGCGATATCGACGACGATGGGCGGCACGAAGGGCGCGATGGTGACGCCGTGCGCCCGCACCAGATCGACCAGCGCGCCGAGGTCGAACTTGCGCATGATCACGATCGCCGAGCCCGCGCGCAGCCCGGCCAGCAGCACCGAGTTGAGCGAGTAGATGTGGAACAGCGGCAGCACACACAGCAGCACGTCCTCCTTGCGGAAGTACAGGTTCGGGTTCTCCCCATCCACCTTCACAGACATCACACACGAACATGAGGAAAAAAATTTCCAGAAAACAGTTCAAAGATTTAAGCATTGACAGCTAGCGCCAGAAATCCCATCACCATCAAGCACCGGCGCGAATCTTAACGCATATCAGAGTATCAGGCAGACAGCTGGTGATACTTGATGCTGCCACTGAACAGTGGGGCCCACGCGGCCAAATACCATTAATCACGCGGCCTTAAGGAGGAGTACACCGCCCCGCTCTGCTCGTCAATGCACACGAAGGGGAAATCCTCGAGTCCCCAGTTCGCAGCTAATAATGGAGTAGTAGCATAGCAGCAGCTAGCTCACCTGCTGCGCGACGCTGGTGACCAGGCTGCGGTGCGTGAGCATGACGCCCTTCGGCATCCCGGTGGTGCCCGACGAGTAGGGCAGCGCGACGACGTCGTCCGGGTCCACCTCCTCGTCGGCGGGGAGCGGCCCCCCGCCGACCTCCCCCAGCAGCGCCTCCTTGAACCCGAGGCAGCCGTCGAAGGCCCCGTCCACGGCGACCACGGGAACGCCGCGCTCGGCGGCGAACCCGCGCACCTTCTCGACGGCGCAGGCCTCGGTGACGATCACCTTGACCCCCGCCGCCGCCGCCTGCCGGTGGATCTCGTGCGGCGTGTAGAACGGGTTCGCCGTCGTGGTCGCCGCGCCCAGCCGCGCCGCCCCCAGGAAGACGAAGGCGAACTCGGGGCAGTTGCGGAGCAGGTTCATGACCACGTCGCCCTTGCCCACGCCCAGCCGGCGCAGCCCCGCCGCCGCCCTCCGCGAGAGCTCATCCACCTCGGCGTAGGTGTACACCGCCCCGCTCTGCCCGTCGATGAGGCAGGGGCGGGAGGCCACCTCGGGGAGCGTCTCGAAGCAGTAGGCCTGCAGGGTGAGGTGGCTGGGGATCTCGATGTCGGGGAGCTTGGACCGGAACACCACCTCCTCCGCCGCGACGGAGCCCATCGATCTCGCCACCGATTCGATCTCCGGGTGGACAAACTGGTGTGGGGCGGAGGCGGAAGAGGAAAATGGGGGCCGGAATTTCGTGCGCGTCCGCTCCGCTCCCGTGGAGGGAGGAATTGGGGGACGGGGTTAATATACCGCCGCGGCTGCGGAGGAAGGGTGGTGGGCGACAGGTCGGAGAGTATGACCGTTAGGGCCCGCGCGGCGGTGGGGACGGGGTAAGTTTTTCGGTGTCCGGGGACGCGGAGCTCCGGGGTTGGTGAGGCTCGGGACAGCGGTAGGGGAGGAGGGTGGGTGGGTTGACTGCGACGGACGGTGCCACGTCAGCGGGCCTGGACTTTTTTACTTTACCGACCCTTCTTCCCGTTGTTACAGACTGGTTGTAAGAGCAAGTACAACAATGGTTTTATAGCCAAGTTAGTCAGCATTTTTGCTGATGTGGAGGAGAGAAGAGAGGAGAGTTTGGCTCTCATGCAAGCAACAAGCTACATACGGGAGCTTATGCAGTGGTGGGTCCAGATAATAAATGTATGTGAGGAGGAGTAGGAAAGAGAATGTGAGACATGGTACCACATAATAATAAAAAAATCTTTTGTAGACAAATAGAAGACAGATTATTGTATAACTTAACTCTTATAACTTGGCTTATAGCTAAACACTTCTCTATTATTGAACTTGCTCTAAATAGAGTCCTCGTGTGTTTGTTTCGTCGGCGTGCGCGTCTTCGGCCGAAAGGCACGGACGTTGGGTGCTAGCAGACAGGATGGGCGCAGGCTGCTCGACGTGTAGCGGTGTACATGTGCGTGCTGTGGAGTACCACTAAACTTTTAACTGTCCTGAAGGGTACGCGACTGTTGCGACACACGTAACGAAACAACTTCCGGTGGGTACCGGCACTGCATAGTGCTTGGTACGCTACTAGTGTATGGTTCATGACAGCCCAATTTTTGTTTGGATACAGGACAGTCGCAGAAGGCCCAACCACTATTTTGACTAGGCTGGGCTGCTCAAAAGGCCAACCTTTCTCTCTCTCTCTCTCTCTCAAGCAGTGATAGATCGGTCGAGCCAACTGAAGTTTGGCTCCCTCTATTCAGGGGATGTGATGTCACCGGAACCGGATACTTTGGACCGTCCGATCCCCGACTGCATCCCATAGATGGCACTGGCAGTAGATGACATACGACGTGCTCGTTTGGAATGCGGCTACAAGAGTAGTACTGTTCCCTGCGAAATCGCTGTGAAGAACTCGTGTGTTCCTAGCAATCCCGTGATGCTTAGCCAAGCACGCGAGATCGGTGCAAAATCGGACGCATCGCTTGGAGGGTCCGGCAAATGGGACCCAGCGGCAGAACGGCAAAGCGATACCAATCGAAAGGTAACCGGAGCTGGCGGCGGGCGGTGGGCCTCGCCGGAGCATTCTTTTCTGGATGGTTGGATGGTCGATGGTGATCCACTTGGTGGTGGTCGGTGAGTGGAACGTTGGCCCAGGCTGTGCAGGTTGCGCGGTAGTTGAGCCACCAATCCGGCTCTGCCATTCGCGATAAAGCTACACTACTCGTGATGATTCTGAGTCTTTTTTTCGTCCAAGAATAGATATGCTGGAGTGCGCAGGCACGGCGTCGAGTTCGATTCCCACCCTCGATTCACTGGTCCATTTTGGGTTTGGTGTGAAGCATTTTACTTCTTAATCGGAAGCATTTGCTTCTTGTAAGCTCTAACCTGCCAGCCGGCTGCTCATCTCGTCATACGATCACTAACGTTAACGCCTTATTGGGCTGCCGATTACGGCACACACTTGCAAAGTGGATAGGCCTAGGCCAGTTTTCTAATGCACGTCAGGCAGGCCCTTCTTGATAACGTGCCCCGGAAGCAACCGGCGGGCCCAGTGCAGCTTCGGAGCCCATGTAGGACCCCAGCCCAGCCCAAAGATGGTTTATCCCCTTCTCCTAGAACCCTAGACTCACTTCCGCCCGAAACGCACGGCTGCTCCAGTGCCTCTCGTCCTCGTCGCCTTCGTCTCCGCCTCCAAGCAGCCGCACCAACCCGCTCGTCTCCTCCGATGGCGGTACCGTCTCTCTCTCTCTCTCTCTCTCTCTCTCTCTCTCTGTGCGTCCACAGCCTGCAAATGTGGTGGCCTTATGATTTGGATCTCGATTTTACATTGAGCTGGGTGATTCTTGTGGGTACTTGTTTATTTGTCATGGACTTTTGCTCATGTGTGGAAATGGTTGACATACTGCGGTCACCCTATGGTATAACTCATTAACTCTATATGATTGCATCGTTCCTCTGCGGAATTAGGGTTCACGAAAAATTAAATCGCGGCAATGTTGAAGTTGCTAACCACATAAAAGACACTTAGTCACTTACTGCCTTTTGTGTGATATGTCAGTTTGCCTGTAAACTTGTTTTTTTATTGTTTGTTTAGCTTCGCTTGGCCTTCAACTTCTTACCGAGATAAGCCTAAGCTGTAAATGCAAATACTTATCGATAAGACTTTTGGGGGACATGCCACAATTCTTCGATTGAACATGAGATTTTGATATGTTATGATTGAAAATTTGCCAGAGAGTTTCTGGTAGTTATCTATATACCTGAGCGTCTGAGATTATGCGACTTCTAGCCTAGAAGCTCTATTAGCTGTTGTAAGAAAGGAATCTAAGTTAGGGAAAAACATATGATTACGGACATGTTGGTATAAGCTTAGTATTGGCGTAATTCTAGCTGTGGTAGTTCACTCGGAAATCATTTCACAGAGTAAATATGGGTAGGAAAGAACATGTTTTTTCCCGGGTGCTTGGTTTATAATGATTGGCTTCAATTGTTGATTTGTTTGTGATGAATCTTCCTGTTAAGAAAGTTTATTACTTGCTTCCTTGATTTACATTGTGTTGGTTTAATCCAGAACTAGCAGGAACAGGAAATTCTTTTGTGATCATGGTTATTTAACCTGTAAAATTTATGTGTCATGTAGTAAATCTGTCATATTAATATAGTATCTGTGCTTACCTGCAAAACTACCCTTGCACTTGGCTCAAATTCAACGAAAATTTCGAAACTGACAAATGAATATCTGCTTAATACTTTACATATCTTCACCAAAAATAACAATTTACCTTATATACTGTAATAGTACTTATTTCCATCACATATTATTTGTTGACTGTTCATGTTTTGTTTTGTTTACTCTGTTGCAGACTGTGCCAGTTAACCCAAAGCCGTTCTTAAATAACTTAACAGGGAAGCCTGTGATCGTCAAGCTTAAGTGGGGCATGGAGTACAAAGGTACTTTTATGGGTTTTCCTCACTTTTTTGTTGCATCCATTATTTATTTTTTTCTTTCCTGATGTTTCATTCTTTTACCTGCCATCAATTGTACTAATGCATAAATGGTTCCTCTTCTACCCCAGGATATCTTGTTTCAGTGGACTCCTATATGAATCTGCAGGCATACTTCACATTTTTTTGTGGTTAACATACATGATGGAGGACACTTGCACTATTCAATTGTTTCACGGCACTATTAAAGATTTAGAGTCATTTTCCTTTGAATATGGACGGACAGAAAGAAACCTTATTACTTACACTTTCTACAATTGCAGCTTGCAAATACTGAGGAATACATCGATGGGCAGTTCTCTGGAAATCTGGGGGAGATTCTGATAAGGTAATCCATTCATGAATCTTCTATCATAGATAGAATGTACCAGTAGTATGTGTGTCGGACCCCAAGTTTAATACCTGGAATCCTCTGTGATAACACTGCATTATTCCCTGGATCAGTAGATAATGCTCACAGATACATCGCTGCATCATTTCATACACGATAAGTTCATACATTACAATACCAGAGTTCAAATAGACCACATCGGGCCAGGGTTACAATAGGGCCGTCAGGCCAAAAGTCTTACAATATATAAAAGCGGAAGCGGAGGCGTACATAGCGTAGGGGCACAACTCACCACAGGCAAGCGACTAGGATAACCCGAGTACCAACGCTATTAACCAGGGACCTGACTAATAACGAAGGCACCCGCCAAAACTAGCCTGGTCAACTGGACTGAGGCGAGAGGCAATACTACCGATGCCTAATCTAATATCCACCATCTTCATGACCTTCGGCGTCCTGATCCTCATGGTAGGCGTAGTGCTCTTGATTCACATCTTTTGAAAGGGGGGTTAAGAGCGAGATTGAGCACAAACAATCGTGCTCCGCGAGCCAACACACAGAATGCATATAATTATAGATGCAAGGCTATTCAAGGGTGGCTCGGGTTCTTTTATTTGCATAAAGCGGCAGTTGGAATTACCATAATTTAAAATTCCTATGACCAAGCATTTTTCAAGAACTTATGATTTAAATACTAAAAGTGTACAATAAACGGAGTAGTTTCCAATTCCAAATTTTATGGTTACATCCACCATATTTTATGGTTACATCCACCAATTACTAACATTTTTGCATAGCAGGTTACATCCACCTTAAATTCCAACACTGGAGTACATCCCTCCAGAACAAATTACCAAAGTCAGGTTACATCCGCCTGACAGTTTTCTCCCCACCCACATTAGTTTTTAAATAGAACTAACTCGAGGAAGATTTCCATGTCTGCCCTTGACCGTGGGCACGGCTATTCGAATAGTTTGTATTTGTACTCTGCAGAGACTGTACATCTTTACCCACAAGAGATAATCGTCCCGATGATTCTACATGATTCCTTTGACATGCAGATCGAGAAAATATCACGAGGCCTTTACAATACTTCACACTTTAGCATTTCACTCCTATGGGGTTACGTCCATAGGTTGTGCGAGATGTCCACCATAGGTTAGCGCAGTCGGACTCCACTCTCCACATACGCTATCCTAGCCAACGTCACCTACATCCGGTGTCCCATTCCAAGTGGGGCTTTCATTACCCACCTACACACGTTCTCCGTGAAATGACTAGAGAGTTCAGTAAATTATTCAGCCAAGCCTACAATATGCCAGCTTGTGGTTGTACTGTTATACACGGAGGGTCCACACAGGATTAATTCCTTAATTTGTCCGGGCGGTTCATTCCACAATCCCCTGTGTTACATCCACATCCACTGTTCCTTCCATCCGCCCAAACAGGTTCAGCAGATTTTTAGGGCTTTGAGAAGCATAACATAAATCAACATATTTATTTAGCCATGTACATCCCATGACTATCCCAAATCTAGTGTTCATGATTAAAGAGTGATTAACAGGGTTACTAGAATCCTGGACTTGACAAATTTTAGCATGGCAATAATAAGTCATGTAACTACCATACTAGTGTTTATACCTAGGGCGACAAACGATCATGGGAGTTCAAATGTACTTGTGGTGTTTATATTATTAGGTGGACATAAGGTTGTTATCTACCTTAAGACTTACATACTTTTAGCACATAAAATATCGCATGCAATTTTCATAGTTTAAATGAACATAGTTTCACATAAAATGTAGGCACAAAATGATCAAAGTATTGACTCGCCTGGATCGAAGGCTTGGGGGTCTTGCGCTGCTTCAAGCGGGGTCTCGTTCACGTCGTCGAACTCTACTCGGACGGGAGAAACCGGAAAAAGCAACACGAGAAAACGAGAGCCGAACAAGAACCAAATAAAATAAAACAACTCAAATGAACTCGAAATTGAACCAAACCAGAACCATTAAACAGGTCTTGATTTTAGAAATTTTAGAAGTTGGTTTCGTTTAATTCGGAGTTACGGTTAAAAAGTTATAGCATTTTAAAGTTTTAGCATCCTGAAAATTTTAGAAAATGACAGAGAGAGAAAGAGAGAGAGTGGGCTGCCGACAGCTGGGCCCGAGGGGGATTAAATGTGGGTTCGGTTAAGGCATCACTTAATTAGCCGGTTAAGGCATCAATTAATTAGCCTGGTTAAGACATCATAAGTGACTGGTATTTAGCGCTATTGTTGGGGGTGCTCTGCCCTGGCTCAGTTCGTCCGCACGGGGAAGAAAGGGAGCGGAGCCGGCCGACGGCGGAGGGTGCATGGAGGGGAGGCGGCGCCGGCCCAAATGGGCTGCACACCCGTGCGCGTACCTCGGGAAGAAGCTAATCGGCCGGAGACGGCCGGGCGACGGCTGGCTTTGGGCAAGGCGGCGGCGGAGACAGGGGAAAAAGGCGGCGGCGACTCGGGCGGTTAGAGTTCGATTGCTCGCCGTGGAAGCGTCTACGGGTGTCCACGAGCTCACCTGGAAGGTTAGCCGAAGCCGAGGGGTGGCAGGGCGGGCCGGCGGCGAGGAATGGCTTGGCGACGAGGGAGAAGGCGGCGGGGTCCGGCGAGTTGGCGAGGGTGTTCACGGGGTCCGGGCGGTGCTCCTCGCGCAAGGAATCGACCCGGGACTCCGCGCTTCACCGGGAAGACCCAACGCCGGCGGTGGCGATGAAACGTGTCGGCGGCGGCCTGCGGGGCAAGAGAGAGCAATTAGCTCTTGTAGAAGAGGGGTGGGGCAAAGATGAGCGCGGGGAAAGAGGCTCGGGGCCCTGGCGGCGACCGGAGCAGCTCGGCGGCGAGGATTGCCTGAGGGCGCACGCAAGGCAGAGGAGGCGACCGAGCGTGGTTCTTCGGGCGAGCTCCGGCGGGGTGGGCGGTGAGGCCATCTATGCCCTTTATAGCGGCCGGGGAACGCAACGCAACGTCGAGGAGGCAAGGCGGCAAGGCACCGTGCATCCACCGTGCACGCGAGGTTGACTGATGGCAGAGGGTACCACCGCTGTGCTTGGAGTGGAGAAATGGCGCACGACCGGGCGCAGGCCTAAGCATTCGGGGACGCGCGGGAGGTGACGGAAAGCACTGCCACTGCTGGGCGCTGATAGCGAGGAGAGGCACTGAAGACGAGAGCTGACACCGCATTCAATCGCCGAAGAAGTAGGTGACGAGTGGCGACAAGCTGTAGCTCTAGGTGGAGGTGTTGGAGTCAGAAAGGAGGAGGGAGACTCTGCCACCAAGAAGGAAATTGAATGGCTGGGATGGCATGGAGGAAGAAATGGATGGCCAGGATCGAGAGGGGTTTTGCATATATATGCATATATTCTTTCTCCCTTTACAATATTAAATGCCACTCTTAATTTTTGAAATACAATTCATATTTTAGATTTTATAATATTAACTTGATTTTCTTCCCTGGAGAAGGAGCAAGGTTTTCATTTTAAAGTACTTTTGCATTTTCTGGAATATATACATATACATATATTTATTTGGAAGCAAAAAGAATAGCCAACTGAGAATAAAAGCTTTTAATTTTCATTAACATACATTTGAATTTTACATCAGGACAAGTTTTTAAAATGGGGTGTTACAATGTGGCTATATATTTGGTGAGATTTCCCATAGAAAGCGCCCATGCTCTCTTATTTCTGAAGTCTGTATCCTTTATTTTGAGTCAACAACTGGAGGGCTCCAATACCTGAGTCAACAAGCTGTAGCAGATGTGGCGGTAGCATATGCTTGGAAAATAGCTTTTTACTCAATGTATGAATTGTTATCCATGCAACCGAATGCCCAGCCACCATCCCTATTCTGACTTTCATTTGCTGATCAATCTGCAGATGCAACAATGTTCTGTACCTCAGAGGTGTTCCGGAGGATGCAGAGATAGAAGATGCAGAGTGAATAGTACATGGACTGTTACTTGATTTATGTAGTTCGCTGCTGACATATAAAAAAGACACCCGCTTAGCTTGTCTCCATACTGTATTTTATACAGGCGCTGAGCTCATGTTAACTCGAGTTCTGTATCCTGAATGATCAACTTGCATGTTTTAAACGGTTGATTGCTTATAGGTCCTGTAGCCGTGGATATGGTTTGGCTTTTAAAATGCGTTGGTTGTATTTGGGCAATTCTGCCGTGTTGAGTAGCTGAACATAGGCTATATTTATGCTCCAATTAGATTATTTGCTAATATTCGAGCTCAATCTATATAAGCTTTTACAAGATGCAACGGCTGATCGGGTCAATCGAAAGGCAAGGCAGATCTGGGTCGAAGTTCGTGTTTTTCTGACGCAACTAATCCCCGGGTGAGAACGGGTCAGCTACCGGGCCTTTTCACATCCTAAACCATATTTTTTCCATGTCCTAATTCATATTTTTCCTATATTCCTATATTCGGAGTTGGATAGGAATACATAATCTCAGGTTTTGGATATTAGTATTCCCGCAGCCTGACCATATTTTTCTCTGAATTTGAAGTCAGATACAAATATAAACATGAAACTAGATACGAATACAAACACAGATTGTTTGAAAAACGGACTCAGGACGAATATAGATCAAACGTGGCTTGTCACAGATTCGAAGTCAGATACTAACATAAACATGGATTGTCAGAAACACTCGGGAAGAATACAAATCAAATATGGCCTTGTGATTAGGGATGGCAATCGGGTGCAGCGGGTACGGGTAGTGCTCGTCCATACCCGTACCCGCGACCCCGATTTACGCCCGCGGGCATACCCGCGAAGGACGACGGGTAAAAAACCTCGCCTATACCCGTCACCCGCGGGTACCCGTCACCCGTGGGTATACCCATTTACCCGCGAACTGAGTGCATCACAAAATGTGGTTGGTTTCATATTGATTCATCCAAATTCATTGATAATAGAAAATACTTCTAAATATGAATCTAACAGTACTATTTTTGTGTGACCAAATAACCATGAAGGCAGCTTGGCAAAAAGTTGAAATTAATTGTTAAGACATGAAAAGGTTACATGGCCAAAACAGATCCATCAAGCTCATTAAAAGAATGACCAGTGGGAACCTAGCGCATGAATCTCAGAAGTAAACAACTCCAGTCGTAGTGAAAAGCATTGATATTCTACATTCAATTATCGAAATAAGCACATAGACACAACTTGCAGCAAATCAATGGAAAATTCGTGCACTATGTCAGCGAACAAAAAAAGATTAAATCTACCAAATGAGCTACAGATGAGTACATTATGAAGACATAAAGCAATACATGCAGGCCTTGTGTGAATTCAGTCACTGGGAAAGAAGATCCATCAACAGAAAAGAACAATTTGGATGGCACATTCAGCACATTCTGCAATAACAAGTGCAATAAGCTATCCAGGCAAGCACACATTCCAGTTTGTCAATGCTGCATCGGAATTTAACTTAATGTTTTCAGCATTATGTCCAGCCTCCAACTGCTCGTAAGTCATACCATTCGGATTTCTGAACTACATATTCAATTCCTGTTGACTATCCGATTCCAGTTGCCCCTACAAGGCTTATCTGGTGATCACTAAATGTACACTCCTAAAGCAAAGTTCTGAATGTAGAAGTCATCACAACTTTTCTGATACAGCAAGTTACACATGCACAGAACGTATGGCATCGTGCATCAACTCGCAACATACATAAATTTTTCTGAATTCTACTGCAAACATCATCTATTTCTACCACCAGTTCAAGAAATGAACATAATCTGCAAACTGCTCACCACCTTCAGCGAACACACCTGAACCACTGCCAATTGTGCAGACAATGTAGTAGCCTCCATCTGCAGCACCTGAACCTTACGCTCAAGCTCCGACATGTATCTTACCTTGCGCTCCTTTGACTTCACAGCAGAGCGCGAGAGGGGGGCGGATCTGGCCGGGTGGGGGGCTGGGGGCAGACTGGCGAAGGCGGCGGATGAAGCGAGTGCGCGAGAGCGGGGCGGATCTGGCCGGGTGGGGGCTGGGGTCGGACCGGCGGAGGCGGCAGATGAAGCGAGTGCGCGAGAGCGGGGCGGATCTGGTCGGGTGGGGGGCTGGGGGCAGACCGGCGGAGGCGGCGGATGAAGCGAGTGTGCGAGAGCGGGGTGGATCTGGCCGGGTGGGGGGCTGGGGGCAGACCGGAGGAGGCGGCGGATGAAGCGAGTGCGCGAGAGCGGGGCGGATCTGGACGGGTGGGGGGCTAGGGGCGGACCGACGGAGGCGGCGGATGAAGCGAGTGCGCGAGACGGTGAGAGCGGGGGCGGATCTGGCCGGGCGGACCGACGGGGGCGGAGGAAGTGAGTGCGCGAGAGCGGGGGAGAGGCGGCGGATGAAGCGTGCGTGACGCTGCGTGAGGGCCTGAGGGGGAGCCGGATCTGGGAGGAGGGTTTACTATTTTAGGAGGGCCCACTTGTCAGTCTATTTCACGGGTAAACGGCGCGAGACGGGTACAGGTAGAGCTAACCCATACCCGTACCCGTTTACCCGATGGGCAGAGATTTCCCCCCATTTTCCTACCCGTGGGTAAAGAATCCATCCCATACCCGACTCCATTAGGGTATTTACCCACGGGTACACGGGTAAACGGGCACAATTGCCATCCCTACTTGTGATGGATAATCCACGAGCAGTACCATCGTTAAAAAAATGTAACTTCACCAACAAAAGCATCTTCTGTGTGAAAATGATTCCGTACTCCTAAGAACACGTACTCTACTTGTTATATACCATTTAAATAATCTTATTATACTTCTTTATCCTTTTAAGTATACTCTAGTAATAATTATAAGATACTCCAAATTGACTTACAAAAAAATCATCAAAATTCACCTTTTACAGCATAATTTATGTATATATTATTTTTATGTATAGAAAAAGGTATATAGCAAAAACAAAAGACACCAATGAGTTTTTTCAACCAAATTATATTATAATATCTTAGAATTAGTATTAAAGTATAGCGAAAGTTATAAATACGAATAACATGTTTGTTTAAATGATATATGTAGGAGTGAAGGTCCTTGTCACGGATTCGAAATCAGATACTAATATAAATACGGATTGTCGGGAAATGGACTCGGGATGGATACAAATCAAATGTGGCCTTGTGATGGATAAACCGACGGGCAGTACCATCGTTAAAAAAATGTAACTTCACCAACAAAAGCATCTTTTGTGTGAAAATGATTCTATACTTCTAAGAACACATATCTCACTTGTTATATACCATTTAAATGATATTGTTATACATCTTTATCCTTTTGAGTATACTTTAGTAATAATTATAAGATATTCCAAAGTGAGTTAAAAAAAATCATCAAAATCCACCTTTTATAGCGTAGTTTATGTGTATATTATTTTTATGTATAGAAAAAGGTATATAACAAAAACAAAGGAAACCAATGATTTTTTTTTCAACCAAATCATATTATAGTATATTAGAATTAGTATTAAAGTATATCGAAAGTTATAAATAAGTATAACATGTTCGTTTAAGTAATATATATAAAAGTGGAGGTATGTACTTTCGAGAGTAGACAAATGCTTTCGTCTAAGAGTATGTACTCTCACTTCCAATATACCATTTAAACGACTATTTCATATCTCTTTATCATTTTCAGTGTGTGTGTGAAGCCTGTACATACTCTCACGTCTAACACACCACTTAAACAATTATTTTATATCTCTTTATCACTTCGGTATATATACATGCGCACACACGTGTCATTCCTAGGATGGAGAGATCGACAGATAATGTAGTTTATGTTGGAGATAAGCGAAAAATCCTGGCGCTAATTATTTGATTAAGCTCAGGGAGCACAGATCGCCGGACGTGGCACGCTGTGCTCCACCGGTTAATTCATCGGCAGTGCAAACACATGCTGCTACATGAATGGCAACACCGCTTGTACGTGTCTATGCTGGCCAGACAAGACTAGGGAAACAGCTCCATGTACTGTGTAGAGATTCTTCTCTACTGCATATATCAGACACAGAGGAACGAACTGAAAAGGAGTAGATTTCTTTAGCGGCATATAACACGACAAAAAAAAAACCTTCAGTGTCTTCTGCAAGATAGTGGGCGAAAAACAATACCTTTCATTTGTCAAGTAGACGCAGAAATAAGCTTCTGATGAGCGACTTCCAAAGCACATCTTATACATGCACGCTTTGCGTTCCAATGTGCATGCAGGACATGGATGTCACCATCACTTGAATGTTACTTGTCACTGAGCCCCTTACTGACAACCAGGGGCGGATCCAGCGGTGGGGGGCTCGAGCCTCCCTATCGCTACCGGACCCTTGGAGCCCCCTAGAGCCCCCTAAATTTTTAGCCATGGATGTATAATGTAGAAGGGATCGAGGTCGAGCTAAAGGTACTTCAGCCCCTCCAAAAAAATTTCCTGGATACGCCACTGAACTAGCTCAATCCTCGCGTGTGTTGCAAATCTATGCATCCGAAAGTATACATGGATCGCGAAGCAGTGATGAGTGATATGACGCAAGAGTGCAAGGCATGATCAAAACACGTGTCCATGTAAATATATGTTCCCTACAACCCCGTCTTGTTTTCCCAGCACCGTCGCATGCAGTCCACTGGCCGTGACCATCACCCTGGCACTACGTAAAGTCCATTGTCCAAATCTACCGTTTCAATCCTCAAACGAGCCCAAGAGAAAAGAAATATATACTACTCTAAGAAGTGACATTGTTAATTAATTAGGTAATGCTAAATTATGTACATTATTTTTTCCAACAGAAAAGGTATATTAGTTTAGTAATGGGCGCGCACTACGTACCCTGTGGCAGATGTCAGTATGTCTTCTATATTCGATCATCTAAAAAATGTTCTATTTGTTCTTTTAATCTTAGATATATATAGTCCAAATTCAACTTTTACTTCTCTGTTTTAGCAAATGAAAGATGACTTGGTTTCCCTAAAAAAACATTATGGGGAGCGACTATACCACACATTATACCCGGCCGTGTGACTGAAGATTCTCAAGAACCATTAATTGGTTGCACTAATATTTTCGAAAGAAAAACATCACCATTTGTTAGCTCCAAATTAAAATTAGGGTATGATTGATGGTATTCCCAAAAGCTAAGCTTCACTTCAGACTAAAACTTCCCAAAAACCTCAGCTAAAGTCTCTCTTTGGCTCGGTGGTAAATAAGCAAGCCTTGAACACGGTAAATGACCTATCCGTCAAAAGCGCTAATGAAAGAAAGGGAAACACTCCAAGTGAAAGCAAAAGCAATGTACTGCTAGCAAGTTCAGATCATCGATCTCCAATATACTAGTACTCCTGCTACTCCGGAACCGGATCTCTGACTTTGCGAAGCAAATTCATGGTGCTACAGTCCAGTGACTTTGTTTCCTAGCCATCGGATAAAAAAAACAAAGGCTGTGATCGATCCGACTACTGTAGCAAAAACGATGCGGCAGATTCCATAGCAAAAATACTGTATCATCTGATATGAGCATTATTTTTGCATTGAACAGCTAAGAATCTTCTAAAGTCACAGTGACTGTTCTTCTATATCTGATCGCTTCATCTCAAATTCTCAATCCTGCTGCTCCACGGTTTAGCGTAGAGAGCAAACAAAAAGCTGGATAGGGCTGCACGCGAGGGAATAGCGGCCTCCATTTCGGTCAAGGAGACCGCCCATACGACCCCATGAAACGCCTCCACGTTGTCGACCATTACTGCTCGCAGCTCTCCCCTCTTTGGATTCTCAAAACGAGGAGGCTGGGCTTAAACTATTCAACCTTTGCTCCTATCCCTGAATCACTCTCTTTAATTAATCTAATCTCCTTGGCCCTTGTCCCCCCTCTCTAAATTTTGGACGTATTCCATCTCAAATGCGCTAACTGTGTGGGCAGCACATTCGACTTCTCTATATATACCACACTTAACTATTCTGCCATTCCTCTCATAAGCACAACACAGGTCTACATCAATAGCTGTAGCTCACATTCCTTGCACCCTCTCACAGGCTAGCTCACACACTGGTCAATAGCACACCGCCATGGACATGGACATGAGCTCAACTTACGCTCGCCATTGGCTCTCCTTCTCCCTCTCCAACAACTACAACCATGGCCTCCTTGAGGCCTTGTCCAACTCTTCATCTGCCCCTCCACTTGGTAAAACTAATACTAGTCTACTACCAAGATAGATGTGCATGCTAAGTGCATTACTGAGACGTTGTTACTAATACGTATCTCATGTGCTTCTTTCTGCAGGAGAGGAAGGACCGGTGGATGAGGCGCCTAAGATGGAGGACTTCCTCGGCGGGGTTGGCGGCACCGATGCGCCGGCGACGGCCGCAGAGGATCAGCTTGGCTGCGGCGAGCTGGGTAGCATCGCCGCCGGGTTCTTGCGCCGGTATCCAGCGCCCGGGACTCCGGAGAACCAAGGTGCGGTGACCATCGCGATGGCGACGGACGTGGTGGAGTCCGATCAGGCGAGGAGGCCCGCCGAGACGTTCGGCCAGCGGACATCCATCTATCGTGGTGTCACTAGGTATTTATACACATGCACCTTACCTAGCCTAAGCATGATAATCTAGTCTGAAGTTGCATGCACGAGTTACACGAGGAATGGTACTAATACTTGGTTAATTAAAATGGCACTTCAACTAGGTTACGTTCATGGCAATGGACTGAAGCCATTTTGTTCAAGTGTTTGTTAACTTCATGTTGTTTGGGTATTTCGGGAAATGCATCAGGCACCGGTGGACGGGGAGGTACGAGGCGCACCTGTGGGACAACAGCTGCCGCCGGGAAGGCCAAAGCCGCAAAGGCCGCCAAGGTATATGCATGCATGTCACTCACAGTCTTGTCCAAGAAACCTGCGAAGCACATATATATATGTAATCTGATTACTAACATTATTCGCTGCTTTTCCCCCAACTTTCTCTACTTGTTGGCGCATCGGTGATACTTCATCAGTCTACTTAGGTACGTCAATTATCACATCTAGTTTTAGCTTCATTGAGATTTTGTTCATAATTGGAAGAAAAAATTGAAACTTACTGTAAAAATGGGGGGAAAATACAGGAGGTTATGACAAGGAGGAGAAGGCGGCGAGAGCTTACGACCTCGCCGCGCTGAAGTACTGGGGTCCGACCACCACGACGAACTTCCCGGTAAGTCAACCCGAGCAAGACACTAGCACTGTACATGCATGCATGGTGTAGTATATACGTATGCTGATAGCTGACGAGGTGTACGTACGTACCTGAGCCACCGTAGGTGTCCAACTACGAGAAGGAGCTGGAGGAGATGAAGTCGATGACGCGGCAGGAGTTCATCGCGTCGCTGCGCAGGTGAATACCCCCGAGTCACATGCTCAGGACGGCTCACTGACGCGTTCCTTTTCAACGTACACGCCTTGCCGTACGCGTGCATGCGCACACAGCTGCATGTGCTGTGCTTTACCTTGGTTCTCACAATGTTAACCTCCTTGTGTTTCCTACTCTTTTTGTCAGAAAGAGCAGCGGCTTCTCACGAGGAGCCTCCATCTACAGAGGAGTAACAAGGTAAATTAAGAAACGTTTCGTACGAATATCAAAAGAAAATGTAGTAATCTGAACTTTGAAATGTGAAGTGCCAGCAGCATACAAAAAGCCTTTTGGTCAAATCTTTTGACACTGGAAGCTTTATATCCCATAGGCATCATCAGCACGGCCGGTGGCAGGCAAGGATCGGCAGGGTGGCCGGAAACAAGGACCTGTACTTGGGCACTTTCAGTAAGTTTCCTTGATTTTATACTGGCATTTCCAGTCCTTTATGCACCCACAGGGCTCACTTTGCATGTACTAAGTTGATCCATGAGAACCAATGGTTGACAAAATTTGGTCCATTCTAACCGTCTCTGCACCACAGGTACACAGGAGGAGGCTGCGGAGGCGTACGACATTGCGGCGATCAAGTTCCGCGGGCTGAACGCCGTGACCAACTTCGACATGAGCCGCTATGACGTCGAAAGCATCCTCAACAGCGACCTGCCAGTTGGGGGCGGGGCAGCCGCCAGTGCCTCGAAGTTCCCAGCAGACTCACTGCCACCAGCGAACGCCGGTGCAATCACTGGGGTGGCATCACCTGCCATGCCGCCGTCAGAGAAGGACTACTGGTCCCTACTTGCTCTGCACTACCAGCAGCAGCAGCAGCAACAGTTTCCTGCTTCTGCATTTGAGACTTACGGCTCCGGCGTGAGCGTGGACTTCACAATGGGCACAAACAGCCACAGCGGCAGCAACAACAGCAGCAGTGTCATGTGGCGTACCACTGGTGCAATGGGACAAGAAGACAGTAGTAACAAGCAGAGCAACAGCTATTCCAGTAACATTCCTTATGCTGCTGCTGCTGCTATGGTCTCTGGATCAACTGGCTATGAGGGCTCCACTGGTAACAACGGGACCTGGGCGACGACTAACACGACCACGGCTCCTCAATTCTACAACTATCTGTTTGGAATGGAGTAGGTGAGCTGACTAGCTAATAGCTGAAAGGAGTGATAGGCCTAGGACTAACATGGAACTGATCAAAATTTTGGCTGCTGCATGCCTTGTATGAATGCAAATATGCAATGCATCCTTCTGCTATTCTTTTCCTTCCTGACATAGTTCTGTAGCAGAGAACTCATGTATCATCATCATTTCTAATTCAAGTTCTTTTCTGGTTTCTTGGTCAGCTACAGTATGTGTATTTGAAAAGTACTATCCATCTTCATAAAGCATTTTAAACTTGCATCAGGTGAATAACAGTAGAAGAACTTTCAAAGATAAACAGGTGCATACGTACTTGAAGTAAAATCTTGGGGCAGAGATCAGCAGATGGACGCATGCACTGGAATTTGGAACTCTTCAGCGCACTGTTAAGAGTTACCTACACAGAAATAAGAGGGGATAAATAAGAACAATGGATATATTTCCAAAAAAAAGATAAATGGCAGAAAAAACATCTTTACCTCACAGTAAGAAATCATTGCCCATGCAGTCAACAGCAATGATCCCAACGAATGCACTGCTTATAATTGGAATTAAGCAAAATGCATGTTGGCAAGGGATCAGGATAACTATCTTCTGCACCAGCACAGCAAGGATATCTAGTCTTATCCAACGCACATGATAACAATCTTCTGAAGCACCAAAGGACATGTCTTTATCTTATCTGATTCAGATGTATAATATAATGCCAATAAATATTAGTGAAGTTCATAAATTTTATTTTATCATCAACTGGTTGCACCACAGCTTAGTGCCATGGTACACTGGACTAAATGCGGCAAAGTAGTATGACACAGGTAGTTGACAAGAGTATTGCACAATATGGTAATATAAAATAACTGTCTAAAGCTACAGTAGAACTTTCAGAATTTGATGAAAATGCAATGAGCCACCATGCTGTACTGGACTAAATGCGCCAAAATAGTATAACACAGATGGTTGTCACGAGTACAGAATAATATTGTAATAGCAAATAACAGTCCAATTCTACGGTAGAGCTATCAGAATTTCATGAAAAATGTAAAGGAGCCAACAAATTTCATGTGGGAGCCACCAAATTTCATGTGCGCTTATCCTTTTGTCAAAAATGTATAAAGTACACAACAATAGCAGATAGCTGCAGAAGTTTAAGGCTGATGAGCTCGTTTCCTCTGTAAATTAAGTATGACAGTAATCAGTACATGGAATAAAGTGAAGAGTCCCACATGGGATCAAGGACAAGAAGCCTACAACTATATTAAGCTGACACACTAGCTAGCCTTCAAGATTCTTACTGGGGACATCGCACACATTTGTAGACTATCTAGTCCATGAGGGGCATAAAACTACTACTTAATTCACTCCTTTTGATAAGCTTGCTGGGGGGGCTATTGCATGAACACGCAACATAGGGGTTAATTACCTCTCTCTCTCTCTCTCTCTCTCTAAGCAGTTGACCAGTCAAAAAAAGAGGCAGTGAGGATCAGAACTATATGTACGAACAGTTACTTGATCCTTATTTCTCCTTTGCCCAATAGAACCATACTACCTTCCTCACAACTATCCATGAACTGTAACCACGTTGCCTCACGCATGGCTGTAGGTTTTCCTTCCTGCTTTCTATACCCGTCCCCTCTGAGTCTCACAAATCCTATCATATCCCTCTTAATTTACAAGATACGACAGCTCTTTCATTGGACACAGAGACAACAAGACAATCCATTGACTAAATGGCATACTTCAAACAGCGGTTTCCAGAGGTGAAGCCAAAGAAAAGGGAATTTACCAGCAATTTCATAGTGAGTGAAGTGGTGAACCAAATGGAGTACTACTATTAAATCTCCTCAAATACCGGTGTGCATCCCAACTGGCAAGGTATCAGTGTGCGGAATTATTTACAGATTGGCGTAAATCCAAAGGCTAAGTCTAATTTCTAACAACCACAACTAGGCACTCGTTACAAGGACCCTTGGAGAATTATATCAGCGATATAGTGTGGACCAAGGTGCAACATTAGGGAAGTTATTAGAATGTCAGAAAAATCAACATTAGTTGAATTAAATTGAATGCTCATGTGCATAAATATATGTGAGTTCCAAGTAACTTTCAGCACTTACAAAATGTGATCTCCATATAATGATGGAGGAAACATTTTGCTGAAAGATAAAATACTTCACGCGCGATGTTTTACATAACAAGCACTCTCAAACCAACCTTTTCTAACGAAAAACCAATATGGAAACCAGACCTTGCATTGTTTAGAAAAGTTAAGTTTGACCAACTGTCAACAGGCAACAAGACAAAATTAAAAGGGCTATTTGCTAAATATACTTTTGGATGTCTTTTTTCAACATAAACAGACTCACACCCTCCAGACTCTCTCATGAGCGCTTTGGTGTTCCACACTCCATAAATTAAGGCAGGTGAACACTTTTTTGCTAAGAAAAAGATGATTGGCAAAGTAGGCCATTAGTCAAATACAACACTGTAAAACGGCGCTTCCTTTGGCAGTATGTGGGGAGCCTTTCCCTTGGTTTTAGAAAGAGTTTGTTCGGTTGCCCCTTTTGTCATGTTTCACATTGGAAGTTGCTCTCCAACCATCATACGAGCTGTACCCCAAGAAAGCGCTGATGCATCAATCTTGAAGAGATTGAGAAAAAAATGAAGTGCAATGTTAAAATGGATGCTTTACTGGATTTAATTTACATGAACAAACCAAATGCAAGTGTAAATTATGAAAGCCTATTAATTTATTTGGACAGAAATTCATTGTATATGCAGAATGAAATGAAACAGGAAAGTTCTATTATAAATTATTAGCAACTGCATATAAGCAGGAGATCAGGCATATTCTGCGGAAGCAAAATACTCTCTTCCCAGTAGGGTCAAGTAGAAAACACAAAATCAGTGCACTTCGAAACCATCTGACACCTTATAATGAGATCCATTAATATGCTTCTGTTACCTTTCCACACTGGAACCAGGAAGTAAGCGAAAGATACACAATTTGTAAATGGGCCTTAATCATGGACCAGAGCGTGCCTCATGAAGATCACAAAGCATTATGTAGTAGATTAAGCAGCTAATAATCTATACAGTCGGATTCGCTAGAAGAATCTCAGACAAAGCATGCTGCCACTTGGTTGTTGTTAATTAACCGTGCAGTGTGCCATAAACCTATTAAAATAGAAAATGATCACTATGCAACCTAAAATCAGTAGCTTAAAGATATTACTGTTGCAACGACATGTATCACAGGCTAAATGAAGGTTCCAAGTAACGGTAATGATATCGTGGACCTGGAATCGAGAGAATAAAATTTGGAATGTAAAAGGCTGTAGTTATTCTTTTGCCAAATAAACTATCCCAAACTGGCAAGGGAAACCAAAGCCACTCCTACATAATAATTATTTCACTATTTGCAAATAACCTAGGCCCCTTATGGCAACAACATTATGGTAATAAATGTGTGGCAGCTAAGTAGAAACATTCTTTAACAAAGGAGTTATACACCAAGAAAACCTAAAGAGTAAAGTGTACCGTAGGTTCCTAAACTTGTCATTCGGGTTCGCATGGGTCTGTAATCTATGAAAGTGTCCAATCTGATACCTAAACCTATTTAAGCGGGTCATCGAAGATCCACAAGAGGCTAGGCTAGCTTTGACCGCTAACGTGGACGCTCCAGCGTGGATGGCGGCCATTTATATCCCTACTAGATCCATCCGAAATCCCTAATTTTTAATTCCCCACTCTACATCCACCTCCGACGATAAACTAGATTCATCCGAAATCCCTAATTACTAATTCCCCACTCTACGTCCACCTCCGGCAATAAAATCGTCACTCTCCTCCGGCCACAAAAGTTGGTGCTCCGGCAATAAAGGTGCTCCGTTGCTGAAACGTTGAGCTCCTCAATGAGAAACCCTCGCAGGGGAAAGCTTGCACTCCCGTTGATTGTGTGCCCAAGCTGTGTGAGCAGGAACGTGGTTCGGTTAACATCCCAAATGAGAGAGAATCCCGATGGTGATTTCTTCAAATGCTCGAACCATCAGGTGAGTTCCTGTGTCGATTTGGGATTTGGAGTTGGTTCTGATTTTGTTCATATGAATGTGTGTGAGTGAGCGAGATGGTTATGGCTGTAGCTTTTAGCTGTGGAAGGAACAATATGGCAAGTATTTGTGTGAACGGGGTATGATCCGTTCCGATGAATACAATGTGGCAGTGATGAAGACCGAAACAAAGGTGGAAGAATTACTAGTTGGAGAAGGCATAGAGGAGAAGTTATCTGTGCTTGTTTGCATGTTGATGGTAGTGTTAGAAGTAGGAAAGGAAGTTGTATTTTTGCTGAAGGGTTTGCTCGTTGTGTGTGTTGTTGTTAGTTACTTGGATTGCACTACTGTTTTTTAAGATGAGCATGTATAACAGATGTTGATATTTGTGTGTATGTAATGGCAATAAATGGTGTGAAATGGATGGCTTCACATTATTCTCTTTGCAATTGTATTTGTTCTTATGCTGAATTGTGCAACAAATGGATGGTGTATGCAATGGAAATGCATGATGTGAAATCTGTTCTTTTGCTGATTTCAGAGCAATTGGAGTGAATGTAGTTCAGTTGAGCTATAATATTGTATAAAGCATTCATAGCATGACATAAATAACTTAAGAAGTCTTTGGAGTAATTGAATGGTTGCATGAAATGTCGGTCAAATTCCATCTTCTGCTATCACACTGCTTATCATTTAGGTCAACAATGTACTGTGATCCCCTTTCCTGCACCTAGAAAATGCCCATACCAGCTGACAAAACATAGCAGATATTGGTCATCTCAGCATTCCTTTCCAGCTGCTTCCTAATCTTGGGGCATATATCTCCTTGCCACTCTTGCATTTCCTTCTGCTTGTTGTATATCCTAGTCATGAGTTGGCTCTTGATCCTCTCCATCATGCTTAAGATTGGCAGCTCTCTAACATCCAAGATATACCTGCACACATGTGTGAATTGTTATGTTAGCAATATACTTACCTAATACTAACTTGCAGAAATCCAAGATAGAACTCCAACTACTTGTTGAATACTTCAGAATTGTTATTCAATAGAATGTCATACTTGAAGAAATCACTAAAAAAATGCCCTAACCCATGTGTTAGGTGCCAACTCCTCTAAATATCCATAAGCATCCACACTAAGAGCCTTCATCCTTTCCATGTTCTCAGTCCACTGAGTAATACTACTGGACCTTGCAAGTGCCCACAATTGATTCTTCAGTGTTTCACCCTTATGGCAAACCTGAAAATTGGAGTAGAGATGTCTCACACAAAATCTATGCTCTGAATCAGGGAATGCATCTCTCACAACTGGGATCAATCCCTGTAACATTACCTAGTGTTTAGCATGCATAACAAAAAATATTGAAGCTGAATTTGAATAAGCATGTAATGAATTACCTTCTACTTGTCAGTCATTATAGTATAGGAATAAGTGTTTTCAATTCCAAGGTCATTCTTCAGTGTCTGTAGAAACCACTTCCAAGTACTCTTTGACTCCACTTCCACCACTGTCATTGCTATTGGGTAAATACAGTCATTTGGGCCCATTGTAAGTTCAAACTCCATTAAGTTAGTTATGATGATAATGACAAATGCAATTGTGAGACTAATATGATTATCAGTTATGATATTGCCTAGTCACTTAGATGTGATTAATGACAAATACTATCTTGAGACTAATGTATTTATTGATTATGATATATTTTAAGTCTCATTTGGATGAAAAGGTGAAAATCACAAAGATATGCATTCGATATCACATTCTTATAACTTAGTACATTCTTCGGATCTAAAATATAGATTGAACTCCATAAATAGGCAAACTTGAATATGTGCATATGTTTCCATTATACATTCTTATATGCACACATTTAGGAGGAGTTCACTTTATATTTTGATGTTTCATAAGTATCGATCCATATTCCTTTTTCCATATATTAAAAATTTTTATTTTGAAACATATCCCTTGAGTATAGTAACCTGTGTAGTTTATATATACTCATGATTGATTTATCTTAAATCAATTGTAATCGGGTTATCATCGAGTTCCTCCATTATGTGTTAATAGTTGGATGATTAATGACGCCCAGATATGTAAGCTTTGATAGTAATTAATCTCAAAGATAAACGCTTTCATTTAAATGAGTTAATTGCTTTAAAAGTTTATTCTAGAGTATACAATTGTTGTGTGTATATTGTATACTTGCAAATCAATCTTTTGTCTCATGATCTGTTGAGATTGTCATGAATTACCAAAAAGGAAGATTGTAAAATATAGTCCCTCCACTATGAATGAAAGGTGAAGTTTTGGTAATTGATGGCAATTAATTTGTGAACTAACATTTTTCATGAGTTGAACGAATAAGTTAGATTCTACAAATAAGGATGACTTGAAATGACTTCATGTGTTGAAGATTATCAAGTCAAGATACGAGATAAAAGATGGCTTCATGAGTTAAAGGCTATCAAGAAAAAGATGCATCTTGAGTTGATGGATGTCCAAGAGGAGATAATTATAAGTTAATCATCTGGTCAAAAGAAGATCCATCATGTGTTGATAGAGTTCAAGTGAAGGATGCATCATGTGTTGATGCATATGTGATCCTATGTGAACCTGTATGACAAGTTTAGGGTGTACTCTACTCAAACCTAAATTATCCTTGACAAATATGAATAAAATCTAAATTATAACTGAGGGGATTTTTGAACTAAAGGTCCTGCTGCCTATACATACAAATAAAAGAATCTTGACATATTGTCAATAGGTAGTAAAGTATAACGACCTGAATTTAGTTTGACAGATTGTTGCACCATTGTTCGACTCACTGATTACAGCTTACTGACTCATCAAGTTGACATGAGCATAGTTAGTATAGGAAGTTCAAAGCATGACTGTATGAGACTTAGGTCACTTTCTAGATGAGATGAAAAATATGCAGTTTGCTTAATGACAACCTTTGAATAGGGACTCAAGGCCTCAGGTGGCTCAATCATATACATATGCAACCTTGTTATGGCCTAGGATCCCGGCGATGTACGCAGTAGGCTCGGGAACAAAACCGTGGGTACCGCAGAGCCGGATGAACAGTACCCGCGTGGTACTGTAACACCATGAACAGGCCTCAGAGTCTTGGCGGCGGTATGACCGGCCGATCAAGGGCGAATGCCCTACCCTCAGTACTCGAACCCGTACCACAACAATTGATGTAAGAACAGCATGACTTGCTGAGGATTATGTCTCATGGGGCAGGAGCTGGTGCTCTCTGTTTCTAAGAAAAAAGAGCTATTGAAAGTTATAATTTCTACATTCTTAAGAGATGCACCAGGTAGCTTTGGAATTACATCAACTGCTGCAGCCTGCAGGATCATTTTAAATGGTTCATATCAATATCAAACTTGAAAGGTCTGCATCCTTCTCAAATGAAGAGCACAAAAGAAGAGCGCTGCTATGGGGAGGTTCCAAACGTAGAGGACAAGTCAAATCTTCCAAGTTGCTGTTCAGCTGTGTCTTGTATGTCTTGAAGGTCTAGAGGGTCGTGGTCAGATGCTCTCTTAGTCTTATGGCATGTGGCACAAGCCATTACAAAGGCATAAGGAATAATAGCTAGGCATATCTGATCTGAGAGATAAATCAGGACAACATATGATATATCTGATAAAGATTATCGTTTACATATTGTCAAATGTTGCAAACATAAACTTTATAAGTGAAATAAAGATTTTTCCCAAGAGTATATCTGATTAAAAAAATAATCTTATAGTGATTCTGATATAAGCCAGCCCCACCCGTAGTAGGTAAAGCATGAGAAGAAACAGGAACAGATAAAAAAACTACTGGAAACATAATTGTTTTAAAAAAGGATTCTAATTTCGCAAATAATGGTGCAATCATGTTTGTTCCCGTTTATTTGCGATTCCTAATCCCCAGGATGTACATTGCACAACTAGTTTATTGTGTACGTAGTGCATATAAAGGATGTTAATGACATAATTTTGCATCTAGTTTGATAAGACACCATGAATCATATGAAACAACATAACTTTGCGATTGGAAATAACATTTTGTGCTATGTTTCGCGCACTGAGCTAGTTTAACCAAATCATAGTATTGTTCTGAAAATAGATACGGGAAAATGGCAATTACACGGTAGCGAAGTGCAAACAGTACGGCACCAGAAAGTAATCAGTATTTCCGTGAAATGGGTGATTCCAACCTATACCCTACCCCAATTCAAAAGACAAAATAAAATTTATGTATGTTGCCCAACCAGAGCAGCCATCTACATCCATTGTCCTGAAAAAAACAGCAGATATTTCGATCCGAGTCCACCAAATCGATTCCAGATGAAACGAATTTCTCCATCTAAAAACACCCTATGCCGTTTCTGCTTCCGATTGATAACAAGAACATAAGCCTCTCGTGATCAATCGAAATCAGAAGAGTATACGACTGCGCATAAACCCTAAACCACGTTGCAATCGCAAATTCGCAACCCATAAATATTTACCACCCCCGCGCGTCCCTCGATCATCGTTGCGGAATAGCATTGGTTTTGCGAAAAGGAGACCAAAGTTTAGCGAACAAAAACAGTGTGTTCCCCCGCGGGGCGGGGCGGGGGAGCGGCGAGGCGGCGCGGGGGAGTGGCGGCGCGGGGCGGGGGAGCGGCGGCGCGGCGCGGGGGAGCGGCGGCGCGGCGAGGGAGCGGCCGGCAGTGGGAGGGAGGAGGGGCAAAACCCAGTTTGGAAAATGAAAATGCAATTAAAATGCGAAAAATACCTTATTTTCAAGAAGTTGCCCAACTCGGTCCTATATTCACAAGTGCAAATAACTTGGTCCTATTTTAACAAAGTGCTTTCAACTGGGTCCTATATATTCAATTTTCCCATCGAATTATGGAGAGTACGTTTATTTGGTTTGTGGCGACCACCTAACAAAGCCGAGTGTGCTCATCCTTTCTTGTTTAACACTAATTGCGGCGGTGAATTGTTGATAAATACTATTGCTTGTCATATGAAAAAAGATTTTTTGAAGTTGCTACTCGAGGCAATCAACCAGTAGTTATACTGGATATGGTACACACATAAATTTAGGGTCTATTTATATTGACTTTTGATGATAGAATTTAGCTACGGCTGATGAATAGTAGTGATTGATAGAAGTGACTGATAAATAGTAGCAACCGATACATAGTAATGTATTATGTAAGAAAGATGGTGCAACAAAAAGCACTATAATATTCAGATTGTCATACGACTTACAAAATTATGATGTAATAAAATACAAAGTACATTACAATATGGGAAAATAAAAAGTAGTGACTGGTAAATGGTGATTGATATAAGTGACTTATAGAAACTGAGGTGTTCGTATTAACTTCTGCTTCTGAAAGCAGAAGCTAATATGTGTTGTAGGTGTAAAACCCAAACACAAATCAAGGGGTAGACGTCGACTGTCTTACGGGCCGTTGTCCAAGAGAGTAAAAACGACACGAGGATTTATACAGGTTTGAGGGTCTAAGAGGACCACTCTACTCATGTCGATGAGCCAGCGAGGGGTTTACCTTCGAGGAGGGAGCCCCCAATGGCTCACCAGTTTGAATATTTCTTTATTGCTCATGAGAGCTCAAGCGAGCCCCCTACAAATAAGGGATACATGGGGTATTTATAGATTCTTGGGCATGTACAAATGACGAAAAATACCCCTTCATGAGGTTGCTAGTCTATAAGTACAACAAGGGGTATGGTTGTCTTTTTGCGGGCGTAATTGCATTTCTTCAATCTATGTGTGTCTTCTGTAGAGTGGTCTCGCTGATAGAGGGCTGAATTATTCCTCCAACACTAGCCCCCTGCCCTTCAACGTTGGAGGAAGGGTCTAGAGGGGCAGCATTGGATTGTCATACTCGTCGTGCTGATGTTGATTGTCAACTGAGGTTTACCAGCTTGTCTGATTTCACATTGTCTAGGCCTCGACAAAATTCGCTGAGCAAACTTGAGACAAGTGCGTGTGAGTCCATCTATGACTTTCTTGGTTCACTTTGAATTTCTACTCAGTAGTACGCTAATAGGCTCAGCTATAACGTTTGGCACAGTTGAGATTTCGCTGGCCCGCTTAAGGAAATCGGCTCGAATGAGGGCATCGTCTTAGGGGGCTAGCCTGCTGGCACAACTCCATGTCTTAAGGGGAATAGCAAAAACCCTAGGCTAGCACCCTCATCTCCTGTAGCCACTGGTTGCAAAGCCTTGGAGGAGTTTGCCTTTGGATTCAGGCTCTAGGGTCAGCCTACTCGAGGTGACGAACCAACGGCCCAATTGGCTGGGCCAGCCCACGTGCGTGAAGGGGCTAGAAAGGGAGCCCTAGCCGCTCCCTCTGCTTCTTGTGGCCGCCATCCTTGGTCGCTCCAATGGAAGGGGAAGAAGGCGCAAAGCATCGTGAGCCAAGGGATGCCCACGGTGAGCTGCTGCATATTCCTGGGGGTGTCGAGCCCTGGCAAGCGGAGTTCCTCCAGCGCAGGAGCTGTTCGGCCATGGTTGGACCTCGGGGCGTCGATGGCAAGGGCGGTGCTGCCATGGAAATGCCCTAAACCAGGCAGGTGGAGCTAGAGGTCGAGTCCACATGGCTCGGATGGAGGGGTGCCTAGGAGCTATTTAAGTCCCCAACACATGCCTTGGCAACCAGCTCTCATGGGAAGCCTGTGCGACAAGGTAAACCTCCGATTCCTCGTGTTCGATCAACGCCGATTTCTCTAGCCGGAGTTGGCCCTGGCATCAGGCAATCTAGAGTGAGGCAAATGCAAATCTGTCCTTTAGCAGCAAGCAAGCGTGTGGTGGGGCTTATCCACTTTCTTCTTGCAGCCACCCTAAGCTAATCCTTGCTTCCCTCTCTCAGCCGCCACATCCTCGCTAGGGAGAAAAGTAGCAGGCCACTAGCTGAAGCTGGAGAGGGGAGCACGAGACCATGGTGAGGCAAAGCTAGTTGCTTGATGGACGGTGCATAGAGCACCGTGGCCTGGCTGCCAAGGCTCAAGGTGACCGGCTACCAGGGCGCCTATGAGTGGCTTGTAAGGCACAAAGGCTTGGCTACCATGGCGCGATCGGCCGGCTGCCAAGGCGCCAAAGAGCGGCACGAAGGGCGCCAAGTCCGACTGTCGAGGCATAGACTATTGGTCGACTGGGGCGTCGGCGGGTAGCGTGCAAGGCATAGAGGTGAGCTCTTGGTTCCCTTGCCGAGTTCTTGATTTTTCCCTCTTTTATTTGCTTCACAACTCCACCAAGTATTTGAGTCAGATATATGGGGTCACTCTGCATACTTCGCTTCGGTTGCCAGGGTGTCGATGTTGGAGGTCGTTGCCAAGCGATGGCGTCGGGCGCTGGCATCGGGCGCCATGGTTAGGGCGCCAACTGCTGAAGGTTGTAGCCAGCGTGCATGATGGAGTCAACCATGGTGCTTGGGGGAGTTTTTCCTGGCGCCGATGGGAAACTTGCCAGGGCACTCTGGTTGGAGCCCTTTTGCCAAGGTGCTCTAGCCGAAGGCTTTTGCCAGTGCATCGGAGCCCTTTGTTAGGGCATCAGCGAGCTGAGGCTAGGGTGCATCGAAGGAAGTGCCATCTAGGTGCAGGGCCAACTGCTGTTGGTGCACTATCTTACTTGCTAGGGCGTTGGTGGGCCGGAGCCAAGGTACGCTGAAAGGGACTTTTGCTAAGGTGTTGGCAAGCCAAGGCTGTGGTGCATCAAAGGGACCGTTGCCAAGGCACAATACTGGCCGTTGATAGTCCAAAGGGTATTCATAGGCTCTTAGGCCTGTACAAATGACGGGAATACCCCTCCATGAGGTTGCTAGTCTATAAGTACAAGCAAGGGGTATGGTTGTCTTTTGCGAGTGTAATTGAATTTCTTCAACCTATGTGTCTCTTCTGTAGAGTGGGTCCTACTAGTAGAGGGGTAAATTATTCCTCCAACAACATGAACAAGCCCTTAGGTGCAAGTGGCGACTCTTAGCACTATGAACATGGTATGTTCCCCCAAATTATACATATCAAGCTTACTTGCAATCTAATCATAGTATCATACCCCTAACTGGTGTGAGATCCGTGCCTTGTGGACAAAGAACCCTTCAACTCTAACTATACGCCACTGCAATTGTCTCACCTCTAAAAAAGGCCACTGCAATCGTGTTCCTTTGAAAAATACCACTTCAATCATAAAATACTCTTAGAAACGCCAACATGATCACTACTAACTGATTTTTATTGATATAAAATGGGGTTTTTTATTGATTATAATGGTATTTATACGAGTGTGAGATGATTGGAGTAGTATTTATCTACACAAAAATACAAATGAAATACAAAATGTGTATTAATGTAAAATCAGCTTGTATTGATCATAATTGCATCAATAAAAGCCCATTTTATATAAGTACACCTATCTTATATCAATATGTATTTCATCCATACAAAAATAATTGAAATACAGAAGGTGTATTCATTAAAAATCGGCTAGTATTGAGCATAATGGTATTTCTAGGAGTATTTCATGATTAGAGTGGCATTTTCAAATGAACACAATTGTAGTTGCAGTTTTCAGAGCTGAGATGATTGCAAGTGGGTTTATTTTTGGATTTATCTCATTTTTTATACATTTGATGTGTTTACCTACTTTTATTTCTAAAGTGGTGCAAAGTAGCATCTAATGTGGTCACGGGTGAAACCAACTTATGGGCCCCGATGTCACAGTACACCGGGTTAAAAAAAGTTTCAGCGGAAATTAGCACCTCTAGCCCATGTGTGAACCCTCCAAACTAAACTCGGTGCATCCAATTCTTTCTTTGAAGCTAAACAAAGAAAGCACTAGCAGCCTAAATTCTCGATAGCTAGTAGTAGTGCACGAGGAGCCTTTGCTTCTCTCAGCCTAAGATGTGTGGACCACAACAGGCCACAACGTTCATTTGATCGATCTCGAAGTGTGCCACCTCGTAGCAGCCATCGACGTTTGTTCGTTTTGCATGGTTGGCCAGAATATGTGCACCACGTTCGCGACACAGCCACTCCCAGCCAGGCAGCGATCAATTGCTAGAGAATGGGAGAAATCGGTGTCATCGAGCGTCCTCGCCTGCCATCTCACCGCGGCATCACTTGGTCCCTGTTGTCTTGCACTCTTGTCGGTCGAAAGAAGCTTAGGACCATTCGATTAATATGTACTTTACTATAAATTCTCTTAATTCTTGTAGGGGTTCAATGTGATGATTGTTGATTGATTTTTGTTGAATTGTAAAATTTTAGAGTACCAATTTTGATTTTTGGAATATGGACCTAGCTTGTTGCAAATCCGAGGCAAACATATAGTATTTGACCACAATATCAAGTAAGTAAGTAACTAGACATATTTTTCTTTTATATTGTTCTTGAACTGTTGAACATACAAATATCTAATTGACTTTTTTAATTAATTGGTGGTGATTTCATGAATGATACACTAATAAGAATTGAAGAAAATTACCAATGATGCTATGGTTCGTTGCATTATAAACTTAAAAGAACATAAATATTAAAATGTAATGAATTAACTTACATTTGATGGTTCCACATTTTTTACTAGAAAACTTAGTAATTTTGTTATCTTTTAACGTGCTATTGAGGTTGGATGGTGTTTTTTACCAATGCCGACTAACTTTTGTTTGTGATTTCGCCCTTAGTTTTTTTTAGTTTGTTGCGATTGACCAATATTATTATCAGGCTTCTTAATTTTGGTAGGTATTTTAATTACTACTTCTTTATCATCATATGTTGCTCTCGGTTATGTTGAAGTATTGATGTTAAAAATTGACAGATATATTACTATTTAGTGCAGTATCATTTAAAAATTATGTATGTTATTATATGTATGATAACACAGTGAATTTCAACTATTTTTATTTTAGTTCCATCCCTAGTCGTGGTGACGTGCTTAGACTAGTTGAATCGCAGAGGGTCTAACACACTCCGCTTGAATTTTGTGCAAAATGAATCATTTCACGTAAAGCTTTTAACTTGCCCTAAATTCAAAAGCAAGAATTGATATGTTCTCACAAAAATCAAAAGTTCAGATAATTTTCACTAAAAAATGAAAGTAAAAAGGGTAGAACTGCAGATCTAAAAGACATGACTAAAAATTTGCGATTTCGTGTCATCTGATCCCACTGAACACCAGCGGAGTTGGCGGCACGGCGAGAGGCCGTCGCTGTCGTGGATGACGGCTCACGGACACGGACGCAATCGCCACGGCTCCATCCTGACACCAAACATTACAGAACCAATGACATGTGGACCCTCGAGAAAAACGGTGGGCACCACCATCACACACAACCAACCACAGGCTGCTATCACCATCACCGGAGGACAGGACAGCAGTATCCGCGGGAAGGATGGGGGCGCCCCAAATTTGGAACGATTTCAAACCGCCCCGCCCCCAAAATTACCACTTGCCGAACGAACGTGCGACCCAAAGCAGCATCGGTTTATTTTGGGTTTCGTTTATTTTCTTCTTCCCTCCACTTCCCCTCACCCCTGCTCCTCCCTCGCGCCTCTCCTCCCATGGAGTCGTCCACCGCGGGCGGCGATCCTCGGCCGTCGCGGTCCGGCGGCGCCTCGCCTCCGCCACCGCCGCCTCCTCCCCCGCCGAAGGGGTGGATAGCCGGAATCGTCTCCGGCGCCGGCCGGCTCCTCGCCGCCGTGCTTGGCCCCGACTCCTCCGTCTCCGGCTCCACCACCACTGCCGCGTCGGACGGGGCCTCGCCGTCCGCCTGCACCTCGCCGAGCTCGTCCCGGCCTTCTCGCGCACATGGCGAGGGTTACGATGGAGGTGCCGGTATGCGAACCCCTTCCTCACATTATGCTTCGAAGTTGGCGCCTTTTAGGCCGTGGGTGCCCCTTGCAAATTTTGGCTAGCTCGATGCTTGGATTAGTTTATCGTCGTACATATGATTACGAAAACAATTCACTTTCTCAATTAATCTCTCACACGATGAGTACATGGTGCCTTCCACAACAGAATGGGAAACTGGATGCTTGGCACTTTCATATTTCATACCTGCATAGAAGCAAAGGTTTGTTTCTTCAGTTGTTTCAGTCAAGGTACTGTTATGCCGTGCGTTATCATGTCTGTGGGCTGTGGCAATGCCGTCGTCATGGTTCCCTGAAAAAAGTCAATCCATGTTCGTTAACATAAAAATGTTGTTGGATCGTGGACTTAAGTGCAATGCCACTAACTAGTGAAAATGCCTATTAGACCCCTCTTTATCCATTACCTATAATTTCCTGTGCTAAGAGCAACTCCAACCGGTTCTTTATCCTGCTCTTTATTGTATATTTACCTAATATGACTCAAAAAATGGACTCCAACCGGTTCTTTATCCTCCTCTTCATTTTTATCGAGTCACTATTTTCTCCCGGCCGCTAGCTAGATTTGACGAGCGCCTCCTCACTCGCTTCTCAAATAGCTAGGCTATTGGAATGCTAACTCAAATAGAGAGCTGAAAATAATAGCTAGCCTCTTCATCCTAGGAAATAGAGAGGGAGAAATGACTAATGGGATGGAGTTGCTCTAAGCGTTTATTTTGACTGCATGTGGTCCTGAAAGGTTATACCAGCGTTCATAGTGCTAATCCAAAGTATGGCATAGTCCTGAAGCCTTTTAGTGCCCTCATTTATCGCATAGTCTTGAAGCCTTTTAATGCCCTCATTTATTGTAGCCTTGTAGGCTTTAAATTCCCTCACTTTTGACATAATTCAAAATCTATGTTATCAAGGCGTCGCCTAGTTTTTCGAAGTTAGGCAGTCGACTAGAGCTTCCAGGCGTCCAGGAATCGGCGTTAAAAGGGGTGGGATATGGAAAGGAGTGAGAGAGAACCGGCGTCCTGACCTCCGCGTCGTGCCGCTCGTGTGCCTCGCCGCCTCCATCTTCCGTGGTTCCGCCTCCGCCTCGTGCGCTGTCCCCACCTCCGGATCCGGCATCTTCACTCGTCCCCGCCTCCGGATCCGGCGTCGTCGCTCGTCCCCGGCTCCCCGCCGCCTCCGCCTCGGCCCTCCGCCCCGACTCTGCGTCTTCGCCTCCGGTCCTCTGCCCCAACTCCGCGCCTCTGTGGTTGCCGCTTGGGGGCCGTGGAGCGTGGCAGCAGGAAGAGGGAGCGGAGCCATCGAGGGGAGGAGGCGAAGGCGCGGAGCCACCGAGGGGAGGCGGGAGAAGGGACCGAGGGGGAGGCGGATTCGCCGAGGGGAGGGAGCGAGCGAGGCGGAGATGAGAGGGTAACGAGAGGAGAGGGAGAGGGAGCTGCGCGGAGAGGAGAGGGAGCGAGCGAGGCGGTCGCTCTGCTGTCTGTGCGCTGTGTGCGATGCTAGGGTAACGGGTTAAAAGGATATGTTTGGTATTTTTGCAAATTACTCTCTAGAGTTCTACAAAATTACAATTAGATCCTTTTAGGTCCTTCTACCTCTTTGGATTTCTTCCGATTTACTCCTTCAGAACTATCCTATTTTCTTATTTTCTCTTTTCCCTACCATCGTCTAATCATCGCCTAGACGCCTGTCTAGGCGCCTAGGCGTCCTGGCACTGTAACGCCCTAGAGTCCAAACCGGCTCAGACCTAACCACATTCTGGATAGGCCACGCACACGTAGCAACCCGCTTGCGCTTTCGTCCTCGCTTCGCGCAAAACGGTTAACCGGGGGTGCTACCATTGGAACTCCTAGGCTTATATGTAAGGGATACTCAAGGTAAACTAGCAAGGTGGGACTAACCTAGAAATTCATGTGCATACACACATGGGCCAACATGGGCCGGGGTGTCACACCCCCCCCCCTCAAAGGACCCGGCATCCTCGTCGGATCAACATACCCACACTGGGGCAAATGATAAGGATCTCCTCTCTTGGCACATGTCCGTACGTTCAGTGCCAGCACATATGCCATGCCGTGTGTCCGCTACGGGCCCACACGCGCCATGCGCCATATGCCCGCGCCCCTGACCCGCACGCGCCCATGTAACCGCGAGAGTCGGCTCTGATACCATTTGTAACGCCCTAGAGTCCAAACCGGCTCAGACCTAACCACATTCTGGATAGGCCACGCACACGTAGCAATCCGCTTGCGCTTTCGTCCTCGCTTCGCGCAAAACGGTTAACTGGGGGTGCTACCATTGGAACTCCTAGGCTTATATGTAAGGGATACTCAAGGTAAACTAGTAAGGTGGGACTAACCCAGAAATTCATGTGCATACACACATGGGCCAACATGGGCCGGGGTGTCACAGGCACCTCCGGAGCGCCTCGCCTCGCCTTGTCGCCGTGACAACATAGTTCAAAATCGAGAACTGAAAGGGAGATCAGGAAGGCATGCGTGAACACAGATATATGAGCCCAAAAACTAAAAAAAGCGATGGTGTGAACTGTGAAGGGATAAAATTTATCCCCCCCCCCCCCCCCCCCCCCCCCACACTCACTTACACTTCATATTAAGGTATAAGTGTGGCTCGAACCCAAGGTGGGCCAGTCCAGGAGAATTCCTTAGGAGTCCTTAGACTCACAAGCACCGCAATGCAAAACTTTTAATTTACAAAATGTAACGAACACAAAATTTCTCTCCCTTAGCATGCGTACATCGATCATACTGGCCCCAAACTGATTCAACACTAAGATTTTACATTGCGTGCTGCGTCAATGTTTCATTAGCCTGGCTAACAAGGGGCCAGCCAGACTGGAACCTGTTAGCGCTTGATTTAGCAACTTTATAGTTTAGGGGCTGTCTCAACCTTTGTCACAAATCTCAGGGACTCCACAACTATTTCACCTCTTTATAATGTTCCATGCAGAAACTGTTTATATTCTTTTGTCACATACTGTCAGAGCTGCTGCTGGTCATCCTGTATAATGAAATTCATGATAGCTGTGTGTTTTTTAGGACAAAACCGTGTGGCTCTGAAAAACTTTAAAAGAAAAGGGTGACACCAAATGCTTTGTAATTTCTGAACTTAGTCTAAATCTGCAGGAACAGGCTATTTGTTTTATGCCTATTATTTACTATTTTCTGAAGATATATGCCCTTTCCCCCCTTTGGTGCCTACCATTTGCTCAGCTTTGAACAACATATCTTTCTCATTTACATTTTTATTGTTTATTCTATAAGATTTTTCAGGCAAATACATAAGTTCTATTGTGCTTGGCTTGTGCTAGTTCTTTATTTTCCTGTAAATGACATGCATTTTTTCTTTTACGCATTGTATTCATCAATTCACATCTGAATAAATTGATTAATATGTGATGTGCCTATGTGGTGATTTCTTTTATTTTACAGATCATGGCAATTCGCCGCTCTTTCCACCGAGAAATAATCAGTTAAACCAGGTATTCCCCAACCTTTTTACTTGTTATCTTACAAAGTACATTCCCATTATTTTCTGAACAACCGTTTCTCAGTGGGCTTAGGAGATAGCCTTAGTTATCTAAGGACTTCACACATTGAGGTCATGTACAAATTTTTGCGTGATTTTAGAGTGAAAAGGAGACTGTTCTGAAAGACTATGCCGAGGGATCCCTAGCCATTGTCTCAGACATTGAGCCGAAGGATGCCATAATTCAGTTACTTATGCAGGAGACCTATTCAAGGTATTATATACCTCGTATATCTTGTTTCCTTCCACTTATGTCCTTCTAGAAAGTATTGTTAAATTTGCATTTTGCTTTGTGCTGTTATATAACTATTCTTATTTTCGATTATATGTTTAAACTTGGGACTTTTCTTGTACTCTGTTTCACACTCAGGTGAAAAAAATGATTTGCGGTCTTTCTTTTTTTAGTGAACGCACTCTGTATTTGTTTACGATGAATAGTTGGGCTTATGCAAAGTTTCAAGAACACCTCTTTTCTCTTGTCTTCTTGGCATTTGTGTAAAAAAACAGATCTAGGATCATTCATGCCAAGCTCTCAAACTTTTGTGTGTACTGATTATATTTTTCCTTATAGTTATGTACCATATGTTGTTATGCACGTCAACATTGCTTCAGGGTGAAAAATTAGCCTTTGCAAGAAACATTCTGTACATATAGACACACTTTGTACATTTTATCTTGGGAAAATGGCAGTGATACCCAATGTTTACCTAAGCGCTAGGCGCTAGTCGGGCGGCAGACCGGCGCCTAGTGCCTAGGCAGGCTAGGTGGCCGCCTAGGCGGGCCAAATAGGCAAGACGGGCAAGATGGGAGGGCGCCGCCTAGCGTCTAGGTGGGCTAGGCGGCCACCTAGGGGAACAGGGGTGATACCAGAACACGTGCTGGATCATGCTGTGCATTTGTTGCAAGAATTGGCTTTCACAACAAGTGATGTTTAGTTCCACAGTTATCTAGCTATGTTTGAAATTTGCTGAAATGCTGACCCTTTAGCATGGTAGTTTTTCAAGAATCAGTTATGCTTTGTTTCAAGCCTGCGTACCGTGATAAAAGCAACCATAAGTTGCGACTGGTGACTGTCCTTTTTATTCTGTTAGCAGTTTCCTTAATTCTGGACAAACTAACATTTGATGGTGAGCAAAAATTGAAAAATAAATTACTAATACTCTAATAGAATATATGATTTCGGCTCTTTAATTTTAATCTCAGGTCTGAGTGCAGTACACTAATAAAGATAATTCAAGAGCGGGTTGTGAACTCAGATTCAGGTGAAGTTGCTGCTGGTGGGCTTGCTCTTCCGATCAATAGGAAGGCTGGCGACAGACAAGCAACTGTTGGATATTCTTCATTTAGTCCAAATATATCCTCGCCTCCATCTTCAACTCGTCCGATCCATGGCCATGGTTTTGATAATAGTACTGCTGCAGGCGCAGCCCCAACATTTACTCCTGTAGATCAAGGCTTTTTCAATAACAATGCTGACAAGATTCAGTCCGTGAGTGCTCTTTGCGTGCCAAAAATTTAATTTGTCGTTAAGCATGGTAACTCAAGTCCATTGAATTATATTTCACCCCCTGTTTTTACTGTACCAGTCTGCTAACAAATGTTTCATTCTTTTGCTAAAGGGTATCGAGCTATTAAGCATGATCAATTTATCTTTTTTTTTCCTTCAAGAACACGCCAAAGACTCGCGTGTCATTTCATTAAGATATACACAACAGTTACAGGCGTTCTGATCAATTTATCTCTGGAATGATTAATTTGCAGGTTCTTAAAAGAAGTTACTCTGTTGCGGGGTATACTCCCGAGGACCTTCGAAGAGTCAGGCCAAAGATTAATGGGAATCTGTTAAACATTTCAAAATTCAAGCAAGTTGATGTTATTAGAAATCATCCAGGTAGAGATTACGAAATTGCTTCAGCAATTCTTTGAGAAGGGCCATTAAGCCCTAAGAACAATTTGTTTTACTCACCATCTACAATTTTTTGTTTTTATATTTCTTCACCCGTCGCAAATTCAGGTGAAAAGCTCACTGGCACTGCCAAGAATCATGATGCATTTGAGGGTTTTTCGGGAGATGACAAGAAACTATTATCGGATGTTCCCCTTCTTGTGACCAACAATTTAAAATATTCTAACATTATTTCAAAATGTGAAAGTGCTGAGGAAATATTAGGTGTCCCTAACAAAACTTCAGCAGTAACATCACGGCCATTTGATTCAAGTTCCTCTCAAGCTGGTGGTGACCAGAAAAACTATGATTCTACAATCTTTAATTCATGTTCCAATAAGGTATAGGAACCCCACTGCACACATAATTTGTTGTGTGTCTTTCTTTCATATCAGTCAAATCACAAATGTGGTAACGTGTTCGTACATGAAAGATAATGCTAAACTTTTACCATAGGATCTGAAGAATGGCTTTCCTTTGAAGGTGGAACCTTTGAATGTTTTTATCCCTTTCGAGCAGAAGATGGTGGACTTATCACACCAGAAGCATGAGCGTATGTGGTCCTCTTTAGATTTGCTATGTTTCCTGGCTGGTCATATGAGTATGATGCCTTAACATCATCTGATTATATGATTTTGTTGGTTGCTATTGAGCAGATGCTGCATGCGATGATTCATGTTCTGTCTCAAAATTAATGTTTAAGGAGGATATTAAGGCTGCGCCCAGGTATGTCATATCCCACTTCACCTATTCTGTTATTGTGGTGACTGTTCTTTGTCATTAGAACTCGAAATATTTTGACTTGCTCTAAATCAATCTGCTTTTAATTGGAGAGAAATTTCACGACAAGGTATGATCGCAGTTGCTATTATGCTATGTTATCAGCTGCTATGATGCCTATGTAGGATAGCATTGCCATTGTTACAATGTATCTACTGTTAAATCCGGACTCTGGCACTCCGTTTAATCCAACAGGTTCACTCCCTGGTCCCCAGGTTTTAAATGGGCTACGCACTCTGCGCACCTAAGCCCATGGGGTGCTCGCAAGCAAGCCCCTTAAGCAACAACCTTATAAAGTGGTATTGGACTTTCTCCTCCTAAAAGACTAGTCCAATACGTGGAGGTTCCCTCACACTTATAAGTTGTGTTTTCTCCTCTTTCCCAATCTATATGAGACTATTTCTCAACGTCTACAATGCAAGAAAATTATATTTGTGGTGCACATGTGTCTCGTTAATCATGAGCTATCATCATTGATAACTTAATGTTGAATAGTTGAATTACAAGTTCCAGTGAAATATTGCAGGACATAGCAAACAAACTACTGTATTAGGGTCCATTTGTATTCCTTTAGCAGTTTGGTTTGATTTTTGTGATTTAAGGTAAAAGAAGTTACTAGGAAATTAAAGTAATATGGGTGTCTATTTCAGCCTGCCAATGGGCGTGCAGCTACAAAATGGTTCTAAGAACCGCATAAGAAAGCAAAGAAAGCAATCCAACTCGCAGAGGACTGCTCCAACTACGACAACATCACCTGCTAAGGGCGCACCTCGCAAGAACAACGACGCCACAGTCAAATCAGAGATCGACTTGCTAGAGCAAGGCAAACTGATATTGGTGGAGAAAGAACCAGACTTAGGTGATATTCCGGTGAAGAGACCTGCTGGGAGGCCAAGGAAGGCGAGATGAATCTGAGGCGGCTTCCATGTCCTCGATTCTGTTCATGGCCTACTTGTGTAAACTACCTCATGTGGGAGGATCGTAACTTATCATCACCTCTGAATAACCTGAAAGGTCACAAGCCACAACACTACTAGAAAAAATGCAATATTTACTCTTGTAGAGATATGCCTGTTCCAGCTGACATTGGTAATTAACTAATTAAGTATGTAGAAGGAGAAGGGCTGAGGACAACCTTGCATGTCCCTAGTCTAACCAATGTTTAGTGAATCAATGTACACATCATGCCATTTTCAGTGTGTAGTATATCATATTAATTTAATTCCATGTAGTTCTGATTGCTGCAGTCCTGTTGTGTAAACACCTGAGATTCAACCTTAAGTCTATCTCATGTGCTGTTTCATCATCAATTTTTTAAGCAACAAAATAACCTAAAACACCATGATTGTAACAACCCGCATCGTTAATTAACCCTAATTAGCGAATTAGGATGTTAAATAGGATTAATTACATAAATGATAATCTAAAAATACGAGGGAATTTAAAATTTTTCTACACAGTCGTATAAATTGAAATTAACGAGCGATAAAATAATGCGTTGTTTTACCATTTCATCGACGAAGGCGAATATTAAACTGTATAGACTAAAGCGAGTAAGAGAATTTAGTTGCGCAGCTAGTACAGTATGTAACTCAATTAAATTATATATATAACAGTCCGTCGTACAACAATAATTTATTACAATCCGTAGATGGTAAAATCAATAACATCCATTGAACAACAATTAGGATTTATATCAAGTCAAATAAAAGTATTACAAATTGCATCACATGATAGCGACAATCTGAATTATAACCAATATACAATTCCATATCTCAACCAAATAACCATCTCAATAATTAAGAGTTTGCAATACAATGGTATTCCGTCAGAAAATATATGATTCAATTTACATCAAGTCCATCTCTTACATAATTACTACAATAGGGAAATAAAGAATATAAATTACATTATGTTGTATACATCAATATTAAGAGAAAGTTGAATTACAATTTAAGCCATCTCATACATTAGAAGATGTCGTCGAGCTGCCACCACATTGCCATTTCATTGGTGAGCGAATCAGTAATTATAATACCGAAAAAGACCGAACAAAAAGAATTAATAAAATAAACGACATAAAAAGAAAGAAGATAGAAATTGCCGTCAGAGCCCTAGAGATTAGTTTCAGGCAAGGTAATCCGTTCACGGAGATATTTGACCGTCCGGGGGCCAGTCGGCACCTCTCACAACCATAGACTCATCATACGGTATAAACAAACCTGTTTTATTTTCGAAACCGCAATTGTAACCCAACATTCCATAATCCTATTTTCCAAGCCCAAACCACAACAGAGAGGCAACTGTCAAAACCATGCCCACATCACAATATCCCCCAGATAGCACACGGCTAGAGCCAGGAGGCCGAGATAGCACCTCCAGCCAACACAAACATATCTCACGACCAGCACAAAGGCATAAGCCAACAGAGAGAAGAGGGCAGCAAGACAGAGTACAGCCCAAGCCAGATATCACACGCAGCCACCAGAGAAAGAGCAGAAATATCTCGGTAGAGCAAAACCATCACTGCCTCTCGTTCCCATCCCCAAACTCTCAAACCATCCGACCACAGAAAAACCACCGAGTAGAACCCAGACCGCAAGACGAAGGCCAGGTGAGCCGACCATGAGCAAGGCGACGGCGACGGCAGGAGAGGGAGCCACAAACCCGACAGCCAGTTTGGGAGGAGGAGGTCATCACCAGGCGACCACCACAACCACCGAGGGCACAATCACCCCAACAACCGAGAACACGACCACCTCAAGCAGCCGAATCATGCCCACGGCAACCCAAACCCCACCGGCAAAGGTAACCTCAAATCACACATGAACTTAGTATGCATTTCAATCCTAGACCTAGTTAACCACACACATGAATCTAGTGTTCATTTCAATAATAAACCTAGCTTACCACCCATGGCAAATCACCAGTAATCATAGAGTAGCACCACTACCCACCATGAACCAGCACGGGAAGTAGTCACCGGAGTTAGAAGAGGGGAGTAGAGGAAACGAGGCTTACCGAGGGCGAAGGTGGCTGCGAGCTACCACCGGCCGAGCCCACCTTCCACCAGCACCACATACTCCCCCGGCGCGCAGGCAATGGTTGGTCGGCTCAGGGCTAGCCGGAGCAACTCGCCTCCCAACCTAAACCACCTCAAGCAACCGTGAAAGCCAACCAAAATACACATAAATCGGGTTAGGATCGGGGAAGGAGATGGCAGATCCAGGCCCTAGGCCACGGATCTGGCCGTGGAAACCGGGCGGCGCGGAGAAGCAAGGCAGGGCGGCCGGCAGCATCGCGCGACGTCCTGGGGCCGGCGGCGCATGAGGGCATGGCGTCGGAGGGGCGGCGCTTGGGGACCGGGCGTCGGGGAGCCGGCATGAGAGGGGAAGGAGGCGCCGAGGGAGAGACGAACCGGGGCGGAGGCGCCAAGATGCGGGGGCGGGGAAGCGGCGGCGTCGGCATAGAGGGGAGGCCGGCGATGTGGCGCGGGAGGAAGAGGCGTGTAGGCGGCGGTGGGGAAAAAAGAAGGGAGGCAGAGGAGGCGTTGAGGCGTCGGCGGAAGTAAGGAGGAGGGGAAAAAGGCGCTGGCGGCGGAAGGCTCCAGAAGAGAGGTCGGGCGGAAGAAAGAAAAGAAAAAGAGAAAAGAGAGAGAGAAGAGAGAGGAGAAGCGCGCATAATAAAAATTTGTCTTCGTGAATATTTAACTGTAACTAAGCTAATGTAGATTAAAGTACCCAATATTATTATTCTAATCATGCTGAAATACAAATTATCTCTAATCAGTAGTTATGATTAATTAAGGATGGGCAGTAGATTAAAATTTGGTAAGTACCAATTGAATCGATACATTGCCGTCCAAATTATTAAATTCCTAAGTAATATCGATTTAACATTGTTTGTAGTATAAACTTGTGGAATTCTATTAATAAATATTCAGGATCCCATAAATAAACCAAAAGCGTCAATTGATTAAAATGGATCCACGTATATACTCTAACCTGTGGATTGTTATTTACACCGCTCAACACTATATTCCATTACCTAGACGAGTTGGATAATAATAGTTAAACTATAGAATTCACCCTGAGTTCTTAAGAATATTAGAACAAACTAATTGTGGTCCGGCGATATAAAGTATACGTCGATCAAACCTGTACGTATAAGGATTAAATTAAAGTACTATAGTTTAAGACCATTCCGTTGTAGGTTTGATTACACAGATAAATTGGTTAGAACAAGTGAATTACCATCTGTAGGATAAGAAAGTAGCGTGTACCGATTTCATTGTTGTATCACTAATTAAATCGTTCGGGATTGTAATTAAATACCTAATTAACCTAGAAAGTGTTAAGTCATATAACTGCCTTAGTAAATATTCTTGGTTATGAAGGATAAATCAAATGATGCCCGTAGGCTGGAAATTGCTCGCATGCGAAGTAAATTGTTATAATATCATTGCGACCCCTATTGTGTAATTAAATGCCTAGTTAATATTATAGTCGATTATGAATTGTAGAAATCCACTATTAAATATCTTGATTTACTAGAATAAATTCATAGCCGTTAGAAGGTTATAAGATTAAAACTGGTTGCGAAGATTAGGATAGCACATGTTGAGTTAAAATAGTAGTCATCAATTTAACAGTGCCTGTAGCGATTAAAATTATACATAGCGATTAAATAGTAGTTAAGCTATAAAAATATGTAATTGACTAAAGAAGGAATTATAAATTACATAAGAATGGCTGAACATATCTTACTTAAAGAATTAAATACGTGATTAATCAAGAACTATATTCTTTTAGGTTTATAACTTAGCTAGTAGCGCGTACTAGTATGAGCAAATGTAATTGAGCAACTTTAAGACCTAAAAAGGAATTAGAGAAGTGAATAGATACATACTCATATGAGAAATTAAATTGGTATAATTGCATGCGAGATCGGTTAGGATTAATATTTACCAATCATTAGATGTGTATATATTTAATCGTATCGCAACGATAGATAGTTAGAAATTAACAAAAGGCGGAGTCTAACTTTTAAGCAAACAACTCAGCCATGCTAGGAAAATAACGTCTAGTAACGATTATAAAATACGAACTAACTAGGACTAATGCGATCGGATTAAATTAATCAAAGTCTTACCTTAGGAGCACAAGCACATCGACACCTCATATGTTATTATATTTTCATAAATTAAGTTGTAGTCGACGTATTTAATTGCAGGCAACAACCAAGCTACGGGAACGACTTCACCTGATCCTAATTGAATCCGAGTATATGGTTAAAGTTCAGGCAAGCATTCCTTTGATCAAATTTTTAGCGTATATTGCTTGAAACAAATATTTTGATATTAACTTAGTATCACCCTGCATGAAATAAATAAAATAAGATTTAAATCGAAAAGTGGCAAGAGATAAGAAATGAATGGCAACTGATGGAGCAGTTGGCCACTAAAGTTAAGTAAAAGGGTGGGCAGAGGTTGCCGGGGAAGGAAGTGTGTGGGCAGGTGGAACCTCTGCATAAGAATAGAATATAAGGGATTACAAACTTCATCCGTATGGACAGACCGTACCATTCGTATTAACCAACGTTCCGTTTTACGGGCAGTCGATACCCTAGTGAGGTGTTATATTCTCCACAGGAGTGAAGTAATTAGGGAATAGGCCCAAAGACCGGTATGAGACCGGGGCGTATAAGAACCCACAGGCGGGTTACGCTTTTGCGTTATATTACGCGGAAGGGGGCTGGGTGAGGGGCGGACACCCTACCAGCCAACGGTTATGTCGTTTTCAGTGGGTCTGTGTAGGCTACTGATTGTGAATAACCGAGTGGAGATATAATTACTGAACTAGAGATAATTGTACTGTACTCTGGTCTGGGCGCCGCTTCAAAGGAATTGCGGATAATCCCAAGAGCCAACACGATCAGAGTGATGACGGGTAAAGTGATACAAGCTTGCGCAATGCTATCAAAATCATGAATTCATGCCTGTCTCCGGGAAAGGAGAATTACGGAAACTTATGGGGGTTTTTGCTGTTCATGCGTATGTTCAGTAGATTTCTAAATTAATAAATCGGACTTCTTTCAAAACCAACAAACCTATTTTCTATAAGTCATGGAAATGACATGGATGCTGAAGAAGGGTGTTAAGAATGAACACGAAACTGAAAAGAGGAATTGAGATTCCTACAAGTGTAAATAATGGGCATTTTATGCATTTTGTATTATAACGCTTTCTGAGTACGTCTGTACTCACCGTTGCTATTATCTCCCCCTTTGCTTAGAAGCATGTCAAATCAGAGAATGACTAAGATCAGGAGGAAGTTACCTGGATGAAAAACCGTGGACTCGGATTTCGATAGGTACAAGGTGGGCATCCCGCGCGAAGGTTAGGTGAAATATGGAATATTTGAGCCCTTGAGGCTTTGTAATAACTTTAGCCCTGCGTGGCGATATTCTTGTAATATCGTATTTTGTTTCTAATTATTGTTCTGCTGCAATACTCTGATGGCTTATTATTCGTTAGAGCGATGTTTTATCGGCTAAAACGAATAATAATCCATTGACTGGCGTTATTACCCCACGGTAATAATGCGGGTCGTCACAATGATGCAACACACTAGACCTCTGCAACAAATAAGAATTCTCATACAATAATAAACATAATTGATGCAACCAAAACAATCAACAAACACAATAATCAATTGCTAAGTGTGCAACATATGACCGTTTGATTGCAACAAACCGATAATTTTGTTGCAACAAAAAAGATGCTCGGGTACAACAAATGCATGACCTCATTGGAACAAATCTCTCTTGCTATAAATTTAAGAAAGATATGTTGCAACAAAAAATCATTTATGCAACAATGAAGAAACAATGCTGTAGCAAACATTGAGAAAAACCCACTGGAGAAGGAGAGTGGGCGATAACGGCAAGTTGAGCTTGGAGGAGGATACTACATGAGTCTCCAACGTCCATAGGTTACAAATCATGTAGGACTATGAGCCCACACACTTTCATGTGGCAGCCACAGCTAGTGGTGGCAAGCTCAGATCTAGGATGGACGGCCCTCGGATCTCGCATAGGTGATGTCGATTTGGTACGTCATTGCCAACACGCAAGCTCCTATGCTTGTCGATCTGCCGCTTCGACTTCTTCGCCGTCGATAGCCTAGAGACAAAAGGGGTGAGGGGGTTGGAAAGAGAGAAGGGAGAGGGGATCTGCTCTTTGTATCTAGCAGGGTCTGTTGCATCAACAATATTTATGGACAGAGGTAGGAGCGAAGTAAAAGAAGATGAGGATTGGGTGTGTTGCTTTTTTGTGTGTGTGTTGTTGGGGAATAGAAGTGAGGGAGTCTGCAAAAGAGGTATTGATAGGGAAATGGCTGAGTGGATACAACTATGGAACTAAGATGCGGCGTCCGATAGGAACAGTTGGTATCAGACGTATGCTTGTATCAATTCTCTTATTTATTTTACTTTGCATCCAAAGCCCCTTTTTATCAGTCATTCAATCTCTGGATGCCTCCACTGGACGGCTTATGCCTGTAGTACTCTCTCCAGCCACAGAAGAGCGAAGTTTTTGACTTTTCAAAGTCATCAAGATGCTCCTCTAACTATTAAATACTTTTATCATATATTTGAAAAATTACAAATTGCAATAATTTAAAAGTATTTTCGATCTCAAATTAACACATATTATTTTCATATATCCAAACTATATGGTTTAAATATGTTTTTTTATCAAAATTAATACAATTTAATTGTACGTATTCTAGGACGTACTCTGTCGTGACGAAAGAAAGTACTTGCTACGCAGGGGATCCAAGCCACAGGGGTGGCTATGTTACTCTATCCTTAAAACATAGTGTGGTTTCGGCTCCGATGTTTACCAGGTAAGCGCCGTATCAACTTCACTTCACTCATTCACATTGATCCAAGCTAATACAAACGTTTCATTCGGTCCACGCACATCGAACACTGTGCTCTCCAAAAATCGTCAGTGGCTCCAAAGCGTTACTATGCCATACTCATTTGGCCCCTAAATCATTCCTGTCATCGTGTGCATTAACAAAAGCCGATTGGTCATCAACATCTTCAGTACGTTTTAAATAGCATTTAATTTTTTATTTTTAGAAACTGATTTTTAAATAAACTTTTTTAGTACGGTCTTTATAAATCAGAAGTCACTACGCGAGTAACATTTACTCAAAGCTAGGAGTCACTACACTTTTAACAGGGCATCAAATCACTCGCAATCAATTTTTAGCTACAGCGGCTGTACAGAGCCAAACCAGCAGCGGTACACTACAGTCCGATCCAAAACCACGACGAGCGGCTCCGGCCGCCACGCGACGGGCGCCACATACGCCTGGCTCCCCCGCTAATTTCCTCCTCTCACTGTCTCACACTCACACGGCGCACTCCCACTCGCGCGCGCACGCCTCCGCCGGCCGCGGCGATGGATTCGCTCCGCCTCCGGCCGTCGTCGCTCCTCGCCGCCTCCGCTCGCCGTCGAGGTGAGTGATTCGGGTTTTTTTCAGCCCCCGTTCCCCCTCCGCGTTCTCCGTGTGATGGGAGTACTACTGGCGTGTTGTCGTCTAGACTGTTTCCAGGCAGCTATCCGATCCCTACGCTGGTAGCGGACGGGAGGCAGCCACTTTAACCCGGCGGGCCGAGTGGGCTCCAGCGAATCCTAGGCACGTACAGAGAGCCCAGACACCCCCGGCCCGGTGGGCCGCGACCGTAATAAAGGAAAGACCTTGGCGAACACTCACCCGCTGCTCCTCCGCCGGCAGCGAATCCCTCGGACGTACGGCGCCGGATCTTCACGCACAGTTCTGCGAAATCCGATCGGGCGACTTAAAAACGCCCGACCGGCGAGATACCAGCCGATCGATCGGCTCGTTACTTGCTGTATGTGAGTGCCTCCGACCGTTTGTGGGACATGGACACTTCCGCTCATATTCAATACTCGGCCATTTACAACTGCTCGGTGTACTCGAGTGCCGTCGACCGTGCTTCATACTCAAATGCTTTCAACCACCCATCGCACTTGTACTTCTTCCGACTGCTCGTGGTACTCAAACAAGGTGTGCTACAGTAACCGAACTTGCTACTGTACTGGCGTATGACCCATAGCCCACGGTTTTTGACTGCAAGCCATGACCGATGGTCAATCATTTCCGACAATCGGCTTATGACCGATCGTCGATGGCTTTTGACTGCTGACCATGAGCGATCATTGATGGCTTCCGACCTATGACCGTGAGCAATGATATATAGCTCCTGACTTCCGATGGATTTTGATCACATTGGCTTACGACCATAGACAAATTTCCGATGGGTTTCTACCACATTGGCTTACGACCACAGATAAACTTCCGATGGGTTTCGACCAGGATGACTTTCGACCACGGTCGACTTATGACTACGGACAATCTTCTAATAGATTTCGACCATGTTGGCGTGCGGCCACGAACAAACTTTCGATGGGTTTCAACCACGATGGATTTTGACCACGAACAAACTTTCGATGGATTTCGACTACGGGCAACTTTCAATGGATTTCGGCCAGGATGGATCTCAACTTTTGACCCCGTTGGCTTTCAACCATGGATGACTCCGGATAGATTTCGACCATGGACAACTTCCACTGGGTTTTGGTCATGATGGCTTCTGACCAAGGATATCTTTCGATGGCTTTCGACCATGAATGACTTTCGATGGTTTTTTACCATGATGGTTTTTGACCACGAACGACTTTCGATAGTTCTCGGCCACCTACTACGTTCGATCGCTGAGGGTTTTTGTCTTTCGACCTTCGACTACTCCCAATTGTCGATGGCTTCTGGCTTTCGATCTTCGACTATGTTTGATTGCCGATGGCTTCTGGCTTTTGACCACCAACTATGTTTAATTGCTGACGACTTCTGGTTTTCGTCCTTTGAGTATTTCCAATTGTCGATGACTTCTTGCTTTCAACCACCAGCTGCGTTTAATTGCTAATGGCTTCCAGCTTTCGATCTTTGACTATTTTTGATTGCTGATGGTTCCCAGCTTTCAACCACCAATTATATTCGATGGTTGATGACTTCTGGCTTTCGACCTTCAACTATGACCTGTTAAAAGTAAGGATGGTTTGCCCTTATGACATCGAAGTTTGTCTAAATGAGCATGTACTGTAGAGGGATCCTTCCCGTTGGTCACTTTTGACCACTTCAACATCTGACCCAGACGTTCTGCTCTGCCAGCCTCACCGCCCGAATTAAGTATGTCTACTACATTGATTCTGCTATTGTGTCGTCAGATTAGTTATGCTTGACGTGAATCATGCACTTTTAACCACTTGAATTTTGTGTGTCGTTTGATACCAACGAGGTCGAGCGGCACGGGCGGGCGCGGCCAATGCAAAGGCTACGCTGTCAATGGCCCCATAGACCGACGAGACTATGGATAATGCCAACGTCATATCTACATCAACTATTTATCACATGCATGAAGAATATAAAGCGAAGACTGAAGATGACGAACAATGCATATCTTAATCGGAGTTGTTTTGTGGGTTCACCCCGCAGATGTAATTAACCGGGAGCCTTACGAGGTCCCGAGTACCAGGAGAACACATCGCCTATGTGAAATTTGGTATGTAAAGCAAGCTATAGAGCACATATACATGAACATAACTTGTAAATTTATTATTCTTAAGTGAATGAATAAAATACATATTTTTCTTATCTTTTTTGTGTTTATCTGTTTTTGTGTACCTTGGCACACTGGCACACCCGTACTTTACATCTCGAGGCAAGAAATCCCAAGAATGATTTCTCGCGTCAAACAATAGATTTGAATATTATATAGGGACAAATCTTTGATCTGTTTTATTTTTTAAGTTATTATAGATGTGCCCCATCCTAATAATAAATATTTTTCCTCACAATTTTTTTTTGCTTTAAGATTCATAAACTTTTACCCAAGCACAGCCCAGCTTTTAATAATTTGTCTACTTAGGCTCTTTGCTGATAGTTCTGTCATACTAATTCAAGAGCGTGTGCTTAGTGCATTGGAGAGCTTCGGCCTTGGATGGGTTGTTGGATCACAGCCTCTGTTTTGGGCCCTTTTCATTAGCTTTTTTCTTGGAACGGCTTATTCAATCAATGCAAGAGCTCGTGTCTTTATGATCGTCAATTTGCCATTTGTCGAATTAACTTGAGGATTCTGAGATTCATATTTCTCTGTGATGGTGGTGTTGCCTCTTCTGCTGCAAAACAAAGCTTTAGTAGGACAACTGATTTTCCTCTTTTTTAAGGAACCTAGTTTCCAGCTATACTAATATACTATCATGAACCAAACGAAATGTTTATGCAAGCCATCTTGTTTGACTTCCACATGGCATGGAAGATGTTGCACTGAGAGGTGTGCAACAACATGCCTTTAGGTGACCTGCAGATTTAATGGGCTGACATATACCGATGAAAAGCTTGATCTCCAGACCCCTCAAATTTGATGGGCTAAAATGGGCCTTAAAAAGTTCGAGGGCTGGCACGTTGGTAAAGCCAAAGCTGAGGGATAAAATGCCAATGGTGCTTTTCTTGAGTGGCAGAACAATGATTGCTTATATTTTTTTTATCCTAAAAAGTAATATGAAATGGGTGCTTTCTCTTACAGCTATTTTTACTCCTGCATAATTTTTGGAATATCATCATTTTTTGGTGTGCTGCAGCTATTTATACCCTTTATTACCTGATTAAAGAGAGCTGACATTTCCGTTTCGGTTCTCTACTTTCGATGGAGGCGATTTGCTGTTGTTGCAGCACACTGCATATTAGCAGTGCGCGCAGTGATTGTTCAACTGGCATTTTTTTCTCCATATTCATGTAAGTCTTCTGATGACATCTTCGAAAACAAAGAAGAAACCTCTAGTAAAATAACGGGTGTCTGCAATTGTAATTGCATTTTCATGTGGTTTGCTCTATAGGCTTCACATGATAACTGCCATATATGAATCATGCTGTCTTGCCTTGTCTTTCTATCAGACATTTGTTTTCAGAAGACTGGCAGTCTTTTCAAGGCCATTGATATTTGCAACTGCATTCATGACCTTCTTCTCAGTTGTAATAGCATTGTTCAAGGTATCAATCCCTAGTTCCTGTGCTGTAATTCCTTAAAAAATCTGGCAGCAAAGGATCATGTCTTCACTAACATTGACCGCGCGATTGTGCGGCTAGAAATTGCAGCATATTATATTTGTTATATAACTTTGTTGCCTTTCAAAAATATAGTTGTACTTATTATACAATTATAATAGTTCTAATATTTATATATAATTAATCTGCACCATTATAATATGGCCCCATCAAAATAAGTGGTGTACATCTTCTCTTTTTCTCTTGATTAATGAGAGAATTTCTAGGAATTTTACTCCCCCCATATTTAAGGATTATTATGGAATTTTTTAGACCTCAAAAGCGAAGGAGATAACTTGAATATCACTAGTGGATTTTTTAGACCTCCTTTGCTTTGGAGGTAATTTGGATATCACCAGTTGTTTGTAGATATATAAATGTGACTAAAATATTGCTGCTGCATAAATTTCATTTCATGAATCTATAATGATTTGCTAATGGAGCGCTCATTTTGTTGCATTGCTTGTGGTATAAACAATATTGTCTTAAGATATTTGCTATTTCCTGCAGGATATACCTGATATTGACGGGGACCGCATTTTTGGCATTCGATCTTTCAGCGTTCGATTAGGTCAAAAGAAGGTTAGTTAAAAAAAGAGAGACTTATTCTTGGACTTACTGATCTAAACTTCCAAGCAGGTTTTCTGGATTTGTGTTGGTCTACTTGAGATGGCGTATGGTGTTGCAATATTGATGAGAGCTACGTCTTCCTGTTTGTGGAGCAAATCTGTAACCGTATGGATCACATCTCGTAGATTTCACCAGCAATCTCGATCATTAAATTTACAATTGCTGACATGATTTATTTTTGCTAAACTAACCAGTATGAGTATTAGGCTCACTTCTGAATTGATTTACCATTACTGCTAACATCTCTAGTGATTTGTAGAAGGTCTTTCTTTCTCTTATAATTGAGAAATTGTTAAAAAAACATTTAACAAATGGTATGGATTCCTTACCTTGCTTTGGATCGAAGATTAATCTGAGCTTGACAGCTTTTGCGCTGTTTTTGCATTAAAATGTGATGTAACTTTTTTTAGCCGTTTAAGCTTGCCTCGAATGTAACGCGGATAATTAAAAGAATTCACAGCTGCTGTAGGTTGTTATGAATGGTTTTTTATAGTTTTGTTACGAAGGTTTAAGAATATGGGTTTTGCAGGTAACTGGCCATGCAATCCTTGCTGCGATCTTGTGGAACTCTGCACGATCAGTTGACTTGACAAGCAAAGCTGCAATAACATCCTTCTATATGTTTATCTGGAAGGTAATTGCCGACTTCGGCATCTGGTCCTGATCTCTCGCCCAGTTACGGCGCCCTCTTTGAAATTCCCTGTAGGGCTGTGTGTACTGGCAAATATAATTAGTTTACCTTCTGCACCTTGTGAGTCCTGGAATAATACCCTGTTAACTACTAACATTTATTCCTCACATGGCTCTGCAGCTGTTCTACGCGGAATACTTGTTCATTCCTCTGGTAAGATGAGGGCAACGACTCCACGGAAGAACTTCAGTGCCGGAGTAAACTTGTGCCCATCTCTGTTTGAAAAATTGAAACCCAGGACTGGCTACGGCCTGTGCCCAATAAAATTCGCTGATCTTGCCCGGTACATTCTTGATATCCCCAGCCAGCTGATCTCTCTCTCTCTGAAGACGGACAACCACCAACTCCCAACGCACCCAAACTAAACCAGGTGAGCTGTAGATGCTAGTAAACTCTCGCAGTTGGTGCAAGCTCGCCCGTTTCATTCCGCTGTATATACTATATGACCATACATTCCATCTGCACCTCAACTTCGAGTGGCATCTCGATCTCAGCTGATAATTTGTCAGAAACCCAATATTTCGTTAGAAAACCATGAATTTGCTCCTGCTCACGTATCCGGTGTTCCTAATGGTCGCGATACGCGAATTCTATTAAATTTTAGCCCATGCATGGGGCCCGTGTGTCGCAGCAATCCCATAAGGTTTTGTTCATACGAATGGCAGCACTATGAATGCAGGAGTTCTGTACAAGGAGGAGGCCTGATTTTTTTTTTCTGTCTCATCTCTGTTGTCTTGTAACTGGCGTTTTTACCGGCTGTAAGTATTTGCTAGGGTGCAAGGCCTACAGGATCTGCACTTGTCGTCGAGGCTTGATTCTGTACAGGACCTTGGTCGCAGATGTGATGAGTGAGCCAGTCAGTGTGTGACATCACATGCTTGTCCAGCTGCTGCGCTCTCAGATGCACGGCTAGGCCGTTGGACCCTTCTGCTCCGATCCTGTGACCGTAAGGGCACAGCAGTTTGGTTGAAGTTCCCATTTCAAAGGGAGCGTACACGGTTTCCATGTACATTACGCGCGTCAGCGCGTATGGGTGGGTTTCTTTTTTTGTCTTATTCGTGGTTTATTTTTAAACGGTACATTTTTTTTAGATGGAGTTAATAGAAAGATTATAGTAAAAAATGTACTGAGTTCAGATGTACGGATCAAAATCGTATGCGACTATTTTTCTGTATGTAATACCTCTTGCGAACAGTCAAAATTCAAATATTTAAAATATAACCCATAATTCATTGGTCCAAAAAACTCACCCTATATTTATAACGAGGAATAGCTGTGCCGGAGAATCATACATGTATGGGGGAGGGGCTCAGAGACACGTGGCATTCCTTTCGAGCTGTGCTGTGTGGAAATTTTCTCCTAGGTTGGTGAATTTGGTAGTAGTACGCTACTACTGCGACTCAGCTTAAAATAGTGGACAATATAGCGATCAGATCACCGTATAGAAAACCGCCTGTCGGCATGGGAACCGCTAACGTCTCATCAAGGATGTAACCTCCGGCCACAAGTACTTGTTTTGTTTTCGGGTAAACTCCAGTATGTAACTCGATCGAGGGTATGCTACGGTGCTAGGTGTGGATTCTATCAAGTTTCCATTCTTAAAAAGGAAAAAATATTACCTAGAAAGAGTTATGTTTCTCCATCTTTTTAAGAAAGAAGAATATAAATTTGAACCCATAATAATCAAATTGGCGGATGCAGGACAAAAATCAATTAAGGGTGATGACTAATATGCAGCAATGACCAAATAGGAGGTTGGAAACTGGAAATATGGTTTTTCCAACGATTTCACAAGTAGACCTCGCGCAACATGCACTATTCTTCTTCTTCGTCTTTCACAGACAGTACAGGACCTCAAAGGAGCTTCGACAACCAACCCCTAGCGGCCGGCGATCTACTGTAGCGGTAAATCCATCCATGTTAATCAACCACATGCCACTGAAAATAGGCTTAGGAGATTGATTGAGGAAGCCGCACCTCTGACGGGGGGCATGTGCTTTATTTAAAGCATTATCAATCGGCTTACAGTGTTGCATTCTTGTTTTATGCAGGAGATCAAAAATATATTTCTTCTGAGTGAGTACAACACCATCACGTTGTTGTGTGACTTCGATTCGAAGGAAGAATCGAAGAGGTTCGGGATCTTTACTGCAAATTCACTTGATAGCTGATGAATCAACCTTTCTGTAGCCGATGTATGTGAGCTGATTATGATTATGTCGTCCACATAGACAAGAACATAATAGTGACATCTGACTTCCGGAAAATAAATAGTGAGCAGTCAGCCTTGGAGAATACAAATTCAAGCTTACTTAACTTCGTACTGTAGGACCGAAATGACGACAGAGGGGGGGGTGAATGTCGATCTTTAAAAATCGCCCCCAACAAGTATCCTCACTTAAGCTTCTTCTCCAATGGTTATGGGAGGAGTAAAGTCCATTACCGGTCCTTAAACTTTTTATGCTGTGTCATCCCGGTCCATAGACTTTTAAAGTATGCCATCCCGGTCCCTAAACTTTCAAAGTGTGCCATTACCACCTGTTATGGGTCCAGCTATAATGGCACACTTTTGAAAGTCTATGGACCGGAATGACACAGCATAAAAAGTTTAAGGACCGGTAATGGCACATTTTGAAGTTTATGAACCGGGATGGCATACTTTAAAAGTCTATGGACCGGATTGACACAGCATAAAAAGTTTAAGGACCGGTAATGGACTTTACTCTTATGGGAGCTATGAAGATAGAAAATAAGCCCTTACTGAAAATCACAGAGACAAGAAAAAACCAGATCCAGAAAGAAGCAATCAAGAAACAACAAATTCAGCGCAAGTCTGGCTGCAAGCGGTAGTACCGCTGTGACGAGCGGTAGTACCTCTGGGCGGTAGTACCGCTATGCCGAGCGGTAGTACCTCTTGCCGGAAACGTTTGGACTGTCCGAACGTTTCATCGCTGCCGATCGGACTGGTCCGAACAAAACCGGTAGTACCGCTAGGACGAGCGGTAGTACCTCTGAGAGGTAGTACCTCTCGAGGAGCGGTAGTACCTCTCGAGAAAAACAGCAAGCAGGATTTTCGAGCAGCAGACCGAAACTTCGGATTTTTGGCTAAAAAGAGGGTTTGCTCTTAATCTCTTTGATTCAAAGCCTTACTACAACGTACCAAATAGTAAGGGGACCCTGAGAAACAAGAGAATCAAACCAAAAAGCAAGAGTTTCAGATTATGGGTAAAAATCTGAAATTTTGCAAGACCCGAGCCAAAAATCAAATTGCTTCCCAACCTTTGATCCTATGGCCAAGAGATTTTGCAGATATGTTAGCAATAGCCATAGAACTCCTCAGACAAAAACTCAGGGCAATTCCTTAAGAGAATCAAGAATTCAACCAAACCCTAGAAAAGCTCTGAAGAACAGGGAAGCCTCAAAAATGAAATCTTGAGATTAAATGAAGTTTGCTCTTGGGAAACTTGATCAAATGATCTTGGAGAATCATCCCAACCTAGAGCAACCCATTTTGGGCCTTCTCAACAAGAAAAACACAAGAACTCAAAAACTCAAGAAATCAAGAAATGAGGCATCGAAGGGAAACAGAGAGCACGGGAGAAGAACTTCAAATTTCATTCCAACCATTCAAAGATTACAAGGGATACAAGGAACTACGTCCCCATACGCATGGACATTCGGAGGAATGATTATATGGATTCACTACTCAATCCCTCTCCTCACCCTCTCAATCCTCAAGAACACCAAGAGCTACACATGCATCTTGGGAGGAACACCAACACAGAGAGGTCTTAGAAACCCATCGAAGGGGACACAGAGGGAACACAACTCTGCCTCCACCAACAACTCTCAACAACTAAAGCCTAAAGCCAAAACAAACTTTAAAGCCTATTTTGACTAAAGGAAACCCTAAAATCCCTTCAAGTGTTCAAGTGGGCATGCAGCCACCTCCTCCTTTATATAGCCTTGGCTAACGGGTCTCCGCCCCGTTACGCCCGCTAAATCCAACGGAGCCCGCTCCCGCTTGTGCAGCCTTGCGAAATTCCCGTTTCGCCCCTCCTGCACCTTCCGGGAAGCTTCCGCGCTCCTTGTCTCGCACGCCTCGCAACCACCTCGAGTCCACGTCGTCTTCGACACCTCCTGACTGTTCTGACCTCAGCGCCACCTGCGCCTAGTCCAGTCCTCCGTGTCTCACCACGACTCCGCTTCGACGTCCTGCAATCACACAGACAAGAAACACATCAAATAGCACCGCTCGATACATGAAAGTGTAAATACATCACACTTACCATAAATGAAGTCCAAACCTGTCGAATCAAAGAATCAGCGTCCTAATCCCATACAACCAAGTTTGACCAAGTCCGACCGAGCCCGTCGCACCATGCAACGTCAAGGTCCAAACCACCCAAACCAAACTCGACTTACCTAAAGCGATGTCAATTACTCATCATAAACACGGGATGACCTCCACATGGTCTCTCACGTACTAAGACGAGAATGCCATGCCCTTGGAGTTTGTTTCAAACCATAAAGTGCCTTCTCCAATTTACAAATAAAATCCGGATGTTTTTCTGTCTTCATACCCTGGTGGTTGCTGCATATAAACCCCTTCTTGCAGCATACATGGAGAAAAGCATTCTGAACATCAATCTGATGAAAATGTCAGCCTTTAGAAACAACAATAGACAACAAGAGCCGAACTATAGCTGGCTTAACAACTTGACTAAAGGTATCAGCATAATCTATCTCATAGCTTTGTGTAAAACCCTTGGCAACCAACCTGGCTTCATACCAATCAATCTTACCATCCGGCTTCTGTTTGATCTTGTAAACCCACTTACATCCAATGACATTGTGATAGAGGGTGTCTAGGAACAAGCTTCCATATTTTGTTTTTCTGTAGTGCCATATACTCTGCATCCATTGCTTCTCTCCAATGAAAATGTTGAGCAACTTCAACATGTGATGTTGGTTTAGCAGGACATGAACTAGATATTGAGAGGATAACGAACTGTCCCATCTATATATAGGGGTGCAATCGGATCGGATACGGTCGGTAACCTCTCATCCTGTATCCTATACCATATTTTTTCTCGGAATCGGAGTCGGACACGGATAGAGTCGGATACGAATACGAACGCGGATAGTATCGGTCACGGATATAGAACGGATACGGAGCGGATTCGATACGGTAACCATATTTCATCGGATAACACGCGAGAAGACAAAGGTAAAAGTAAAATGACAAACGTGTAGAGATTCATGGCCTCCAAAGTGCTGTGAGTCACAACGTGTCCTCGGAATGTATTTGATCCCCCAACCAGGAAAACGGTGGCAAACACCCTACCTCAAAAAAATAAATAAAATAATAAAAGACAGTTGCTTATGCTAAACTGTGTTATCCCTCGACCAACATGAACACAGCTTTACCGACCGCAACGTTAGCCCTCACTGGAACAGAACAGTTCAGTAAACAACCTCAACACATCATCAGCAAACTGAACATGTCCTATGAACAAAACAGCATACTTTGGCATTCCTACTTCCCTCAAGATCAAGTCATCTGAAGCTGATCAGATCCTACTGAGACTCTTAATCATCCAGTCCAATCTATTGGCGGCATACCAACTCTTTGCACACTTGGCATCGACAGTCAGGTCGACCTTCAGGATGTTGGTTCCATAGAAAGGCTTGGACATGCACTCTACCACGATGGCCTTGGCCATTTCGGGCTTTCGGCAGATTCTGTAGGCCCTTCCAGTATCACTTCATCGTGCACCTGAGAAATGCAGACACAAAATGAAAACAATGTTAAGTTTCACCTTGGGGATCAGAATAGAATAACTTGGAATGAATAAGGGTGCAGTTATTAAATATAATGTAATAATTCTTGCCTTTTCCTCTCTTTTACAAATAAAGAAACCATGGAATTGGCTCTATCCGTCTGTGCAATTTTTAGTACAAGTACCACCTAACTACCTTACTTTATAAACATGCATAAATTGAGCAATGTATGAGCACTTCACTGCTAGGAGTAAATAGACCAGGTACATGTCCCTTGTACAATAAAATTATAGAATGGCAATAGCATATAATTGTTTACCTTCAGCAATTGCCTCGTCAATTATATCCTTAAAGCGCTGGGAATCAAGCTTTAGATCTGAGCAAATCATTGAGCAAAAAAGCCTGCACAAAATGGCACCAGGTTAGAATAGAAATGAAATCCAGTTGTTCACTGGCAGTTTAGCACCTTTTAGAATAAACATTTCAGCCAGCCTAAAAGAACAATAGGTTTGCAACATTCACCTATTCATGTTGCCCTTAAAATTTATGTAGAGATCCTTCAAATCTTTTTTCTCAGAATATGACCCTCTGTACTTAGCTTCAAATTCTTCAATATCAGCCTCAGAAACCTGGGAATGATTAAAACAAACAAAGTCTGCTGAATGGACAACATAAGTTTCTCATTGTCTCATTGATATATGGAGCAGAAATGCAGAATCATACTTTTTTGCACACTCTGCAGCTGCTGGAATTTCTCCTTGGCTTCCTGGCATCACACTCTGCAGTTGTGAACCCAGTCCCAAATTGCAATTAGAATTATGTACTTATGTACCTCACAAGCTTTAAAAACAGAAAAAGGGATAGTTGAAAATTTATCACATTACAATTTGGGTTCTTGAGTAGTAATGTGACATTTGGAATATTCTAACAGATTAGCCAAACATGTTAAATATGCAGAATTGAACACATCTCTAGCTGAAATGTACAGAAAGTAAAACTTGATGGAAAAGTAAAAGGTAGAGAAGTACCTTAAGATATTATTGTAAACCTGCAACTGCAAGCATAAACAACAAGGAGTAACAACCAACAGCACATTACTACTAACAAGCACTCATAAGTCATAAGTTCATAACAATTACTAACAACTAACAACACATAACAAGCACACAACAGCACACAGCCAACTAGACAGCACACAGCAGTAACAACTAACAACTTAACAAGCACTCATAAGTTCATAACAGCAAGTCCAAGTCCAACGACAACATGCAGTCCAACATTTAGCAAACAACATAAGATAAAGAGTCTCCAGTAGCAGAGCAAGCAATGCCCAATCCATCAATCACTGTCAGGATCAATCCAGGTTTCATCCTACAAGTAAAATTTTAAAGATATAGTTAAACATGAACAACAACAAGCAATCCAACCAACAGTAAGATAAGAAACTTGAAAACCTCATGCTCTATAGCCTTAGCCACCATGTCCATGTCGAACTCATCCATGAGTGATGCAATCTTCTTCTCCTTGGAACCTTACATTTTATTGTGGCAGAAGCAAATTAGTAAATTGGAAATCATATGAAAATATGAAGTAAATGAATCAATAATTTGTATTACCTTTTTTGACCGCAGCCGTCCAATCCTTGATACAAATTAATGCTTCGACCACCTCAGGATCTAGTCGACTACGAAAAGGATCAACAAAACGCCCACCAGCACTGAACGCCGACTCAGAGGCAACCGTTGACACTTGCATAGATAATACATCACGGGCTAATCGTGATAGAATAGGAAAAGTCCCTTGTTTACCCCTCCACCAATCCAATATATCAAATTTGGCGTCATTACTATCAATCCACCGAAATAGTGGTTCTTTCATGTATGTCTCTAATTCAGTTTTCTCACTTTGGCTTGGCACATTAGCATCATACAAGAAGTCTTCAATCTCCTGGTCAACACCACATGTTTGAGAATCGACAACTGCGACTATAGTGGTAGCCTTTGCCTCAGAAATGCTAGACTTGTAAGTTTGAAATAATTTGTGAACAACATCCATGAAATCATTGAATTCCACTTCCCACCCATACGTGTCACCATGAATCTTCTTCAAAAAAAACTCTACCAATTTTTGCTTATATCTTGGATCAAGAAAGCATGCGATGGCAAGAGCTTTATTGGACTTGTCCCAATACTTCTCATATTTAACTTCCATTGATTTTGCCATAGTAGAAATGGTTTCATCACAATCATAAACCCAATCTCTAATTGCTAACTTTATCTCACAAAATTTCCGCCAAAAGAGATTAGCAGTTGGATATAAATGTCCAGAAAAGATATTTGTTACATCACGAAATTTCTGCAAACACTTAGTTAGAGACACTGCCCTATCCCAATCATCTTCACTTGGAGCACATCTTCTATATTTGCTCTCATTCAAGAACAGTAGCCTTTGAAAAGCCTTCTTGAAGTAAACAGCGTTATTCAACATATCAAAAGTGGAGTTCCACCTTGTTGTAACATCCAATGAAAGACTTCTTGTGACATCCAACTCACATTCAAATGCACGTTTTTGGAATTCCTCCCATTGCAATGGGGAATTCTTCACAATTGCAACAGTATCTCTAACATTCTGGACTGAAGATGCAATTGCTTTTAATCCATCTTGAGCAACAAGGTTTAATATATGACATAAGCATCTCACATGGAAAAAGCCCCCATCACAGATCAAGGGAGCATGCTTATGGAGTATTGGAATAAGTTCTTTAACACATTTGTCATTAGATGATGCATTATCTAGAGTTAAAGCAAATAACTTCTTTTCAAGGTTCATGGACATCACACCCTTCACAAACTCATTGGCTAGATTTGTCCCAGTATGGCTACCTTTCACATGCATGAATTTGATTATCCTTTTCTGCATTTGCCAATTATCATCTACCCAGTGCACGGTGATACACATGTACCCTTTATTTTGAATTGAAGTCCACATATCCATGGTAGCAGAAAAGCGACATGACATAGTTTTAAACATATTATACAACTTTTCCTTTTCCTCTGTGAACATTTCTAGTATATTGTTCCTTGTGGATGTCCGACACTTAAATGAAAACCCAGGACGCAATGACTTAATGAAGTCCACAAAGTACTCATGCTCAACCATATTAAAGGGATATTCATGCATAACAAGTGCCAATTGCCACTTTTTTAGGCTAGCTTCTGGATCATACCTGTATGCCTGCACAACGGCGTTATCATCATTCTTTTCAAGCTTGATTGTTAGTTGGCCTTGCTTTACAGAATGCTTGTATTCCACATGATTCCAAAAGGCTTTTGTACCCCTTGTGGTCTCAGCACGACCCTTGTAACTACACTTCTTGCATTTTGCCCAGAGTTCTTTCACTTCAATGCCATCTGCTCCAGTTTTTGTCTCCCAAGTCTTTGTGAAGTACTGCCAAACCATAGAGGTAGCTTTCTTTTGCTTCTTCGCAGGGGGCTCATTTTCCGCAATGATTTCCGCTTCATGTTCACTTGCTGCCACTTCATCACTTCCTATTGCTGCCACCGCCACTACATTCCCACTATGAGCATTGACACTTGCACTAACTGCGGCAGCAGAATGTGACTCTCCTTTCCTAGGGCAAACACTTGCACTTGCACTTCCACTTCCAGTTTCCATCCTATTCACAGCAGTGGCATATGCATCAGAACACATACTAAATTATGATATACATCATTGAACAGTTAAACAGACAACAGCCCAACAGGCAACAGGGCACGGCTAAATGTATTCTGCTAATACATACAGTTAAACAGACAATAGCCAACAGGGCACGGTTAAATGTATTATGCTAATACATACAGTTAAACAGACAATAGCCAACAGGCAACATGGCACGGCTAAATGTATTCTGCTAAAGTGCTAATACATCAAGTTCAACAGACAACACTATCTGTCACAAGTCACAACAGCCAAGTAGCCAGCAGGGCACAGCTAAATGCTCAGTAATTTCTGCTAATACATGGAAAGTAGAAAAAAGAAGAGAACAAGAATCGTTTCAACCATATCTTGCACAGTTGCACAGTTGCACTAGATGTCTAGATTATAGCATCACAAACTAGAGTTTACAATTTTCATTTACTAATCTTTGATGCACACCACACTGGCAGAGTGGCAGTCCAATTCTCCAATCATTTACATACCCGGGTGGGCGGCGACTACAAAGGCGAGGGCGTCCACACACGGCGTCGGCCGTCGGAGGCTAGAGGGACAGGCACCACCGCACCAGGCACGGGCCGAGGGGGAAGCTCGCGCTGGAGGCCGGAGCGGGCTCGCGGGTCGGGGGAGGAGCTCGCACCGTAGCGGATGCCGGAGGGGAAAGCTCGTCGCTGTAGCGGATGCCGGACGCCGGAGGCTGGAGCGGGGAGCACACGCAGGTCCAGGCGACGCCGCTGCGCACCAGATCTGGAGGCTACGTGGCAAGAGCCGGAGGGCGCAGGGCACCGGACACCGGAGCAAGGGAGCGGCGTGGCCCGATCGTGGCGGCGTCGATTGGATTGGGGGTGGCGGAGCAAGGGTTAGGGATCTCGATTGGGGAATGGGGAATGAGCGAGCGTCTCTGCCGCCGCGACTCTGCGAGTAGATGCGGTGCAGTCGTGCGGAAGCGGAACTGTGGAGTTAGGGTTTGGCTCGGGGGCCGGGCCGACGTAGGCTTTACCGGATAATACCGAATAGAATGTCCAGATATTACCGAATAAATTTCCGGATATTCTCTTATCCGACGGAAACTGCTCTCCCGAATCCGATACCGATTCCGAAAATTACTATCCGATACCGACACCGTATCCGACAAAATATTTCGGTTACCGAGTTTTTCGCCCGAATCCTATCCGAAGCTATCCGGTCGGTCGGTCGGTCGGGAGGTATCCGATCCGATTGCACCCCTATCTATATATGAGTTGCACAATGTTATTGCACAAACTTGTTTGCATATGATGCTGCCTTGCCTTAGGATCAATCTGAGATGATTCTTCTATCGCATCATGTACTCCATCAAGTGATTCTCCTGTAGGTGCGTCAAATGAGTTAGTTGCGTCAAATATCACGGTCTCCCATGTTAACATCTGTTATCACTGGTTGTGAAGAAGGATTTGAGCTGGGAGTAGAATTTGGAGAGGACAGAAGAACTCATCAGTCAATAAGAGGAGGAAGGATAATGACAGGATCATGACTAGAACTCAATGCCGATGCACGATCTGGTGAGGAGCTGAAGGGAAACAATATTTCATCAAAGACAACATCTCTAGATATATAAACTCTCCCCGTTGCACGGTGCAGGCACTTATAACCTTTGTGCTGACCACTGTACCCAAGAAACACACATTGCGTGGAACAAAATTCAAGCTTACGAGCATTGTATGGCCTAAGATTCAGCCAGCACGCACAACCAAAAGCTTGGAGCATAGAATAATCTAGCACCGTCATGTCGTTCTTGTGTAGGTTTGCTAACTGAACGTGCACCTGCATGATCCTAGCGCGTGAACGCAACACGAACACACGTTCAATTGCATCCCAGACCTCCACCGTCATGGAGAGGAAGAGTACATGCTCAAGAATCTCTTCGGTCAGAGATGAAAGCAATGCACTAAGCATGCATGAGTTTGTCCTTTTGAAACCAGATCATGTGTAATCTGCATTAGGAACTCAGCGGGTCGCTCCATCTACTGTTTCTGTGATCATGGCTTCTGGTGCCTTTGCCGTCCCATCCACAAAGCCTAGCAATTTCTGGCTCTACAGGTAAGGGATAATCTGTGCCTTCCAGAGTAGATGATTATCACGGTTGAGCTTCACGTTGATGAATTGGCTAAAGGAAGGTGTGGGAAGAAGACCGGCGCTGGTAGAAATTGATCCAGACGTCGTTGAGGTAAGGGAAGGGGAGGTGGAAGCCATGGTTGAACCTTGGGTCGACGTGATGTTCGCCAAGGTCTGATACCATGAAAATAGGCTTAGGAGATTGATCGAGGAAGCTGTACCTTTGACAGGGGGCATGTACGTGCTCTGTTTAAATCATCATCAAGATTACAATGATCTCGAAATCACAACCGATCAGGATTTGTTAACTAGTTTGAATACAAAAAGTAGTTGTTGTTTTGCCGGATACTCAATAGTATCCAAGAACTCATCTCTAATTATATCTCCAACAGCCACAAGTTAAACTTGTGCATGCATAGGCAAGTGTTCTCACTTCTCGCACGGTAGGTGTCGATTGGTAATCATAGATGCGATTGTCAAATTTTGTACAGCAGTTTATCGACTGATGAGAGAGAGAGGAGAGAGAGAGAGAGAGATTTGTTTTACTTGTATGATAGGAGTACTGAGAAAAATGTAACGTCCATTGATCTCAATGGCGTACGTGATCACCAGCTCCCACCACGCATATGCCAGACAAGCAACCGATCGACCATATTCCGTGCATGCAGGCTTCACGGATTTAACGGTCACTGACCATTCCACGACCCACAAGCAAGGGCCAAATCATCACCAGCAACATCGACCGGATGCACCGCAACTGCAAGCACCTCCAACTCGATGAACTCGTGTGTGTGTTTGGAGATGATGAAGTGGCGTGTTGTCGTCTAGAGACTGTTCCCATGCAGCTATCCGATCCCTATGCAGGTAGCGGACGAGAGGCAGCCAGTTAAACCCGGGCGGGCCCAGTGGGATCCAGCGAGCCCTAGGCACGTACAGAAAACCCAGACACCCCGGGCCCGGTGGGCCGCGACCGTAATAAAGGAAAGACCTTGGCGAACACCCTTAATTACTCACCCGCTGCTCCTCCGCCGGCAGCGAATCCCACGGACGTACGGCGCCGGATCTTCACGCACAGTTCTGCGAAATCCGATCGAGCGACTTAACAACGCCCGACCGGCGAGATACCAGCCGATCGATCGGCTCGTTACTGCCCGCGTTGCTTTTGGATTCGAACTAGCTAGCTAGTGCCTGTGTGCTTAATTGGTCAGCTATAGATCGACCGGCCGAACGATCCATGCGTACGTGCGATCTGTGGTTCTGTGCATGGCATGCATGCATCTGGATTTGAGCCGGCCCGGCCGGCTGCGTTTGTGGGACGTACGTACGTACGAGCATGCGTGAGCAGAGCAGACTGGCGTGGAAGAAGGCTGGCTGAGGCCGAGCCGAGCCAGCCCCGTGCATTTACTTGGTGGGCGGGGCACGCAGGCTGGCTGCTCGCGGTTTCGCCGGCACGGTGACTTAATGCGACAGTGGCGCCTTCAACACCCGGCACGTGACGTAGGAGGACGTACTGCTGCATGAATGGGACTGGAGCTTCGCCTTCGCCTTCCCGCGCGCTCGCGCCTGGCTAGCTAACTAATCCACGGCGGGCGAAATGATAAGGCATGGCCCGTGCCGGCGGCGGCGTATGTGTGGGTGCGTGCATGCCCGGCCGCCTGGGCCAGGAGCTGCGTATGTTCCGGCATGCACATGCCTGCCCGCTAAATGGCTGCAGGTGGTTTTACGTATACGGTATACATACATGGGACATGGCGAGAGCTCTCAGCTAGAGCTAAACCTCGGTCTTCAGGGACTACGGGCTTCGGTTGGGCATGGACCGGGCTGCAATGAATTTACTAGGCGCATTAATTTGGTAGGCTCTACGTAGCAGCTCCGCATGTTTACGTACGCTGGTCTGGGCTTGGCTAGCTACGCTCTAATATTTGGTTGGTCCGGGCTTGGACCAGATTTTAGGAAATTTTAGGTAGTGAGTACAGGTTTGTAACATAAGAATTTTACAGAAAACAATATAATTCTACTATAGTTTATGTGTATCGACAATCGAGTTGCCGATCTTACGAAATAATATAAGAAAAATGGTTAAAATCCTTAAGAGAGAACAATAATGTTTTTTATTGTTATGAACCGGTTACAATGTGTCTTTTACCAGACGTGATACTAGCCCTAATCACACTGAATTGAATTATCTATCAATTCGTCTGGGATTAAGACTGATTGATTGTGAGTTAATTGTCCTCTGGTTTTCTCTCGTTCAGCCTTAAATACCAATGAAGAGATATTTGATTGTCCATCGGGGAAGATGCCTTATGGAACTAGCGCGCTGGTCGGGGAGGCAGTTATTGTTAGAGAGAGAACGCCTGATCATCGGTTGTTGTCAGCGAGAGATGAACGTGGGCAACAACCGTATAGCAGTTGTTGTCAGAAACTCAAGCCCGAAACGTTATGATGTTTGGAGTGGATAAGGCATGTGTTTTACCCACCGCACAGAAGGAATATCCTGAAATCATAGATTCTCCGAGTAGTCATCCGGTCAGATAATACACAGTGTATCTCCAACCAGGGTACTCGAAGAATAACCCTTAGAGGTTTACAACCACAGAGTCCTTTAGCCTTAATTGAATATTAAAACCGCATTTAACAATTTATTCAGTCCTAATCAATGTGTTCTCGCAATCCAAACAAATCCCTCCTTTTTGGCAGAAGCCCAAGGGACTCGGTCAAACATGTTGCCCCAGACTCTAGCTAGCTTCGTAAGAGCAGCTTTTCTGGCTTTTTGGAAGCCTGGAGGTGAGATATTTGGCACTAGGGTTTATTCGACGTGCAGCAGACCTAAGCTTATTTGGAGCCTGGTTTATTCGACGTACGGTAAATCTAAGTCTATTTGGAGCTAGGGCATTACAGTTTATTTGGAAATAATTGGGATTTCATAAGGATTGGAATACGGGCCTGTTCGGCTGGCCTCCAGCCGGCCGGCTTTTCGCAGCCGCTACAGTATCTAACTTTTAAACGGAGTATTTTTTCAAGACGGGGTCTACAAGTTAAACGTAGTACACGTTAAAAGCCCAACATATGTACCAACCAAAATTGCAAGTGAGTATCGATCTCACCGTAATCTGTACTGTAAACAGCCAAAATTCAAAAATTTCAGCCAAAAGCCAAAAGCCGCAGCAAAAAAGAACAAGCCCTACAAGTCCCCTGTCCAGGCCCTAATTAAGGTGTGACTGCGAAGCCAGAATTTAGGCCGAACGCTCCAATTTCAAGCTTCAGTTTCTCCTACGAGCTGAAGCTTCTGGGCTGGCTAAGACAAATTAAAGCTGAAGTCGGGCTAAACGGGCCATAGACTATCCATTGTACGTCCAAGGGTGCAGTCATCTGTGCACTGTCCAGTGTCCAGTCCATATTCAATCATAGTATACCTTCGACCCCAAAGTTACTAAAAACATCTCAGTTATAGCCATTCATTCACCTGCCAGCGGCCCAGCGGTACGACTGTTGCACCCAAGCGTGCAACGCCACCACGGTGCGCGCATGAGCATAGGGATGGCAATTGTGCCTGTTTATCTGTATATCTGTGCGTAAATATCCTAATAGAGCCGGGTATGAGATATTTTCTTTACCCACGGGTACGGAAATGGAATAAATACTTTACCCGTCAGGTAAACGAGCATAGGTATGGGTAAGCTCCACCCCACCCGTACCCGCCCCGCCCGTTTACCCACGATGTAGATTGACAGGTGACGTAGTCATAGCAATATCTCTAATTACTATTGATTGTTATAAACTTTTGCATATCTCTAATTGCTATTGATTGTTATAAACTTTTTTGATAGCTATTATATTTCCTAACAACAGCTATTCCTTATATGTACATGTCATTAATTCAACTCTCAGATGGTAATTCTCAGTTGATGACTCTCAGTTCGCGGGTAAACGGGTATACCCACGAACGACGGGTACCCTCGGGCGACGGGTATGAGCGAAGTTTTTCACCGATCATCCTTCGCAGGTATACTCATAGGCGTAAATCGGAATCGCAGGTACGAATATGGACGAGCATTATCTATACCCGTCGCGTCGGATTGCCATCCCTACATGAGCATGACTGCACGCACGCAGCCACACCACTATGCAAGGCATCACCGCCACTTCCTCTATCCCACGTAGCACCAGTACGTACCCCCTACGTTTCTGTGGCCGCCCGACACGCGCAGCCCGCGACATCTCCACCTCCACGCACAGCGCCACGCGACTGGCCAGCCAGGCCAGGTCATGCCGCCTTCCCCGGCCGCGCGCGGAAGCCCTTGGAACGCGCGAAAAACCCAGTGAGTGAGCTCGTCCGCGCGCCCCGACCCCCCGCGCGCGCGCCCCCGGCCGCAATAACTCCGCCGGCCGCGCGGACAGCGGAATTGAAGTCCCACTGTTCACCGTACCCCGGCCGCGCGGCCCCAACGATGGCGACGTCAGATCTCTCGCCTGCCCGGCCCCGACCCATGCATGCGATGCGTTCGGGCCAGCACGCAGCGCACACGGCCACTGTGGTACGCGTATGCATGTGCGTACGAACGTACATACATAAATGTGACCTGTCCGTATACGCCCCTGCCGCGATAGTTCCAGGGTGAACAGTATCGATGCATCCACGGCCATTACGTCAATCCTCTCCTCTACTGTTTCCATTCAAGTCGCGGAGATCGAACACGTGTCACGCGTACGGCGGTGTCTGTGCCCGCTGACAAGTGGGTCCGTAGTAGTACATGCCCAGATATATATAGTACACATGCCTGATACACGTCAAAAATATGACCGAATTGGTTGCAATGGCAATATCCATGCATCAAGCATGCGGCCACTGAATTGGTACGGACATACGTACTTGTACGGCAGGTACGTGGCTCTGAATTTGGGCAGGTCCGATCTATATATGGTCAGCGCCGCTTGCATGCATGCATAGCGTCTCTACGCCTACTATTGATAGCTCATTTATAAACAATTAATGTACCTATATGCATTCGTATATACATGTATGCATGCATGCATGATGATTATTTAGGTTTGAAAATGGAGATTGATTTTCCATGCATATCTCTTAGTTTAATGAGTAGCGGGTGCAAACTTTATACATTTTATACATTAGAGTGTGACTTTCCATGCATATCTCTTAGTTTAATGAGTAGTGGGTGCAAACTTTATGCATCATCCAAAAATATGATTGATACAACATAAAACGGTGAAAATCAAGCAAGGAATATGCTAGATGGGCTCTTACCACACGTACTAGCTAACTAGCTGGTCCGTTTTTTCTCCGTATAGTCCATACGTGCATACCATGCATGGATGACAATATACACATACTGCCATGCATCTATCGACGGTTTTAATTAGGTGTATTATACCTTGACGACAGGGATTCCCTACACATAGTGTATACATTATGATTCAAGGCATGACGCTGTGCAGGGCAATAACACTTGACCCTTACCCTGTTATCTGTTGAAATGATTAGTTCCCTGCTATTGAGGGGCCGGCCGGTCTGTTCTGAACAGAAATGGCAAATCTCTCGCTATTATGTGATTATTAATTTCATGTAGCAAACATCATTGGCCCAGCAGCTTGTCACATTGCCATATATATCTCGCCTACAGCATATATATATATGCATTTAATAGCATGCACGTGATCGATCGATGATGTACATACCATAAGAGCAAGTCTTATAATACAGCATTCAACTGGCTGTATGGATATTTACAGCCCACTTATCAGCCTACTCATATAGTAGTTACAGCCAGCTGAAGGCTGTATGATCTACCCCTTCCTCTCACAAAGTTTCTTGGTTCTTGTGCTTCAGCTGGCTGTAAGCTTACAGCCCACCTCTCTTCTCTCTCCTCCTCTCTCTCCTCCACCTCAGCATATAGTCAGCTTACAGTCTCTTATAAGAGCAAGTCTTATAATACAGCCTTTAGCTGGCTGTATGGATACTTACAGCCCACTTATCAGCCTACTCATATAGTAGTTACAGCCAGCTGAAGGCTGTATGATCTACCCCTTCCTCTCACAAAGTTTCTTGGTTCTTGTGCTTCAGCTGGCTGTAAGCTTACAGCCCACCTCTCTTCTCTCTTCTTCTCTCTTCTCCTCTCTCTCCTCCACCTCAGCATACAGCCAGCTTACAGCCTCTTATAATACTTGCTCTAAGTAGGAAATCGATCAGTTATTTGACCGAACTATTCTTTCACCCGGCCTGTATTCTTAGCCAGCCTCTATATGTATCTTTCACCCGGCCTGTAAGTAATTAATTACTGCAGTAAATATTTTGGCAGTCCCCTACTATTAATACTCGTAGATATCCTAATTATTGAGAGATCACGGCCAAGATCTTCTGCGATCGAGCGTGCTTGCCGCTGTGCGAGCGTACCCTGTTTTCGCAGATGTATTAATCATGCATGCGCTTTAAATCTATATGACACCCGCGAGTAGTAGTAACCGTGCAAAACCCTCGCAAGGACTCGAACGGAGTACGTAGATATACTTGCGTCTTGCTGGCAGTTACTGCTAGCTGCTATATATTTTTTGTCGGGCTAATATTTTGTCTGCCGGTTGGATCGGTTCAAGCTAGAGTTGACTTTCGCATTTCATACTTGCAAAATTCTGAAGGAAACATTAACACTGCTGTTTGGATGTGAGCAGGGGCGGACCCAGCGGTGGGGCGGGGGGGGGGGGGGCTCGAGCTCCCCTACCGCTACCGAACCCTTGGAGCCCCCTATAAATTTTTAGCTATGGATGTATGGTGTAGGAGGGGTACAGTGGAGTTATGTCGCTGTATCGTTTTTGTTCAGCCCCTCCTAAAATTTTTCCTGGATCCGCCACTGGATGTGAGGAGTTAATTTTGGTGCTGAAGTATTGGAACATTGGGCACAGGGGCGTAGCCACCGGGGGAGCTTAGTGAGGCTTGAGTCTCACCTCTCCCGGTGGCAATTTTGTATATAGTAAAAATAGAGAGAGAAAGAGGGGATTAACAAACCCACAGAGAAGCTAACTCTTCTTGATGGAAAAGTTAACAACAAGTATAAATTAAAGAAGACGAGGAGGAGAAGTCAAAATCATAAAATTAAAGAAGAGCTAATCAATCAATCAAAGAAAGAAAGAAAGTAAAATAATATATGCAAATCATAAAATTAAAGAAGAGGAGGAGGAGGAGGAGGAGGAGGAGAAGTAGCGAAAATCATAAAATTAAAGAAGAGATAATCAATCAAAAAAGAAGAAAGAAAGTGAAATATATATGAACCTTCTTGAGTCCGAGGATGACGGTGGATAGCTCGATAAACCTCTGGTTGATCTTCTCCCTCCACCGCCACTCCGCGATGATATGGTCCTGCACGTGCCACGAAGGCACCGCTGCCGCCGAGCTCCCCACCGTGAAAATGATAAGAACATTGAATAGAGTGTGGAAAAACATGCCGCCTTTTGTTTCTATTGTTTCGTGATTCAAATTAGCTTAATTCTGGTATGTTTCATATGATCTAAATTTTCATTGTCATTCATAATTTTCTATTATATCACTAATTTTGATATGTTTTATACATAGGTGACTTATCGCTACTCTGCGCTCATGACGCTTTCTATTATCGAGATACCTACTTTCTATTTCTCTATTTTTCATTATTTGTCTTCATCTAATTTATAATTTTTTATATGGATTTGAAATTTTGTAAGAGTAAAAAACTAATTTTGTGTTAACTTAATTTAGACTTATAAATTATTCAGCCCACCCTCAATTTTATTTCTGGCTTCGCCACTGATTGGGCAAACTCGGTATCGTCATCGTTTCACCCAATTTCTTGTTAATCAATTAGATGATGATTAGCTTGGAGTTGCTACTGTGATCCTACAAAAATTGAGGAAATGAGGCCTTCATGTATTTGATCATAATGCAAATTAACTTGTTGAATCACAGCTACATTTTACCTCCCGCTAAATCATTTAATTTGTTCTATATGTGTCAAGCTAATGACACGCAACTTCGGAATCTAGATGTACAATAAAATCGATGGCTAGCTTGGCATGTTCATATTGAATGATAGCTGATGGTTTTTGGCTAAAATAAATAGTAATGACTGAAAAAATAGTTTTTAGTGGGAGGATACGAGCATTGGGGAGAGTAAAGGAGAGATGCGTGTGCGAGACGAGAACGAGAGGAGTGAGGTGCGTGATATATCTATGTCCCGTAACTTATTTTCAGGATGAGAGGAATAGAGAAATTATTTCAGAAAGTTTAATATTTGTATTACCTTCTTTCTTCTCTGAACAGAAGTTGATGTAAACGGTCTTGTAATTTTGCCGAGGTAGGTAATTGTTGTCTTAGCTTGCGTTTGCTCCAAATGCTGGATCTCAGGAAGTTACCCATGCAAGCAAACTCTTCTGATCTACTCCTTTATAAGGTGTATTTTTTTGAATAGATTTGTCCATAAATATAGAATGTATTTAATGTTCCAATGTAAAATTAGTGTGATGTTCTCTTTATATCCTTAATAAATATGTAGCTTTATTTACTATTGTCTACGTGCATGTTTTGAATATAGTACTTAGAGATAATAATTAAAAATAATCTAGTTATTTTTATTATTTTATTAATCTATATATCAAATATAAATATGTCTTATAAATTTAGACTGAATAGAGCGAAGAGGGCAATGTCAGAGTACGCATGACTTTAAAGGCCGTGTGGGTGTGCGTGCGTGCACAGATACTGCACATATATGTGCACGTCTGTGAAAGTCAAATTCCTCTAACCACTCACCATGTACTGTAAAATAAATGTACGTGTGTTGAGGTACGGTTTACCGTGGCTGCACAGATCGAGGCCCTGCGCCGCAACACACTGAGATACTAGCCTCAAAGGCGCGGCGACACGCCGCGCCCGCCACCGTATGTACCAAAGTAAAAGAGGCGATACTTTGTGAGGAGTTTCGTAAAAAATATCGAGGACAAATACGTATTTTCGGGAAAATCAGAGGGGTTTTTTGAAAAAAACGAGGACCTGTAAGGACTTGTACGTAAGTAAATAAGGACCTAAACATAATTTTGGAAACCCGCGGGGCGCTATCCAGAATTTTTTTTGTTAAAAAAAACTTGTAGGGACCTTTTCGCGAGGAAAAAGGACCTTTACGTAATTTCCAAAAAAGACAAGGAAAGTGCCTCGGCCGGCCGTACGCGAAATTCGTCCGCCACGCGCCGGCCGGCCGAGCATTCGAGGCGACGTGGCCGCCCTCGCCATCCAGGAACCCCGCGGGGCGTAGTATCTGTATGATTTGTACATATATAGAGAGATGCTGCCAGCTGCGTTGTACCTAGGATCAGTCGAGTATGTCTTGCCATTAAAGAATCCATGCAACGCAGAGCTGCCGCGATCTGCCTACGTTCTAACTGTATACTACTCCTTACGATTCCTTATATTTGTCTATGCTCCGAGAATGTCTATTTTAATATTTTATCTATTAAAAATTCTAATGTGTAGTTATTATAATTTTTTCACTCTCTACTTTTACTAATGTAATTTAGAAGAGATTAAGTGATTATGATATGTATTTAATAGGAGTATATATATGATCATTGATCCTTAACTATTTCTTAGATTTAGTATTTTCTTGGTCTATATGCATGATGGGTTATGAACAAATATAGTGAAACAGTGAGGGTAGTTTACCATAGACACATATGCATGCACGCATTGCTCATAAAACATTATGTTAAATTGTAAAGGTCTTCTTATCTCCAAAAGGTAGCTTGTGAGGTGAGAGCCATGTCCACTTTTAAGTTATGTTCCTTGCCCTTCTACAATTAATATGGGACTATTCCAACAATTACTCCCTTCACACATTGGTGTCTCTCAGCCGTTCATCGTACACCAATAGTCCCTCATGGTCATGATTCATTGGACGTTCACACACTAGCTAGTGTCTATTGGGCCAGAGATGTTACAATCAGGCTCTGATATCATTTGTTGGACCCAACATGACAATTGGAGGGGGAAGTAATGCCTTCAAATTCAACCTCCGAAATGGTGTTACAAAACTTTCTCTTCACCTGTTACTGAAAGCTAGGAATATTAGATTTTCTCATCAACAAAGAATTCACAAAAGCGTGGAAGCAAACGGAGTTCAACTTCTCTAGACCAATCAATTGCTATGGGAGAGCGATTGGACCGGTTTGGCGGTATGACCGCTAGAGATGACCGGTCTGACCATAGGCCTAAGGGTAGTTGGATCGCGAATTTTTTGTACGGATAATCCATTTTTTATTCGAAATTACATAAATATACCCGCGGGAAAATTTTTTACAAAAATAGGCTCCAGTCGCCTAATGGTTGGGCGACTGGAGGCGTTCGCCCAACCACACGGCGACACAATATATCTCGCTGCACAGTAGAGCGATTGCATTAAATCGCTCTTCCGTATGGCGACTGGCATGCAGTCGCCATACCGTTAGGCGACTGCCATGCAGTCGCCATCCCGTTAGGCGACTTCAGGTAGCCCCCGTGATTGTTTTAGAATTTGTGAATTTTGTAACGTTGAACCGGTAAAAAATACGGTGAAGTTGTAATAAAAGTTTATGTTCATTGTATATTGTAGGTGTGTAAAAAGTTTTTTAATTTTTTTTTGAAAGATTGAGTAGAGAACGATCGATACATACACTGTTAAGTGAGATAGTTTATATGCGGAAAGAGATGATAGACTTATGTAAATATAAATAAACTTCATAATATAACTGTGAGTAACATGGCGCATGTATTTTCATTACATGCATAACATATATAGCATCTGCAGCACGCCTCACTGGTCACCCTGCTGTGCCCCGTCACCGCGCCCGCGTCCTCCCATACGGCCTCGCTTGGCCCTCCTCCGGTGCAACGGATTAGGACGATCCGAAAAGGTAAAACGAGGAGGAGGGTGTCTATCCCGCCCCTGCGCTGGTGGAGTCAGCTGCACCTCTGGCTGTGTAATCTCCGGTGCACCGGGGAGGGCACTGGCAGAAAGAACCTGCGGTGCGACGTCGGGCGACGGCGCGAAAAACTGGTCCACATCCTCCTGGCCTGGGGAGACGCCGTGCTGGTAAGTACCTGCAATATTAATATCGTTAGTGCGTTGCATGTCGTCTTCGGATAAACACGGTATAAGACCCTATGCGTACCCGTAGCTGGCGCCATGGAGGAGGCGTACACCCCCTGCGTGGGGAAGACAGGGGTCTGCGTAGGAGGCGTGAAGTGAACCGGTGTAGGAGGCCCTGCCCAGGCTGAACCCCCTGGCTGCTCCGGGTGAGGTGGTGGAGGACGTGTCCACGTAGGTGCACCATAGTAGTGCCACGCTGGTGGAGGTGGCACAGGTGGAGGTGGCACTGGTGGACGAGCAGTCGTAGCGGGGGGCGTGGAGACCGCCGGTAGCCTCGTGCAGGACAGTAGGCTAACGATACGTCTACACCCCTCGTGCACCCGACGCGCAAAGCTGAGGCCCTCCTCATGGGTCAGCTGCGCACCACTGGCGAGCCTCTCCAGTACTGTGCCGGACTCGGCGTATAGGTCAGAACCGACGTCAGCCTGGACACAAAGACATAAAATGGTCGATTATGGAAACGACATTACCATTTGGGAATCTTTGAAATGACATGTAACGTACCGCGAGGTGAGCGTCGTGCGCGAAGTGCGCGGGGTACGTGTCCGTCGGAGCGGCGACGTGTGTGGCAGGCGGGTCTACCACATATACGAGCCTGATACGGGTCTGCGGCTGGTACCAGCGCAGGTACTCCGAGTACTCCCTGCTGTCGTACGGTCGGTCCTCGTCCACGCGGTCGTCGAGCGCATCCTGCCACTGCTCGACCCAGGGCTGCATTCTCACCGACCAGTCCGTGCCTCTTTTCACTCCCTTCCCGCTGTGCCTGCGTATAAAACCATTACGTAATGTGAGATACTTGCGAACGCAGTAGTAAGTATGTACATATTTAGCACAAACGTACACTCACCCGTGCACGTGCCGCGGAAGCGATGGTCCGACTGGTACAGGAACCGGCTGCCATAGCCCGAACTGCCGCATCACCCGCTGGGGTGCGTAGTCCTCCACGTAGATGAGGTACACGAGCTTCCGGCGGGTGAGCCAGAAAGCCCGGTCACGCCAGCAAAGTGAAGACAGACCGCCAGGAGCACGGGCCTGCACTACCGTATCAGCGTACGGCTCCCAGCGCACGTCGTCGGCTGTGATGCGGTCGAGCTGCTCCACAAAGACTCGGTACGCCCGCGTGACCTGCACGTGCGCGAACTGTACCTGCAAGAAAGACAAGTTGTTTACAATGACGATCGTCAATAAGAAAGAAATAGTTAACTGTGATAAAACTTACTCGGCGACGGCACCACATAGAACCCATCGTCGGCCGATCGACTTCTCCCCCCGGATACATCTCGGGCCCGTACGGACCCACGTCGTCTAGCACAGGTCGTCCGACGCTTAAGCGCTCGAACGACCACAACTGTAGTAGCAGGGGACAACCCGTGAGGATCGAGTTCGGCTTGACCCTCGTGCACGCATCGCACAGCGCACGGTACGTCGCGGCAAGTACGGCCGATCCCCAGCTGACCTGGTGGGGCTCGCCGTCAGCGATCGCCCTCGCATAAGCGATAAGGCGCGCATCCACCGAGTTGCCGTGGCTGGTGGTGAAAAGCACCCAACCAAACAGCCACAGCACGTACGCCTCCAGGTGCCGCGAGACCTGCTGATCGTCTGCCTGCGGAACCATGCGCTCCACCTGAATGCAAAAAAGTTGTTATTAGTACGTAATACCACAAAAAAGAGCTTCGAAGATACGATCGATTTTATATACCACGTACCCGGTACTGTCTGAGCCACCTCAGTGTCGGCCCATGGGTCTGCGCCTCTCCGAACACGTGGTGGTCAGCGGCCGGTGGAACGACACCCTCGAATCTGCCGAGCAGGTCAGCGCGCCAGTCGGCCGGGGCCTCCGGTAGGAAGGCAGCGTCTCCCGCGATCGGAAGCCCAAGAAGCAGGGACACATCCTGCAAGGTCGGCGTCATCTCCCCGAATGGGAGGTGGAAAGTGTGCGTCTCGGGCCGCCAACGGTCCACCAAAGCCGTCAGTAGGGAACGGTCGAACGGAAATCGTCGTGATCGATCCCCGCCCGCCTCGTCCCCGCCCTCGTCCCCGCCAGCGGCTCCATCCTCCTCTGTGGCCTGCACCATCCGGGCAAGAGGGAGTAGCCCGGCATCCCGCAGCCTGCAAACAAAGTGAAGGTCAGCACGGAACGAACTAACGGTCGCACTAAACGCTGGAATAGTGCTCACCTGGCAGTCCAACGAGGGTCGAGTCCCCAGGCCACGCGAGGTGTCCGTGTCCGGACCACTCCCAACTGAGGCGGCTCGTCCGTGCTCCCCGGTGGCGGCACTAGATGGGAAGCGCGATGAGAGCGGTCCACGTGCTCGTCCAACAGCGCGAACCGCCACTCCGAGTCACGTCCAGCACGAGTCATACCTGCAAAATTTGTACAATACTTTCAACATTCAATTTTCTGCATCTAAATTTGTACAATAATTTCAACACTAAATTTTATACATCTAAGACTGTACATTAAACTTGGTACATCTAAATTTCTACATCTAAACTTGTACATTATACTTTCTACATCTAAATTTGTACAATAAATGGTACACAAAATTTATAAACTAAATTTTCTAAACTTTATTTGTAAACTACATTTAGTACACAAAATTTGAAAATTAAATGTCTAAATTATATTTCTATATTTAATTTCTAAACTAAATTTTGAAACTACATTTTCTAAACTAAATTTGTAAACTAATTTTCTACACTACATTTTCTAAACGAATTTTCTAAACTAAATTTGTAAACTAATTTTCTACACTACATTTTCTAAACTAATTTTCTAAACAATATTTCTAAACTAATTTTCTACACTACATTTTCTAAACTAATTTTCTAAACTAAATCTCTAAACTAATTCTCCACACTACATTTTCTAAACTAATTTTCTAAACTAATTTTCTACACTACATTTTCTAAACTAATTTTCTACACTAACAAAAAATATAACACGAAAAATTACCTGAAAATCGCGCACTCCCCCTCCTCTTCTCCTCCTCTCCCTCTCCTTCTCTTCTCCTCCTCTCCCTCTCCTTCTCTTCCCCTCCTCTTCTCCTCCTCTCCCTCTCTTCTCTGCGACGGCGGCCGAACGACACAGGACCGCGCTCGGCCTGGCCGAGCGCGGTATATATCTCACTACAAGTCGCCGAACCGTTGAGCGACTGAAATGCAGTCGCCTAACGGTTGGGCGACTGGATGGAAGTCGCCCAACCGTGGGGCGACTGAAATTAATCGCCCAACGGTTAGTAGATTCATTAAATGTCGCCGTGTGGTTGGGCGAACGCCTCCAGTCGCCCAACCATTAGGCGACTGGAGCCTATTTTTGTAAAAAATTTTCCCGCGGGTATATTTATGTAATTTCGAATAAAAAATGGATTATCCGTACAAAAAATTCGTTGGATCGCACCCTTATTCCCAGAACTGAAAATCAACCCGAGCCAAAACTAAAATGGTGCAATCTTCAAAATACATATCTAAATGATTTAAAAATTTGCACGGACCTTGCTAAGGATCTCAGAAATCTAATTCATTTGAGGATCGCATGGATCTTAGCTAAAATTTCAACCTTTTCTCAATACACGCAAGGTTGCACCAAAACCAGATAAAATTCAAGAACTTGATATATGACTTGCTTGTAGGATGAAGGGGTTTGGGTAAATCCAACTGACTTAAAAATTGTCTTTTTTTGGCTCTAGTGGTTTTACCTAAAACTCGTCACTCTCTACAACTCTCACTATCTTAGGTGGATGTTTATTGAATGCTATGAGGAATTGAACCCTATACCTCTATTCTTCACACTCATCTTGCATTGACCAAGAATCAAGTTGAGGTTTTTCTTTTACTACTACAAAAAGGCTAATAATAGACACCACATCACAGACGGTTAACCAAAACGATCAATATTAAATACAATCACAGACGATTTTGGTTTAAATCACAATACTAAAAACCGTTTTATAAAGAGTTAATATCACAGACGATTCATGGTGAAAACCATCTGTGAAGTATCACAGACGGTTATTGCCAAAAACCATTTGTGATATTACCAAATATCATAGATGGTTTTTTCTTTCAACCGTCTGTGATACTTCACAGATGATTTTGTTAAAAACTGTCTATAACAATTAAGTCATCATAGACTATTTGTATTAAAAATTGTCTGTGATAATTTTACTATATTAATTACAGATCTATCAACCCTCATAGATCTGTTTTAAATTCCAGATCTGTTCTAACAGGTTGCTGCTTTGAGGAGGTGGGGCTTTGAGGCTATTTGGTGAAAGGAGACTATGGATTTGGCAAAAGTGATTATAGGTCTATTAAGTTCTTGACTATCTGTGGTTAGTAATTTGTTCCTAATTGTATTATATTTTAGATCTAACTTTTGGTAAAATTAGAATTGAAAATGGTTTAGATCTAGCTTGATGTAGAGAGAAGATTATTTACATCTAGCATGATTTTGGGTTTTGGATTTCATCGAGAATTACATGGTGAAGGTATTCGTGGCTCACCGCAACAAGAAATTCATACTTATGCCCTATAACCGGGGGTAAGTGTTGCACTAGTAGCCATACTTGTTGATTTGTACTTTATACACAACAAGAACTAAGGTTTAATGACCATGACGACATACTTGTGTAGGTTCCACTGGATTCTAATTGTAGTTATACCAAAATGGAACATGGTAATATACCTTGATTCACTAAAGAAGGCTAAAACTAACTTCACAGTTGTCCAACAATTAATCAACAAGTAAACAAATTTCCTCTATAGATAACTCTATTGTAGTCTTTTCTTCATTTGCAGCGACTAAGGCTAACTTTTTTGAACCACGTAGGTCGTTCGCCTCATACGCCGCTACTATACAAAAATCCTAGGGAGGGATCAACGCCCTACAACATGATCTAGATTTCCTGGTATTCGTAAGTATACATTAATCCTATATATAACACTTCATATTAATGCCTCTCTAACTAACAAATTGTATTTTTGCAGTGCCACCAGCAACCACCGGGCAACACCTGTAGATTTTATATTTGCCACAACATAGAACTACTCAGTTTCATGAATACCAATGATCTTCAGGTTTGTCAATCTTGAAATAATTATTTCATACTTATCAATTTATATGTATGGATGACATTGATCTTCCTACCGACAGGTCGTGTCCATCGCTACGACTGCGTTGGAACAGGCCGAGCTCTAATAAATTCTAGGACAGTGTGTATATTTCTTGATGTCTCAGGTCATAAACAAAGATAGGGAGTTCCACAATATAAAATGAATTTGATTAGGATAAGATTGAGCTTAATTGTACATGTGTGTATTTGTACATGGATGGTTAATTTATTTCATTTTAGTTAATTGATTTATAAAATGGATGTTCTTGTTTCTGAAATGAATGTGAATTAGATGTATTCATGTACTTATTGTGTCTCTGCTTGTTTCAGAGGGTATGGCTAGTATTTCCTGAGGTTAGCCAACAAAGAGAAATAGATTTAGGAATACTAAAGAATATCATAGATGGTTATTAACTCATAATCGTTTATAATAGTTGACTATCACAGACGGTTTGTAGTAGAAACCGTTTGTGATATCTCATGAATCACAGACAGTTTCAACTACAAACCGTTTGTGATATTAAACTATCGCAGATGGTTTAAATTAAAAATGTCTATAATTCATGAGATATTAGAGATGATTTGTAGTTGAAACCGTATGTGATTCATGAGATATCACATATGGTTTCTATTACAATTCATTTGTGATATTTAATTATCACAGAAGATTATGAGTTAATAACCGTCTGTGATAGTACGTATCACAGACGGTTCAAAAACCGTAAGTAATGACCTCATATCATTACTAAACCATAAACTCAGATGACTCATAAAACTGTCTATGATGTCTTTTTTTGAACCGTCTGTGATGACATTTTCTGCAGTAGTATTTCCACTAGAAAATATTTCACTAGTCTTCTTGAGGTAGTCATTTCCTTTGGCTAGGTTGGGACATGTGGTACACTTTAATATTTTTGGTTGCCCTAGCATGTCTCTCTTTGTACATGGCTATCTTTACTTTTAAAGCCTCACAACACAAGAAGCATATCTAATCCTACCTAGATGCTTCCCAAATTTGACTTTAAAGGCATCATGCATCTCATCTAAATTATTTTCAATCTCAGCACAAAATATATAAGCAATAGAATCAATGGATTTTTCATATGCGGATAAGAGTTTTTTATTTTTACATTTATCTTCAAGTATCTTATTAAGAGCTTTAATTTCAGTTGTGAGCTTAGGGCAATTTTTACAAGATCGAGTTCTAGGATGAAAAAGCATTTCAGTCATTTCTTTCAATTTGTGTTACCTAAACTCACAATGAGAGAAAATAGTGTTTCATGATTGAACTTGGCACTTTCAAGTTTTAGTTCAAGCAAAGCGTAGTTGAAGCAAGATGAAGTAATATCATCTAAAGCAACAATGCCTATGCCAATATGATCATTGCTAAACTTTAGTGTCACTAGTCCATACTTAGCACCTTGTAATCATCCATGAGTATGTAAACCTTATTCTCTACTGAAATAGATCAAAACTTTATCTCAATTATATTCTTATTTGTGTTCTTATTTGATTTTACTTGTTCTTGAGCTAGATTTGTGGTTTCGGGTTCACGGGAGTTCTAGCCTAATCTCTTGTTTAAATTACCTTGCTAGGACATATGAGAATAGATATGGAAGACCTCATATCTTAGATCCTTATGAAGGTTTTTGGTGTTCTTATGAACTAGATTCTATTCTCTTCAATTTTGTGGCCTCAAGCCCAAGAACCTTATGATTCTTGATTGCTTTAGGTTCCTTTTGTCTTGAACAAGTCTCATACAAAACTTAGATGTGTTTGGATGAGAATGGGACAAGTTCTTAAGATTCGATCTTTTATCCCGAGAGGTTTCAGGTCTCGGAACAAGGGACCGATTGGATCAGCACTAGACCTATGATAAGACTGACCTACCGGTGTGACCGGTCATAGGCCGGTGATCAAACCGGCCCTTCAATGGCGGTCTGATCCGTCCTGTGTAGGAGGCTACTGGTTTTATTGGTTCTTGTTTCAAGTTTTGTTTTGTTTAGCCGTGTTGGTGTGATCTGAATTTGGTGACTGCCATAGTCTTCCGAGTGAACATTTCAAATACTACAAGGGAAAATATTTCAGAAATCATTCACCCCTCTGAATACTGACACCAATCCTACGGATATGTATACGGGTACGTCTAGCCAAGCGTATATCACATACTTTAGAACCATTAAAACCTCGCAACAATGGACCAAGAGATAGGAGCATATGGCTATGGATCGATTCATTCAAGTTCGTACGTCCTTTATGATGGAGTGCATGCATCGATCATAATGTTGTCCATATTGTCAAAAGCAAAAAATGAATGTGCTCCTTACACCCTCCCTAGCTGGCCAGCAGGTAGGTAGCTAGAGATCGACGGATGCTCCATGCATCAGATCATGGTCGATGGATCGATCCAGCAAGTGAGCTAGCTCTTGCATTGCATGTGTCTCTCTATCAATATATGCACAGTGAATTTGTTAGGGCAAGTACCGACTAGCAAGCTAGGCTCCTTAAATACCTCTGATGCCAGATCTTACACCGGCCCCCCTCTGTAATTAGGATCGAATTCAATGGTAATGCCATCACCTTGCATATGCATGTGGAGTTGATACGTACTAGTTATTGCCCTTGTTTTCTTCCCTTTGTTTCTTGTAAGAAAAACCTGGGAATGGAGGTAAAAGACCAGGGAGATAAAAAGAAAAGTACATATGTATATGCATGCTGTGCATGGGATCGTACGTACCCGTCTCCCTCAATCAAAGCCGGTAACATGCACAATGAATCAATGATACCGTCGACGTACGGCATCATACATGGATGCAAATTCACAGCGTGCGTACGTGGGTGTGTGCAAGTCAAACTCTTAACGGTGAGCATACGAGTTAATTAAAGTAAACGGGACGGATCATATATATCATGCGTAGATACACACGAAAGTGCACGAAAGATCGCATCTAGCGCGACATGAATAGCCAATCAATGTAACATCTCGTACGAAGCTACGGGCGCGATCATTCTTCTGCGCGTCTATGCACCTGCAGTCAGTTAATACTGGGAAACAGGGGCGGATTTACACCTCGGACAAAGTAAATTTTAGTCTAGGATGTAAAAAAATATCTAGTGTACAGTCTGAGTAAATTCAGTTCAGATTGGGTAACATTTTCATGGTCCAGCCCAGATAGTTTAGATTATTCCACCACTGAATCCGAGATGTAACTATATCTGGCTTCGCCACTGCTGGGAAATAACGGCCCTGATCGATCGATCGATCGATCATCCAGCTATACCTATGGGGAGATGGCAGTTGGAGCCATGCGTGCATTTACCTGTGGGGCAACTACGTATGCGCGTACAACTGTACAGTTACTGCTGCTGCTGCTGTATTTACCAGTACTCTACGTCCGTATATACGGGAATACGTCCGTGTACGTACGCGCCGGGCCGGGGCCCTGTACTTTTTTTACCGTCTGATTTACGCCCATCGTCACCATTGAGCAGAGCCTTTCTGTGGGGTTTTTCTCCTTTGAAACTGGCCTGTCTTGGTTTTCCATGTACACAAGGGCATGGCAGCAGCGATCAGCTAGCGCACTAGTACTACTGCTCACCTTCATCTAGTAATTAAAGACATGTAACATCATGGATGGATTTATGGAACTTGCATATCAATTGTGCAAGGGTCAAGTGAAATTAGTTTGGATGGTAGCAAAGTTCACAGATAAATTTCTCATTAAGAAGCTGCCTTTGGTAAAAGTAGTGCTACGAGTTTACCATTTTTATTAGTTTCAAAGATTAAGATTGCTGGTTAGCGCAAAATATATTTTGGCCACCACTATACTAATTAGCAATATGCCTTTTGCGATGTTGGCTGCTTTTAATTAGCAACAGGGCGTCCAGCTTGAATGCTTGATAGATATTCCTGTCCCTTAGTGATAACCGACTTTGGTTCGTCATTTTGTTAGGACAGGGTTATGAAACTGCTGTTTGGAAGGAAGTAGATTTTTTTTCTTCGTTACATTTTCAGAAGAACATCGAAACTTTTTCTCACAACCAGTTCTAAATTTTGAATTTTTAGTTTGGTTATGTTAATATTGTTTAATGATATAGATAAAGAGAGAATGAGATTACTTTGAAACTGAAGTGCACATCCACTTTGACAAAATCGAACTTTCACTTAATCGGCCCCTTTGTGTTACACTTTGTGTATCTCAAGATTATTATAAATTTATTGAAAAAATACTGTTACCAATTGATACAATAAGTCTGTTGAGCTGTGACAAGGGATGAAAGTCTATATAGCAGGTAATTTTGCTTTTATGGATTCGTCAATCGTCATTCATTGGCTATAATTAAATTAACGACATCAATTGCAATTATATGGTGTGATGTACATGTTTGTTGTTAAGGCTATGTGTTGAAATTTGTATCATCTATGAGAAATTCAACATTGTTGCCAACTGTATGAATAATGCAAAGGACTATGAGCTCAACAGTGCTTTGGTGCCATACATCATTGCATCTTATGTGTGTATGAATTTATCTATAGTACTGCACATTGGCAAATCTAAACATAACCTACATCCTAAACAAATACAGAGTGAAAGCAATCCGCGATTTTCATCAATAGTTTGTTGTTGACTTGCAATGTTTGTCCCCATGATCGCTATACATGTTGAATAAATTACGAGTATCTAATTATGTACACGTGAAAACTCATGCATATATTGGCTTAATAAAGTTACATCGTTTCCAAAAAAACTTAATTAGGTAGTTCAGTTAGGAAGCCATTTTGGACAAGGGTTAACCAGCATTGCTTTGCCTTTGCAGAATTGAGGTTGTGTGTGTCAAGTGTCAATGAAGAAAAACCGGGTCCTTGGGGAAGGAACCAATCCAAGAGGCCACGAAAGATTGCCCAACATCAGCAGGGTACAGGGGGGGGGGGGGGGGGGGTGAACACCACCTGCCCCTGCGTGCCTGGTCTAGATGTGGCCAAATGGATCGTATCTGTCGAACTGGCTCATAGCATGTTACTATAGGCACAGCCTAGACACGGCATAGCCTACAACGGAGCCATGTCGGGTCAGCCTGGTATGAGTCATGTCGGGCTGGCCCTGCATGAGGCGGTAGGCCGTGCCTAGGCTGCCATGCTGGCTCAGCGTGCCGGCACGGTAAGAATAGTGTCAGGCCAAGCACGGTCCTACATGGGCCTTGAATGGCACGTCACGACCCAATAGGCAAGGTGGCCCGGTGGGCACAGTTAGTTTAGTCGGCACGAGTAGCCCGGTGGGCACAACCCATTTGGCACGAATGTGGCCCGTTTAACCCAAATAATAGTCGGATTTTTGAAATTTCTAACCGTTTTTGGTCGTTTGGAAGTTTAAAAATACAAAAAATCTCAAGGTTTTTCTATAGAGAGGCAGCATACCCCCTCATTTAGCCACACTCAAACATGAATCTTTTCTTCGAATTCTCTTGTGAAAATTTTGATACACTTTGTGATAATTTGGCAAAATTCTAAATAATTTTGCAAAAAATTCAAAATCTGGCTGTAGTCAAGGAAAAGGGGTAACAATAATAGTTTTTATATACTTATGTAGTTATTACTTTTCTTTGTTGTGATGTAAAATAGGTAATAGTGTAATTTTCTATTTGCATTTTTGTAGTTTTTCACATTTTTCATGAAATGTTTTAACAATTTTCCTATGAGTGAATACATAATTGATCTGAAAGATCTTTCATCCTTCAGGAATGAAACGTTTCATTCCTGAAATGAGAGGTCCGGACTGAGCACGTCAGAGGTGTGGAAAGATTTTGACAAGATAATGAAATGAGATGAGGTCAGAGCTCAGGTAAGATATGCTGTTTGCAAAATATGTCATCATAAATTATTTGTAAAGTCTACAGGTGGAACCGGATACTTGCACAGACATACCAAAAGATGTAAAGAAAAATAAGACATAACCTTAAGGCAGACACGGCTGTAGTACAACCCTAACGGTATGGTACGTAACTAGGATTATAATCCTGATGTAGCTCGAGAATCTTTAGTCCATTTAATTGCCGCATAGTATCTTCTTTTAAACTTTGGTGAATCAGAAGCGTTCGAAAAGTACATTAGAACTGCTTATAATCCTAAGTTTTCTCATGTTTATAGACAGACATTGACTAGAGATTTAGTTAAATGATACAATAAATGGTCATTTTAAAATAAAAGAACTATTTGTAACATGTACATTTTCGGTGGCTTTGACCTCAGACATATGGAGTGGTAAGTTTAGAGAGGATTATCTTAGTGTAGTTGCTCACTATATGAATGATGACTAGGTATTAGAAAAGAGAATTATAGGCTTTAAACTAATTGATGTAGCACATACGAGTGAGAAGACAACAGAATGTATTATCATATTTATGAAAGATTTTGGTCTTATAAACAAAATTTTTACAATTACCCTGAACAATACTACGGCAAACTCCACGGCAATGGATATTCTCACTCTGTTATTTAGTACACACGTTGAATCCTTCTTACTACATCAGCGATACACCTACTATATTATTAATCTTATAGTTAAATGTGGTTTAAAGAGGTTAGATTCATATCTTCAAGTTTTTCGCAATACAATTTCTTTTATAAATAATTCTAACCAACAAATTGTAGTATATAAGAATTACTGCATTGTGATTGGTGTACGTCCATGAAAGTTCGGTGTGTACATACCGATAAGGTGGAACTCAACTTATTTCATGCTACAAAAAAATTTTACTCTATAAGCTCACATTTTTTGTTTTTATCCACATACACTATCACAGCCATGCCAGCAACACACTATTAACTGAGTAGCACTGGTGTATTGATGATAAGTTACTGGCATTTCTGTAACTCTTTTGCGAAATCATTATTGCTTTATCCGAAGTGTACTATCCAACATCTCCTTTAATTATGCATCATATTCATGCGATTGTGACTCACTTGAAAGCTAATGAAAATGACATAGTATTACGAGAGGCTACTTGTGCTATGAAAAGTAAATATTTAAAATATTGGAAAGAGATTCTGTACTTATACACATTTTCATGTATTCTAGATCCAAGAGCTAAAATTGCAGGATTCATTAATGTTCTTTCACTTCTAGGTGACATTGTAGGAATAGATTATTCTAACTATTTTTAGCTATTTGTACTAAATTGTCTAAAGTTTATCAGAAGTACGAACATAAGTTTCAGAAAGTTCTCTTTTAATGACCTCTACCAACACCCACCACAGGTAAAAACACAAATATATAAGGCAAAATCTTTGATGCACCAGGATCCTCCAAATGATGAAGCTCTACCACATCAAGTGCTGGAGTAATCCATACCATTGTCCGTGTGGAACTATCAGTCTTTTTTAGCAGTGATCCCGTGTCTCACCATGCAAGGACTTCAACATTTTGCGATGATGATATGTGCACAAGCTAACATATCCAATGATATCCATATTAGCACGGGGTGTATTAACCATTCCTTGTCTCAATGGTTTCTTCTGAGTCCACTTTTAGTCTTTCTAGAATAATATTAGAGGAGAGAAGAACAATTCTCATAAGTGAGATGGTAGAAGCACTTCTCACAATGAAAGACTCAGAATAAGCTGATACATGAGCTTAACACAATGTTATGAATACAAAATTAGAACACGCGTTCAACAATCTCTACCTAGATGGCGATGACACCAACACTTCTTAGAGCATGCATGTATATTTTGTACCTTTTCTAATTTTTTTACTTATACTGAGCTATAGGCTGTATTTTTTTCTTTGCCAAGATTTTCTCAAGTTGATTTTTTAATCGGCATAGTTTTTAACAAGGTAGCCATTTAAACATTAACTAGCTGAATGCCCGTGCGTTGCTACGGATTTTTAAAATTTATCGTACTACATGTTTTAAAACTCACGGGTACATACAAACATGTTCTAGGTCTTAAATAAGTCGTATATCACATACAAGATAACTATGAGCATGAAAGGGGTAAAAATCAGAATGTCAGAGTTTGTCAATAAAACAAGGTAAATTCAAGAAACAGACATCAATGTCAACATTGCTTTACACTAAGAATTTCTAGTCTTCGATCTTCATATACTACCCAACTACAAACTACAATGAACCTAAGTAGAAGAGCTGGGACTACGCGTTAACTGCCAAGCGAGAGCCCTAACTGGAGAGCAACACCATCTCAAGAACTTGGCACTAATAATCTGTACAGAAGGTATGGGAAAACAGTTGATTAATCACGTCAGGAAATAGTAATAATCAAAATACCATTAGGGCATGGATAGGCCCATGTATATTCACACATGCTAAATAACAAACGATTTATTTTCCCTTCAAAATAAGCGCAACAGGCAAATTACACATAGCATATATTATTCTGGAAACAAATGTTTGGAACCTGCCTATAGCAGCTCGACAGGCAAGTTACACGTAGCATATTTTATTGAGTCTAGAAACAAATGTTTGGAACTTGCCTACTCATTTGGACTGTACTATTTGGTCCTTACCTCCTCTATTTTCAGTTTAGGATATCATTATTGCTTGTTCACATGTCTACTATCTACACTAAATATGGCTTTGAATTTTATCCCACAAATGTTTGGAACTTGCCTACTCATTTGGACTGCACTATTTGGTCCTTACCTCCTCTATTTTCAGTTTAGGATACCGCTTGCTTGTTCACATGTCTCCTGTCTACACTAAATATGGCTTTGAATTTTATCCATCATCAACTAACTCAACTCTGAATGATGGCTTTAGTCAATGAGGCATGATCTAAATGCAAGAAATGATTAGTCGAGAATGAACTTTATAAACTTTACTTGTCAAAAAAGTGAGCATTGCTACGGAATCCTAAAAAAGAGTGATACATAAATATATGGGATCCTAAACAGCACAATAAATAACAAGCAAGAAAATCCCTTTATTATTTGCCTTTATATGCCATCATATAAGCAAATATAATCTCAGCTGTGTACATCAAGTGTTACGGCTATTTATTTGCCTTTAGAAAATCTTGGTATGCCACACATCTTTAGAAAATCCTTTCAAACAAATAAGTCATTTTCCCCCCAATCAAGATCCCAATCGCAGTTTCCACATAAAAGGACGAGCATTACGTCGAGAATAATGCTTAATTCTCAACATCGCCATAGTTAGACAGTAAGCTAAGATCATAGAGTGTAGGAACTAACACAGTGTGTAACTAAAAACAAAGAAAAAACAGTGTGTTACTTACATGTGGGATAGAAGGTTGGTGGTAGCTAAACTTACTTGGGTACAAGAGGTAATTGCAAAATATTGCAAATTGTAGCATTGCCATCAAGCATAGCATATGTTCCATATTTTGAGATGATGTTGTTCATCAGCTGTTTGAAATCAAGGATAAAGACAAGAAAACGTAAGTGGACCTACCCAGCATGAAATTAATTGTGTAAGCTTTTCTGAGCATCTGATACCTCCTCATCAATTGTTTCTATGATCTCAACATGTCGAGGTAGAAGTTTCTGCATTATGTCCAAGCTCCACTTCTCCAGAGCTTCAGGAAGCACCGTGTGGTTAGTATATGCCATGGTTCTGGAAATAATTAGGAAATTAGTACAAGCTTGAATGGAAGACAAATGAGGAAATGAAATAAGTAGTTTTGGACTGGATAAACATAAAACTGCAGTCCCTGTTACATTCAAGATTAGCCAAATTGCTAATGTGAATACCTTTCTGTGATACTCCAAGCCTCGTTCCAGTTCAATCCCTTGACATCAATCAATATTCTCATTAACTCAGGAATGCATAGTGTTGGATGAGTGTCATTCGTCTGCACTGCAACTTTAGAGGGAAAGTCCTCCCAATTGAGAGAATCGCCAGCTATCCTCTCAAAGCGAGCAATAATATCCTGCAGTGAGGCCGAGCATAACGTATACTGTTGCTTCAAACGGAGAGCTTTCCCCTCTGGTGATTCATCCCCTGGGTACAATATGTGGCATATCTAGCATGACGAGAAGACCAGTAAATCAAACTTAAGATAGACATTATAACTTTTGTCAACAGTGCTTACAACTGTTAGTATTACTATAATGTTATAACATAACACAGAAAATTGTAATATAAAATATAATTAGACACTACTGAACAGGTGAGGACATGTCTACAATTTAACCCAGGCACTCTTACTGGTCTGTAGATGCAATGCACAAAATGTGTCAGACATTTGGGCACGAAAGACACAAACACTCTACATGCAACAATACAGGTCACAGGAAATGGATTTCAAGAGCTGTGCTATCATATCTCATCAGTCCTTTCGATTTACTGAGTGATAGGCAGATGCATAATCTATCATATAATTAACGCAGAAGATGATAACAAGAAATAACACAAATGGCATCATAAACAATTGTTCACCAAATCAAGAGGTTATGGATGTTAGTAGACATTTTTATCCTTCGAAACAATAGTCTGTTAAGAGTTAATGCTTTTTTACTGAAAAGGGAAGTTTAGGCAAGTTAAGACCTTTTCTGCATTTAGATTAGCTTCATAGGCCTTGGCATGATCTCCAGCATTAAAAGCACCCAAGTCAAAATCTTGTGATGGTACTGTTGTTGACCAAAGACAAAGATTATTAGTAGTTTTAGTCTTGTAGCCAGTAATAGGAATATCATACGCCACAGCCTTGATATTCTCTCCTCCAATCCAGTGTTTCCTCCCATCAGTGTCTTCAACCACTTTCCCGTAGAATTTCACAGGATAGGGACATCGTTTCTTACAATCTCCCATGGATTTCCCATCTGGAAGATATATTATAGAGTCATAAATGGCATAAGAAGCTAGCAGGCAGGTCTATAAAATAGTTAGCCATTATAACCAATATACCAACATAATCAACATTCCGGAGATCAAGTAGTAAAGAAAACGAGAAGGTCTATCAGACTATCAGTACCTCTAGCCAATTCTCAGCTACCTCCTCCTGACCATCCTTTGTTATGATTTGCTTAAAGAGGCCATATCTGTAGCGGAGTCCATATCCCCATGCTGGATAATTTAGGGTTGCCAAAGAATCCAGAAAACAAGAAGCTAGACGGCCTAGACCACCATTGCCAAGGGCAGCATCCGGGAGCGTGGTGCTGGAGGGGCAGGAGGGGGCGCCACGGCGACGGGAGCGGCGGCGGCCGGCGTCGTGGGGAAGAAGTCGCTGGTGAGGCTGGGGAGGCTGTGGCGGGAGGCCGTGGTGGTGCGCGGGCTGGACGCGCTCGCCTCGCTCCATGTTCCGCTGCCCTCGCCGCCGCCGGACCCCGCGGAGCGCTGCTCCGGCGTGTAGTACGCCGCGTCCTCGTCGGACGACCCCAGCGCCGCGGAAGCCCCTTGCCGCAGCGGCGGGAGCGGGTGGAGCTCCCGGCTCGGAACGGTGTCGACGTCACGGCACATGCCCCGTCGCGCGCGCTCGGCGCGGACCTTGCGGTACGGGGAGACCATCGAGGAGCCGGCCACTGCGCCCGCCGCGTCGGTGGGTCCATGGTGCGCAGGGGTAGGTGGCTTGCGCGGCTGGGTAGGGTGGCGGGCGAGGCGGCCGGTGAGGAGGAACGCGGCGGCGAAGGCGAGGAGGGCGAGGACGTCGGCGGCGGTGGCGGATGTGACGACGATGGCGGCCTTGGGTGTGCCGCCGCCGCCGCGGTGGCGTGGGTTGGGGCCGGAGCGAGAGGAGGAGGCGTCGGCGGCGACGGTGTTGGGGGGCGGCGCCGCCGCCGGGGTGGCCGACGGAGGCAGCAGCGCGGGCCCACCGTTGTCGGGCGGGGCTGGCGTGGAGGGGTCGGAGGTGAAGTCCGGCGCGGGGGGAGCCGGCGGGGACGGCAGCGGCGTCCACTCAATGGGGAAGAGCGGCTCGTGCAGCACCCGCCGGATGTCGCCGCCTGCGGCCGGGAGGAGGAGGAGAGAGGTGAGCGCGAGGAGTAGCGTCAGATGGTGAGCAATTCTTTGAATATCATATGGCCGGGAGGAGGAGGAGAGAGGTGAGCGCGAGGGCGGCGCGGTGGAAGTGTCGGTGGGGAGGAGCGGCGGAGAATCTGTGGGGAGGAGAGAGGCGACGGGATTCGTGGGAGGAGGCGAGGGCGCACAGTTTTCATGAGGAGGGAGGGGAGGTCGGCGCAACGGCGGAGGAGGGAGGGGAGGACCTCAGGGCGGAAGAAACGAGGTGTGCGGGGGAGGCAGCCGCACGGGAATGGGGGTGGGGGGTGGGATGGGCTATATGTGTAGAATTGACCATCACCTTAAACTCATTCTTTTAGGAGTAGAGATAAAGCTCATGATTACATTTCTACAATTTATTTTATCCTTTTCGAATTCTACATATTTTTTGAATTATTACATTATTTTTCAATTTTTGGACCAAAATAGGCTATCCGTGTCTACTTGGTCCGTTAGGCTAAACTGGCACATGGCAGTCCGACATGGCATGAATGCCCGTTGGGCCATGCTTAGGTCATCGCCTCAGCCCACGGGCTAGCATGGCATAGCCCGTTTAGGCTAATGGGCTAAGTGGGCCATGCCTAACGGCCCCGTGTTGTGCCTTCTATTTGGACAGGTCTAGCCTGGTTCAGTGGTTCGTGTTGTTGTGCACATGAAACATAAATATATTATCACAAGTAGAAGTTGTAGGACTGAGAACGGTGACTAGTGGAGGTGAATAAGAGCCAACATGATTAAAATCTTTTTCAAATGTTTTCAAAGGAGAAAACAAATCTCTTCACTCCAATAGCCATGAGAAGCTATGGAGATCCAAGACCAATCATTCACAAGGAAAGATCTATGAAAAGCCGAGCAAAACATGTCTTGACATGCCCCAGCGGTCTAACCACTTAGCACAGGGCAGTCTGACCTCTAGCTAATTGGCGTTTTGACCTCTAGCTAGTTGGCATTCTGACCTCTAGCCAAGAACATAGCAGATTTTCAGTACTATTTCAAATTCAAAAATCGATTAGACTTTTGATCCACAGCACCAAAGGACTTAAAACTTAAACCAAGGCTATATCATGACCTTAAGAACCTATCACAACCAAAAATCAAGAAAGAACTTAAGAAAATTAGAATATATTGGCTCTTGAACCTCTCCTGCACCAAAATTGGGCTCAAACCACAATTTGAGCCAAATCTTAACTCAAACCTCTAAATCACTTGAAATTTGGTATGCACATTCTCTAGGATGTCAAAAACCTATTCCAATCAATGATCAAGAAAATTGCTAACAAAATTGGGCAAAAGAGGGAATTCTCAATCTGCACTTTGTTTGTGAGTTCTCGATGATCTAGATGGCCTTGGATGGATTCTCACATGTCATATAAATCTATATCGTAGCATGAACTCAACCCAAAGTGCCCATAAGACCAAAATACCAAAATCACTCCTTTTTGAGCCAAAACTGGGCATTCACAAGAACTTACAAATAACAAGTGTCTAGTTAGATGAGATTTGGTCTCCAAGAGACATCATCATCACTTACATGTCCTTGGCACACAACAAGATCAAGAGAGTAAGGAGACACATAAAAAAACCAAGCCAAATCAAGATTTAATCACTTTTGAACGAATTTTGATTTTTATCCCACAAGATTCTCTGTAAAAACCCTAACTCCTCTCAAGATTAAGCATGAACTCTTTCAAAACCTTCACCTAGCCATCTCCCTCCCTCCTTATATATGGAGGCTCATAAGAAAAACCCTAACCAACTCCTTTAGTTGGGTTTCATCCGTTTAGATGGGCTAACTCGTTAATCCAACACCATATCAGGTTTTACAGTGGCGCATGCACGTTTCTCAAAGCATTATACAACACATATGCAATGACATGCAAAGGAATAAGAGGAAAAAGTCAAAAAGCCCTAAAAAGTCAAAATAAGTCAAAATTAAAAGTCGACGCGTTCTAAGTGGTTTTTGATTTAAATAAGCCAAAAGTCAAAATAAGTCAAAAACTAAAAATCGTTTGGAAAAAAGTCAAAAAGCCCTAAAAAATCAAAATAAGTTAAAATTAGAAGCCAAAAGCTTCAAATAATTTCTGATTTAAATAAATTAAAAAAATCAAAATAAGTCAAAAACTAAAACGATTTGGAGCATGACCGAGTCTCTCCCTTGTGTATGTCGTGTGTGCCTGACGCCCTGACCCCCCCCCCCCTGTCCCTCCCGCTGTCTACATCGTGCGTATGCGTATCCCTAGCTATCAGCTCTCTCTCTCCGATACTCGGATCGGATTACAGGCCAAGATCGATCTATGCATGCATTTCATACTGGAATCAAGTCATGCAGGCCAGACCTGTCGATTCAACTACATAAAAAAAACTATTTCTAAAGAAAGAAAGAAAGAGGAAGCTAGAAGAAAAAACATCCTATTTGACAACATCTTACACGCGTTATTTTGCCAAGCTAGCGTCCAACCAAAAATGTTAAATGGGAATGACCATTTTACAGACGTCTGTTTTTTTCTCCATCTTCAATTACTTTTTTATATTATAATTTTTGATAACTGAAAGTGTAACTTTAGATGAAAAAATTAATACACTACAACTTTATGTAACTGAAAGTACAGCTTTAGGTGACTGATAGATAAAAAATTTAGTCGACTGTGCAATAGCAAAACCGATGTTAAATTTACATTCCATTTTGTAAGAAATAATATTGGAAAAATCAAAAGGAGAAAAAAAAAAGAGAACCACTCTCCATGCATGTCTTCGATCTCCATGGGAGCGTCTCTCCAAAACAACCACGGCGACTTGTTGCACCGAAAGAGCAATGCCCCTCTGTCCCTCTGTCTCTGGTGAGCCTACCTAGCTTCGTCCAGTGAGGCAGCTGACACATGCCACTACCGGACAAGCAACACGCCAAGAGAAATACCAACGGACACATCCCCACCCCCCAGTACACTACGCATCGCGCGCCCTCTCTCTCCCCACTGCCTTTTTAACCACCCTGCGCCCTCCCCCACTTACACGACCAGCGAGCCACACCATACTGATAGCTTGCTAGCCAGCCACACACCTCCTCCCCTTCCGTTCTTGTGCTCCCTAGGCCTCCTACCACTCTGCTACTGCATCCACACTCACTTGCACCGCTAGCTCTTTTAGCTGCTAGGCCATGATGAGCGGTAGGCTAAACACGGCCACGTCCGCGACGAGCGACGACTTCCCGTTCGCGGTCATGCAGCCGCCGCCCTACGTCGGGTTCGAGCACGGCATGGGGGCGGCCGGGGCCGGACAGCGCCCTGGGGGGATGCAGCACCACCTGTACGACAACCTCGACTTCGCCGCTGCCGCCGCCACCTTGCAGTTCCAGGAGCAGCACCAGCTACTGACGCTGCCTCCCAACGGCCTCCCCATGGCACCGCCCCCCATGCCGATGCCGATGCCGCTGCAGATGCCCATGCCCATGCCCGGGATGCCGGGCGACGTGTACCCAGCGCTCGGGATCGTGAAGCGTGAGGGAGGCGGCGGCCCGGACGTCGGCGGGGGCGCGGGAAGGATCGGGCTGAACCTGGGCCGCCGGACCTACTTCTCCCCGGGGGACATGCTGGCCGTGGACCGGCTGCTGATGCGGTCCCGCCTCGGCGGAGTGTTCGGGCTCGGCTTCGGCGGCGCGCACCACCAGCCGCCGCGCTGCCAGGCCGAGGGCTGCAAGGCCGACCTCTCCGGCGCCAAGCACTACCACCGCCGCCACAAAGTCTGCGAGTACCACGCCAAGGCCGCCGTCGTCGTCGCCGCCGGCAAGCAGCAGCGCTTCTGCCAGCAGTGCAGCAGGTGAGACTGAGACCTAGCTCGCCCACTGTCCATCCACACACACTCTCTGTGCATCAAGACAGAGAAGCTACTCTCTCTCTCTACAGACAGTGCCTGTTCTTGCATAAAGATGGTATAGCCAAAGCCTAGTAGCTAGCTAGTTAGCTATCACAAGCTAGAAGCATAGTTTGGGGCCAATGGAAGCAGGTGAGACTTGAAGCCTCACCACTACTATTGCTACAAGTTGCCGAGTTGGTCGCATGCTTTAGAGAGTTAGTCTTGGAGATGTGCTTTTGGTTTGTGTTCCTTGTCTGTTGCGGCCATGGAAGGCTGTGGAAAGCAAGTACCAGTACATCTCAGAGACGACCAGTCATGTTTGAAAAGACAGAAAGAACGCTAGGGCATGCATGCATTTCAGCTCGGTTTGGTTCTTGAATTGCTAGCTTAATTGTAGTACGAGTTGCTTGTCTGGCCTTGGCATGGTCGATCGATCCTACCGTTCTTTTCTGACCCTCTTTTTTTCCATCTTCTCGGGATCGGTAGAGACAAAATCATGTAAAAGCATAGGATCATGCATGAAAGAATCAAAGGGAAAAAGGCTGCGTGTTTTGGCTGCAGAGACTGGCACTACTGATCCGGTCAGCCTTGGCCCTGGGCGTATCTCTGCGTTTGCTTTTCTCTTTATCCCCGCATTGACCAATGTAGTAGCTAGACTAGTACTACCTAGCCTTCATCATTTGAAGCTGTGAACACATCGCAAAGTACATATATACACACTTGTACACGAAGCAAATACATGAGACATGTATTATTTGGAGGGTTTGTACTCTAGCATAAACTAATTTGCTCTCTTGTTTGTTCCAACCCACCAGGTTTCATGTGCTCACGGATTTTGACGAGGCCAAGAGGAGCTGCCGGAAGCGGCTCGCCGAGCACAACCGTCGCCGGAGGAAGCCCGCTACCAGTACGGTGGTAGGCAAGGACTCGGTGCCACAGTCCAAGAAACCAAACTCAAGCAGCGCCGTCACGAGCTCATACACCACTGACAACAAGAGTGAGCACCTTGGAACTGCCCCTCCAGCCACCATTTGGGCAAAATATACACACGCATGCATGCTAGTACATTTGATCATCGATCGTTTAACATTAATTCCAATTTGATTCTCTTAATTATGAGCAGCCTTGAGCGCGACCAAGTCGACCATCTCATCGAACACGAGCGTGATCAGCTGCCTGCAGGACCAGGGCAAGGCGGCGGCAAGGCCAACAACCCTCACGCTCGGCGCGCCGCAGGAGAAGAAGGACCACCAGCTCAGCACCATGCTCCAAGTCCAGGCCGGCCATCACCATCAGGAGCAGCACTTCATAACCTCCCTTGTGCAGAACAACAACAGCAACAACAACATCTTGTCATGCTCTTCAGTGTGCTCCAGCGCGTTGCCGTCGGCGAACGGGGAGGTGTCCGACCAGAACACCACCACCAGCAACAACGGTAACAACATGCATTTGTTCGAGGTGGGCTTCATGTAGATGCAAGCAAGCATGGAAGAACATGGCCTAGTGTATCCTTGTGTGTAGGTAAAAGAAAATTAAGGAGAGCAAAAAAAGGGTATAATTTAAAGTAAGAAGTGAGAGCTACCAAGTGAAAAGATCGATCGAAAAGGGCAAAAGGGTTCCACTGGCTAGCCGCAGGCTGGCTAGCTTGCTTGCTTTGCTAAGCAAGCCTTTCTTTTTTTTTTACTTTCTCTTTCTTCTTACCTGTGCTGTGTACTGCAAGCATGCATGCCTTTCTGTTTTAGTGGGGAATAAAGCTTGTGTTTTTTGTTTTCTTTTTAGTTTCTTGTTGCAATTGAGTGGGTGTATCGGTAATTTTATCTGCTACTACAAATTAACAGAGATGACTAGCTCCAAGATTTACTGTCCAGGTCTACATTACTCCAAAATCTTTTTGAATCTGCCATTGCTCAATTCTGACTATGCAAAGTAGGGGTAGTTAATTTCTTCTTATTTGGAGGGAGACCATGCAAGTAACTAACACTAATTGCATGCGAAAAATGGAGCCCCACATATCCTGTGCGGATATATGAACCTTAAATTCACAGGAAGCCGGATTATTTAGGCTACGTACCCAGCATGCATGCATGTTCCTGGAGTTCATTAATTAGATCTGCGCGCAATATATTTCGTGGGATCTACCTCCAATTCCCCGTAAATAAACCTGATCGTAAGTAGGTCGAACAATGTTTCTATCGCATTGTATACTAGAAATCTTAATGCTTGGCCCATCCATGGATTACGACAAATATCTATTGCCCTATTAATTCTAAGCTCATGCATGCATGAGCCATGCAGGGCTCTAGGCTTTGCCGATTCGGTTGCCTCCAAGGGTAGGACCACACGCATTAAAGTAGCGTACTTATTTCGCGCGTACGTACATACGTGTGTGTGCGCGCGCATATACACTCAAGGAAACGAGGGAGTGGGAGAAAGAAGCTAGAGGGAGAGAGATCGATGGACCATGATCTGATTTCAGTGGCTATACATGCTCAATATGGGTTTTTTTGAGTGGCTTATGGATGAAAAGCACTGTAGCTGGCTGAAAAAATACTGTAGCTGACAGAGACTTATTTAGCATAATTAAATTTAAAAAATTTAAAAATAGAAAAAACATATTAGCCCATCACGTATAATGCAAACAAATACGGGAAAAAAGAACCGGCAAAAAAAACTAAAAAAGTCAAAAGTTCAGAAAAAGACGAAATTTATGAATAGTAAAAAATAAGTCAGAAGCTGAAGTCGAAATGAGCTAGACTAAACTCAGCTTCGCTTGTTTTAATTAATAACCGAGCGAGCTTGATTTGAGTTGACTTGGAGGACAAATTAACTAGAGAGTGGGCTCGTAGTGAACCTGAGCCGGTCTAGCAAGAACCAGATAGTACTCCCTCCGGTTCTATAATATTTGTCGTTGAAGGCTTCTTAGCTTTGTGTGAAAATTCTTGTCGTTGGGTGCTTTAGAGAAAGTTTTGGACGAATTTGCCCCTATAGTAATTGCTTTCTCCACAACTCATGCATGCATACGAAGTTTCGTTTCCTGCGCTGCATGCATGCATACACTACATGTGGAGTAATACTTCCTGCATGGCTGTGAGACTTCGAACCACACAAAAAAACGCAAGCAATGTGACTCAAACTCCTAACCTCCTGCTTTGAGATGGCAGCCCTAACCACATGGTCTAGGTGCTAGTTGTGCTCAAAATTACCACGCAATGCTATTTAATATGGGCAAAATAGGGAATAGCCACGCTAATTAATCCCTCCTTGGTAAGTGAGATTATGTCCAAAACGACAGATATTATGAAACTGGAGGGAGTATAAACATAATAATGCGTGCAACTGTACAGGGCAATTATCGCACTCCACATGATTAATGGTGTTACATTTGGGAGCCATTTATGCGCGCAGACAAAAACGCTAGAAAATCTCACATGTAATTGCACAAGGTAACTAGAATTCTACTCGATCCGGTGAAAGATGTATGAAGTATTTGGACTTTGTATAAGGATTAAGAAAGTGGTGAAATTGAAAAAGGTATGCAAGAAAATAAGTTATTACCCTTTATAATCTATTTATCTATTTATTACTAAAAATCGATGACGGACGTTTTAGAGTTGCTAAGAAAAAAGAAAAAAGCTAGAAATTCTCATAAAAAGGTAAAACATCCGGCTTTTAATTAAGTGGATCCAAATTAAGTAAAACCATAGCAGCCATGAGATGTTATTACTTAAAGATATGTTTCTTTTTAATTTAAAAGAGATGATAATCCCCTCCCCCTCAGCCTCTAAAAAAGAGAAATAACTAGAAATTCTCACAAAAAAGAAAACATCTAGCCTTTGATTTGGTGGACCCTAATATTAATAATAACATCTAGCCATCTATTGTGTACGTAGCAGATAGATTGATTAGATTAGTTTTATCTAATCTATAGCACATCACTTGAAAGAAAGTATATAGTATATGAAACAAACTACTCTAGGTATTGAGGGAAGTTTTTTTTTAAAAATCTAGCTATTAAGGTGTCCTTCTATGAAACAACAAGTGGAATATATGTTTCGATTAAAAGAAAAGTACCATGGCATCTACCCCTTTGCCTCATCTCTCCCTCTCTATGTGCTTCATCAGGTCAACCCGATCTATTTGCTTGTATAAGAAAAAAAAACGTTGTTGGTATCTCATTAGGTCCCTTCACCGTGCTTAATCTTTCACAACCCATGGTATTCTTACGTGCATCTTCCACTATCGATGCACATGCATGTGTGACCAATTTGTGTAAGATAGAACGTAGGAATTAAGAAGTGCATACAGGTGTGAGATGGATTTAACTTTGAACTCTTAAGTATTTTGAATTCTAATGTACTCCCTCCATTGATTTGATTTTTTGTAAGTCGTCCACACATTTCGATATTCAAACTTTGAAATTTTTTTACCAGCAATATATTGTTTATGTAACACAAAAGTGATATCGTTGGATTCATATTTTAACATACTTTCTCATGATCATGCATGATTTTGCATCTACAAACAATACATTGTAAAAGAAATTAATGGTCAAACTTAAATTTGGAAGACCACACTAAGTCAAACTGTGTCTTATAGAAATAAACTATCAAGAATTAGACACTAAGATACATGTTTCTATGGATGTTGTGCCGATCCATTTTCAAATTTGTAGGGCGGTTAGTTCTAGTTTGTAGGGCACCAACTTTCTAAGCCTTGATGTACATGTAAGCAGAATTTCTGAGTAGTTGAGGAAAATTGGAATTTGTATAAATCTAGCACAAATAAGAAACATGAGAAAAAATATAAACACATTGGAAAATGACTATTTGGCACTCTAAGGTTTCATGTTAGCCTTCATGAATGCTTTTCGGTATACATTCCTTGATATATATGCATGGTATCCTAGGGTACTCACGTATCAAAGCCTACAAAGCAAACTCAAAGTGTTCACGTGTCAAAGCCTACAAACTAGAAAGCGCTAGCCATACAAATTGAATAATACGATTTTTTTGAGAGAGTACAACACACGGCACACTCACACTACCCTCGTACACGTGTGTACATCTTCTACACATATTTGGAATTTATCGAAGGCACGAAAGATCTAACAATTTTCAAAAACGTTCTGCTTCGGTTTGTGATTTTTTTTTTGTTTTCAGCGTACAAAATTAATGGATGTGCCTAGCAAATATATGTTGCCAAAATGCATAACTTTTTTATAGATTTTTTCTTACTTTGTGTAATAATTTATATAGAGCTAGCTACCCGCGCATCGCGCGTGCAACCGGGCTAGATATCTTATAAAGATGAGTGGGAATACTTTGTGAGTGGTAATAAATAAATGCATATGATAAAGAGAAAATAAATAGGGGCATATAATCCTCATTAAACCTACATGCAAACATTATATTTATCAACAAGACCTTTCAAGCTATAGCCTTTATATTTCTCAATGGAGGGACTAGAAAATAAGACTTGAAAATGTTTCCAATCTAATAGAATTATAATAAAATACATTGGAATCGGGCCAAAATAGTATATACTCGGTTTGCTTTTCAACCGCGCGAGCTCAGAAAAAGGCCAAAGATGACTACTCGGCTCATTTCTTTTGAGAGTCAGAGCCAATTTGAGCCAAAAAGGCTGGTATATATTATGACTACACCCCGTTTCAGTTTCTTCTACTTGATCCCACATGTTTATGCAGAGTTCTGACTTGATCCAACACGAATACACGATTACTAATGGGATCATTTGATTCATTTCTACGAAGGGAAAGTAAGTGCTAGTTAAGTACTCACCGGATGGCTCCGCCTCCTTCTGGCTCATCCGATCTTTCATTCCTCTTCTTCCTCCTCGGCAACTAGCTAGCGTACGGCGCATGCATCTCGATTCTCGACGGAACGCACACCAAGGTGGTGATCGGTTCGGCTGAAAAGCTCATGGCTTATGGCTGAAAACACTGTAGCTGGCTGAAAAAATCACTGTAGCTGACAGAGGCTTATTTAGCAAAATTAAATTTAAAAAAATTTAAAAATATAAAAAATATGTTAGCCCATTACGTATAATACAAACAAATACAGGAAAAAAAGAACCGGCAAAAAAGGTCAACAAAAAACCAAAAGTTTAGAAAAAGACGAAACTTATGAATAATGAAAAATAAGTCAGAAACCAGAAGCCGAAGCCGAACCCGAACCGATCACCACCAAATCTACTTGTCGGTGTTTTATCGATCCATCGACCCATCCATCCTTGTACATGTGCAGGCCAGGCCACTGTACAGCATCCGGCCTCGTTCGCTAGCTACGCTGCGTGAATACGGCAGAGATCACGTCATGGAGAAACCGACTCTGATCAGTCGCAGCGGCTGCCGGGGCCGCGGGGTCCCTACAGCCTTATTGCCCTCTCCAAGCATCCGTGTAGCTATTTGCCGCGCATATCTGGCGGTTAACTGAATGCATGTGAGCCAGCGTGTATAGGCCTGTTTTTTTTTTTTTTTTGCTGAGACTTATGTTTTTTGCTACGGTTTGTAGCTTTTAGGCTATTCGTATGAAAGATTATAGAGTAACTAAAACTCACGTATGATTTTTATCGATATAAATGCGGTCGGTACAGTATATACTATAGTTAACTAGTAAACTCTATCTTAAAAGGACACTCCGTTTTAAAAACTAGTTACTATAGAAAAGATAAAAACTGAAGCTAAAAACCGAAAAAGAAGAAGCCTATACATGGAGTCATCTACGTACGCATGGATGCCGCCGGGAGATTTCGGTCCGGCCGACCATGTATTGCATGCATGCACAAATCAAATCAATGATGAAGTGATCGGTCTTGACGATCGACACGCATGCATGCAGCTCTCGACCGGACCAGTGTCACGTGCAGTGCTGGAACGGTGTATCGATCGATCGATCAATCACTGGTCAGTAAAGCAGGCCGAGCAATGGTGTAAAGTGAGAACCACTGCTTGCTCCATGATGCCGACCAGGCCAGCTAGTTACATCTTATCTTGCCCCTCTCTTTTCCCCCCTGCTCAGTGCATGCATGCCGATCGCCAAGCATGGAAGGAACAGTAGAATTTGGTCAGCAGTGCCGTGCGTCTTGTGCGAATTCGGCTTGTCTGGGCCGCTAATATCCCAACACAACTAGCGCGGCCCAAGTAGACGCGCGCGCTCAATGCGCAACGGCCTGCCCGAAGCGCTTCGACACGCCGTCCGTTCGGTTCCACGGTTAGCGCGAAATCTACTGGGCCGCGCGGAGAAAAAGGGTCAACCCCGCCGGGCCATGGCGATCCCACCTGTTCACCAGGCCGCCGCACTTAACGGCAAGGTGGGCCTTTCTCTAAAAGAGCTGGGCTTGCCAACGGAATGGTCCATCGGCAACACAGACAAGTGCCGCTCGTGCTTACTGCGGATGCAGCTCTGATCACAGATGCTACTTGTCCTGTATGGAAGGCAACTGCTAAAATTATGGTTATTAGTTGAATACTAGTACTTTGCTATAGATAAAAAAGTATACTATTCTAGTGCATCAAGTTAATATTGTCAAGATTAGTCTATTCAGCTCATGCTTGGCCACATCGTGCCTCCACGCCCTCGTCTCTGCCGCACACCCGGTAGACTAGTCTCTATCGCACACCCTGTTAGAGTTTGATTTTTTGTTAGAGAATTTGTAAAGCGGTGAAATTTATTTTTTGATAGGTTATTTTTTTCTGTTTTATTAAAGTTTTGTTACAAAGGTTAAGAATTACAAATGAACGACTACCACTAACTCACGGATGATTCAACTCAAGGCCGTCGCTACCGGGAAGCTATACTGATTCCTGCCTTTCTTTGCGTATTCGATGGCAAAAACAGAGGCACAAACACATATCTCAGATGGTCGAAAACTCCAAATTGATGAGCCAGCCAGCCAAGTCCAACCTGCTCTGTCGCTCACAAGTCAGAGCACAATCAAGCACCAGAGATCAGAAGAAGCAAGAGAAGAGAGATGCTTGCGAGCTTTGTCCACAACTACAGGCTTTATACACATGGTTGGGCTGGTTGCAGGGGCGGCGGAGCAGAGCACATGCCATGAACTAATGATGTGATTCAGTGATTGCAACCGGCTGAGGAGGCTCTGGTCATCACAGCACAGTAGCATTTTGTGACGCTGCCGAGTGCTGCTGATGCAGTCTCACTGCGCCACCGCGGCGCGGGGCGACCGGACGGGCCAGAACGAAGGCAGCCTCCAGAACAGCCGCTTCCCCTGCTTGGGAGCGCCGGCGCCGGCGACCTCCTTCCCCGAGCTCAGCATGTTCCACATGACCTGAACGTCCTGGTACCCGCAGGTCTGCACGTCCTGGTGAAGGCTCAGGATCCCGCACTCTGCATCGCCAATTCGCCATTGATCCCATTTGCGAAGAGAGAACAAATTAAGCAGTGTTTAATACTACAATTAAGCAGGAAATTCGGTTGCACTATGCGAAAAAAAAAGATTGGATGATGAACCACGACCGCCATAAGGGCTGCAGATTGGGTGGTCCAAAGAGAATTGTCCACATATACTCCGAATGGGCGGTTTGGAAGCAAGAGAACGTATCGCTGATTCTTCGCGTGTATGGACCATTACCGATCCCTGATCGATTTGTTTGTCTCTTGTGATTTTTTTTTTTGTTGCAATAAACTAACAAGGCCTAGCTCAAACTCTGTCCTACTAGTTGAAGCCTCGAGCTTTTGTAACAGCATTAGCTAGACGCCTATATCTACCGACATTGCAAATAATCGGATGTTTGCCTACAAAATCTTGAGTCTTAACACAATAATTGAAGAATTCAAAGTTTTGATTGCATTGTGCAAATCCTAAATGCAGCGAGTAGCGAGTGTTCAAGGCTTTCATATCATGGGGTGATTATTGTTCAAGGCTTTCATACCATGGGGTGATTATTCAGTTCTTGTTTCTGCTCTCAGTGTACTTAGAACTCAAAGAGAAGCAAGAAACAACGATGTATGAGCAGAGTGGGGGGTTGAACGGTGGCTTACCGCCCTTCCGGACGCGTGCGCGGGCGGCGGCGACGGCGAGCCAGGCGCGGCGCACGGGCGCGACCACCCTCGCGCGCCACCACGTCATGACGCGCTTCCCAATCTGCTGCCGCCGCCGCCTGGCAGGCTGCCGCGCCTCGCCGCTGCTGCCGCCGCCGGCGCACGGCTCAGCCGGCCGCCGGGGCAGACCGCCCAGCCTCGCCGTGGTTGGCACCCGCCGCCGCAGGCTCGCGAGGAGCCTGCCTCTGCCTTCCTCTCTGACCTCTCCCAGAGACTCCTTACATACCACTACTAGCTGGGCGTTTTATATAAGCCTGTGTTAAGCTCTTGGACTCTTAGCTTAATTTCCAAGTTCATCTTTTTTGCCATATGCACATTTTGTATCCTCTACCTTAGTTGTTACGATTATTACAGCCAACACTCACGTGATCTTGGCTACCACATCACGCCATTGTACAATCCGAAGCACTAGTTTCTGATAAAAATTGCAATAACTTACAGCTAGTAATATTAGTGCTCTTACAGTCACATGTGCAAACAGACTGATCATCTATCTCCCTCTCTGCCCAATTTTTTTCTTCAGATTTTCATCTTTTTTTATGGTTGCTTTGCGATTTGACATTATCTGCTTCTTTGGTAGTTGACGGGAGGTTCCGACTTTGGACGGATGGGCTGAAGTTCACGTGCTCCCCCACCCAAATCATTTCGAAGTCCGGATCCTGTAGATGCCGTCGGAAGCGGAAAAATTGACAAGTGGGGCATTCTTTTTTCTCTCGATCCAGTGCAGTTTCCCAATGATGGCGCGAAACGTCGCGCTGCACTCCGGAACCTCAGAGCTCAGCGTCTCACCGGTCGTGGTTAGAACTGCAATGCGTAGTTGGAATAGAAAAAAGGGTATTGATAAACAACGTTGTAGAACGACCAGCTTTGGAATGAACATGGCAACTAGAACGAGGATAAGATTCAATAGTTGTATAGCATCGCCTCCCTTCGTTGTTAATTATCGGTAGTACTCACCGTGATCGACTGTAACATGATGTGATCTCGGCCGTGCAGTCACAGTCTGCCTGCCTTTGCTCGAGGACGACCTATGGATTTGAGGTGTCGATGGCCGGCCCCCCGAGCTCCGGCCACAACCAGGTTTCCCACTGTCCGCGCGCGTGGACATGTCGTCTTGTCGTTCATGCCGTGGAAGCACCGCCAGCCAGCCTGCACAAATGAGCAATGACGTAGTAAAATCTTGGCTGCCGGTACAGATTAATATGTTGTTCTCAGAAGCATAGAGTTGATCTTCTTGTAACGTGTCTAAAAGTGAGTAAGCCTCGCTTTGCTTCCAAGGCCCACGCATTCTGCTGTTAATTGGTGATGCAACATCAGGAACAGGAACAGTTCATTAGCTGTCTCATGCAGGATGTAGCACATTTGCATTTGTGGAGTGATGTTATACATGCATATGGTTGTTAGGTTGTTAGATGTATGCTGCTGCAGCTTCTGTAGCGAAAGTGAGATCATGGAATGTATGTGGAAAATTATCATGTCAAGAGGACCACATAACAGTGGCAGACAGGGCTAATAATCACATATGGCTTCCCATTCAGCATGCTAATCCACAGCCATGTGAGGGAGAAGCAGGAACCACTGAAGTTTGACCATGGATGACAGCACCTCAACATGATGATAGCATCCCGACTACAACAACCAGCTCGGTTGGTATCATGAGATTTCTTGCGCGATCAACATCAGAATCACCCACTGCACAAAGAGTGAGGATTGGTTAACATTTATTCTATGCATAAGTTTTAAGGCAATCACATGCACAACCTTCTCAGCATCTAAGTCAATAAAAGACATACACACTATGTAGCTATGATTTGGAAAACAGTTCGAATTCGGTACGTCCGTTGAAAAAATTCATTCAGTGCTTATCCAGATTTCACAAAATGACAATGGGTAAAATTTCTACACTACAAATACATTATTCACAATCATAATCAGTCAAGGAGACAAGCAGACAGACCCTGCATCAATGATTTCAACATGATTAATGAGTTGTCAACAGGAACATCCAATAGCAGGTTTTTGTATGTGCTTGCACATGCAGTCAAGATAGCAAGCTTGTTCCAAAATAGAGCATAATGTGCGCTTCATCACATTGATAAGACTAAAAGGTTCGGTGCTAATCAGATTGTATATTATAAGGACATGATAGTTAATACAAGTAACAAGTTCAATGATATAAAGGCAACCCAATATACTAATGACAGGAACAAAGAGTAACATGATTGATAGGAGATTAGGCGAAATGCTTCTATGCTCTGTAACTATTTGCACAAACTTTAAAGCAATAGAGGCTGTGATTAAAATATGATTATTGCACTAAATATTTTATAGGAAGGGCATTTTGGTCATTCTGAAACAGTGAACAGTCATCTATCTACAATTCTTCTGTTGTGATATTTGAATACTTCTTTTAAGCAGCCATGCAAAGATGCGTGTTTACACCTAAGGGATCACTCCACAACTCGACGAATGCCTGATATAATCATCCAATACCACTGTAACTGGTTTCTCAAAATATATTACTGATTTTTTTTTAACAGTCATTCCCCTAGAGCACTAATCTGCTAAGTTGCCACCAGCAAACATTATCCCTAATGAATTTTTTGAGGCATGCCCTGATGCCCTCAAAAATCAAAACAATGAAAAACAGAATCCTACAAATTTCAACGCAGACTAATTAAGGAAGCAATGATTTTGCCAATTGAGAGACCATGTAAGAGGCCTAGAATATGTTTGTGATGAATAATTGTCACTTTGGTTAAGTTGAAATTGAATTTTATGAATGATTCAAAAAAATTCAGATTTTAAGGTTGTTGTTAGGTTTCAGGCGGTCAAATCGAACTTGGGATGGCGGTCGGACCAGCCTTGACTTGATTGTCAAGTTTTGTGCCCAGCGGTCTGACCGCCATGGGGAAGACGGTCTGATTGGCCTATGGTTATGGAAGCTGGTCGTGCAAGACCAGTGTGGTCGAGGAAGCTGGTTGTGACCGACCGTAGCACGATAGTCAAACTAGTGTTGGGCAGTCAAATCGACTTCTCGAGGGTAGACATGTCTGGGTGTACCCTAGACGTGGGGTGTCCACAGAGTTTCTGGAGTAACCAGACGTGTATGATGTATTGATATGAGGTATTGATGAAATTAGATATTGAGTTGGTTTGAGTGTAAGTATGGCATAGGTGCTGGTGTTTGATTGTGTTGAGTTCAATGATGTATTGTTTTGACTAACATGAGTCAAGTGTATGAAACTTGTGCTCGAGATAGTTGCTTGGTCTTTGAATATACAGGTGGCTTGAAGAACATTAGTGATCCACGGCAAAGGACCGAGACTAGACGGAAGAGCTGAGGTCCATGAGGTCGTGTAAGTCTGGGTGAGGCTACATGGCTCAAGCAGAAAGCATAGAGAAAACAAGAATCGTGAAGAAATGAGTTGGTGCATGTGGTGTGCCGAGTGACGAGACCGGTGCATAAAGAGACAGTTCATGGGAGACTGAGTGCGTAAAGACGTGACAACTAGTCATTGGATAGTACAAGCTACGTATCAAAGCATGCAGAGATGCTTTGAGATAAAGGTGAAGACAAAGTCAAAGGAAGATGCCCGGAAGCTTCATCGAGGATATTTTGTTAGTTGGCCAAATACTATATTGGTGCCTTGATCAAAACCACGACACAGAGCGATGCAAAAGAGAAGTGGTTTAGGTTAAGAAGAGCCAGAATTACTAAGTGGATCAATCATTAAAGGTTTAGCGAGTTGAGTCTTGTAAATGCTTTGAGAAGCGTGTGTGAGTGTATAAAACCTATATTAATGGGTTTAACAGGTTTCCTTGGCTGTCTTAATAGGTTGGGCCCATTAGGGTTTGTAGTTGGTTATTAAAGGGGAGGAGAGGACGTGTTAGATCGAACGATTCTAGGGTTGACGTTTTTTGTTCTTCCACCTTGCCTCCTTCCATAGTTTGAGATAGAGTAGGAGAGAAATGAGTGATGCTTTAAGAGCACCTTGTAATCTTCATACTGTTGTAATCCTTTCTCTTTATATGGTAATGAAGATCAAACCTTGTTTCTCAAATAGTTAGTTGTTCATGTCTTGAACTTTGCTTGTATCCTTCCTCTCTGGTTGTCAGCTTGCTGGTGTGGTGGCTCATGAACTCTCTGTAGTATGGTGGTGCAATGCTCTGGGTATGGCAGTGATTGCCTTTGGCTGTTCTATGGAGGTTGTGGGCGGTGGCTGGTTCTCCTGTTTGCACATGGTCTTTGTGGCACAATGAGCTCGCTTTCCTTAATGGTGATTGTGGGCAGTGGCTTGGTTCTTTCTCCCTCCATCTCTCTATTGGTTTTATTTCACACCCTTGCATGTGCTATGGCAATGACCCATGGTTGGGACATGTCTTATGCATGTGTGGCTAAATGGTGACTCATCTTGAGAGAAAGGCAAAATAGTAAAAAGATATAGGTAAGGATGGGAATTATCACCGGATGATGAAAACCCACTAGGACGAGAGGTGTCGATTGGCCCCGGACAACATGGTATCTCGATGAGTGTTGCCCTTGTGCAATTTATTTAAAATTGGGTTAATGGTAATTTATTTTATTTGCTTTCTCTTGTGGTTTAGAATTAAGTGATTTGTTTTGTGATTATAGACTAAATAATGAACAATAGGGCTATGACAAGGCCATAGAGGGTTGCCTGAAGCCTGAGAATTTGTGGAGATTGGATGTAGAAGGTATATGCAAAAATGTGTGGTCTATTACATAGCCTTGTATGAAGAAAAAACAAACCCTCCCATTCATGGCACCCTGAGACATATTTATAGCCATGAGGAGGTTGCTTACACAAACATCCCTTTTGGAGCCTACAATTGTAGGGCTAAACATGTTCTTTTTCCTATTGGAGTCCTTTGCTTAATTTGGCTATTTGCCTTGCTTGGTGTTTTTGGTTACTGTGACTTAATTGGGCAGGTACTCGATGAGGGCCAACCCTCTGTTGTGGACCATCTTCTCCGCTGTGGTATTTGTTGCTGGAACTGGGAGGAGTCTTTGTGTTTCTGGGAGAATTTTTGGCCTCGGCCGCGTGTACATCCAGACAATTATATAAAGATTGAGAGCTCCGATGAGGGCAATTAATTCCTTGTACCCCTATTATCTAGCAACGTTTGTTCATATAAATGAAATATATTCCTGATGTGCCTGTGTGTGGCGGGAGCCCTTGATGTTCAAATGCCATGAGACCAAGCGGGGATCTGTGTGCATAAGGACCCTTCAGGCTCCAAGCGCCTCGTACTTCACCATGTTATTAGTTGCTAGGAAATCGAGCCATGCTGCGTATGCTATACTTTGGCCCTCGGGTGCTATTACGATGGCCTCTACCACTGTGCCTGATGTATTATATGCTATGTCCATGTGTAGGGTCCACACTGGCTCCAGAGGCGGCTGACAGGCTTGCTGGCCTATGAGGGTTCATTCAGAGATGAAGTCTACCAGTATCTATGACTTTATCATGGTACGTGTGATGTAGATGATGGAGAAGGGGCTAGCTTAGCCACCCACTTGCTGATACTTATTTTCCTGACGCGAATTCGACTTGCATCGCTTTTCTATATTATTCACCGCTGCACACTGCTAAACAGACTAATTACAAAGATATAAATAGGCACTCTGTGATCCAGCCTTACCGGCCACGACTACACGCCTTGTGCACATCGCGCACCACGACTCCACGACTGGTGTAAATCGTGCACTATCTAAAAGATTCGCTTGCTGAGACCAAGTCCAGACACTACAACCATTCACACAGGCGCCACAGCCACGACGTTATGACCACTCACACATTTATGATTGCTACAGTACGCTTATGAGTAACCGATCATTACGACTGATGCAGTAACTTATGACTACGGTTGCTACGACCACGGCCACTTTGACTGTAGCTTCGACCATGTCATCAACTGTAGATTTGATCACGCCTTCGACTGCAGTTTGGATCACCTGAAACACATTCAACACAAATAACATGAGCTAAGATTAGTTACAACAACGGGAGACGGAGCCGACGTTCAGATGAGCAATCATCGACAGCTACCCTCCGAAGACGAGGATCGTGGCGGAGGTGGTAGGCCGGATGCGGTTCCCGATGCGGGTGCTGAACGTGACGAAGCTGACCAACTTCCACAAGGACAGCCACCCGTCGGCGTACGGCAAGGCGCAGGCGAAGAACATGGTCACCAGGAGGAAGCATAACTGCAGCCACTGGTGCCTCTCCGGCGTGCCGGACGCGTGGAACGAGCTGATTTACGCCTCTCTTGTCATGGACCCGAAGCCCAGGTCATGGAAAACATAAATGAAAGCTAGTACTTGTTTTATGTTTCAATTTGAGCTGACGGCCCGTTTTGATGTTTGCCTACCTAGAGATAGCATGAAATTAAGTAGAAAGTTTTGGTTTTTGTTCTTCTGGATGTAGTACTCCCCCCCTAAGTTCTGATATATTCAATTTCTAAAGCCAAGATTAAGAGCAAAATTGGCTTTGATTAGGTGATTATTCCTGCACTTTTGTTTCTACTATCGAAACAGAATAGACCGTGCGTTTTTCAATTTAAGCACAAAGAGAGGGAGGGAGTTTGACAAACAGACCATTAGAGACGCACTGAATGAGGTTTCCGTAATCCAATTGCGAACGCGTATTTCTTGTCTAGTAAGCTAAACCACTAGAGAGAGGGACCGGTCAAGAACGAGTGCTCTCTCCCCCAAATCTATCTCGCTGTCCCCGGAGTACGCACTCTCCGCGATCTCGACCTCGCCGGCGGCGGACACACGATGGCGGCGGTGCTGGGTCGGCGGTTCGGGGTGGCTGCGGCCGCGGCCGCCCTCATCGCCCTCGCGGCGTTCGGATCCGCCTCGGAGTCGGCGTCCAAGTCGGCCTTCGTGAAATCCACCGTCTCCTCCCACGACGTCGTCATCTTCTCCAAGTCTTACTGCCCGTACGGCCCCTCTCATCTCTAAGGCCTCGATATGCGTCTCGTCCTTTTTTGCGCCGATTAATTTTAACTTTAGGATTTGGGTGACGCTGCGCCGATCTAGTTGTGAAGTTGTAGAAAATCTGGGAGTCTTTCTTAGCGATTTAGCTCCTCTGTTGCACGATTCAACTGTGGAATACTGGAATTCTTGGTTTTGTAGTAGAACAAGGATTCGAATTGTACGAAGTTGGAGACAACAGCTAATGGTTGGTATTATACTGAAACGGAGAGGTACTGAGGTTATCTGGCCTTATGCGGTGATCCAAGTGTTATCTGCTTTGCAATTCTTGGTTCGCCGTGTGATAAGAGAAGGTGCAGTTACTTTTACTCTGGTTATTTGATCTAAAAAAATTACTCTGGTTGTTCTGGTATGGTCAATTTAATCAGGCTTTTGTTTCACAAAAAGTTATAGGAGAATTCTTGCCCATCTCCTTTTAGAACGTTCTATTAGGTCAGAATGTTGGATTTATCAGGTAAAGGTTAAGGCTGATTAGCTCACCAGAATTATTACAAGTACAATCAGAGAAGCTAAACTCAAATATCTTTATAATGCTGAATACTCAAAACACTTGTGGGGAATACACGGCTATATGGAAAGGCACCAATATAGTCAGATGATATGAAATGAAAAGGCACTGATGTAGTCAGATGATACGAATAATGAACACACGAAGATGATGCCTCATAGTTCCAAACCAACCTACCGACCCTTATCCACATTTTTACATGCTGGTTGTACTGACGGAAGAAACTCTTATCTGACAGAAGTACTCAATTTTACAGGTACTGTAAAAGAGCAAAGGCTGTGTTCAAGGAACTTCAATTGAAGAAGGAGCCCTATGTTGTGGAGCTTGATCAGCGAGGTTTGCTTTACATTCATTTTCATATTGCCAATGTATTGCTTTTTTATTCTGTTGAATGTACTTATGCATTGAGATTTTCCTATGCTATTTGTTTTTCCATTTGTAAAAGATATTGGCTGTAATAATTACTGTTATGTCCTTTTGTTTGCAGACTTAGGTAATCTGTGTATATGTCCTCAGCTTTCAGCCGTGTTTTTCCCTTATTGGAAGTTTCATAGTTCCATTGAAATAACCAGGGTGTACTTATGGAATACATTTTTTTTAGAATGTTATCGCATTTTGAAACAATAGCATTCAAATTACTCTTTGATCTCATGTGATGAAGGACACAACATATTGAAGCAATAAGGTTACCAGATAATAGGCTAAAAAAGTGAGCAGACTGGACAGAGGACATTGTCAAACTGATGGGAGCCTTAAGGATGCATCCTTTTTCCCTATCCGTTTGTTCCCATTTTACACAATAACGTAAAATGATCAGTTATACCAGACATAACCAATCAACTGTACTATCATTCCTTTTTGTTGGTTTTAGCCTTTGTGCATATGTTGTTCTTGGACCTTACTTTTTTGAGGTAGATACATTGTTCTTAGACCTGTGATAATTAAGGCACCTGATCATTTTGATGTTGCCATGATGGAAAATTATTCTGGTTGTGATGCAGAGGATGGTTGGGAGATTCAGGATGCCTTATCTGACGAGGTTGGCCGGCGTACTGTTCCTCAAGTTTTTGTCCATGGAAAGCACTTGGGAGGATCTGATGGTAGTGTTCCTGTACACAAATCAATGACAGTGAAGATTTCTATGAACTCTTTTTCAGAGCCGACTCCTAATTTTTTTACTTTCATGAAAAAAATGCAGATACTGTTGAAGCGTATGAAAGTGGGAAGCTGGCTAAACTTTTGAACATTGGAGTCAAAGACGATCTTTGAATGTCAGTTTAGCATCAAGGGGCTGTCACATATTTTGAGGTTATTAAGGCATTGTTATGCAATATTATGCGACTCTGAATTTACATTTCCATAGAATCTGTCACTGAAATTTTCGTGACAGTTTAGATCCTTCTAACCGTACTTTGTGACAATCCCTCATCCCTCATGTTAATTCTGTCGTTTGCATTGGGCCATGCTGATTGATTGCATTGCAAGCACAAACATAAAACATTTCTGCATTACCATGCATACATATTTAACAGCCAATATAATGTGTGCTATCAGGTTATAAACCGGTTAGTTCGCTTCTCCGTAAAGTTGAACACTATTGCTAGGATTGTCCACGGCTCTTGGTTAAGACAAGAGGCTTCCAATGTAAAGGCTGATTCCGACAATACGGTCGCCCGTCGTCTTCATGATGTCCGTGTAAGCTCCTGTGCTGGGATCGTAGGGTTGCAGCTTCACCTTTCCTCTGATGAATCTGTTGAAGAGCAGTATTCTGCCGTCACGCAAGGACCCCAATGCTTGTACATTGTACATGCCTGTGGGCATGTGGATCTTGTACCCTTGGACCCAAATTCCTTTCTCAGAATCAATCAGGAGCCATATGTTCGTGCACGAACCATCAACGAGGATGGACAGCACGGTCTGAACCATGCTCAAGGTGCCTTTGAACTCTGCTAAAGCAATGGACCCTGTCTCCTCGTTGTCGCTGGACCTTTGGTCACTGTCTTCCACTCCTCGCTCTCGAGGTCGAAAGAAGATATGAAGTTCCAGCAGGCGGCCGGCAGCGGAGGTGTGATATGTGTATGCATTGAGGCAAGAAAGGGAGGATGCCATTGACCGTGGCCAAGCAATAGCCGCACGAGCAGGCTTGAGTCGGGGGCGCCGGCCTTTTGCCTCCACCTGCGCTCGCCGCCGTCTCCCAACGTGAAGACCTCGCAGCGCTGGTCGGCGTTTTCTACGTCAGTGGTGCGGACAACATCGTACGACCCGGACGAAGCGGCGCGGTCGAAGCCGAAGCCCAAAAAATCATCATCATCTCCGTCGCCCAGGAGAACGTTGGCGCCGCCGTTTTCGTAGGGCACGACCACTTGCCCTGTCGCCGACTCGCCGGATCAATGACGCGGGCACGGGCCTACGCATCAGCGACGTGGACGCCTTGAGGCCTTGAGGGCGCTGGGACTGAGGACCGGCGCATTTGTATATTGCAATGCTGCAAGGACAGTGTTTGCTGCCTCAGCCCAACAAAATACCTCGGCCCGAAGCCCAAACCTACTGTCTGTATGAGCACTTGGACTGGGCAACCAATGCGAGTCACGAAGACATCCGGCCTGTTTTTTTTTCAGCTTTTAGCTTCAGCTTTTTGATTTTTTTACAGTAATTAGCTTTTAAACGATGTGTCTTTTTAAGATGGAGTTTACTAGTTAATTATAGTACATACTGTACCGAATTTATTTATATTGACAAAAATCACACATGAGTTTCAGTTATTCTGTATTCTTTCATATAAACAGCCAAAACCTATACACCGTAGTCAAAAGCTATAAACCGTTCAAAAAAAAACATGCCATCATATAGTTGAGCTAAACGTGATGAGCTAAACGAGGAGAGGTGGACTCGGTTTCATCCGCTTTGGGTCCAACGGGCTCCAAATTTAACACAAATACCAGACATGAAATCTAAACTAGCTGCCTCCGCCCGGTTTTGCCTCTTTTTCTCTCGTTATCCTTTCCGTATTTTCTCAGTTTCTACTGTGGATGTAGTTTTTTTTCACGTGCACATGTAGATACATGTATTATCACCACAATTAAATGCATCTCGAGATCGATGCAAACTTTTAAAGATCAAAGTGCCATCATATCCTCTAATCATTGCAATATGTTTTGCAAGAATCTTGAGACGCTTCAGAGGACTAACGGAGTATATGTATCCACATTTAGATGTGGTTTCGCATTTTTTTTGTTCTTCCGTCTCCCTTCTTTCGTTATTTCTTTCCTGCTACTTTAAAAGGGGTGGTAACGAATTGATTAGTAGCTATACAATTTGTGTCCATATTTTCCAAAAGAATACGGATTTAAAAATGCACAAATATGAATCAAACGTTATAAAGAATACGGATTCTAATCAAGCATATGCGCATGCATAACTTGTGCGTTGACATTTTTTTTGTGTTGGAACTATCCGTGTCCGTGTGGATAAGGACGTACCCTGTGGTTAGGCCGTTGGCCCTAGTTGTGGAGTTACATGGAGCCAAGAGAGCCCAAGAAAGCGGCAACTGTAATGGAAGATCCCACCGTGTTACATTCTAATACCTATTATTATGTACAGTAGTTTCTCAATCAGATTAGAGTGTATGAGATACGATACAAGTATATACGTTATAAAGAATGAAAAGATGAATCTCGTAGAAAGAACCAAAATAACGATGTTGAAGTAACTACGATAAGAGAGAAAAGATTTAGCGAAGCCGACCGCAAATTCATTAAACACTTTTAAGTACAAAGAATTATCGCTCTCTCACAACCCTCTCGAATTTTTAGAATATAGTGCTAAAGTCTTTACTATACAAGAATACAGTGCTAAAGAATAATCTAGTCTTTAATCCTCTTGTGTACCTCTATGTTTTGATGAATGACTTCTTTACTTTGTTGTTTACTTCTGCAGGACCACCCCCTCATAGTTTTATATAGCATATCTTAGCGCTCCTTTAAAGTAGAGTAGAAATTATATTCTAAAAAAATAGAAATCTTAATCCTATTAGTATTCACCTACGACTTTTTATAGCATATATATATTTCTAAATCCTAAATCGATAGCATATAAGTCGCCATACTAACACCGAGCCCTATGACGGTGAGTGGAAGACGGAGCCGATCATAGTGTGCCAGGTGGATATCCCGGCGCAGACGCTGAACCTCGGCGACCGTGCCCTGTTCGTGGGATGCAACGACTCCTCCAGTCTCGCGGCGGTGGACTTCCCGGGATACTGCCCAACCACGTCTACTACACCGACAACGAAGAGCAGTATGCGCTCTGCACACGCCTCAGTGCCTATCGGCCTTCACAATCTGGGAGACGCTGGTTTCCATCCTGTCCAGCCCTCCTTGCCCGTGGCTGAATTCGCCGCTTCCCTATTGGATTTCACCAAGCCTTGTTAGTGGACAGCAAAATATATATAAATTTTAGAGTGTTGATAAATATCATCTGAATGTTTTCTTTCTAAATAAAAACAACTGATAAGATTCAAAGCATCTCTTTCGTTTTGATGACAAAAAACCCCTACAATAATTCTAAAAAAACCTAGAAATTCTCATATCAGTCAAGAAAAAAAGAAGCATCTCTACCACTTATTTTGTTAGGGTCAGATCATAACGATTAATCATATATGTATATTAGAGCTGTATAGCAAATACAATTATATTTTAATTATAGTAATAAAGTTATATACTAAAGATAAGTTCATCATAATATCTAGTAGCGCAATTGTATGAATAAATCTGCTAATTTGTTAAATTTTAACCCGATTTGCCAGCCGAACAGAGGGCTACATTTTTCACAGCTGATTTCCTGCAACAGCTTCAGGCTTCAGTTAGAATTGCGATAACTTTTCAAAAGCACTTGCATGTTCCTACCTTTGGATGTAAAACTGTTAAAAGCATCCTTTTAGATGTAAAATTAGCTCAATATGGCGCAACACAGCAACCTCATAACTAGCGCTTAACCAAACCAATCAGCACACATACGTGAATTTACACACCAGCTCTAGTTTGGGTTTAGATGAACACGGACAGATTCCACGGGCCCCAAATGCCCCCACTGTTACTTTTTTACCTCCACCGTGCCCAAAACTTAGACCCACAGGCAGCCTACTTATTTGATGCTGACAAAAGCAAAGACGCACTGTGCAAGTAACAGGCTGTTCCCACTGGGTTCTATTTGTGATTTCTGTTTAAAAAAAGACAGAAGTCAATATAAATACTTAGGTTTTTAAAGTGATTTTTTCACTCCTCTCATTTGCGTCTAACTCTAAGGATAAGATAAGAGATCACGAACGTAACATGCATCTCGCACCTCTCACTCCTGTCTCACATATGTATCTCTCTCATTTTCCCATCGCTCGCTCTCTCTTTCTAAAGCCACTTTTTTTAACCACTACTATTTAATTTTAACAAAAAATCATTAGTCATAGCAAAAAAAATTATTAGACACAGCCAGTACAACACCCCTAGACCTTGATAATTTTGGGCCTAAAACCGGCCTACGCCTCACCTGACCCCATCATGCGTGCCCACTTGCCCAAGCATATGCAGGATGCAGAATTGCAGAGGCAGTGCTTAATTTTCAGTTCAAAACACACGCACAGCCACAGCCAGACAGTGGTTAAACTCTTCCATTCCCTTCTTTTCCCATAGGAACTTTAACCTTTGCGCACCTCAAATCATCAAAAGGGAACAAGAGCAAACATGCCAACCTGATGAAGAGCATGCGATGCGAAAGTGCAAAAGGCTCCTCTTTTCTGTTTGTCAAAACAAAAGCCAAGGAATCTTTTCTGTTTGTCAAAACAAAAGCCAAGGAGCAGTATCATTCTTTCTCATGATGAGAAAAACGATTTTGTCCAGTCCAACGGTGGGGATCTTGTTGTTGCTTTGTGATTCAGGGATAGTTACTTGACCTTCAGCTCCAGTGCGCTCTGAAGTCTGAACTAATTAGGCGAGCCCAGCATCGTCTTCAGTTTGTGAGTTGTGAAGTTACAACGAGATCTGAACAGAATTGTCTTCAGTCTAGCGCGGACAATAGTTTGCTAGTTAGATGTTGAGCCAGTGTATATTCCAATCTAAAATTATCATGCTTTTCATTTACTAGCTCTTCGACACATTCTTCTTTTAGATGATAAGTATCTTCTTGTTGTGCTCCTTGCAATCCATCAACTGTGAAGCATCTGAAAGTTATTGCCAAAGTCTTGGCAGTGGTAAAACTGAGGTCATATAATGCACACCCAATAAGCAAGCAGGACCAAGTACAAGGGGGTACAACGGCGCAGGGTCAGATCATGTGACGGCCGGCCGAAATGATTCAGTGTGCTCCTGCATGCGGCCGGCTGGCCGGTGAGTGCAGTGAGTTACCCCTTCTCTTCACGAATCATACAGCAGCAGCAAAAGCGACATGCCATCATTGATGCTTCTCTCCATGTACACCCACGAATCAACATTCCCAATTCAGCAACCGCCCCCTGCGCGCCTTCCAGGACTGTCTCATAATTCTTACAATCTTACGTTCATATACACCTGATCTTTCTGCATGTATATATGCATATATCTTCTTGCATCACTTGAGACTTCAGAGAAGCAAAATTCACATACATAGGAGTAACAATTTGCATGACTTTGTAAGATATGATTGATTTCTCCTGTGTAATTAACTACTAAATAGCCTTTGTTTCTCACTGAAACATTATAGCCTCTGAAAGGAGAATCAAAGGACTAGTGAAAAAGAGGATAAAAGAGGTCAAAATAAAGGGTTTCGACTTTCAGGAAAGGGGAATAGCTTCGCTTATTATCCAAGACACAAATAGGTGGCCTTTTGGACCGTAGTGGGGAACATCCATGCATGCACACGTACATGCAGCAGCTCAGCCCCCACTATACACATCATCGATCGCTAAGCGTTAAATCGATAAATCGTTTTTTTCTCTCGAAAGAAGACTCGAGTTCTGAAGAGGACGAGAAGAAACATCTTTTGTCATGTACCAAGCCGTCGCTAGCTGCTAGCCTGATCTGATGCATTTGTGCATGTCTTGCCTGTCCGACTTCTTCCCCGGATGCGAAAGTTGGATAAGCCATTTAATTTGTTCTTCCCTCCAACTCCTGGACTTGGATAGCTAGCACTTCATATTTCTTTGTTCAGTAGAAATTTAATTTGTAATGTAGTGGCTACATCTCTAGTGCCAATTAATTGCTCTAGTGCCTCTAAATAAGTGATGTTCTGAGTTCTGGCTCTGAATGGTCTCAAATGTTAAAGTTTAAGCGTAAAATGTGGTATTATGATATTATTGTAAAAATAACTTTAATATAAATCTACTGCCCTCGCAAAAAAGTATAAATCTACTAATATTATTTCCAGATGTTCATTTTTACTACTCTTGTGTATGATAGTGGTCAAGTTTTCAAAGTTTAATTGCATGCTTTCCAAAAAACATTACTCGTTTCTTGCTAAAATAGAAACAATACTTATTTCAGGGCTAATATAGTACTACTTATTCACTCGAAAAAAGAATATATTACTACTTTTTTTTTGCGATTACAAGAAAACATGCACATGATAATGAATTCCTACTGAAATACATTCACGTGTATATAAATATAGACAACCGGATTTAAACTCTGACGAGTGAGTGGTACACTCACAACTCCACCGCACACAAGAGATGAGTCCCAATAATATAGCACTACCTTTTAACGTATCTAAACACAGTTTGTCGCACTACTAAACTCTGCCCAGGAATTGCTTGGCACAACTGCACAACCATCCATGAAGCATGTTCTTTGAATTAAATAGTGTTGTTCAGTTTAATTTAAGTAAGAGAGTTATTTCTATACTTTTTTCAACAGTGATTTATACAATTTTTAAAACACGATGAATGGTGGATATTTGCTACTTACCTCTTCATTTGCTTTGATATTAGTGCTACTCTTGTTGAAGAGGAATACATAGAAGCACTACTATGGTCTCTCATAAGAAAATAATAAAAATAACTTTGTAAATTTCCTTGGACATGTACGGTACAAATAGTCATACATACTACTGCAACTATACTCTTATACAGTGAGCTGATTGTAGACCTAGCCAAATAGGTGACCCAACATGGGCCCACTAAGCACGGCGCATTTAGGTATAGTCCGGTTAACCCGGCTAACTAAACGGGCCGTGTCGTGCTGGCCTACAGGCTCAGCCTTGGACCTAGGCATTACCCGAGGAGGTCATGGGCCGTGACGTGCTGGCCCAGGCATGTTAAGCCTGATGGGCCACAATTGCTCCATTTAGCTTGTGCGGACCTTGGTAGCAACGGTGTAGAGGATGGCCAGCGGCATGGACGAGGACCAAATCTCATTGACGCCAACGACAGGGAGGCTCGGACTTGTCGGTGGTGTGGACTAGCACTTCATCTCGCTCACGTGGATGATACTCGATGTGGCTGAGGGCCGGACCTAGCCAACACGAAGGCTAGGAGTCTAGGACCAGATCTCAACAGCGCCGAAGAGGGCGAGCCCCGGATCTGGCTAGCGGTGAGGATGTCAAACTATTTTGGCTAGCGGCGGTGCCCATCGGTGCCGGAGAAGCAAGTGAATACCACGTTGTCGTGTCCTACATGCTCGCCGAGAGACGCCGCCGTTGCCGCGGGCTTCACCTTACTTGCCGGTCCTTGATTGTTGGCCACCTCGAAGGCGCTACCCTATTTCCAAAGGGGAGCGAGAAGTCAGAGAGAGAGAGAAGGCGGAGGGGAGGAAGGAGCCGAGGAGGCGGCGGCCGGCGGGGACTACGACTAGTTGGGCACGAGGGAGGGGGGACGGGCCGACGGGGAGGGGAACGGTAGCCGAGAGAGGAAGGGGAGGGGCGCCAAGCACGGCTAAGAGAAAGAGAGGGGAGAAGCTAGCTAGGTTGTGCCTGACTAGACACGGTACTGTTCATGTCATGCCGAGCTGGCCCACTGTGCCTAGGTGCCGGGCCAAGCACAATGTGATTGTTTAGACTAGGCCGGCACGACTTGTTTAGTCGTGGGCCAGACCAACAATATCGTGCTTCAGATTGGCATAGTTGATCTGGCCTATTGGACAGTTCTAGTCGATTGATTGTTCTGCATATTTGTCAGAGAGAGAAAAAAAATTATATACTGCAATTATCATGAACAGTTGAGAACTGGGCAAATCATTAAATCGTCAAGCACTGGCCCTGCAAAAACTCAGATCCGAGTGCCATTAACTGCTTTTTCTCCAGATCTGTTCTGCCCTCTGAATTCTGCTCAGCTCATGCATGCATCTTTGTTTAGGTACCCAAGAGAGTACAGCAAGATGTCACGCTTTGGAAGTTCACGTCAGGCTCCTTTCCTCTCCAGCTCTCGCCTATCCAATGCGCATCTCTCTCTCTCTCTCTCTCTCTCTCTCTCTCTCTCTCTCTCTCTCTCTATCTCTCTCCACATTAGAGAAGAGAAATTACCCACACATAAGGGGGAGGCCGGCTTCCCGGGTTAGTTAGCTTCCATTTTCCAAAAAATTGGTTGTCCCAACAGAAAAGCCATGAAAGCAAGGGGAATTATGGATGCAGAGCACCAAAACAATTCAGATTACACAGTTAATGTAAACCATTTTGCATCAGAACATGAAGGAAGACGAACAAATTAACGGTGAGTTTGCGGAGTTGATCCCAGGGAATTATCTGTTTTATAATTCCACCATCCATGCACCCGCTTTGCGCGGAGACAAATGTGCGCAGCCAACAATATACGTACAATTCGATTATTCAAACTCGATCAATCTGAGAAAGAGAAACCCACTCCACTAAACTTGGGCACACATGCGTGGCGTGGCATTCGTGGCCAATTCCGTTTCTTCGAAGAAGCCACGAATCAATTCTCCCACTCGCAACAATGGCGCGCACGCGCGGGCCGGCGAGTCATACGGATCAAGGACGCATCACATTAAGCGACACAGAGATCACCCCAAGGCGTGCACCCGGATCTTCTTGGCGGGCGGGCACGGCGTTGAGGCCGCGACGCGCGGCACGAACACGGCGGGCAGGTCGTGCGGCACGGGTAAGAACGACCGCTGCTGCGGCGGGCGCCCGCAGCGCTTCCTCTTGGCCGGCCTCGGCTTCCGCGGCGCAGAAGGGCACACCGTGGCCGGCCGTAGCGTGCTCGCGGACGACGTCGGTGTGACGCAGCCGGTGTCGGCTTCGCCATCTATGCCACCATCTTGCCTCGCCGGGGCTCCACTCGCCGCCGGTGTGACGCATCCGGTGTCGGCCGCGCCCTCTTCGCTGCCTTCTTGCCTTGCCATCAGGGCTCCGCTCTCCGTCGGTGTGACACTGCCGATGTTGTCGGCAGCGGCGACTCCGCCGCTGTCTCCTCGCCGTGTCATGGTGGCACCGCTCACAGCCGTCCGGATCGGCCTGAGCGCCGCCAATTCCGACAGCTCGAGCTCGAGGCCCATTGAAGCGCTTGATCGATGGAAGATGTGGTCAAGAGACCAGGAATTAATATAGCCAAGAACGACTAGGTCAAGAGGGTTGTGTGAGTGAATTGTACTGAGAAGCTAGCTAGTAGTGTGCACTTGTATGTTCTTTTGTAGTAGTTGCGGTGTAAAGGAGGAGTAGGAGGCCGGCAGGCGTGGAGGTGAGGAGGAGATGAGGGTGATGATGGCAAAGCGGAGGGAGGAGAGGGCAACAATTATATGCAGGCAAAGCAGGCAGGCAACTGCAAAACAAAGGGGAGTACATGTTAAATAGTCATGAGAGAGACTAGAAGAGAGAGAAGGGCAATTGTCATTGTCCAGCAGATTATTTCAAAAAATTTAAAGAAAAAATATAATTTAAAATAAAAATAAGTGTTCTTTAGTTGCCTAAAATTTGGAGATTTTATTTGCCTGATTTCAACTTTTAAAAAGGTTTTTTTCTTAAAAGTAATTTAAGTAAAACATATTATCGAATAGTAAGGTAATTTGAAATTTTGTAAAAATCCCTTTTCAAATTATTTTGAAATATTTGGTTTTTATCTGGATTTTTTGTGAACTTTTTGCAATTTAAAAATTAATTTCAAAGTTGAAAAGTTAATCTAAAATCTTAAACTTCCTCTCGGGCCGAGAAGTGACCGACCAGGATTGTCTCCATCTTCGCGTCGACGAAACCCAGCCATCCACTCGGTTGCCCTTTCTCTTCTCTCTCACCAACCGATGGGGCCCGCTTGTCATCCCCCTTCCTCTTCCTCCTCCGTCCGCCATTGATGCCCTCTGAGTTTTTAATGGTCGACCGTTACTCCCCATTAACTGAAGCAAATAATGCCAATGAAAGCCCTCATCATTCCCCACTTCCTCTGACGGTTTTCCCCGCTTTAAACCACATCATCAACCACGATCGTGTGCCACTACACCGGCCATAAATTTGGTGAGCCGCCTCTCGGCCATTCCTCTCCCCCGAGCCCTATAAATACCTCCCCGAGCATCTCCTGCTCACACCGTTTCTCTCCTGCCCCTCAATTCTTGCTTTCATGCGCCTGAGACTTTTCACACCGAGTTTCTTCTTCACCGGCATTAAGTCAAGCTCCAGCGAGCATCTCTGAGAAGCCCTGGACTCTTTGCACTTCGCCGCCACCGCCTCTGTCTTCATGGAGCCCGCACGATCGTCTGTCGCCCCTTCGCCGATATAGTCTACCGTCGGAACTCCTTCGCTATCGACGGCCAAGCTTCTTGCACCGCTTCTTCCTCATCGCCAACCGATTTCCGACTCTTCGCAATCCACGCCGAGGTACTCAACTTCTCTCTCTGTATCTTTCGACTGTTGCAGTCCTTTTCGACTGCTGCCACTTTTGACCGCTGCAGCTTCCGGTCACCGAAGCCTTTCGACCACTAAGTTTCAACCACCAAGATTTGACCACTATTGTTGGTTATGACCGTCTCGGTTGGTTACGACCACTATCATCGGTTACAACTGCTCTGGTTAGTTACGACCACTCTCGGTAGTCTGACAACTCTTAGAGGTTTCGACCACGGCCACTATTGACCATATATAGCTTTCAATTGCCAAGCTTCGATCATTAAGCTTCCTATAACTCTCTAGCTTCCGATCTCTCTTGCTTTTGGCCACTTTTGCTTTTGACCACCTAAGTATTCACTCGCTATAACTACTCTGATCATGTTATAGCCTCCGACCAGTTACTATAGCATACGACCACTATAAAAACTCTAACCTCTCGACCACTCTCAATGTTTTGACCATGTATAATTTTTGACCCTTCTGACCACACACAAAACACTCTTACTTCCAACCACCAACCACTCTATATAAGCTTTTGATCACCGACCACTCACAAAACACTATAACTTCGACTTTCGACCATGCACTGTAGCTTCAATTTCTGACCATGCACTGTACATCTGACCACTTCTACCAAGGAAAACTATTTTCAGAAGCTTGTACTTCCTCATCCTGACTCCGATTGAACCCATTCAAATTTCTAAATTCTTCTAAAATCCTAAACTATCCATGTTTGGATTTATTTTGAATTCTTGAGTTTTATTTGGTTTTGGTTTGTATTTATTTGCCTTGGTTTTTGTGCGCATAGACTACGATGACTCCGAAGAGTACGAATTTGACGATTCACAGCACCAAGATTTCGAGCAAGGCAAGTTATACACCTTGATCATGTTGATCCCAGTTTGTAAATAAAATTATATTATTTTAAATTATTCTACATGTATATTTTTATTCAACTTATTTCAATTCAGTTTTAAACATAGTTATTGCCTACTTGTTAATACCTCATTTGACATGGATTCCCAGATATCTTGTCACCTTCAAATAAATTTCTGGTTGGTACACTAGTATTGGCTAGAGAATTTTGTAGCAAGTACTTAGACGTGCTTAGAAATAATTATAGGCTTGGGATACCTTTTCACATATAATGTTGAGTTTTAAAATTGTATTCTTGACTTCGGTGAGTCAAGAAGGTATATTTCAAAACAAAATATAAAACTTGATCTAGACTTAGGCTAATGGTTAGGTGGTGGGTGCTGGCATGCATTATTGTTCAGTGACACAATGTTGATTATCAGGCACAAGGAGTATATGTTTTGAGCCTAAGTCAAATTAAGGATCAGTCTATGATCTACTGCTACAAAGCCCTATCTACTACCACAAGACTGGTATAGGACAGTACTGACTGACTAATTTGTAAGTTTCAACCTGAGTCTCGCTGTAGGTTGAATGTGAGCGTGGAGTAGGCCATGTGAAGTCTCACTTAACTCAAGAGGGGGTCCTGATCTGGTGGATTCCTTGCTGGGGTGAAATCTAAGTGTTTGCTTGGTTAGGTTGAAGGCTTTGTATCGTAAAGGCCATGTTATGATTTTCTAAGTCACACGCCTACGGAAGCGTGTAATGACCGATATTATGAGATAATCATATCTTGTGAGTAAACCTGTACAATCTTTGCAGAGTATATAAACTATCCTGGATAGCCATGTCCACGGTCATAGACAAGCTGAGAAAAGTTTTTCATGGATTAGACTTTATTTTTAAAATAGTTTACAAAATATTTATGGATGAATGGAATCCATATGAGATCTTTTGGAGAAAAATGGTCTGGGTGGGATGCCCATGGATAGGTTAGTGTGGAGGATAAATCTACACTAACAGTATCTATTTTGAATACAATATTGCTTTAATTTATTGTATTAAATTCAGTAATTTTCAATCTATTTACTGTATTTCTTTAAATGCTATTTTACGCTCCAATAACCCTATATGCCCTCACTTGTCAGCCTTATGTTAATATTGCATTCGTTCGTGTAACATGCAGAGTACATTTTATGTGCTCACCTTGCTTAATTCTATTGCCAGAGGAAGATGTTTTTGACTTCAGTGAGGATCAGGATGAATAGGCTGCGTCTTACTGTTGTCTGCCTATGGGCAGATTTGTTGGGCTTCTTCTGCTTCGGTTTTATTTTTCCCTGCTTATATTTAATTTTGGCCTATGTGCCGCAGATGTAAACTTAGGCCATAAGGCCATACTCATTTAATTAATAAAGTTGTCACTGCTCATGATATGTATTCCTGTTATCACTGTGTGCACTATCTGATCCTAGACTAGTGTGATTTATACAGAGGGTTCTGGAGATGTTGTTCTGGGATCCGACAACAATGCAAGGGGTGGTTGTTGGACTATGTGGACAGGTCGGGAATATAGTGATGATGAATAATTGACATTTGAGTTGCATTGAAGTTTGTGTTTGTGAAAATTTTGGTCGATACACTATGGTAAATCTGAAATTGCTGGAATACTCAGATTAAGCGGTCTGTCCGCTTTGTATTGGGTAATCTGACCAGCAAGATTTGACCACAGACGATAGTTAGTGGTCCGATCGGTCTTGTATTGGGTAGGCCTGATCGGCAGATCGACCACTGCAGAACTACAACGACAGGTCGACCATGGTAGATCAACCACGGTAGATCGACCACGGCATGTTGAGCACGGTAGAACGACCACGGCTGAACAATCACGGTAGAACAACACGGCTAGTCGACCATGCCTGGTCGATGATCGTAAGCTACAGTGAACCAGTCGTAAGCTACAGTGAACCTATCGAAAGTCGTAAGCTACAACAACTGGTCAGAGGTCGTAAATTACAGTACCTAGCTAATGGTCGTAACTACAGTACCTGATCGGTGGTCATAGCTACAATGCTCATTTGATGGTCATAGCTATAGTGTTTTGTTAATGGTCGTATCTATAGTGCATAGTTGTTGGTCATAGCTACAATGCTTAGTTGATGGTCTGAGTTACAGTGACTGGTCGATGGTTAGTTATCATATACTGTCAGTACCCCGAGTACTTGTTATCTTCGAGTACTCGCTCGTATTGGGCCAGCGGTATGACTGGCCTGTGCATGGCGGTCAGACTGATCTTACTGGGTGGTCTGAGGTTGATTTTTGAAAAATGTGAAAATTGAGATCGTGGATGATATGGTTTGTATTTATTGTTAAAGGTGTGTTCTGCGTGTGTAGAATAATGTCAGTCAAATTAGAAATAACTTATGCTGAGGAAAAAGTTATTTTGTCTTTACACATGCAGGTTGGGTATAGAAACGATCATAGTCGGTGATGAGGAGGACCAAAACTAGGAGGGAAAATCTAAGGTCTAGGCGATCGAGGATGTTACGAGGTAGTCGGGCTCACACTGGAGCACGTGGAGATCAAAGGCCGATGATGCGTGGAGAAGTTACAGAAATTGCGATCCTGGAAGGTTCGACACGTGATGAGTTGGAAGGAGTTATGGAGAGTGTCCACAACTGGAAGGTTTAGAGATTTTAGAAAACCTATGTTTGGAAGGGTTTCGGGTCCTTGATTTTTGAAATCGGATAGGATTTCGTGTCCGTGTTGATAAAGACACAGTTTAGGGCTCTATCATATAAAAGCAGGGAGAAATTAAGGGATAACATATAGTTTTTGGTGGCTTTTAGGGTTAAAGCTTTTAGAACTTTCATGCTAGAGTTTGAGGGATACCGTAAGGGTACTTTGTAGCCACAGAATATGATCCAAAAATAAAAGATCAATATATTCTGGAAAAGTTAGTTGTCGCCGGCGGTATGTCTTCTGGGTGTCGTCTTTGACTCGTTCTTGTTCCGAGCAGTGCGCAGTGAATTAGCATTCCTCCATTGACTTCACTTTCCTCGATCGCACGCGGAGTCGACCACTAGATCGTTGTCAACAGCATCGGTAGGGAGAGTAGACTGAAGCACGTTAACTCGAAGACGCTGATTTATCGAAGCCACATGTGATCTAGAGGTTCCACTCTCGGCGTTGAAGATTTTCAGTACATCCAAACCGGTCAAAGATTAAAGTATGAAGCGGTCATTGTTTACAACTGGTAAGGAGCTTTTTACAACTGAGCAATCGAGCGAGCGCCAAACGCTAATCGATCGGAAGCTTCATCGAACATTAAAAGATTTTAAAAACGGAGATAATTATTTACCCCTTTAATTATGATATTTATCCAACAATGGTGCAATGCAAATGATTGTAGGAGGAATGAGGTGTGGCAAAACTTTTGGGTCGAGTAGATGGCACCCTCTTCCATGATCCATCTACAGTGGTGCAATGCAAATGATTGTGGGAGGAATGAGGGGCTGGCGAAACTTTTGGATCGAGTAGATCGAACCCTCTTCCATGATCCATCTCTGTCTCTCTCTACGTGTTTCTCTTCTCTTCTCTCCTTGCACCAGAAAAGGTTTAATAAATACGGATAAGATGGATCAGCGGCTGACAGTAACAGATGGGTCGATGCAGGCCGGCCGGATTTTTTTACTGCACCAGCGTTAGCGCACTGCTGGTTCGTTCTAGCATGCAACTGGAGCTGTTTAGGATGTGTTTGGTTGGTGGAATGGCCAAGGGATGGAACCATCCCATTCCAATTTTGAGCTCATCCAGCTGTTTGGTTCGTGGTATGGAAGGGAATGAAGTGGAAGCAAACCATTCCTCCTAAAGGAATATTCCTTCAAAATTCGGAATCCATCCATCCCCAAAAATTTCCCGGACGGATCCATCCCGAGCGCCCTCGCGCAGAGCCGTTCACCCCACTCCCTTTCTCCGTGCGCTCACCCCCCCCTCTCCAGATCCAGATCGGAGGAGCCTCCCGCGCCGCCGGCCTCCCGCGCGGATCTCCCTCCCGCGACGGCCTCCCACGGCGGCGGCAGCCTCCCGCGCCGACCTTCCTCCCGCGCCGGCCTCCCACGGCGGCGCCGTCGTCCTGCTCCGTCCTCCCGCGCCGACCTCCCTCCTGCGCCGTCCTCCCGCCCGCGCCGTCCTCCCGCCCGCGCCGACCTCCTGCGCCGCCGCCCGCGACGGCCTCCGTCGCCGCCGTCCGACCTCCCGCCCGCACCGACCTCCTGCGCCGCCGTCCGACCTCCCGCCCGCGCCGGCCTCCGTCGCCGCCGTCCGACCTCCCGGTCGCCGCGACCTCCCGCCCGCGCCGACCTCCTGCGCCGCCGTGCCGCCCGACCTTCCGCCCGCGCCGACCTCCTGTGCCGCCGTGCCGCCCGACCTCCCGGCCGCGCCTCCCGCCCACACCGACCTCCTGCGCCGCCGTGCCGCCCGACCTCCCCCCAGTGAAGGTATTGTCCTTACCTATGTGCAGTGGTAGGAATCTGTGGTGAAAATGTGAAGATATTTGTGTGAAATATGAGAAATATGTGCAGTGGTAGGAATCTGTGGTTGTGCTTGATTGATATGTTCCATTGTGATGTTATCAATTGTGCTATTCATATTGTAGATGGACAGAAGACTTGCTAAAAGGAGAAAGTGTGTGCTTTATGGTGCTGCTGCTTTCGTGGCTGTTGCTATGGTGGCTTTGTATGTTAGATCTAGATTAATGAAAAGAAGAACACGTATTACCTATGGTCCAATGGAAGAAAGAGATAGAGCAAGAATTGATTATCTAAATAAGAAAATTTATAGAGATGATTCAACTTGCCAAAAAAATGTTAAGGCTTACTAGAGCTCCTTTCTTCCTTTTATGTGAAGTTTTGAGAGGTCGCGGTTTGCTTGGAGATACCATACATGTTAGTGTTGAAGAGCAAGTTGCAATGTTCCTAAATATTGTAGGGCATAACCTAAGGAATAGGTTAGTCCACACTAATTTTGATAGGTCCACTGAAACAGTTAGTCGATATTTTAGAGCTATACTCCATGCCATAGGAGAGCTTAGAAGTGAACTTATTAGGCCACCTTCCTCGGAGACCCCAACCAAAATTGCAGGGAATCCAAGATGGGATCCATATTTCAAGGTATGACATTGCCAGTTGTTTGTTAGAGATGTAAGCTCAACTATTTAGCTACTAATTTTTATTTTTTGAAAATAGGATTGTATTGGAGCCATTGATGGTACACACATAAGGGCAACCGTTAGTAAATCCATGGAGCCTTCTTTTCGCGGTAGGAAGTCATTTGCTACACAAAATGTGATGGCAGCGGTAGATTTTGATCTCCGATTCACATATGTGTTGGCTGGTTGGGAGGGAACTGCACATGATGCTACAGTTTTAGCAGATGCATTAGAGCGTGAGAATGGCTTACGTGTCCCACAAGGTAATAGCTTCACTCTAGATTAATTTGTCTATAGTTAAAGCTTTAAATTTCCACCTCACCTGAGCAATAATTTCTGCCTCACATATTAGGAAAATTCTACCTTGTGGATGCTGGATACGGAGCTAAACCTGGGTTTTTGCCTCCATTTCGCGGTGTGCGGTACCACTTGAATGAGTGGGGGAGTAATCCTGTTCAAGATGCCCCTGAATTATTCAACCTTAGACATTCCTCTCTACGTGTGACAGTAGAACGTGCTTTTGGATCACTCAAGAGGCGTTTCAAAATTCTTGATGATGCCACACCATTTTTTTCCTTTTCCTGTACAAGTTGATATTGTTATAGCTTGTTGTATCCTGCACAATTGGGTTCTATCACAAGGGATTGATCGATTTATTGTGCCAGAAGTTCAGTGGAGTAGTAACCCGGTATCCTCCACAGCTAGCTCGTCCACACAAGCAACCAATGATCATAGGCAAATGGTTGAATTTAGGCAAAACTTGGCTAACACCATGTGGGCAGATCGTCAAGCTTACCTTGAGAATTAATTATGTAGACCTTTGTTGTATTAGAATTGTTTGAACTCTTGCAATTTGTCTCCTGTATGAATAATTATGGCTACAATGTCCGGTTTGTACTATTTCTAATTGTCCTGTATGCACTCTTTCAAATAATTATGAATTGTTTGTACTATTTCTAATTGTCTTGTATGCACTCTTTCAAATAATTATGAATTGTTTGTGATGTACCTTGGTTGTAACATATTGCTTTGAAATGTTAGGAAATGGACAGTGAACAGCATGGGGAAACAATTGGGGTAAACCATGGGGGCAGTGGTTCAATGGTTTGGACAGGTGCTATGTCAACATATATGCTTTCTTTCCTGTCAAACCTAGTGGCTGGTGGCACTAGGACATCATCTGGTTTTAAAAAAAGTGCACCTAAATAATTGTGGTAAAGCATTGAGTGAGCATTTAAAGATTCATGTCACTGGCGAGCAAGTTAGAAATCACCTAAAGAAATGGAGGATAGTATGGGCAAAGGTTCTGAGGTTGAAAAAAAAATTAGTGGGGCTCTCTGGGATGAAGATTCTTGTTCTATTTTGCTATGTGAAGAGCATTACAACAATTACATTCAGCATCCGATAAGCATTACAACAATCTATGTTCTATTTTACATTCAACAATTACTGTATATGTTGCACACAATCTGATTTCTATTTTCTATGTTTGCTAGAAAAACAAAAGTGATGCTAACATGCTAAACAAACCTATTGAGCACTATCATGCCATGTCTACAATATTTGGGAATTGTTTGGCTACAGGAAAGTATGCCAAAGGCACAAGTGATCCACTTGCCACTGAAGTTACAGACATTGTAGATGACCCAATTGATGTTGACAGTGGGGCATCTCCAAATGAAGTTAACATTGGGAACAATGGGGCAGCAGATGCAAGTGTTGGTGAGTCCTCAGGTACCAAACCACCCCGTAAAAGGGCTAGAGTGTCAGCCCCAGCATCTGTTGATGATGATACGTTGCTACCAACAATTACTTTGGGTCTTGAGAGGATAGCTAGTGCTATAGAGAAGGTGGGCACCTCTTCTGAGTCAACTATCCCAGCTGGTCTTTGGGACAGTCTTGCATCTGTACCTGGTTTTGATGAGGCACATCTCTCTCATTATTATGCTTATTTGTGTGAGAATGTTGGGCTTGCTAAGGCATTCATGGATCAAAGCTTGACAGGAAAGTTGGTTTGGGTTACTAGGTATGTTACCAAGCATTTTCCTTGAAGTTTGGATTAGAAGCATTTCACCTTGAAGACTTTTGTGTACTGGAACAATTATCCTACTATGTAGTATTTAAGGACCTTTTGTGTACTGTTAATGGGTTAATTAGGACTGCTAAGTGTTGTAATGTATGAATTGATTAATGTGATGCAAACTCTATGAGTTGTTATCTATGAAATGGACCTATTTATATGCACTTTATTTCAATTCTAAATGTGCTATCACGTGCTAGTTAAACAAAATTATGGCAAGAGGAAAAAAATTCTAATAAAATGTCAAAGGGGTAACCTCACCAAGCAAGTTACCATATCTTACTTTTCATCCCCATCCCACCAACCAAACAAGAGACGGAACGGTTCCATTCTTCTCCATCCCACTAACCAAACAAAAAACAGAACCATCCCATACTACGAACCAAACACATGGACAGAACCATCCCATTCCATCCCGTCCCAAAAAACTAGAATTATCCCATCCCATCCCACCCCATCCCAGCAACCAAACACACTAAGGACACTAGTAAATGGGCTAGACTCAAGAATGTTCTACCTAGAAGTGGCAGGAGTTGTAGTAGTACATATGCATGTTACAGCAACACAGTGATGTTTTCAATGCAGGACGGTGTTGATCCATAGTGGTAGTAATCTATACTCCACTATAGAGGAGTATGTAGCTAGGACGGCCCAGCTCGTTTGGGTTTAGAATTATAGTTTCTGACTTATTTTTACTATTTCTAAATTTTGTCTTTTTTTTTGGATTTTTGAGCTTTTTTGCCGGTTATTTTTTCTGTATTCGTTCGTATTATACTTTTTTCTGTATTCGTTCGTATTATACGTGTTGGGTTAACCCCTTTTTTCATTTTTAATTTTTTTAAATTTAATTATGCCAAATAAACCACTATCAGCTATAGTGCAATTTCAGCCAGCTACAGTGAAAAATTCAGCCATAAGCCACAAAAATTAGCCTAACCGAGCACCACCTAATTGCCCTCTTGAAGGTTTAGATGGCTCTCGTCAATTTTGCCTGGCTGGATATATATTATGTATGGAGCTATTCACTAACAACTTATGTTATTAGTAGGAAATGTTATTTTTTTGTTAAAAGTTAGCTTTAACTCGTGCCTTAGCTGGTTCATGTGGCCGTGTCATGTTTCAGGATTCGTTCATACTGGTTTTGACTTACGAATAGTATCAGTTCATAGAGAGAAACCCTTGTATACGATTTTAACTAATATAAATAAAATCATTATAGTGTGTACTACAATAGACTAGTATACTCTATTTTGAAAAGATACTGTGTTTGATAATTAGGTACTATAAAAACCATTTATTATAAAAAACACTTTTTTAAAAGGCGATGCTTCTCCCTCCTCCTTTAGGCCCTTCCTGTGGGGACCACTGCCAGGTGGGTCCCGCCCTTGTAGCCGTAGTGGGCTGCTCGTCGGCACGGTGGGCCAGGGGCCTAATAATTTTCGGACTGGGCCAATTATCGAATCATCCCAACCGTCCGATCGAACTCAAGGATATGATCCCTGGTGCACGCACCTGCAAGATGTCCCATCATTTCCCTTTGCTCCTTATAAACTACTCAATATTTCGTTTGAACAGAACCTTTTCATTTGATATTTAAAAAAACCATTTGAACTACTGCAACATTTCGTTAATTTGAGCAATGTTTTCGCGCCACAACCGTACATATTAATTGTAGCGTTTCATTCAAATTTTCGCTACCCCTAATTTGTTCAAAATTCTCCCGAACAAATATTAATTTAGCATGCATTCTTCTGAACAGGAAATAAATAAAGGAAGTAAAACATCAGCAATAAAATTTTGAAATTATGGCATAGCAGAACGTAGGGCAAGCCAGCAGAGGAGATGTAATGCCCCTATTTTTGTGAATAGGGACGTCGTACCACCCGTAACAGCACAGAAGTTCAGTTGCGGAAGAAGAAATATCATGCCTGCTCACAAACAATTCAAAGAAGTTAATTTGACTAAAATAAGACCTAACGGTCAACTTTAGCAACAATATGGACGTCTAAGCCGAAAAATTTAACTTACATTCAAAAGAATCGAAGAAAACTCCACAAGATCGCTTGAGTGCGGTCGTAATCCAAACACGAAAACTTGCAACATCCTCTTTTCCACTGATATCTGTTGTGGTGGAAATATTGCAAGACTGAGTATAATCAACCGTACTCAGTAAATTACATGGGGAAATGCTATATATCTACCTACCAGGATTCTCAAGTGATGGAAATATAGTGGTTCTGTTATGATATGTGGATGCAGTTTTATTTGAAAACATTCTTAAACACAAAAGAATAATAACTATTTAAGGAATGACGGTTTCAAAGCTTGATTAACAGACCTCAACATATTTTCAAATCATTTTCAATCTACTTATGCCTTGCTGTTGGAATCACCCATAAACATAGCCTCTTTTATTGGAAGCGCTGCGTATTCAAGATACCATTGTGATTACTCCATAGAGTTGCCCAGCTTTACCCGCAAGATTCATTAACCCTCATGACCGAGTTAAGAAAAAAGGTCGTTTCACTGCTTATCTCTTTATAGAGGCTCTACCCGGTAGATCTCCAACTCAGACTCGGGTATCCGTCGACACGGTCAGATATCTTCTACCCGTCTTGAGATGAATCTATCATTGTTCAGTATGGTTTTACCGTTTCTATACTAACTCTCCTGTACTTCTGTAGAGATTCAATCGATTTGAGCAGCTACTAAACCAGATTTGACGAGTCAAAACTTGTGGTTGGACGATCACAATATTCTTTGTTCAGCATAAGATCATCCTTACTTTCTCCAAACTTTGTTCTCATTTTTTTTACCTTGAGGCTGCCATCCTCGACGGCATTGTCATTTTCTGCATAAGTGTAACATCCTGAAAAATTTAAATTTGAAAACATGAATTTCTTGAATTATTATTTTTTTTTGCAGTGTATTCTATTGGAATTTGGATTTTATAGTGTTTTCCTGAATTTGGTTGAGGTTCCAAAAAGATAAAAGGATTAGGAAAGAAATAAACATGTTTAAATAATAGAGAATTAAAATTTAAAACCCGAATCTGAAAAGATGATCCAGAAATGGAAGGGAGAAATTTGACTTAAGGTATAGAATCTCATTTTGAGAATAACTGCATAAATAGCAATAAAAGTATACGAATAAAATACAAACACTTATACATGAACACACACACACACATATATATGTATGAATGTACAAATTATGAAAGGAGAAGCCTGTCAAAATAGGAAATAAAAATAAGCAAAATTAAATGTGCCAGCAAACTAACAATATATGAAATTATAGGTATATATATACATCTATGTGCACACAGGAATAATCATAACCATAAAAATAACAATATCCAATAAACAAATGAAAAAAAAAGAAAAGAAAAGGGAGGTCAGGCCAGCCGCAAAGCCCGGCCCAACCCCCTGTTCCCGCTTCCTCCCCGGCCGAAGCGGCCCAGCCCGCTCCAGCGCACGCCCCCTCTGCCCGCTGGGCCCCGCTCCTGCGCGCCTCGCCTCCCGTTCTTCTCTTCTTTCTCTCCAAGCGCTGCTCCCTCCGTTTCTCTACTTCTTCCTCCTCCCTTCTCCCGTGGCCTGGCGTCTTCCACGTCGCCCCTCTCTTTTTCTCCGCTCTGCGCCGCCGTCACGTCTCTTCCACGCATCGAGCCCCACGCCTGCCCTGCCCCGGCTGCACGCGCCGAGCCCCGCGCTGGGCAAGGACCGGCGGGTCCTCCTTCTGCCGCCCGGTCCGCCACCTCCAACCGGTCGGCTCCGCCCCCATAAGAAGACGCCCCCATCTTTCTCGCCTCGTCTCGCTCATCTCCCCACCGCGGTGAATTGCTCCCAAACGCCCCGAGCTCGCCGGAGTAGCCCTTTTTCCCGAGCCCGGCCGCCGCCGCGAGTTCCTCCGCCGACTCTCCCACCGGCGACCCCTTTTCGATTCGGCGCTCCAGGAGTACCTCCTCGCCGCCAAGAACCCCCTTCCATGGCCGGGCGACGACTTCCCCCACTGGTGCGACCTCTCCACGGCGACCTCCTCCGCGCCACCGCAGGCACACGCCGCCGGCCATCCTCCATCCCCCTCCGACCCTGCCAAACCATCGGTGAGTACCCCGCGAGCCCCTCCTCCTCTCACGCACCTTAGACCCCCCTTCCCCACACCGGCGCCACTGCCCCCTTTCCACCTCGCCACCGGCCGCTAAAACCTCACTGCCGGCCCGCCTCAAGGATTCCCCCGCACACTCCAACGCCTCCACCAGTTTCCCAGGCCCCCGGGGAACCCATTTTGCCGATCAACGTCGCCTCCCCGGGCGCCACTTGCCGCCGGCGTGCGCAGCATCGTGCACCGCCCGCCTTCCCTGTTCGGCCGGTGAATCTTCTGAGAAGTTTTCCCCAACCCTGCCGCTTTATGAATATTGACTCCCACCCTTCAGTCACGAAACGTCGATGACCAGTTGGCTAGCCCGAGTATGCTCTACTCCTTCGACCCTAAGTCTCGGGTTCGATTCCCATATCCCCCATTTCCCACTCTTTTCACTCCCATTTTTTTTGTGGTGTTTTGTTTCCTTACTCCATATCAGTTAATGAAAAGTTTGGAGAACTAGAGATTAGTCTATAGTAGCCCACATATTTTACCAGGATGTGAAAGACATTATATAAGATTTAATATTTGTTTAATTACCATACATGAATAATTAGTATGCCTCTATTGATTGTTTTAAATCTGAAAATTGATAATAAAACATTAATAAGAGATGGTTCTATCATAAACATCAAGGTATCACAGAAACCTTAGTTAGACTAAAATAACAACTAAGATCATATCAAAGTAATTAGCCAACAAATTATATTAGGTTGTAAATGAAATTGTTTAAGATTTAATATTGGTTAGCTACCATATGTGTATGATTAATGTGTCTTTATTAATTATTTTAATCTAAGCATTAAGTGTAGGCCATAATAAAAAGAGGGATTCTAAAATTAATAGCCACCCAACCAAGAAGACATCCAAGTTAAATGTAGGGAAAATAAATTAGACACCAAATGTAACTACAAATAGCGATCCAGGACATCGCCTAATGTACATATATATACGATCTTTTCTTTACAACTCACCTGGCCCTAAATAACAACTGAAGGTACATAAGATGATAACAACCTTTAATTAAAAGGGCATCTTTAACTAAATTCGGGTTGGCGTGTTGTATTAAAATCCCTAGGTCATCTGTAAATGAAATAATCACATGAATATATCTTTATCATGACCCATCCCTTGACCTCCATTTTGACAGTTTTCTGCCATTTCCCACTTCACTCCAACTACTTTGATTCCGTAAACACTCTGCACCCCATCAACTCTGCCTCGAGTCACCCCAAATCACCTACTACCTCATAATCAAGCTAAATTAAGCTTAATTGGATTTATTTGGATCTTTTGGGTTATTTGCTTTTGCTTGTGTTCAGTCATTAGCACGTAATTAGAAACTGGAGTTCCGGAGATTCTTAGGGCTAATCGGGAGGAAGATCAAAGTAAAGACAAAGACTCGGGACTAAAGGACCATTGCATGAGACAGCTTCGAGTGAGCTCAAGACTGCGGTAAACCGCACCAGGCGAGTCAATACTTTGATCATGTTGATCCTATGTTTTCTGCAAATTACTTTGTTTTAAATTATCAAATTGCATGCTGTTAATTTATATGCAAATACATGCTTAATTTAATATTCTAGTTATGTGCCCATTGTTTACCTTGATTAATATTACACCTCCTTTGGAATATTTGAATATGTGAACCTTGTCGCCGTAGCAAAATTATAATAGTAACCTTTCGAAAATAAGTCCCTAAATATATGCCATGCTTAGTATTGCTTAGATAATCATGGGCGCGAGAGCGTCCAAGCATCACTTTTTAATACTGAGAAAAATTGATTGGGCAGTCATGGTGGGAATGACTGGTATATTTTGGTATGATTAATTTTAGACTCCCAAAAATCCCAACTTGCTTAAATATCTGGGCGGATTGATTCGAGGGTGTGAGTGTGGTGCAGTGGATGCACAAAGTGGGTTAGTGGTAGACCGCCCAGATACCACTAAGGACTGAATCTTGTCATGACCTCCTGTGTAAAACAGTACAACCACAAGTCTGTAAAATACAACTTGGCTAAGTAAACTTATCGAAATCCCCGGACTCATCTCACCGGTAGTGGTTGGGAAGTGGCTACGCAAGGGCAAGAGAAGGCCTAAAGGGACACCGAGTGGAGGGTGAAGTTTCCCAGTCGTACTAGCGCAGAGGGGAGGGGAGCCCGTACGCTAGTAGCCGTGGGGAACATCCCGTGCAACGTATGGGACCCACCGCAAGTGGGAGAAGCCCATAAAGTGAGATGAGAAAAGGGACTAGATACTTTGAAAAGTCACTGTGATGGTCTGCTCAACCACACGTCTAAGGAATCGTGTGGGGCAACGAGTTGATTGTCTCTTGTGGTGAAAGTGTACAAACTCTGCAGAGTCAAAACTATTCGAATAGCCGTGCCCACGGTCAAGGGCGGACATGGGAACTTAACCAGATATAGTTCTATTTAAAAATGTTTTGTGGGTGGGAATGGAAAAGTGAAGGGCGAAGGACTGCCCTGGTTTGGAATTGTCCTGGGTGTCGTCCCAGTGGTAAGTTAAGCGGCTATAACGCTGAAGAAATTGCTATATGGTGCAGATGCCATGTAACGGTGGATGAAATCTGAATCGATATTAATAATGCATTTCCTTGTACATTATGATTTGTTCCAAAATTGCTAAGTCATAGGGCTTTTTAATTAATTGTATTCAAAAGCACTCTATGCAAAATAAAATAGCCCGAGCCTCTCCTTTGTTAAGCTATGCATACTATTTATTTGCATTCTGTGTATTGGCTCGCGGAGCACGGGGTCGGAGTGCTCATGCTCGCTTTTGCGACAAAATTCAGAATCAGGAGTCAAATCACCTCGCTTCAGCAACAAGATTGGACAAGCTGGCCGAGAAGATGAAGATGTCAAGGGCTAGGTCGCGAACCTCCAGTTGGCTGCCTGTGGGCATGTCCAGAAGGTCCCACCTGTGTGTTTCGTTCTTCCGCTGCTGCAATTTATCGATTTCGGCCTAATCGGCCCATGTGTAAGTCTACTATTATATTTACGCTTCCGCATGATATGTATTTTGATATTCATTACTGTAACTGTGAGCACTATCTACTGATCCAGGGAATAGTGCAGTAATCACAGAGGAATCCGGATGTTAATATCTGGGTCCCTACAATAAGCCTCCACCCTAAGGTAAGATCATGGACGAGGACCATTTGTGGTTTTCCACTATATCTCCTTACCCTAGAGCCATTTTAACAATTCTACCGGCCAAAAGGGAAAGTGCATTCTTAAGGGATTTGCTAAATTGAGAAGAAAAACTAAATTCAAATAAAATTTTAAAAATTTTAAAATTTAAAAAATTTTCAAGTTGTTTCTGGAGATGTCGTCGAGCTCTCTCGCTCGATCCCCGATAGTATTTTTGGCCATTTTTGCAGCATGCAGGTCACGTAGGAGGCTGGAGGCCGTACGGACGTCATATCAAGCATTTAAGTTTACCTGCAAAATTAATGGCCGTCGTATGTGGAGTTAGGGCATCTCCAATGGTCTGAGTCAGCTAGCTATATGCATGTACACATCAGCATATATCCTATGTGGAGGAAAGAGAGTATGCAAAAAAATCGAGCCAGCTCTTCTTTAAGCACTAGTCTATAACGCAAAACGAGGCAGCTTCTATAAATGATAGTCCTTTTCTGTGTGTGCATATAAGCATCAAATAGCTATCCTTATAGATAGTTCTTTAGAATGCTAGATTTAGTGTGTACTATATAAATGATGTGGAAGTCTTATAGTTAGTTGCTAGCTATAACCATTGGAGATTATGGACGGCACACTGACATGTTTGTTGAAACAAGCATGAGAGGTGACGACGAACCGGAGGACAGGAATCTGCATGCGTGTATGGCCATGTTATTTTCAGCTTTTAAAAGCTATTTTTTAATTTTTTTTATAGTAACTAGTTTTTAAAAGAAGTATCTTTTTAAAATAGGATCTACTAGTGAATCTGCATGCGTGTATGGCCATGTTATTTTCAGCTTTTAAAAGCTATTTTTTAATTTTTTATAGTAACTAGTTTTTAAAAGAAATATCTTTTTTAAAATAGGGTCTACTAGTTAATTGTAGTACATACTGCACCGACTTCATATATATCTGTAAAAACTGCATGTGAGTTTATGTTACTCTGTAATCTCTCGCACGAACAACTCAAAAGACACAAGCCTTAGCCAAAAACCATAAGCCGCAACAAAAAAGAACAGGCCCTATACCATCTGCTACTCCATGGATGGATGCATGAGTGTTTATTTGGACTGTGGTTGAAGATTTTTGGTTGTGTTTAATAATTTTTTATCATGCTTTTTAAGACAATGAAGATATTGACATGAATAATACATATGAAGACAAATTTAAAAACTGCTTAAATAAATGATTTTGAAAAACTCTCTGTTTATTTTGAATCTCGGATATGTTGAAGCCAAAAGGCCAGAAGAGTCCGGGAGCTATGGTTTTAGGTGGTGATCGGTTCGGCTGAAAGCCTCGTGGCTTATGGCTGAAAACACTGTAGCTGGCTGAAAAAAACACTGTAGCTGACAGAGGCTTATTTAGCATAATTAAATTTAAAAAAATTTAAAAATAAAAAATATGTTAGCCCATTACGTATAATACAAACAAATACGGGAAAAAAAGAACCGGCAAAAAAGCTCAACAAAAAGTCAAAAGTTCAAAAAAAGACGAAACTTATGAATAGTGAAAAATAAGCCAGAAGTCGAAGCCGAGTTCATCATGGCCTTATTCAGATGTGCAGACGTGGCTGGCTCGGAATTACTGCGGCAGAAGCAGAAACCTTCTAGCTAGCTAGGTGTCGGTGCCATTTTTGCCACCATTCTTCCATCAGCCTTGCAGCTGTCATAATTTTTCACAACACTGTTACTACTACTTATATTTACTGGCCAAATCTCGCGCGCTGTGTCTCACTGCGCCAGATCTGCTTGGGTCACATGGCCATTGTTGTCTTGCCTTGATCTGATAATTAAATAAGCTTACAGTAAGGTTAATGCCGACACAACCAAACAAAAGAGTTAGCTCTACCTTAACTACTCTCACTGCGTTCGGAATTGGGTGTCGTTTTCTCCCGCGACACACAAAACTAGGTGGTATTTAATTCTTCATTTTGTGACTTGTTTACCCTCTTGATTACTTTTACCTCTAATTAGGGGATGTTTGAGACTGCTCCACAAACTCTGCTCCACGAATTCTACCGTGGAGCAGCTCCACAAAAAATCTAGAGTTTGTGGAGTACCCCTTTAGGTGCTCTCACAACTCCACCTTTTTTCCTCGAACAGAGTGCGTGGAGCTGAACCTGTTTGGCTAAAAAACATAGAGCGGAGCTGAAAAACGTGGAGTGGAGCAGTCCCAAACACCCCCTGGTACTGGATATAACTGTATTTTCACGGTTACACTCAGTTTTGCAATTAACACATCCAATTCCTCAAAAGGATAAAAGCACAGCGTTAATACACCTGCCTCGTCCTATTGCTCTCACCATAACCTTTGGGATTCTTCAAATATGATAAATAATCTTGGAAGCCAGCAAATGCAATGAAAAAAGTTGAGTTGACAAGAGATGATAATTACACCTTGCGACTTTAAGTAGGGGAATGTTGGGAAAATATCACCTAAAAAACCCAAAATGTCATCTATTTGAGAACAAAAACGAATTTCTAAAATGTCATCTAAAAAAGAATAGATAGAGTATGGAGCAGTAATAGTACCTTTGCAACTAGCTAGCTATTCTCTCCGTTCAGCAATATAAGTTCGGCGTACATACTTAGGAAGCATATTATTTAAATAATATTTAATAGAATTGATCATAATTACTTTTATTAGATAAATATAATACTACAATTTCTATTGTAGATAAATATGATCTAATTTTATTAAATATTATTTATATAATATATCTTCTAGGTATATGCGCTCAAGTTATATTGTAGGACAGAAGAAGTAACTAGCTAGGAAGACAAAAGAGTGACAGTACAGCAGTGCTGACAGGAGAAACCAAAATCAACACTTGCAGCGTACATTTCCCTCCAAATTCTTGACTCTTCCTTTGGCTTTCCTGAAGCAAACAAAAGATTAGATGGCCTCCTTAATTAATCAGCCCATTTGCCATAAATGGTGTGAGATCCTTCTGTGGGTCAGGTCTCTATGAATTTCCTCATCACCTTTGGGACCAAATAAATATTCAATTGGGAGGGCAACAGCTATCGCTGCAGGATTGCCAACTAATCCATGAAGATGAAGTCGACCCATTTCTTTCTTCTTTGATTGATCATAGGACCACCTTCCGAAACCTGTTGCTCCAGATTCATATGTAGTTCTCGATAGTACTAATAAACTGGTGGTTGAGAACATATCTTCCCTGTTTTCTTTTCTATGTCTTCCTTAAATTTCTATTGATATGTCAAAGATCCAGAGCAGTCTCTCTATCCCTTTTATGTTCTTCTGGTGTTCTATATCTTTGCCACGTCGACGAAACACGGGGAAGATAGAGAGAAAGAAAGAGGAAAGCCGTGTTCGGTGGTTGAAACATGTGGAACTTCGAATAGTGCATCGATCTCGAAACTATTCCTTTTGGAAAAAGAGCTCGAATACACCCATATTCTGATTGAACTAATTTTAGAGTCGATCAATAAGTAGTCCGGCCACAAACTTGTACAGTTGTGGGGGTACTCTTGTTTCGGAAGCAGCAAACACCTGCAAATCTCAAGAGCCAGGTACGGCTTTCTTACGCGTTAACTGTATATGACTACTGGTCTACTGCTATGGTTGTACACACGCCAGTACACCACTGCCAAGTGTGCACAGATCTTATGGTCAGATCGATGACTCAGATGGCAGTGTGGCACGATCTGTTTCTTCAGTTCATGGCACATAATAGTCGCAATTAATGAATTAACCGGGCGGACAGACAATTTTGTTACTGTGTAATTATTTAGGTGTGAAGTAAATCTGCTGCACTGGCTCGGTAGATGAGCTAATGTGGCAGGGATAGGCAGCTGGTCTCAACATATTGTAAAAATTGTGATTTCCACTTTTATTGCACCCTTTTGAAGCGTTATTGCATCATCCTTTAGCTTTTTATTACAGCGCAAATTCATTTATAATTTATTGTTGAGACTTATACCACTTTGTTCCTCTTGCCGTCCGTAAGCTATCGATGAAAACTGTTCATGAATCGAAGCTGCTAGTCAAAAAGTCATGGTTAAAATAAGAAAATAAACATTCTAATACTAATAAGGAATATGTGTCACTAGTTGGCTTAGTCCCCGTACAAAGTGAGTGCACATAGGGTGAGATGGGTGCGCTTGTATGGCCGGGGCGTGTAAAATAAACTATTTTATGCTGGAGCGTAGAATAGCGTCACCGTATATAGTGTGTGTATGTATATACATGTGTACAAATCCTTAAACTAGACATTGGGAATTAAGGTTACGTTTAGAATGGAGAAATTCCGTAGGTACATTTTTATAAAATTCCTGTAAAATTCGTTCGTTCTAAACAGCTAAACTATTGTTGAAATTTATACTTAAGTAAACCAAGGGCAGGCAGGCAATCTGTGAGCCTGTTCTTTTCGGCTGCGGTTTATGGTTTTTGGCTGAAATTTTTGAATTTTAGCTGTTTGCGACAGGATTACGGAGAAAGATACTCGCTTGCGATTTTTGTTCATACAGATGTTAGGCTTTTAACATGTATTACAATTAAATTGTAGATCCTGTTTTAAGAAAATACTCCATTTAAAAGTTAGGTGCTGTAGCAAAAGCCAAAAGTTGTTAGTTTCGGGGAAAAAAAAAGAACAGGCCCTATTTCCAAGGGATCAGACGGCTAGCATCACTAAAATAGTAAATAAACAATGCTCGAATTCCGTAGGTACATTTTTATAAAATTCCTGTAAAATTCGTTCGTTCTAAACAGCTAAACTATTGTTGAAATTTATACTTAAGCAAACCAACGGCAGGCAGGCAATCTGTTTCCAACAGATCAGACGGCTAGCATCACTAAAATAGTAAATAAACAATGCTCTTCGACAGGGTGCAACCACGCTGAATCACACACCAACTATAAGATTAATAATCGAAAGGCATCTTTAATTATAGCGCCAATGACACAAATGCTCTGTAACATGAGCGTACAATCGCACAGGACCACACAACGCACTTACGAGCAATAATGCTATTCGTACCAACTGGTAACTCCCTCGGTTCGGACTGCGTGGGCCCTCATCAGCTCGATGTGGGAGGACGTGGCCATCCCCATTCGTCGCTTCTAATCCCGTTCGCTCGATTGTGATCCTCTCACCCGAACCAACCCCCATGAGACTCCCTCGGTTGTCTTCTCCACGCCGCCCCACCCTAACGCGATCGACACCGAGCACCGCTGCCACTCGGCTGCATCTTCTCCCACCACATCGCCCCGCCAGCCCCGTCTGCCACCGCCCCACCCTGGCATAGACGCTGAGCTCCGCCGCCCTAGGGAGACCCCGCCTTCACGTCTGGCGGCACTCCGTTAACTCGAGTTGCATGTACCAAGCCAGGGACGCCCTCACTTCCCCTCTCTCTAGTCTATCCAAAACTGAGGCGAATGCAGAAGATTGCGGTTCGACGAGATGAAGGTCACTGTGTTGACTGCAGAAGATGTTGTCTTGCTGCGGAAACGCCGGAACCGAGAGGACGGAGAGAGCCGAAGCCCTCCTTTTCTTCTCGATCTGCGTCCGGACAATCACCTGAGCGCTGATACCAAATGTTGGGGGGACGTTCGACTACTCGAGACTCCCAATCACAGTAGTCATACCTCGCTTACAACTACACACCAGGCGTTGGCCCATCCTCTCTCAAACGCACGCTTTGGCTGTGGACTCTGATATAGACGGTCGTGGACAGCTTGCCAGAGATGGGAATGATAAGGTGGAGCTAATAACAGGAGTGAACACAAGAACTGAGGCATGATTTTATGGTGCAAACTGACGAACCATTTTCTCTGTGTTTTCTCTGTTATTCATTGGCTCAATTCTCTCAAAAGACTTACAGAGTACATATAGACACAACCGGGCCTTTCAACCACTCTACACGACTAACGACTACCACGATGCTGCCCACGCCACTTAACCGCCTGCCTATGCTGCTCAGCTCAGCCTCCAGCCAACTGCTATACTGACCAGCCGCTTGTCTATACCGGGCAGTTAGTAGACCGAAGATGACCTATGTCACCCACGACCACCCGTGTTGACGACTAACTTCATCCTCGGCTTGTTTGGAGCTTCGATCACGATGCCAGCGACTACGACGTTGGTTGTTACAACCACACACAATGTGGTCGTAACCGACCACTCACAACAGCATTATGACGCCGGTCATTACGACCATATATAACGTGGTCGTAACCGATCACGCACACAGGCGCCACGACCACGATGCTACGACTACACACAGGCTTCAAGTCCTCCAGGTGCTTCAGTACTCTTACGAGTATGACGTCCACTGTACTCCTCCGAATATGACGCCCACAATACTCCTCCGAGTATGCACTGACGACTACCAACCATTGACTCTCGACTACGACTATCGACAATCGATTATCGACCACGGCCATTGACCACGACCATTGACTATCGACTACGACCATCGACTATCGATTACAACTGTTGACTATCGACCACGGCGTTATGAACACGAAGTACTCGGAGCTACAATACTCGGTGTAGTTTTATTACTCATCGTAACAACAACACAAAAACTGGTCATATCGACTATAGATACAGATTACTTATACACATACAAGCAAAAACACAGATATAATAAGATTAACCCAACAGACCTTCGACGTTGACCCCGACGTAAGCCTGGCCTGCCCTATCTCTCTCCCTCCATCTCGATCTTCTGGGGTAGTAATGCATACTACTTCTCTTGGCCAAATTTGGGGCACTGGGAGCGAAGGCATATGGGCGAGAGTGGCGAGGTATCTGGCGACATTAGTGGCGATGCTACTGGTGATCCGCCGGATGTCGACTCCGGCGTTGAGGGCAGTGGGCTCTCTCCGCTGGAAGATGGGGAGATCGATGGCTCCGACGATGCGCCATGCTGCTCGGATCCAATTTTACCCTCTTCACCGAAGGTTAGCGATGGTTCCGACGATGTGCCATGCTGCTCGGATCCAATTTTATCCTCTTCACCGAAGGTTTGTAATCGTTCTTTTGTTGGCAAGGTTGGTGGTTCTTCCCGGCCGAATTATTCTCGGGCGGGTAATCATTCTTTAGTTGATCAATCGGTAGCGCATCGGAAGAATTCTTCGTGCGTCTTTCCGCTCCGTCGTTGTGTTGTTCGTCCATGGAAGGGTCCCCTGCCGAACGCGAGAATTACTCCTAAACCCACGCTGGCTGCGTTTTTGCCTGCGGATTTTGCGACAAAGTCCGATCGGGTGGAGACGAGTCAGACCGAGTCTCCTACGCGAGCCCACTTGCTTGAGCGGGCTGTTGGGGCCGACCTACATACTGTTGGGCTCATCGAACAGGCTAGGTTTTATGCTTCGGCTAGGGTTTACAGACCACGAATAGGTCCCAGGACTGTTTCTCTGGGTTGCCGTCGTGTGTGTGTCCCGTACGCCCAGTCTTCCTCACGGCCTCCCGATCGCTCCGGTGCGCGGCCTTCTTACGCGGAGATGGCCTCCCGCCCGTCGGTGAATCGATCGTAGCCGAGGAACCATGTGCCGCCGCCTCGTGGACATGGCCCTCCGCCTCGCGGGAACGGTGCGTTTCCGCGGGGTCCTCCCCGCAGCGGCGGGCCACCTCCGCGCGGTTTCGCTCCGGCGAGTCAGGGCTTCGCGCAGGGCAATGGGGGTTTCCAGCCGGAAGGATATGGGCAGCCGCAGGTTCGCCCGCCGTATCCCAGCCGGACGGTAGGGGGTCGTCATCAACATGGGAGGCCGCTTGGTTCTGCTCGTGGTTCCGGCCAAGGAAGCTATGGGCCGACGCAGAGGTATCAGCCAAAGAACTCTGAAGAAATTCCTCAGCCGCGTCAGTATGATGTTACTCCTGGGTTGGGCGATGACTTTCAGCAGGCTGTTCCTGTTGAGGGGGGTGCGATCAAGGCTAAGAAACCGAGGCCGCCTCACTGCTTCAGATGCAAGACGAATGGGCATTTAGCCGAGGTATGTAAGGTGAAACTTGATTGTTATATTTGCAATAAGAAGAACAATCATTTGCCTATCAGATGCCCACTTCTCAAGTTGCCTAAACCGAGTACTCAAATGTATGGTTATGCTAAAGATGGTTTATGCTTTTATGGTATGCCTGATTTTGACCTGAAGCAAGAAGATCAAGTATTGTCGCCCACTGCATTGGTGACAATTTCGGGTGGATCCCTTGCTGCTGCAGTGGTACAGGATGAGTTAGCAAGGCTCTCTCGGTCTGATTGGAATTGGGAGGCTTTACCACATGAGGATGATTCCTTTTTAGTTGTCTTCCCATCTGAAGATGAATTGCAGAGGATGTCTGATGTTGAGTTCAAGTTGAAAAATCACGGGGTGACTTTATTAGTGTCGGCATGGCAGACAAATGGTGATGTGGTACCTGCTTACCAACTTGATGAGGTATGGGTGCATGTCTCGGGGGTGCCGCATACTTGGAGACATTATTTGGGTTTCTGGGCACTGGGAACGGCTATTGGCAAGACCATTGAAGTGGATATGTTTACGTACAGGAAATTGGGCGTGATTCGAATCAAAGTTGGCATGATGGATAGAGCGTTGCTACCTGTGAAACCTGATACTGTGTTCGGGTTGTTCGGATATGACATTACTTTCACCTTGGAGAGTGATAAGTTTATCCCCGCTGTCCCTGTTCAAGGATTGGATGATTCCATGAATCATGATGGAGATGGAGCTGGTGACCATTCAGCAGATGGACAGGGGGGTAACCATATGTCGAAAAAACAGAAGCAAGCAAATGACCCCGGCTCCTCCTCGAATACTGTGGTTGTTGATGGTGGGCCGACCCCAATGCAGCTCAGTGTGGGTGTGTCCGTATCTTTTCCTGGTAGTAGGACTCCTGTTCGGTCTGTGACGGAGGTTAGTGCTGCAACTGAGGAAGCATTATATGCTAATTCTTTTGGTTGTTTGGCTGAGCTCCATTCTGATAATGGGGAAGATCGGCCTTCGCCAGCCTCTGTGTTGATTGGAGAGATACCGGTGTCTGTACTTGGGGGTTCCAATATCAAGACTAATTCTGATGTTGCGTTGCTAAACGGCAATGTGGATAATCAGGGAAAAGCTGGTGCCCAACTTGAAGTAGAGGCATGTGAGGGGAAGGTTGCTGACCGACAGCAAGATTGTCTCCTGCCAGGTTCCGATATGTGTGCGGCTGCTGCAACGTTTTCGCCAAGCGTGTTTGCACTTGTTGAGAGGGTGAATGAGATAGCTGCACCAGAACATTATACGCAAGTAGGCGGAACTGCTGGTAACAAATCAAGCTCCAATATAACTGATCTTTTGACTGAGGATTGTCCTGCTGTGGATGGGGGTTCCAATATCAAGACTGATGCTGATGTAGCGTTGCTAATAAGCAATGTGGATAATCAGGAAAAAGGTACTAGTTCATTGCCTAATGCGTTGTCGATTTCATTTGTGGATTGTGATTCTTCCCTTCCTGCTGAAATCTCTTCTCCTTCACCTTTTATGTGCTCAGCTGGTGCACACCTTGCAGTAGCGGAATGTGAGGGAACTGTTGCTGACCGACAGCAGGATGGTGTCCTGCCAGGTTCCGACCTGTGTGCGGCTGGTGCAACGTTTTCGCCACGAGTGTCTGCACTTGTTGAGAGGGTGAATGAGATAGCTGCACCAGAATATTCAACGCAAGTATGCGGAAAAGCTGGTAAAAAATCAAGCTCCATTTTAACTGATCCTTTGACTGAGAATTTTCATGCTGTGGATGGTATTCGTCGCAGTTTACGTTCTAATTCTAGAGTAAATGGGATCATTGCAGCGGATGAGCATATGATGGCCAAGGCAATGAAGCGAACTGCGCTGCGGAATTTGGACTCACCGAGGGGTAACAAGACGGTGGCCTCTGATAGTGGAATGATGTACTCGTCTTCCTCTCCACAGTTACAAATGAATGGTACTCCTATTTCGTCCTCTCCGATTTCTTTTGTTGGTTTGTCTTCTGATTTGTGCGTTAAAAACCTACAAAATATCGGTTTTAAACTAGGCCTGGGTTGTAATGATAGTGTTCATATGTCCATTGATGTGCTGAAACGTATTGAGATTGATCGAAGAAACTTACAAAAGGTACAGAATGGCAATAGTAAAAATCGTATAGCTCTTCAGGTGGACAATTGTGAAGATGATGTCGCTGAAACTTCGAGCGATTTACTCTCACAATTGATCCAGGAGGTTTCAGAGGTGGACTTTGATGAGGGAGATTTGGATACAAGGATTTGTGATCTTAAGATCTCTCCTCGAAAATCAAAGAGTAGGAAGGATAAAAGGAAAAAATAAAAGTTATCAAATGAAAGGTTTCTTTTGGAATAGCAGAGGTCTTTCAGACTTGGCTAAATTTAAATACATTGCTGACGCATCATTAGATCACAAGCTAGATTTTATAGCTATCATGGAATCAGGAAATAAAGACATGTCAAAATCGAATTTGGCACGACTCTCTGGAGGTACCGATTTTATTTGGCAGTGTCTCCCTCCCAAAGGTCGGTCTGGTGGCATTCTCCTTGGGATTAATGCTACTGGCCTAGATATATTGGATATAATTGAAGGAGAATTTTTCGTACAGTTTCATTTGGTTAATAAATTGGATAAGTTTCAATGGATTTTGATGGCAGTGTATGGTCCAGCTCAAGATGATTTCAAATCAAATTTCTTGGCTGAATTAGTTCGTGCTTGCCAACAAAATCTTTTGCCCACCCTGATTGGAGGGGATTTCAATATTATGAGATATAGTAATGAGAAGAACAACTCAAGGTTTAATGATAGGTGGTCGTTCTTATTTAATGCTGTGATTGATAGTTTTGATTTAAGGGAAATTGTGATGACTGGCCGCCAGTTCACTTGGGCTAATTCCTTAGCTAATCCGATTTTTGAAAAATTAGATCGAGTTCTCATGTCCACAGAATGGGAATTCAAATATCCTCTAGTGTCGATTCGGGCTTTAGATAGAGGGGTTTCTGATCATACACCGCTACTCCTGGACACGGGGCAACCTGCGTATTCGGGAGGAGCGAAACTTTTTAGATTTGAGTTGAGTTGGTTCACGCATGAGGATTTTCAGGAGCGAGTCCTGGAGGTATGGAATAAGCCGGTGAAAGGAAATAATTCAGTGCAAAGGTGGAATAATAAACTCAGCGCCTTGCGAAGGCATCTGCGTGGCTGGGCATCCAATATTAATGGAAGCTATAAGCAGCAGAAGGCTGATCTGCAGGCTACTATCACAGATCTTGATACAGTGGCTGAGGTAAGGGAGTTGAATGAGGCTGAGCGCACCCTTTTAGCTCAGTCTCGGGATGACCTTACCAAATTACTGAGGGAGGAGGAAATAAAATATTATCAGCGGGCTAAAGTCAAAGATATTTTATATGGAGATAACAACACTAAGTATTTCCATATGATTGCAAATGGTAAACATAGGAAAAAAAGGATTTTTTCTCTCGATGATGTTAATGGAAAAATCGAGGGACAGTCGAAACTCAAAGAATACATTACACATTTCTATAAAGACCTGTTTAGTGAACCTGAAGTGAGTCCCTTTAATCTGATAGCTGATCGACTAGAGGATATTAATCAGGTCACTGATTCTGAAAATAATATTTTGACCGCTCCGTTTTCTGAGGAAGAGGTTAAAAATGCGGTTTTCTCTATGGAACATAACAAAGCGCCAGGTCCGGATGGCTTTCCTGCTGAATTTTATCAGAAATTTTGGGAAACCATAAAGGGCGACCTGATGCGCATGTTCTATGATTTCCACACAGGAGAGCTGCCTATCTTTAGTTTGAACTTTGGGGTGATTACCTTATTACCAAAAGTCCAGGAGGCTAATGTTATTCAGCAGTACAGACCCATTTGTTTACTTAATGTGAGTTTTAAGATCTTCACTAAAGTGGCCACAATGAGAATTAATGTAATTGCTGATAGAGTCATTAGCCCAACTCAAACGGCGTTTATGCGTGGACGAAATATCCTGGAAGGAGTTGTCATACTGCATGAAACGGTACATGAGTTACATCGCAAGAATTTCAATGGAGTAATTTTGAAGCTTGATTTTGAGAAGGCGTACGATAAAGTTAAATGGCCTTTTTTACTTCAAACCTTACGCATGAAGGGATTTTCATCCAAGTGGATAACTTGGATTCAATCCTTCATTCAAGGAGGTAGTGTGGCTGTTAATGTTAATGGTGAAATTGGTCATTTCTTCCAGACTAGGAAGGGACTTCGTCAGGGTGATCCTTCATCGCCAATTTTATTTAACATTGTTGCGGACATGCTTGCCATTCTTATTAGAAGGGCCATTGAGGGGGGACAGTTTGACGGCATTATACCCCATCTAGTAGATGGTGGTTTGTCGATTTTACAATACGCGGATGATACGGTGTTATTTTTGGATCATGATGTTGAAAAGGCAAAAAAATCTGAAACTCTTGTTATGCGCTTTTGAGCAACTATCTGGGCTGAAGATTAACTTTCACAAAAGTGAAATCTTCTGTTTCGGAGATGCTGAAGACGCTAGACAGGATTATGTGGACCTTTTTGGGTGCCAATCTGGTGAGTTTCCAATTAGGTATCTCGGTATTCCAATCCACTATAGAAAATTGAGAAATGTCGACTGGAGAATGGTTGAGGAACGGTTTGAGAAAAAACTTAGCAGTTGGAAGAGCAAACATCTATCAATTGGGGGTTGATTGACGTTGATAAATTCCGTCTTGAGTAGTCTCACAATGTATATGATGTCTTTTTTTGCGATTCCAAAAGGTGTTCTAAAGAAATTAGATTATTTCAGATCCAGATTTTACTGGCAAGGTGATGAACAAAAGAGAAAATATCGACTTGTGAAGTGGAATATTCTATGCCAGCCAAAAGAACAGGGTGGTTTAGGAATAGCTGATTTAAATCTCAAGAACTTAGCGTTGTTGAGTAAATGGCTTTTCAAGCTTCTAACGACGGATGGTACTTGGCAACAACTGTTGCGAAATAAATACCTGGGATCTAAACCCTTAGTGCAAGTCAAACGTAAACAAAGCGATTCACATTTTTGGGCTAGTCTGTTGAAGGCAAAAGGAATTTTCCTACGGTATGGATCTTTTATTATTAAGGATGGCTCACAAGTCAGATTTTGGGAAGACAAATGGTTAGGTAATGATAGTTTGATGAACCAATATCCTGGTTTATACAATATTGTTAGACCAAAATTTGTCACAATTTCAGAAGCTTTGGGCTCTTTGCCACCTAATTTTTCTTGGAGACGTGATTTAATTGGATCCAAGCTGGTGGAATGGACTAATTTATTAGCACGACTATCCAATATTCAGCTGACACAAGGTCATGATGAATTTCGCTGGTCTTTACACCCAAATGGGCAGTTCTCGGTGAATTCCCTGTATAGAGCGATGATTCAAACTCCTGTCCCTAATTTGAATAAACGCCTGTGGAAACTGAAAGCGCCGCTTAAGTTGAAGATCTTTCTATGGTACCTTAGGAGGGGCGTGGTTTTAACGAAAGATAATCTAATCAAGCGAAATTGGCAAGGGAGCAAGTCATGTTGTTTTTGTCATAGTGATGAGACAATTCAGCACTTGTTTTTTGATTGCCGATTTGCGCGAGCTGTTTGGGGGTTCTCTCAAGTGGCTTTGAGGCTAACAAAACCACGGAGTGTAGCACATATATTTGGCAGCTGGTTAGATGATATAACTAATCATTTGAAATCATTAGTACTGCTTGGGGCAGCAGCAACTTGTTGGTCTATATGGTTGTACAGAAATGATATTGTTTTTGAAAAGAACAACTCTTATTCTCCTTTGCAGGTTATTTATGCAGTCTCTCACCGACTCCGTTCGTGGGCTATCCTGCAAAGACCGGAATTGCAGGATACGGTTGTGGTGGCATCGCGACAATTGGAGCAGTTGGCGAAGGATATTTTTACCCGGGAATATGGGTGGCGATCTAGTCTTAGGATTGAATGTCACTAGATTTTGCTCAGATTTGATTTTACTCATAAGCTGTGTGCCTATTCTTAGGCAGAGGCTGGAAGTTTTGTTCCAAGGATGTGTATCACCTCGATGTAACGAACTTGGGATTTAATAAAGTCTTCCTTATCAAAAAAAAATGATTACGAAGCTATGACTTTGAACTGTGGTTGTAATCTTCGAATTATTGCGGCAGCGTTTGGCTAAATTTGTGTGCCCTATGTGCTCGCAGGTGCAGATTTTGAAGGCGTTGTTGAGGTGAAGGTGAGACGGGCCTGCAGTGGTTCCTGAGAAATCTTAGGCTAAATTGAAGAAATTTGGTTCTTATAAAAGAACGTTCCTAAGAAATCTTGTATTGGTTGTGTTAGCTTCTATACATGAAATCTTATGTGTTGTACGGTAATTAACCAATTGAGAACGATCCAAGCTGATCTGTGGCAACGTTTTGAGAATGTGTTGTAATGGGCTGATCCAATCTTGTATTGCTTGTCAATTGAACTAGCAACAATTTCAGGTTGCTAAACCATCTTGCATTTTTATTACTAGAAGCCTGGGCGCTTTGTAACATGGATGCTTTATATGAGTCTTCCCTTTTGAAGGCAAATCGGAGACTTATTTTTGAATTTTATCTTATGTTCTATCCTCTCAGTGGTGCCATGCACAAATAGGGGGTCTTCTCTAGGAACTACTAGGAAGTGCTTCTATGCTCTGCCTCGGAAATCCTATACATACCAGTAGGGGAGGTTAGGCCTAACAATTACCATCACAAAGATAATTGTATTGTGATCTTTTTAAGTGGAGACAAATCTGTGACCAATATCCTGATCTAAACAGTTGGCCCCAGCAATTAGCCCCAAACTTGTATTTCCTTGCAAGGCATCCATCTTTCCAATTTTGTTGTCTGAAGTCTTCACACCAAATTGCAAGGAATTTCTCTACTTCTTAAGTATATGGATGGAAATCACTTTCTGATATGCAAACGTGTTCTTCATTCCTAGTCCACGTCTTCTTTCCCCCTTTCTTTTGTTTATATGAAGAAGCACTTCACAGATGCTGCGATGCCTGAATGTTGTTAGAAGATGGATCTTAGTGTTGTCAGAAATCATAGTAGTGTAGGAGATATGGTGAGCTCTGGTGTCAGTCTGCCATATTCAGAAAGAAATTTGCAAGATCACATAGCATTTACTACAGCTGAAAGTGAACAGAGCATGTAAGAACTGAGTTGATTCATTACATGAAGTGATACTGTTCACATATCACACTGCATGAGCACAGAAACTAGCTTGGTATGTTATTCTCAGCATAACGCCGATTGCCTGATAGTGTAGTTTGTACAGAAACTAGCTTGATATGCTATTCACAGCAAAACATTGAGTGCCTGATACTGTAGTTCATCACAAAACAGAATCCTTTGTTTTCTAGCGAGCAGAAAACGTCGACTGTAGGCTTTCTTCTCCATTGAAATGAGCCTAAAATGAAATAAAGGCCGTCTCCCCAACGTATTCGCCCGCCTCCTTCTCTCCTTATCTACCCGTCGCCGCCTCCCCACCTCCGCCTCCCGTAACCACCACCTCCTCTCCCCCGATCCCTTGTACCGCACCTCCTTCTCCTCCTCGACGCCGCCACCAATTTCTTCTCCATGCGGCAATGTCTGGTCGTATCCCCCAACTTCCCCCGGCAGCACCGCATCTCCCTGTCACCGCCTCCCCCAACGCATTCGTCCACCGTCTCCTCTCCCCATCTGCCCGCCGCCACCTCCCCACCTCCACCTCCTACAACCGCCGCCTCCTTTTCCCTGAACCCCCGTGCCGCGTCTCCTCCTCCTCAGCGCCGCCACCAATTCCATCTCCCATCACCCCTCCAACCAGCGGCATGACGCTCGGCGATAGTGGCCGGTGGATTAGAGAGAAGGGCGCTTGGCGATAGCGGCCGGTGGATCAGAGAAAAGGCCGTTCAATGATGGCGGCGACAGCTTCTTCTTCCTACGCCCGCCCACGTGGCTCCCCCATGTGGTCATCAAAGGGCCGTGGTCAAAAGAGACAATAGTTGACATTGAAGGGACAAGGTCAAAGGGGACAGTGGTTAAAGGGGGGCAGTGATCGAAGTCGAAGAGGGTAGTGCTCAAAGTTGAAGGGGGCAAAATCGGCTCCAATGTTTGCTATCCTGGCCACTTCATTGCCTACGGGCTTCACTCTCGCAATTATTTTGGGCTACACTACACAGCCACCAGCCCATAATTCTTGTCCGATCTTTTAGAAGGCTTATTAAAATAGTAGTACTCCATAGTACATCTCTCACGGACAGAGTATAGGAATCCATGGATGCATTATTCAAATCGAACGGTAAAGCCGCGTCAAATGAGATTCCGCCAGTGCCTGGCAAATCCAAACGTTTACACGCATCAACTCTCGAGCCACTTGTTCTCAGTTAGCAACGTACCTTACGTACGTACACACGCAAGCGGCGAGATCGATCGAACTGCCCATCGGCTGGAATGCACAACCGAGCAGCGCACGTATGCACCGCCGCGTTCGGCGGCGGCGGCGGCTGCAGCTGCGCGCGGGTGTCTGCTGCGGCAACGACACGACCTGCCGCGAGAGGGTACGGTGCCCACCGCGGCCGGCATGTCCCGATTATACTAATCCTGACAGCCAAGATTACTTGGCCAGCTTAAGCTAAGCTAAGCCTGGTGTGGAGAAGGGTTAGCGTTGACCGGCCACGTCCCGTGCTTGCTACGGTTGAGGGTCAACCCAGAATCCCATCTAGTGAAGTGTGGATTCGTATCCTCTGCGTTGCAGTTCAGACAACGCGAAAGCTAGCCACAACACTTGGGCCTATTCTTTTTAGTTAAATCTTATAGCTTTTGGCTACGGCTTGTAGCTTTTGGCTTGTTTATGTGAGAGATTACAGAGTAACAGAAACTCACATGCGATTTTTACCGATATAAATGAAGTCGGTACAGTATGTACTATAAATATATTATAATTAACTAGTAGACTCTGGCTGCGATCATTGTGGCTTCGCTACAGTGCTGGAGGCTTATTTGGCACTATTCATAAGTTTCGTCTTTTTCTGAATTTTTGGCTTTTTGTTGAGCTTTTTTGCCGGTTCTTTTTTCCCCGTATTTGTTTGTATTATACGTAATGGGCTAACATATTTTTTTATTTTTAAATTTTTTTAAATTTAATTATGCTAAATAAGCCTCTGTCAGCTACAGTGCTTTTTTCAGCCATAAGCCACGAGCTTTTCAGCCGAACCGATCACCCCCTCTATCTCAAAAAGGTATTTTATCTAAAAGTTAATTACTGTAGAAAAGCTGGAAAGAATGGGGGCTTTAGACTGTTTGTGTTGTTGGTCAAGAATCGAAAACTGACCCGGTTTCTCATATGTGCCTAGGAGTCCTCTTCGGCTAACATACATCTCAGCCATCAACTCAAGGCTTGATCGGTTGGCCTCTGGAATGCCAAAGATGATCGAAACCCTCGATTAGCAGTTTTCTTAAGTAGAGGGCGAGTTGGTGCTGGAATCATCCATTCACACTGATATCATTTACCGGTTGCGATGGCTGTCAACTGAAGTAGCACTAGCTGAGTGGGTCTTGTGGACGCCAATCGGGTGCACCATGGATTGTCTGGAAGAGCTCTGTGTTGCTTTTGCTAAGTCAAACATGGAAACCGCACGATTGAACTAATCTCTGCAAGGAAGATGCGATCCATTTGATTAAGCCTTCCCACGGACGCGCTTATTTCGAGTGCCTTGCGCGAAAGGTTCTTCTGGCCGTTGGACACTTGAACATGGCTCACGCGAGGTCATGCATGGGTTACAAGAGAAGAAGCACCACCACCTCGTGAACAGCACAAAATGTTGGGGATTTTTTTTTTCTGAAATGTACCCCTGTATCAGTACCTCGTAGCGTATTTTAAATCGTATACTATACACGCCAAGAAGAACAAATGAATGCTTAATATTAATTGTACTATTGCCCAGACGGCCAAATTTATTGGCACCCTGGGTAGCTCTGAGTGGTACTTGGAGAGAAAATTATCCATATTGACATTTGATAATTGTTTCACAAATAATTCTCTTGTCGAGAATTTGCCAGATAAGTTGGATCATAGATCTCTTATGTTGGGTGGGTTATTGTTGCATATGTGTTGTTGTGCCCATATATTGAATCTGATTGTGAAAGATGGATTAAGTGTCTTAGATGATCGTATTAAGATAGTATGTAATAGTGTTTCTTTTTGGCCAGCCACACCAAAAAGACATGAGAGGTTTGAAAAGATAGCAAACCTATTAGACATCCCATACAAGAAAAGGCTAGCTCTTGATTGTAAAACTAGGTGGATTCAATCTACATCATGCTAAGCATTCAACCTCTAGGTAAGTATTATATATCCAGTGCTTGAATCTTGTGTTTCATTTCATTTTATCCTTGTCCAAACTAACTATTGATTACTTTTTAACGTAGTGGCAACAAAGCTATAGAAAAAATGCCCAACAAAATGATAAAGAAATTTAAGAAGTATTGAACTAAAGTCCATGGTCTTATGGCTATTGCAACTAATCTTGATCCAAGATATAAATTTCATTTGCTGCAAGCTCTTTGTGGTTCTCTCTATGGCTATGAACATACAGCTGTTGAAGTTTCAAAAGTACGGAAATTATTGTATGATTTGTTGGTAGAATACCAAGAGCATTCCATGCAGAGTGTGGCTACATCAGATAGTACTAGCACTACAACCCAAGGCCAAGGAGAAGATGAAGTTTTTGATATATTTGATCAATACATGTCTTCCCAGCCAATTGTTTCTTCTTCTCAAGTACGCACAAAATTAGATTTATACTTGGAAGAGGTGCCTCTCCCTAGAACATAAGGCTAGACATCATTAATTGGTGAAAGTTTGGAGGGATCAAGTATCCTACTTTGCAAGGGATTTCTTATAATATTTTGCCTATTCCTGTGACAATTGTGGCTTCAGAATCAGCCTTTAGTACTAGTAGAAGAATACTCAGTCCACATCGTAGTCGACTTGCACCAAAAATGGTTGAAGAACTAATGTGTATGCAAGCTTGGTCCCCGCGGACATGTTAGGTAAATAATACAAATCCAGCACATTAACCTTGCATTTCATTTCGTTTTATCCATGTCTAAAATTATTGTTGATTACTCTTTAATGTTAGGAGAAGCCAGTTCCAAGTAGGCATTGTGGACCTGTCTTCAAGAAGATGGAAGAAATAATGGTAACATCATTCCTGTTTATGCTTATAAGTCACAAATAACATCAAAATTTTAATTCTTATCCTTTGAATTTTTATTTTCATGAGGATGATGATTCTATTAAACCATTTCAGTTTGTCGTTGCTGCCTTGGGCTGCTATCTCTCTAGTTATATTTTACTTAATCGTTCTAGTTGGTGTCGTATTTAGAGATTATTTGTATTTCTAAGCCATTAATCTTATGCACTGTATGATTGTCTAGGATGAGCTTTATGCTAGTTGGTGTCGTATTTGGTGTTAAATTTGTGCTTTGAGATGAACTAGTATTAAGTGAATGTTCTTAAATTTCTACTGTATTTTAAAATTTATGTATAGCTACAATAGTTTTATAGCACTATGCATTTGTGCTTTGTTTTGTTAGTCTATTTCTATCTCATAAGGATCCCCATAGGATCGGATCCCCACGGGGATAGAGGGCATCTTCCCTGTTAACCCTACCAGGGTGGAGTGAGGCTTCTCTAGTGGGGGGTCGGGACGGGAGCGGTTGCCATCCCTATTTGTTACCATCACACAACAATCGATAACTCAAATCAAGAAACCGAAAAAATTGCTTCCGACTTTCAATGGTGACCAATCCAGTTAATTGTACAATGTTTAACTCGACAATCTGCATGTGTTCAACCATGTAGCTGTCTGTGACAGGGCTATAGGAAGCCCGAGCCCATATCTCTCTCTGGCTGGATCGATCTGCAGAACACACCAGTCACCACATGCACGGCCATTGTTGGTCCTTGGTTCTACGACCTCGAGCTGTTCCTACAATCCTATATGTACTCTCGCTTGCGATGCAGCAGCTTATTAGCCGCCTATCCACCCAAGTCTATGTCATGTCCACTTAGGCAAGTAGAGGCTTGAGTTTTTGTCTTCGGCGATCGATCAATTGACAAAGCGTAGATGCACGCAGCTTGGCTTGAGCCAGCCAGGTTTTCTAGCAGTTTTGCTATTACACTGACGACTGAAATTTTTTTATATCTTAGTCACCTAAAATTGCACTCTCAATCAACTGAAAGTGTAGCCTCCCTCAAAAAAATCACCTGCAATTTCAGATAATTGAAAGTGTAACTTCAGATAATTGAAGAATAAAAAAAATTAGTCACTTGTGCAATAGTCACTCTCTTTTTTCTAGCGTTCCGGCCGATTTCTTTCGAACGTATAAGTAGCCACAAGAAGACTGAATGCACGTTGCGTACGGTAGTGCTTACACTACCGCAAAAGCCAAACCGAGAGCCTGTAAGTGTACACACGCTGTCCCCTTGGATTATTTATACACACCAAACCTTACTTAATTAACAGTTTACTAAGTAGTACTAGTTAGTATTAGTAGTAGTAATTAACAAAGCTCTGATTTCATCACCATCGGTGGCCTCCTATATAACGATCCTTCTGCTTGTCTTCACACACTTATAGCGTCAGCTCGGTCTCGTATACCCGGCGGCCATTTAGATCCCAAGAAAGAAGTTGTGCTAAGGATCTCATCGCCGCGATGATCACCGGGCGCGACATCTACGACGTGCTGGCGGCGATCGTGCCTCTGTACGTGGCGATGTTCCTGGCGTATGGGTCGGTGCGGTGGTGGGGCATCTTCACGCCGGACCAGTGCTCCGGCATCAACCGCTTCGTCGCCGTCTTCGCCGTGCCGCTGCTCTCCTTCCACTTCATCTCCACCAACAACCCCTACGCCATGAACTACCGCTTCCTCGCCGCCGACTCGCTCCAGAAGCTCGTCATCCTCGCCGCGCTCGCCGTCTGGCACAACGTCCTCTCCCGCTACCGCTGCAGGAACGCCGGCGCCGCCTCCCTCGACTGGACCATTACGCTCTTCTCCCTCGCCACGCTGCCCAACACGCTCGTCATGGGGATCCCGCTGCTGCGCGCCATGTACGGCGACTTCTCTGGGTCGCTCATGGTGCAGATCGTCGTGCTGCAGAGCGTCATCTGGTACACGCTCATGCTCTTCCTCTTCGAGTACCGCGGCGCCAAGGCGCTCATCTCCGAGCAGTTCCCGCCGGACGTCGGCGCCAGCATCGCCTCGTTCCGGGTAGACTCCGACGTGGTCTCGCTCAACGGCCGGGAGGCGCTGCAGGCGGACGCCGAGGTCGGGCGCGACGGCCGCGTCCACGTCGTGATCCGGCGGTCGGCGTCGGCGTCCACCACGGGGCACGGAGCCGCGCGCTCCGGGGTGTCCCGGTCCCGGACGCACGGCGCGTCCAACGCGATGACACCGCGCGCATCGAACCTGACGGGCGTGGAGATCTACTCGCTGCAGACGTCGCGGGAGCCCACGCCGCGCGCGTCCAGCTTCAACCAGGCCGACTTCTACGCCATGTTCTCCGGGAGCAAGATGGCCAGCCCGATGGCGCAGCCCGCCGGCGGCGCCCGAGCTCAGGGGCTCGACGAGCAGGTGGCCAACAAGTTCGCGTTCGGGAATGGTGGCAACGCGGCGGCGTACCCCTCCCCGAACCCCGGGATGATGCCAGCGCCACGGTATGTGTCCGCCCTCAGCCCTCGAATGCCACTACAAGCATTTCGTTCGCTACACCTAAAAATATTTGACTTGCCACTTTAGTACAGAGAGAGCATACAGTCTAATGGACAACGTCGTACATCAAATTTGCTCAGATTAACAAGTAGCGCGTTAGATTATGTTTGAAATTTGAACGGTGAAATATCCTTCAAAATGTAGTGTAATCTTGTTATATTAGATGAACAGCTCAAAATTATTGTCTTGTGTTGAATCTTTAATTACGTTCTTCTTCTTCGGCCAATACTAGGAAGAAGGAGCTCGGGGGTTCGAACTCCAACTCCAACAAGGAGCTGCACATGTTCGTGTGGAGCTCCAGCACGTCCCCCGTGTCGGAGACCAATCTCCGCAACGCCGTCAACCACGCCGCCTCCACCGACTTCGCCACCGCTCCGCCGGCAACGGCACCACCAGTCGACGGCACCACTCCCAAAGGTTACAAGCAATTCCTCCATTCCAAAAATGCAACAGATCGCTGCACTGCATGCTTCAACGTTGGCACTAATCTTGTATTGTATATATGCTGTGTGTACGTCCTTCAGGTATAAGTGGCACCGTCACGCCGGTCAAGAAGGACGCCGCCGGAGCCAACGGCGCCGAGCTGGAGATCGAGGACGGTCTGAAGAGCCCGGCGGCGGGGCTGGCCGCCAAGTTCCCCGTGTCGGGGTCGCCCTACGTCGCGCCGCGAAAGAAGGGCGCCGACGTGCCGGGGCTGGCGGAGGCCGCTCACCCGATGCCGCCGACGAGCGTGATGACGCGCCTCATCCTCATCATGGTGTGGAGGAAGCTCATCAGGAACCCCAACACCTACTCCAGCCTCATCGGCCTCGTCTGGTCACTCGTGTCATTCAGGTACATTACATTAAGTCATTAACTAGTTTTGAAACGGGCAGCAGAAGCTTTGCCTATTTATTTCAGGATACCCTTATTTTTCAGATAGAAATAGAGTTTAGAAGGAAGTTACAACACCTGTCTCAGACATTAGTACATAGTGCATCCATTGATTCATGCATGAGTACTTATTGTGTCAATCTAGTTTGCTTCGAATCTAGATTGCCATGGTTCAATATGCATCACTAGATTGATTGTAATTGTAGGATTGTTAGTGTTGCATGCATGTAAGAGCACATGATAAGTACGTTGGTCTTGGATCTGGTCCGGCACATGCATGGATGCTGGATGCATGCAGATGCAGGTCTTATGTGAGGCCTGGAGTTTTGTAGCAGACCAAATGTACCAAATCAACTGCGATTGCCGTATTTGTCTCCATCCATCCACACTGCAGACATGACCAATAACAATTCGCTCATCTACGTCTAACGCATGATTTATCATGTGTAGAAGACTACAAGAGTACAATGATGTGCATCGATCATGCATTGTCCTATTTTACACGAGATGGCACAGCTAGAGGGAAGTTCAGAAAGAACATGGCATTTTTAGGAGAGAGGGGCACATGCTACAAGCATCTATAGCATTGATTCTCTTATCACATATATGGTGCAAATACTAATTAACATGGATTAACATTTCTTTTTCTTTAAATTTTGATCAGGTGGAATATTCAAATGCCTTCAATAATAAAAGGTTCCATATCTATACTGTCCGATGCAGGGCTAGGAATGGCCATGTTCAGCTTAGGTACATCGTTGACGTTCTGATATCTATTCATAACCGATCAGTTTTTCTTTACTGTCACCAAGAAATCCTAACGGTAGTATATGTAATCCAGGCCTGTTCATGGCTCTGCAACCAAAGATCATCTCTTGTGGCAAGACCGTCGCGACATTCGCGATGGCGGTGAGGTTTTTGACGGGTCCGGCAGTGATTGCGGCTACTTCCATCGCCATTGGGCTCCGAGGAGTGCTCTTACATGTTGCCATTGTTCAGGTTGGCATGAATATCATATCATAATCTAAGCTCACCTTCAAAACCTTCTTGCAAAGTAGAAACAAATTATTCCGATGAATGATCTTATATATGAATATGTGATTGATCAACAGGCAGCACTTCCACAAGGCATCGTTCCATTTGTGTTTGCCAAGGAGTACAATTGCCACCCTCAAATACTTAGCACAGCGTAAGCAATTGCTCAATCTTTTGTTCATATCATGACTAACACTTTTACTCATTACTGAAGAGTCTTATACGTGTGTGCTTCTGCAATTTTTAGGGTTATTTTTGGAATGCTTATTGCGCTACCGATCACGATACTCTATTATGTTCTTTTTGGGATATAGAGTGATCTTGAAGAAGGCAGCAAATAGGTAGCGAAAAAGTAGGATTCTAGGATTCTAGAGATGCAAAAGGAACCTGTCTTGATGATCTGAAGATGAGAGCAGAAGAATAGGGGAAACTAAGTAGGACCCTAGAGAGAAATGCAAAGGAAAGATATCCTTGATTCCATTTTTTTTTGCTACTGTTTTAGATCCAAAGTAAAGGTTAGGGCTTTGAGTATGAAGAGTTCAACCGTTAATTTGACAAGTTGGTACTAAAGATTCCACCAGTTGATTCTTTTGTTCAAAGACATGATCTGCACAATTTTGCCTGATCTTAGCCACAAAGGTAAGTGTAATTTGTATCCTACATTAGGATAAAGTAATATATGCGGTTCCCACATTGCATGGCAAGATCACTCTTGATGGTTTCGGAGAAAGAGCTAGCTGCTTCAATTCGATTCCTGCGTGGACCGATCTTTCAGATAACTCTGAACTCTGAAACTGCAACTTTTAGCTTATAGCTAGTAACTAAGCATGTTTCAGTTTCAGTTCAGTTTCAGATAACTCTGAACTCTGAAACAGCAACTTTTGGCATGGTAACTAAGCTAGTTACAGCATTGTTTATTGGTGTGTAAAGGTGTTACTTGGCACCGTTCATTTTAGCTTATAGTTTCCTACAAATAAATAAATGGAGCAACTTTTCTATCGTTTTTTTCAAAACGACTTATCAAGATAGCCTTTTTAAAACAATTTATCAGTATTCAATTTATTCATACCATCACTAGCTCTAGAGAGGCAAAAATCAGCCGCAGTCATCAGCATTAGCTTGCATTGATGAGTCCAGAGCAATGCATGCATGCACGCACTAGCTTCTAGGGATTTAACAGTTGATCCACATGACGGGAGTATCTTGTGATTGTTACCATCTTCTTGCCATTGTTTTTGTCTGCCTAACAGTGTGACTGATTAATAATTAACTGTCAAAGGTCAAATGTTAGATAGATGCATATGGTCTGCTCACATGTGAAACTCTATATTTTTGCTGCTAGTGGGCTGTCCTTCGCTGCATGGAACATGCATGATGATCTTGAATATTGAAACTCTGAATTGTTTATGTAGGATTGTATGGCACAATCAGAGAGGGGTGAATTATTGCCTCTGTTTTTTTATATCTGAAAAACAAATCTTAAACCAAAAGAAAAAAATCTAACTTTACTAGTTATAGATTTCAATTGCAATATACTCGACTGCTTGCACAATGGCTCGCTTGACCTTTTTACTCGCATTTGATGAACGTTTCGATCACTCAGCGTTCGATCGCTCGCTTCGACCGCCATTGCGACCACTCGCTATGACCATCCGAAGCTTCGACCGCTCGAACAAGAACACACTGAAGACAACACCATGCTCATATCGCGCAAGATCGAGATATGTTAGCATGCCGCCGCCGAGAACACAAGAAAGATGATGCTTAGAAACCACGCTGTGCTTCGATTCAGACAACAAGATAACATCAGCGATGATTTCTTTTCTTTGAGATCAAATATGATATTTTACTTTTATATCATGTATATGGCTACAAAGCACCCTCACGGCACCCCTAAAAACTCTAGCACAAAAAATCTCCATAAAGCCACGGCTAAAACCCTTAGCTTCTACCTACTTTTATATGTTAGAAACTTAAACCGTGTTCGACTCAAACACGTATATAAAATCATATCTCTTCCTCAAATCAAGTGACCTGAAACCCTTCCGAACATGGGTTTTTATCTAAACTCTCAATCTTCTTAGTTGTGGACTCCATCCATAACTCCTAACACAACATGTGACGAAGCCTCCAGAATCATAACTCCCGTATCTTTATCACACCTCATCAACTTCCATGTTGAAGCCTACCGGACCGCACCACCCGTAGCTTCTCCACGCATCACCACCTTTGATCTCTATGTGCTCCAGCGTTAGCCCGACCACCTCGCGTGACATCCTCAACCGTCTAAACCTTAGATCTCTCTATCCTAGTCCTAGTCCTCCTCGTCACCGACCATGATCGTCTCTACGCCCTCCTGCACATGCAAAGACCAAAGAAACACTTTCCTAGTACAAGGTCTTCCCAACTTGACCTCATCAGTCCACACACTCAAACCACAACTTTAACCACCACTCAATGCCAAGCAGGTCGTCTACGACCACAATATCCATCGCTATCCAAAACACCAACTTTAGACCACTCATTCTGACCGCTAGCTCAACGAGTACTAAAAAACAATGAGTCCTCGGAATTACCATCACTTCGCTCAAAACACTCGGGCATAACAAGCATCGCTACCGACCAGAACCATCGAGTACCTACTACTGAGTATCTATCGCTATGATTACGACTACCAACCAATCACTGCATTATCGATCACCAAGTTCTGAGTATCACCGACAACCGCTACCGAGTACTGAGTCCTTCCGACTATGAGTACCGTTTCTCTGAACACTATTCACCAATTACCGCCATCCAGTGCTACCCCTGGCCTAACACTAGTACTCGAAGTACTAGAAAATAGAAAGAGTTAAAGCACTTATACCGACTATGAAGTCTACGAGTACAGACCGTGAAATCTACGACCACCGATCAAAAAGTCTAAGACCACTGACCAGTAAAGTCTATGACTATCGAGTATCAACCAGGTACTGTAGATATGACCATAAAAAAGTATTGTAGCTACGACCATCAACCAATTACTATAGCATATGACCTTACGACCTACGAGCGGTTGACTGTAGCTAATATCGGTTCACTGTTGCTTGCGACCAATTAAATGTTGCTTACGACTGGTTCACTATTCGAGGTCGACATCCACGATTACCTGCCATGGTCGAAGCCGTACATGGTCGAAGTCAGTCGAGGTTAATGTCGGACGTGGTCGCAGTCAAACATGGTCAAAATCTGCAATGGTTGTCTTACCGTGGTCGAAGCTAGCCGTGGTCGAAATGTGCCATTCGAACCACCTAGCATAGAGCTATTCGGACCAACAATACAAGGCCGTTTGGGCCAACGACTACCAAACGTGATCGAAGCCAGTCGAAAAGCCAACTTGAAAACTCAAGCACAGAAGCACATCGACCTGAATATTTATGAATGCAAATTCCAATAAAACAAAATATCAATTATTCATCAACAACGAATCTACGACCACCACATAGTCTAACAATTTAGTACGTGAAACGGTCTTCAGTCTGGTTAACCATCATGCCTTCATGAAGGCTGTAATGTAAGGTTGACAATCTGATCAAAGTGAACAGGGTACATGTTTCACACCTACACCATTTCGCAGATAACCTTAGTATTACCTAACAAAATTATGTGCTTTTTTTATCAGTTGAACTAGAATTCGAAATGCTGATTCACACCAGCAAAGTAGGCACAAATGGAGAGAGTCATCAGTACTAAAGTTTGCGCCGCCTTTGAACTTGTTTATATCCTTCTAGCTCCATTGAACCAGCTGAATTTGAACTACAAATTAACTCATGGTAAAGCTTGTAGGCTAATTAATGTCTGCTCATAGTCTTTCCCTAGTCTACAAAGTGGAATTGTATAAGCATAGTAAGTATCAGAATGACATAAACAGAGAAACAAATGGATTAGTAGTAATTAATGTCTGCTCATAGTCTTTCCCTAGTCAAACGAGGCAACTATCATAATTAATCACATAGACCAGCTCAGGTTGTCTGGATGATAATACTCCACTGTTAGTCAAGCATTCCACATCAGGCTTGGAATCTCAAGGAAGATACGCATCACACACAGCACTATTCTCTGTATCTTTTTTTAGAGGACTATCCTCTGTATCTTGAGTGAACGCGAAACTTATGCTTCAGCGGTAATCTCCGTCTCCATCCTAGGTGTACGCAACGGATGCTTCTGTTAATTTATCTTCAGTTTTAAAATCGTAAGACCCGTGTTTCACAAACCTAATGCTAACCATAGCTGCTTTCAGCTTTGTTCAAACTATACCTGAAAATAATGCAGAGATAATGCTATACCGTATTACACTACGCACTAGGTACCACTATACTAGCTCTGGATGAAATGTCTTAGCAGTACGAATGCTGCTACTTTCCTACCGTAGCTATCCTCCTAGCTCGAGGAGAGGAGAGAAGTCCATCCGTGGCTCCACGCATGCACACTTGGCGTATACCAGCCAGAACATGTTCGGCGACGCGTGAAGTGAATCTCAGTTTGGATTCAATTATTGCATGTATACGACGATGTTCTTTTCAGCTTCTAAAAGTTATTTTTGGCTTTTCTACAGTAACTAGCTTTTAAACGGAGTATTTTTTAAGATAGAGTCTACTAGTTAATTGTAGTACATGCTTTACTGACTTCATTTATATCAGCAAAAACTGCACGTGAGTTTCTATTACTCTGTAATCTCTTGTACAAACAGTCAAAAAGCCACAAGTCGTAGCTAAAAAGAACAGGCCCACATATTGGACATTCTTTTGAACGATAGCTTATAACTTCTATAGCTTATTAGTTTAATAAATTATAATTATTGAAAGAAGTTATAGCTAAAAATCGATTGAAAAGCTAAAAAAACCACATGGTGTAGAGGCGCGGCGGAAAATCGTGTACGCGGGAAGGACAACATTGGAAGGGCATGCAGGAGGCAACAGCGGAAAATACAAAATGGAGAAGCCCACTTCGTTTCGGTTGGGACTGGGCCTGTTATAAGGAAACGATTGAACTAGAGGTGTGGTGTTTTATGGAATCATGAAACATTAAACGCATGGGGTAAACATGTCCTTTATCACGGCATAAAAAGGAAAAACGTTAATTTGCAATAAAATAGAGAAAAAAATTATACGTTGAATTAAAAAAAATTAGAGTCATATAGGGTAAAAGTCGTTCTTTAAAATGGTATTCTAGTCTACACTGTTAGTGGTATAGGATAAATTATCCCTCTCGGACAACACGAGCCGATCGACTGCGTGGCCCACGAACGCGACCGACGGGCATCCAAAATCCGCGGCCCGCGCTTGCGCTGCGTCCCGTGCGTGGGTTGCGAGCTGCGTGACGGCCGTCCGAGTCAGCGCTCGGGTACGTGGGCCGTCGAAACTGGGCCTGAGGTGTTGGGTGAGAGGTCAATGGGCTAAGCACTGCTACTCTGGTAAAATTTTTGCTTTTTAGCCCAAATTTTGAAAGTTTTTTACATATGGACCCCTGGAGAAAAGATATGCAAAAATAGACCCTTTACTCGGCGCCAAAGCATATGGCGCCCAGGGTACATGGCACGGCGCCATATGCTTTGGCGTCGTAAATGGTCACGTAGGATCCACGGTGGCATAGCACGGCGCCAAATCACATTGCGTCGTGCCGTGTAAGTTGGGCGCTAAAGGCCGTGGCGCCGTGCTCTGGGACTTAGCCCGAATTTTGCAGTGCAAGTCCAGCTATCACGGCGCTAAATCTTCTAGCGTCATATTTAGCTATCACGGCGCCAGATTCTTCGGCGTCGAAAGGTTTATATACGGCGCAATATTCTTTGGCGCCGCAAAAGGCGCCAAAGACCCTGACGCCGTATATAAACCTCTCGGCGCCAAAGGATCTGGCGCCGTGCTAGCTTCACCTGTAGAAAAAACAGCAAACCTTGCTGTTTTTTCTGCAAAACATATGCACATACACACATACATATACATTCACATAAAACATCTGAACAACTCAAATGACAACATCGCATAATTATCAAAAGTCTCAAAATATCACATAACATCATATAACTATCAAAAGTCTCAAAACATTACATAACACGTCTCAGCGCACAAAATAGTCACTCTCGCTGCCTCTTGGCCTTTCCCTTGCTCTTGGCCAAGGCATCAGACCCTGGAGTGTACGTTCTCGGGGGACGGGCCGAACGACGAGGCCGCTGGGAAGCCTGAGTAGATGGTGCGTCGGGCATCTGCGACATCCCAATCTCGTCGTGGGTAGATGCCTCCTCGTCCTCGTGCTCCGCCTCGTCGTCGTCGTCATCGCCCTGACTGAAAGTCGGAGTGCGTGACGAGCTCCTCGTGGACTGGCGCGCGCCGACGTGTGACGACGAGGCTGCAGCGGCACCCGAGCGCTGAGAGGCCGCCGGTGGTGGTGCGACGTCCGTGCGTGCGCGGCAACCACACCGACCTGCCGCCCGACTGAGGTGACGTCGAAGTCTCTGCAAGTAATGATATGTCATAATTGCATACATGCTGAATCGATCTAACCTAACGGATTATCTTCGTACCTGCAGGAAGTCCCTCAGGGGGTGGCTCTCGCTGTCCAGGTGGCCGAGAACCTCGTCGATCTCACGCACCGAGGTTTGGAGAGAAGTCCCCTAAAGAAATAAGTAAACATAAGTGCAAGATAAACGTATGGAATCAAAGTATTGCAAATATCATGCTTTCCATACCACTCGATCGAGAATCGGAGCGGCCTCGACCACTGTGCCCTCCCTCGCACGCCTATCGTACGCAGTGTCCTCGTCCTCGGACGAAGCGAGGTCCGCGTAGTCGACATCGGTCCACTGCTGCCTCAGCCTGTAGCGCGTGGCAGTGTGGTACCAGGACAAGTAATCCCGGAAGCTGGCGTTACTGTGGGGGGTACTGTCCGGCTCGCAGTTGTCCTCCATCTTCCTCCACCACTGCACGTACTGTCGGTGGTGATCAGCGAAGTCCGTCACCTTTCGTTGGCGGACCCTGTCGAACCTGTACATATAGCAGATGTCAACAATAGTTGTTAGTACAAACCAAAAGAATTTTAAATTGTTACTTACTTGTGCAACTCAACAGAAGTCGACATCCCCTCTGGGGGGAAGAACATATGTATTTCTAAAATGGACCCTAAAAACATATGTATTTCTAAAAATTTATAAATCTCGCTCAAACCAAACCCTAAAAACATGTGTATTTCTAAATCAAACCCTAAATCTAAACATTCATCAATCTCGCTCAAATCAAACCCTAAAAACATATGTATTTCTAAATCAAACCCTAAAAACATATGTATTTCTAAATCAAACCCTAAAAACATATGTATTTCTAAATCAAACCCTAAAAACATATGTATTTCTAAAAATCCAACCCTAAAAACGAATCTATACACATTACTAGGGCTGGACGAAAAACTCGAAGCTCGTTAGCTCGCTCGGCTCGTGGCTGGCTCGGCTCGGCTCGGCTCGGCTCGTTAGGATAACGAGCCGAGCCGAGCCAAGATTTTAGCTCGTTAGCTATAACGAGCCAACTCGAGCCAGCTCGCGAGCCGCTCACGAGCCAAACGAGCCATGCTTCCAGGAATTTAGATATGCATATGCTGCTTCCATGGACCTAATTTGTACTCTATTGCATGTGTTAATGTGTAAATTTGTACTCTATTGTACCCAAACGAGCCATGCATGTATTAATTTGTACTCTATTGTACCCAAACGAGCCAAACGAGCCTAACGAGCCAAACGAGCCTAACGAGCCAAACTTCCATGGATGAATATATGATGGAGATATTTTTTTGCCCTGGCTCACGAGCCAAACGAGCTAACTCGAGCTTTTTGTCGAGCCGAGCCGAGCTGACTTTTTAGCTCGTTAGTTATAACGAGCCAGCTCGAGCCAGCTCGTTATCTACCGAGCCAGACCGAGCCGAGCCGAGCCGAGCCAGCTCGTTATCCAGCCCTACACATTACTACTCTTACATTACGCATATCTATTGAAAATCCAACCTAAAACCGAGCCAAATTGAAGTAATTTCATCTAGGGTTTGAAATCTTCCCATACGAAATGTACCTCAAATAATCCATATTTATTGCAAAAAAAAGGGAAAGGAGGGGGTTCACCTTGCTTACTCAATTTGGAAGTAAAATCGCGAGAAAAACGGATGGATTTGAGTTGATTTTGAGGGGGAGGGGAGTGGCGGCGGCGGCGATTGCTTCGGCTTGGGCAGAACAGAGTGAGGGGGAGCTGGGGGCCGGGGGACGCGCTCGGGCTTAAGTCCCAAAGCACAGCGCCACGGCATTTAGCGCCGTAGGTGCATATCACGGCGCCGTGGGATTTGGCGCCGTGCTATGCCACCCTGGCTCCGACGTGTCAATTCACGGCGCCAAAGCATATGGCGCCGTGCCATGTACCCTGGACGCCATATGCTTTGGCGCCGAATGAAGGGTCCATTTTTGCAAATCTTTTCTCCAGAGGTCCATATGTAAAAAACTTTTCTTTTCCCTATTGGGCTGCCGTGGAGTGGGCCTAAGTTCTACGTAAGAGGGAGGCGTCCATCGACACGTTCAATGAGATGAAACTGCGATTTTTCCCCCGCTAGACGCCACAGAAGCCACGCAGCGGCAACAATTTTTAGGGGTCGGGTGAGTTCCAGGTTGTGCTGCAGTGCGCGTGACGGGATGAGGTCACGTACTCTGCAGGGTTTCAAAGAATACAACAACAACAACAACAATTTCACCCATCAGCAGTAGAACAATAGAACAGGGTTCGATCTAACATCTCATTGGTAAAAAGACCAACCAAAATCGAAAATCAAGCCGCTAAATTGTTAACACAAATTCTCACCAAAACGATCAGGCTGCATCTTCGCCAGGAGATCCCAAATCTACAAATCACGGGAAAGAAAGCAAAGGCTCAGAAGGTTCTTCTAATCATGCACGATGGCAGGGTAGGTGACGAGGCGCCTGGAGCAGGCGGTGCAGGAGAACCTCCTCTTGGTCTCGAGGCAGAGTGGCAGGAAGCAGAGCACCCACTTCGCCTCCACGTCCGTCGCCGCCACGCCGCCGCCGCAGTACGGGCAGCTCCCCGGCGCCTTCTGCACGCCCAGCACCTTCTCCTCCTTCCCGCACAGCATCGCCCCGGCCCCCGCCGCCGTCGACCCCTCCATCCCCTCACCGCAACGGCTGCACGCACAGGCACCTGCGAGCTAGCTGTGGTCAGTGTAGGACAAGTAGGAGCTCTGTAGGATTCAATCTGCTTTCTTGGCTGCAAGCTGGATGCAAAATGTGGAGGCGGTGGCCTTTGGCTTTTAACTTCGGGTGGGGTTTACAGCGAATTAGGCAATCAATTCCCTCCAGATTTTGTTGTTGGTGCATTTGCCGTGGCGCGCTTTTTTAAGTCGAGACAACCTTTTTAAAACTGTTTCTTTGAACAGTTTTTTAGTCTAAAATATATACGTCGATCATATCAACATCTCTACTATCTGTTATAGTATCAAAAAGTATAGATAAAACTCATTAGTCGTACTAAAAGACACATCAAAGGAATTGCTCACCACGGTGCAAGCTTTGGAGATTTATTAGGAGATGGTACAAATCTAGAACTATCGGAACTGTTCTTTTTGGCTTATAACTTATGTTACAGTAACTAATTTTTAAATATAGCGTTTTCTCAAGGCGAGTATATAAATCGATTATAGTAGACATTGTGCTGACTTTAGCTATATTTCAAAATCATATGTAAGTGTCTCTTTTTTTATACTATCTCTTATAAACAGAGAAAATCTGACATTTTTAGCCGTACATCGTAAATCTATGGCAGAAAAGAACTATCATCACATTCTAGTTGGTTACCTAAGGCTGTCATTCTGGCCGTAGAACCACAGAAACATGGTGCGATTCGACGTGGTGATTTGGCGTGCGGATTGGCTGCCGCTTTCTGCATGGCGGCAAGTGGCGTGTGCGGTGGAGGGGGGGACAGGAGGGCGGCAGAAAACTGGCGTTCTCGGGCCGCTTTTGCTCGGGTTTATTCGGCCGAGTCACATGCACGCACCGTAAGGTGGCAGGGCGGTGTTCCGAGTGCTCCGTGACAAAACTCGGTGCTCAAGAGCCATCTGGTGCCTGAGCTTTCACGTAATGTACTAATGTGTGCGGTGACTGTGCCGCGCCTGGGTTTATCCGTCCGGCTTATTCTTCCCAGCTTAGAGCAAGTTTAATAAGGCTGACTGTGCTAGCTACAAGGGAATCCATGTCAGCATAGTCCTATGTGGAGGGGAGAGAAAAGGAGAGAGAGAGCCAAGCCGACTCCCATGCAAGAGTCAGGCTATAGCACAGGAAAAGATGCATTATCCATGCATGTACCCATAGAACTAATTGCTATACCCATGCATGTATTAAATTATCAATACTCATGTATGTATTAAATGATTGAGAGCTCTTGTGGAGATAACTTATAGCCAACTTATTGTATGAGTTGACTGCATCATTATCTTTTGATGATATGGAAATGTATTGGAGGTAGCAGCTATCTATACTATTAAACTTGCTCTTATGGAGTACTAGCCACGTAAGCGCGGCGCACGCCGCGCTAGCTACCGTGTGGACCAAAGTAAAAGAGACGGTAATTCGCAGGGAGCTTCGTAAAAAAAACCAGGGACAAATACGTAATTTCGGAAAAATAAAAGGGTTTTTTGAAAAAAAGTGAGGACTTGTAAGGGCATGTACGTAAGTAAATAAGGACCTATACGTAATTTCGGAAACCCACGGGGCGCCATCAAAAATTTTTTTAATGGGAAAAAACTTGCAGGGACCTATTCGCGACGAAAAAGGACCTTTACGTAATTTTCAAAAAACCTGAGGAAATCACCTCGGCCGGCCGTACGCGGATTCTCTCGCCACGCGCCGGCCGGCCGAGCGCAGGGCCGTGACGTGGATAGCGCCCGGGGGCCGGAACCCCCCCGGGTATGTATAGTTGATGATGACTACTCTCAAGTAAGACTATGCCATTCGCACCATTGCTTTTTTTGCTTTGAGATTCGTGCCGATGGAGTAGGGTGGAAACGCAACGTATTTGTGTACATCTGACTATTTGTATGTATGTAGTAGTGTACAAACATGATGGCCCACCGCACAGATCCTCACACCATTTTTTTAATTTGAGGAAAACGGAAGAAAAAACGAAGGGAGGAATTTCGGTTCATTTTTTCAATCATGTTTTTTAATCTGAGGAAAACGGAAGAAAAAACAGACGGAGGATTTCGGTTAATTTTTTCGGTTTTAAATTTTCAGGACATTTTTCGTAATTTTTTTGGTACATACCTGTGGAGAGAGAGGGAGAGAGATGGGGTGGGGTGGGGTGGGGAGAATTTAGTGGCTGCACAGAGACAGCACCCCCACATACTGCTAAAGTTTGATCTGAATTCATACTGTGTATGTGTAAGACATTGCATCACCTTATGCCAAACGTGGCGTGATCGATACCAGGGCTATGCATAGGCTGTATCAGACATAGTGTCAACCTGTATCAACCGACTCTGATTCGGTTTCCACTCCGTGTGGGACTCATTTCCCTCGCCCTATATATGTACCCTAGTAGTCTATATGAAGAGCAAGAGTATCATTCTAAATATCTTCTCATATAGTGAATTCCGTTTTTGTGTGTCCATGTTTTTTCTCGCAAGGATTTTTACGTTAAATCCGTATCTCTTGTTCTCTTGATCGTCTACTTTAGCTATACATTTTATAACAAGTGGTATCAGAGCTCCAGTTGTGAACCCTAGCAGCTGCTCTGGGAGGATCTATCTCTGCTCCCGAGGTGGCACTGCACAGCATCCACAGGAGGCAGAGCCTACAAGATTCGTCAGATCGACATAGCCGTCGAATCAGTGTCTGTGCGTGTTTTCAAGGCAAACAATGTCTCTTTTGAGTATCCAAATATGGTTAGCAATAAATGTGCCATGAAAATAAAGTCAAATGACTCAATTATCACCAAACAATTTTGAGCTTTCAAACGCTCCAGTTAAGTGCGATCCTTTCCAATTATTGTGATAACTCAATTAAGCATAGGATATAAAGAGATAATATGCAAAATAGTCTTCTAGTGAGATCCCCATCGAGTATCACGTGGCCTATCTAAGTCCATCTCTTGATTTAAACTTTGTCCACTTTCAATTTCACCTAACACTACGGCCTCTAGAATCTGCTGGACTTGAACTTCTCTAAACATGTGATGCTTCTTACAAGAAATCCCAACAACATTCAACAAAACTAAGGTGATCAAAGAACCAAACACAATCATCATTTTCCTTGGCATCAGCAACAAGATTTAATTGGAGTTGATATGCAAAGCAATGAATATAATAAGCTGAAGGCGACTCTTCCATAATATTTGTTTCCAGACTATTAATGTTCCCTTTCATATTACTAGCCCCATCATATCCTTTACCACGACATTTAGATAAAGACAATGAATGGTCCATAAGTAAATACTCAATTGCAGTTTTAAGTGTCAAAGAATTAGTATTAGGAACATCAACAATACAAGGAACCTTTCAGCTACCTTTCCTTTTTTTGTCAACATAACGCAAGCAAAGAGCAAAGAACTAAATTTTCGCACGTAACTGTACCCCATGCATTTGTTGAAGCTCCGCCCCTAGCACAAGCCAAGGCAGGTAGACATGCTACTAATTAGCTAGCTAATTAATTAATATAGCCAGCATACATGCATGCATGTCTAGAAAAGAATGATCGGTCGATGCATGATCGGGACACATACATATCATTACTATTATAAAAGAACGAGTTGGTGGTTATAAGTCCATTCTCCTCTAACCGCTCTATTTCTTCAACTTCTCATCACTCTCCACTTTCTAACTGATCAGAACAACCCCCCTTCCATAGCTTAAATTCCGTTCTCTATACATCCAATAAGTTCTGTTGCAACGCACGGATAAACTAGTATACAATATGCATCTAGCTTAAATCCAGTACGTGTCACTGCATGTCTCATACCATGCATGCTATGCATGCTGTTAATCATACATACACTGCATGCATGCTATCGATTGGGGGCAATTGAGCCGAGCGTGGTGACACAATATCAATCTGCCAGCTGGCTACCCAACATCATGCCAATCCATCCAACAAAAAATGGTCAATCGATGCACGCACATCGTGGTTCACAAAAATATAATAATATACCAAACTCCATATAAAAAGATGAGAGGCAATAATTTTTCACAGTGAATTTGTCTTATGAAAATTTATAATTTAAAATGACTCAACTGAAGAGCTGGCATCAAACGCAGTAGTGGGTCAAGGGTTGCTTGTCGTTTGCTTCCTCTAGCAACAAAGTTGGTCCTAAGGGAAGGTCAGCATATTAGGAGAGTGTTGTACGTCGCGCAAGTGCACTGTACAACTGATTGAACCCAACTCTTGCACACTAAACATCTAGTGCATCCAGTCCTTCACGTAATTGTTGGCATCCTATGGAGAGACACATTTTGTTAGACCGACATAAGGTAGAACTAAAATCAAACCCATAATTGTAACCACGGTGTTGTGTGTTGCATGGACGATGAACCTCTCAGGTACTCTGCACCGTACTAGTTAACCGTGTAGCTATCATATGTCTGATTGTACCACTCATCACGCTACTAGAGATGCGGGTGGTCCGCAGGTGCGTATGTGTTGTACTGCACCTAGCAGTCTCGGATAGGGGAGTCGATGCCAGTGCCTGCGGTGTCCTATATGTCAGACTGTCTACTGGGCATTGCCTGTACAGCCGCAATCACGAATGTGGCACTCCAAAAGACTTATTCGAAATGGGATGACCAAACCGGTGCAGCATACTTGCCTTTCAGTTGGGTGATCTAGCGGGTAGAATCATGAGACGACCTCGTATTGGCAGACTGGTGAAGTACGCGACATCATGTAATGTGATGGTCATCGTATGCGACTGCAGGTCGCATTTTACACTCGCGCATGAACCATGCATATTTAACATGCAAATAAAACGAGAATCTAACATCGTGTCATGTAATTAATCGCATGACTCCCTTACGGCAGGGGGCAAATCGCGTGCATACGGTCCCCATGAGATTCTCTGGCCCCGTGCCCACACATGCCTGCTGCTTGCTTTTGCTTGCCCGGGATTCTTGGCCAGCTGCCGAGCCAAGGTAGCTCGACATAACCTGCTACCGCGCCGCGTTGTTCACATCCACACCAGCTCGCCTAGCCGCGCGCCTCACCTCCTGCTGAGCTACGATGGTACGACAGGTGACCCATGTCACTTATTATGTCCTTCAAGCTTAGGGAGGAGTTTTTTTTTACAAAAACAAGTACTAAAATAGATCAAAATTAAAAAAATATTACTACAGGACCAAAAGAAGAACAGCGCGTGCGAGTGAGTGTACATGCGACGCAGCGGAGTGTCAGCAAATGAAAGGACAATAATGCAATGCCCTAGGTGGTGATCGGTTCGGCTGAAAGCCTCATGGCTTATGGCTGAAAACACTGTAGCTGGCTGAAAAAAGCACTGTAGCTGACAGAGGCTTATTTACCATAATTAAATTTAAAAAAATTTAAAAATAGAAAAACATATTAGCCCATCACGTATAATGTAAACAAATACGAGGAAAAAAAGAACCAGTAAAAAAACTCAAAAAAAGCCAAAAGTTCAGAAAAAGACGAAATTTATGAATAGTTCAAAAATAAGCTGAAGCCAGAAGCTGAAGCCATATTGATCAGGGTCCTAAACTCAAAATTCTTTTGACAACTGAGAGGGTTGGAGAGGGATCACCATTAACTTATTGCAATTGAACAATCGCGTTTCCTAAAGTAATTATTCAATGTTTGCTCTCATCTTGATATAATAAACTAGCTAATTTTTCCATAATTATACGGTTAGGTATTAGAATACATGTAAAAATAGAGTTATACCTCTGTTCATAAATGTAAGTTGTTTTTGACTTTTATGGTCTTCAATGCAAAGCTTTGACTATAATTTAGTATCATAATATACTAGCAAAAAATTATGTGTGTGTGTATATATATATAAGCATTTTACAAGGAAAGTCTAATAACATAATATTTATGTAGTCAATCTGTATAAAGTGTACCTAATCAAACTCTGAATCGGCGTTGCTGTGGTCTCTGGTAGTAACGGTTAAGATCCGACATGTAGAGTAGCTTAATGGGATAGTTGTCAGCAGAACGTTGCCTATATGTATCCTTTTTTGCTGCAGTTTATGATTTTTGATTCTAACATGAGTCGTTATATGAATGAATCGAATTTTTGATAAGCTATTTCAAAAATACTGTCTTGGTAAGCCGTTTTAAAATGATAATGAAGAAGTTGTTTCATTTATTTATTCTAAAAAAACCATAAGTTAAAAAAGAACACTCAGTCTTTTTACTCACCGGCCGGTGACTTGCATCATTGGCAAGTCCGGATAAATAAGCTCGTGATTCAATTCCGTGGATATGCATATTGTGATTTGTGAAACCATTTTTTTCTCGAGAAAATGGGTCATATAATGGAGCGAAACGACCCTAGAATCCTAGATTAATTTTACCGTTAGTTTCCTTCAGCCGACGGCGCGACGCTCGTCGGGATTTCGAATCTGTGGACGGCCACGCAAAGCCCCCAACGGCTACCAGAGGCGTCGGTGACGGCGGTGGGACCCACACACGCTCCGGGGCCCGGACGCCCATCTGGGCCGTGCTTGGGCGGGGTCCACCAGACGTCAACGGTCGGATCGCTCGCCTCGCTCGTACGGATTCCATTTTATATCGGTAGGTTCTCGCGAGATCGCAATTACTGCTTCCTCACCCGCCCCCCCTTCCGGCTTTGTGCCTCCCCAAATCGAGAGCGCTCCACGCCTCCGCGCCTAGGGTTTCCTACTCCCCCTCCCGCGCCTACCGGCGGCGGCCGCCCCCTCTCCGCCGTCGCAGCCTCCCGCGCCTTCCTCCTCCCACCGCCGCCCGACTCAATTGCCTGCTTTTCCTCGCCCCTGCCACCACGACCCGAGGGAAGCGCCGCCGCCGATCGATCGTCGCCTGCGTGCCTATCTTCCTGCTTGATCTCTTCTCCAGACCACCGTAGGCGGAAGCGCGGACGAGCAGGGAGAGATAGTGGTCTTCGTGTACGCCTGCCTTTCGTCAGCAGTGGGTGAGTAGTCGATTTCTTCCATTCGGGGGAGATGAGATCTCGGTCGGTCTCAGATTCATCAGCATTAATGTTTCACTGACGTAGGCTAGCGTTGATTGATCTCTGAGCATAGACTTCTCTCTGAATTTTGAGGGGGAGAATCGGTTTCCGTCTAGTTCTTTCATGTAGAATAGAGGCACGTTCCTGTAAAAGTTATTAGGGTCCCTGTGATCACACAAGATACAAAGCGCATGGCACCGGTTCATGTAGTGATCCTGGAGTTCGTGTGCGTACGTCTGGATTGGCAGAATGGCAGGCAGGAGTGAGCGTGTGCTCGTGCTCGTGGGTGTGTGTATGTTGTGGGCGGGATTGTGCGCATATCCGTGTGCTAATGGAGGGAGGGAATAAAGGTTAATATTTTTAGTAGGAATTGATATATTTTACCTTTATATAGTCAAGTTAGCAGTAAATTTGCCTGCACAAATGGCTCATTACTGGAATTACAAAATTGCCGCACGATGAGACAAGGAATGTGCCCTACTTACCGCCAAATTGCCGATTAAGTGTTCTGGTCTAAATGCTTTATCGCAGCATTATTGGTTTCCTCATGTTGCAGACATGTTGCAGACATTGCTACATAGTTGTACTTGCCACTTGCAGGTGTTACTGAATACAGCATTGCTTAGCACTCGTGTGTGCTTGGTGTGTGCGTGCACTCACACTTGTGTAGTTGCGTGTATGAGGGGACATAGGGAGGGGATAAAGGTTTATATTTTTAGTAGGAATTGCTCATTTTGATGTTTTATATTTGTAGTCTTGGAAACATTTGTTCAAACAAGAGCACACTCTACATGTGTTTAGAGTGAAGGAGCATATTAAACCTTTGTTTTTAGCTGGCTAGATAGCATTACTTGAGCTTTGACCCTATTGGGGTTTATTTGTTTTCTTTCCTCTTTGCCTCCTTTTGTGCATAACCTTTTTTAAATTTATTTATATCATTCTTTACACCATAGGGGACTCCCCTACGGTTTTATGTTTAAAAAGGTAGTCAACAGAGGATGAATTAGTCTACTGAAATGACTCCTTTATAGATAAGAAAATTGCAATCACATGACACATGGAATGTATGATATTTATCTCAATTAAGTGTTCTATCCGAAATACTAAATTACATTATTTTATTGCTTTCCTTATGTTACTCGCATTGCTATCCAGTTGCCACTTGCAGGCATTACTTATGTAGCAGTATTGCTTAGCATCATTAAGTTACCAGCGGTTGTTCACTTGTTGCATATTTTATTGGAGTTGGAGATAATACTTGTTAGGTGTATGTACATCCCTGCAGTAATAATTGTTGTATTGCAAGTCATGTACTAATTGTAGTCCCTGCAACATTTTTCATTTCCGCACTACATATCAATTAGAATATTATAAGTGTTGCACTGGAATTCTTAAATTACAGACATGACTACTTCTAATTTGTTTGTATTTGATATTGATCCAATTATATCTAATCTCCTAAATACTGTTTTGTTATAGGCTGGGTTTGGTGATCACACCGTTTGAACAGTGCTAAGACTTCGTGGCCATTAATTGTGCTATTCTGGAACAACAACATTTCCAAGTGAAGTTGCCAACAAGGTGCCTTTGAAGCTGTCCGCTGTTATTGTTTCCATGGTGAGTACTTGAAAGTCTTAACCTTTTAGGAGTTCTTTTGGTGTTCAAGAGAACATCACTGCAAAGCAGTTGTCTGCCTTCCATGGTTCTAATGACATGTTTGTGTCACTGAAGGCAACCAACGAGAACCTCCCACCAAATGTCATCAGACAATTGGCTAAAGAACTGAAGAATCTTGATGAGTCACCTCCAGAAGGGATTAAAGTTATTGTTAATGATGATGACTTCACCACCATTTTTGCTGATATTGAGGGTCCTGGTAAGATTCTATCAACATACTTTGTTTTACACCTGCCATTATTGTGGGCTGTAAGCTGTTAAATTTACACACCTACAGCTATGATGATCATGCTCTGTTGTTATTCTATGACTTTCTAACCCATTGTTTGTTTAGAGTTAAGTATCTGTGAAGCTTGTTCCTTCTGGCAGTGCATCTCAGAACCTGAAGTGATTTTTTTTCTACTGCACTACTTTCTAATTTTGCGTTCTGAAAATTTGAATCTGGATGTGGTGCAGCTGGAACTCCATATGAGAATGGAGTATTCCGGATGAAGCTATTGTTGTCTCGCGACTTCCCTCACTCTCCCCCAAAAGGTAGTTATGTTATGAAACTTTGATAATTGTCCGTACATCATTTATTTCTTGAAGTGAAACCTTTAGTTGGAAGTCTTTGGCCTTCTCCTTTGATTTGCAGGGTTCTTCTTGACAAAAATTTTCCATCCAAACATAGCAACTACTGGTGAGATATGTGTAAATACATTGAAGAAGGATTGGAATCCTAGTCTTGGATTAAGGCATGTTCTGCTGGTAAGCTCAAAGTTCAGCACACATCAGCCCTAGTTTTGTTGGTAGTAATGCTCGATTTCTTTGTAAGCAATTGCTAAGCTTTGATTTAGCACGACAGCTGGGAACAAGTTCCAACTGCTGTCACAACATGCTATGGAGACCTGCTAAAATTGCTTGTTGGCATTTCTGACAGGTAGTTAGATGCCTTCTGATCGAACCATTTCCTGAATCTGCCCTTAATGAACAAGCTGGAAAGTTGTTACTTGAAAACTATGAGGAGTACGCACGGCATGCAAGGTCAGCCTTGAACTTCATATTACCAAACCTGGAGTAGAGCTCATAGATCTTCTCTTACTGGTCAAAACTCAAAACTGCAGTTGGTTTCAAAGAAGAAAAAAACCCTCAAAACTGCAGTATTTAGGATTGTTGTATGCAAGTTATCAACACTTAGACATGAATCTCATGGCTACCATTTCTATCAAATCAGATTACATCACTTACTAAATGAGCTCTAACTAGTTACTGATTATTTCATTGTGCTCCATATGCAGGCTATACACTGGCATCCATGCACTTAAACCTAAGAATAAGACCAAGAGTGGGGCTATTTCCGAGTCAACCACAGCTCTAAATGTGGATCAGTCTAACACTATTCTAAGCGAGAAAACACCATCTGCGCCGACATCATTATCTACCAAAGCATTTGGCACAAACTCTCAGGATCAGAATGCCGCTCCTTCAGATCCTGTTCTAGGAGCATCAGCAGTGCCCAAGAAGGATGGGCCACTTGCTACCAAAGTTCCAGTTGAGAAGAAGATGGATGCAAGGAAGAAGAGCTTGAAGAGATTATAATCAAAACATCCTGGAAGTGTTGAAACGGTGTAGTGTTAGTTAGGAATTAAATTTCTTCGTAAGTGCCAGATTCAGCAGATGCAGAGTGGAGCTGAAAAAATAACGCGAGTGGCATCTGATGAACTGGTGTTTGGGGCAAAGATGTTTGTGTTCGCGCTAAAAGGGAAGAATGTGAATTGGGCCTGTTGGAACAGTCTGCAATGACAATTATTTGCAAGAATATTTGCCTTTTCTGTTGATTCTCCACTAGCTTGTTGCTAGTGTTATTGTTTCTGTATTAGATGTGATTTCATGCTATATGGATTAGTAGTTAGGTCAGTGATGCAGAAGCTCTCTTTTACAAGAATTTCAGTGCTAAAATGTGAAAGTTGAATATTCAACCTGAACCAATAAGCAGTGTACTACCTCTGCTAAAGGTTAGTAGCATCTGGTGCAGTGTAACCAACAAGCTGATAAAAGGCCTCGTGAGGCCCCATCATAATGATAACTAGCCTCATAGGCGCGCCTTATAGGCGCGGCGTCACGTCGCGTGTACTGAAATAAAGTGTAAGGGTTTTTTTGAAAAAGTCGAGGATCCTTTCGCAATAAAAGGAGAGCAGAGGGTTTTTCCCGTAAAAATCAAGGACTGTTTTAAAAGGTCTGTACGTAATTTCGGGAACGGGTTTCTTCATAAAATCCAAGGACTGTAGGGACCTTTTTGCGATAACAGAGGACCTTTACGTGATTTTAGGAAAATGCAGGGACTTTTTCGCAAAAAAGGTTGGCCGACCGTACGCAAATTCGTGCGCCACGCGCCGGCCAGAGCGAGCGCACGGGGTGACGTGGGAGGCTCCTCCGCGCGGGGAATCCCCGGGGCATAATAGGGGGTATTCAGCCACTACAAAATCTTTTCCTTTTGGAAGTAGGTCTCAGTTCTAAATTGGAAACCATCATGAAATTTCCTTTAAATTGTGATTATGAAAAGTAGTCATCCACACTAAGCTCCATCATATCCACCACACAGTAGGATATCTAGTAGCACTCTCTTTGCTCAAGCACCTGATCATGTCAAATTTCTTTTCAAGATATGATTCATGTTAAAAACTCCTCTTTTTTCTTGTTCTCTTCAAAGAATTATTCGTGTACGATTAGCCATTTGTCAAGGACGCCTTCCAGATGAAGAATCCCAGTCTTTTAGGGGTTGCAATTTGCAAAGCAGCCTTGAGGTGCCGCCCATGATGATCTACCTAAAGTTCTCGTGACCCAAAGAGGATTCAGGGACTTTCACAGGCAGCTGCATGCACTGGGCTTTAAACCTTTTGCCTTTTACCTCCCTCTTTTCGCTTTTGAGCAAGTCTTATAATACAGCCTTCAGCTGACTGTATGAATACTTACAGCTCACTTATCAGTCTACTCATATAGTAGTTACAGCCAGCTGAAGGCTGTATGACCTACCCCTCCCTTTCACAAAGTTTCTTGGTTCTTGTGCTTCAGCTGGCTGTAAGCTTACAGCCCATCTCTCTTCTCTCTCCTCCTCTCTCTCCTCCACCTCAGCATACAGTCAACTTACAACCTCTTATAATACTTGCTCTAATCCGTTTGGTTGATTGGACAGTAAAAGTCCGAATCAATGGCGCCCCCAAGAACACAAGGGAAGAGAGGAGAAGAGAAAGCGAGAACGACAGTTGCAGTTTGGAGGATGAGAACTTCAGGCTTCAGTGGCCGGTGACATCTCTGCCTTGCCAAAGATCGCCACCACCGTAGACGCAATCATCAGTCACAGCTTGCAGCAACGATTTCTGTGCCCTAAACTTGTTGTTTAGGTCATCCAAATGTTCAGATAAGATATTTAGGGTACAAAGTCCAAACGGCTGTATAGCGAAGGAAAGAAGGATCTCCAATGTCACGAAGGAAAAAACAAAATTCATCTAGCCGTGTAGGAGTCCGACAGCACTAGTTTTCTCTGAAAAGTCAGGTACCGTTTTATAATCTGACGAAGCGTGATAAGATTTGGTAAGCTTCGGTTTAGAGGTTAATTAATAGACAAGTAGCCGGGTGAGTACAATTTTTTTTGTCACGTGGGTGACCTGAGGCTTGAGAGTTGAGACTATTCGGGCTATCTATACTTGGTCCAACAAAAACGATGATAAACCAAATTTTCAAAAAAAAAAGTTCCAAAGGTTTTTATTATATCTGAACATCTGCTTTCAGTAAGTTGGTACTGAAAACAACAATCAAACGAGTGTGTAATGTACTAATGTCAGCTAAATGCATTCACATACACACTATGTGGTATACATTGCACGCCGGGGTGCACGTGAGAGTGAGCGAAGCAATACATGTGTAACCAAAGACTCTCAAGCTACAGCTTCCAGGTGGGCCTCTCCACGTATTGCTTCGCTTCACATCACCAGGCACTGCCACTCTGCTAGCGCGAATCAAACGATCAAATCTGCGATCTCACAGGACGATTGTCCGCTTCGTAAGTGCATGATACAACTACTGTTATTTATAAGCCGTCCTCCAGACACCTAATGCGCTTTAATTAAGTACCCAATCACAGCATTCATTAGGGTACTTGATTTGATTAGTCAACCCTAGGAGGGAGATAAGAATTGCTTTCTTGTGGGAGAATTTAGAACTCCAGTGTAGTATTCGTGCCACTGTAGACCAAGATGGTGATATGCTTGTTTGTCATTGTAAAAAAAACGCTTCATTTTTAACCAAAGAGATGGTATATAAACATCAATTATATATATGAAGTGACTCCGTTGTCAAAAGACGAATCGCTATCCATGTATATCAAACACTATATCCATTATATGTGACTTTGAATGGGTATCTCACTGTGCATTCATGTCAACTTCGTCTATGCTACCAAGGAATCAGCTCCTATAAGAAAACCAAGTCTAAATTTAACCATTTCCTACCCATTGACTCAAGCTTTTACGGTCTACTAGCATCCTCTCTTGTAGTATTAGTGTAAGATATAAATATACTTCTCGCTAGGAACAACTCATACAATTATTTGACAAAAGTAAGCTGCACACTATAACACATAAGATCACACACATGTTACAACTAAAAAACCATCCAAAAAAGGGGCAAAAACAGCTAATACCCGCCCACATATCATAAGTCGTAACACAGAGGTCCAACTCCGCAGACAGGATCCTCCCTGCACATGCTCCTCCTGATCCACACCGCATTATGACGCGGTGGACCCCGAGCGAGCAGGCCTCTCCACGTCAGTAGGGCCCCACCTGCCAACGTGATACGCGCAACCGTGTAGCCTATCTCGGTTTCTCCCCACTCCGGCCGTAATAAAACCTCAATCATCTTGGTGCCATTAGGACACGTACAATAGTTTATCTCTTAAAGTTATTTATAATGGTTTTACCTTATCTAAAGATAGCACTAAAGACAACATCTCCAACAGTAAATTATTTCTCTAACTAAAGTATACTATTTTTACTATAACTTACTCCTCACACCTTATCACTATTTATATTAGCTTATAAATTTAAATCGACTTTTATATAAAAGATAGTATATTATTTTTCCCCATCTACCATTTACTACTGTCGGAGATGCCATACAGCCAGCGAGTCCCGCTTTTTTTTTTCCTCGCGTCTTCGCCCACCTTTTTTACGCCCGTCGTTGCGTGCTCGTTCTGCTACTGCTGTCTCATCTCCTCGAAGTCGACTCCGCCTCCTCGCTTCCGTTCACTTCTCCGCCACCTCCTCTCATCTCTCTCTCTCCTTCGCCGAGCGGAACATTGCTTCGCTCGCTGGATCTGAGCGGGCGCCCGTGGCCTCCTCCCGTCGGCCTCGGCGGTTTCGATCTGCTCGAGGGCTGCGGGGGGCGGTTGGGGCTCGTGACGAAGCCGCCCGCGCGCGTCGCATGGTGTGATCGGGAGCGATGCGGCGAGCTCCGGTGCGCGGCGGGGGTGGGGTTCTGCTGCTGGTGCTGGTCGTGGCCGCCGCATTGGCGCCGCGGCTCGCGCGCGCGGCCACCGACGCCGCCGACGGTACGTTCGTGCTTGATTCGGCTCTGTTCGGTATTTGGCTTTAGTACGAGCAGCGCGTCGGCTTCGTCGCTGCTCGTGTGGTGTGCCGTGGGCGTGCGTCGGTCGGTGGTTTCGGTTTCGTCGAGAATTTTGTCGGTGGGAACGGGAAGCAGGGGATTGGTTCTGTATCATACGCCGGTGCTTTTCGATACTACAGCGATGCCGTGATCTGCGTTGTTTTTACGAGTTTTAGTCTGCAGTTAACGATGCGTGGTGAAATTATGCCGGCGGCGCGCTCGCGCGGTGAGAAATGGGCGGGCCTCTGGTTTTGTGGGTTGGTCTCTGGTTTGACTCTGTGGGCGAGTTCTGCAGCCGCGTTCTAGACTCTTATAAATTCGTTTTCAAAAGAGGGATTCCTTACCGGCATGAAAAAAAAGCTTTCAACCCTCGGCTACTAGAGAAAGTTTCACCATTGAATACAGCCTATATAAAGGCGCGCAGCGAATGTAATTTCGTAGGCTTTCATCCAGACTACCTTTTGAGGATGAGGAGCGTAGCGAAAGACTGACAGGCGGAAGGGAAGACAGCTCATGCGATTGTTACTCCCTCCGTATATTAGGATATTTAATAAAATTGGATCATATTTGTTTAGAAAGAATAGTCCTATATCTATCGAATAGGAGAAACTACGGTACAATTTATTAAATATTACTTAAATAATGTGTTTTCTAGAGGAGTAGGTTTTTGTCTTGAAATCAGCAATGTCACATTGGTGCGCAGCGGCTGTGACATGTATAATTGGGACACTTGATGTTTTTAGTTGATCTGTAGCAGTCGAGCTGTCCCTTTCGGAAGGGGTAACAAAAGGAACATTTGAGGCTTATAGTAATGTGGAGTCCTGTGTGCTCTGTGTCTTATCGTTCTCGATAGCAATGGGAGAAAGAGATGTGTTGTTCGCATGCTGGATCGGTGGAAAGTTGATAGCATGCAGGAGAAAGCAATGGTAGATTGGCTATGTAAGTAGTAGCAGAATGGGTACTTCAGTCTTAGTTGCGTTAATTGCCATATTGATGAATCTGCAAATAGTAGACAACAGGACATAATGAGAGGTTGAAGGTTAGGATAGGATTGTAGGAAGAGAATGATGGAAGTAACACATATGTTTATTTTCATTGTCATGGGCTCATTAGTTGATATGGTAGGCGGTTGAGTACAGGTCCGAGGACCGAAAGTAGGACACTCGTCCTCATCTAATCACCGGCATGGCTATTCCCTGACGTGGTAGAGAAGCTCTGAGGCTTGACTTTAGAAAAAGGGGGAGACTAGAGACTTATTTGATTATTCATTGCTTGTCTCCAACGATTACGATAGGCCTCCTTATATAGATGGCTCTCCTAATAATTACGGATAAAATTAAGCTAAACCATAACATTCCTAATTAATAGATAAGATACCAATTAACTAATCTTTGTCCTAATAAACTAATTAATTATTTAGAAAATAGATATTTCTATTTAGGAAACTATTCCCTTCCTAATCCCAATGCTACCGCACATGGGTACTGTTCATGCACGCAGTACCAGTGGCCATAACATTAGTCGATCTAGTATAAATGTGTGATTATGGTTTTAAAATTGTGGAACTCATAGGGGCTTTGACGAGTGCATTCCTTTTCTTATAAATGTTGTCTTCAGTTCATGTGTCCTGCAACGTATAGTTGACAGCATAGGAATTTGCTAAGTGTTCCAACTTAATGCTAATGGCTTCTTTATATTTCTCTTATCATGTGTAGTCTCTGCTATAAATGGATTGTACGTTGCACTGGGATCGCCAACTCTTCCTGGATGGACTGCAAACGGTGGAGACCCCTGTGGTGAGCTTTGGCAGGGTATTGTATGTACCGGCTCAAGTATAACTTCAATGTATGGCAGGTTCTTCATTGCACTTTCTTTTGTCTGGTAGATTCCTTTGTTTTTCACTCTTATCAACTCACCATTTCTAGAACCATGAATGCTGCAAATTTGGGAGGGCAGCTGGGCAGCTTAGGGAAATTCACTTCAATCACCACCATGTAAGGGTGCTAACACTGTAAATTTATCCTTCTTGTTTGAAGTTTATCGTTTTATCTGTTTGCTATGATCACTATAGTGTTTTGGTGAAAATTAGAAAAGTTTAGAATTTTTTTCTGCTGGTTGAATTTATGCTCACTGTGTACCCAGTTTGAGTTTCTGACTGGTTTACTTTTTTTCCTGTAGAAATCTCAGTAACAATAATATTGGTGGAGCTATACCAGAAGACCTACCTGTTACATTGAAACATTTGTACGTGTTATTGATTGTTTCTGCAACCCCTTTAGTCTTTGAGATCATTCATTTTATGGAATAATCTTTGTTCCTTGTTGCCACAGTTTTCTCTCTGCTAACCAGCTCACTGGAAGCATCCCGAGTTCATTATCAAAACTTAAAAATTTAACGGACATGTAAAGTTCTTCCTTTCTTTTCTCAGTAAGTCTATATTCATGCTAGTTTGTTTTGTAAAGCTTATTTCTTTAGATCCTTAATTTTCCCAGGTCACTCAATGGCAACCATCTAGACGGAGAACTACCAGATGCTTTCGATTCACTCATTGGACTTGTAAATTTGTAAGACGCGTCTTAGTTTCTGCGTGTGTTGATCAAGATGGTGTCTTGGGTGATTGATTATAGCATCTGATCTTGCTTTACAGGGATGTTTCTTCTAACAACTTGACTGGCGCGTTACCACCATCAATGAAAAACCTGCCATCTTTGACTACATTGTAAGTTCACATCTTTTCCTGTCTTATTTTTCTGTTCCTATTTTCCCAACTTATTTCTTTTTTTTTCTTCATCTGCTATCTGATAGGCACATACAAGACAATCAACTGTCTGGGACTCTCAACGTCTTGCAGGATCTTCCCCTGAAAGACTTGTAATCTCTCGATATCTTCTCCCTCATCCCATGCTCGTTCAGTTATCTTAGCACATTGGATTGAAGGCATGACAAATCTGTAACTGTCTGCTCATTTAGTAATTCTGGCTTCTCTGTGGATTTTTTCTAAGGTCTATGGTATTGCAATACAATATTAATTATGATCTCTGCGACTCTGCACTTAAACTTGTTATGGAATCTGTAAAATTTATACATAGAACATACAGATCTGCAGCTGTTGGAAATCTAGGCACCTCAATTTCTCTCACTGATTTCATAAAGGGTGTAACACTCCAAATGTGCTCCAGGAAGATAGTATGGGGGGACATTGTTGTTACATATCCACACCCAAAAGCTAGTGCATTTTGAAATTTTTGCACAATAGAATAGGAATTTAAAAAGTTAATCCACCATCTCTTATTGATGCCTTCTGGTAGTATGTTGCAATTCTCTCATCTGCATTCCATCTAATTCTGGAGGCAATGGTATCCCAATGCAGTTTCTTCTTTTGAGAAGCCAAAGCCTGTTTCTTTTTTGCCACAATTTTGCAAACAAGCACTTCATCAGCAATAAGGAAGCCTTCCCAAGTTACTTTCACACAATGCAGCTGCTATACTATTATACTATTTATTTAACAGCTCTTGTGGTGAAAAATATCACTACAGATCAACAGTTGTTTGCACTTCTTTCTTATAAATTCCTTACTCTGAACAGGAATATAGAGAATAATTTGTTTTCTGGACCAGTGCCTGCGAAGTTACTGAACATACCAAACTTCAAGTGAGAAACCTTCTTTTTTGTATTCACCTTTCTCTTAACGCCAGCCTGGTTGAGATAGTCATTACATTGTCTATCTTGACGTTATTTCATCTATTACAGAACAAGATAATTAATTGGATATGACTTGTTAAGTGACTAACAGTATTCCAGTGCAGAAAGGATGGGAATCAATTTAATACCAGTATATCCCCCTCTGCATCACCGCCTTCAACATCAACAGGACCAGCACCAACTCAAACACCATCAGGACCAAAACCAGCTCCAACACCAACAGGACCAAAACCAGCTCCAGCACCAACAGGACCAAAACCAGCTCCAGCACCAACAGGACCAAAACCAGCTCCAACACCAACAGGACCAAAACCAGCTCCAACACCAACACCTGCAGGTCCAAATCCGACACCAGCAGCACCATCACCTCCATCATCCCCTTCAAGAGCCCCTCCACCGTTTAAAACGCCCTCAAACTCTTCTGATGGATCAACTACTCGAGATAGCACTTCATCATCTAGGAAACATAATTCGTCAACCCTCAAGATTGTTGGATTTGTTCTTCTCGGAATAGTGTTGTTCATAGGTATAGTCCTGCTGGCAATATTTTGTTTGTCCAAATACCAAGAGAGACAGTCAAGATATGATTATAACAGAAGTCAACTGGCAAGGGTGCATCATAGGGTTGAACCCAATATCAAGCCATCTTCAGTTCGACCAAGGGATGATGTTAAAAAAGGTTAACTTCTGTGAATATACCAGTAGTGTAGGGATTTTTTTTTTTTTTGGTATTCATATAAGATGTTTTATTTCGTAGGTCCAGGTGAGACCCTTGATAGGAGGGGACGCGAATTAACTTTGGGAGCAGCAGGTATGAAGTCCTTGGAGCAAAGGGCAGTCTAGTTATTACATACTGTTCATCAAGTTAAAATGTTTAAAAGTTTTGTGCAATTGATTGCAGCTCTCCCTAAGAAGCCTCCTGAAAACCAAAAGGAGCACATAATTAATTTGGATCGAACAGATTCAGATCTTTTTGCAGTTGCCCCACCACCCCCTCCACCTCCACCTCCACCTCCACCTCCACCACCACTACTCCCTTTTGAAAAAGTTGTTGTCAATCCCATTGTTCCTCCAGAAAAGAGATTTAGCCCTCCACCAAGGACAAGTACCCTGACTTCTGCCACACCCTTCTCTGTTGCATCTCTTCAGCAATATACAAGCAGTTTTAGAGAGGAGAATGTGACAAGAGAGAGTAGATTAGGAAAGGTATACTTAGCAGAGCTTCCTGAAGGCAAGGTACAAATTAGTATTACTGTATTAATGGACAATGCAACTCACTATTCAGTGTGCAGTCAAACATCAAGCTTGTTTCTCCCATTGTGTAGTTATTGGAAGTTATGAAGATTGACAATGCTAATGGAAGAATATCAGTAGATGACTTTCTAGAACTGGTTGGACATATCTCAAAGATCAAGCATCCTAACATCCTTGAGTTAGTTGGATATTGTGCTGAATATGGACAGCGGTTACTTGTGTACAATCACTTCAGTAGAAAAACACTAGATGATGCACTTCATGATGGAGAGGACATTGACAGTGTGCTATCATGGAATGCTCGCCTCCATGTTGCTCTTGGTTCAGGAAAAGCCTTAGAGTAAGTGCAACTATAGTTCTACATAATCTCTTATCCGAAAAAATAGTTCTACATAATCCATATCTGGTGTTCTTTTTCGAAATATGTGAGCCTTTATACTTCTAAATTTCCTTTTTTCCTGCAGGTATCTCCATGAAAGCTTCAAACCTCCAATTGTGCATCAGAATTTTGAACCAGCGAACGTGCTCCTTGATAATAAATTCTCAGTGTGTGTTTCTGAATGTGGACTGGCAGAACTGATGCCATCTAGTTCTGTCACTCAGGTAACCTATAATATGTGATATAGATGTTGCATGTTCTTAGGACACCAAACAGGGGAGGAGGCTGCCAGGGTCTTCTTTTTTCTCATCATGACCAATGCATGTTAAGTGCTGATGATGCTATGGCTAATACAGCCCAAAGTTAGAATAGCATGTAAAGCCTTAGGTGTTAACAATGAGTTATAGGGCACAACACGCGCTAGCTCATTGTAAGATAATTTGCATCGACAAGTCAGGGATATTGATAATCAGCTTAGCTAATGCAGCTGCATATTACATGATTAGGGCTGTAAAAAAAGCTCGAAGCTCGCGAGCTACTCGAGTTCGGCTCGTTCTAGGCTCGATTCGAGCTCGGTTCGAACTTTAAACGAGCCGAACTCGAGCTTGATCTCGAGCTTCGCTGAGCCGAACTCGAATAGTTCGCGAGCCCCGATTCGAGCTTAAATAGTAATACATATTAATTCTTACCGAGCTTATTCGAGCCGAACTCGAGCTCGAGCTTGTCTTATTATTGGAAATTAGTGTGTATTTGAATTATTTTGACTGTTATCGAGCTTAATAGAGCCGAGCTCGAACTTAAAATTTTCTTATTATTGAAAAATAGTGTATAATAAATTATTTTAGTTGTTTTCGAGCTTCAACGAGCCGAGCTTGAGCCTACTCGAGCTTAGGCCGAGCCGAGCTCGAGCCCAGGTCCAGGCTCGGACCCCAACTCGAGCTCGAGCCTGGAAGGCCAAGCTCGCTCGAGCTCGGCTCGTTTACAGCCATATACATGATGTGGCATTTTTGTCTTCCTGTAGTTTTTCAAGAGGCAGATTTTAATCATTTAGTTGGTCTATTAATATTAGTAAATCAATGTGCTTTATTTTAAGGTTTGGAAGTGAGGTTACTGAATGCTGATGGTGAATAAGCATGCTCATATATGCATCCAAGGTCTGACAAATGAGGATTCTGGTCGTGGGGATAATAGATCAACTTTCCTAGTGACTCATTTGCCTGGTAGTTCATAGTACCAACCTATTCCTGGCTAAACTTTGACTCGATGCATTACAAATTGCTGGATGGCCCATTGGTTGGAAGGAGTTAAATTTTGATTTATGTTCAAAACATCAATTACTTCACTATTAGTTTACGCTTAGTGCTTTCCCAGTTTGATCACAAATGAGTAGATTTAGCTAGTTTAATTTGGCCAGGCAGTGACAAATGCATCTTGTTATGTTGAAGGAAATGACTGCTGGTGTATTTGTGTTCCAGTTGTCAGGTCGGATGCGTGCATTACTGAACTATGAATCGCCAGAATTCCAGGAATCTGGTATCATTACAGAACGAGGTGATGTTTACAGTTTTGGAATAGTGATGCTAGAACTTCTCACTGGGCGTAAACCATATGATAGGTAAGATTTGAAAGTCTCATGCTTGACCAAGACCTTTCCCCAATTGTTTTATATCATTTTTTGTACAAAGTAAGGAAATAATTCTGTTTTATGTGAAAAATATGCAGTTCACGCCCACGTGCTGAGCAACACCTTGTTAGATGGGCCAGTTCCCAGCTTCATGACATTGAATCCCTGTCCAAGATGGTGGACCCTTCTATACGAGGGCAGTGTTCTGAGAAAGCATTGTCACGATTTGCTGACATAATCAGCCGCTGTATCCAGGTAATTCATCTTAATTTTTCGTCATTTGTACTAAGATGCAATTTCTAACCATGCTGTACACTAAAGCACATATCTGATGCTTTACATTCTTTGTACAAAGCGTTCTGATCTAAAATTTTCCTAATGCAGCGGGAGCCAGAATTCAGGCCACCAATGTCTGAAATTGCCCAAGACCTGGCTAGAATTGTAAATGCTACTGGTGAGGAATCGGAGTAACAAACAAATCAAGGACATACAAATCCCATGCACCAAGTTGCCTGTTGAGAAAATTTTGGGAAGAAAATTCTTTTGGCATAATGCAAAGCACAGCATATGTCACAGATTTTGTAACAACAAAAAAAAACAGCTATTGATCCTTAGTGCTGTAACTATGCAAAATTATGAATAGGCGATCACAATCAGTCAAGGAAAACTTTGTGCTTTTCAAATGACATTCTACACACAATATTGAATATTTAGGGAACAGAAACCTACAACACGCTCAAAGGAGCGTAGTTATAACCCGGAACAACGCTCTCTTGCGGACAGGTAGACCATGCAGGATCTAAGCCAGCAGGCTGCTTAGCTAGTTAAGGAAGCACCCGAGAAAACACAGGATGGGCATTATACTTGTATCTTTGCTACTAAACATGCTGTCTAGGAATTTTGGTTATCTTCATTTGTGATAACATGCATGGCAACCTATTGGTTATTGTACCATCCTCAAATTTCTCAACAAGGTCTTATTTGAGAAATCCATTCCCAGTCGGAATCTATATGTATAGGCCAAGATTTTAGTTCAAATTTCCGGTTCATCCACATAGAATTCGATCGAGAATAAACCTCCCAAATAAGCCCCAAAGAATGCGGTTCCCCAAAGGTGGTGATCAGTTGGGCTTTTTTTGAGTGGCTTATGGCTGAAAGCACAGGCCCTGTTCTTTTCAGCTTCTAAAAGCTGCTTCTCGGCTTTTCTACAGTAACTAGCTTTTAACCGGAGTATTTTTTCAAAATAGGGTTTATTAGTTAATTGTAGTACATACTTTACTAACTTCATTTATATTGACAAAAACAATACGTGAGTTTCTGTTACTCTGTAATCTCTCGTACAAACAGCCTAAAAACCACAAGCCGCAGCCAAAAAGAACAGGCCCTAGCTGGCTGAAAAAACACTGTAGCTGACAGATGCTTATTTAGCATAATTAAATTTAAACAAAATTAAAAATATAAAAAATATGTTAGCCTATTACGTATAATACAAACAAATACGGGAAAAAAGAACCGGCAAAAAAAGCATAAAAAAGCCAAAAATTTAGAAAAAGACAGAATTTGTGAATAGTGAAAAATAAGCCGGAAGCCAGAAACTTAAGCCAAATTGATCAGCGTTCACAAACTGAATAAATCAGAAGAGGGAAATAATTACCAACACGTGCAACTCATTGTACACTCTTCTAGAGAGTACGGAGAGATTCAGCTATCCGAAAAATATAGAGGGTACGACGATAGCTATATGAAATTATTTGGCATGACGAATGAAAACATATAGATAGTATAAACCATCTAGATATGGTTTGTAGAAACTCTCACCTATTGTATAGATATGGTTTGTAGAAACTCTCACCTGTTGTATTTACCAACGGTAGTTGCTAAAAACCATCGGCAATACATCTATCTAATGACTAACCAAATTCAACGGTTATTACTGTAGAGAGCTGTCGACTAATAGAATTTCTGACAGTTTAATAGAACTGCAACTGCCGACAGTTTTTCGCTCAGGGAAAAATGCATATGGTGTAGTGCAACACGTACGTCATGCATACAGAAGCAATAGTAGTTTTTTTTAGCAACTAATTATATAGCCCAAACTCCAAACCTACAGATAGCCGCATAGAGTCGGACTACGCCCACACTTGTAACATCTCAAAATTCGGTCCATTTTAAAACCATGTTTTTTTTGCATATTTTAAAAACATTGCATGACCTTCATTGGAGTTTTCTAAGATTCATTGAATTTTCCGAGATTTAAGTCATTTGAATTTCCGAGATTTAAATGAATTAATGACAATAAAAACTCTTATGCTATTTAAACAGAAAAATTAAATTACAAATAAATATGAAAGAGTCCAACGTGAAAAGGCTGCAATATTTTCCCAGGTTCATAATACTTCAAAATATGAGAAATTTTCCAGAAATTTTCGACGACAGTTGAACCCGTTTTAAATTCAAATGAATTTACTGATTTCGATCAATTTGAAAATCAGTTTAAAACCCTAGAATAGTAGTTGGGCCGAAACCCTTTCCCCGGCTCATCCATCTCCTCTTTCTCGTTCGGCCTAGCCCACCGCGACGCACCGCACCACCAACTCACCACGGTGCATCCCTGGCCGCCATGCTTTCCTCGACGTCCATGCAAAAGAGGCCGCGATGCTTGACGAAGCTACCTGCCCTGTCGCCAAGCGACGGAATACACATCCTCTCTTAAGTCTAGATCCTTAAAGGCACACCGCCTAGTGTTTTTCATAGTCGGCGGCGGTGTTGCGTGGTGCAGAGCATGCGCGGGAGGCGAAGCGGCTGCCGTGGGCATCGGCGACAAGGCCTCGGTGGGTGGTGCGGCCACCGTAGGCAGCTGCGACCGTGAGGCTACGGTGTGGGCGAGCGCGAGCATCAGGCGGCGCAGCTTTATGTTGGTAAACCGGCTAGGGAGAGAGATTTTCCAGAGAAGGGGAACCAATCTAGAAAATCAAGCAACTGTAGCAGTTGGGGATGAAGATTAGCCTGCTGGAGCAACTTGTGCTGATAATGTGTTGTGTAGTAATGGTCCTGTTGTTGACCTTCAACAGATCAGTGACTGCAATCACACACGAGATCAATCATATAACAATAGATTCATATTGTAAAGTAGAGATCGATGCAGTCCTGGCAGCTTTTCTTCTTTACCTCCAATATCTAGAGATACAGGTGTGTGCACAAATAGCCTGTCCCCTGGCCTATATTAACTAGTATAGTACCCGTGCTAACGCCACGGCGGCATTTCAGGGATGCACATGAAAACAACCAAATGACGATATTTTTTCCATAGTTTAAGTTTCACGCAATTGTATATCACCATGTATATAATCTGAAAAAAACTCATGTATATCACCAGCAAGTTCAGGTCATGAAATCACCAGCTCTTGATCACCGTTTCTGCTCATATGGGCTTTCTTGAATGGTCTGATCACAAGACCATTCTGTGGATTCATGACAAAATTCCTTCTGAGGTCATCATACTCTAATATTGCTAGTTAACTGATAGTTAAGGGTGGCAAAAGGCTTACCCAGTTGCTGACCATATCATGATATCATACTCTGAATACGCAGCAGAGAGGAACTGGTGAAGATCTGCACAGGGGATTACGGCATGAAACTTTACTACAGCTCATTGGAAAACATAATAGTAGTGATGAAAAGTGCCCTTACATGGACAGATTTCACATAGGTTGAAGGAAAAGCAAGCACTAAGGAGGACTCAGAACTAACCAACAACAAATAAGTACAAGTGTAGCCGGAAGCATGCAGGAAATCGGACCAATTTCACATAGGTTCAAGGGAGAGCAAGCACTGAGAAGGACTTCAGAACTAACTAACAACAAATAGGTACAAGTGTAGAACCGCATATAACAGGAAATTAAAATGACAAGGAAATATACCTTGTACTGACTTGCACGCCGTTCTAATTTTTTTCTTGTAGACAGCTTTATCCTTGATAGCGGTAACTTCATTCTGGCTTAATTCATGATCATCAACCATGTATGGATCATCTTCTTGGTCGACAAATATGCCGTCTTCAACAGTACTCAAAATTTAGTGCAAGACAACTTGTGAGACATATAAATTACTGCAAAGGGAACAGTGGGCACCTTCAAAATGAGAGGAAACTCCATTGACAACAAATTCAACATTTTGAACAGAAGCATATTATTTTAAATACAATGCAGCGAAAGAGTGATTAGAAACCTTGAAAGTAACCTGAAAAATTGTGGAGTGCTGCTGTTGAGTAAAGCTAAAGTGATGAAATAACATTAAGATGAGGTCCACTGTCACAAAGTGCGTACTTCACGAAAAACAGTACCAACCAAAAAGGCGTATATATGCAATGTTGGCATATAATGAAACACAAATAGGTGCTTCCATGTGCGCCATACAGAATCACATAGAGTAGCAAAATATTTCTGGATATAGCATTAAATACCGTAAAGAGCTTTGCCGCGGTTGGGTCGCAGCGGACAGGCGGACGGCAAGACATTACCCGTCCTCGCCATTATGCTCGCTCCACGCATCTCACAAGGTAAGCGAACGTAATATCGTAGTATTACCGCGCGTTTCATGCGCTGATAATGACATTGTAAGCTCACATACACTACAACAAAATGAACATATTAAGACGTTTTGTTTAAGACGCTTTGAATCATGTCTCTCTTTTTAGAACCATAATTGAAATAGAGACGCAATTTGAGACGCTCTAAAGGGTTGCACGCTATTAAATTCTATTAAAACGGTTGTTGAGACGTTTTGGAGTACGTCTATTAAAGCCTCGTCCCGCCACTAAATCGATCAGTCGGGTCGGCCGACGCTCGCGCCTGCGGCCCAGCCCATTGCGGGCGATAGAAACGGCGTCGGCCCGACCGATCAGCATCCCGCCCGAGCGCCCGACTCCACAGCCCCCAACCCTAGCTGAGCAGGCGAGCAGCAGCGGCTGCAGCGCGACCCCGCGTCGACCGCGCCTCCGGCGCCGCGCGGCCCGCGCTGGCCCTCCGCTCCGCCCTCCGGCCGCTCCGGCACTCCGCCGACACCACGACCGCCAGATATGGGCGACTCCGCCCTCCGCTCCGGCCCTCCGCTCCGCCCTCCGGCACAACCCGGGGAAGGCGATGGCCGACGGGGAAGGGATTCTCCATCCACCATTTCCTCACCGCACAAGGGACCATCTCTTCGGCAGTTGGGCTGGCTGCCGCTTGGCCGTTTCCTTTCCCAGAGGTAATGGATTCCATTTCTGGGTTTCTTCCGCGCCCTTTCCGCCTAGGATTGCTCGATTCAACGATGCGGTGCCGTAATATTAATTGGCTTTTGTGTTGGGTTCGCCTGGGAATCCGTTGGCGTGTTCATTTGCTGTGGAAAGGATTGGATTTGGGAAAAAGCCTCGCCTTTGGCGACTTCGTTGCCCTGCAACCATGTTCAGGCTTTTCATGTTGACACTCAGCAGGTAGAGTTCTTTGTTGCAATCAATTTGTATGGCACATGAGGTCGGTGCTTTGTTTTGTTTATCGAAATGTTAACCTTGTCATATGAATAACCTTTTTCCCTTATTCATGCTGCAGCTTATGAGAGTGTATGGTGCACTGATGTGGTCTCTTGGGAAAGTACTAAATACACCTGAGGTTGTACGCGTTTATATCGGGTAACTTCTGATGTCTTTTTTCCTTCATCATTTTTCTATCTATAATGCTTTAGTAATTTACTTCTAGAGACTGGAGGTTGTACAGCTCAAGTAGAGTAGTAGACTATCAATAAAATCCTGTATGTTGAATATTTCTAGAAGTCCAAAATATATATTTGATTTGCATTAGGGTGTAGATGAATCTCCACATTTGTTATCTGTGGACCATTAAAGTATACAAACAAAATGTTTGAATCCAGCTCTGTCAGTGCATGGTTTTGCATTGTAACCTGAAACTCACTTCCAAACTAATATTTGCAGGTCATTCACTGACAAACCGGTCAAGGAATTAGCTGTTGGGCCAATTGGAGAGGATTTGTTTGAGAAAGAGCAAGAGGATCTCCTTTCTGACCTCATAGACATACCTAAGAAAGCCTGCGACCGCCGGGTATGTTGTTATCTCTCATTTGTCTGAAACTCTGAATTCTTTTACGAAGTTCTGAATTTTCAAATGAATGTCACCATTTGTATGTGCAGGTTAATGAGTTTGTTAAACGTGCTAGAGCTGCCAAGATTCATGCCTATATAATTGGCCATCTGAAGAAGGAGATGCCTACAATGATGGGGATAGCTAAGGCTCAACAGCGACTCATAGACAACCTAGAAGATGAGTTTGCAAAGGTACTTACAGGCAACAGCGACTCAAGATTGAGTATATTTCAGTTCTTCCATTGGGCAGGGAAATCAAATGCATTGATGCTACATAATCTTCACGTGCTTGCATCTAGTTTAATTAACTGAACTTGTACCGTAATATTTTTCATGATTGCTCATATCTGATATTTTGTTGTTAATATTGCTATGTTTGCAGGATATGGAGGACTATGAAAAGAAATGCAGAGTGGAAGACCTGATGCACAATTTTCTGATTGAAGAAATAGACCTGATGATTTATTATAGCAATTTAAAAAAAGATGTGTGTCAAATTGGAGGATGTTTTACCGACATGTGTTTATCGCATATTAGATTTTTATTTAGTTGTGAACTCTGTTGATTTAAATGGATGCTATAATTATTTGTAAACCTCTCTTATGTAAACTTCTTTGGGGTTTGGAAGGTGCAATGATGATGAATTTGTCAATTGCCAATGGTTTGCCCGGGGTGTGGCTTGGTTCCAGTTGTAGTTGGTTTGCTTTTCTTATAACAGTACTATATCTGTTGTGCTACGCCCATTCCTTATATTTTATAAAATATGTACTCAATATTATGGTGCTGCCTATAAAATTATTATATATACATGTATATATAATAAATATATGGAATACTATATTCTCATACGGATACGTATTTGTGTGTATAGAAGAAAATATATACCAATAAAAATAAAAATAAATACTACATAGGACATCTTGAGACGGCACATAACGTCTCAACGCACGTGCCTATATTAATTGAGACGTGGTGCAGCCGTTTTTATAAAAGCGTCTCTAACTTTATAGGGATACAATGCAGATGTCTCTAATGAACGTCTCAAATAATATAGGCACGCCTTACAGAGCGTCCCTATATTTTTGAGACGGTTCATGTAGAGACGTTTCTATGACGCTTTATAAAAGCGCCTCAGTTGTCTGTGGGAGACGAAACAGAACGTCTCTAACCTACAAATATGATGTCTCCCCATGGATGTTTTGTTGTAGTGATAGTACAGTTTCATACAAATACAATCATACTTCTGAAATGAACAGGAGCAACACAAGTAAGCGATACTGTCACTCAACGAATCGGTATATTTACAATTGGAAGATGCATACACCCATGTTCAGTTGCACAGCTGATATACAATAAACGGGCTTATATGCACCGAGATATTAATCCGAGGAGGTCGGATACAAATGCTTTCTGTCTATCAGATCTTGCAACTGACTGGAACATGACAGGAAACCAACATAAAACATGGTGTACGAGTAGTGTACAGCCCACCTTGCTAAAGCAATAGCAAGCATCAACACATGGAAAAACAAGCAATGGCAGTGTTTAGCAAGACGTGAAAGGAAAGACTAACTATAACAGGAAAGAAAATTACAGGCACATTGTGACACTGCATACAAAAATAAACCTCACAGTGCTAACAATCGCTTTGAACAAATTCTTGCAGCGCTGGAGGGTGTCCTACATAATAAACTGCTCTCTCAAAAAGTAGATTGTTTTCGACTTTTCATAGTTTTAATGCAATACCTTGGTCATAATCTTTATAATAACATCGTTTTAAAACAATAATGTCATGGGCGAATTTTTTTCAAGACAATCTAACGCCACTATTTCCATATGGACAGCCCAGATACTTTTACATATATTAATGACCAGAGTTTCAAGTGTTTTGACTGCACAGGCATCACAACAACCTACATTTAGAGTCTAGAGACATATTTAACTGAACATAACTCTTGAGTCTTGATGACAGTCTTCGTTACTACCCCATAACTCACAAATACTTGATGTCTGACCTTTTACAGTCTTTAAGATACATCTTCAACATTTTTCCTTTTATTCTATTTTGTTCGAAAGCTATCAAAGAACAGCAGTATGGAAATATTTTTCATGACGAATCTCACCAATGTTGAAGATGTGCATTCGAGAAAGGGCTTTTCGAAACTCTCAGAATACATTCCAAGAGCAGTAAACATCTTCAGAAGATGACTAAGTAATGTCCTATCTATTGCTTCACCAAGCCTGATCAGGAAACAAGGGTAGCCATTGAGCAAACAATTTTCTGGTTAATAGAACTATGAATATTAGATGACACTGATCCTTTATGTTCAAAATTACAAGTACATAAAATGGATCCGATACAAAAACTATGACTACGAGCTACAATATCACACAAGATAATTAAAGCCCTGTATGCATATAACAGATGCAATAACCACAATTTTCTCAAGTGAAATGAACTTTTTTACTAATTACCCTTTGGTACACAATATTCAATACATTGCTTTTTTTAAGTCTGACTGAATAAAGTACATTTTTTTATTGCCCGTTCAACTCAGCAGATACAATACTGTAGTAAAAGCAGGATCTCCAAAAAAAATCCCAATTGAATCAGAATATGAAAAATGGGCTACAATTTTCCACATTAATATGTGGAGAAAGGCATAATACATTCAGTAACAAATCTGGAACCTCCACCCAAACAGATATCTGTATGAATTTGGATCACAATCAAATAGCTCTAAGCAAATAGATCACACATTTGTTAATATGAAGGGTGCCGAAACTGAGCAACATATGGATCATCAAGTATTGCAACATTCGAAAGAATACAGAGTTCAGAAGACATTAAGGATGGGGTGTGGGAAAAATACAAATATGAAGTATTCATGTTTTTCACTTGCAATGATAGTAGTTAGAATCATGACAGATCATAGCATTGTACAATCCAACAGGAATAGCATGATCCAGATTGGTCATAGGATTGAAATTTCAAAGGATTGTTAAAGGAGTTAATGATCGAACATAGGATTGTCAGATCATGCTTAGGATTAGTCAAAAAACATTATACCACTGTAATGCTTTAGGGAATATGAAACTGTCTATTGTCGATTTGATCAGTATTGATTTACGTTGTTTTTAAGTTAAAATGGACAGATCCAATCAAACATAAAATTGATTGTGCAGGACTACAGTTAGTACCAACAAATTATAGCATGCTGTGCATATTCCTAAAGAGCAGGCATACCTCTCGCTCTCAATCAACCTTAGAAGACCGGTAACAGTTTTGTGTTCAATCTCCGGAGACAGCGATAAATGCTTACGGAACAGTTGCAACCCCATATCCCATACTGAACAAATATTTGCAACATTCTTGACATATTTTACATCAAGAAGTAAAGCAATACCACGAATAATCAACATTTGATCACAAAAATCTTGCCATGTTTTTTGCACCAGAGACAAAAATACAACCAAATCTGGACTTTGACCCACTAATGCTGATATTTTTGCTGATATGTGTATTTCACATTCTTTCTTGATGCGTTCGTATAGATTTGCCCCTAGCTTGTGTAGACAAAGATCATTGCCAAGTATACACAAAACCAGTGAAATGGAGGACACGAGATACAAAATTTAGGACAGTTTCAGAACAAAAGGAAGAAATACGGTGAAAGCTCTCTTTTTTCTTGCCCTCTCTCCCTAGTCCCTGCTTTCATGTCACCCCAATAAGTGATACCCAAAACCAAAAGTGCCAGAAAACTGTTTAGCCCACAGTTGTCATTGAGAGAACAAAATTGAAAAGGGTAAACTTGGTGCCAGGAACACCTACATCCATGGTCCATAACAAATATGTCCCCATATATAAAAGTAACTAAAAATTAATAACCTAAACTATGAAACTACAGTCACCTCTCAACTATTCCAAAATCGAGGACATCATGTGACTCATCATATTAAATTATCCCCTTGTTATAGTCATCCGCAGCCCCCTCAGCTGATAGCGCATCATTAATGCCGTAAACCTGGCTAGCAGGAATTGGCACCTATATTGTTGAAAGACATACAGATAAAAACTTCAGAGTACAATTCTGTTGATGGAGAACAAAGGTAAAAGGTTCTTATTGACAATATATGACCAGAATGCATCATCTAATTATGATGAGAATACAGATATGGTTATATCAACTTCTACGCACAACTGTGTTACACAAGTAGATGGGTTCAAGTTGAATTCGACCAAACACATATAAAGTGTGGGAGTTGAAAATATATAGAGTACATACACATATTCTTTTTTCCGAAAGATTAATCAAAATTCCAGAAAGTGAACTCAGCGTCACTCAATTGATAATAATGTGTGCCACTAAAGCTAATAAACCTATTCCACATTTTTCAAAAATTACTCAGCACATATTCGTCAATGTCCCAATATCGGCAAGGCCATAAGGAATTACTAAGTCCAACAAAACATGCAGAGCAGTATATAATCTGCACAAAATTTCCACGTTTTCATTTTCCACCGCTCAAAGGATCATCAGTCATCACGATCCCATTTCAGCATTGTATCAGATATTCAGATCCATCGGAACAACAAAATTCCAACTTCCAACCACCGAAAAAGTTATTAATTAAATCTACTCCGTATGTGAGTACCTTTGAAAGCAACCCATCCATGGCGAGCTTGTAGTTGCTATCCGAGTTGTCCTTGGGCACCACCCTCTCATCCACCCAGAACACGTGCCATTTGCTCCAGTCCACCGCCTCCAGGTACGGATGCTCCGCCAGCTTCCTGCGAAACCCAAATGTTAAACTTTTATACGATCTAAAACCCTACGAGAACCAATAAAGGTGCGATCTTGAGGAGGTTCGAGAACCTGAGGGCCTTGATGATAGAGCCGCCGGAGAGCACGACGGTGAAGGAGCCCCTCTCGGCGGCGGACTTCCCCGACAGCTCCGCCGTGTACTCGGCCAGCGACGCCGCGAGATCCTCCTCGGCGTCGAATATGAGCAACTTCTTCCGGGACGCCCCCTCACCGGCGGCGGCGGGCGAGGCCATGGAGGAGACAGGGACAAGGGGAGAGTGGGAGGGGGCGGAGGATGATAATAGTTTGGAGGGAATATATCGACGGAGGCTCGCGGGAACTATGGATGAAGGCGATGATCGGAACGTCTGACGGAGGTGAGGGAGGTCGAGGCGGCTGCGGCGGTGGAGGAGACGGCGGGGGTGGACATGGTGTTGAGGGCGGCGTGGAATGGGAGAGGGGTTGCGGGTTTGGTGGTGAAAAGGACGGGTGGAGGAGAGGGGAGGCGGAGGGAGCGGAGGAGGCACGGGGAAGGCGGAGAACGGAGGGGTTTCTGCGTAGCGGGATGTGAGGGGTACTGCACATCCATTAAAGGGTGACCGTTGGATATGGTTGAGTAAGGAGAGAGAATGGAAGAGAGTTAATCTGGTGCGGACGTTTGTAGGATGGTGTAATTAAGGGTGCATATTGTGGTGTGGACGTAGTTAAGGTCATGACTGTGGAGCAGGTAATTGTTAGGTGGATGTAGCATAATTTTAACTGGTGGATTAATAGTGTAGATATGAGGACATGTCTCCCTTCTATACAGGGGCGGAGCTATGCCTCGGGTCACCGGGGCAATGGCCCGAGGCCCAGCTAAAAACTACCTGCTAATCCTACTGTAGGTAATAGAAAAACTAGGCTAAGGCCAATGCTTTTTAGTAGACTGGGCCCGAGGCGTGGGCCTCCGCTGGCTCCGCCCTATCCAGGTAATATGGGACTTAATGGGTCAGTTTAGATAAGTATCCACATAGAGGAATTATTCCACAACAAATTATTTCACAACACTATAAAACCATTTTTTCCTTTCTTTTTTTTTTAAGTTGGCTGCAGGTCAGGAATTGTCTGTATATCTGTATTTATTCATTGAAGCTCAATCAGTTGCTTAGCAGAAGCGTAGTCAACCGAATAATTATTCTTTATCTCCTTCCTATACTTTCGCTTGAAAAGTTATAGATAACAAGGAGCAAATTTTACGTTTGATTTTAGTTTTCCCTGCATGTTCGTTAACTGCCTATTGTTTTTTATACTGCAACTATATCCGTGCACGAAGAAATTGAACTGTAGGATCAAAACTGAAGGATGTAAAATTTAAAACTGAAGGATGTTTTTTCTTCGAAAAAATCGTTTGCAAAGCAAGTGAGCCACTATTTTACTACCTGACTATATCCTCTGTGGAACTACTTTGTTTTCCTATGAAACTGACATGTCCAATAAAAAGGAAATCGAAAGTCTGTAACTTCACAACCATGAGAGTTGCAAACTGCTTCAGGACAGTGACGAGTCCTCGTCTGGCCAGCCACAAGAAGCGCCGAGTGCCTGGTGGGCACACAGCGCTGAGAGTTGCGACGTCAGTTTTCGAGCTGGAGCAGTTCATCATGCCATGTGGTTGGTCTCAAGTTGCATATGTTGTTTCATGAGGTTGGATGGATGCTGAAGCATGGGGTCGCCACAATGGACACCTTCCATTATTCTCCCTTGTTTTTAAAAAAAATTCTTCACTTGTAGAATTAGGATTTTTAGGTCCATTTTTGTGGTTCTCCTTGTTGATAAAAAAAAACATTACTCGGCATTAGTGGATTAAGATGTGTTGTGCTATGGACCATCTAATTGATGGTATCACCACATGTGCTCCTCTTGTTCTGTGGTTGCTGCTGATGTGAATAGATGACTTGAGTACTTGTGCTTGTGCTCCATCAGTACGTCCATATAAGAATTGAAAGATACTCAGTTAATGCTTCAGTACCTGCAGATAGAACCGAGGCATCCGCATTCGCGAGGCATGCCATTTGGCATGACATCATCACAATTTTAACTGTGCATGTTTCAGTTGGTTGCTAGCTAACGTGTTGCTTAATTTGTATATCTAGGAATTAATAGGATCAGGATTTCCGAGAAGCAGCAGATCGAAGTTTCATCAACGACCAACGTTGCACGTACTTCCCAGGAAGCTTCTTTATTCTGTGATGACAGATGCGTACAACTTCGGCTTTTAACTTTTAACTTATATGGCTTATAGTTTTTCGTTTTTTTATTTTTAGAGTTTTTTTCCTCTTATTCCTTTACATTTATTCTTATTAATATAATGTTTTTTATTTTTACATTTAATTACGTAGGATAAATCAACTGTAGTTACAATACAAAATAAGTCATAACGTTTGACTTATAATCCACTTGGAGCAAGCCTTCAAAGTGCAAAGGAATCAGCTTGTGTTCCCCTACCCAATTTCTTGTGGCCAGTTTGTTAGCCCCTTCTTTTTGGGTTTTAGTTTTTGGTTTAGATTTTTGAGAAAGTTAAAATAAATTGGATGATTTCTTAAGTAGATTATTCAAACGGCTTCCCGAGCTCAAAACTGTGTGCGCCGTCTGCGCCTGCGTTTCCGTCGTCTGCTGTCATTTCAAAAAGCTTAGCCAAAAACCATAGTATTGAGTTGCATGCACCAACCAGTTCACTCAAAACTTAAATTAACAAGAAAAGCTAAGCAATTCATTTATACTTCAATACCCCTCTTAACGTGTAGACTCCTATACATCTAAGAGGCTAAGACGTGGAATAGAAATGGAGCTACAATTATTATTTTTTATTGCGCTAATCTAGTTCGTACGTCATCATACGAGACAATTGAAAAAACTAAGCCAGGTGAATACTATCAGGTCGCCCACGAGGGTTTTGAGTCCTAGCACCGTCGAGCAGGTTGTACGTCGTCGTATCAGACAACAAGAGTAATTACGAAAAGCTAGGCTACGAGAATACGATCAGATGTACGTGACAGAAGGGGGGAAGCCAGCATAGCTCGGTAAAATGGTGCCGGTTCGAGTCATTCATGTAAAACTCTTCTGTTCAAAACGGCGGTTTAGAAAGAAACTTACACGAGTTTTAATGTGTGCTATTTTTTTTAAATAAAAAAGGGGTGCTGCAAAATTCTAGGTTTTTTTTTAGAAAACAGCTGACCTATTTGACTAAACGCTAGACTACTGGAGTACTAGTATTCATACTTTTGTCAGGTATGTACACGTATCTCAGTCCAGACCTGTCACCGGCACGAGACGCGGGAGCGCACGAAACGACGTGTCGCGCGCGAGCCGACCGCGGACGAGGGATCAAGCCGACGCGTGCTTCAGCGCGGCACCGCGCGCTGTGCGCCCAACTCAACTCGTGGCCGGCGACGCGCCGCTCGGCATGGCCGCGGTCGCGGTCACTCCTTTCGGCCTCCACCACCGCCTCGCCGAGGTTTACCGTTCGGCCGCCGCGCGCTGCTGCCTCGGCCGCACGTTCGGGGGGCGTTTCGGTCGTTTTCCATCGCGAAATCTGATCCGCCGACGAGGCGCCGCCACGTCGCGCTTGGTGTTCCGCTTCTGCCATACGGGCATGTTGGTTCACTTGGTTGGGAGTGAATTTTCGCCGCTAAAATATCTCCCGGTCCGCAAGCGCAGCGATATGTATGATTGGGACTGTTTTTTCGGTTGCGTGTGATGATTTATAGCCATGATTGATAGTTTTTTATTTTTAAAATAAGTATTTTGTGTGAATAAAATTGAATATTAATAAGTTGATAGGTCAATAGATCACTTTAAAAAAACTGTCTAGATAAAACGGTTTGAAAAGGCGACGAAAAAACCGTCTCGTTTATTTATCCGGGAGAAATCATAAACCATAAGTTTAATAAATCACTTCAAAAAAGATCGTCTGATAAGTTATTTTTAAAATACGATAAAGAAAACATTCGTTTATGTGTTCCGAAGAAATCATGAACCGCTGATTAAAAATTAGAAAGAACGAAACCGTTTATGTGTTCCAAAGGAAACCATGAACCATAGGCTAAAGATTAAAAAGAACGGAACCATCGTATTCGAAAGCACGGTGAGTATAGTAGGTTCCAGAAGAAGCTGAAAAGCAGGGATGGCGCAAGGTGCGCGGCGTCGCACTCACGAGGCGGCATCCACCCGTTCGGAACGGGAGAATCTCTCGGGATCCGTTACAAGTACGCATCGCGCGCGCGCCACGGCTCAGGGCGCCCTGGTTACCATGTGATTCCGAATGGCGATTAGTTCGTCCATGTGATCCACACAAAAAATCGTCGCCTACAGTGAACGATCAGACGCGTACGCGCCCTGCCTAACCCAGAAACCTATTCCTTGGCCCCGAGCATGGCACGGCGTCACCTCGCCTCCCATCAAAGGCTTGGACATCTCTTTGTGCTCCTTTACCACGACGCAACCAAAGATGGTTACAGCGATACCGCACCGTCGTGTGATAAAAGAATCAAGATGGCTTCGGTTGTGCTTTATCCTTAGCTTATTACTTTCTACTAGAGTAACTAGTTTTTAAATAGTGTATCTTTTAAGGCAAGATCTACAGTTAGACTGTAATAGACACTATACTGAGTTCAGTTGTACCGGACAAAATCACATGCGACTGTTTTCCTCTACGTATTGTCTCTCGTGAATAGATAAAATTCAAAAATCGTAGGTTAAAAACCACAGCTCAGACCAATTAGTAATGGCAAGTACATGTGGCTATGAACAAAACAGCATACCAGATACACCAAATCTAACAGTTCGTCAGCAAATTACATTTTCTAAACAACAATGCAGGGCAATGAAGGAAAGGATTTCCTGAGCACAAGTGAGAGAATTGCATTCACATTCGCATGCACCCAAAATGTTATGGTGTTCAACCATACAAAGAGATCTTGTTAGTTCAGTTATAGCTTGGCCGCGCCCTCGATTATCATAATCGTACTACAACACCGTATGATCATGGCTGTTGTCAGACCACTCCGATTGTAATCCTACATAGGAGCATAATAAGTTAGTACTGTACAATTTGTCGATTGTACCTAGATTTCAATCCAAGAACCTTAGTAAATTATACGCGTATAGGATGTATGTGGCATGACTTGATGTGCGTTACGAACAGAACAGAATATGCCATTCTTGTTATATGTTGTAGCTCCAAAAAAAAAGTACTTGGTAGGAGAATTGCAAAATTCCAACACATCAAGGAACAAACAAGTGAAAGGCGCACCAAAGCCAAGCCAGCTTCATCCCAAGACAATTGTCAGAGTACAATGCAGGCGATAACATGCTGTCGTGCTTTCCCATGGATGTGCGTGGCAGCTGCAGGAGGAGACTCGACAGCACGGTGCATGCAACTCCAACTTGGGTATGTGGCTGTAGTCGTGGCCGCTGACGGTAGCCAGTAATATGGTCGGTTCTGAAAGAGAGGAGAGAATATGAAGTTGACTGGTGTGCTTCTCTATATATTTTCTCATTTTATTTAATGAGTTTTTATTTGTTTGATATGTTATCTTAAAATAAGCTTATATATATATATCAAAAAAATCACTATCACGTTGATACCACATCAACTAAAACCACCTTCAATCGGTCTTAAAAGGTAAAATAAAATGGTATTGATAGTTAAGAGTTGTAAAACACCTGATTTTGCACTTTCAGTTTGAAAGTTAGATAATCGTAAAAGTTCAAAAGGCAAAGTAGACTTATTTCAAGACGTACTTCGTAGGAGAACATTAAAATTCCAACACAATAAGGAACAAATAACCAAAAGACGCACAAAAGCCAAGCCAGCTTCCTTCCAAGACAGGCGAAAGAACAATCATAAACCAAGCCAGCTTCCTTCCAAGACAGGCGAAAGAACAACCATACCCCGCATGGCATGACAAAGCCATGACCGGAGCCAGCGACGGCCGGTGGGCGCCTAGCTCGAGCGGGACGAGGTTTTGTTTTGAGACCACTAATTCTCAGAAAACAGATCCCCGTCCGTCTCTCCAACCGCGCGACGCCCAACGAACGGCTCATGGAAACGGGCGGCGCCCGTCCTCCAATTATTCCACGGCCCATGGGCTCTCCTCGACGATTAACCATAACCACTTGTGCTGATTAATAAAGCAAAAAAATGCCTCCAAGTGTCGTGCAAGCAGTGTAGGAGCGCTACCATCGCACACGCTCAGAACTGTTGGAAAACCTGGGTCTAAAACTGTAAGCTTGATTTATTGGTAGGCATGCTCTATTTAGTCTATAAATAGATGTTCTAATCATTATAAAGTGTATCTTGAAAGGAAAAATTAATAAAGAAAGAAGGTGTTTCCTTATCTCTTTGTACGTTCAATCTTGTATTACCTGTGTTTGATCCATCTCTCTTGATTAGGAGGAATCAATCAGACTAGACTCGTCAGCGACGGATTCTCAACATGTTAGCAGCACGATTCACTCTGGTGGATGGAAAGGTAATCGTTGAAGCACTCGTAGATTGAATTGTCTATCTATATCACTTTAAAATCCACAAATTTTGCTTTCTAGATTATTTTCTACTGTGCAAATCTGCTCTAATCTACCGCGAGCAGACTTGAAGGCATCGGCCAAGCCGATCGAAAGATTTGCACAAAAGAGTAGATGTTGATTGCACTGTAGATTGAAAAAATGGAAAAATTCGCATGCGACCGAACGCAACCGCGCCACCGGCTGTCATGACGCGAGTGCACATCTCCCAAACGCGACTGCACCGCCAGCTATCGTGCTGCCTGTACACATTGCCCAAACACGACCGTGCTACCGGCACTCCGCCCGAACGCGACCGAAGCCGCGCTGCCGCAAGGAGCGTCGCCCTCCCGCACAAGGCACCACCGACGCTGCCGCTCGGTCGTCACCGCTCCGCCGTAATGGGTCACTCCCAACCCGAAGTCGCATGCATCACCGCCGCTCGCCTTGCACGGCGCGTAGCTGCCATATGGCCCGGGCAGACCACTGTGCACCGACACCATTCCACGGCACCAAGACGGAGCCGCTGAACGCCGCCACTACCCCGCGCCACCGGCTCGAGCACCGCTCACATGCGTCGTTGGCTGCCCACACGAGCCGCCGCCTCGCGCCCTGCACGGTTTAGCGCCGCCAGCCGAAGAAGCACTGCCATACGGCCTTGGGCGAAGCGCTGCCACCGCCGTACGACGCGCCGCCGCCACCCAACCTCCGCAACACATCATCGCTGTCGCCCCGCACAGAGCACGCGCCCATGCCGCCGCCACCTCGGGAATAGAGAAGGGGAAACCCTATAACCCCGTGCATGGTTCCTTATACGGGCTGGTCGAACGCCCAAAGAAAAAAGGGTGGGCTGGTGCACTAATTTGTTGCAAAAGGGCCCTCCAAAAATTCGAAAATTACGTGAAAAGTTTTCTCAGAATAGAAAATTAGCAAATAAGTTCTTGAAAATTACAGAATTCACTGAAAATTCATATTCTAGCATAAAAGAGCCTTGGGAATTCAAATTTTGAATTATTTTTAGCATTTGAAGCATGTTTAGCACTGTTATTATTATTTTCTATGTTTTCTTTATTTATTTACCGTTTTGATTAATCATACTTATTTAAATTGCATTTAATACCTGAAATTAACAGTAACATTATAGAAAATGCATAGAAAATTCTAGAACACTACGAAAACCTTTTTGTACCATTGTCTAACTTATTCCATGCAATTTTACTTGTAGTAAATTTATATATTACTTTTATGCGCATGTAGATGATAGGCATCACGAATCAGGAGTTCGAGGAGCTAGCCCAGTATGGCCAAAACTACTTGACTTGGGTTTCTGATATCGAAATCGTACTGGAAGCCAAGAAACTCTGCGCTGCCATTGTGATTGGTGTACCATAGGATGCCAAACCCACTCCTAAGGAAAATGATCAGGCACTTCATTTCCTCACGCACCACCTCTGTCTCACTTTCAAGAATGAGTACATGGTAGAGAAGAGCGTGCTAGCCTTATGTACTGAACTAAAGAAGCAGTTTGAGAGGCTGAAGTACACTATTCTTCCTCAGACAAAGCAAGAATGGATCTGATTAAGATTTTCTAATTCAAGACGGTTGGGGAGTACAACTCTTCTCCGCACAAAATTTGTACCAATCATCAACTTTGTGACAGGCAGATCACAGATGAGCAAAAAGATTGAGAAGACACTCTCCACCTTCCGCCTTGGTGCAGTGCAGTCTACGTGCAGCTATCGTCAAGATGGCTACAAGGAGTATGCTAAATTAATTAATATTATGCAGGTTGCAGAGGTTTAGGATGAAGTTCTACATAAGAACTTTGTCGCATAGCCACCTAGAAGCTCTGCTAGCCATGAGGCCAACGCTGAGAGCTACAAGATACGGAAGCCTATAATGAAAAAAAAGGAAAAAGAAGAGCAAAGCCGTAACCTAGAAAGGTAGGTCAAATGCTCTGCAGGAGAGAAAAGCCAGCAAACCAAAGCAGGACGATAAGCCCTATAGTCAGCAAGACCAAACCTACTACAAATATGGCAAGTGGGGGCACTGATCGCGGATCTGTAAAGAGCCGCAGCACGTCTCGATGCCTTCCAAGCCAAAAAGAAGAAGAGTGGCAAAGAGCAGTATGAAACTCACTTTGCTTTCGTTGAGTGGGAGAGTTCTCAGCAGCTACCTACACCAATTTATTCACTAAGTCACTTCCAACATCTAATTTTGAAAGATGTGTACGTGGAATTGGAATAATGAGACTTAGAGAAATGCAGAATTTAGGGAGATTCTTTTCGAGCTCACTATTAAAACTTGATCATAAAGATCAAGTACCTAAAAAATAAATCTTGTAGATTAACTAAAATTGGGTGGATTGTACTATTTTCCCTTGACGAGTTTTTCAGAAGTTTTTCAGCCAAAGTTTTTTATGAGATAATTCATGCGACACAACATAACATGTATCATATATTCTTTCTCCAAAATTTTTCCTCTTGGTTTTTATAGAGTTTTGATGAGACGTGAACGTGTCGGATAAGTGTCTAAAGGGGAGTGTCAGGCAATATAGACCTGGACCTGCAAGCCTGGTCTATTGGTGGGCACCCTCCATATAGTCTATAAATAAGGGTCCCAATCATTATAAAGTATATCTTGAAAGGAGAAATTAATAAAGAAAAAAAGAAAGTTTTTCTATCTCTCTACGTTCAATCTTCTATTTTTTTTATTACATGTATTCGATCTATCTTTTTTAACTAGAAAGAATTGATGGAACTGAACACACCGAGGACTCCTCAACCAGAACTACACGAGTGGCACGGCCTACACGTCCATACAAAAAAAAAACCTGGACGTCACGTTCGGTTTCCATGTCCATTGAAATTGCACTTGCACGTGTAAGAGAAAAATCGGAGGTGAGTTAATACGACTACTCGTAGAGTGCAGTACGAACAGGGGGGCCTCTTTAAATACGCGCCAAACTGATGAGCAACCCGTTGCTTCGTCGCCTCCTGAAACGCGCACCGTGCAACACGAGAGGCGAGAGCTCGAGGCCCCGGGTCGGTGGCGATCGCGTGCAGCGGCTAAGCGGCGGATCACGGCGAGTCTCCGTGCGAGGAAGGATGGGTGGCGACGGCAGGAGGCGGGGCGGTGCAGCGTGCGAGCTCTGCGGCGCGCCCGCGGCCGTGCACTGCGAGGCCGACGCGGCGTTCCTTTGCGCGGCGTGCGACGCCAAGGTGCACGGGGCCAACTTCCTCGCGTCCCGGCACCGCCGCAGGCGCGTCGCGGGGGGCGCGGCGGAGGTGGTGGAGGAGGAGGAGGGCTACGAGTCCGGGGCGTCGGCGGCGTCGAGTTTTTGCATGTCCACGGCCGATTCCGCGTCGACGTCGCTGGCCTTGGCGTCGCGGAGGCACAGGCAGCCGCGCGGGCGGACGAGGCCGAAGAGGCGCGCGCGTGCCGAGGCGGTTCTCGAGGGGTGGGCCAAGCGGATGGGCCTCGCAGCGGGGGCAGCGCGCCAGCGAGCCGCGGCGGCCGGGCGGGCGCTCCGGGCCTGCGGCCGGGACGTCGCCGCCGCGCGCGTCCCGCTGCGCGTCGCGATGGCGGCGGCGCTGTGGTGGGAGGTAGCGGGAGACGGCGCCGGCCCCGGCCAGGCCGACACGCTCCGGCGGCTGGAGGCGTGCGCGCACGTGCCGGCGAGGCTCGTCATGGCGGTGGCGTCACCGATGGGGCGCGCGCACGCGAGGCGGCGGGCTTCCGAGGACGCCGAGGAGGGCTGGGACGAGTGCCCGTGGGCCGAGCCCAAGCCCCAAGCCCAGCCCAGGCCATTCTTGGTTCCCTTTCCTTCCCATGGGTGAACCTACCTAAGACATGACTCAAAAGATTAAAAAAACCTTGTTTGTTTTTTCTGTGTTAAGTAAAGCAAAATGTTGTGGTTAGAAGGCTATGATGTGATCCAAATGGATGGGTCGAGGGAGTAGCCACAAAGTGAGGTTTTTCTAAAGGTTATTGATAAATATCATCCGGATGTTTTCTTTCTAACTATTAGGTGATTTGATTGGACTTGTGAATAAATTGTGGCTCGCACCACGTGTTGTTGCTCATGTTGGGGCAATGTCTGGACCCTGTGGCGTGTGCTCGCCAAAAAAAAAAAGTATGGAGATTACAGCATTTGCCACTTGGTACTTATTTTGACCATCTTCACGTTTTGTCAGATGCCATAGTGCAAGCGAAAATTGGATGTATTAGTGATACAGATATGTTTGGATGGGCAAATTTGGTAATTTGAGCACCAATCCAAATGCACAGAAAAAGAAGTGAGGTTTTGTCTTAGGGAATGAGATGTGTTTTTGTCTTTTTTTTTGTTGATGACTTTTATCTATATTATTTAAAATGATAGGGGACTATAGAGACATTAACGTGGACTACCAAAAGAAATCGCTTCACGCGCGCCCCAAGTGGTGGACTACCGTCCGCGGTTGACTACGGCGCATCGCCGCGGTGGTTGGCCCCTCACGTCCGTCCGCCGTCGTGATCGTTGCTGACTCCACTCGAGTCTTCACGCCGAACTTGCGCACACGGTTGGATTGCACATCTCGGGTAGGCAGATTTTGTAGATGGAGGGTCATTCTTTTTTACTTCGACTTATAGTTTTTAGCTTGTTCGAGAGAGTACGGAGTAACAGAAACTCACGTGTGATTTTGATCGATATAAATGGAGTCGGTGCAGTGTGTACTATAATCAACTTATAGATCCACCTTGAAAAGACACTTTATTTTAAAAAATAGCTACTATAGAAAATCAAAAACTAGTTTTTGAAAACTGAAAAGAAGAGGCCTGGAGTTTGTTTTCGAGAACACCAGTGCCGTTCGGTTAGACTGAAATAATCTGATTTATAGCTGAAATCATATTATAGCTGACTGAAATTATATTGTAGCGGATGGTAATTTATTTGGCGTAACTAAATTTAAAAATTTTAAAAATAGATAAAACAGGTTACAACGCAAAGCGCAAAAAAACTAAAAATTAAAAAGTCAGAAAAAATAAAATTTAGAAATAGTGAAAATAAACTAAATACTAGAGCTCAAACCAAAATTAACGGACCTAAATTGAACCCCACAGAGATTGGGAGCAGCCTCACTTTGACAACGATGAACATAATGGCCGTACAGGTGATTGAACCCACAGAGATTGGGAGCGGCCTCACTTTGACAATGACGAACATAATGGGCCGTACAGGTGGTAGGGAGATCTTTTGTGGCCTCGTTCGATGGTGATGACCAGGAAAACCGATTGATGGCTTAGGGGATGACAGGAGCAGTTTAAATGATTTTTGTGGGAGGGAGGAGGATTTTGTGCTTCATTTTAGTTTTCACTGCGTTCATTAAGTGCATTTGTTTTCATACTGCAACAATATCTATGTGTAAAGAATTGAACAGTATCCCATCATAACAAACAAGAACTTTAGGGCCAGATGCAAGATTGCCTGATCATCGTAGCCTTGCCCCCCGGGCTCAGACGCTCCATAACTGTATTTGCTTTGGTTCGTGCCACTGCCATCTATGTAGCCGAAGAATTGACTGTTTTGACACCAGGCTGATTGATTTTATCTATGTAGCCGAAGAATCGGCTGGATGGTCGCAAACTCGCAATCAGAAACGCTGAAAGATGTACATCCGTCAGAAGCGAGCTGTGCATTTTCAGATATTATTTGACAGCGAGCTTCTTGTTTCACCCTTCTGCTTTGTCTAAGAAGTTCGATGGATCTGTTCGTTTTTCCTAGCAGGTTTTGTCTACAGAGAAACATACAGAGGTATGCTGTTAATACTGTAGCTCAAGTTTTCCCAAGTGAGTGACATTCGGACGAGAAGAGAGGTATGCTGTGTCTAACTGTCTATGCTGCCGCCTTCGACATCAGAATATGAGTTTTTGTTGCTTCTTTTAAAGAAAATAGCCTGAATTCGTTGGTGTCAGATGTGTTTACAATTTTGTCACCTTTACTCCTCGGACTATGGAGTGGACGCAGCATCGTAATGGAGTGGTTGATGTGTGGAATGATTGGAACAATCGTTATGCAGTGAGCTATAGCAGCACAGTTTTTGGGATTGAGATGAATGTGTATACGTACATAATGTATGCTTCAGGGCGTTCGGTGTGGCTGACTGGCTGTCGAGTTGCGCGAGGTGGCGGCGCTCCCAGGCCAGGGAAGGCCCATGCCGCCATGCGCCCAAGCAGACGTGGAATGAAAAGCCCCAAAATTTCAAAACCAATTTTTTTTTTGTTTTTGCTGGATTTTTGGGTGAATTTCTGGAAACTTTCCCTTTTTGGAAAGTTCTCCCTGTTTCCGCTTTCTTCTTTTGGCCAGGCGCCTCCTCCCTTCCCGCTTTCTCCCGCTGGCGCCCTCGCTCCTCCCCGCCTTCTCCTCGCGCGTGCGCTACGCCCGCGCCCGCGCCGCGCCGCCTTTGCGCTCGCCTCAGCGCCCCCGGTTTTGGACCGCCTACGCCGTGCCCCGACATCAGTTGGTCTGAAGCCGGCAAAGCCTCCGCGCCACGCGTCGCCGCTCTCCTGCGCCCGACCCCACCTGGCAGCAGCAGGTCCTCCCTCTCCCGCGCGCGGACGCCTCCCTGCCCATGCCGCAGCTCCACCCGCTCCTGTGCCGTCACCTCGCCATTACGGCGGCTCAGCGTCTGGTCACCGTCTCTTAGCGCGAAGGAGACACCTCACCCACTCCTGTTGACCCGGCGCCCTCGCCCGTGCCTTCCCCGCTAAGGCTCCTCCTCCCCTCCGCTCGGGTATAAAACCCCCACCCCGGCCCCCTCACTCCCCCTTTGCTTCCCGAGCTACTCCACCACCTTCACCACCCTCCTACCACTCCAGAGAAGCTCCTCGTGCTACCGATTGAGCCCTCGTTGCCCCGAGCGCCACCATCCTCCTCCCCTGCGTTGACGACCCCCAAGAGGCAATCCCCTTCCTTGCTTCGCCATTTTCCAATTCTTTTGTCTTGGAGCGTCGTTTCTACTTGCTGATCATGTTGGTGCATTTCCCTGGCCAGGTGATCGCCCGAGGGATCCCAGCGTCGAAGCTCCCTCTCCGGTCGTCGCACCTCACCGTGGCCAGCTCTCCCAAGGACTTCCCCGCCGATTCCGCCATTGCATTTGTGAGCCCCACAGTCCCTTGTCCGTGAAATTGTACCCTATTTGAATGGATCGTCACCGGAGAGCTCCCACGCCGCTGCGAACCCGAAACCACCCCCTTCTGCCTCCAGCCACCACCGCTGATCCCCTTGCCTCCCCAACTCCAAAAATGAGCTCCCTGGGTTGAGCCGCACCCGGTGGAACCCTCCCCGGCCACCGGGGGCTATTACCGTCGCCGGAGTGTAGCCGCTCCGCCGCTCTGCCTCTCTGTCGCGAGCTCACGGCGAGAGGTAGACGAAAGAGAACGTGGCCCCATCCCCTCCGCCCGTTCCTCTCATCACCGTATAACGTCGGCCATCGGATGTCGCCTAACCACTGCCGTCCGATCGTCATAACCCCGCCTCCCCTCAGCCACCCGATCCAGCCCCTTCGCTCCGCCTGCCTTCCCCACTCCGCATCCGTCCGATCTCCACCCCGTTGCATCTCATCCACCTGCTTCCGTCCCATCTCGGCTGTCCGCCAACACCACGCGTCGGTCATCCCGACCCGGAGAGCACGCCGCACGACTGGGCCGCGCCCGGCCTGCTCGGCCGCGTTGCGCGCGCCGCGCGAGCTGCACAGTGCTGGGCTGCGCTGTGGCTTTGGGCCGGCCCAGCACTGTTCACTGATTTTCCAGAGAGTTTATCTTTTCCAAAAATCCCAGAAAATCCAAATAAATCTTGGAAAATCACAGAAAATCTCAAAAATTCTCAAATTTCACCACCTTGCTCCAAATAATATCATGGACCCATTTTTGATCTCCACTTCCCCAAATTCATCCCAGATAAATTCCAAAATTCTCCATTTGAGAATTTATGCATTTTACTTCTTTTTAATAGATTATTTTTTCCACGCATGATTAGGCTCAAGCCAGACTTATTTTATTTTGTGTGTTTGCACTAGTTTCGGAGATCCCGGAAGCCCAAGTGCAGTCGCAGGACCAAGGTGCTTCTACGTTCGAGCTAGCCGGGATCGTCCAACTTCACGGCAAGTTCCAAATCCTTTGATCATGTTGCAATCCATGTTATTTAATTATGTTATTATGCTATTTGCATTAAGCTAGTTCCGAAATGTTAGTTCAAAAATAAAATAAAAAGTTTAGAATGACATGATATGTAGTTAAACCTACCACCGACAAATGTCATGTTAAACTTGTAGTCATGCCTTTGTAACCTTAGAAATAATTATCTGTTAATCTAGATAACTGTAGGTTATTATTATCATGCAAAGTCTTATACTAATAAGATTGTGGCTGCGGGCCAATAGGATTTGCAAACCCGACTCTAGGGTAGGGTGGTATGGGACACCGTGCCCTAGAGCGGAGAGTGCCGGGGTGCACAAGGTAGAGTAAGGGTTGGGGAAGAGCTGGCGAGTTAGTCTTCGCCCATCTCTTACTCTAGGATTGAAGTTAGGGTAAGAGTGTTGTGGGGCGCCGCGAGACGGTTTTCACCCACCGCTTACCCTAGGTTGGAGGTCGCGGGCCTGGCGAGGTTGCGGACCCCGAAAAAAATATAAGGACTAGACCCTTATGCTGAGCAAATGACATGGTGATCGCTCAACCATAGGAGTTGACTTGTTAACACTGGTTTAGTAGCTGCTCAACTCGATTGAAACTCTACAGGTGTTGAGAAAGCTTGGTGTTGAGACAAGCGAGGTTAGGTAGGCCGTGCTGCGGGTGCCTAACAACGGTAGAGTTCACTCGAAGCGGACGGGAGTTTTATTGTGCCAGACCCGAGTGAATTCTACCGGGTAGAGCCTATATAAAGAGTTGAGCAGTGAAACGAACTGGCTTTCTTAACCCGGTCGCGGAAGTTAAGAAATCGTGTGGGTAAAGCTGAGCAAACTCTGCAGAGTCAAATAAATGGTATTCGAATACGCCGTGCTCCCGGTTAATGGAGCTGTGTCACTTGGGTGATTCCAGCAGCGAAACTTAAGTAGTTTTGTACATGCTTTAACTTGTTGAGTTGGTTAATTAAACTTTCGTGAAAACCCCTGAGATCTTAAGGAGTAATTTTGGGTCCGTTTTATAAAATGTTTGCAAATAAAACTGCATCCACTCAAAGTTAATAAACCAAATATACTCCCTTACTTTGTTGATCCGTGCATATGGTAAGATAGGGTCCCTTTGGGACTTGCTGAGCCGGTTGTTTGGCTCACGGCTTGCTTAATCCACTCTTTAGAGGATCAAGACGAAGGTGAAGGTCTCCCTGTCAAGGACGCCCCTGAGGATCGCTTCTTCGACGAGGACCCGTGGCTTTAGGTCTTGACCGCGCTCAAGCGGATCTTGGAGCTTGGGTAATGTAAATATACTTTGGGCTTGCACGCCTCGCTGTTAAAAGCTGGATGTTAATCCTTATGTGAAATATATGCTGGACTTTTGTTGTAAGCATGCAATGGTATACTCTTGCGCGACACTCCATAACTGTTCATGCGTGAATAGTTGCAGAATACCGTGTCCGTACGCGCCCCTGGAAACGGGGGCGTTACATGGAAGAACGGCGTTGCCGTGCGGAGGAAGCCGTTTCGCTGCGGCGGTCCGCCGTGCGGTCAATGCCGCGCCAGCCGCCTCCCGCGCCTGCGTCTGCCGTATCTTGCTGTGCAGTGCCCGCGCCCGCGGCGGCAGGGGATTTCGATGGGACGCGTCCGTGCGGTGCGATTGGGCAGGTCTGGCATGCTTTTCGGGGCAACGGCGGCGGCGGCGGTTCGGTAGGCCAGCCTCCGTCGTCCCGGCGCGACGGGGAAATCGAAGGGCAGTGGACGCGCTGTTTTTGGCACATCGTACGCGCGAGCGTGGTATAAAATCGCCGCATGCTTGTTTGGTATCCTTGGCTCCTCGCCGTCCCTTGTCTGCTTGGATCTCAACAAGCTTTTGATCGGACTACTGACGAGCCACCGTTCTAATAATGATATATAGGGTCTGTTCTTTAACGGTATTTAAAAATGACTTTTAGTTTCTACTATAATAATATTTAACTTTTAAACGGAGTATTTTCTTAAGCTGAGGTTTATAAATTAATTATAGTACACGTTAAAAACTTAATATCTGTTTCAATCAAAATCGCAAACGAGTATCTCTCCATAATCTTTATTGCAAACAGCTAAAATTCAAAAATTTCAGCAAAAAACCATAAGCCACAGTTATATCAAATAGGCTCTATAGATGACACGGGAAATTTAACTTTTTGCCACCCATAACAATGCCACCTATCCAAATGCCATCCTTATCGTTGCATTCAACAATTTGCCACTCTTAACATGTGGTTGACTAATTTTTTGCCACTTTCGAGCCCACGAAGCGCCATGTCAGCGCTCCCCGCCCCGCTGGCCCGCCATGTCAGCGCTCCCCGCCCCGCTCGCCGGCGCCAGCGCCTGCGCCGCCGCGCGCGCCTCCCTGCTCGCCGGCGCCGCCGCCGGCTCTGTCGCCGCGCCTCCCCGCTCGCCGGCGCCGCCTCCGCCTCCGTCCCCGCGCCTCCCCGCTCGCCGGCGCCGCCTCCGCTCCGTCCCCGCGCCTCCCCGCTCGCCGGCGCCGCCTCCGCTCCGTCCCCGCGCCTCCCCGCTCGCCGGCGCCGCCTCCGCCTCCGTCCCTGCGCCTCCCCGCTCGCCGGCGCCGCCTCCGCTCCGTCCCCGCGCCTCCCCGCTCGCCGGCGCCGCCTCCGCTCCGTCCCCGCGCCTCCCCGCTCGCCGGCGCCGCCTCCGCTCCGTCCCCGCGCCTCCCCGCTCGCCGGCGCCGCCTCCGCCTCCGTCCCCGCGCCTCCCCGCTCGCCGGCGCCGCCTCCGCTCCGTCCCCGCGCCTCCCCGCTCGCCGGCGCCGCCTCCGTCCCCGCGCCGCCGCCCGCGCGCCTCGTGCTCTCCGACGGCGCGGGGACGGAGGCGGAGGCGGCGCCGGCGAGCGGGGAGGCGCGGGGACGGAGCGGAGGCGGCGCCGGCGAGCGGGGAGGCGCGGGGACGGAGGCGGCGCCGGCGCCGGCGAGCGGGGAGGCGCAGGGACGGAGCGGAGGCGGCGCCGGCGAGCGGGGAGGCGTGGGGACGGAGGCGGAGGCGTCGCCGGCGAGCGGGGAGGCGCGGGGACGGAGGCGGAGGCGGCGCCGGCGAGCGGGGAGGCGCGCGGCGGCGCAGGCGCTGGCGCCGGCGAGCGGGGCGGGGAGCGCTGACATGGCGGGCCAGCGGGGCGGGGAGCGCTGACATGGCGCTTCGTGGGCTCGAAAGTGGCAAAAAATTAGTCAACCACATGTTAAGAGTGGCAAATTGTTGAATGCAACGATAAGGATGACATTTGGATAGGTGGCATTGTTATGGGTGGCAAAAAGTTAAATTTCCCTGACACAAGAGTGCCAGACTGGCAGTTCTCTCGGTGGATTCCGGTCAAGCGGCTGCAGAGAATACATGGGATGATGCTATCAGATGCTCTATCACTAGGCTACATGATGCCCCCAAGCAGCTACTCATTTCGTTGCCAAGTTTTTGTTGGATCTTCAACCTTATACTATCGTACGGTTATTATATTGGAATTGCACTGAGATCTCTTTTTAACCTACCGGTTTCAGAATTTGCCTGCGTCCTGTGTGACACTAACAAGTTTCTTCTTGACAAGCAGCTGAACTGTTGTTGTCATATTTTCATCACAACTTCCCAAAATGAGCTACAGAATTCCCCAAACAATCATTACATCTCATGCTTTTCTCTTGCCCAAATGCGCCTTCTCATGGGCCATGGCAACATACGGCACACCGCACGCGACGGCCGTCAACCTCTCCGCCGTCTCCGGCGAATCGGCGTACACCCACCGCCCACACCTCCAACTCCAGCCAGTCCAAACAGAGGGCCCAAAGGCGTACGTACGCGCACACAGGCATTAATATTGGAGATATTTGTTCTTTTGCCACATCTTTCGTTTGCATTTGATAATTTGCCCTATGATATCTCATTGACACGAGACAAATGGAGCAAATCATCAAATTCCATGTTTATGCATGGGGCAAATCTTAATATTGCCTCCCCGCGCGTTGTGGGCGAACCGCCGACGTAGCCGGGCCGGAGCGTACTATTCTTTACCAACGCGCGCCTCCCCTCCCTTCACTCCCTCCCTCCGCCTCTTCCTCCGTCTCCCCGCTAAAATTGGCACACCTCGTTGATTACCATCGTCGGTACACGGCTGTCGAGGCTGCAGGCACGGCACGGCGGGCATGGGGTCCGGCACCTGGCGCAAGGCCTACGGCGCGCTCAAGGATTCCACCAAGGTCGGCCTCGCCAACCTCAACAGCGAGTACAAGGTGAGGCGACCCATCCGTCCGTCGATCCTTCAACGTCTCCCTAGCTTGCTTTTGATCCGTCATGTAGTCTTTCGGATTTTCATCTCATTGGTTACCGTAATGTGCGCTTCAGATATGCTTGTTTACCCTGCAGATTGATGCATTGATGATTGTTTTCTTGATGAAGGCTCCCTTTGTAATTTTCTATGTGCTTTCTGTTCTTTGTAGGATTTGGACATCGCCATTGTGAAGGCAACGAACCACGTGGAGTGCCCGCCCAAGGAGCGGCACCTCAGGAGTGAGTGGTTTCTGTTCTTGACGATGCAAGCCAATCTCTAATTGGTCGAGATGTACATTCTCCATGCCCAATCCTATTTCAATCAACATTTCTAGGTTTATTTTTTGCTGGCTGCAGAGATACTCCTTGCGACCACCGCAAATCGCCCGCGAACGGATGTCGCCTACTCCATATGTACATTGGCGAGGAGATTGTCCAAGACCAAGAACTGGATAGTGGGTCTTGTTCCTTGCTTGTTTATGTTAATGATCCTTGATCCCCCTTTTTTTCCTTGTGGGATGAACAGGTAGTGACAATTATTCATTTGTTGCAAAAAGGGTAAATATTAACCAGTATCTTGGCTACAGGTTGCATTGAAAACATTGATAGTGATACATAGATTATTAAGAGAAGGTGATGGGACATTCAAAGATGACTTCTTGACCTATTCATATAGAGGGAATATTTTGCAGATTCCACAATTCAAGGATGACTCAAGCCCTATGGGTTGGTCCATTGTGCATTGTTCTGAATTACAAGCTAGCTCACTCTGTTCTAGTTTGACATCTGAACCGATGCTCTTCTCCCTCCTTTTGTCAGCTTGGGATTGCTCAGCTTGGGTTCGCGCGTATGCACTATATCTAGATGAACGGGTCGAGTGCTTTGGGGTTCTAAAATACGATGTCGAAGCCGACCGTTTGGTGAAATTACCTCAGGCTTCTGGCAAGGTAGTATCAGCTTTCTAAGCTGGATACTCATAGTCTTACAGCCTCGACACCATTGTGATTTACTGATTTGGTTGTCATGATTGTAATGTTGCAATGTCGACAAATTTATTCCAGGCACACAGTAGAACAAGAACCCTTCCATGCGCAGATCTTTTAGATCATTTGCCTGCATTACAGAAACTACTACTCAGGCTTATTTCCTGCCAGGTTTGATTTTAGTAAGTTCTCAAACCCTTCTCTGATATTATCCTCTCCTTTGGTTCATCTTCTTCATTATTGCAGCCCGAAGGTGCAGCCTGCACAAATTACCTTGTGCAATATGCATTAGCCCTTGTAAGTTTCAAAATTGTTCTGACAAAGCTTTTCCTTTTCCTTTTGTGTTCACAAAATAGTGTGCGTTTCTTACTGATCTTATGGAGGTTTTATCGGCCTCAGGTTTTGAAGGAGAGCTTCAAGATATACTGTTCGATCAATGATGGCATCATCAATCTTGTTGATATGGTACACTATCAGTTCTACATGATATCCTCCCCGGAGTGTTTTGCATATGTCCATCATCAATTTGTGAACATAAGTTCAGTTTCTTTTCTCTCTCATCTGATATAGTATTTTGAGATGCCAAAATATGATGCTATCAAGGCCCTTGAAATTTATAAACGAGCTGGCCAGCAGGTATAGATACCCTCTGGTTTCCTGTATGTTGAGTTGAATAGTAGCGTATTTGGATCAACTAACTGGTTATTGGAACACCATGGTGCGATCTGGCCTGTTTCACAGGCAGAAAAGCTTTCTGCCTTTTATGACTACTGCAAACATCTTGAGCTGGCCAGGACTTTCCAGTTTCCTACTCTGAGGCAGGTATGTTTCATTCAGTGATTCATCCATTTCTAAATCAACGAATTCGTCCCGATCTTGACTTTAATAGGCTCAAGGAGGAGAAGATTCACGACACTGATTATGCGACAAGTAGCGTAAATATGGCAGTCATTTAGGTCCCAATTGATAATGACCTACAGATGTCTTTACCTTTTGGCTATTCCTATGCATAAACTTCAGTCACTCCCTGTCCACTAAATCTTTGTGTTACAACGATTTAGACATATAGTGATATGTTGATGAGTTACCAACATGCAGCCACCTCCTTCATTCCTTGTAACAATGGAAGAGTACATCAGAGAAGCACCCCGTGCCAGCATCGCGAGTAAGAGTTTGGTGAGTGCGTTCACTGTCAGTATAACTGGAAAAAAAAAGAGAAGGCGACGAAGAGAGAGAAAGTCAGCCCAAATGAATCTACTACTGTTCTGTTAATTCTTGCTGTTGCTAAACCAGGAAAACGAGGAGCAAAATTTATCTAGTGACAATGAAGATGAAGCTCCACAGGAAACCGAGAAACCAGTGGAAGAGGAGAAACGAGAGCCTGCAGAGCCTAAAGAAGAGCCACAGCCTGCCGCCGAGCCGGCAGAAGAAGCAGCGGAACCTCAGCCGCCGGCAACCACTGGGGATCTATTAGTAATTCCAATCTATTCTGATCCATCTTCATGCCAACTCAGTAGTGCCTGTTTCTTTGAATTCTTACATGCTTTACTCTATGCTACGTGCAGAACTTGGATGAAGAAGTAAACCCCATGATTGCAGATCTTGAAGAAAGCAATGCACTAGCTCTTGCTATTGTGGCACCAGGTATGTGCTAGATGTAAATCTTCGGTCCAGAAAGCTATTCACTGCTCAACTGGTTAAGCAAAACTGCGAAAGTAGTAGTTTTATCGACAACACCTCATGATCCAAAAAGTTTCATCTGCATTAGCGCTATTTCGTGTGTCGAGAAAGCTTTAGTCTATCAAGAGTGTATGTGGTACTAAATACTGTATTATGAGTATTGGATAATGCAGGGAATGAAAACAAGGCTTCAACTTCTCAAGATTTGTTTGCCGGCGACATGTCTGGATGGGAATTAGCACTGGTCACTGCACCAAGTAACCACACAAGTCAACCAGCTGACAACCAATTAGTATGTTTGTCTTGCTATCTTTAGATTCACTCTGTTCGTAGGATTTCAGACAGCTCATTAGTAGTAAAAAAGATAACACAGCAAAAATAAGTAAAGTCATCAGAGTTGAATAACTATCTGCATCTGCTCTACAGGCTGGGGGATTTGACAAGCTATTGCTAGACAGCCTATATGAAGATGCGGCAAGGAGGCAGCAAATAGCCAGTGTGACCTACACCGGCAGCCTCGCGGCGAACCCGTTTGACCCTAACGATCCATTTGCCATGTCCAATGGCTTCGCGCCACCATTGAATGTGCAGTTAGCCATGATGGCACAGCAGCAGCAGTATTACCAGGTGCAGCAGAGACAGTACTTTCAGGTACAGCAACAACAGCAAGTGGTGATGATGCCGCCGCAACCATACCAGCAGCAGCCTCAGTATGCTGCCCCTCCTTATCACGCTGGACTATCCAATCCGTTTGGCGATCCATTCAGTGGCCTCGTTGCGATGGCGAATCCACCGAAGCAAAGCAATTCAAATTTAGCCTGAATTCCGCGTTCTTTGCTGTATCTCTGATTTTGGTCATATACCCCTTTTTCCAATTTTGAGCAACTTGTATAGTTCGAAACTTTTCAACACTGTATCTTGATGATGCATTGTAATACTCACATTTGGAAACTGATATGATCATATGACCATTGCAATGTCATTATGTTACACAATTTTGACTACTGTGCCGTGCATATATATCAGCTAATACAGTAGCATGTTTACCATCATACAATCTGGAAAATCACAGATTATGGAGTCATGGTCAACTACTCAGCTCTTCAACTCATCAAACAAGTTATGCAATAGCACACATAATGATGAGATGGTATTATTAATCTATTCATATATTGATGAGTCTTACATATAATCAGAAGATGGCATGAATTCGGTGTGTTTTTTATTTCCACATAGTAGCTAATGAATTCATGGTTCTACATTTGTACAATAGCAGAAAGCAATAGGCAAACATGAAACAGGCAAGCCTTTCTTGATCCCCCACTTCATCTGGTGCAAACGACTAGTCCTTTCCATTCATTCCTCTTCAGCTGGATCGGCATCCTGTCTTGTGCCCTCCATTTCATCCGGAAAATGTCCTGCATAATCATCAAGCCACAGGTGAGCCACAGATTTAAGTAAGGATGCAAAACGTGCAACAAAGAACACAGTATGATCATACAATAGATACTAAACAGGGAGGCCACATTAGCTAGGATTGCAGCCCATAATTGTTCTCAATTCTAGCAGTTCTTGTGCAATGTGTGCATTTATTGAGTCATTTCAGAATTAGGCAGCATGAATAAGAAGGGGAAATGGAGATCTCAGATAATCAGATTCTTACCATCGATGAAATAGGTCGAGCAGGGGTATCCGCGGGAGGTGGAGGCGACGGCGCGCGCCTCGTCGCCAGAGAGCGCCCGCGGCAGCGGCCCCATCCCGCCGCCGCGGCTGACGAGCGCGAGCAGCCCGAGGGCCACGCCGGCGGGCCGGGGCGGCGCGTAGTAGGAGGTCCCGGGCCGGAACGGCGCCCAGTCGGGCTCGGCCATCCGGGCCATGGCGCGATCGATGGCCTCCTCCAGCCGCCGCGTCATCGCGCCTCCTTCAGCCGACATCGACGGCCCGGCGGCGTCGACCTCGAGCACCTCCGCCGCCCAGCGGCGGGTGTGGCGGTGCCGGCGGCCTAGGATCCCACCGGGCTGGGCCGCCCCGAGGCGGCGGGCCAGGGATCCCGTCCGGGAGAGCACCTGCGCCATGGACAACGGCACGTCACGCGGAGGCTGCCGCCGCGGCGGTCGGAGCTCGTAACCTGGAAGTAGCGCGTGCGACGGTGCGATAAGCTGGTGCCGTGGTGGTGTTGCGAGGGTTTGAGAGGGAGGTGGGTGGAGCGGGTGGTAAATATAGCAGTCGGCCGAGGGCTTCACCGCAAAAGAGGCAGTGGTCGGTTCCGTCACATGTATCCCAGTTTGCGTTGCATGGCTAATGATTTATGTGTTCTTTGAAATAGACAAATAAAATAGTTTTTTATTATTGTTTTAAAATTATTTATTAGGATAGTTTTTAGCGACTTATCAGTTTATCTTAATTTAATTTGTTGATATAAATATTTACATTAAAATTTAAAATATATATTACAGCCATAAATCATAGCCGAAAATATACACCTGGTTGGAATTCAGTTTTGCTCCAAAACTGCAGTCTGCCTCCGCCGGTTCTCCCACGGTTGGCGACACACGTTTTTCCCCCCTCAGGGGGCTTTTCGTAATAATGAGATACGGAAGGGCTTAATGGAGAAATTTTCTCCATTTCTTCTCTTCCACGGGACGCAGCACGCCACTCCTTGCGGCGGCGCGAAACCCCTAGGCAGTTGCTCGATCGAAGAAGAGCTAGGGTTTCGGTTTTGGTTGCGGCCGTGCGAGATGTCGGCGTACGACGAGGTGGAGATCGAGGACATGGAGTGGAGCACGGAGCTAGGGGCGTACACATACCCGTGCCCCTGCGGCGACCTCTTCCAGATCACGCTCGCCGACCTCCGCCTCGGGGAGGAGATCGCGCGCTGCCCCTCCTGCTCGCTCTTCATCACCGTCGTCTACAACGCCGAGGACTTCGCCGACGCCAAGGAGCCGCACAAGCCGTCTCCGCGCCCCGTCGCCGTCGCATGAGGTGCTCGGCGAGACGGTAAGGTTTTGCGCAAGTAAAGTTTGGTTTTTTAGTTTGGAATCTTGAAATTTTACTGGGTAGTTTGGACTCAGTAGGTTGTAATAGGTCTTAATTTCTTCGCGGTATGTGTGATTTTTGATTCAGTAATAAATCGTGGTGAGGTTTTAGCTTGTGAGGGCCTTCTGCTGTATGTTTCGTTTGGGCCAACTGGAAACTACGAAGTTTTTGGTACAGACTAGCTTAGTTTATTGTCTTGAGTTACACAGTGGCATATAGTTGGATATTGGTATATCTTATTTACCGTGTATTTGTGAATTGGTCAGAGATTTTGTTGGTTGTTTTCTATTAGCAGTTTTTACATAATAGGGGTATGCCCCGATTTCATTTAAAGAAACCAGAGATTTACGGTGTTTTCAGAGTCTACGTCACAGCAAACTGAAAAGGCTACAAACTAGGTAGAAAAGGTTCTGACCAACAACAAGCAGACCCTACTTATCAGACTTAGCAATGGGTGATCAAAACATGATCCACAGACTTTGGCACCGAAATGAGGAAGGGAAACGCAAAACACCAGCTCCTCGACTGGATGTAGGGTGGGTTCCTTTAGGTTCTGACTGGATGTAGGGTGGATTCCTTTAGGCTGTGGCTTTGTCTTTTGGCTTACGATTTTTGAATTTTGGCTGTTTGCAAGAGAAACAACGCGGAGAAAAACAGTTGCATGCGATTTTGGTTGATATAGCTGGACTCGGTACAATGTCTACTATAATCTACCTGTAGATCCTGTCTTGAAAAAATACATTGTTTAAAAGCTAGTTACTATAACAGAAAGTGATAAGCCAAAGCCAAAAGAACCCAGCTGTAGTCCACTAAGACGCCACCATTGTACACCGCGGAGGTGCCTCCCAGTCGAAACTTACCGCCAGCATTGGCGTGTCGGACATGCTTCTTGCCACGGGCGTGGAGAATGCTATGGTTGATGGACATCTCAAACACCCCCAGCACCGGCCAAGACTACACGTTCCGCATCGGGGCTGCCTTCCGCCATGCGCTGTGAGAGGGTTGTACACCAAGACTCCCTTGTGTGTCTTGGTCTTCGCAGAGCTGGCATCCAAGCCTCCAAACCGGCCATGGACGACGTAGAACTCTGTGAGAGGGATTGGGCTAGTGTCTGTCCCCCTAATCCCAATCCACTAGGGAGGAGGCGCAAAGGGGTGGGACTGGCGTCGTGGGGGACCGTGGAGGTCACCATGGCGAGGTCAGATGGCAGCGCCGTGGCCAGCGTCGACGCACCAATAAGGAGTAGCGGCGGCACCCTTGCGCAAGTGGCACGCACGAGGGATTGCGGAACGAGAAGAGAAGGTGGCGGCGAGCATCAATTCAGGGCAGCGCCTGCGGTGTTGCTGCCGGAGAGTTGCCGGAGTTGGGAAGGAGAGAGGCACCGAGAGCGATAGTAGGTGAGGTGGCACACCACATGGGTGAGCTCTGTCCACCGACGTGAGAGAGAAGGAAGAGGGAGTGAGGAAGAAAGAGATGGGTTGACATGTGGGACCAAGGGCCTTTGTTTAAATATTTTTTCCTTTTTATTTTCTCCTGCTGACTAGGATGCCACTACATACCACATAAGCCAAAACCACTTATGTGACCGCCAACATGGCGAAAAATACTTATGAAGCCAACCTAGGGGTGAAAATTGAATGGTTTTGATAGATCGAGGGTGAAAAGTAAACGGTTTCGGAGTTGAAGGTTGAAATTCGGACTAATGCCTTAGTTGAAGGTTGAAAAATAGACTTTTTCCTATTATAAAACCCCTCCCGCAAAAACCAATCTAATTCAAATCTGAACATGGGAGATCCTTTTATCTGGTCCTCCCCTGTATCTATTAACAGGGGACATGATTAGATATTGCTCTCACTAAAGCCTGGACTATTCCTTAAGGGTAATTCAATTCCCACTCATCACTGACTAGATCTCTGTCTAGTTTTTCATAAGTAGGATCACAACTTATTAGCCCAGGTGAATTTTCTACCACTTAAATCTAGTTCTTTGAGACCACAAAACTCTATCACATCATTAAAAAGAAAAGGCCATCTGGAACATCCTCCAGATTTATTTTTCTGAGATGCTCTCCTGATGATATTAAATCACCACCAACAAGGAGAGGATATTCTTGTTTTTGACAAACATAGGAAAGGTCAGTCAAAAAAGATTACTTCCCACTTGTCTGAGCAGCTCCTATGACAACAATTAGGTTCCATTTGAAACCATTTTGTTTATCCATAAGCAACCTCCTAACATAATAGTCACCCTCATCAATCTCATCCACAACCAAAGTAGTAGTATTAATTCCTACGAAAATACCACCAGATTTGCCTTTGGCAGAAGCATGGTGCCAAATCATATCTTGGCATCCACTAGTACTTCTAAGCCAATCATCACTACAAGATTGTTTCATGGTTTCCTGCAAACCAATGAAGTCAACTTTATTATCTACTAGCATCTCCCTGAGGAATCTAGGTTTCTCAGGTAGACCTAGCCCTCTACAATTCCATATGAGCCCTTTCATTTTGATTTCTTACAGTATAATTTGCTCTTACCTCTGAATTGTACCCTGAAAAACTCAGGTGATCCAGATTTCTATTAGCAGTTTGCGTGCAGTAAGATTAGATGTTTCAAATTCAGCATGGAGGTGCATCTATGGAAGTCTGGAATTTTGTTTTTGTTGGAAGTGTAATGCTGGGATTAATTGAGTGCTTTCCTATGTGGACAAATTTGATCGGTCGAGGAAGGAGTGGGGATATTGATGGTCAGGATTGAGCACAAACCACATAAGTTTGAATTAAAAATACTCACTTTACTATGTATCGATAATCATTTTGTGTTGATAGCTTAGGTTAGGTTAAACAGAGGTAAGATTTTCCTAAATTCATTGCCAACTAGGACTTTGGATTTAGGGTGACAATAAGGTGCTATTGGATCAATTGCTATATTTTGGCACAACGCCTTTCAGTTATTGCATGCACAATCTCTTCTTGCGGCATTGGCTGCGATTGTAAGTAGAATGACATTGTAAAGTTGGAATTCTGAACAAGTGGATGGTAGTGAGCTTCAGTAATTTTCATCAGCTAATTGGTTGATGTGCGCTTTGGGATTTAGTGTTTTGCTTGGCTGTTTACTAATTGAAGAAGTCTGCTGATATATGTGGCATGATAGGTTTTCCTGTTGGGCTATGTGTTGATGGAAGCATTAGCTTTGCCCAGTGGTTATCCTGTCCAGCAGATCCTTTAGAATTGGGATAACCGATGTAGGTCAGCAAATTTCAGTTTCTCTACAACTAGGAAGCTTCTAGAAGTTCGGATTTTAGCCACTTTGCAGCTGTATATACTTTTTTATCTGGGAGGATGAGTTTTTATTGGGTTTGGTTAATGTTTGGATACATGATAATGATTGGGACTTTGGGAGTTTGTGAGAACTCACGTTCCTACTAGTTCTTATGTCCTGTTAAGTCTTTTAGCTGATGGTTCGGCTTTCTTTGGTGCGCGCGGTTGCTTCTTGTCCTTACCTGAGTCTTAACAGGGAGCCTATGATCCATAACAAGCGTGTAAAAACTTAATACTTATAGTCCTGTTAAAGTTTCCCTACGCATCCTTCTGACTGGGAGCTTATATATGGGCCCTCCGTGACTATGATATTATCCTGCATATAATTCCAAAATTACTAAGAGATGTAGAACTGTTTACTTAAGTAGCTCTTCTCAACAGTTTGGTTAACACTGAATTCAAGATTCACATTGTATTCTCTTCAATGCATTTTGCAACCTTTGTTGCATTAATAGGCTTTCGGTATCATCACGTCTTACAAGCTGCACTAAGGTTTCAGAAAGCTTGTTTTATTTTGCAATCATTTGTGAAGTGTTGACCTTTATCATCCATTGCTTGTAGGATGATGAATCAGTCTCGAAGTTGGGAAAGGAACGACAGTGCTTGTTTGACATTCACGGGAGCATTTGTACTTCGAAGATTAGAATTGCGGCGGCATATCGATCTTTGGTTGTTGAATTAACTTATCTGCATGGACGACCTCATGTATTACAAAGGCATCATCGATAACTATCGCTTCGAAATTTTGTTGCTTCAAATTTTCTCACGCCACAACTCGCCCTTGTCAAATTATAATCCCAATGGACATACCATGATCTTTTCATCTTTCTGCGTTGAGATATCTAGATTAAGCTACCCACTCTGCAAAAAGCCATAAACCTTCCACGTCCAGGATGAGAGAGTGTGCATACCAGAAAGGCAGACAGAGAACTAGCATTGCTTCAAATGGTGGGTTTGGGATGTGAATCATTTTGTAGTTCACAACAGGTTTATGCTGTGTGCTGTATAGCGAGCTGCGACTGCGAGTATTTGTTCGCACGGGACTTGATACAATCATGATTTACTTTCCTACAAAACGATGGCCAATCACCTGTCACAACCAAAGACACTGAATTGATACAAGGGACATCGGCTAACTACGAAAACTAAGCTACTGGAAATAAAATTCACACAAGAAAACATCGCGGCAGGACAACACAAAAGCCATTCATTGTTAAGCTATTGCAGGTTATACTTTTGGCCCGTGCCCATCCTTGCGGTTTGCTGAAGGCTTCAGGTGCCCACTGTCAGACAATATTGAATCCGTTGACGTAAGTAACCACTGTAGGATCAGAAGGTAACACCTGCTGGAAATAAGCAGCATTACAAAAATGGCAGCAATGCCCACCAGCACCAAGTTTTGAGTTTTGATGGTGAATCCCCACACAACTGATGCACATTTGATAGTAGTGAATTAAGCGCAAATGTTACACTGAAACGCACATTCACCGTAGGATCACAAGGGCAGCGATCAACTATCTGTGATTGCTCCTATTCTCAAAACAAGAAACTCCTGTTCTCAAAACAAGAAACGGAAAAGGAAATTAAGAGGAAACTTTGCAAAACCATCGCTGGGTCAGCCAGCACCAAAGCAAGCAACAGAAAATCGGATGGCTGGCGTCACTTCTTTACAACCAGCCACGAGTTGTTCAAATTTACAGTTATGATTTTATCAGCTTACATGGAGCATGTACAAACTATTTACCAAGCAATTGGAGGGCTTGTACATTGTTCGTTGTTACAACAAATCTATTGTTGTAAAAATAGCTCTAGAAACCTATGTATGAAAACGTGTATAACAATAGCTATAGAAATATATTCATGAAACAAATAGTCATGCTGTACTGGTTAGAATCCACAAATATATATAGCTGTACTAGTTAGATTCGACGTAAAAGTTTGCTGATCTTCCTGAGCTCTTCGAGAGCTGCTATCGCCTTAGCTTGCTCTGTGCTTCCAGGAACATTTTCCCGTGATTTATCCACTGAGGTCAAGTGTAAATTTGGTTGAAACAATAATTCAATAACCTGCCAAATAAACCAGCAAATTAGCCAAAGAGCAAAACATAGTGAATCATGATCTGAGCGTAAGGTTTAGATATCTGACAACAGACACATTTCTTTTTTATTCTTTTGTATCTTCTTTGACAAAAAGGGAGGACAATACTCAACAGGGGTTTTATACATGGGAATTTCAAATTATACTGTTACAATGAATCTGTCTAGTGTTTGCCTATCTGGGATTAGCAGAATATAGGATCTACAGCTTACCAACATTAAGTAGGGGGCTTTATTAGCAAAAACATCAATTAAGAACTATACATGCCACTGATTTTTTTCCCCATAAAATAGAGGTGTATATCTTGCTGTAATTTACTTTCAAGTGGCAATAACAGTTTTATAATTTAAATTTCATAATCAACAGCTTCTGTCAAGCATGGTTACCTGGATGTTTTCAACCATTGATTCACCAAGAGACCTTAATGTTCCGATCAACTCTTTACTAGCCACATTTGAACTTGAACCTACTTCAAATGTTTCTTTGTGGCCATCATCACATGCAGATGAATTTTGGTTATCTTTTACCTTTGATTTTCCGTCAACAAAACATATTGTATGCTGTTGAGTTGGTCGATAATCCACCAATCCAAATGTTTGATTTGTTGTGACTTCATCAGTCTTACCATTATGCACACAGAGTGGATCAGGCTCATTAACCACCTTGTCATTACGGGAAACACATGTTTCTTCCACATGATGGGTATCATGGTCATAAGCGGTACCACACAACAACGAGGTACTGCTGCTTCTCGATAAATACACACTAGCTGCTCCAAGAGGGTCTCTTATTTCACCAGAAGTTGAGAAGTAACCATCATGCTGGCCTGCCTCCCATACACTGTTTGAGTTACTCCTAATAATCTCTCCGGTACCATGACCAACACAATCCTTTTGTTCCTCTATAGGCATGCGTGATAAACTATTTATCAATTTTACAGGAACTATATCAGCACTGTGAAGTTCATCAACAATAGACTGCCTGGTTGAAGTCAAATTGCTGTTTTCAAAATTAGCATCCTTGGTTCTGGAAACATTTGATTCTGTATTAGACAAACTTCTTCTTAACAAGCCCCTTCCCATCATCCTAAAAATTTGACCACCACTTCTTTTGTCTGCTGACATCTGGAGCATCTTCCATGTCTCTTCCCAATAATTGGGTGGAGTCGAGAGAGATTTTCCTCTCAGAGGAGATGAAGGAATATTTGCTTCTAGAGCAAAAGCCTGCAATAACTTGGCTTTCTCAATTAAGTTCTGTAAGTCAATATCTTCAGGAAAATTTAACAATCTCACTAGGCAAGAAGTCGCATGTTCACTTCCTAGCAAGGAGGATCTGAGATGAAGCATCATTGAGACTGCCATTGACAAAATCAGGGCACCACGGGGAGAACATAAAACCTTAAACTGATAGTCTGCTCGACTCTTTATGTCTGTACAATATGAATGGTTAGGAGAAGAGAAGATCTCATCCCAGATAAACAGAAGATTGTCAAGTGAAAATTCACGACCAAATAGGACTCGAAGCCATCGTAACGCAAAGTACTGAGGTTCTACTCCCAACTCCACCAGATGACTGTGAAGAGAGGAATCTACACTAGCAAGCAAGTGATATATTGCAGATGATGCCTCCCTTACAGGTGTTAAATCCGTGCTTGATTCTGGTGCAGGACTGAGAGAATAGAAGTCAGTGATAGCAACTACACCTTGTGCACCGTTTATTAAACCATTCATCAAATTCTCAAACATACAATAGGCATCATGCTCCATAAACTTTTCAGATAAAATAATACCCAGCTCACCCTCTGCTCCATATGCATCATTTATCAAGAAAAGGACCCTAGTATCAGGATCAAGATCGTCCAAACTTCTAATTTTAGCTGCACTACCCTCGACAGTGTTTGTCCTGTCACTCCTGTTCAGCTTTAACCTATCTGGAAATGTTTGGCCATCAAAATCATCACCAAAAAGCTCTTCATGAAGTCCCCTGACTTGTTTGAAGTGCTGCACATCAGCGTGAAGGACATAGAGCAGAGGAGCTAAGAGTTCGTGCATTCCTGTAGAAGGGGAGTGATATATGTTGGCAAATGTGCAAAAAGGACAGATGGATGTTTAGTGCAATTAGAAACAAAAAACTTGATGAACTCCTAGTGAGTTAAAACATTATATAGCAGTTAAAACAGCATGTTAAGTTCCACATGTCGTTGGAAAGATGTGCACCTATATTTAGTTATTTACCTATACAGAAGAAATAATGCTTGGTAGTTTAATAATCCTAACAAACTTAAGATTAAATGTGCTCATGTCAACGAACTCCACCAATGTTACATTAGCAATTTCCATAACAGCTAGAAGCTATGTAAAAAAACAGTTTGTGGTTGCAAAATATCTTGAAATTGAATGGCTCACAACAAACCTTAAATAAATACAAGGCCTAGGAACCAATTCTCTTGGACTACTGCGATGCTGCCATTTCACTTAGGCATAAAATATTGCAGGCTTGCGGCTTTAGTTGGAATCCACCACTGTTAGATCAGACGAGAAGTGCACAATAGATAAATATCCATCAATGACTTACCTTGTTTATATCCAAACTCTGGGTACCTAAGGCTCCACACTAACAGTATACGTCCAAGCATGGACTGACATGTGTTTGTTTGGAAGAAGTCTCCCAATTCAGGATAGAGCCGGGACAGATCTTGGTTCAGCATTTTCTCTAGTTCTGCATTCCTGAAATATTGCCCCCAAGTGCTTTCTGCATTCATGATGTGCAAAATGATTAGAACAAAAAAAAAATGTAATGCAACTAAATGATGAGCTGTTTGTCAAGAAAGATGCCACCAAACATGAGAAAGATGTCACTTTGTTACAATGCCATAGGATTATGCCAAATCAAGAAAATGTCTGACTGGTAAGTAACATAATTTCTGAATTAATATCTCAGCACCTTCTCTCCCCTATCCCACCCTGCCCCTCGTAAGTTATTCTAGCACCGACCATTTAACCAAACAGTTGGTAACAGAGTTTTAGCAATTTTATTTCATTAACCATTGTGGGGCTAGCAAAATGCCCCTGATTATCTTATGTAACAGTCCAAATCTACAAGTATTTAAGTGAACACTTTTCAAGTGAATGCCTGGTGTTGCAAGCAATGAACTCAGAAAGCATGTACTGACAGTTACACCTACCTGGGTTCTGTGACAGTGGATTCTCCACAACAAGGTCGGGAGCACTTTCTTCATCCTTCGAAAGATGGGGATCTATCAACAGCCACCGCCGCAAATTAGCATATCTACAACAAACACCAATTGCAAGTCAGGAGTCAAAAGTCCTCAAACCCAACAAATTTGCATCGTTTGCCCCCATATTAACAAGTAAAGTGATTCATAGTACCATGAAACATTCACTACGTAGTTGAATGTTCGAAGAAATGAAACTTCACATGACGAATAGCATGTATAAAGCATAAGTGTGTAGTTTCATTACAATCCAACACTCCAATTTACGAATGAAACGCTAACACCAGATAGGAACAGACCAATTGAAGAAACCGGAGCCATGGTGACAATGCCTAAGAAAAATCGGACCTTTTTCCACGCACTGATCAAGAAAAGATCGCTTGATCTAACAAAATATACGTCGCAAACTAAAGTAAAGAATCGCTGCATAGCAAAGCATTTCGAGCAAGGAACGCTTCGCCAGAATCAAAGCATTGCAAGAAATGGAGTTCTCCGAGACCTGACCTCCGGCGGGAGTCCGCGGCGGCTCGGCGGAGCTCGTCGGTGGATACGGCGGCGGAGCCGGGGAGGACGCCGAGATCGGCGCGCCACCGTGCGCCGCGGAGGCCGGAGAAGCGCTGCCTCGCCGGTGACTCCGGCATTGTCGTCTTGGCTCCAGCCTCCAAAACAGGAATCAGACACCTGCAACAGGATGGGCAGGAAGCGGATGCAGATTATCGAGGTAGAACCAACCAGATGGATCGATTTGCGATCGCGAGGAGAGTCGAGCGAGGAGGGGTTGGGATCGAGGAGGATGGGAGAGCGTGGCCTGACCGCTTGAGCCGTTCGTTCTTGGTTTGGGAGAAGGGATGGGAAAGGGAAGGGAACAGGGGAAAGCGAGGGAGAACGTCTCGGTGACCTTTCGTTGCTACAGTCGTTTGGATGCAACGACCTGTCTCCTCGGGCAAATGCTATCTGGTTCCTCGGTTTCTTCTCTCTCTTTTTTGCGGGAATTTTCATCTCAATTTTTTCGTGCTCGATGTCAAATGAATGTGCAAGCGTTGTAGCGCGCCTACATATTCCCTCTCATCTGATTTAGATGCCATGTTAGCTTTGTGTACAAAGAAAAAGGAACGAATCAATAACTATCGATAAGCAGCTAACAAGAGTATTTTGAGGAAAAATGTCTGAAAAAAAACCAAGAACATCCTACTAAAATGATATATAATTTGGATACGATTTAAGACGTGTTTGTGGCTATTGTGCTACGTTTGTCGAATCTTTGTTGTTACAAAAATCAAATCAAAGCCACATATGCATCTAATTATATGTTAGAGTTCACACTATATATTTGCTTTGAGATTGATGCACATAGAAGAGAAATACAGTAAAAAAAATTTGTGACGAATCAAATACATATATTTCTCTCCTCTCTTCTCTCTTACCTCTCTCTGTGTGGGGGTCGAGGATGGCCGAATCCACACGGTAGCATCAAGGACGGGTGGATCCGATGGCCTACGGGGTGGAGGACGGGCGGATCCGCGGTGGCGGTGCGGGGACAAAGAGGGCACCAGGGATGGCTAGACTAGGCGCACCGGAGCTTCCTTGGTTGACAGCGGTTCTTCAACTCGTCAGCGTTTTGCTCGTCAACACCTAGGACAACAACGCCAGAACCAGTGCAAGTTCGTGGCGAGGAGGAAGTGGCGGGGTCAACAATTTCAACTTTTTCTTAAAGCAGCTTTTTTGGGCCTCTTTAATTCGTAGGATTTTAGAAACGTAGGAATAGCAAAAACACATGAATAGAATACGAATAAATGTGGAAAACATAGATGATAAAATACAGTAATATCATAGGATTAGGTATTTCATTCGCAAAAAAGAAAAAACATACACATTTTTAGAGCGAATAGTAATCTCATTTGACTTTTAAATCAGATTTTCAATGAATGCATAATTCTAATTTGATCCAAATGGCACAATAATTATGCTATTAAACTACTTGCCATGATCCCTCTTTATGGTACAACATTTAACCTATAATCCGGTCTTCCACATTTTCTCCTAAGATCGGTACAAATAAAAAGAGATCCTAGTCTAAGTATACCTTCGTCTTGAACCATTTTTTATCTTCACAATGATCCTTGCATGCGTCTTGTTATCCACTTAAGGACTTAACCTTTTAAACACTCATTAAACACATTAGTCCAATATTCTCATAAATTCATTAATTACCAAAACTATTTTTAGGGGCCTAGATGCTTTCAGCTATATAGATGCCGGGTACCTTTTGGACCCGCATACTACTAGGTCACAAACATATTATGTATTCCTGTGTGGTGGAACTGTAATTTCATAAAAAAATCGTCTAAACAAAGTCTTGTATCGACTTCGACGAACCACTCGAAAATCGTAGCACTGTACGAATGATTCATCACATCCAATAGTCGTGTAGGTTGAATATCGTGTAAGCTCCCATAATTATCTATAAAGATAATGCAGTTTGTGTTGCATAAGTGCAGATGGGTTACATGAAGAGTCATATCATAAAGCATATCAACCCCCAAGTTCTTCTATGCTCATGAGTTGCAAAAGATGGACGAAATTAAGGTATTGTATACTAAGTCGTGTGAAAATCTTGCAGATTTATTCACTAAGTCACTTCCAGCATCTATTTTTAAAAGATGTGTACGTGAAATTGGAATGATAAGATTTAGGGAAGTACATAATTCAGGAAGAGATTTTTCTCAAGCTTACTATTAAAATTTGATCACGAAGATCGAGTACCTAAAGAATAAATTTTGTAGATTGATGGAATTGGATGGATTGTGCTCTGTTTTCCTAGACGAGCTTTTCTAAAGTTTCTCGGCCAAAATTTTTAATGAGGCAATTCATGAAACACAACATAACATGCATTATATATTCTTTCTCTAATTTTTTCCACTGGGTTTTTATAGAGTTTTGATGAGGTATGATAGTATCGGATGAGTGTCTAAGGAAAAGTGTTAAGAAATCTGAGCTTGGGCCTGCAAGCCCAGCCCATTAGTGGACACTCTCCACTTAGGGCCTATTTGTTTCAGCTTCTGGCAGCTGCAGCTACTCCCAGAATCTGTAGCTCCCCCAAACAGTCCAGATTTTCATCCAGATTCTAAGTAGCCAGAAGCTACAGAATCCAGAAAATGAACTAGTAGCCAGAAGCTGGGATTGTCCAGCTTCTCCAGATTCTGACTAGCTGAATACTCATCAGCTACTTCTCAGAATCTACAGCTGAAACAAACAGGCCCTTAATCTATAAATAAGGAGTCCTAATTATCATTATGTATACATTGTGAAAAGAAAAGGTAATAAAGAAGGAGCTCCTCTTTTATCTTTTGTGTTTAATCTATTGTTCTATTATGGCCTTGTTTGTTTCCACTTAAGATTATTATAATCTAGCTTATAAATCATAAGTGGAAACAAACAGCCCAGATTATAAGGTAACTTATTATAATCTAATAGCCCAGATTATTGTAATCTAATAAGCTCAAAAAAAGAGCTTATTTCGGCTTATAGATCCACTTTTATCTTAATGACCATAAAACTTTAGAAATATTACCCACCTTTGCCATTCATCCAACCCCAACTCCCGTGCCTCTCTCTCCCAGGGCATTGTAGTCTTTAAACATTCGAATACAACAATCCATAACTCTGATAATCCAGACTACCAATCACCTGACAGCTTATTTTCCACCAGCTTATTATAAACTAGCTTATATAATCCCCACCTATAAGCTAGATTATAATAATCTTAAGTGGAAACAAATATGACCTATATAATTCTGTATGTAATTTATCTTTTTCATATAGAAAAAATCGATTGAATTGGACTCTGAACCGAACGACTTTCGTTGGGTCGTACCGCGCTTCTCTGACGAAAAAAACAGATAAGTAAACGACTCGCATCGAGCGGCGCCCATGGGAAGAGCGTTGCTCAACTGCGCATGACACTACCACACCCCTCTTTTTCCTCGCGACGCAGCGCGGCGTTATCCTCTCGGAGAGAATTGCTATTATAGGACGCGAAACAATGGGCTTCGCTATTATAGGACTCCAAACGTCGACTTCGCTAAAACGACCCTTGAAACATTGGCACTTTGTTATAGATGACATTTGGTCTTTTTAATCTCTTTTCTCAACTAAAATACATGTATTTTGCCATGATGTGACCGTATTGCCCTTCTGCCTCATTCACGTAAGAGATCGACCTTTCGTTACATGCCCCGGCGACGGCGGCAAGCCTGCCAGCCAGCCTGCCCAGGCGGCGGCGGCAGCAGCCAGCCTGCCTGCCCAGGGCACCTGCTGTATGTGCCCACGCGCGGCACCTGCCCTCCAAACACACAAGGGCAAAAATGTCATCTCATGGCAAAATACATGTACTTTAGATGAGAAAAGTGATTAAAAGGACTAAATGTCATGTATAACAAAGTGCCAACGCTTCAAAAGTCGTTTTAGCGAAGTCAACGATTGGAGTCCTATAATAGCGAAGCCTATTGTTTCGCGTCCTATAATAGCAATTTTGTCAGCTAAGGAGGCCTTGCAGCCCTCGCCGTCTCCGTCGCGTGCTCTGTCCGGATAAATAACTGCACCAAACCAACCCCCTCTTCCCCATTCCCCCCTCACGCTTCTCTTCTCTCGCGGGAAAGGAGGCGGGGAGAGACGCACGAGCGGAGGGAGGCATTGTTCTCCACGTCGTCTTCTTCTTCTTCTTCTCCGCCTCCTCGCCCTCCCATCTCCGTGTGATTCCTGCGGCTCAGGTGAGTTCTTTCGCCCGTTCTACTGGCTTGATTAGAAATTCTTTGTAGAAAAGAAGATGGCCAATCTAGTGCTGCGCGGAAGAGATTTTACTGACGCTATGCTTTTTCTTCGTTCTATGTAAATTGCTCTGGTGGTTTTGCTATGGATTAATCGCTGTATCATTGTAAGATTCAGGTATTTCTTCCCCTCTAGGTTCTTGATCCCATGGCCAAGTATTAGGGGTTTAAATCTGTGGGTAGCAGTTCACGGAGGGTGTTAGGTTTTTAGTTCTTGCTGTGGTAATTGCCAGATTGTGTCCACTGGCGACTTGACAAATATTTCGTGTGTTAGTAGAATCTTCCGTGAGGATTTCATGTGTAAAAGTACGAACTTTTAGTGTCTTTTGCTATACATCTGGGCCTCTGAGATTGGGTGTACAATGCCCAGATGGGTGTTGATTTATTCAGGTGTATGTCTATGAGAATTTGGGGTTTTTTTTTGTTGAAAACACGAGAATTTGGAGGTTTTTCTTCAAAAGAAAAAGGAGAATTTAGGATTTTGCACAGGTACCTTCTTGGCATGGCAGAACATGTTGCTTAAGTACCTATTTTTGTGTGGGTAGAACATGTTGCACTATTACTGATTCTGCCATTCTGTGCGGAAATCGATATATCATCATTAGAAACAAGAGTTCTGATATTGTTATGCAGAATACTTGAAGTGATACTTGTGCAAATTATAGATTGCGTATAGCATACTCAATGAATCCCGTTAAGAGCTCTTAGTGGCATGTAAAATGAGGGGAAAATCTTTGCTGGACTCATACTCACTGTTGGATGCAAGCGTGCAACTTTGCAAAAATATTTTTTTACTCTTGATTTACTCTTCATAAATGGGGGAATACTTTTTTTATGCCACAATTGGGGGAATACTTGATTGTGCAGGGGCCTTGTTGAGTGAAGCATCTTAAGTCCTGTCGCTGTCATGGGTATGAAACATTTGATGAGTGCCACGAATCCTTCATCAGGTTTTAGTCATGCTTTGTTTTAGATAATATAGTTTCATTGCACGGGAAACTCAGAAACTGTTACTGACTGCTCTTCCCTTTGGCACGTCTTGCAAAAAAAGGTCTCGTACACCATGGGAATGGAACAATGGAGAAAATGAAAGAGCTACAAAAACTGAGGACAGAAACAATGATGCGAACCTGCCATCAAAGCACTGAAAGCAGGGACAGAGCGATCAGATGTCCAATACCACACAAAAGCGGCAGGTACGCCTCTATTCTCTGATGATCCTGACCAACTATGTTTTACTCTGGCTCTTCATCTGAATCTTGTCCCCTTTAAGCAATAGTTACATAAAACATCTAGGGACCCTAAATGTACATTTCTACAACTTTGCAGATTCAGCTTATTTCAATGCTTATTACTGCCTTAAATCATTTGGATCATCTCATTTTGGGCTGAGCATGTTTTCATTTGTATTTTACATGGGCGTATGCTCAATTGACCATCAGCACGCTCTGCTCTAATCTGGAATTTACATATTTCATTGTACTTCTATAGATTTGCATAATCGATCAGATATTCAGTTGAGTTTGTGTTTTGATGTTTAACTAGACTCGTGATTTATTTCATTATTCAGGTCGTATTGGGAGTATGATTTTAAAGCTGCCCAAGATCTCTCTGATTTCATTGTGAGTAAGGTTAGTTTCTCTACAGTTTTTTTTGTGATACCACACTATTTGCTGTTTCTGAAATGGGCTTGAACTTTTCCATTTGGAGTATTTTTAGCACAGGTAAGCAAAAATCCAACCTTGACGTGTCGTTCAACCAAGTTGCTTTTAGTAAGCTAGAATTTGACAACCTGCAGGCTTCCCCTCCACACTTCATGGGATCTCCGCCAGTTCGAGCAAGCAATCCTCTTGTCCATGATACACAGTTCTGTGCATGGAAGGTGCAAAGCGTTGACCAGTCGATAGGTGTTCCTATACCAACCAAGGGTTGCAATGTTGGCTATTATGTGAGAAAAGGATCAGTTACAAAGGCCTGAAGCTACATTTATCAGCTTCATGACCCCGCTCAGAGGACATGCTTGGAGAACACTCCCGCTGCGAAGTTGTACTTGTAACTCTGCTTGCCTTTGCAAGGCCAAATTGTACATATGAGTTATCACTTCTTGAAGCAGCCGTTTTCGTGTTTTTGTGTCATGTCGTCAACAGTGTTGTACTTATCTTTTTGATCAGTTTTTGTGGGCAGCGAAGCTAGTTTTGGTGAATAAATGTTGGCAAACTTTGTTGTTGAGAAACGAGGTAACCTGAACGAAAATGTCCGCCCTTCTTTAGTTTCTGAATTCTGATCGCCATGTCGAACTATGTTGGATGTATTGGCCTTCGATTCCTCTGCGTGCTATATGACATTTTTTTTTCTGAAACCCTCAGAAGTCACTGAAACCCTCACTGTTGATGAGGAGAGCAACATCAGTGCATAATCTCTCCAACGTGAAAGGTATCAGTTGATTGCTTCTTCGTTTTTAAACCTTACAGGAGCCCTCCTACTAAATTTTGCAGAGTACTTTTGACTTCTGAGATCATAAATCAGACACCTGACGTTTTACAACACCATGCTGAACCTCGTGCATTGCTGAAAACCATGCAGCATGTCACGCTCGTTTGCTCGTCAACCAACTAATCGTAACATTTGCTTCATCTCCTATTATCTTACTGTTAAAATGCATCACATTACTTCTGTCTTCTGTACATGTTGTTTGGCCTTCTCTACCTGTTGAATTGCTGATCTTTCTTCTGATGTCCGCCATCCAACTTCAGTGGGACGATCTGCTTGATGTATGCGGCCCCTGGTAAGTTCCTTCTTCCCTTTGCGAGTGATCGGAGCTCCGGTAACAAGTACGCTACATATTCGCCGTCAGGATCATGTCTTGGCCTGCAGAAGAATGTTCGCTCGTGGTCACAACTCACAAACTGTTGAGGTATGAGTAGTACAGACAACCATGCTCTAATATTAGTAACATCTTAAGTTTATGAAGTGATCAGTCGATTCATAAAACCTACAATTCGGTATCATTCTTGCAATGCTAACTTGCTAGTATGCTATTGCTAGCTACGATTCTTTATGGTAGTCTGATAAAAGGATGTACGCAGATGTTGTTAGTCTGTAGTCTTGAATCTTCATGCTTACTTGTTTAGGGGTACTGAAGTATCGATCTTCTCGTGGATCATTGCCAACTCCTGTCAGAGTACAGCAGTAGTCAGTTCGGTCAGTTCCAGTCTGTCAGAATATGTAGACGACCTTCCACTTTTTTTAGAACCAGAGGGGAAACCCCTGTTCCATTTTTTCATTCAAAATGAAACAAAATTGTTCAGGACTCATCGGCCAGGCAGTTAACATCCAAAACCTTACAGCCCTTCCATATACTACGCTATCAACTATCAAGGATTTAGTAATAGGTATATAGGAATAATAGGATACAACAAAAGACTAACCTGCACCATATGTCCAATTACCATAATTCGAAGCTGGGTTATAATCCAACAGGCATGTTTCAAACCATTCAGCTCCCATTCACCAATCGACGCCCATGTCTCGGACCAGAAATGAGCAAACAATCTGCAGATAAGCAATGGGAGCTATGAATGATTGGTGACAAATGGCCTGAAGTGTTAAACCCTCGGGCAGTAGCACTGCTGATATGGTAGGATGTCGAAGGCTACCTGACGGCCACGGTTGGACATGAAACCAGTGGCTGAAAGGTACTTCATGTTGGCATCAATCAGAGGGTACCTGGAATTCACCATGACAGAGTTCAGAGGGTATGGGAACAATAGCTCAAGCTCGGAAAATGGATCAATTTGGAGTATACCATACTCTGTTCGACCATCTCTCCAAGATTCAAACAATGCCTGATCCTGAGTTCCTGACTACACTTGGACACTACATTCCTTGGACCTCCTTCAACATTTGGAAAAGATTATACAATTTTGCCAGCCAAATGCAACTGTTAATTTTTTTTTCAGCTGAAATAGCTGTGCACCCTTATCTATGATAAATGAGAGAGGCAAAATTCAAATGATACCTCTTTCATGATATGAAATGTAAATATTTTCCTAGGTGAAAAATGGAGCTCCCATATTTTGCTGAAAGCAATCTGAAGTAGTCTCTCCATATCAGCTCAAATAAAACCCTGAAACCGTTGCCATATCAGGAAAGGCATTCAAATCCATATGAATTTGAACATGCCTTACAAACAACTTCAACGTTAAATTAGGTCAGAAACATCGTGACTTTCTTTCTCAACCAGCGTCTTATACTCTACGGGAGAAATATAGCTAGAAGTGGTAAAACTCACGGGAAGGCACACTAACCAGTATGTGGAATAATTTGCTACTCTCTGCTTCTCGTATCTCTTTATCTGCATCATGACGGTACATGAAGCATGAGACAAAGCTAATGATCTGTGCAAGTAATCATGAAATCTTTACCTGTTCGCAAATATAACGTGGTGGAAGACTGCCAGAAGCAAGCCTAGGAGAGAACTTGGTGGAGTAATCTGGACCTAACATGCTATTCCTGATCTCTTTGTAGACTTTCAACTGATCCTTCTTCCAGAAGTATTCATGAACTCTTCCCAGAGCTGCGCTCTCTCCTCCTACGAAATGCATTCCCTTCTCTGACTATAGAGAGAAGCAAACAGTACCAGTTGTAACTAAAATTTCCGAAGCATATCTACCAAGGTACAGTGGAGTACTGAAAATTAGTACAACACTGTCAACTGAACCTGCCTTTGCCACACCAAGACCTAGTGAGTCCAGTGTTGGTACTGCCCCCCACTCTCCAAGCTCATCCAGGCCGGAACTAGGGGGCAGCCCGAGTGAGGGTGGCAACTTGCTGCAGTTCCGAACTGAGGACTTCGATTCAACTGCCTGGCGAAAGCATTGCATCAACAATAACCATCACACCTACAATTGACAAAAACAGTCAAGATGAAGAAAGTCCCTACCTTTCTGAACTGCGTGTATACGTGTGGCAAGTTGCCCATGGGGAATGGGAGGTCATCGATATGGTACATTGTTGTTCCCCATATGAGCTGCAGCTTGGGGTTCAGAGGTTTCTTCAGGTTAGATGCTCCTCCTTGAGGAATCACTACTTGCTCCAAGCCTTTGCGCACGAAGCGTTCAACGAGGAGTTCTTCACTGCAGGTTTCCTTATGAGCATAGACCTGGAGATAAGGTGATACACCACTTGCTGTCTTAATCTGAGGTGCCTAAGATGAATTTAGTACTCCAAGACCCAGAATTCCATATCAAACTATACTAATTGGTTCAGGGATATGATTGTGCAGATGGACTTACTGTGTGTGCACTGAAAGCCTTTGAAACTGAAGGAAGGATGTCTTCAGGCTTGCCGTGCCGGACGAGCAAGTCGAGACCTTGTTTCCTCAGGTTCTGCTCTTGTTTTGGGTGCTGCAGTTTCCTGTTTTGCTTGATGCAATGGTCATGTAATAAGCTTGCCTACTCCTGATGAACTCTCTGTGAATAGCCTAAGATCGTAGTGCTGGCCTAGCCTACGCAGCTTCTATGAAACACCCTCACTCTTAACTGAATTAAACAGCGCATTTAACATAATAAAGAAATAATTAAAAAACAAATGGCGTAATTACAACATATTCAATTACATCGCTATACAAGCGAAGGAAAAAAATTACAACATTTAAATACACATAGTGCACAAAGTGGCAGGAACAAACCCTAATTAATTACATTGGTTTCATCATCATAGAAATTAAAATATAGGATTACAACCTTCATCATCATGCATTCTTGCATGCATACACCTTAGTTACATTTCCAATTGTCAGAGTAAACCGTAGGTGACACGAGTGAGTCGACGTCGAAAAACTGCACCAGTTAGATAGACCAAAAACTCAAGAGTTTCGACCATCCAAAAAGAGAACTAGAGAAGGAAAAGAAGGTTGCTGTCAGAACCCGTCCAGTTTAAAATACCAAAACTTAGTGGTCATCGAGATACCAAGACCGTCTGGGACCGGTCAACACCTCTCGCTTTAGTGGCTTTATCATCCGACGAAAACCAAGCCAACACCCACTTCAAATTTCACTAACCTTACCTTAACCAGATGAGAACCGAGCCATAGTGCCAAAAATCACCCCAGGGACCCATAAGGGTAACCCCCATTTCCACCGCGTACGGAGAAATGAGAGGAGGCTAGGGATAAGACCAAGTCGCGTGAGAGAGAAGGGAGACCGCATCCATTTTTTGCTCAGCCAGGCCACCAGAGCAACAGAGAGGAGATGAAGTCACTTCGCCTCCACCCTCCATTCCATCTCTCCTCCTAGATCTCCTCCCACTGAAGGTGAGAGCGAGCGAGTGAGAGAGAGAGAGAGAGAGAGAGAGAGAGCTAAGAGCCGGTGCCACTAGAGGAGCGTCAGGGGGAGGAAGCATTTAGGGAGTTGGGGAAGAATCAAAGGAGGAGTGAACCACAACCTTGGTGGCTCAGGAGCGAAGAACTAGATGGGACCAGAGGAGAAGAAGTTCAACCACCAGGAGAGCACGTGGGAGAGGACCACCACCACCGTCACCAACCCATTATTGACCCGACCAAAGCAAGTAGGTCACCACACCATACCCTTATCCATTTCCTAGCAACCGAGTAGAATAATAGCATAAGCGAAAGGGGGGGGGGAGCTAGCTCTCACCTCAGCCAGGTAGAGCCGCGACGAGTAGCGTCGCTGGCTCACGACAACGACTGACCCGCGGATGGCCACCGGCGTTCACTCGGTAGGCCAACATGCTCCCTGGTGCATGCAGACCTCCAAGCCCTGTCATGGCTTGCTCAACCATGGGACACTGTCACCACCACCACCACATCCATCCATGCATAAGCAATAAAAATGAATCAACCGTAATGAGGTAAAGAACACGAAATAGATTGGATTTTAGCCAGGGATTAGAAGGAGGAAACCTCGATTCAGCAGAGCCACGCCCAGATCCACCACCACCGACACCGGACCTGGTCGGAGGAGGAGGAGAAGAGGCACGGGAACCATACAGGAACCGGAGTGAGGGAGGTTGGTGACACCACAGCAGAACGGTTCCTAGTCTGTCGATGTTGTGCCCAGATCCACCACCACAGGTGCTGTCGGGCCACGGTGGCGGGGACCACAACGGAGGGAGGACGCCGACGGCAAATCGTAGTCGGGGAAGTGACTGAGAAAGGGGAATGGGAGACGAGCGAGTTTTTGCATGCTGCTGCGTGCGTGGGCCGGTGCGGGCATGTGAGTGCGTGCGTGTGTGGCCCACCTGTGTGGGTCGGTGGTGTGTGCAGGCCGGCGCATGTGTAGGTGTGGTCCAACAATAAGCTGGCCAGGTAGGGTCCTTATAGAAATGTTGGGTCAGGGAGAGAGTGTGTGTGGGGATAAAAGTGACAATAGGCTAACACAATAAGAAATTGACTGGAGGCAAGCTCAATTATTAAGTTAAATGAATCCCAGCAAATATCAACCCTCAATGGAACAAATTAACATAAGACTATATAACTGCCTATTTATTAGATTTCAAAATCTTAAAATACTCTTAGTAATGCAGAGGACAAATCGGGGTAGGAAGAGGGAACTAATCCAACCACGGTTAAGACCGAAGCATTCTATGTGTACCAAGGCAAATTTACCTTTGATCACTCCGAGTAGCTATGTTACTTAAGAAAAACTAAATTCTTTATAGTGTACATTATCACCTATTGCATTAAATGCCTTTCGAAAAATGATGGAGAAATGAAGAAGGAATAGAGATAAGAGAAAAGAGCACTTTTAGCTAAAAGTAGCAGTTGGATTATAAGCTATGTATAATAGGAGGGTAGAGAGTACCCTAGTTAGGAAGAGAAATAACAGGTTTTGGGACCCTCTACATATGGACTAAACTACTTTCACGGGGTAGGGACCTGTACTTCTAGTGTCAACTATCTTCTCATTTTTTACAAGCAGAAAATGCTACCCAACAACGTTATTATCATTTCCGCATAGGTAAGTAGTATAACTAGGTGGAGAAAACTAGAACTAGTATAAAGTCCAGAAGTGGTGGATCCAAAGCAGACGGAGCCAAAACCGGTATAGAGCCTAAAAGTGGTGAACCTAGGCACATATATTAGCGCAGTGGAGCATTGGGTGAGGGTAAGATCACCCCAACTAACGACTACTTCACAGTCGGATGAGGTGTCGGGTGAGGGTAAGAAACCACCCTAGGCCACCGACTATGATTAGTTGGATGGAGATATAATAAGAGAACTAAGAAAAATGTTATGTACTCTGAACTTGGCACCGCATCTAAAGAAATACGGTTGACCTAGTTACGAAGAGCTTAGAGTAACTATGGGTAAAGTGACACAAAGTTGTATAGTGCTAAATAAATCATGAATTCATACATGTCTCTTGAATTGAAGGCTATAGTGATCATTGGGGGTCTTTCTCTTCATCGAGGTGATTAGTAGTATTTGCAATACTAAAACTTGCAAAGTTTCACCTTAATTTAACAACCTATTTTATAAAGAAAGAGGAGTTAGAAAATGAAATTGATGATGAAGAGTTGACTCATACAGTTGTATTTATTGTATTAATAATTGTTGAGTACATTGTACTTACACTTGCTATTGAATTCCTTTGTTAGATCCTAGTTTGGTCGAGGAATACCACAAGTGGGAGGATACCGCATGGGACAAGGGTGATTGTGTTGAGAACGAGGGTGAGGTGGGTGCCATATTCGTTGGTTGGGATGAGTAGGTGACCTATAGTGCCTTGTCCTCGAGCGATAGGGTATATAAGTAATCTGTATCTCCTTTTTGTACCTAGTATTTGTAAGACCTTAGCCCTACATGGCTAACTGTTATAATAATATACAATTTCTAGTTATTATTTTACTATGCAACTCTGGTAAGATTTATTATTCCTTAAGATGTTAATCTTAAGGAGTAATGATCCGTTATCCAGTGTCATGTTTTGAGGATAATGGCATGAAGTGTCACATTTTATTCTGTTGTAATGAACTTTGTACTATTCTGGTTTCCTTAATGAAGCTGGAGGGAGGTTGTTGCATCCATCTGTTTCAATAAAATAAAATAAAATGCTATTACTTAGAACCCAACAGTTAGGCAGCCAAAAGAGCACCAAACACAAATTAATCTACACAATGCAACTATATTCCAATTAGGAAGCGTCTAGCTTTGCAGGGGCAAAAAATTGGAGTACTCCTCGGCTACCTCCAATCGACCAATCCCAAATGCAGCAAGAGGCAAGCCAATGTCCTATGTTCTCACCTCTAGTCTTGGGGAAGCCGAAGTAATGCGTGCTCCCTGCAAAGATCCATGGATCAACGCAGTACGCCGGCAGGACCGCCTCGGAGGCCGCCCTATCGAGAACCCGGAGGTCGTTCCTGAACCACACAATGGCCACACCCGCACCGCTCGTCAAATTCGGCATGGTGTACCCCCAGAAGGCCTCGTCGGCCGCCGCGCCGGTTTTCATCAACGCCAAGGGAAGGCACTGCAACGCTGCGTGCCGAACGAAATGCTGAGCTCGAGCTGGAGGCAGAGCTCATGGCAGGGACAGGGCCAAGGAGGATGCGGAGCTTGGTGGTTGGTTTGGGCGGAGGAGGAATTGGGCATTGAGAAGGAAGAGGAGAAAGAGAGAAACTGGAGCATTTCTTGGATTGGGAGTTGAGGTTTTTGAGAAGTGAGGAGGTGAATACGAAAATGGGGGCAGGAGGAAGGAGGGAAGAGTGGGGAGAGGTGCCACATGTGCAGATTAGAGTGGTGCTACGTGGCTGGCCGTGAGCCTGTGGAAACGGGTTATGGGTTCTGTGGGCCAGTGATATCCTAAGCCTGGTGGACCCGGATGTCAGTGTACTATTATTTTGGTGATGAAAATTAATCTGACTAAATGGTATATATTATATGAACTAAGCCTATGTTTATCAGTGTTTAGCATAAATCTGGGTTATTCAAAATCCAGATGTTTGTTTGTAACGCAGGTATTTCACTTAATTTTTATAAAAAAATATAAGAAAATTTCCACGTTTCAAACAGATCATGAAGCATAGATATTCCTACTCCATCATACCTATTCAACTTTGTCCAGCACTGTTCATCATCCAGAAAGGAAAATTGTATATGGATAGTCCACAGTAACAGATGCACAACAAAAAAAAGTTTATAAAGTATGTGGTACTTCTCTTGTTATCTCTTTGTGTCTACAAAAGAATGGATCATATATAATAACAGTTTGGCAGATGGACAAAAATCTGTTCTCCAGAGCCTGGGGCTAATGTGGCTAAGAAACTGGGGAAAAGGGGTGAAGAACTAAAAGAAACATACAGAAAGCACAAAAGATTACATCGAGGGCAGTGTCATTGCTATAAATATCGCCGCAGCCCTACCCAGGGACTGAACTACAAACCGTCTCAATTGCTGCAGCGAGAACCTGTCTCTTAAGGCCCAGATCTGTGTTACGAAGCTAAGTATTGATTGATTTCACAATTTACATAAAGAGAAAATTGCTTGTGGAGTTGAGGCCATATGCTGAGGGCAAAGAATCAGGTTTAAGTCAAACAGATGTGTAACTGGTGAATATCTTCAGTAGGTTGTCAAGGGCTTCGGGACAAAATTTTCTAGCAAAAAGGTAGCATGGTCTCTTCGATCCGTTCCACAAACATGGCTTCTGCGTCACAAGTTTCTGCAAGAGGAAGAAAACCACACATCAGGCATGACTTTTAAAAAAACAAAAACAAAGGTGTGATTGTTTAAAGTTGGAAATTTCATTGTTTTATGTACTCATAGTGCCAATTATGAGTTTGCATTAAACAGGAAAGTATCGCAAAACAAAAACATTTTAAATGTGCAGCGGATAACCCACGACAAGGTAAATGAGAAAGATCTAACATGAGAATTTATTTGTTGTTCTTGGATACTCAATATTGACGACAGATTGCTGTGCTCACCTTGTTATCACTTGTTACATGGAAGTTCTCATCAATGGCCTGCACAACAGTAATGTACATAACAGAATATGAATGTAAAGATTATGCAGTAAATGGAAAAAACGTAAAGCTTAGCTCAAAATAAAAACATGTCAAGCAACGCAAAATCATACTGTTATATTTTTTAAGAGATCATAGGTGACATCTGCAGCTCTATAGGACCTTGGATGCCATTTCCCCTCAGACCAATCAACATGTGTAACCGACCAATTAGCTATTCCACCAGGATCTACCATCTGAAGTTAGGTAAAAGGATTTAGCAAGCAACTCAAAGAAATAAGAGGTAAATGCCACTCCAATAGATTGTAAATACTGACATTGAATAGGGTTGGCAAATAATGCTCGTCAGCAATGCAGTTGCGCCTGTCTGCTGGCTGCAAATCACAGGAGAAAAGTGAAAAACACAAGCATTGGCTCAGACTTCATAATGATGACTACAGTACAAGCACAATTGCTCAAATGCTTGCAGCATCTTAGGAGGCAACTTGCACAAGGAAAGTATGCAGTGCCATCCCACGCCGATTAAGTTTATTTAGTATGTTTTGCATAATCAAAACTGTTCTTCAATTCCTCATGGCTTATTTTGTCAGTTGGAGGGGATTGGTTGAAAGACCCTTTTGCATTTTTACCAATTAGAGGTAATTGCTGAATTTCTGTACTAAAGTTTCACTATAAGTCTATAACAACTATGGACTTTATATTGGAAACATATATGTACAGATATCACCATCTACCTTATAGTTCAAAAATATAAATTCAGTTATCATTGTATGCATATTTTCTATTGAGATACCAGGTATCTAGTTCCATTCTATTAACCAAGATAGTAACTTTGGAAAAAGCAACACACCTTGCAATATAACTTGAACTTCTTGTAGTAAAGGCTGTCCGCCACAATCAGTAAAGCATGTCTCCGTGTAATTGCAAACCACTATAACATGAACAACAATTTCACAAGAAAGCATGTAAGAATTGAATTCGATACTCAATTACCGACTTCTGAACATGTCAGTTTATATGATGGAAAACTTGCAAATAATATACCACTAAAAAATGAACTTTGCAGCAAAGTACTATAGCAAAAAAGTGTACCTGGGCACCCTTTCTGAAGTCTCTCTCCTCTATTTCAGGAAGCATCTCAACAGAATACCTTCCATTCCCATGTGGACCAGGATCCTGGAAGCTGACAAAATGATAATAAAGGCAGACAAAAATCAAAATACATGGACATGGACATGGACATCTTCAGAGATAACACAAAAGTAAAAAAAACTAGTCAGCTACATCCTTGTGGTACTGCTCACACGCCAACACCACTTGTTTCACTAATTGCCCTTTACTTCCATTCTTTTTCAAAAAATAATGAAATATGAGTTCCAGTGTTCTTACCCATCAATGAAGCTAATGTTCGTTCCCATCAGATAATTATAGACATAATCAAATGAATGCAGTGGAACACAGCTGCGACAGAAAGGAAAGATGATTTCAATATGGTGAATGAAATTATCAAAAAGGTAAGTCATCCATAATCAGGAGTCAGAACCTGTCAGAAAGCAAGACAAAAAATTGGTTATCAACATCTTCCAGTGCATTCGCTAATAGTCTCTTCTCTGCATCAACCATTGAAATCTTTCCCCATACTACCTGCATAGCAATTACATAATTCAAATCTAACAACCACAGACTTGCAACACAAATTAATAGAATAATCTGTTACAAGAGAAGTTAGAAGATTTAATTAGCAATAAATTTTTTAGTCTCAGTCCAAATTGCTAGTAGTGACCTTCTTAGATTACGATACAAGTAGTGGCCTTTAAAGTTTAAACTACAAATAATGCAACACACTTTTGTCGAAAAAAACTTATGTTGGCATAAAACCTACTGAAGCATGACCAATATCTGGCATAGCACATCATGGGAAATTGGGAACGATACTAAAACTCTTTTATGCAAGCAGTCTTTATCAATTTATGTAGCCTATCTTAACTTGTTTGGGACAAAAGACTTTATTGTTGTTGTAGTCTTTATCAATTTATGTGCTTAGTAAGTCAATATGAGCTCACTACTATGCCCCGTGGTGTGTAACAACTGTTTAGCCATTGTTGGTTGCTTCTACCTTGGAGTAAACAGTTAAACACCCTAATGAAAAGACGTTTCTGATGGCACCAAGATCTACCGCTTAGTCATGAGCACATTCATCACTCATTGAGAGAGAGAGAGAGGCTTTCTTCTAAACATAAGCTTTGAAAATATAATATGTAGATTTTACTGGAGAAATCCGTGATAAAGCACATAAGTTTTGATAAAGCATCAAATACAAAACCTATGAAGCACAGATGAAAATTATTACCGCATCACTGTGAATATCTCGGCCAACAAACAAAGAACTAGAATGCACAGGCTTTTCACGTGATGCGTGCACATAGATGGAGTATCGTCCCTCATGACCCTGTGTAGAGAAGTAAAAGTGATTCATTTTTTTAAGTTGGCATGAATTATATAAGCAATAGACAATTTCATATAAGCAATATAAGGAAGTAGGATATTCTAGTGACTAGTACTAGCAAGTAACATTATTGGCTTGGTCAAAAATATTGGTTTAACCTATTTATGCAGATAAGGATAAATTCCTCAACATTCTAAAACTCAAAGATGTACGATGATCCTATGCTAAAATGTTAGTTAAATCACTAGCTAAAAGGAAAAATATGCATTCAGTAATCCAGTTCAAGGAACCACTTGTTTCTCTCTATATTTATATTGAAAAAGACTGCTGATGCATTGGCACATTGCAGTTAAAGGAAACCCAAAGGACCCTTGAAAGATTTGTACTCCACAAAAGGCACAAAGACAACAAATATAATTGGAATTTGGACAAACCTGTAAAAATTTCTCCCACAATTTCTCGAAAGGCAATGAACCAGGTGTCAAGAACATAAGAGCGATTTTTGGATTCTTTGACACGGCCATGGGCATTGCAAGGATATCCCTAAGAACTACGGATGAAACAATTTCCTCATCAGTCCGCTCTCGGCGGGATATAGCAGGAAGCCAATCCTTGAAAGGCGTACATACACTAGAAGCAGAGAGGTAGCATTGCGAGTAGCGCCGTAGTGGGTACACATATGCCCCAATCAACACAACACAAACCAGGGACAAAAGCACGATTATCCACATGGGCTTCTTGGCAGCGGCTCGGTGGCGTAGAGGCGGCATGACAGTCATGTCCTTGCTGCCCCACTGCGACACAAGGTACTTTTATATCCTCTCCATCTGCCGATCATCCAAAGGTCATCAAACTCCAGTAATTTCGATGTGAAGCTACTACACCAGGGTCTGAATTTCAGGCAACTGTCACCTCCCTGCATTCGCAATACAAGGTAAGCATAGGATTAATCCATAAAACCATATACACGATCAAGCAACAACCAAGAGACATACTACAAGGCAATTTTCCAAGATTCGGTCCTACAAACAAGCACGCCAGTTAGCTAATGGCTGTTCTAGCATAGATTCCAATGCATCTTGTATGTGATTCAGTTATGACCAGCTCTGATGCAAGCTACCAAGACTAACAAACAACCCCACTTAAAGTCTACGCAAACCCTTCAAAGATGCTAGCCTCGAAGCTTGTTGTGCAATAGGTTCGAAGTAGGTGATCTACATGTCCAAAACAGGTGATTTCCACAAAAGACAGCGCAGCGGTTGAAGTCCACGGGGGCGGCTCGCGAAAAGTCAAACTCTGACCAAATCACACGATCCCAAATTCCCAATAGCTACGCCCCCACCGCATTACCAACTCGATCCAATCCCCACCACCAACACCAACTAAGCCACGACAAATCACCAGACTTCGCTCGCAAAGCTCACGTAAAAATCGGAACCCCGCACCCAGAGCAGCAGCAAAAACACGCTAAATCGCACGGGAAACCCCGCTTCCGAGCAGCCAAGCCCAATGCGAGGAGCAGGGCAGGAGCTCCAAACCTACCCCGAATGGCGACGAAACCGGTGCGGATTGGAGAGCGGGAGGAGGCGATTCCGGCGAGGGGATTACCGCGGCGACCTTGGCGGCGGCCGCGGAGATGGATCTGGAGCTCGCGGAGATGAGATCGGATTGGGAGCCGGAGGTGGAGGTGGAGCTGAGGAGGGAGGGAGATATAAACATAAGGATTAATTAAGCTAGAAGTGGTACTAATTGTTGGCTAAGGGGGGTGGGTTAAAAACTGGGAGCTGCCTCTTGCTGCTGCGACGGGCCTTTCCAAATGGAGGCAGGCACGCACGAAGAAGAGGGTGGCGTGTGCTTTTTGCACTCGGGACCCCTTAAACCATTTGAACTTTCTTAAGTCTCGAGGTGTGGTGGACTAGTATTTTACTATCCTAAAAGACCAATACCTTTGCTTGAAACTCATCTTTGTTGGTACCCTTTGGTACAAAAGTACATACATATGGTCAGTAAAGTAAAGTAGTACGTGAACGTGAGTGGTAGACGCAGAAGCGTATTCGTACGGTGCCAATGAAAGAACACCTGACCTAGTTACAGTCTACGGACCATCTGATTACCTGTCCTGTTGATCACATGCCACAAGCACCGTACCTAGATCGTCTCAACAAAGAAAAATACAAATCATCCACATCTATCTAGGAAAAAAAAATGATTTCACCTCAAAACAAAACAAAAAAAAATGCCTCTAGGCTCACGCATTTTGGATGTCCAGAACATCCGCCAACAGTAACGAAAGTGGCTTTACGCTCAAGCAAGCGTCCCACGGCGCTGTTATTTTGGTCATTTTTTTAGCTTCTTCGAAGATTGAGATAAATAGAATGGTTTTTCAAATAAATTTATTAAATGGCCTTTTAAGTTTAAAATGATATATACCATCCACATCAACATATTGATCATTCGCTACCGTATAAAAATACAAACAAAAGCATCCAAGAGAGTTTGGCCAAAGAAGGGACCTAAATAGAGAGGAAGTTCGGTAAGCTGGCCTGGTCGGTGGGTGGTTGTTGCTGCTTCCACCTCTGCCTCCTCCATACACCATACTTCCAACAGGATCTCATGCACCAGCATGCTTCCAAGATTTCCATCAACGACAGGCAGGTAGCCCTTGTCTGGTCTCTGATGTGGGCTGGGAAATAGCACGTTGCACGGCTCCTCGCATGTAAAAGTTACAAATACTTGTGGAAAACCCTCCATGTCATTGACACATCAGTATTGCTTCAACCACACCAGTAAAAGATGCATCCACCATAATCAAAGTAGACACAGCCGTGTAAACAACTCGTGAGACTGATACACATCCGTTGGTGATATAGAAATCACAGAAAATTTATGGCAAACAAATATATATATTATTGATGTTCAAGTAGATGGACATCGTGATTATTCAACTATGAACATGTCCACCGGTATCTTACAATAAATAATGGTACATCAAAAAAAAGAATGTGCCCATCGAGCACTAAGTCATTTAGAACATTTGGTGATCCTTATTGTTTACATGAAATATACAATATTTTACCTAGCTTCATCTTCTAGGTTGCGGAACCCGGTGGTGAGGTCATCATACAATTTCTTAAATTTTGCAACTAAAGCGTCTTCACCTTCTGCAGGGTCCTCAAACTTTTGAGATCTGTTATATAGAAAGATAATATTTAGCAAATTACATCATCAATAAATCATTGAAAAGAAGATCATCAATAAGTATCATTTTGAATACAAAATTGAAATACTTACACCAGGCGGTAAAATAGATCACCCATGCGATGCTTTATAACACTGTAGGTTATCTTTTGTCCATCAGCATTAGCTGCTCGCTCCACAGCCTGAAAGACAGACATATATTAAGAAGCAAACTTCAGTTTTTGTTTCTTTCATGTGTGATGAATTCAAACAAACTACCTTCACGGCTTCACCAATGAATACTAGAAACTAAAATAAAGGGTGCCCCAACCAAGGTTCCAAAACCCGCAACCGGGAGAAATCCCGGCCGGCAGCCGGTAACCGGAAAAACCGGTCACAATTTGAAAATCAAAATTTGAATTTTGGAATGTTTTGAAACCGGTAACCGAAAAAACCGGCTGGTAACCGGAAAACCGGCCGGTAACCGGGAAAACCAGCCAAAATTCGAAAATCAAAAATTGATACCGGCCGGCTTTTTCGGTTACCGGTCTTCACCGGTAGAAACAGCAACCGGCGGTTACCGGCAGGTAACCGCCGGGATTTTGAACCCTGGCCCCAACTCACTTCCCCAAAACTTGCTTGGCAATGTGCCTTATTTCCTTTTTGTGCATGATAAATGTTTATTGTATGGACTTAACTTTAAGTTTCAGCTCATTAGGTGTTTGTGCACCAGTTACCAAAAACATACGTAGCAAAAGTTTCATGTAACTGATTTAACCATAGGTTTTTGAGCATAATTGGTTCACTTAACGCCAGGTCAGTTAGACTCATCCTCGCTGACTTGCTGAGGTGGACGCCTCAACATGCTGCCATGGCGAGGACTCTGAGGTGTCTAACCCAGTGAGCCAGCGAGGACGGATCCAACAGTCTTGGGGTTAAGTGAAACTTTTGCTTCGACCTGAGGCTTTGTGTAACTGGTGGGTTAACTGTTAAGTGTAATTTACTGTTTCCATTTTTAGGCCTCCTAGAGATATTGGACTCATTAAGCCCTGTTTGGTTGGGCCAAAATCCCGGCCCATCCACGATATCGGCATACAGTTCAGAGCAGGAACAAAGCATGATAGAATAGTTCTTACTGGAACCATGAAAACACCAAATTATCAATCATTTCAGCAATAAGCCCTAGGTCAAGATTAGCAATATCAATCTTTAGAGCAAAAGGGCAACCTTCCCAATGCCATAAAAAACACACATCCTTCAAAGGTTCATACTTCAAAGATCAAACATCTAAGCTGCTAGTGCAACTTAAGCTTGAAGGACCAAAAAGATTACAATGAGTGGGATTACCTGATTCGCAAGTGTATTGAAATGAATAATGTTGCGCATCATCCAAACAGATTTGTAGAATGGACAAAACTTGTCATATCTGTTTCAACAAGTAATCATGGTCAGAATTAAAATGGTTAGGCATTTGCAAGACAGGCAATTCATATAGATCAGACTAGCTAGGGTATCACTCACGGGGTAAATGCATTCTGTGCCAAATAATCTTCCCTCAGGAGCTTGGCTGTCTCCAGCGTAATCTTGTCACTTTCTGCCAGTGCATCTTTACCAACAAGCTGGAAATTTGGCAAAAAAAATTAATCCAAATTATGTGGCAGAAATTACATTACACCAAACACAAAAGCACCAATTCAATCTCTATATGGAAGTTTTCTGAATTTACAATAACACTAAAGTACAAATTGAAGAGTTTAAGCAATTCAAAGTCCATTAAAAAACATGATTGAATCAACAGACAGAGGGAAAGTCTCAAACAATGACACAGAAAGAATACCTGGACAATTTCATTTAGATCATCCTCTCTCTGTAACACTTCACGTGCTTTTGTTCTAATATCAATAAAATCTGGATCAAACTTTTCATAAAAGGATTCTAAAGCCTACAGTGCAGAAGATAGTATGTTAGTATAACACAAATACCTCACGAAGAAACATCATTTTAATGCATGTAAACACATATATATACAGCAAAAGCCAGCAGTAACTGGTGAAAAGGAAACAAACTTCGACATCCAAGCATAATGACAGCTACTAAGCTAAACATGTGTACAGAAGAAATACAATGGTGTTTGAATCTCTACTGCTAATTCATTCGGCAAGTAACAATGTCCTGTGTGTGCATTTGTTGCACTATATTCATGTAAGATGTACCATAAATATGGGATATGAACACAGTGCCAGGAATCATTCGGGTGTCAAATGTCACAGAAGCACACTTGAGATGACTGCCCAAGGCTACACACAAGATCTAAAAGAGCACAATTTTCAAAATAATCTAAAACTTCAATTGCCAAGATTTAAAACACTGACAATTCCAATGAACCTACTTAATCATCAAGAATAACTTCGAAATTTTGGATAACACATAAGACAATTGTTAGACATCATTTGGAGTTTACTGCTCTGTTCTAAGGAGCTCAATATATATGGAAGTGTTGAAAATATTCCAAAATTTATAAACTCTGTCAGTTTCTTTTCTTCTGATTTGTGTTTTTGTCATACAGAGAATTCAGAGAGGACTGTAATTGTATTGACATCCTAGGCAAGTTAGGGAATAACCTTGGAGTATTTTGAGTAAGAAATGAGCCAATTCACAGATGGGAAATGCTTTCTTTGAGCCAGCTTCTTATCCAATCCCCAGAAGACCTGCAATTCAGAGCAGTTAATAGTATCAAAGCAATGAAGATGCTGTCCGTAAGGTTGGACCTAAAGGTTGGAGAAATCTAGTAGTTCCCTTACCTGCACAATACTAAGGGTTGCAGAGGTAACAGGATCTGAAAAATCACCACCAGGAGGAGAGACAGCACCAACAATTGTAACACTGCCTGTCCGATCTGGACTGCCAAGACATTTCACCTTACCAGCACGTTCATAGAAGGATGCCAAACGTGCAGCCAAATAAGCAGGGTAACCACTATCTGCAGGCATTTCAGCCTGGAGCATATTGAGCACACCATTAGTTTAAAAAATCACATTAGTGTGCAGTAAAGCAGTAATTAACACATATATGCAAGAGCAACTTTCAACTCCAATGCTAGTAGTTAAATGCCTTATCAGTCAAATATTTTACTTCTGGTTCAACCAATTCGTTCTGCCATTTGCAATGCTATTCTTGAAACTGAAGAGTACTGCCAGCTACCAATGGATTCCTTAACAACAATAAGCTACCAAATGGAAAGAAAATAAACAGTACTAATTATAATTCTGGATCAAGACAATGGAGTAGAAATTAAACCCCAATAGTGAATTGTGTTGTCAGGAATTTGAGAAATCACAAAAAAGGAATTTTTCGTTTACATCAGAGCATAGTATACAGCAGTCAACATGAGTTAAAAAAAGGGCAACAAAAGGGAAAATGGTAACGGAGAAGGAAACATCATACCAAACGTCCTGAAATCTCACGCAATGCTTCAGCCCATCGGGAGGTGGAATCAGCCATCATACTAACATTATAGCCCATGTCACGGAAGTATTCAGCAATCGTGATTCCTGGGGGACAAAGAAAAAGGGAAACACCACATCATTTGTAAAGCATGAAAAAGCGCGGACTCTTTTTAGCATATTACCAGGAAACTAGACATGCTGGACCACTTCGATGAGGTTCATTCACTACAAGATCTAGGATACTTTCATTCGCTACAAGATCTAGGATACCAAGTCCCCATCATAAACTGAACTATAACAAAGTGGTCAATACATCACAGCAGGCAATGCTAATAGAAAGATGTGTATATCCACAATGCTCTACTAAAAATTTCTGGAGACAAACCTATACAGATCTTAGGGATATGTCCATAGATGCCTATCCCTACCTGTGCTTGGTGGTGCTATTACTTTTTTTTTCATATGTTGTGTTTTTCCAATCTGTGCCATGTAGCCTCAGTGATTCTAAACTAACCAGTATGCACATAGATTTATCACAACTTGGCAAGCAACAAGCTTGCAATAATTCCATGATATGATGACATTTAGATAAGTATGGTTTCTAGTAAAGCAACACAATCTGGTTGAGAAAAGGAGCTGCAGAAGATGGAAACTGATGCCTATACTAATGGAATGCAAATATAAAAAATACCAACATATATGTGTTACCTGTATAAATGGAGGCTTCACGAGCAGCGACAGGCATGTTGGAGGTGTTAGCCACAAGTGTTGTTCTTTTCATGACTGACTCTTCACGTCCATCAGGCAATGTCATTGTCAACTGCGGGAAGTCCATAAGGACCTCAGCCATCTCATTTCCTCTTTCCCCACAGCCCACATATACCACAGCTTCGGAGTTGGAGTACTGTATAAGGTAACTTGAGTCAGTAAAAGGCCAATATCCACAGCTGGACAAAAATAGCAGTTAAGAAACAAGGAATAGCCATAAGACCTTCGAAAGTGCCTGACTAATGACAGTTTTTCCGCAACCAAAAGCTCCAGGAATAGCACATGTTCCTCCAAGCACTGAGGGAAACAGTGCATCAAGTACACGCTGAAACCAATTCACAGTATATGTGAGATACAGCAAGATTTGATGGAGCGGGACAGGAAACATCACTTCATGGCGTTTAGTGCATTCAGCAAATAAATCTTGACACTAATACAGACAGTGTTCCCCTAGGCGCCCGCCTAGGCGCTAGGCGCCAACCTCCCTGTCAGGGGTGTGGGCCTTGGGCCCAAGGCCTAGTTGGGTTATTATTAGGAATTAGAGATTGGTTTCTATTTGAGTTAGAGATTGGTTTCCTTGTATTAGAGATATAGTTAGAGATATGATATTAGTTACTATATCTGTTAGAGATATGATTGGGATTAGATTCCATCTGTTAAGGGGAGCCATCTATATAAGGAGGCTACCGCATGCTATTGTAAGCAATCAGAGAATTATCAAGTCTTCCTCGCCTAAACATCTAGTCTCTCTCCCTCTCGTTCTACGCCGACGCCATCCGGCCATCTTCTTGGTGGAGTTTATCCCAGTTCATGACAACTTGGTATCAGTGTCAGGGGTGTGGGCCTTGGGCCCAAGACCTCGGGTTATTATTAGGAATTAGAGATTGAGTTAGAGATTAGTTTCCTTGTGTTAGAGATAGAGTTAGAGATATGATATGAGTTTCCATATTATTAGAGATAGGATTGGGATTAGATTCCATCTGTTAGGGGGAGCCGTCTATATAAGAGGGCTACCGCATGCTATTGTAAGCAAGCAGAGAATTATCAAGTCTTCTTCGCCTAAACATCTAGTCTCTCTCCCTCTCGTTCTACGCCGACGCCATCGGGCCATCTCCTTGGCGGTGTTTACCCCGGTTCATGACACTCCCACCTTGGCCGCCTAGCCGATTTTGCCCGATTAGGTGCTAGGTGTCGGTCTGCCGCTCGACTAGCGCCTAGGGGAACACTGAATACAGAACACTTTTTATGGAGGACATGGCCTTGAGTAGCTAGCTCCATGTACCTGTCCTGTTAGAAGAGGTGTATCAGCAGCAAGCTTTGACGAAACAGGCCTTGGTGACCGCACAGGCCATGTCTGCAGAGAAGAAATATGGCAATTATTCAGAGATGCATATCCATGATAAGTTCAAGCTTAATGAAGGAAAAATGCTTTACCTGGAGCATAGTAAATTGCTTTTTGATGCCCTGAAATTCCAATTCCAGCACTGTATCCTGCATATATAGCAATAGTGCATCAAATAAAGTAAAGCAAAATGAAGAAATGAAGCACAGAAGCAGCAGGCCTTTATGTAACATCTACTAACCTGCAAACTGTACTGACCAGCAGGAGCAATGTAACTTATTTTTCCCATAGAACCAGGAGGAAGGCCAACATGGTGTTGCATCAGTGTATTCTCAAATACAGTCTGCAAGACAGTATGACAATACAAAGATGCATATAGAAGTAAACAACATGCATCCACAGATTGCAGAACAAGAAAAACCTTCCTTCAACAAGAATGCAAGATAGTAAATTATAGAAAGGAAAATTAGGTATCTTGCTAACTCACAGCATATAGATCTCCACCAGTGATGGCATCTCCAACACCTGAAACAAATGACCAAAATTATTGATCTTTCAGTACATGACAAAACTTGAAAAGAGGTACGTCGACACCATGCTTAGCTTTTATAGCATACATTACCTAGCTTCTTTGGCTGAAATTCCCACAGGTGATCTTTATCAAGGGCAGGGACTGAAACGCCACGGGGTATGTACACATCTCCAGATTTAATAGCAATAGTTTTTAGAGGGCGCTGCAAAGGGAAGATTAAAAGGCCATATCATCAGAATAGAAGTTCTCTCAGTTAAGCCTAATAAACGTGTGTTTGTCACATTTATATTACCTGGATTCCATCAAAAATGTTTCCAAGAATACCAGGTCCCAATTCAACTGAAAGAGGCTGCATTAAAATAGCCATGATGCGTTAAAATGGGGGGAAAGCAAAAATCATTTGCAAAATGCACATAGAAATCAATACGAATTACACCTTTCTTGTTCTCAACACCGGATCATTAACCATCAGCCCAGCTGTTTCCTCATACACTGCAAGACAGTAGTGGCATATAAAATTTGTGAAATCCATGTTGTACATTTCCTTACAGGGAAAAATCAACGTGAATATGTGAGGTAGAATTGTACTGTGCCAAACCTTGAATTGTAGCTGAATCACCCTCAAGACGAATAATTTCCCCAATGAGGTTATCATGACCGACACGAACAAGTTCATACATGGCAGCACCACCCATTCCATCAGCCACAACCACAGGCCCAGAGACCTAGAACAACACAATATTAAGGTGAAATAATGCGTCATGACCCAATAAGAAGACACCATTACGTCATATGAGACTGCAGTACAAACTAATGATCAACATATCATCTTATCGGACTAAGACCAAATCCCAAGTACAACCACTCGGTTACATAATCTTCACACCGGAGCAAAATTTCATCATCGAAACCAACTCGATCACACTAGTTCCAGCCTATGCTGGCTAGCTGAGAACACCAGTCAACACACCACTTCACGCATCATCGATCCACAGTGTTAACCAGCGCCTCTCGTGAGCCAAACACCACCAGAACTCTAAATTAAACCGCCCAATTCAGCGAATCCCCCATCAATTCAACTCGATCCAAACACCACCCGAGTCTCAGCAGAGTCGCATGGCGAGTACGGACAGCACAGTCTCGTACTCTCATGATCGAGACAATACTAAAACCCACAGAGAGCAGCGCCACACTCCAGATCCAGAACCAACCTAATTTCAAACCGAGGCTATGGCATCTACGCATGAAAGATCACGGGAAACGAGATGTAGGATCAAATGATCCAACTATGGGGGTGCGGGGAGGAGGAGGAGGGGAACCTTGCGGACGTATCCGTACTCGCTCTCCTTCTCGGGGTCCTCGAAGGTCGTGACGCGGTAGCCGTGCGCCATGGTGGCCGGCAGCTAGCGGTCGTCGGCGGGACGGATCTCGCTCGATCTGAGCTGGACTCTGGAAGGAGCGATGGAGAAGGGGGCCACGAGCCCACGATTGCAGAAGTGGATTTTTTTTTGTTTCGTTTTCTTCTTCGCCTTAAAATTTAAATCGATTGTTAATTATTGAGTTTTTTTTGTTTCCTTGCTCTGATTGGATTTTTAGGTGATGCTAATTTGGTTTTAAAACCCCTAGCTTATGTCTTATTTTACATTATAGTGATTGAAAATACACTGTGTTGCCGTTAACTTTTCCAGCATAATTAAATTTAAAAAATAAAAAATTATATCACCATGAACAATAAAAACGAATAAGCAGAAAAAAAAACTCAAAAACCCATATCACAAAAAAGAGAGACAAATGTAAATAGTTAGAAGCTCTAATAAGCAGAGTTACTAGGTTGGCTTAGCACGACTGGGCCGTGGAAACGGTTAAGTCACCGAGGAAAAAAATACAATAATTGAATGTCATGCTCAATGAAAATCTTTCGGTAGATGGGATAGGAAATAGCCCACAGTTTGATTTATTAATACAGAAGCATAGTTTGACGATCACATCAGGTTGGCCTATACAGTCACACCGGGAAAAACACAAGGTGCTGTTGAGGTGTCTTCTTTGAGCAATCTCAGCATGAGCCTATTTTCGATGCAAATCCAAGTCATTTACTTCTCTGGGTATTGTTTTATGTGAGGCGTGATGAAAAATTAGCGGCTCATTTGACAACCAAACAAGCATCGCATTATACTTCTAGTTGTACTTGGTTGAATCGGGTGTCAGATTTTTTTTTTTTGTCTTGCATTTGGCAAGATCGTATTCGTGCTGATTAATGAAAAATTGCTCTTGGTCTAAAGACACCTTCAACACTCCCAACTGAAAAAGTCTTGCAAAAAAAATGCTATCTGACTGGTCTTTTAGCAATTTTCTAATGAAGTGTCAGACCTTGACCCTATTCTTTTATATTGCAGTAGATGATTTTATCTGTATTTTTTGATATGATAGTAAACAGTGAAAATATCGACGTAGATGATATATACGATTTTAGATACGTGAATCTATTTAAATAATTCGCTTCAAAAAACCGTTTTATTTATTTTGATTTTAAGAGAAACTAAGAATCACAAAACCGAAAGAACATATTTTGTGTTTTGTTAGCAACCTTGGCGAGGAATATCACTTTAATTATTTCTCGCTTCTTCTTAGGCTCCAACACTGGACTTGAGTAATTGTTGAAAACCATGCGTCCCTACAAAATGGATGAAGGATATGTACCTGTAAATATACAATAGAGATTCCTACCAGAGGTGGCCTAGTGCTAGGGTGTCTGGTCACTACTGTCTGGTCGTTTGGGAAATCAGTGAGGTAAGGACATCACAAATAGTAATAATTTCTAAAGAAATTGCTTGGGCGAGTTGCTACAAGTGAGAAACTAATTGTCGCTTCTTTTTGGGCAAAGGAAGTGCCAATTTCTTTATAGATAAAGGGTTTTTTTTTGATAAACATCAGCTAAATGTTTTCTTTTAAATAATCATTCAATTTTCTAACCTTTAGATGCGCGCAAAGATTTGTGCACTGCCCACCTCCATCTTCTTCTCCGGTGACCCCTTAGTCCTCTTCTTCGGCGATCCCTTCTTCCTGAGTGTTGGCGAGCCCAAGGGGAGAATCTCGTCCCGCGTCTAGGGTTCACCGTTTCTCAGGCATAGAGGGAGGCCGAGGGGCGGTAGGCGACGAGCGGGGTAGGAGGGGTGGTGAGCGATGCTGGAGGGCGGTGGCGGCGGAAGGTACTAGCTCTTAGATTAGATGTGGGCGGCACGGTGGGGAGGGGTAGGGGGTGGCGTGGTGAGGCAACGGGGGCACTGCCGGCTGCGGGTGGTAGAGGAGTGGCGGTGGGAGGCACGCGGAGCTGCTCGATGAGAAAGGATGAGGAGGCTGTGGGAGGCGGCATGGAGGGGGCGGTGACGAGGAGGAGGCGGTGCAAAGGGAGCGACGCGGGGTTGGGGTGGGAGGTGATGGGGTCGGGGGCGCAAAGTGGGAGGCGGCAGCGTCAGGGGATAAGGTTAGGGTTAGATGGATTATATAGTAAGAGCGAAAGGATGAGGGTCTTTAGATCTTAATCTAAAAGTCACGAAATTTGGGTGGTTGTTTGAAATAAAATATCTGTGTGATTACTAGACACACCCATAGATAAAATAGGGTTTGGTACTTCAGTACCAATCCAACACAACATAATCGGTTCCAATTGAGAGGTTACCACATGTCTACTACCTCCAACCACAAGCCAACAAGTGTTTGGTACAAGTTTGAAGTTACAACTTACAGCCAGGGAGTGGTCTAGATGTTAGACAATGTCCCCATACTTAAGAACAAGAGGGATAGATAGGCTGCAACACTTTCAAAGGCAACACTCGGTTACATAGCCAACAACCAGAGACGCAAGGACTTGGTTCGGTTATTCATGGTCGTCAAAACGTTGTTTATGTTTTCTGGCAATTTCACTTAATTGATCTTCCACTTCCAATTTCTTGTACCTGCATGAGAAGGAATGGATCGGGTACTGATGGGGTTAGCCGCATAAAACACAATGTGTTAATTTTTTTAAGGTGTCTCCTATGTAAAGCAGCCAGCCCCATTACAGATTTTCCAGATCACCTGTACTCCAGCTACCTCACATGGAACTTATTACAACAAATTCAAGGTTATTAAGACGGTAAGGCGGGGTGAGATGACCTACCCCTCATCCCTTTTAAGCGGTAAGGCACGAGGCGATACGACACCTTACACATATCATAAGGTGCTAAGAAAGCAAATAAAATGAGTATTTTAGCAGCAGTGCGGCACATATTATCACATGAAAATTGTTAATTTAGACTGGGCCTTTATTAGCTTGCATGTGATCATGATATGACATAGCACATAGCATGCAACAATGGTTCCATGAATCTTTATGTATCTTTACACATACAGATCAATCACTTTTTTACCCATCAGATAAATAATTAACGGTCCAGATCATTCCACCCAACCCATATATAAACCATAGCCCACCCTAACCATAACTCCTCCCTCACTCCCAACTGCCACCTTTCTCCCTCCTCCCTCACTCCTAGCCGCCACCACCCTCACTCCTAGCCACCGCCACCCTCACTCCTCCCTCACTCCCAGCTGCCGCCTCCCTCACTCCTTCACTCCCAGCGCCACCACCACCACCACCCAACATCCCATCTAGCGCACCTCCTCTTCCCACGCTCGGCCACGGCCACAAATTACCCTTCTCTCCCCTCCCCACTTCCCACGACGGCCAGACGGCTAGTCCCTCCTGGCCTCCCCTCGGGATCTCGTCTCCACCACCGCCGGCAGAGGAGTGTAGGATGGGGATGGAGTAGATCGACATAGTCGTGTAGAGGAGGCGGTGAAGGGGAGGGGAGGCGGAGGTTAGAACACACCTGTAATGTTGTGGGCGGCCAAATCCGGCAAAGTGGAGGGTGAACGACGGCGTCAGTTGCTCGACGGCACCCTAGAGGCGGAGGCGGCGCGAGGACGTAAGGTAAACCTAGCCTGCCTCTTCCGCCGCCTTCTTCCCCCATTCTTCCTGCCCAGCTGCCCGCTCTCGCTGGTTTAGCCGCCGCCTTGGGTACGCAAGCAAGGCGGGGTGACGCCTTGCCACCCCTCTACCGTCTTACCGCTTAGGTGACGCTTAAGCGACGCCTTAATAAAAATTGAACAAATTTACAAATTCTGCCTCCTTCACTGCCTCGTATTGACAAGTTTGTTCTTGTAAGTACGCTATCCTGGGATAATAACCAATTGGAGACTTCAATCCTCAGTGGAACTTCCACTTCCATATTTTGTAGATTTTATGGGAAGCTTGTGGCCCTTCTCTCTCAAACGATCATACCCTCATTTTACTGTGTATTGTCCCTTGGAGCCTCTGCTCCATATCACCACATGTTTACTGGCATTGAGCCTGGTGTTGTCCAATAGAATCAGCAACTTTTTCCTCTCAGGTAAGTGATGATCCTCCAGGTAACTTCTCATTCCAAGTTAGGACAACCCTCACACAACACCAAAATGGATATATATATATATATATATATATATATATATATATATATATATATATATATATATATACTAGTAAAGTGCCCGTGCGTTGCAACGGAATACCAAATAAAGGTGATACATGTTATCAAACATGATTTCAAACTGAATATTGAACATCAATTTTATCTTATGTAACATGAGAAGTCAGAAACGTAAAAGGACGAACATGTAAAAGCACCTGCAGATAAGATGACAAAATAATATACTGAATTATGTAAATGGCATCACTCCTGTAAAGTCTACAACTGATATATTTTATCATTTCTTATTGTATACATATTTTTTCCCTTTGCAAAGCTACAACCAAAAATCTCTCGACAAGCAATAAAAAGTGGAATTTATCATTGAAAAAATATCAAAAATTGTGACTACATTGTGGTTTACCAATAGTACTTATAGCTCGCTTACAAATCAATTCAAGTACCTCGTGCCTGCAAAGATTAATGAACAAAAGATGAATCATGACCTGTGACCTTAGCAAGAGGTTTTGATTGATCAATATATTATAAACCTATTTTCTCTTAACATCTAGATGAGTGTTCTGAAAAAAAATCTAGAGTGTTCTGAAAAATATCATAAATTCTGCACGAGCTGTTTCATGCTGATGAAAACAAAGCAGAATACCAAATGAAAGTGGTACATATAAGCAAATATGATCCAAAACTGTGCCATGAACATTTGGTTTATCTTACGTACAGGCATATCTACATTTAGTAGCATATGATGTTTCCTGTGCAATATCAGTTGGATGACATGGTGCAACAATTATTCTCCTTTTGCACTTTGCTTTAAAGAAGAGATAAGTCAATTACAGAGAATGCACACCTCAGATTGTGATGGCAAAGAATCAGGAACTATGTCCTCAGCCAATTTAGTGGACTGAAGTTCAACATCTTTGCTAATAGCTTTTTTGCTCAGCTATATACCATCTTTCAGACTTCCTTTGCACTTGTGAGACAATATCTTGTTCTTCTTTGTTAACATAGAAATCCACGTCCATCAGAAAGAACCAACCTAGCATATTAACACAAATATGTTGTAAGTATACAATATACAAAAAATATGCAGAGTAGTATCTAAATATATAATAATACTAAAACACTATTCAATCTCACACACCTTTTTTTAAAAGGAACATCAGATAATAAAGAAATAGCTTTGGCAAAGCCCCTATAGCTAAAAAATCAACAGGTCAAATTAACTACTTAAGTAACAGGTCGTTGATCTAAAAAAAATCATCAGGTCAAATTAACCACTCAAGGAACAGCTGATTGATTCATAGTCCGTAGAATATAAGTCCACACTATACTTACTATAGCATGCTAATTGGAATCATAAGCTGGTCAACTGGGTTGTAGAACATTCGCTCATAGAATGATCCAAGACATTTAGCAGCAAATACATATATAAAACACTACGCACAGAGTGCCGTGTCAGTAATCAGTATATAGAAAGTTTTACATAGGATAATTCTTCACTATAAAGCTTATGGATTATTTATTAACTTTCAAATGGTACATTGTTGCTGATTCTTTGATGTGATGTAGCTTGGACACATATATCACCCACTGTCCAAGTTGCATCATACCAAATTATCAACTGTGATATCATCCTCAACAACCCCATTTTTACCTCTGCCAACCAGAATAATCAAACACTGGGACTATGTTCTTATCTGTTGCTACAACATTATCAAAATTCCCATGGTCTTTGCCATCGAAGCTGCTAGTGACCATGAACTCCTATCTTGAAGCCAATTCATCTTCCCAACAGTGAAACCAAATTTGGCCATCACACCCAGCACAAGAGACGACACGTATATGCATCAAAAAATTGCATGCTTTCTCTGAGTACCAAAGAATATATCACGAGGGAGGTAATATTATTAAATAGAACGTGCTTCATTCTATTCTACAAAAAAAAAATTGCATGCTTTCTCAGCAGCAACCTACAAAACCGGTAAAACAAGGAGCAATGAAAATATGAAACAAGGATGGGGCTTCATTCTATTATTTTGCTAATTGATTTCAAAAAGAGTTGGACCCAAACTCAACAGGCATAGTATTGTGATTTATAGAAGCTCTACATGCATACAAGCGATAATTATTTAGAGTTATGAACACTCAATCATAGACGAGATAAATATCTAAAAGGATCATAAAACAAGAGCAATAAGTTCAACATGTTACCTCTCCCACTGATTTTGTACCATAATGATGACCAGAGAAATTTTAACAGTGGTGAATCATCAAATTTATCAGCAAGCTGTTGATTAAAGTCAGCCTCATCAAATTCATATTCAGATTCATCGCCAATGCCATCATCACAATCATAGCCGATCACTAACATCACTAACAGTCAGCTCCATATAGTAATCTTATTCCTCATGTTCTCCATAGCAAAAATCTTGTAGCTCTGATTCAGACATTTGCAAAGAATCATTTGTACTGGATCCAACTTGGTCACTGGAAGAACCCTGTTAAATAGTATGTTAGCATAAAACAGTAGTAATCACTAATTATATCATGCTAACAACAAAAGCATCAAATGGATATGTTTGTTTTCTCAAATAAAGTTATGATTAGGAAATTACTTTCTGCAATTAGCTCTCCACTATTTAATTAGTGTCATGAATTGATTGCCAATCACTAACATAAAAAAATCTGAATATGAATTATGCTTTCCAGACTTGCATTGATTTGCACAAGTACATCATCTACCCTACTCTATAATACACCAAAATTATCTTTACTACATCCACACCCTCAACCACCCCCACAGTCATGCCTAATCTAAGTCCACCCAGATTTGTGTACCAAAATAATCCAACTCCATATAAATGAATGGTCTGGATCTCTCCTCAAATCTTATTCTCTTACTCATTGAAGATCCTAAGGCCAAAATCATTTGGATCATGCACATCATCCAACCGGTATGCTGCCCACCCCCGCCCCCCGCGCGAATCCCGCGCCTCCCCACCCGCCTCTCCCCGCATGCAGAGCTAGGGTTTAGCGCGGTCGCCTGGTCCTCGCCTCCTGCTCCGCCTCTCCCCGCCTCCTCCTCTCCGCCGCCGCCTCCTTCCCACCCCGCGCCCCCGCCGCCTCCTCCTCTTCCCCACCCCGCGCCGCCGCTCCTCCTCCCCCCACCCCGCGCCGCCGCCGCCGCCTCCTCCCCTCCCTCCCACCCCGCGCTCGAGGCCGCCGCCTCCTCCTGCCCCCACCCGCGCCGCTGCCGCCTCCTATACCCGTCTCCACCCCAGCGCGCCTTCCTCGTGCTCTCACTACATCCAGATCGGATCTGGATGGACCACCCGGATCTGGCCTTCTCCGGGCCTTCTCCGGTCGCGCCGACCGCCGCCCGCCCCGGATCCGGCCGTCTCCTCCGTCAGGCCAGCCTCCTCGCCCGTGGATCCGGCCGACTCCAGTCACTGCTCGGACCAGGGAGGCGCGCCGCCAGCGTCCGCAAAGAGGCCGTCGCCAGGCCGACTCCCGCCCGGATCCGGCTGGAGATCCCTAGCCGCACATCTCACCCGCCCCCGCCATGGACAAAGACTTCGACATCTTGGCGGCCGGCGGCGACGACATGATGATGGGCGACGACGGGATTGGCGACTTCGGCGGCGACGACGGACCGGTGATGAAGGTAGGCGAGGAGAAGGAGGTCGGGAAGCCTCCCCTCCCTCCGCCTCCCCCGCGCCTCCCCCCTCCTCCCCCGCGCCTCCCCTCCCTCCGCCTCCCCCATCCTCCCTCCGCCTCCCCCATCCTCCACCGTGCCTCCCCCATCCTCCACCGTGCCACCCCCCATCCTCCCCCATCTCCGCCTCCCCCGCGCCTCCGTGCCGCCGCTCTCACCGAGGTCGCCGCGCCTCGCGAGGAGGCCCAGCGGCGTGGGCGCCGGCCAGCCCAACCGCTCCGCGTCCCCGCTCCGGCCGGCCGCTGCGGGCCTCGCCAAGGAGGTCACGTGAGTCAAATTGTGCCTACATCTGTTCCCCTTAAGCTTTTTTTTGGGGGTCAGTTTTGGATTTTACAACTACATCTTGTTTGGCTGTGGAATTGCAGCATTTTCGATCCATTTACCGAGAACTCCAGTTGATGTGCTTCTGTTCTTACCGAGAATTGAATCATTGGTTTGCTGCAGTTGGCTGGGCATTAGGCTTAACTGGGTTCTTACTGCCGAAACCTAAAGAAAATGGTGTGCAAGAGGACTGGAATGGCAGGGCAGAAAGAAGAGGTAGGGTACATGGTGTGCGGGAAGCAGTAGTCCCACAGCTTGAGCAACCTATGATACAACATGTTGCTGTAGATAACAATAATGTCAGGGGTAATACAAATGAAGCTAATGATGTTGCTGAAGAATCTGATGCAGATGATCAGGGAGATTCCGAGTGAGTACAATCTATTAATATTTAGATGTGTGAAAAAATAAATATCTTTGGTTTGTTCTCCTCGTATATCATGTTAAACCTGTACAGAATATACTGCTATTTCATATATCAAATAACTAAACAGGATCGAACATAATTGAGTAATGATTCGTAACAAATTGTGAAGAGAATTATCTCTTGGTTTTACAATAGTTGTTCCCTTGAAGTTTACCCTCCTTTATTTAGAGAAATCTGGAATTCATACATAATTAAATAACTAAACAGGATGAGCCTCGCTTCCGCCGTGTACACCATGGGCGCTGTGCTCTTTGTCGTCGCCTGGGCGCTTGTGGCCACCATCCCGTGCCAGGACCGTGGCCTCCAGGCGCACTTCTCAGTGCCCAGGAGCTTCCCCTGGGCCGGCCCCGTCACAACGCTGTACGAACGCATCCTCGAGGAGTCCAAGAAGAAGGAGCGCAAGCACTCATGCGGGCTGCTCAAGGAGATCCACCAGATAAAATACAAAACATTGAAATGCGGGCTTGAGTTGAATGAAGGGAACATTGAAAAGGTAATTGTTCTTAGTTTTGGCTAAATAAATTTATTCACAAAGATCACTTGATGCCTACAACTTGTTGAAGTAACTCAGGCTTTATGTTGTGGGCTAATTGGATGAATTTGCCTGAGATAAGATCAAATTCTTGTAGAAAATGTTTTGGTGCCTCGCTAATGTACTTTAAGAAACTCAAATTCAGAGTTTCCTGATACATTGTGTTTAATAGAGCAGTGCTGATAGATTTGACTACTGTTATTTGATACATTACTACTTGACAGGTGCATATCCATGAATACATCTTTTATCATGAACATGCTTGAGGTATGATCTTTTGGGGACTGTATATTTGGTGAAAACTGCAATGTACACGATGGAATTCTTAAAAAAGAAAGAACTGCAGGCCTTTGAACCTCCTTTCGACATGAGTTAGTATGTAGATGTTGATGGTCATGATTGTCCAGAGAACATGCATGGACATTATCATACGGATTGTGCTCATTCCTGCGAGAGGGGCGATTCCTCGAGAAGTTCTATCACCAAAAGCAATTCCTCATTGCACGAACAGCATGACTGCCCCAGTGAAGATGCAAACTGACAATAAGAGGGTAGGCCTTATGTCTGAATCCCTTTTTTCATTAAAACATAATGGTTGCTTTCATATAGAAGTTGCCTTTAGATTACAGCATTGGTGATATGTTGTTGAAGAGTCCTTTATGTTGTGTGTAGAATTTGACTGATTATATATCAAACAGGACAAGGTAGTTCACATGGCAGGTTGCTCCCATCCTATTGGTGACAACTTGGGGACATCCCAAGGTGTAGATAAACCATGTAATGGTGATAAAAATGTGAGTGCATCAGCTAACTGTCAAGATACAAATTGCTTTGAATCTTCTGCTGATGAAAATGTAAGCTCCACCACCCTAAAAAAAAGAAAAAAAGAGAGAAAAAAGTAAGCTTCACCTTGAAAGATGTGAGCTATTTTTTATTCCTCATAATTCATAATTGCACCCTGTTCATAATTCATATCTGTTTATCAACAGAAGGTGATTTAACCATTTCAGCTTGCTAAGTTTATCTCGTATGATACCAAATGCTGGGAATTGCTTATTCTTAGACTTTTTAGAATGTAAAAGCTGTTATTGACATAAAAAATGCAAGCTTTGACTGTATTCAACATGTAGTGCACACAACTTCTATAAGCAAATCCCTTCCCTAGACTGAAGTGTTACTTTTTGTTATAGAACAGTACAGTTGTACTACATTCCCTGGATAAGTGAGTAGAGCCAGTTCTGTACCTTGTGTTCAGAACTTGGTCTCATTAGCTTGTGTTCCCTTTTGCTAATTGAGCTATGAAGTGAAAATTATACCTTAGGCCAGAGTCTGTCATTTCAAATATGTTTTTTTTTCTGAGTTCTCATTCTTTATGGCATGCACCTAATGCTTTATTTACACAGGGAACTTGGAGCGAGCAGTGGTACAGACCTTTATTTTTTAAATAAAATTTCCTGAAACATCCAAAGACCTTTATTTTTTAAATAAAATGCCACCAAAGAGCATGCTTCTGACCGGTATCGGATTCTCCTGGGTATTTAAACCAGAAAATCGATGGGAAGACTTGAGTTGATAGGAACCTCCTGAAACAACAAACTAAGCAATTTTGTCTTTATTTATTTCAAAATATAGCTAACACGAATAATATGTTGCTATGCTCCTTCTATCCCTTGGCCATACAGATTTTGAACCATTGGGACTTTTATTATTTTCCTGCCATGCTTAGATGTTGGTCCAAGGGCTGAAAAAAAGTGACATAGTTAGGGAAGAAATCGGTTACCTTTTGAGTTATGAATAGATAGACCCTTTGTAAAATGACATCGTTATCTGGACAAACGAATTATTCCAGATATCTGTGTCTACTTTCATGACACTGTTGCTGGTTACAAAATGGCATTAGTTCAGTCTTGTGAAACTAAATTGTTGATCTCATTCATAAACCAGTCTGTGCAAATCCTGAAACATGGTTAAGATTAATATACTATAGCACTTGCCCTTAAAGATAGTTATCTAACATCGATTATGTTACTACTGGATCTAAATAGATGAGCTAACTTTACTTTGCTGACAGTTCAAGCCAAGAATGGATAAAGAGAAGGATCCAATGTCAGGAATTATGGATTTAATGAAGGTAAATATTCTTTTCATTCTCGTGACTGAATTAGTAAGTATTGCAAGCCTGCTCTGACTCTACGTGCTATTTTCATATGCAGAATATGTATGAGGAAGGCGATGAAGATATGAAGCACACAATTGCCAAAGCGTGGTCTGACGCCAGATCTGGGAAGACATCTGATTCAATGAGGGGTTTACCTTAAGCTGGTTGTTTGGCTGCAAGAACTGCTTATGCGCTGAGCTCGTGCAGTCAGTGTGAGAGAGTAGTAAGCTGTTATGAGAATCCGTAGTGCGCGGTTGAGACAGCATTTACAACCAGTGTGTGTGTTTGATACGTTTGTTGTCTCCTGTAGGTGCTGGATTGTCTTATTTTGCATGTAACCAACTGAAAATTGGTCACGCTGAGCCTATTTCAATATCCCCGTTCAATTGAAAAAATGAATGCTTGTTTGTGTGCTACGGGCATTTGCTGCAGAATTTCTGTAACAACGATGAGTAATGCTGACTGACTAATGCCTTCCTCGATGGAAGATCGGCAGCTGCACATTTGCAATCCAACGTTGACGTCCGCTTGCGGTGCAGCCTGTCAAGCCATGTTTGCAGTCTGCACACTCGCTCACCTTAGGAGTTGAGACTTACGATGCATGATGCAGCTGGAAAATGTGATCCATTTGTTCTGCATCCAGCTACATCCAGCATTGGCATCGGGCTTACGGGTGGCTGATGGCGAGCGGTTACTGGCGCGCGCGGGTCAGGCGATGCCGCGGCTGCCATGGTAGATGGCGAACACTGAAGCTGAGAAGCGCTGGTCCCTCGGGGAGAAGCGCAACGGCGACAGGCTGGCTTGACGTGCATCATTATGGGTACGAACGGATCGGATAATATCTTCATCGTATCTGTATTTGTATTTTATAAACGAATACATATTTGAATATTTTTAAATACGAATATAAATAAAATACTATAACAAATATGAATTGAATATTAACTTAATTCGGTTAGATCCGAATGTTCTTATATAGAATGAAGATACTAATGACATTTTATCATTGTACAGTCACGATTAATTATTTTAATTCATTTAATTCACCTAAATAAACATGAATTGATATTAAATTAAAAAAACATATCAAACTAATTAGACGTATTATATATATTGTCGAACATGAATAGTCAGAATACGAATAGGGACGCGAGGAACGCGGTGCAAAGAAGTACTAGCGAGCGCCGAAAGCGAGATGTCTCCGTGACTCGCACCATTGCTTCGCGGCCTCGTGCTTCGCCGGCTGCTGGGGGAGAGTGAGAACGAGCGAGTCGACGAGTGTGTTCGTGGGCTCGCTTGGCGACGTCTCTCCCGGAGACTGGGGAGTGGAGAGGGGACAGAGAGACTGGTACCTGCTCAATTGACAGCCTATGAGTGGTCGAACGGCTACCTGAGTGGTCGTACGGCAACAGAAGTGGTCGGAACCAGTCGTAATTGATTGGAACCGGTCGTAAAAAAGTCCTGGGAGGTCGTAAGGTCTTTACAACACGCTCGTCGTCGTCAAATATTATATATTGCAGATCAACAAATTTTATCTTGTTTTGTATTTTATCGTAGCGTTAGCACGGGCACACTACTAGTTAGCATAAAAAGCCCAACTACCATCTTATTCAGTGAAAGCAATCTAGTTCGCAGTTGAACATTTAACATTTGTTGGAACTTGGAAGCAAAGACTGTTCTGCTAATGGTTTTAGTTGTGCCATAATTGAAACCTGAAACGAAACCTCAACTTCACTATCTTTACAAACAATACGAATTTGCAGAATAACCGATCGGGTCAATGAAAATCTACCGAAGACCAGAATTTTCCGTGTGCAAATAGCACTGACACCCTAAAATCTTCAAACAAACCAAGATCGTAAACCTCAAGCCGATTATGACCAGCATTGCATCAATCAACCCAACAAATGCTAGAGGCTGCAAGAACACACCACCAACCCCCCCAATTCAGACATAGTTAAGAAATTAGCCCCTAATGAAACCCAACCCACCTGAATCGCCGCCCCAAAATCCAAACCCTAGTAGCAAGATCGACCCTTTCGCCACAAAAAACCCGGGATGAGGGTGGGCCTAGTGGGCGGTGCTGGCCGAGATCCGAGAGGAGAGGGGGGAGGGGAGTTGGGGCGGCGCTGGCCGGGAGGGGGTGTCAGAGCGGCGCTGGCTGGGTCGCTGGGAGACGGGCGGCGCAGATCGGGAGGGGGGCGCCGGGGCGGTGTGGCCCGGGAGGCGGGCGGTGCAGGCGAGGGCGGCGGCCGACGGAATCGTGCAGGCGAGGGCGCCACCGTAGTGGCGGCCCATGAGCTCGGCGAAGACAGCGACGATTCCTCGAGCGAGGTAGGCGCAGTGGTCGCGGTAGGCGGTGATGGTGGCGTCGGCGCGGGTGGTGGCGGCGGAGCGGAGGAGTGGGGGGAGGAGGAGGCAGCGGCGGCGCGGGGTGGGAGGGAGGGGAGGAGGCGGCGGCGCGGGGTGGGGAGGAGGAGGAGGCGGCGGCTCGGGGTGGGAGGGAGGGGAGGAGGCGGCGGCGCGGGGTGGGAGGGAGGGAAGGAGGCGGCGGCGGAGCGGAGGGCGAGGGAGGAGGCGGCGGAGCGGAGGGCGGGGGAGGAGACGAGGAAGAAATCAGGGGGAGGCGCACGGGCAGTTGAGGCGCACGGGTTCGTGGGGGAGGAGGCGCACGGACGGTTGGTGGGGCGGATGGGCCCACACGTCAGACTACCTTTTGTTGTCAGAAGGGATGATGGTGGGAGAGGCCGCACCAACCACCAACTCCTTCTTTTATATAGTATATATATATATATATATATATATATATATATATATATATATATATATATATATATATATATATATATATATATATATATATATATATATAGGACATTGAAATGAGGCACCATGGTGCCCGGCCACCAAGCCTCTCTGTCGTTAGATTGCTTTTAGATGCGTGCAAGTGCAATATATCAGGTAAACCTATTAAGATTCATTAATTCGAAAATGCATCAATTTGGAAAGGAATCAATCATAGATGGAAAATTTATTTTATATATATATATATATATATATATATATATATATATATATATATATATATATATATATATATTGCTTGCTTTATGCCTTTATTTTCGGCATGCACTACTTTGCAATTTGAGTAATCAAGTGGTTAAAAGAGCATTTGAAGATTTGATGTGTGTTTGTTTAATTAGAAGTGAAAAATTGAGTATAATTTTAAGTTGTTTTTCAAAAATAGTCTGTTGGACCAATTCCACGGAAATTGATTTTGATTAATGGGTATATATCCATGTCAGCTAGTTACTTACGCGTTGGACGTCCCTGCAGGCCTTTTATCCCTTATTTGCTAATGGTGTTCAGCATGGCTCGTTATGCCTATAAGTGATATCACTTGGCCAACATTATTTCATTTATGCACACATCTAACCTGTGATGTGCGGATGTGCCTGTATGCATAAAGAAGAACATAATTAATTAATGTAATATCATTTTCAGGCTTGCAACACCTTACCTCAATGGCACATACAACTGTGACCGCGAGCGCCACCATCAGTCTAAAATGATTAATTGAAGTTGAATCAGCTGTAGAAGGTTATGTATGAATCAACATAATTACATCACCTTAATTTGCCGCTAAAATAAGACTATATATCATGGTATCATTGATCCCATCCATGTATCCTTGACGTAAAAATGATATGCATTGCATGCATGACCTGGAAGCTAATGGTAAACCATGCAACAGCCTCACGTGAGAGAAAAAGAACAAGATGTAGCCAAGGACAACCTGCCGGAAAATTTCAGCATGGATTCAAAACAGGGACGCATATATATGCTCCGTTGAAACATGCATGCACATACCCGGCAAGTCATCCTTGGCTACATTCCGCTCTCTATCTTGTTTCACATATGGCCATTGACAGTCATATATAACTCATAACTGTTATTGGGTGACAACAAGCATCGAACTAATTAAGCTTCTCTAGGGTTCGCACTGCTTGAGGGATGATGCATGCATATATATGCCAAGTCACTGGCTGCTGCTTGCTATATAGGATGTTCAGTAATCTGTATGCGTGTTTCGCATGACTCCTTGATCCTTCTGGGCTGCTATATATAGACCTCCAGAAGTCACGAAACTTTATCAAAGGTGATCGATGCCCTATTCTTTATACAGACTTCCAGAAGTCATGAAACTTTATCAAAGGTGATACCCCTAATCTTTTGGATGGAGGTGTTAGGTTTGATATGGATAGATATTCTGCCCACTTGCACGCAGAGTTGCAGAGCAATGCGGTTTTACTGATATCGTGCATTGTGATGTAGGCATGCGCAAGTTAATCTCTTTTGGGGTAGTAGAGTAATTTTCACTTAAAAATTGTTTAAATTGGACTTTGCGTTGGTTATTCAGTAGTTTCTTCTAGGGTGTGTTCGGTTGGGCTAAAAAATAGTGGTTTATAACTGAAATTGCATTGTAACTGGCTGAAATTACACTAGTGTAGCTGAAGGTGGCTTATTTGATGTAATTAAATTAAAAAATTTAAAAATAGAAAAAATATGTTAGCTCATCACGGACAACGCAAACAAATACGGGAAAAAAATAACTGGCAAAAAAGCTAAAAAAAATCAAAAGTTCAGAAAAAGACGAAAGTTATGAATAGTGAAAAATAAGCCAGAAACTTAAGCCGAAATAAGCTTAAGCCAGAAGCTAGCTTAATCATATGTACGAGTGCAGGATAAAATAAGAGAATTAAAAAGTCATCGAATATTTTTTTGAATTACTAAACTTAATAGTATTCCTATTATGGTAAAACCCACCAAATGTTCCACGCTAATTTAAAAAAAATTAACTAGTTTAATAGTTTAATTTTTTTAGAAAAATCGAAACATTCCACGAGACTGTAAACATTTTATAAGTTAAAGATTTTTTGAAGAGCTTTTGCAAAGTGAAGGTCTGTATCTTTACATCTACACTACACCCCACTGTATTTCTTTGAAACACGTAAGAGAAACTAAAACCTGTCATATAACTAGTTACAATGAGAATTTTCATACATAAAACTACAGCTAAATCAAATTTGCTACTCTCAAGAAAAAAAATTGATTTCGCTAGAACCACAACTTAGCAGGAAGCCTGAAGAATCCGCACCAGCAACACTCCAGTGAGATTTGATGCCTCTCTCCTTGCAATGCGTGTCGTATCCTGACTGATTAATTGTTTTATATTCTGATGCGTATTTTCATGTCATGAACTCGTGATTCACAAGTTGGGTGTTTCTGTCGCCAAGTAATTGGCTGAGAGGCAATAAGCCATTTTCCCTTTTTCAACTTTGGATTAAAATCTCTTTCTGAGAGAATGTTTCCTTCATCCCCGGATAGCCCTACCATTTGCTCTTTAAAGTCCAGTGTTCACCATTGGTTTTAATTCTATTTGGCCAAGTTGCATTTTGTAATTTTAGAGGATACAATATGTGAGTTATATTTGACCTACTTCAGGCAAGATACTGCATAACGTTGACCTGCAGCATTACGTTTGTCAAAGAACGGCAGGTACGGCACTTGCAAGATGGCCCATCAGATTGTAGTGGACCAGAACAAATTCTGTGGCCTAAATTCACGAATGGCAAACCGACATGTTTGAACAATGTCAAACCTTTTCTTCTAAAAGAGAGAGAATAATGCTGTCATACCCTTTTGGTGGGGGGAAAGGTGCTGCTGTTGGTGCCCCTTGGCCTCTCCAAAGGCAAATTCACTTTTCTTTTGAGAATTTTATTCAGTCAACCCTTTCCATATGTTTCTTTTCATTCTCATTCTTCCATTATGTCCATGCATTTAGAAGGCTCAGGATATGTTTTGAATTGGAATCATATTGTTGAAGCGAACAAAATGTGGGCAAATATGCTCCTTTAGAAAAGTTCTATTATGAAATGTTGTAACATTTACAAAATCCCTCCCTTGAGCTGCTGGCCGCTTTTGGCTTTCCAGATGTCTCGAACTCTTACAAAATGCAAGTAGTAAACAATACCTGAAGATTTGCAATTCCAGTAGAACTGCACTACTTATGTATTTTACCATTGTGTCGTAGTCCATGCGCAAAGTAATGAAGACAAGCCTGAATCCACTAGAGTTAGTGGTGCAAATCCACCAGATGATTCGTTTTAGATCAATCACTTCGGTAAAATTTGGTAATATCGAAACACAAATTACTCCCTGTCTTGTTTTAAACATAATTATCACACTGGGCTGGAGTTCGATCCAAAGCATCATTCCCTATTCCACAGATTTATTTAGAAATTATGTATTTGGATTATGATCAGGCATATTTGACTTACACCCTGCCTTTTCAGCTTTGTACAAAGGCAAGCTCATTTTCTACTGGAAAGCTGTGTGAGTTTATAAGGTTTGCATCATTCCCTGTTTGCTGTGCCAACTGCCAACAAATAGTATCTTTCATACTGATGCAGTACGGCTGAGCTACATCAAATAACTGATGCATGGTAAAGCTTTCTGGAGAAGTATGGAACAAAGCAATTTGTAACAGAACTTATGGACCAAAGGCTTGCATGACTAGAGGTGATCAAATGGTGTTTCTTCTGTCAGGCAAATTTGGATCAATGGCCTCCATTGTTGCAGACGAACCATGAAGGATATGTTCATCAGTACACAATAACACAAACGGTTTCACTTGCTTCAGAGTTTAGTACCTTTACAGGTTGTCAGGCATGCACATATACCGAGTAAAAACAGCTATTACTTTTACATTGCGGTCCTGTTCAGGAGTGAATCTCAAGGCCACATGTCAGCCGCACAGCTGGTCACCTCACTGGACATCCGGTTATCCAGACTCTCTAGGCTTGCGGTGCTCTGCACTGGCGAGTTCTGAACTTGTCGAGCCGGTGCCAGACCATTGAAGCATGCATCATCCCCTGGCAAATCCAACCCTGTGACCGAGAGCATATTTAAGGCTTGGCACATCTTGCTGGAGTTCAGAAATGGTGCCAACCCGAGGTGACCTAGGCCGCAGGACATTGCGCTTCTCGCTACCATATCTTCTGCCATTTTTACCTGTGAAGCCAATTTCAGAGATTTGCAAGACTGATGATCATTCTGCGGTGACTATTTCTATGAGAAGCGAACTGGTTACCTTGACTCTTAAGGCCTCTACATCTGATTTGAGGATTCTGTTGTCTGTGACCGCGGTGGTGAACTGCTGGTTGGCCTCTGAGAGTCGCTTGAAGAGGGATGCATTTTCACCTTTAAGCTGTTCGACCTGCTTACAAGGGCACATGTGGATGATCATAAGCTTACAATAAACTCGCATCATCGCAATGCGATTGGAAGTCCTTACTGAGCCTAGTGTACTGGTTACAATACCTGCAACTCGAGGTCAGTTAATTGTGTCTGCTTTCTCCTCCTTGATCGGCGAGCGGACTCCCTGTTGGACACCATCCTGTGATATAAGCAAGCAATTCATCCCCAAAGAACAAACCGTAAGCTTTCTGTTCAAAATTTATTGGGAATTTACAGAATTTATAGACAAGTTTGACCTGTTTATACCTTCTTATTCGCTTCGTTTCCATGGATTTGGTGCCTCGCTCGCATGCAAATTCCTCTACGTCTATTAAGGATTCGCTATCTGAGTCTGACTCACTATCAGCACCGTGCTTCGCTGAGGTGGTTGCCCTGGGGCTAGCTGCGACCGAGACAACACAACAGGTGAGCAATACTTCCCGTGTGCCTAATTTGGGTATGCTCAAACTCTAAACCAATGCGGTTCATCGTTCACATGTTCGATTAGGGGCTGTTTGGAAGGCAGAAATTTCTCAGGAATCTTGGAGCAAAGGATCCACCCACAGACAATGTTTCCTTTTGCTCAAAATCCCTGTGAAATTCATAACATTCCAAGCAAGCCTGTAGCTGTAATTTATTGCGGTTCACATGTCAAATTACCCTCAATTTACCTACGTAGCCCACAACATGTCGCATAAGTAAAAAACCCAACTTTGCTATAGATTGAAGGAATATTAGTCTTCGGGAAAAAAAAAAGGATCGAAGGGATATGTATCGCGTACCAGAGATGGACGCCGTTTGCGACTCAACGGTGGTTGAGACGGCGGGGTGCGGCGTACGGACGCTCTCCGGCGACCACAGGTGGCTGGCGCTGCTTCCATCCATGGTGTTCTGCTCGAGCACGGGAGGAAGCTTGCTTAAATCAAATCAATGTACCAGTAGCGCAAGCTCTGAGCTGAGACTCTCTGATTGGCAAGCGTTGTTATCGTGTTAGCTCGTGGTTGGCAAATGCTCACCGAGTCGCCGGAGCCGAGGCCAGACAGGCCGCCAGGGGAGAACGCGCCCGCGCCGGCGCCTCCGGATGAGGTGAACGCGCCAGCGTCTGCTCCGTGGCCGTGCTGCTTCCGCTCGGCGTCGGTGTCTTCCCGGATGAACGCCTCCAGCTCCAGCTCCGACGCGCACTTCTTCATCATCCCCGGCCGGCGAACACGCAGCACAGCGCAGCGCAGCAGCCGAAGCGGTGGTGCTTTCTGTCTGTCTCTCAGGATGCCTCGTGCTGCCTCCCTCCGGTGGGTGCCGTGTCGCCGGCGACCGCTTTTAAGGTGGCACGGAAACAAATCTCGGGACGTGGAAAGCCATAGGTCGGCTAGGAGATAAGCCGAGAACCGCCTCGTCAAATGGACAGTGACTCGAGCTGACTCGGATCCTCGTCGGCCGAGGCAGGCGTGCGCGGCCCCTCCGCCCGACATGCGGGCCCCGCCGCTGGTGGGACGTGCAGGTCGCGATGAAAGCGAGGCGGTCCGAGTCAGCACGGGCTCGGGGATCTTGTGCGCAGGGTGGGGCCGCGTCCGTACGTTTTCGATCTGGCGAGTAGCGGTGTGACTGGGTCGTGATGTGGCACGGTTTACTTGGCTGGTCTGCGTTGATTACTTGATTACCCAGGCCCCACGCGTGTCTCTACTGTGTCCCTGTTGCGTTCCCTTCCAAATACCAAGTGGCTATTACACGATTCACCAGCACAAAGAGGAATCACAGACTGAAAGAGGAGAAGAGGCTGGAAAGAAGAGGAAGCTTTCAGAAAGGGGAAATTTTGGAAGCTAAAAATGCTATTACAGAGTTGATACCTATTCACTTCGCTGCCGCCGCTACTACGTATCAGGTTCTCCTCTCAGAATGACAGGTAGCCTTGTTCGCCACCAGATAGCTGGATTGAGCCCAATCCTCACTCGGCCACTTTCTGCTGGGCCGCCTCATCTGTTTGCTGCTCAGGCTGACAACCGCTCGGTTTGTCAAACTGTGAATAGCACCTGAAGCCATGACATTTCCTCCCCCTTTTGAGCCAGCTTGACCGCAAGCCGGTGCTTCCGAAAACCGATCAGCAATATCATCATAATACTCCCAAGTAGAGCTAGAAGGAGCAGTATCAGATCACTGGACCAATATCTGAGTGGTAGCTGATGCACCTTTTTGGTGAAGGCGGCTATCCAAAATCTTGATAGGCACTCTGTTTTCTTCCTGCTCGGGCAAGTCTGGTTGGATTGCTTGGACCCTCACCATCGAACTATGGGAAATCTATTGGGGGGTGATGATGCCTTAGGGTCATAACAGGAAATTCAGAGTGCTAAATGCCATGGTGGGAAAGGCTTTGTAGATGGTGCTTACCATTGTCCAGAGGTGACAAGGGAGATACCTCCCCATTTGCCATCCTCTGGTTTTGCAGTTCAATAGCCATCAGGCCCTTGACCACTCCCACTGGGAGCGGCCCACAGTGCCTCCTCCTGATGCGACCGAATCGGGACATAGGGGTAGTCAACGATGCTTCCAGCTTGGGGAGGATTCTAGGCAAATCCACCAGGCGGATGGTAAGCACTGGGTTGCAAGCGATCTACTGGACCTGATCGTGTAACTCGCCTATCTCGAAGCATAGCTCCTCATTTGTCTTCTCCATCTTCGGCTTCCATTGTTGCAGCTCAAGCACAGCCGGCTTGATTTCCTCCACGGATCGGTATATTGCTCCCCCTTACGCTAGCAACTCCTTGATCGACTCCCCTTGAGAGACAATCGCCTCGCTCTGGGCCTTGATCGCCTTGATGAGCTCGGCGATATGGTCCATCTCTTTCGCCCAGTTTAGGGTTCTTGTGTGGTAGCGCAGCGGATCTAGGGCGAACTTGCTCTGATACCAGATGTTACGTTCCCCTTCCAAATATCAAGTGGCTATTACAAGATTGACCAATACAAAGAGGAATCACAGACTGAAAGAGGAGAAGAAGCTGGGAAGAAGAGGAAGCATAGGAGAAAGGGGGAAGTTTGGAAGCTAAAATGCTATTACAGAGTCGATGCCCCCATTCACTTCATTGCCGCAACTAAATATCAGGTTCTCCTCCTGGAATGATAGGTAGCCTTGTTTCACCACCAGATAGCTGGACTGAGCCCACTTACACAACCCAGTCCTCACTTGGCCATTTTCTGCTGGGTCGCCTCGTCCATTTGCTGCTCGAGCCGACAACCGCCTGGTTTGTCGGATCGTGAATAGCACCTGAAGTCGTGACAATCCCACGGGGAGCGCGAGCTGACGAGCCTACTGCGGCCTTTGATTGGATTGGTGGTGGAGAGCCAGATGCTGCTACTGCGTGCGCACGGAGTTGCGTCGTATGGGACAATGGATGCATGACTTATAGAATGTGGAAGCCATCAGTTGGTGTGGTTTAGCAACGGGGCAATGTTCTCGGTAATCGGTAAGGCTGTGCGCATCTCCGCTCGTACCATCTATCTTTGAGACATTCTGTAAGCCCGTTTATTCCGGCTTCAGTTTTTGGCTTCTCGTTTCTAGAAGACAAAAGCTTGAAAGAGCACGTTGGTTTTTTAATTTTGTCTTTTTTTTTTCTTCTTCTTTTTTACCATTTCTTTTTTTATCATTTTCCTTTGCATTGTCTGTGCGTATATAACATAGTTTTTTCCCCTCATTTTTCTTTAATTGAATGATTCATAAAAAACTAACATCCACTATAGTATAATTTTAGCTAAAAGTCAATAAGCTAGAACCCGCTAAAAATGCTGAAATGAACGGCCCTTCAAACAATCATAGTTAGATCTGAATTTTAGATAGTAAAGAACGAACAAAATTATCCGCGCGACTGTGCATCTAGATACTAAAATATATTTGTTTATGTTTTCCGATAACGTTAGTCGAACCTTAGTTTATTGTAAAACTATGTAGAATTTATAGGTTGGGAAATAAGGTGGTCGCTTGAGGAGAAGCCATCTAAGCTAGAGCGTCTATAAGACGACTTCCACTCAAATACATGGACACTTTTGGATCAGTCCGCAAGATCTCAAGCTACTACTTCAAGCTTCCGCCACCCCCTTCTGAGGTGGCACTCTCACTCGTGCATGGATGGCTGAGGCGCTCGTAAACGGTGAAGTACTGGAGATTGTTCAAGCATCGTTGTCTTATCGCTAAGTGGTTTTAAACCTCACTTATTAGCCCCATGCTGAATATTATTTCACAATTTTCATATATTTGCAGTGTACAGAGCTAATTTCGTCTTATTGTTGTCTTATTATTGCCAAGTAATAATAAGAAAGTCTCGATCAGAATGTTGGTGAACACTCGGAGGGGCTATCTTGCAGGAAGGTATGCATTGCATACACTTCACTAATCACACATGAAGAAAACCTACAAATCGATCTAAATATACAAACGAGACTTACATTGGCACAAGGGTGTCCTTTATTCATAGCTTCGTGTATGTAACTCCCTTCTAAGTATTACTACACTCCTTTATTCTAACAACAATTTACGTATATCGCCTGTAACAATGTGCGTATGCAAAAGGAAAAAAAAATCAAACGACCTTGTTCTTACACGAACGATCACCTACGACAACATCACCACAAGAAGCTCTTTAACAAATCTAGCAATTAATTTACACGCACTGAAGTTCTCTCACACGTTTACAAGCCCGGACGATTTCCATCCCGTCTCAGATGCACCGAAAAGCTCAAGAAACCAATGAAGCCGGCCACGCCTCACAACGTCACGGCAGTATACACGAGCTTCTGGATGCTCTGATCCGTTCAGTTGGTGTTCTACGTCGAGTGGGACTGCGGGTCGCCGGGCCGTGACGCCGCCTTGCCGTCGCTGACGTATGAAGAGACGGTGCTGCTGTCGTCGCCGGAGTCCCGCTCCCGGAGCTCCTCGATTCGCGCGAGGGCCTCCTTGAGGTCCCAGCGCTTGTCGACGTCGGTCTCGCAGCAGCCGAGCCCGACCTTGAGCAGCTTCACCATCTCGCCCTCGCCGCTGCGGGTGCCGCGCATGTCCTTGTCGAACACCTCGCCGGTCCACTCCTCCCGCACCACCGAGTGCACCCACCCGTCCAGGTCCGTGCCCGCCCGGCCCTGCCGGAGGTAGTTCGCCGGGAACTTGCCGGTGAGGACCTCAAGGATGAGGATCCCCAGGCTCCACACGTCACTCTTCTTGCTCGGCCGGCCGTGCTGCGCGCACTCCGGCGACTTGTACGCCACCATCACCTGAAAATCAATCATCTCCCATGTGTCAGTGTCGGTGTTGCGTGATCACCATTGATCGATCAGCGAGGATCGATTTGTTTATGTGTTGACCTGCGCGGCGTGCTGCGGCGTGATGACGGGGACGAGGGCGTAGTCGCTGAGGTGCGGCTCGAAGGCGGCGTCGAGGAGGACGTTGGATGACTTGAGGTGGCCGTGCGGCACGGTGAGCATCGGGAGCTCGTCGTACAGGTGAGCCAGCCCGCGCGCCACGCCCTTGATGATCTTGAGCCGCTTCGGCCAGTCCAGCGGCGGCAGGTTCGACCTCGTACCTGCAACATCACATCGATCGAGCAATCAAAAATGCACTTTAAAATGTAGCTTATCTTATAATGCGATTTGATTACGTGCGTTGATTGGTTTTGCACGCACGTACCGCCATGGAGCAGGTGAGCCAAGCTGCCATTGACCATGTAGTCCGTGACAAGCAGCTTCTCCTCCTTCTTGTAGAGGTAGGCGACGACGGGGAGGAGGTTTGGGTGGACCAGCCGGCCGAGCCGCCGCATGTGCTCATTGAAGTCCTCCCTCCCGACGCCTCTCATCTCCTTGAACCGCTTCACCACCATGGACGGCCCGTCGAACAGGGTTGCCTTGTACGACGCGCCGAAGTTGCCGCTCCCCAGCACCTCGGCGGACGCCCGGAGCAGGTCCTCCAGCTCGAACCGCTGCCGGCCCTCCTGGATGAACACCAGCCGCCCGTGGTCGTCCCGCCGGCCCCCGCGCTTCGCCGGCACGGCCGTCACCACGCCGTGCGGCTCGACGCCACCCTGTAGAAATGGCTACATGTCAATGCACTGCTACCGCAAAAGGTTTTAACCGTACACATGCATTTCGCAAGAGTTGCCGCTCACCTGCTCGATCTTGATGGCCGGATGGGAGGTGGCCTTCGCCTTGGCGGCGGCCGCGCCGCCGCCGAGTGTTTCGGTGGTGCCGTGGCGAGGCTCGTTGCGGCGGGCGAGGACCGCCGTGAACATGCCCGCAGCAGCGAGGAGCGCGCCGAGCACGACCACCACGATGGCGATGATCATGAGGATCCTCAAGCTGCCCGATGACGACGACGACGGGCACGGAACGCTGAGCGGTGGGCCGCACAGATCTCTGTTGCCTGAAGATTTCCAGGGCACATTTGGATTAGAGTGTTGCTACCACAGTACTACTATGCATATCATATGTTCTGCTGTATCCTTGTGGCGAGATCAAAGAAATCAGGGTTTCGGAGTACATAGCGAGAAACAGTACAATTCTGGTATGATTTTCGCATATTTTTTTTGCATTTACCTAATTATGTTATACAATACAAAATACTTGCATAGTTCAAAACTTTTTTAAAAATCACTAATATGGCTAGCATGTCCTAGACAATTTTCTGTTTGGAGCAATTAAAGAGCAGGTTCGTCCTTTTCTTTTCAGGAACACACCTGACTTGTGCGCCATAGATCAGAGCTGAGAAATCATCAAGATAGAGTAAGAGCAAGTTCGTCCTAGCAGTTTCATTTAGAAACACCGCCAGGTTCGGCACAGAAACAGCACCGACATATTCTTGATGATTTGGAACAACATATACTAATTTCTCAGCTCTGATCTAGTATACGAATATACGTTTCATGACAAGTACATATGGTCAAATTTTGCATACATATATTAAATCTAACCGACAAGTTTGCTCCTGTTCGATTTTGACTTCTGAGCTTGACACAACTCAGGTAAGCTTTTCTTAATTAACCACAAAGTACTATTCAACCTGGAAAGATGGACGGACCTTGACCTTAGGGACCACTTTGTTTTTCTCTACCTAGTTCTTGCAGCCCATGCTATTCTTGGATTCTGAGACATCAACCAGAGTTTGCTAAAATTAACTTCCAGAGTTGACCAATTAGATTACAACAAATGCGTAAGTAAAGTCACTTAATAATCCCATTTAATCCCCCATTACTCCTAAATCGTATTGATTTTATCCGCTGCCTCCTGGCTAATTGCACTTTATCAGTAACATCAACGGAGAGTTCACAAAAAAAAATATCAGACAGTTTTCTTTAAAAAAAAAGAAAAATTTTCAGACAGTAACAAGGAATAGAGAATCAACATGCATGAAAGAACAAGTCGCATGCAAATTTTCGCCAAGCAACAAGTAAAAAAAGAGAGAAACACCTTGGAACATGGTGGCGTTGAACCGTTGGAGCCCTTTCGGGATGGGCCCGGAGAGGTTGTTGTCGGAGACGTCGACGAACTGCAGGTCCTGCTGGTCGAAGTCCGGCAGGGGGCCCTCGAAGCGGTTCTTGGCGAGCTGCAGCACCAGCAGCCTCGGCGACGTGATGGAGCTCGGTATCGACCCGGTGAAGGCGTTGCCCGAGAGGTAGAGCTTCCGGAGCCCCATCATGGTCGCGAAAGCGCCGTCCGGGATGTCCCCGGCGAGCTTGTTCCGTGACAGGTAGAGCATCTTGAGCGCGGCGAGCCTGGACACGTCGGGGAACGGGCCCGTCAGGTTGTTGTTGGCGAGGCTGAGCGCGCGAAGCCCCGGGAGCGCGGCGAGCGCGCTTAAATTCCGCACTTGGCCCTGTAGGCCGAGGTATTCCAGCCGCAGTCCCAGCACTTGGCTGGTGATGCGGTGGCACGTCACGCCGTACCACAGCGCGTCACCGCCCCGGCACGGGGGTGAGGCCTGATCCCACTGGCTCAGCGGCTCCGGCGGGCCGCCGTGCGGCCCCTGCAGCGTCTTCCTGAAGTCCAGCAGCACACTGGCCTCGGGCTCGGTCGCGGTGACCGCGGCCGCCGCGAGGACGAGCGCCGCGGCCAGGAGGAGCCGCCCGGCGGCGGCCTCGCTGGCCATGGACGCGGGAGGGCCGACTAGTGGCGAGGAACGCGGTGGCGACGTGCGGACGAGGAGTAATGCGTGCGGCGCATCCGCATTGCTACTAAAGAAAGGGAGGTGGAAGCGGAGGACAAAACCTTCGGATGTGGAGAGCTATGAATAGGCGCGCGGGGCGGTGCGTGTTGTAATGGGTCGTTTATATTGATTTTTACCGATAATTTTTAACTTTATTTTATACATAGTAATAACTTATAAAGAGTTATATAGAAAGGAAATAACTCATGTGTAATTTAGCTAATATAAATAAAGTCGCTACAATGTGTACTATAATAAATTATTAGTTTTTGTTTTAAAAAATACTCTGTTTAAAAGATAGATATTATAAAAAAATTACTTATCATAGAAAAGCAAAATGTAAAAGCCTATATGAAGAGGGCAGCAGTCTTGCGATGCGTGCGGGCTTGGATGCCTAGCCGACCAGCCCGACCTAGGCTGGTGGTGTTTGGGAGTCGTCGCTAAGACTGCAACGTTTTCTTCTTGGACGCACCGCGCGCGCGGGGGCTCAGCAATTGTTCATCGCGCTTGCTACTGTCGTAATGTTCGCTGTTTCTGTTTCGTTTCGTGGCTGGGTTCGTCTGAATTGGAGGTCTTACGAATGCAACTCTGTTCTTCGATTGGTACATAATGGGACTGGTGAATCGGGGAGTTCATTTGTTGGTCAGTTGGGTCGTAGGGAGTCAACAGATCTGCCAATAACTAAGGGTGATCCGCAAGTGGTGAATCTAAGGTCTATGTAAGGTCACTGTTTTTGGGAACATGGCCGTCCTATGTCCCGTAACAGCCCATGAGTTTAGTTGCGGATAGAATGAGTATCATACCTACTCACGAATATTTTAAAAGAATTAATTTGATTAAAATAAGACCTAACGATCAATTTTAATAGCTTTAAGAGCGTCCAAACTCAAAATTTAACTTACAATCAGAAGATCTGGAAAAATCTCCCACGGAAACGCTTGAGTGCGGTTGTAACCCCAACACAAAAATTTGTAATATACTTTCTTCTTCTGGTACTTGTTGTAGTGAACATATAGCAAAATTGAGTACAACCAACAGTACTCAGCAAGTCCCTATAGCAAAATATATTTATAGGGCTATCATCTATATGCAAGGTTAAATCAAAAGATAGTTTTATGCTTCTTTTTCGTAAAGCCAGATTTTCAATATTGTATCATAATTATATTTCAAACCTATGACTTAGCCACTTTAACTGAAATAAGTAAAATGTCCATAAGTATTTGACTATGTGGGAGTAACTCTCCCCATAGAAATTTCATATGCTCAATCCATGGACCTCAGCCCATGTCCTCTACCATACTCCCATATCAATAACCATTTTACAAAAACTACATACTGTGGTATTTCAACACGTTGCCCATGACCAGGGGCCCGACTATTCGAATAGATTATTAACACTCTGCAGAGTTGTACAACTTTACCCACAAGATATGATTATCTCGTAATATCGGCCATTACACATTTCCATATGTGTGCGACTGAATAATCATAACAAGGCCTTAACAATGCTTAGTTCCAAGTTTTTCCACTACTTCGGAAGTAGGAATCCTTCAGCACTAATGTACCTCCATTGATAAGGTATTCCCTTATTGGCGAGTATGCACTCCATGTTAGGGCAGGGACCTTCGGGTCCCTCTCGGGCAGTGACCCCTTATAGATTCACTCCCATCACTTTTTACTGGATAATGACCTCGCAAGTCATTCTCAACCTAACTACACTTGCACATGAGTCCACAACGAAACTAAGTAGATTAATTGGTCAAGTCCGTCACATACCAAACTTGTGGTTGTATAGTGGGTGTAGAAATGAGCGCATACGGATTCGGTCCTTAATCGACTCAGGTGAGACAAACCCAACAATCTAGATCTTGGGTAGTACCTACACGGGTCTCAAGCCAACCTCTCACCCGGATCTCCCATCATTTGTAAAAAAATTCCTTATTTCCAGCAGTAACCCATATTGCCACTACCATTATCATGTTTCAAATTTTAGTTGGCAATGTTTGTCGTATTTACTATTATCTCTAAAGCATGTCTAAGCATAGACATTATTTGGCAATATTACTATTGTGATAATCTTATGGTGACAAGAGTAAGGTAATATCAAAAAGGAAGATAAGAGGTATCACTGCATGGTGTAGCTAGGCAATCTATACACACAATAAAGACAAACATGCATTTGTATTTCAAATCAATATATTGTATTTGAAAACTAGGTTTAACATGATCAATATAAGGACTTGCCTCCTTTTTCGATATCTTTGGTCTTTTCTCGTAGGCTTCATGCTTGCTTCAATTGCTCTTATAGTTCTTCGGCTGACCAACTCGCTGGATCTGAATACTAACGTGAGAAAATGAATGCAAATAAGTTATTGCTTTGCAGAATGCAGCTGAGAACAAAATACAAATAAATAACCAAATGACATAAGAAAAACATGTTTGGGTGGTTGGGGTTTTAGTAGCTTTTGGGTTTACCTGAGTAGAATCAAAAAGGTAGATGGGATTAGAACATTGAAGTAACTATATTTGGGCGAAATGGGTTTTTGTGAATGAACTTGGCTTGGTTTAGGTTTTGTTCGTGTTTAGTTTGGTGAAATGAAACTAAAATGGTAAGAATGGGTCCGCAATGGTGAAAAGGGTATAAATGGGTTAAATGGGTTCGAGGTGATCGAAATGGTTATACATGTGCTATTGGGCTTTCGGTGAATAGTGATGGCGAAACAGTACTGTATATATGTTCGATTTGACACCGGGGTGGGCTAGAGTTTTATCAGTGTTTATTCAGGCTAAATATAATTGAGAATGGACTTTACGGCTTAAACTGGTTAAGGCGAGTATATGTACAGGTTTCGGCGAACGGTAAAAGTTTGGACCATATTGGGTTTTGGGTTTAAAGTAGTGTTTTAGTGATTTTAGGTTTTATCAGTGTCTATTAAGAAAAAATAAAACTAGAAAATAGGTAGACAGGTTCGAAACAGACAAAATAGACATATATGTGTATTTTAGGGTTTTATGAACAGTAACAGGTTTGGGTAGGTCCGGTTGCTACAGTCATTATCACGTTGTCATCACCGTACTTAGAGAATAGAGGAGTCTCGAGTACTAAGGTGGGTTCGCGTATGACTAACGAGGTCGTGCGGACGGTTGAAGTTCGACTTTGAGCATGAAGTTAACGAAGATCAGACGGCGTCCGAGTAGCTATGGAGATCGGATGACGATCGAGCGGCTTGGGAGCATCGGACGGTATTCGAGCGACTTGGGAGCATCGGATGGTGTTTGAGCAGGGTTACCTAGGACTCAAAGCGATATGGTTAAAGTTTCTTTCGATTACAAAGCGGTCGGGGATTCCGTGATCGAAGACAACAATTGGCGACCATGGGTAGGTTCCTGGTGCTACAAAGATTCCATTTTTAGTTTCGGAAGCAGCTGGAAGTCAGGTGATAACTGACGGTGAGGTCTTCCCTTCTCGGGACTTTTGGATGGCATAGGGGCTAATGGCAGGTTAAGGGAACAATAGTATTTGCGATTGAGCATCTTTGGAGGTGGTGGAGGCTTAGGTGAGTGGTGGTTTGAGAAGGGGTTCGCAGGTTGAGCTACCCACGGCGGTCTCCTCTGGTCGGGCGGCGATGCTAGTCGCTAGAGTAGTAGGGGGCTCAGGAAGATAGGGTTATGCTTTGGAGGTGTTGATAGGGGTGTGAGGAAGCTACAGGCAAAAGCAATTGAGATGTAATTGACTAATTAGCAAGAATTAAAAATTGGCTTACATTGGTGTTTTTCTGATGATCGTCGACGAAGCTCTGGCCGATAGGGCGATTGAGGGTGGGGTGTCTTGCTGGATGCTAAAGCCGTGATTGGGGGGTCTCGAGCTCTTATAACAATCCCATGGTGGTTCAGCACAGGGGTGGCTCTGGCAGTGAGGCAGCATGTGGTTAGGTCGGGAAGGCACGGTGCTACTGGCTAAGGGAAGTTATGGGTTACCTTGGGCGCAACATTGCAGCGGTCAAAAGTTGCAGAGCGTGTCAGTTCAACCGTAAGGGGAAGGTACAGCAAGGGCGCAGAGAGAAAGAGTAGTGAGGCAGTGATGAGGCTTGTCCAGGTAAGGGTCACGGCAATTAAGGGTTATGGTACGGTGACTCATGCTGGCTGTTGATTTGTGATCCAAATTCTACACATCAATAAGGCCAGCTTCTGGACGGAGCGTAGCGGAGGGGGGGGGTGCGGGGGCGAAGCCCCCCCCCCCCCCCCCCCGCGGTATGGATTCTAGTCGAATTAGGGTTTCCCTGTTATATATATTTCCTGTAAGCCGCCGTTTGGGATATGAGATTAGAGTTGTAATCCCCGGCGTTGTAACCTCACCCCGATATAGTGAAGATTGTTGCTGGCTGGCGCCCGTGGTTTTTTCCCTCTCGCATTGGGAGGGTTTTCCACGTTAAATCTCGTGTCTCTCTGCGATTGATCTTGTTTACTTCGTTGTTCCTTCGCCGTCGCGTGTAACACTGGCAACGGTGGGTTCTAGGGTGCTTGAATTTGAGGCGCAGGGTTGTCGGCCGTGAGAAAGAATAGAGAAGGCGGGAAGAGTAGGGACGATGGCGGCTGCTCTATCACGCGGCTGGAAGCATTTAAGAGGGGGTCAGAGGTAGGATAGGTGAGGGAGTACAGTCTTTGACTATTTGCAATGGCGTGGCAGTGGCGGGAAGAAATGGGAAGGCGTGACAGCGGAACGATCAGGACAACGGCGATCTTTTCGTTCCGTGAGCAATGCGTGTGTGCAGAAAGGTTGAAGGGGCGATACGGCAGGAAAAAGAGGGCATGGTTGGCTGGGATGAGTGCGGGATTAAGCCAAGATTCAAGAGAAATCAAAATCAAGCAATAATTCAAATTCTTTTTGAATTTCGGTTTTGTTTCGGCCTACGTTTGGAACTAACTTCTATTCCATTCAGTTTTGCATTGTTGAGAACGTTCAGCTTTGTTTGACAGAATTTTGCATCTTAGGGACAAAAGATATACAAATGTACTGTACAATGTTAGAAGTTAATGAAAGTGCACATCTTTGTTGGGCACAAACGTAACATTTGTACAACTCAAAACATGCACACACCACTCAAACAACGGTTAAATCAAATTAACGACAGGAGAATATTACATGCATGATCCCTCCTCTGTGACACGAGCTATAGTTTTTTTTAAGGCTACACAAGCTATATTAGAGCTGTCCGAATGTTGTCCTCGTATAGCTGAGAGTTGGCTGACGTCGAGTTGCATAGGTTTGGTTCCTAAGATGCGGCGACAACTCGATCAGTTCATGCGTTTCGTGCAGCCAACTTGCACCCACGATTTAAGCGATGTGAGTATGTGACCCATGAACCATTATATATTGTCATATAAAAAAATCTAGCATGACAAGAACAAGGCGTATGGTTATATGATTTGACACACAGTAGTAGTTACAGATGTTACTGTTGGGATATGCCTAGTGGCGGAGCTGGGCCTCGGGCCGCCAGGACAATGGCTCAAGATCTAGCCAAAAAATTTTCATTATGCTATACTGTAGCTAACACGTTAAAATATGAACTTTTTTAGACTATCTATAAACTAGGCCCGAGGCCCAGCTCCTTCCTAGCTACGCCCCTGGATATGCCGTAAGTTAATCTTTGGTTCCCTAAAAACTATATAAACTAGCTATGCGCACTTCTACGTCATACAAAGTGTGGAATATGCCACGATTTCGCTCATAATGCATTCGGTCGACAAGATAGAAGTTCAAAGTGCCTATGTGTTATGTGGAAATTACTCTTCCTCCATTTTTAGAAAGATGTTTTAAAATATATGCAGTCAAAATTTTAAAATTTTGACCACTAATATACACAAAACTATTTAGATTTATCACATGAAAATAGTAAATAGATTTATCATTAGAAATTCTTCTATATTATTATAGATTTTTGCTAACGTATAATTAAAAAAGCATTGATTAAATATGTGTGTTAGAGACTACGTGGATGCTCAAAGCGATAAGTGAAAATGAACGGAGGAATCAGTACAGGCAGCTTAACGAGTTCCGCGAGACTTGCTGGTTTTTCCATTCGCATGTGTTTCTCGCGGAAAGGGAGCCTGCGGGTCTGCGACACACGCCCTTTGATTGAGCTTTTGGGAGCTGTTTTTACTTCTAAAAAGTCAAAAACCAATTAAAGGGGTGGAAACCAGAAGCTGCTTTTTCAGAAGCAGCTACTTTTGAGTAGTACAGTTTTGAAAGCACCTTGAACCCTACTTTTGGCTTTCTGCTTTTTGAAATGGTAAAAATAGAGAGCTGTTTCACAGTTGTTTCAAAGAAAATAGAGATAGGAGGTAAGTTTTATACTTGTTTGAACCAAACAGCTTACAGCTTTTCCACAGCCCACAACCTACAGCAGCTTTTCCACAGCCCACAGCTCACAACAGCTTTTTCAGAAGCCACAGCTCAACCAAACATACCCCTAGTTTGATTAGTTTCCAGGGCACACTGATGGTTGGACACGCATCCTGAAAGCACATCGAAAGCCTGTGAGGAGGAAAGGCGCAGGAACTGTAGCGACACCCAATGGCAGAACATCCCATGTCATTCTCACCCAATGGCTAAGGAGCCTCCTTTGCGAGATAGGTTGAACGACAAGTGTTTCAATTGCTTTGTCACCGGCCACCGAGTTGCAGAATATCCAAACCTGTGCATTGCTCAGGGTCCCAAGGACCAATGGGTGACCAAGATGGCATGGTTGCACCCTTTGTCAAGGTTCCATGGTAAGTGATGATGACATCACTTTCTTAGATACACACAACACTCATGTATAAGATGATAGACAAGGAACTATGATGAGAACACACACACACACAAGTTGAATTATCAGGTGAGCTCGTTCCTAGGGATGTATAATTCAGTTTCTGAGAATGGGTTGATGCCTGATACTTATGATGTGATTGTGCTTAGGAACATGGCTAAGGACTAAGGAGAGGCACATGGAGTAACGCATGTGCTTGGGATGAACATTGGAGGTCACCATATCACTTTGAGGCTAGGACGACCAAAAATAAAAACTGGGCATGTTCTAGAATCCAGTTTGGCCTCCGGAGACATCGTCAACTTCAAATGAGCATAGAAGATGCATACAGAGTTTAAATGAGGTGTATTGGACTTGTTGTAAAGATTTTGACATCCTCTTTTTAATGGTTTTGGTCCCACATCAAAACTCCACCTAAGCACAGTGTAGTCTACAAAATAAATCTAAATCAGTTCCAAATCTGGGCTTTGGGTCTTGTATCAATTTGAGCACAACTAGAGAATTTTAGTGGGATGCTCCCCTACTTTCACAGATGTGCCCCCATATCCCTAGCACCATAAAAACTGCCAGGGGTGCCGCTTTTAGGGTTTAGGCTTGTTTAGATTGCTTTTAGTTTAGAAAATATTAGTTGCGTACTTGTGTCGACTAGACCAACTACGACAACTTCAGGCCTCTCCATTGTTCAATGAAACATTGTATTTCATTTGCAAATTTAGATCGTGCTTATTTCTTCCTTACTTGATTCTCGATTGCTTGTAGGAAAGATCATCTGTGATTGACACGGTTGGTAATGACAAAGGTGTGGTGTAGCGATTGCAGGATGGACTTGGTCGTTTTGGTCAAATAGCCTCATCGTCAACATCATATCAAATAATCATAGTTATCATTCTCATCGGAAGATCAGGACAAATACCCTCATCAGTAAGTGCTTCAATTGCTTCGCTGCAGACCATCAAGTTGCGGTTTGCAGAAACTAGCCTCATTGTCTTCGGTGTTGGGGCATCGGGTACCTTGCTCAATGGTGCCCTCATACCCGCTCAGAGTGCTCTGACATACTTTCCACGGTGCATCCCTCTATGGCTGCACCTCCGTCAGTAACTGCTAGCACTACAAAGCATCGCTCTATGTTGGTCTCCTTTTTTGGCATGCTTGTTTCCGCAATGGAAGTTGCTTGTGTGATATGTGATAAGTTCAAAGTTCCATGGAAGGAGATACATTTCTAGGTTCTCTCAGATTTTTCAGGTGGTGGTGGTTCTTCCATGGAGAACTTGAGGCACTCATCCCCAACACTAACTCATAGTGATGAGGATCTATCACCTTCGTTGCTTCAAATGATGCCCTCACCGCCTTCGCTTTTGACGGTGCCCTCAACCATGACACTTACAAGAGAGTCCTTAGCTTTTCTACATAAAAGGGTGCCTAGTGTGGAATCATCAAGTTTGTTGCGCATGAGTACAACAGAGCCTTAAGATGTTGATGTTATTAGGGAATCTTCAACCATGCCAAGTATGGTACCTTTTGAGGTGCTCTCTACTGGGCCACCTCCTGGAGAATCATCAACCAAACTGTCTACGCCAATTGATGATACAACCTCATCTACATTGGAATCGGTGGAGGAACCCTACTTGTTAAAGAAGGACCTTGCTGGATCTGTATAGGCTAAAACTATCCCTCATGTTGAGCCAAATTTAGAGGTTGTGTCTCAAGTTTTCTCATCAAGGTGTTTACCTATTGAATCATCAGTCTCAAAGGTGGAAGGTCCAAAGGTTAGGAAATCATCTAAATAGATTATCCATCAGCGGAACGCATCCCCGGCTTCCAAAGCAAAAATTGGGCGTCTTGATATGAATCAGAAGGCACAATATTTATGGATGAAGAAGTTAGGCATTCTTGAAAAGGATGAAGTGGATGAGGGTGCCATACCACACTTGGGCCCAACCGCAGGCCCAGCACTTGGGCGGTGAGGCGGTGGCACGTCACGCCGCAGTGCCTCGCCGCAGCGGCACGGGTCGGTGCCGTGGGAGGTATCTCACTGGCTCAGCGGCTCCAGCAGGCCTGCCGTGTGGCCCCCTCAGCGTCCCCAGGAAGGCCAGCAGCACGTCGCCCTCGAGCCCAGCCGCCCCAACCGCAGCCGCCAGGAGGGCGAGGAGCACGGTGGAGGCGGTGGCCTCGCGGGCCATGTTCGCGGGCGCGGCACAATACTGGCAAGGAGGCAACGGCGACGCAAAGGCTAGGAAAAGGTTAGTAGATGCAGCGACTACTTGGTTCCCTCGTGTGTGTGTGTGTCTTTTCTGGAACTCGCTTGGTTCCTTCTTGTTACCTCTATGAAGTTCGTGCAACCAATCCGCGCGTACGATTTAAGCAATGTATATCACGATATGAACGAGGTGTACGGCAGAAAAACTTGGACCCCGCTTGGTCAGGGTTGTAGGGTTAAAGAGGTGGGCGAAGGATTTAACCCACTAAACATCATTGGATTAGCAAAAAATTAATTTAGTCTAGTCAAAGCATTTTAATCCTTCTAGAATTAATTTAACTCATCAAATTAATGGATTAAGTTAACATATCATAATTAACCCCTCTAAATTTTGTTTTGGGATGTGTTTTTATACTTTCCTTAATAGTAATTTGTACAATTTTTAAGGCATGATAAATGGTGGATAGATATTACTTACCTCTTTATTTACTTCGAGATTAATACTACTCTTGTTAGAGAAAAAACATAGAAGCACTCCTCATTTGTTTTCCATCAAATTGGTGGAATAAACTAACCCAACACAACAAACTATTTTAAATTTTATTTTTCTAGTGCTAACACAGCTAACCCACCTAATCATAACTAAATAGTAATTTAGATTAACAAGGTTTGTTGATAAATACAAAATTTAAGTTAAACTAACTTAGTTAGATTAGATTAAGGCTAACTAATCCGGTTATTTTAACCCTAAAACCTAACGTAACCTAATGACTCATTCTTTTTTGTTTGTCTTCTTCCGAACAAATAAACCGGTCGGTTTCTCTATCGTCTTTTCGAAATGGTTTATCGGGACAATTTTGTTGAAGCAGCTTACCGGCTTTTCGTTTGTTCGTATGAACATTCACGCTGGAACTAAAAGCTATTAGCCACAGTTATAAATTATAAACCGCTACCAAAAAAAATACACCCTTGTTATCTAACCTCCGATGCTTTTTTAATTACCGGACAGTTCATCGGGCAGTTAAATTCCACACAACAATCAAACGAACTTTTGCTCAAAATCGGGAGCACTTGGACGGCAGCCGCACGAGCGTGAAGCATGGAAAGAAAAGCCGTGCCCGGGCGGCGGGGCGGCCGAGGCGACGGGTGCACGCAGACGGGACTTCCGCGACGACGGTCGTGCCGGCCCGTATGAGCCACTGGCCGTGCGGTGCGAAGTGCGGCGAACCAACGAGTTCGGTGGACAAAGGAACCGGTGCTAAATGGGTTCGCTAGGGAGGTACCGAGGTAGTCAATCTTGTGCCGGCCATGGGCTTTGGGCATGGGGCAAATGAGGTTTCTCACGACTCCGCTGGCAGTTCGGCTGCAGGATGTGTCAAATTCTGGCAGATCTGAGGTTTTGACGTGTGAGATCTACATATACCACGATCCACCCATGATCACATACATCCAGGAGCGGAACCACTTGATAGGCTTTGTCAGGCTTTAATTTATCCTCCGGCTCACCCCAAACCCTCTCTACCCCAAGATGGGCCGGCCCAGTACCAACATAGATGAGTTCATCACTTCGTCTATCTCAGGTCACAGGCGCACGGGAGACGAGGGGGGCAGAGAGCGCACACACCTGGCCGTGGTGGCTGGTGGCACCCAGCGGTCCGAGCAAAACCCGGTGGCATGACGCTTGCCTACCTGAGTGACGGCCGAGTAGATCTAGGTGGCTAAACCAGTATTGCATGCTTAAGATGTCCATAGGTTATATCCATGATTTTAGATGGGTGTGTCTTCCGAGTTCCGCCATTTCTAGATTTGTGGAATAGAGTAATTAGAAGTGTAGAAAAGAGGAGGGACTAGGCAACAAAAACATAAAAAAACTAATTTCCAAGATGTGTCATGGTATTTTGCATAGCATATGTTGTTCTAATAATCCTTTTATGTATGCCCTGCTATAAATCATATAATCCATCTTGATAATACATGATGCTCAGAGAATACTGTGCTTAAATGCTGATGTGGTCATTTCATTTGATGGACCTGATTTTCAGTGACTATGCTTGCACTGAACTTTGCCCTATGTGATGTTGTAATTTTTCCATGGTGGTCAGTTCATTCAATGAATCATATTGGTTCTCTAGAGAGTATGTTAGTAGTACTTAGAATGCTTATGTGTTTCTTGCATTTCTTTGCACTGAATTTGACCTCTCTGATGATTGGACTTTTCCCATGCAAGTTAATTCACTCGGTGAATCATAGACATGATAGGGTTCTCTTTGTTAATTCACTCGGTGAATCATAGACATGGTAGGGTTCTCTTTGTTCTTATCTATGGATTGTTGCCTATTTTTTATTTGTTGAAATCATGTCTCTCCTGGTAGCAGTGTTCGATGCAAAACATATGTTGTATTGTTTAGTGCTCCAGCAAATAGGTCATTGTTAATTACTCATACCATGTGTTGATCACAGTGTAACTGTTCTATTGCTTTTAGGAACTGTCCTGCTGCTTTTAGGTTGCTATTCTCCTCTTCTTTTTGTTGCTTTGCTTTCCAAGAGCAAACTAGTCGTATAGCCTGTATCAGGTCGTCATAAGGTATAGCAATATCATTTCTTTTGTGTGTTATTTTTCTGGTGTGTTGTTTATCTTTGGTGTTTTTTTGTTGATGCATACGATGCTTTGTGTCTATGCAAGCTGTGCAATCCCTAGGTCTATTCTATTGCATATACATCCGTTGTCTATAGTCATTCGCTAGATTTATTGATTCTGCGATGCATTATTTTATCCTATTGTGTTGTTCGATAGTAAAGTAGTCTATGCTTATAGGATCCTGTCATGTTTTAATAGTTCTGCAGTGTGTGATGAATTGCCCTTCTCTTGATTCTAGGTTGTTAGTATGTTCTCTTTATGTCTAGCTCTTTTTCTTTTTTGTGTGTGAAATGTTCTCTATTTAGTAGGTTAATAAGGCTGTTTGTGCGTCTTCCTGTGTCTTCCTTTAAGGTTTTTAGCCCACCCTTGAATTTGATCCTAACTTCACCACTAATCACATCATTTGGCAATTTCATATGTTATCCTAAAAAGCAATTTCATATGTAGCATCATGCGAAATTCCTGCTTGATTAAGTTGCTTTATTTCTGACTTGAAGAGTAGATAACAGGCCAGGCATGGATAGGTCTTTGCCTTAAAATGCTGTAAAGTTGGTCGAGTCGCCCACAGGAGTAACCAAGGAAGTTAGGAACATCGATAATCCATATAATGGATTGTGAATGTCTTCACTCTTCATGCCAGATCGATGACATATGTAGTTATGTATGCTGGCGTGACGTGGCATGGCCTGGAGAGGAGGGGGCACGCTGTTAGGAACCTAATCGAATCCGAGAGAAATCCCACTTGAAATCAGGGGCGTACCTAATGTAGGGCATGGGTGTTCAGCCGAACACCCAAATTTTTTAATAAAAAACCTAGTATATATAAGGTATAATACATATACATATATTTAATTGGGTCAAAATAACTATTTCTAGCCTCCAGTCCATCACTATTCAACTAGCCAGCTGGCTCGACCAGAAACGCACCGCAGCATGCGGCCCAACCCATTAATTCACGCGATAGAAATGACGTCCATGTCTCCCCGATGGCCTGGTCCATCCGATCCCCATCCTGCCCAATCCCTAACCCTAGCCGAGCTGCCCGAGTAGGCAGCAGCAGCCCGTGACCCCCGCGTTGACCGCGCTGGCGCTGCGTGATCACCATCTGGGCTTCGGCTCTCCGCGCCACACGACCGACGACGGCGCCTTCAGCCATCTGCTCCGCCGGCTCTGTGCCGCATGACCGGCCGACCGAACCGCGCGACCGCGCCTCCGCCCTCCGACGTCTCCACTCCACCTGTGGCTGCATGATTTTCCAAAAATAAATATTGCAGGTATGCATCGCTTCTTAGCTAGTTGGTTTGACCAATATAATTGTCTTAAGTGTAGTGTGGAACGAGATGCTGCTTCCTGCTTCGTTTGTTATCTGTTCAAAGATAAAAACTAATTGTGCTGATGAGGATAGTTTTGTGAATGGGGGATTTAAAAATTGGAACCATAAAAATAGGTTTGACAGATATGTTAGAGCAATTACTAGTGCCCACAATGAAGCTCAAGAGAAATACAATTTATTCATTAAACCTAAAGTGTCAATTGAGAAATCTTTTGCTTCAAACTCGAAACAACAAAAGGCATGAAGCATCGCCGAGTTAATTTGTGAACTTTTGCAATTGTTTTGTAATTTCTTTATATTATTTGATATATTATCCCTAGTACGAACAATTGTATGTTAACTATTGCTGCTGTAGATCTTTATGTTTTGTACTGAAAATTTTTTGTACAACTTCGAACACCTATTCTAAAATTCTTGCGTCCGCCACTGCTTGAAATCACAGACAAATTTAAGGGTTTCGGAGATAAATTGAAGAGAAAAATAAAGCTAGAGTTCTATTATGCTCTACTCTAATTACTAAGACTAAAATTTAGCTTGCTTCTTTCTTGCCTTTCCATTCCATATAGCTTGGGTTATATACCTCCAAAGCATCCAAAGTTAGAGCGTTTGCTTTTACAGCATCGAGTTACAGCATAAACTGAGATAGAATGCTAATGGAACACAAATTAGATGCAAACAACAAGTAAATGACTTAAAAATACAATACAGTAAATAGTGAAATTCAGCCGTTGGATGCTCATAACTCGCGATCTGACGCTCCCTCTAACTCCTAAGATGAAAATCGTGGAACCGTCATGTTGGTGCGCAGACTTTGCTCTAAAGCTCGTCCATTCCAGAGATTTCAGAGTTCATGATACGCGTACGTACGTTATGGGTTACGGCGATTAGATGTAACAAGGAATCAACAGATGAACAAGTGATTCAAGAACGTACGAGTTGTTGGTTGCACATTAAGGAAACTGATCGAGGAGTTTTTTTTTTGGGTATAAATCATCGATGAGTATTGTACTTATGTACCTTCCTGGACGGTCGGAGCGCCGTCGAGGTGGTTCTCGGCCAGGCCGGCCGGCGCCAGAATCGGCGCCGACGCGACCGGGCTCGCTTCGCGTAGAAGGCCGTCGTACTCGCCACCGCAACGATGGCGACTCCCGCGGCGACCAGCGCGACTGTCACGCTTGCCATGGACAAGACCGCCGGGAAGTGGAGGCCGGCCGAATTGCGGAGGGGAGTCGCGCGGTGGGATGACAAGCTTTTGGGCGTGGGAAGCCAAGAATTGGCTGCTATATGCTGCTGCTGCCTTGGTGGTTGACGTGCATGGATATGATTTTTTTAAAAAAAATGGTATGTTTTTACTAATAATATACAAATATATTATCGCCTAAAAAGGTTACATAAATAATTTTCGGTCACCATTTCTATGTAAGTTTTTAAATGATGACGGCGACAGAAGATTATTTATGTAATTTCTTAGCGATGATATTTATGTAATATTAATAAAAGTTTATTTTAAAAAAGGGTGTGTATAGGTATCATCCGGATGTTTTATTCCTAACAATCATCCAAATCTCGGACCGTTAGATTAGAGATCCAACGGCCTCTTATTTTTGGAGGGGGGGATTTTTATTGGAGGGGGGAGATTATTTTTTTGGAGGGGCGGAGAGAATTCGTAACCGTTGGATCTCTATTCCAACGGACACAAATCTGAATAATAGTTAGAAAGAAAATATCCGGATATATATAGATGGCATGGGGGCTTTTGCACTAGGCTGCTGCCTGGGACGCTACAATACGAACCGAGTGTGTGTGTGACGTTTTATTGTTGCGCGGTTGGATGCGTGTAAGCTTGGATTTTGTACATAAGCGCGGTCTCCTTGGAAAAAAGGTGATTAGCTGGTCGGTTTGGAATCCCATCCCGGATCGTGCACCAGTTTTGTGAACGATATGCATGAGTTCTGTTGTGAATGATACCGGTGGCTAACTTTTTAGATAAAGGAATATAACATTCCGGTCTTCATCATTCACAAGTGAATGAGTACAGTCAATTTCAACACACCTATAGTACTTAGACTACAAACCACCGGTGAATGGCATACCGGTGGCTAACTGGCAACAACGGTGAACATCCCTTAGACCCTTACCGAAAATCTTGAGCAAGATGAACATAGTTAGTTCTCTTCAGTAAAAAAAATCAGTTCAATCATGTATGTAGACAGATGCAATGGTACTGAATTGAGGAAATTCTACTCAATTGTTCTTGTCCATACATAGGGTTACAGTTCCACTACGAAGAACTGCACAAACTCCATACAAAACAGGATGGAAGACCACCACTTTCAATCTCCAATAAGACATAAAAATTAGGGCTCAACGTGACTGTTCTCTCTAATATGCCAGACCTAAAAATTCCAATTGATGAATACATGGAAAATGTGAAGCAGTTCAGATTTGGCACGGATGAGTGCTCCCTATAGAACCCACAATTAAAACCGGAAAGATTTGGTATCTTCTCAGTGATCTGATAACTGAAGTCTTCAACGGTTGAATTATATATGTATCTTGCGATTTGTCCCAACAAGATAATATCATTTATTTAATCAATAATGAAGCACTTATGTTTATTGAAATCTTCATAGCCAACATCTACAAGGCAGAGGCCCTCTGGAGGTGCTGGGGGAGCTGTTGCACGCCTGCAAGTGGCCTCCATCAGGTTCAGCAAAGCATCTTCTTCAGCACCAGCAGCAGCCTCTCTTATGGCAGTTGCAACAAGAACCCTAACCATCTGCTCAGTGCAACTTAGTGAGAACTGAGAACTAGCATTCAGGGGATGATTGAGAATGAATTTAGCAGGCTACATAACAGCTTGTTGTACCTTGCGCAGAAACCTGTTCGCAACTAGCTCAATGCACAAGACCCTTGTGCCTTCTTTGCAATTCTGAAAAATGGGAAACACAAACTGAACATAAGATTTTCAATTGAATGATATATGCACATATAAAATGATAAGGAATAAATCAGGCTGAGGAGTCACCAATCATAACTATCATGTCAAGTTTTTATGGTTCAGACATTTTTTTTAGTTCTGAGATCAGTAAATCAAATGGTCAAACCTACATAATCCTAGAATATCATATGTCATAAAGCCATACTCCAGCTATGCTGATATCCAGCAACAAAATTAAGCTCACATATGCAAAGTAACACTGTAAAATTCTATGTACTACTACTATCACACATCTTGTGTCATAGCAATATTAAAAAGGAAGCATTAGGCCTAGCCATACAACTATGTGCAAAGAAAATCGCAAACAGCGAAAGCTATACAGCTCTTTTCCAATTGATAACCGCAATATATGCAATAATTAAAGACAAAATTATCTATATTAGCTTCACCTCATCAGCAAAATATAGTTTAGCCACTGCAGCTCGAGAATGGAACATGAAACACTCTGTAGGTGGGCCACTGGAAAAATAACAGAGCATCAAGAGAAGTAACTGATGAGTTTATTGAGCTTGAGAGCAAGTACAAAAATAGAGGCATGGAAGTCATATAAAATGAACACATAATGTTCTCTTCAGATGACAAGCATTAATGAAGAGAGTGGCACACAATTTCAAGAAGGTTCTGGTGAACAACCATGTCATGATTAGGTGATGAAACTATTATTACTTTGCAAGAAAAAAATTCTGTACATGCAAATATGATTAGATGAAACTTACACACTTCGTGAAGCTTGTGTGTCACGTGCAAACATCTTGTAAGATAGCGACTTTCCTTCCAGTTGTCTAATTATTGTGTCAACCTTGGCCACATCAAAGCTCTGAGGTTTTATGATGCATTCAGGGTTATCTAGTATTTTAGAAGACTCCTCTTCCGCTGAGGTTGGTTTAGCATCCTCATCAAGAGGGAATATATACATGTATCTCCTCCATTTGGCTGCAAAATTAGGATGAAATTCACGTGAGACCTGCAAATTGTGTCATCCGTTAATATCCGGCATAAAATCATCTATGGTGAAGGTCTTGACATTCTTGGAAGTTGCAGCAACAGGAATAAAAAGTGCTCTCATACCAGATAATAAATGATTAAACAATAATCTAGCAGCATACATATCAATTATCAAGTGGCATCATGTATTCTGCAAAAAGAAGGAAAAATACCTCTGACACATGCAAAGGCCTTAGTTTATCTGGCGCAGCCTCATTTATTGCGTCTTTTATATCTCTAGACTTTACATCCTTTCTCCATGTATCTAAGGCAATTAACAGTAAATATACCATGTCAGTTATCAGGAGAAGTGATGAATCAAGAACAATGCTGCATCTTGCCGTACCATTGTAGTTAGCTTTTCAGATAAGTACACTAGGACTGTTTAATTGATGCAAATAAGTTCTGTCAGACCAAGCGAAATACATGCCATGCATTAGAAGAGTTAGAACCTGAGAAGGAAAATTAGCACTGCTTTGCACAAAGAGAAATATTCAGGGCATCCTTTGGTCAATGTTGTGGTATTCACTGCTAAAACTCAAGGTTATGTTTCTTGGATAAGAAAACAGTGGCATATTTGATATCTACAAATTGTTACAGACTTACGATTAATGATTTGCTAAATCCACCAAAAGAAAATAACTTAATTTGCTTCTGTGAACAGCCCAATATTTCCATCATCAAAGCCAAGCATACCACAATTCAAATAACAACTACACATAAGCTATAATGTTCAAGAGAAGTTGATATGCAGCATAAGAAGTTCATAAATGTGATTAAATTTGACAAAGGCAACCCAGAAAGCTATAAACTAACAAAATGAGCAAACTTGCTGAAGAGCAGTCACCCCCTTGTCAGTGCGCCCAGCAACAATGGCACAGCCTTCTATTGGCAAAGATCTTGCTTCAAGTTGTTTAGCTTTTCTCTCATCAACAAACTTTCCGAGATGTTTTTCCACCAACCTGCAACGAACACAGGGTAAAACAAATAACAATCAATGGTTTTATTCTCTCTCAAAATGTAAAGAAATTGAAGAGCAAAAGGTTGAACAAAATTATAAAGAAACTCATAGAAATGAGATAGCTCAATTCTTATTGTTTCTTACCCTTGAACAGTGTTGAGGCCAGGCTGCTTCTGCCAACCGTCAAACGACTCCCCATGATAAGAAAGAACAATCTTAAAGCTTACTCTTTCCCATCTTCCTCCCCGACCTTTGGAGGACGTAGTTGATATTTGTTTTTCTGATGATGTTGCGTAATCTTCTCCATTGGTATCAAAGGTGTAATCTTTCTGCGGAAAGAAAATCTGATGAAAACAAAATAAAAGGCATAAAAATGGACCTGCTCCGACAAAGTCTGAAATCGGTAAGGGTTGCACCAGAACACCTTCTACTTCTAATAGGCCATGAACTATACCTATGCACTAAGACAAATGATCCAGGAGCTTCTTAGCTAGCACCGCAGTCCATGCCGCATCTGCATTAGCTGGGTCGGCTAATGCAAAATGCATTGGTGTTAGGCCATACACTTTTTTTTGAGGAAAAACAGTAATACCAAGATGGTCCGACTGCATATATTTGTAAATATAATAATAAGAAAGTTAAAATTTACAAGAGAAAAGACGAAAGAATGTACAAGAGTAAGAGGTCAGAATAAACTAGCTAGCCAATCCTGAATTTGAGGGAAATATTTTTCCTTTGCCCTATGGATAGCCATGGCAAATTCAGCCTTAAACCTGTGGTTAGGCCATGCATTCGATCTTAGTTTTTTTTCCTGTGTGTGAGATTTAGTTTTCAATTTCCCTCAAAAGCAGCACTACTTAGTTGGGGAAAGAATAAACATGTGGTAAAGTAGAAGGAATTGTGACTAACATGAACACTTCTTCCCCCTTCCTACCAAGCTAATGAGAAAAATTGCAACCTAGAGGTATCAAAGTGGTAAAAATTTTGCTCTTTTTCACCTCATCTTTCCCAAACAGCTCTGTGAGCCCCGCTGCCCCGGCGCCGATGCGCACGAGCTCGGCGTAGAAGTCGACCACCCTGCTCCATGGCCGCGCGTACATGTACTCATAGCACTCCCTGCCCAGCCGAAACAGTAACTAACCAAGCTCCAGGCTCCAGCTACAGACTAAAAGCCCTAAATCGCTAGAGGAAGCGAGGTAAGGAGTGAGGGGCCATTACTTGGTTGTCCACCGGAGGTGGTGGCATGCGTCGGTATGGTTGTAGTGGACGTGGTTGTCTCTCTCCGCCGCCGCCGTAGAAACCGTTACAGCCGGCGCGGCCTTCGCCTTCGCCGCCGTTGCCATGAGGGGTCGGAACTTCGGGAGCATGAACCCCGAGCAGATGTGTTTTTTCCTTCAGCAAAATCATACAAATAACAAAGCCGGGGGGATTCCTGAGCGCTCGCGCGGTCCACGTCATCGCTGTGCGTCCCTGGGGCGACGCGTGTGCGGCGCTTCCGTCCGTCCGAGGGCGAGGCGCGTTTTGCCGATGTAGAACGCGTGTTGCGAGCGGTGCGTCGTTCGTCCGAGAGATTTGTTGGCGACGCGCGTTTTTGTGACGCGTGTACTCCATGACAGCTTCTGGCCTGTTCTGCGTCGTGGACTTCGCCAGATTTTTGTTTGGGGTTTTTGTTTCCGTCGTGCGTCCGGCTGCTCTGCGACTATTGCTTTCGCCTGGGGTCCTGTGTTGGCTTCGTTTGGCTTCCGTCTTGCCTTGTTGGTTCCCCTTTGGTTCCTTCCTTTGTTCTTTCCGTTTGGATGCGCGGCCGTTCGTAGCTACTGGGTTAGAATCTCTCTTTACCGATTTGCTAGCGAGATGGGTCTTTGTGGTGTCTGCGTTTTGCGTTTTGCTTTGATTAGGTTTTTTTTACTTATACTTCCGTTGTGATTCTTGGGTGCACGTTAGGTTTTGTCTATTTATTTGCTTCTTATAGATCTTGGTTTCTACCGATGGGTGATGGTTTTCTTGGTTGTCGTCGACGATTTACTCTTTTGTTCTCTGCCGTCGTTTTCAGCGTTGCCTTTCTCTGTAGTTATTCCCCATCGCTTTCTGCTCGCCTTTGTCCGGCATGCGCTGCGTTTTCGATTTTCCTCTTTTTGACTGTGTCCATTTAGATATGATGTTCATAGCTTTTGTTATTTGTATGCTTATGATGCTTATGCCTAACATGAATGTCTTTTTCGGTGTTTACAGCAGTGTCATGGATTAAATCATCGTTCGGTCTTGTTTCTTGTTGATGCTCATTGTCTTCGGCGCGAGGTGAGGATTGAAGAATCGCTTACGGCTTATTTGATATTTTCTGTTTTAAGCTGATTTATATTTCGCTAATGTTACATCGCTGTTCAATTTGTGGTTGTTTTAATCCACACATAGAGGTAGTACTATTTATAAGCTTTTCGTGATGTTCTTAGCTTTTGCTATTAGTATTCCGTTATTATAGTGCACCTATTATTATGCTATTTTAGTTCGCTCGATTTAATGCCTTTCTTTGCGCAATGCAGAATCGTCATAGGTTCGATCGTCGCTGTTCAGGGCTCTTTTGGTTCTGTTGATGCTTACTGCGTTTCGTTGCGGTAATACCCACTTTTTCTATGTTCGTATGTATCTAATATACTATTCATGTTTTATTAATCCTACGTTATTTCCCATTTTACTATTGTTATCCTTAAGGCCAATGATTTGTATATATTTAGTGATCTATGCTATTTTAGGATTTGATTTCTTTCGTGATCTCTATTTACTTCAGTGGGTTGTTATTCAGTTTATGGTTCTTTTAATTGATAGATAGAGGTGGTGGTTTTTATAGGCTTTTTTCATGTTCCTACCTTTTGCTATTAGTATTTTGCTATTATAGTACACCTATTGTTATGCTAATTTGCTTCGCTCTAATTCATACATAGAGGTGGTGCTTTTTACAGCCTTTTCTTGATGTTCGTATCTTTTGCTATTAGTGTTTCGTTATTATAGTACAGCTATTGTTATCCTAATTTGCTTCGCTCGGTTTAATGCCATTCTTGGCGTAATGCAGGATTGTGCTAGATTGGATCGTCGCTGTTCAGGTCTTTTTTCGTTGTATCGCCTGTCGTTTAAGGACCTTTGGTTTCCTTGCGCTCTGCTTAAACTTTCCCTCTGCATGGTGCTTATTGCGTTCCGTTCCGGTAATAGTCGCCTTTTCTGTATTGTTGGCTATCTAATATACCATTCGTATTTTATTAATGCTTATGCATATCCAGTTTGTATGATTCCTACAGTGCTTTATGTTTTAGTTTTGCGTTCAGTGATGTTTTTATTACATATGCTGTTAGTATGTGGTAAATCGTAACTATATATATATATATATATATATATATATATATATATATATATATATATATATATATATATATATTATAGTGTAGCAGTTACATCATATTTAGTTATACCATTCTGCTTTTATAAATTATATTGTGTTGCATTATAGTGTTCTTTGTTGATACTTATCTAATAGTAAGTGTCTATTTCACGTTATGCTCTCTTTATTCAATTATTTTATGTCCTTATTGTTTTTTCTTCTTTTTTATTCTCACTGTTTGACCGTTGCAGGATTATTTACAGTTGGTTCGTCGCTTTTTCGTGTTTAAAGATCGGTTGTTTTATTCTGCTGAGTTCCGGCCTGCTGGTGCTTCGGTTTCCTCTTCAGTGCGGCAATAGTTAAGTTCTCTTCGTTGTTTTCTAATCTTAGTCTTTTTTGCTTTTCCAATTTTATAGTTTGGTCAGTGAAATCATGTTAGTATCATATAGTCTTTATTTTTTACTCTTATTTCCTTTATAAAGTTTTCGTCCTTTCTTGTTCACTGTTATTGTTTGTACAAGATAAGTATTTACATAGACTATTATATAGTGCTTATATTATATTAGGTGCTAGCTATTTTATTGCCTAGCTATTATAGTATATTAGATTGTAGTTTATTATTCTGCTTTCTTTTTTTCCTATTTATTTATTATAGCCCTCAGTTTCTGCTGCCTTTCCCATTTCATTATTTCATTAGTAGAATGCTTTTATTATTATCTAACTATAATGCTTACCCTTGTGCTTTTATTTAGAAATCTCCTTGCTTTCCTCACTATGTATTCAATTATTATAAATCTTACCCTTTTCTACCTTTCTAATTTCATTATCTCATCAGTGAAATATCTCATCAGTGAAATCATCTGAGTATTATTTAAACTTTATTTTTCAGCTCTCTCTTATCCTTTATGAAGTTTCCCTCTTTCCTCACTCTATGAGACACTTGTTTATATAGATAATCATCTGATGGTTATATTATATTTGATTATAGTTATTTTATTAGCTACTTATTATATTGTATAAAATTATAGTTTATCGCTCTTCTTTCTTCATTTCGTATTTACTTATTATAAGTCTCAATCTCTATCTAACCTTTCATATTTACCTATTATAGGTCTCAATTTCTGTTGTCTTTCCCATTTCATTGTCATTGGTAAAATGGTGTTACTATTAGGTAACTATAGCCCTTACCCTTATGCTTTTATGTAGAAATTCCTCTACTTTCCTCAGCTATAGGCCTCAATTTCTGCTGCCTTTCCCATTTCATTGTCTCATTGGTAAAATGGTACTACTATTATGTAACTATAATTGTTGCCCTTATGCTTTTATTTAGAAATTCCTCTACTTTCCTCACTGTATTTTCAGTTATTATAGGAAATCTCCCTGCTTTACTCACTATGTATTCAATTATTATAAATCTTACCCTTTTCTATCTTTTTAATTTCGTTATCCCATCAGTGAAATCATCTCAGTATTATCTAGGTTTTATTTTTGAGCCCTCTCTTATCCTTTATGAACTTTCCTTCTTTCCTCACTCAGTGTCATTGTCTGTATGAGACACTTCTTTATAGTTTATTACTCTTCTTTCTTCATTTTGTATTTACTTATTATAATTCTGAATCTCTATGTAGGCTTTCATATTTACTTATTATAGATCTCAACTTCTGCTGTCTTTCCCATTTCATTGTCTCATTGGTAAAATGATGTTATTATTATGTAACTATAATCCTTACCCTTATTTTTTATTTACAAATTCCTCTACTTCCCTCACTGTGTATTCAGTTATTACAGATCTTAATCTTTTCTATGTTTCTAACTTAGTTATTTCATTAGTTAAATCATTTCAATATTATCTGACCTTTATTTTTTAGCCCATTCGAATCCTTTATCAGCTTTCCTTCTTTCCTCAGTCAGTATCATTGTTTGTATGAGACAATTGTTTATATAAATAATCATGTGATAGTTATATTTTATCTGATTATACCTATTTTATTAGGCACCTATTATATTGTATATGATTATAGTTTATTCTACTTCTTTCTTCATTTCATATTTACTTATTATAACTCTGAATCTCTATCTAGATTGTAATCCTTACTCCTGTGCTTTTATTTAGAAATTTCTCTCTTTTCCTCGCTGTGTATTCAATTGTTATAAATCTTACTTTTTTCTATATTTTTAGCTTCACTATTTCATTACTGAAATCGTGTCAGTATTATTTAGGCTTTATTTTTCAGCCCTTTTCTCTCCTTTGTGATCTTTCCATCTTTCCTCACTTAGTATTATTGTTCATATGAAACATTTGTTTATATAAATAACCATATGATACTTATATTATATTCAATTATAGCTATTTTATTGGCTAGCTATTATATTGTATAGGACTATAGCTTATTACTCTTCTTTCTTCATTTCGTATTTATTTACTATAGGTCTGAATTTTTATTTAAAATGTAATCCTCACCCTTGTGCTTTTATTTAGGGATTTCCCTGCTTTCCTCACTGTGCATTCAACTGTTATAGATCTTAGTCTTTTCTATCTTTGTAATTTCATTATTTGATTAGTAAATTCATCTCAATATTATCTAAGCGTTCTTTTTTTTGTCTTAGCTATGATTTATATTATGCTATTGCTTATTTCAATACGCCTATTGTTAAAGCATTTATATCCATATATTTTTTCTATTGTTTTCCTCATGTTTTATACTGTTTTATTTCAACAATTGTCTTTTCCTCTTAGCTGTTGTTCTCATTTATTGGTATTTAGTTTCATGGATCCTCGCCGGCAGGAGATCCTACGTGGAAAACAACCAGTTACATCAACACTACCTTCACTATTGTCTCCACGTGTGTTACCTAATGCTTTGACACCATTGCTTTCACAGCCACCATCACAGTCATGTATGATTATTTTTAATGTTGTGTCCTTTATAGACAACACACTTTTCGCGCTTTCCAATTTTCTTTTAAAACTCTCATTTTGTGTTGGTATCTTCTTTTGCTTCCATTTATTGTCCCACAGTGTCTACGACAGATATCACTATGATCCCTCGATTAAAGCGTCAGCATGGTTGTTCACACTCTTTATAGCTATTTTCCTCTTTTTTTTTAGTTTGGGTTTATGCTTTTTGTTTACCCTTTGTTTATTTTGCTTGCATACATAATAGGAGACCATTTTTGCCCATTGTTTAGTTCACTTGAGGCAGCTAACAATAGGAAAAAAAGGAGGCTATCCAACTTGCAACGCACCGCTGCTAGAAGAGGTGTCTTTCTTTTGTTATTTTGTTTTATGAATTTCCATGTGTTTTCCATTTCCCCTTCCCTCAAAACATAGCACTTTTATCATCCATTGGTTTATACCTATCTCTGCATTTTGTTGGCATTTCAGGTAACATGCTGCCTCTTAACCTAAACCCATTTAAAGAGCCACCCGTTTCTTTTTCTAAGGAATACATTTCCTTCTTAAAAGGTCCGCCTGTATTGTTGTACTTACACCATTGTCCCTCCATTTGCTTCATATGATTGCTAAATCTATTTCTTCTGATTTTAACACCATTTCAGTCACTTACGATAGTCGATCATACTATGGTGGTCCAGATTATGAGTGTAATAACTGTGCCGCTATTTTTTGGTTCCAAGAAAGATCTCACCATAGAAGCTCCTGTAGGCATCAACGAATTATTTACAATAGATGTTGTCGTGGTGGTAAAGTTTCTCTTCCACCGCATAAACAGTTTCCATATCCACTTCGGGACCTTATTGGTTTTGATAAAGGCTCACAAGCAAATCAGTTCATGCGTTTGATTCGCCACTACAATTCCTTGTTTGCATTCACTTCCTTGGGTGTAGATGTTGATAGAAGCATTAACACCGGTGAAGGACCTTATGTTTTTCGTATAAATGGTGTGGTTCATCACCGAATTGGTTCATTGATTCCTGAACCAGGTCGAAAACCACAATATGCACAGCTGTATATTTATGACACAGACAATGAGGTTCACAACAGGCTATCTGTTTTCGATAAAGATGATGCCGCAGATGATGAACTAGATGATTATATAGTTGCTGCCTTAATTCATATGCTTAACTGCTTCAATCCATTAGTCAAACAATTCAGGATGGCACGAGATCGCTTGTTTTCTCAACAGAATGCACAGATCCATATCCGTCTAATTGGTTCATCTGACACCCACGATGATCGGTACTCTTTACCAACTGTGTCTGAACTAGCTGCACTGATTGTCGGTGATTTATCTATAGAGAACAACAAATTTGATATCATTGTTGAAAACCATCCTGGCAAACTAAAGCGAGTGTCACCTCTCAATCCTGCTCTAATGTCTCTTCAATATCCATTATTATTTCCATATGGTGAAAAAGGCTTTCATCTTGGTATTAAATACAGATCTACTGATGATAGTGTCACTTCTATTAGAGATGAGGTCTCAATGCTTGAATACTATTGCTACGAATGTCATTATCGCAAAAATGAACCAAATCCTTATACATGCTGTGGCCGCCTCTCAAATCAAATAGAGGTTGATTGCTACTCATGTATAGAAGCAAATCGTTTATCATTTCATTTCTTCAATCAAGATATCTTACGTTCAAACACATATCAAGGCATTTCAGACGCACTTGGTGAGGGCACATCAGAAGGCAAAAATATCGGTGTTAGAGTTTTGCTTCCTGCAAGCTTTACCGGTAGCCGTCGATATAATGCACTCAATTATCAAGATGCTATGGCTATTTGTCGTGAATACGGCCCTCCTGATTTATTCTCTACTTTCACATGCAATTCAAAGTGGCCAGAAATTATTGACGCACTTAAAACACGAACCTGGTCAAAAATATATAGATCGTTCTGATATTGTGACTCGAGTATTTCATATGAAGCTTACTGAATACATTTCTGACATAAAAAGTGGCCACACTTTTGGTACCATACGAGCCGGTTAGTTTGTTTCTTCCATCCTTTGTATACTACATTCGTTTTAATGTACTACTGTGTTTTCTGAGTTGTATTCTTTGTTTTCAACAGTTTTATACACTATTGAGTTTCAAAAAAGAGGCCTCCCTCATGTTCATACACTTATATGGCTTGCTAACCACACAGTGGATCTATCTACTGAGTTAATAGATTCTCTTATATGTGCTGAAATCCCTGATCCAACTATTGACCCACTTGGTTATGCTCTTGTTGAAGAATTTATGATGCATGGTCCATGTGGAAATCTTAATAAAAGATGTCCATGCATGAAAAATGATGTGTGTTCAAAACGGTGTCCCAAAGAGTTCAGCTCAGAAACAGTCATTAATGATTCTGGTTTTCCAGTATATCGTCGGCAAGATAATAATCGTTTTATTATCAAGAATGGAATCAGATTGAACAACAAATGGGTAGTTCCATACAACATGGGTTTGCTGAAGAAATTCCAAGCGCACATCAATGTAGAATGGTGTAACAAAACAAACCTTATCAAATATTTATTTAAATATCTTACTAAGGGACAAGATAAAGCAAGAATGACATTTTCTACTGCTGACCAACTATCAGACCCAACCAATACACAAATTAAGCAAGGAATAGATGAAATCGCAGATTATACTAGATGCAGGTAATCCTTTATCTATACACTAAATTACCCTTTTTTCCACTATAGTTGTTTCCAGATTTCTACTTTGTCTTCCATATTAATACTTTTTTCTACAAAATAATTATCTAGATATCTATCTTCGTGTGAAGCAATTTGGCGATTATTTGAATTTGAAATACATGGCCGAATGCCTTCTGTTGAGCGATTAACTGTTCACATGCCTGGTATGAACAAAGTTATATATCATGAAGAGACAAATTTGGAACAAATTGTTGCTGATCCAAGAGCTTATAGAACTACCCTAACTGAATGGTTTGTTGCCAACCAACAGTTTGTAGAGGCAAGATCTTCTACATATTATCAATTCCCATCAAATTGGAGATGGTGCAATGATACTAGAAAATGGAAAAAAAGGAAACGTAAGACATCAAAAATTGGTCGCATATATAATGTGCATCCAAGTACTGGTGAATTATTTTACCTCAGAATGCTTTTAATGGTTGTTTCTGGTGCACAAAGCTATGAGGATATTAAAACTTTCAATGGTGTTCAGTATCTTACGTTTAAAGAAGCTTGCAAAGCTCGTGGTTTAGTTGGTGATGACACAGAATGGTTTTTGCTTTTTGATGAAGCAATTGTTTGGGCCACTCCATATCAACTTAGGCATCTGTTTATGGTGGTACTTTCTTTTTGCAGTGTTGGCAATCCTCAAAATCTATTTGATAAATATTGGTGCTTCCTTGCTGATGACATAGCATATAAAATACGCCAAGCATTGCAGAATCCAACATATCTAATACCAGCTACTTACTTACAAACCCAGTTGATAAATGAGCTATTTACTATGTTTTCAAAGAATGGACTCAGCTTTGCTACATACAACATATGCAGCGAATTAACACATGGTACTCCTGCTTCTGATAATAGACTTGTTACCGAAGAGCTAGCATACGATAGAGCTGCTCTCTTGGCACATGCTAATTCATTATGTGATAAACTCAATGATGAGCAATCTGTTATATACAATAAGATTATAGCATGTGTCAGTCAGAAAAACAGTGGTTTTTACTTCGTTTCTGGGCATGGTGGAACTGGGAAAACATTCCTTTGGAACTGTATAATAGCTACATTAAGAGCGAATGCTGAAATAGTTCTTGCTGTAGCTTCATCTGCAATTGCTTCACTTCTACTTCCAGGTGGTCGCACAGCTCATTCTCGTTTTAAAATACCTCTTGACATCAATGAAAACAGCCTATGTAACATAGCACGAGGAACAATGCTAGCTGAACTCATTACTAAGGCCTCTCTAATACTTTGGGATGAAGCACCTATGACTCATAGACGCTGTTTTGAAGCACTTGATAGAACATTACGTGATATTATGTCTGTTCAAGACACTGCATATATGAACATACCTTTTGGTGGAAAAGTTGTTGTCCTTGGTGGAGACTTCCGTCAAATCTTGCCTGTTATTGAGGGTGGAACCAAAGGAGAAATTATTCGGTCCTCACTCATTAAATCGTCACTTTGGCAACACATTGAGATACTCAAATTATCTACTAATATGAGACTTCATAATCCGCGGCTTCCACTTGCAGAACGTGAAGCCCTCTCTTCATTTGCTCAATGGGTACTTAATATTGGGAATGGTCAAATTCCAATGATTCAAAAAACAGGCGAGATTCGTCCAGCATGGATAACCATACCTAATGACCTTCTGCTGTTGCCAACTGACAACAACATAAATACAATTGTTGATGCTATCTATGACTCATTCTCTGCAAATTATCAAAATAGTGAATATCTAGCACAGCGTGCTATTATCTGCCCAACTAATACTGTCGCTGATGAAGTCAACAAAGCTGTTTTTGATAAGATCCCTGGTGACAACAAAGAGTATCTCAGTTTTGATTCCATCTCTCAATCTGATACTCAAATTGGTGATGCTAATCTGTTGTATCCACCCGAATTCTTAAATTCTATCACACTCAATGGTTTTCCACATCATGCCATTTATCTCAAAATAGGTGTTCCAATAATGTTGTTAAGAAATATAAATCAATCTATTGGTCTCTGTAATGGAACACGTCTGATTGTTACAAGGCTTGGTGATCGGCTTCTTGAAGGATGTATAATCACTGGAACCAATATTGGTCAAACTGTTTGTATCCCAAGAATTGTGCTAAATGCAACAAGCTCTCACTGGCCTTTTACACTGCAGCGACGACAGTTCCCGATTAAGCTTTCATATGCAATGACTATTAACAAGAGTCAAGGGCAAACTTTAAACAAAGTTGGGATTTATCTACGAACCCCAGTGTTTTCCCATGGCCAGTTATATGTGGCAGTATCGCGAGTGACATCACGTTCAGGACTCAAGATACTCATTGAAAATGAGAAGGGTGTTGCCTGTAATGAGACAAAAAATATAGTATATAAAGAAGTGCTTGCTTGTATTTAATGCTTTCCATCACTGTTATTGTTACCTTCTCTGATTCCCTTACTTTAAAAGTTTTGTTTGCCCCTCTCTGTACCCAGTGGAGAAAACAACTATGGAGACCACTTTTATTACATACATCTCTATTTTTCTACTTCAAATTGTAATATATACTTTCCTGCTTTTTGAAAAATATGGCCCATACACTTTCTTATTTGCATAAACATTTTTGGGCATCCTTTTATTTACGGTTGCCATCTCTTTACAGATATATGTCTTTATTTATCCATATTGCAAATATTACTGCTTTACTCATTATGTGCATCCTTATGTTTTTATGCTCTTGCTAAGGTTTGCTGCTTTTCTTGCCCTACTAAAGTATTCCTATTATTATGCTTATTTAATACAATCACTTTAATATCTTTTTTTCCACAATGCAGGACCATTCTGCATTACATCTGCGCTAATATTCACTGTGGTAATACTTACTCTTTTTATATTCTTACTATATAGTATGCTATTTATACTGCATTCACATTGCTTTACTCTTCGTTTTATTATATTCATGCTAAAAGTACTATCTTATACATGCTTCTGTCAGTTCTCACTTTGTTAAACTTTTGCCAACAATTATTCTCTGATCACTGTTATTATACCCTCTGATTTACTTCATTCTATCTACTTGTTTCGCTCACTCTACTTATTATTTTCTCTTCTTTTTTATTATCACTATCTTCTCACTAAAGGATCATTCTCACTGTATTCATCATTCTTTAACATTTTATAATTATAACTTTCATTCCATTCTACTCACCTTTAAATTGTGGATCATGCCTGCTGATTATCAATGCAATCATTATTAGCATTTCTCCCCTCCTAATATCTCAACATAGCAATTGTATTTCATCCTTGCAGTAGCATATTTCTTCTTAATAATTTCCCTTATATTCATAATAGCACTTACCTCTCAAAAACCCAAATATAATATTTTCCCTGCTTATATACTTCTTGCACATCGTTCCTTATATACAATATTATCCTTCCTTTTATACAATACTACACGTAGCTCTAATTTTTATCCTTGTCCTCCTCTTTAAAGACTTCCCTGCTTTACTGATTACTATTATTGTTTTCTATCTTCTGCATTTAATTATTTTAAATATTACTTGTTTTCATAACTACTTTCTCCACCATACATGTTGCTATATTTATTTATGCATATTACAAACATTACTATTTTCCTTCCTTTTTACATTTCTTGTCTCGTTTGATACTATTTTATAGATACTTCTCTCAATTCTCACTTTGTCAAAGTTTTGCCAATACTTATTTTCTTGTCACTCTTATTATACCCTTCGATTTACTTCATTCTATCTGTTTGTTCCAATCACTTTAGTTATTACTTTCTCTTCTTTTTTATTATCACTATCTTATCACTAAAGGATCATTCTGAATGTAATCACCATTCTTTAGCATTTTATAATCATTACTTTCATTCCATCCTGCTCAACTTTAAGCTATAGATCATCCCTGTTAATTATCAATGCAATCATCGTTAGAATTTCTCCTCCCCTAATATCTAAACATAATAATTGTATTTCATTCTTACACTAATATTCTTGCTCTTAATGCTTTCCCTTATATTCATAATAACGCTTACCTCTCAAAAAGCTGAATATACTATTCTTTCCCCTTATATACTTCTTCTCCATCCTTCCATATATACAATATTATCCTTTTATACAATACTACACATAGCTCTAATTTTTATCCTTGTGCTCCTCTTTAAAGACTTCCCTACTTTACTGATTAGCTCTTCAACTATTGGAAATGTTAGTGTTTTCTATCTTGTGCATTCAATTATTTCAGATATTACTTGTTTTCATAACTACTTTCTCCGCCATACATGTTACTCTATTTATTTATGCATGTTAGAAACATTACTCTCTTTCTTCCTTTTTACGTTCCTAATGTCACTTGATTCGTTTTATAGTTTCTTTCCAGTAATATATCCTACCCTATCCTCATTGTATCTTCCAACATTGTTCTCCCAATTTACAGCACCATATTTGTAAATATAATGCTTTTTCTATAGATACACCATTTATACCCTAACTTCTTTTTCCTCTACAGATCCCATATGGCATACGCACTGTTAAACCATATAAACCAAAATTCACACAAATGGAAAGTCCTTGTGCGTTTACCACGTGTTTGGGAATTTAGAAACCCACGTGATACAGCAGATGTATATCGTCTAGATTTCATCATGCTTGATGAACAGGTACATAATAGCTGTGTTTTCCATTCAGTCCATACGGATACTCTTTCGCCATTTTACAGCATTTTTATTTTTGATATACACATGTTGTTATCTCATCAGTACTGTTATGTTTACCATTCTATATAGATAATATACCATCTTTTTTATAGTTAAACTATACTTTTTCTTTTTTAAGGGAAACGTTATGGAAGGATTAATTCCTCAAAGATGGCTTCATAAATTCACATCCTTATTAAAAGAAGGATCTATTTATGAAATCGAGTACTTCGAAGTCCTTCCAGCAAAAGAAGCATATAAAGCAGTTGATAGCAACAATTTAGCTCGGTTTTCAAAATATACCAGAGTTAAGGAAATATTGCCGGAACCAGAAGGCTTCCCTATTTATGCATACAATGCGGTACCCTTTTCTGTGCTAAACGATCGCATTGGGAAAAATACATTGTTGTCAGGTGCAATCCCCCTCATTTCACCATAACTACGCTGACCTCTTTATATGTTTACAGCACCTCATTTTCCCATCTTTTTTATAAACTGTTCATCATTCATTAGATACTGTTGTCCTTATAACGGCCGCTTCACAACTTATGCAAACAACAACAAAATTAGGCCCAACTGTTAAACGAACCATTGACATTACTGACGGCAGGTACATACATTTCTTCCACTGTTTACTTCTGTTTATTTTCTTCTTTTTTTACAATCCATGCTTACATTATTGCCATACTCAAACAAGCTAAAAAAGTTTCTCCCTATCTCCTTATAGCCAAACAGCGATCATAACATTATGGGGCCAACATGCTGAGTTATTCAATGCTGAAATGTTCCTGACTGTGTCTCAAAGTACACCAGTTGTTGCTTTATTTGTCGGGATGCTTGTTGGTACATATGCAGGTATATTAGAGGTTCTTTTCTTTAGAAATACACACACAACAACACATATATAAAATGTGCAGTTCATATATAAACTACTCCTGTCTACATTTTTTCCTCATGTCAATTTTTTCCCTTTACACATATAGGTCAACTAGCATTGCAGAGCAGTTCTGCATCAAAGTGGTACATCAATATACCAATACCTGAAATACATAGTCTGCAAAACATGTATTGTCCCTACTTTATTCAAACAAATATACTGCCACTATACATATCATACGTCTTTTTTCAATATTGCATTATTTTCACGACAACTTATAACATGATATATAGAATTAGCAATCGTCCACACCAAATTCAATGGCAAGAAGACATACATGATCATAACAATCCAATACCCACAACGGTGCCTGAATTATTAGAGTTGATACCAAATGAAGCTTTGGTAAGATAAATCCCAACTCTATACATTTTCGCTTCCTATCTTTTGCGTTGACTAGATACTAATTGCTTCCAAATAATATATACACAGGGACACCGTTACAAAATCACCATCCTTATTACTGGCTTAGTACCAGGGCAATCATGGTGGTATATATCATGCTCTTCATGCTGGAAAAAAACTTTTCCACATGGAGATGCATATGAATGTAAAAGATGTGGTACCACGACAGCAGAACCAAGGTATAAACCTGCTCATACATTCGTATACAACATGTCTTTTCTACAGTTTATTTTTCCCTACTTAACAATAACATGTACTACTCTTTCTAAATCTTCAAAAAGGTACAAAATAAACGTGTACGGGATTGATTCTGAAACCAATGAACAAGACAGCCCAATCCATGCAGAATTCATGTTTTTTGGCGACATAGCTCAGCAACTTATTGGAAAACCTGCAATGCTTTTAGTTGCAACAACTGAAGGACAAACGCAGTACATCCCACCTGAAATCACAGCAATTATCAGCCGAAGATATGAACTTATAGTTCAGATGTCTCAAGGATCGCTCCAAACTGATCTCCCAACATTTCATGTTCGCTCAGTGACACCCCAACCAGATCAGGCTACCCTCCTTTTACCAGGTAAGCACAAATCTTTAGCTTGAAACCACACTTCACAACAAACCATTCCACATCACAAAAAAATAACATCTTTTTATACCATTGATAGGCCCATCTGCTACTACCATCTGTGCAGAACCAAGTACCCCAGCAATAGCAATTACTACTTTACAAGTAACGAACCCCATACCATCATAATCTCTTTTGTTGTAACAACATTAGCAACGCATTTTATATACACTGTCTTTTTTATACACCCTTGCTTAAATCTTATTATCTATGTGTTTTTCCCAAGGCGTCACCGCCACCACGTTCTGAAAAAAGAACACATGAATCCGCTACACCTGCAGAAACTGATCAGACTACTTCCTCAGCACCATCAAATAAGAGGTGATCTTTTTATTCTACCTTATTACATCCAGTGCTACTCTTCAGACTTCCAAACAATATATGCTTCAAATATCCCCTTTCTGCTCTTACTATATATACTTCTTTCCAGAGCAACACAAGGTGGGCAAAAGCTTAAGATCGCGAAAGAGCTGTTCCCTGACGCAAAAGATGCTGCCTCACATTAGGTAAATCACACTACTCTTCACAAACGCTACCTCTCACTCCATACAAAACAATGGCTTCTCCCATTCTAACACTACAAATTTTCCAATTTCCAAACAGACACACTGGACGGACTACCCAGACAAAACAACATGTCTTCCTCCAACGCAACGCAATAAAATGCTTAACTTTGTTGTTTGTCTCCAATGTATAAACATCCCTAACGTCTTCACCAGCATCAGAACTTATTATACTTGGCACCACTTATTTTGCTGTACAGAATGCGGAACCAACAACTATCTCATTGTACAAAATATCACCCCTATGATGTAGTTACCAGAAAATTTACCTCCCCTAAATACCACTCTCCTATGACTTACTCTGCATTAGCTTATACATATTTTCTGCATACTAATGAACTCCTCAAATGCTACCGCTTTCTCCATATGTGTCTATACATCTCCTTACACAAGTTATTTTACGCTTCTTTACACAACTGTTCTGCGCGGCGTGTCGCCGCGCACACGCTGCTAGTTGCCTACATGAAGCGCGTTTTCTTGCCGGGCCAAAATATCAAAAAGGCCGTACCAATGTACACGGGAGATTCAATTTTTTACCACTCTTAATAGAGAAAATTGATACTATGCCACTCATTTGGAGTGGTTTCGATAAAATGTTATTCTTTAGATGGCAATTGTTAAAATGCCAAATAATACATAATTAGCTCTATGATTTGCCATTTTAGGGGTTTTAGTCATTTCTTTTTCGTTTTTTATTTTTTTTCACCGAAATTACATGAGAAATGACCACTTTACCCTCCATACGACCATACCTGCTATATCACATCTTCTTTCTCTCTGTTCGATCCAGGAGAAGGCCGAACGAGAGGAGAGAGGGCTTCTACGCCGCCGCCGCCTGGAGGGCTTCGCCACCGTCGCCGCCGCCGCGCAAGCACGCACGGGCCGCCGGCAAGCCGCCTGCTGCAGCCGGACGCCGCCGCCGCCGCCGTCACTCTGGGGCTCGGGTTCTCGGACTATACGGCCGGCGGGAATGCGCTGCCGGACCCGGACTCGTTCGAGTGGCCGCCGGCGTTCGACCTGGGCGCGTACTGGAGCGGCGCCGGGTTCGCCGACCCGGACTCGGGGATGTTCCTCAATCTCCCGTGAGCGCGCGCGCCGCGCCGCTGTCAGGTGTGGGTTTTTGTGACCCGATGATATATAGATTCCGATTAATTACTAGTACATGATGCATGGGGTACATGATGAATGATGACGGTGACTTTAATTTTATTAGTAGCTTTTTTGGGGAGATTAGTGGCCATGCTTTACTCTGAGGGCTAACTCAAAACAAGTTTGGGATGTTTCATCTGTGTAAATTTAATGCTTGGGCTTCTTCTTACATGGTCCTCCGTTTCTTTAATTTCTGCCTTTTGAAAACCTTCTACGTGGAATGTATGGAAAGCTGCGGCATGGAGAATGTTTTGTTTGAGTTGCTTTTTTTGTCATGATGTATTAGCCGGTGACTTGCGTGCAATGCTCATTCCTCATGGTAAGACCTGCCATTCGAAGGATGTCTGCAACTTCTCGCTTCTCGGCCAATTCATCGGTTTCAGCCGTCCAAGCCTCGGATCAGATGACGAATGATTCGTCTGTTCTAGCCGTGCGAGCCTCAATCAGCGAGATGATTCCGAGCGCACGGAGCGAGCCGCTTGAACGGACGCGGCGGAGCATCCGATTCCGGCCGGATCGTTACCACGCGCGTATCTTTCGACATCGCACCTCCGATCGCGTGACGGATCGCTCGCCACCGTAACCGCGGCGCAGACCCGGGGAACAATCGCGTCCAGAGCAGAAGCAGCAGGTCGCGGCACGTCTCCGTTGGCGCCGATGCGATGCGAACGAGACCACTTGGTACTGGTGGTACAGTTAGTTCAGTCGCTCGCGCACACGGTGGATCGCTGGGGGCGATGGCGCGGCGGCGGCGGTAGCGGCCGGGACGCGCTGGCTGGCTCGCGCGTAGAGCGGTCGGTTGGACGTCGCCGTCGGGGAGTTAATTGGTGAGTGCCCGACCGATGGAGGCCGACGCGCGCGCGCCCCGTGAGCCCGCGACAGAGAGAAAGAAGATGTGATACCTGAAAAACCCCAAAATTTCAACCCTAAAATTTTTTGTGAATTTTTGCTGCATTTTTGAGTGTTTTCTGGAAACTTTCCCTTTTTGGAAAGCTTCCCCCGAATTCCGCTTTCCCTTTCGGGAAATGCCGCCTTCCCTTGCCCTTGGCGTCTTCCGCCTTTCCGCCTTCTCCGTTTTCCCAGCGCCCGCGCCTCCCTCCTCGCGTCGGCGCCGCTTCCCCTCTTTCCGCCTTCGCTCTCCCTCGCGCGCCCTGCGCCCGCGCCAGCCGTGGACGCCGCCTCCCCGCCCCGCTCCCCTTCCCCGCAGGTGCCTCCCTCCCTTCCCGCTTTCTCCCGCGCGTGCGCTGCGCCTGCGCCCGCGCCGCACCGCCTCTGCTCGCCCGCGCCGCTCCCGCATCGCCTCCGTGCCTCGGATTCTCCCCGCGCCCGCGCCCTCCCGTCCACGCCGGTCCGAAGGCGGCAGAACCCTTGCGCCACGCGTCGCCACCCTTCTGCCCCGACCCACCTGCCAGTGGCCACCTCCTCCCCTCCCCGCGCGCGGACGCGCCATGCCCCTGCCGCTCCGGCCACCTGCTCCTGTGCTGTCGCCTCGCCATTACTCGCCTGGCAGCGCCCCCGTCACCCCACTGCGCGGAGGAGACTCGCCACCCACTCCCCATACCTCTGTTGACCACAGTGGACGCGCCCGTTGCCTTCTCCCCGAAGCTTTCCCCCTCGCCGCTCCGGGTATAAAACCCGCCCTCGCGGCTCCCTTGCCTCCTTTGTTTCCCGAGCAACGCCACTGCCCTCGTTCACTCCCCACCTCCCCAGAGAGACTCCAGGAGCGACCGATTTGATCCCCACCGCCTCCCTCGCCGCCACGGTCTTCCCCTGCGCCGGCGACCCTCTGGAGTCGATCTCCCTCTCCCTCCCACCATTTCTCAATTAATTTCGTCCCGAGCTTCCTTGTCTGCCCCTAATCCTCTTGCCATCCTCCCCTGGACAGGTGACCGCCCGAGGAGCTCTGTCGTCGAAGCTCACCGCCGGCCGATCCAGCTCTCCGTGGCCAGCCTACTCCGGAGCTTCCCCGCCCCAACCGCCGCCTCCATTGTAAACCTCCAACCCCCCCATATGGTATAGCAGCCCCGATTGGACCCTCTCGCCGCCGGTAACTCTCCCTGCCGTCAAATACCCGAGGCATTCCCATCTCCCTCCCGCTCCCTCCTTTGATCCCCGCAGATTTTAACTAGCCAAAATGGACTCCCCGTGCTCTACTCTACCCAGTGGTACCCCCCATTGCCGCCGGAAACGCCTGCAGCCGCCGGAGAGTGGAGGCGCCGCCGCCTCTGCCTCTCTGCTGCTCGCGCCCTGCCGGAGGAGGAAGACGACGACGTGGCCTCCTCCCCACCGTCGGATCCCTCTGTCGCCTTCTAATCCTCGCCGTTCGCCTCCCCATACCGATTCGCTCGTCCCTTAAAACCCCCACCGTCCGATGGTCTTAATCGCACCACTCCTCCTCCGTCCGATCCACCGCATACCGCTCCGCCGCCTCCCTTGTATCCCAGCCGTCCGATCCCTCATCCTCGCCTCCATCCGGACCGCCCGCGCTCGCCGCCCCGCTGCCATCCGCCCTGCCACGCGTCGGCCATCCCGACCGCGTGGACGCGCGGGGACTGGGCCGCTCTCCCCGGCCCGCTCTGCTCCCGCGTGAGCGCGCGCGTGCGTTTGAAAACCCGGCCGGGCCGCACTGTGGCATGGGCCGGCCCGAGCACTGTTCATAACTATTTTCCAGCTTTTATCAATTTCTAAAATCCCAGAAATTTCAAATAAATCCTAGAAAATCACAGAAAATCCCAAAAATTCTCAAATTTCACCACTTTGCTCCAAATAATATTCTTGACCCATTTGTGACGTCCTTTTCACCAAATTCATCCCAGTTAAATTCCTAAAATTCCATTTGAAGGGTTTATGCAATTTACTCCTTTTTAAATAGTTTATTTTTCCTCGCTTGATTAGGCTCAAGCCGGATTTATGTTATTTTGTGTGTTTGCGCTAGTGTCGAAGATCCCGGAAGTTCAAGTGCAAGCTGAGGATCCAGGTGTTTCTTCGTTCGAGCTAGCTGAGATCATCCGGATTGACGGCAAGTTCCAAATCCTTTGATCATGTTGCAACCCATGTGATTTAATTATGTTATTATGTTATTTGCATTGAGCTAATTGTGAAATGTTAATTCAAAATAAAATAAAATGTTTAGAATGACATGTTATGTAGTTAAACCTACCACCGACAAATGCCATGTTAAACTTGCAGCCATGCCTTTGTAACCCTAGAAATAATTATCTGTTAATCTAGATAATTGTAAGATATTATTATCACTAAAAAGTCTTATACTAATAAGGTCGTGGCAGCGAGCCAATAGACTTTGCAAAACCCGACTCTAAGGTAGGGTGGTATGGGACACCGTATCTTAGAGCGGAGAGTGCCGGCGTGCACAAGGTAGGGTAAGGGGGTTGTGGTGCATCGCAAGATGATTATTCACCCATCTCTTACCCTAGGATTAAAGGAAGGGGGGGGTTGTGGTGCATCGCAAGATGATTATGATTATTCACCCAACTCTACCCTAGGTTGGGTCGCGGGCCTGGTAGGGTTGCGGGCCATGTGAAAATATAAGGATTGAAACCCTTACGCTGAGCAAATGTCATAGTGATCGCTCAACCACAGGTGTTGACCTGTCAACCCTGGTTTAGTACCTGCTCAACTTAAGTGAAACCCCGCATTGGGAGTCAGTGCAAGACAACGATAGGTCCTCACAACTAGGGTCCGGCTTTCCGCGCTGGCCAGCGGACGCCCGAGGATTGTGCGGGATTATTATCTATCGGGTGGAGTGTATACCAAGGGTTGAGCAGCGAAAAGACCCGGTTCCTTAACTCAGTCATGAGGGTTAAGGGTGCGTGTGGGTAAAGCTGAGCAAACTCTGCAGAGTCAAATAAATGGTATTCGAATACGCCGTGCTCCCGGTTATTGGAGCTGTGTCACTTGGGTGATTCCAGCAGCGAAGCTTAAGTAGTTTTGTACATGTTTAATTTGGATTAGGTTGGTTAATGAACTTTTGTTGAAAACCCCTGAGATCTTAAGAAGTAAGTTTTGAGTCCATTTTGTAAAATGCTTGCAAATAAAACTGCATCCACCAAATGTAATAAACCAAGTATACTCCTTTCCTTTGATGTTCCGTGCATGTAAAAAGTTAGGGTCCCTTTGGGACTTGCTGAGCCGGTTGTTTGGCTCACGGCTTGCTTTTGCCCTTCTTTAGAGGATCAAGACGAAGGTGAAGGTCTCCCCGTCGAGGACGTCCCTGAGGGTCTCTTCTTCGACGAGGACCCGTGGTTTTAGGTCTCGGCCGCGCTCAAGCGGATTCTGGAAGTCTTTTGGAATGTAATTATACTTTGGGCTTGCACGCCCCGCTGTCAAAAGCTGGATGTTAATCCGTATGTGAAATATATGCTGGACTTTTGTTGTAAGCATGCAATGGTATACTCTTGCGCGACGTTCCATAACTGTTCATGCGTGAATAGTTGCGGAATGCCGTGTCCGTACGCGCCCCTGGAAACGGGGGCGTTACAATACCGCAGGTGTGGAGGGTAAAGTGGTCATTTCTCATGCAATTTCGGTAGAAAAAAATAAAAAACGAAAAAGAAATAGCTAAAACCCTAAAATGGCAAATTATAGAGCTAATCATGTATTAGGTGGTATTTTAACAATTACCATCTAAAGGATGGCATTTTATCGAAGCTACTCTAAAGAAGTGGCATAGTATCAATTTTCTCCTCTTAAGATTGACCAATTCACTCTGTCACTTACATGTGGGGTCACCTGAGTCACTGACAATGGGCCAGGGTGGCAAATCTGTTGCCACTGGACTCATAAGAGTGACAAATGATTAAATTTTCCAATGTACACAATGTATGTTTGATTTATTGTCACACTTTGTTATGCTAAAATCAGTTTAGTTTAATTTTTCATGCATACATTTGATTTCTTGCCATAACTTTGACACTATACACTTTCTTAACTCTATAACCCGTCTGTCGTATACTCGATTTTTGGTTAACATTTGCCTAAGTCTATATGGCGTGGCGAACAATTTCTTCACCACACAAAGTATAGCAAATCATATTTTAGTGAAGTGTAATAAAGTATGATAACCAATGGAACCTCATAATCTATCAACTAAAACATAATAATATTATCATACACTTCAGCTTAGGCTCCGTTAGAGTATTTTACATATCCATGATCCACACAAGACACTGACTAACATGTGGACATTGACTACTTATCTTTTGGGCTATGTTTTGTTTGGCTTTTTCAGTTGTTTTTAGCTTTTGGATTCTCTCTTTTTAGCTTTTGGATTCTCTCTGTAATCATTATTCATTAGACTAATAAGCCGGAGTACAAAAGAAAAAAAAGCCATAAGAGCCGTTTCCATCTTGGCGTTGATTTCCCGTAGAACTGTTCAAGTTTACAGCGGAGAACATTCATCTATACAAGTAACTAACACACGGGCAACGACACGACACATTTCTCCATTTCCATTTTGGTGTGGATTTTTCCCCCAAAGAACTGTTTCAAGTGTACAACATGAACTTCGTCGTGGCAGGCACTCGCATTACGTGCTTTCCACAACGCTCCTCTACATACAATTGATAATCGGAAGAACAAGAAGCCTAGCATGGTAGTAGTTCCGCCATCAGAAAAATGCAACACCGACTGACTGATCTTGACAACAAGATTGACGGCAATGCAAGAGGCAAGTAACGAGAGCTCAATCATCATCAAAAACTGCTGTGGGTTACTTATATCTTGTACAAATCCTCGTCCGGAGGATCCTTTCTACTTCCATTTCTGGAAGGGGATGCTAGTGCCTCCAGGCTCGGCTGCTGTCCGTCGGAGTCCGGTGAAGGGATGTACATCTTGCACTCCAAAGGCGGCTCGCTCTTGCTCCGGCCATTCCCTGGCCGTGTTCTCCTGCTCTGAGGAACTGGCTTTCCGTTCACCGGTGCCACAGCGTCAGTCTTTGCTGTCGGCTCTTGCTTCGCTTTCTCTGTCTCATCATGTTCCACAGGATCCTTGGGGACCTCGTAGAGCGTCACAGCACCGGTTATGCAGTTCTGGAGTATGTCTTGGTACTCAGGCATGTTTTGCACAGCCTCAAAGGTCTCGACAACCTGGCTCATGGTGGGCCGTCCTTTGGGGTTCTGGCTCAAGCATCGGTATGCAAGGCTCGCCACCTCAATGGCAGCCTTGGTGGAGTACTGCCCTTCGATTCTTGGATCAATGATCCTGAACAGCTTCCGGTTGTGGACAAGGAGGGGGCGTGCCCACTCAACTAGGTTATGTTCACGGCTTGGCCGGCTCTTGTCCACAGCTCTCCTCCCAATAATCATCTCGAGAAGCACAACACCAAAGCCATAAACATCGCTCCGTGCTGTCAAATGGCCTGTAACAAATCAAACGGTTGGATTAACATACAAGAACTTCGTCAAGTACAATGCAGTGCATGTTCATTCTTGAGAACATAAATATGCATTTAAATTTTCCTCAGGAGTCAGGAAGGAAAGGATTGGCTTTCTAAGAATAATGGGAAATTCCTTGCTCACCAGTCATGACATACTCAGGAGCTGCATAGCCATAAGTTCCCATGACCCGAGTTGAGACATGAGTTTGGTCTCCACTAGGTCCAGTTCTTGCTAGGCCAAAGTCTGAAAGCTTAGCATTATAATCCTGCAATGGTGGTACAGAGTGAAATTGTGGCACCATCAAATATACCAACACATAACATCCCAAGGTCGCATTGAGATATTTAGGTCAGTGTTCCTTTGTGTAGTTCCACAAGATGGATGAGGACACAACTAATGTCTTCTATTTCTAAATGGTGACGCCACACCATGTGGAAGCATTGTGGAGTGACAAGGGGCAAAAATATGATTTGATCCTGCGGTTCATTTGGCATAATACATATAATTGCAACTCTGGATGTTGACAGCAACAAACCTTGATAAATAGGCAAATACATCACCACTGCATGGCTTGACAATGGAAAACATATTTTTGCCATATCATGCTCAGTTGAGAATATGAGAAGATTTGACAAGGCAATGACCTTATAAAAAGTGATTAAAATACAGCAATGGTATCAAAGCATTCAAATAATAGACGAAATACGAACCGCATCTAACAATATGTTTGATGGCTTGAAATCCCGATAGATGATGGATCTCTCGGCTCCGTGAAGGTACTCCAGCCCCCTTGCAGCACCCAGCGCAATCTTCATGCGAGTTGACCATGGCATATTAAGGCAAACCCCTATTATCTTACAAGCAAGAAGATTAAATCAATGGATGTGCCCTTTTGAATGGGAATATACATATAAGTAAACTAAAACTATATATCTTTTGCATGAGAATTCTTGGCCATTTTGGTCCCCTCCCACACGGCAATGCTGCATTTGGCCTCCTCCCACGCGTATTGCCATCTTTGGCCCCCTCGCGCGGCCGGGGATCGCGTGAGGGGAGGTGGCGCGGTTGGGGATCACACGAGGAGAGCTGGAGTGGTCGGGGTGTGTGTGAGGGAGGTGGCACGGTCGTGATGCACGCCAGGGGGAGGTGGCGGCGGCTCTCCTTCGATGGCGGCGTCCCCTCTCTGCCTCATCTTTGCCGGCTTCGTCATCCTCGCGCTCGTTGTCGTGCGGCTTGGCCGGTGTGTCGCCCCACCTCCTCGTGCAGCCCCGTAAAGCGCCACCTCCCCTCACGCGCACCCTGACCGCGCCAGCTCTCCTCGCGCGGTCCCCGACCACGCCAGCTCCCCTCACGCGCTCCTCGGCCGCACGAGGGAGCCAAAGTTGGCAATACGCGCAGGAGGAGGCCAAATGCGGCATTGCCACGCCACGCGGGAGGGGGACAAAATGGCCAAGAATTCTTTCGAGTGTTCACATATCTTATAGCATGTTCTCTCAATAGATCAAACAATGCAGGTGCAAGTTAGATTTGGTGCCTACCAGAGACTAGCATTTGTTATCATGTTGGTGGCAATTGTCAAGAAGGCAAGAATTAGAGCTTACGGCGAAAGAGGTGCTTTTCAAGGCTGCCGCAAGCCATGTACTCATAGACAAGCAGTCTATGTGAACCCTCACAGCAGTAGCCAATCAGTTCGACTAGATTGGGATGACTAAGTTGCCCAAGATAGTTGACCTCTGCCTGGAAACATATCAGAAAAACTATTAGTAGTCCTCTATCGATGGCAGGTGGTATGCTTTTTTATTTCAACCTATTAATCTGCAAAGAAACACACTCTTTTTTCTAGTGTTATCTGAAAGTTATTTCTTAAAAGGTCAACAAGGGAAGTGAAGCTTTGAACGAAGATAATAAACAACTGTTCTGATCATTAAACTGAATCTTAAAACCCAATCAGCTAAAAAAGCTCATACAGACTTCACACGAGCCAGAAATTAGCATGGATTCATCTTATTGTATATGAGGCTATCAGGGTTTAGAAAAAGAAAATAAAGCAAGGAGACTTACCAACCATTCCTTGTCTCCCTGAAAGCCCTCCGGGTTTAGTTCTTTAACAGCAACATGTGTGGATGGAAAACCTGCTCTAACATTTTCATCAATTACACCTTTGTAAACAACTCCAAACCCACCCTCTCCAAGAATTTGGTCAGGCCGGCAGTTTTTGGTGGCCGCTCTCAGTTCGTTGTATGTGAAAATATTAACATTTCCATATCCTTCTGTTTGCAGGTCCTCCACATCTTTTGGAGGGGCAAGAACACTTGCTATAGCTTTAGAATCAGATTTGCACTTCCTCAACCCATCTGGTCCGCCAGCTTCAGCTGATAGAAAAATAAATAAATAAATAAATACATACATACATCAGGAAAGAATCAATGCAGTACATATGGTCAATGCATGTTACAAAAATCAAGAGTTATGATGTGGTCATTTGGTCTTTGTAGTTTTTCTTTTAAAAAAATTGTAGTAGCATCACATCTGAACTTGTAGATATCACATCTTTAATCAGTGTACAGTCAAAAGAATAACTTGAGTGCACAAAAACCGAAAGTCAAGATATGTCAATGAAGTTGAATAGAGAAGGAATGTATAGTTTGTGGCAGTGAAAAATCATAGATAATGCAAGAACCTTTTTAGGTCAATCCCAAGTTCACCCTACCACGCTCTTTGCAAGATTAATCTATCCTGACCAGAATATTCTATTTTATGAGGCATACGAACAAATTTTGCCCTGAAGATGAAAAAAGTTTTCCCTATAAGATTAAAGGGCAATAAGCTTGATAATCATCCCTACCCAAAATGGCGTTCCTTGTCTAACTTGAGAAACGTTTGTCCACCTCCTCACCTACAATGTCACTTTAAAGCAGCTCTACAGCGATGAAAGGCCTCCATAGATCATCCCTCGCGTTCAATTGGAAGGTCGTAATGTGAAGCTAAGGGCTATGACATGGACAAGGAAGGGTCTCTGTTTTGGCTTCTCAAACATTCTAAGAATTAGTTCCAATGAGCATTTGTTGTCTCATGTTCCATCTGCAGGACAGCATATGTCATTTCTTCCCTTTTTTTCCGGATAAAGAATCTGCTATGTAAATTCTCAAATATAGGCAGAACTCTCCCGCTGAATTTCTCCTTTATCTATTAAAATCTACGAGACTACAATATGAATTTGTACCTTCACACTAGACCAACTCAGGCATCTCTCCTACATTTCTACATCCTTTCATTCTAGTTACACTGAAGACTAATTGATATGATGTTATAGGGTTGTTCAACCACCGCCTTTGCGGAATACCAATCCATCCAACCAGGTTAGAATCATCTAGAAGCTTTGCCAATTAAAGTTCTACACAGAACTGTGACATAAATGTGACTTATTCTACCACTAGACTACTGCTTTTCAGGGACCTTGCTTCAGACTGCAATTTCATAGGTAGCCTATCAGTATATCAGCATACCAAGTTTTCCACAGGCCATGAAAGAACAAAACTGTACCATGCTAACTTAGTCCAAAAAGAAGGGAACCTACAAGTAGAGAGCCCTGAGTGTACGATGTCCAATCAAAATAAAAAAAATAGCGCCCTACAGAGTATGGCATTTCCCATCACTTGTTACAGAAGCTTACAGGAATAGCATCACACTGCAATGACGCCATTCTTGAAAAGTCGAATTTTGAACTCAACTTACTACAGCGTAGCCCTCAAAGACAAAATATCATGTCGGTAAAACTACAAGGATAGCATCAAACTACAGGCTCCAACAACAACATACTCATCAAAATTCATATTTTTTAGCTGAATTCGCCAAACTCCAGACTCCCAAACACAACACCAATCCGTTCCTTCTGACCAAACCCAACCTGTGGCTAATCAAAAACCAAATTACAGAGACATCCACGCCAAACCGTGAAACTTGAGTTCCATACATACACATCCGACGCGTTAACTACATCAGAGATAGCTCAAACCAAGAACAAAAGAACACGAACCTGTCCTACTCTGGAGCCGGTGCTCCTCCAGCGAGAAGCATCCGCCCATGGGAGCCCCAAGATCGCGCCTCCTCCTCCAATCCGGCCCTACCCCCGCCTCCCCATCGCCAGCCTCCGGCCAGATCCACGCCCCCAACAACAGATAACCAACCGGGAAGCTTGCGCCGCACCGAACGGCCGCGCGCTCCGGCCGCCGGAGCTGAGGATTCGGCGCGCCACCCAACCGAATTCGCCGCCGGAATTTCTGGTGCGTTCGTGGGTGCGCCTTGCCTACTTTTCCGAGGGGGCCGGATTAGCCGTGCCAGAGGGACTGGGAAGCAAGAGTAGAAGGCGATTAGACAGTGACAGTGATTTAGTTTGAAGTTAAATGGCTTTTGATTGGAATTTTTTCTGGTTAGCAAGTGATCTAGGTTTACGGGCTGTTTGGTAGGTTAGCCCCATTTTGCTACATTATTCACCGCAACCTACCAATACAGTAAGCATCGGTATATATGGCGTGACAGCTGAGGTATAATAAGGCGACATGGTTAACTCGATATTGCTATAGTTGCACGCCAAACATTACTTAGTCCAAATGTTACAAGCAACAAAGCAACGCATCTGTAGCCATGTTCTGTTCGCGTCAGCGTCTCTATCATTCACTGCTGTCTCAAATAACACAACCAAAAACTATCAACCATAACAAACAAAAATAACTAAGCTATACTTATTATAGATAGTGCCGTATCAACAGCGGATTCAGACTCATGGCTGACTAGACTCTAGTTCAAGGTGTTTGATATTTACCACTGCAAAGTTCAGGATACACTTTCCCTCCTAGATCAGATAATAATGATCTATAACCTTCATAGTCTAGAGTGTGAGAAAATTTTATATCCACTGTACCAAACGGTGTCGTCCAGCAAATAATAACAGCGCAATAAGGGCAGAACATCATCATCTGTGTTTTTCAAGTTGCGTCATGTTCCACCGTGCATATTTGTTCATAATTTAATTGTTAAACTATATGTAACTCGAAATCCTGAAGCATGGTACGGTGGAATTTATCTTTGGGAGATGATGACCTGGGCTCTTCATCATTCAATCGAAATTGAGTGCTAGTAGAATACTAGCTCCCTGACGAAATTGACACGATCCAACTTGGGATAAAATGGCGAGTACATGCCGGGCAACTAAAGAGCTGGTAGTGCTTGCAACACGGGATAGGTTGCCTCCCGGTCGTTGGACCTCACTAAGATCATTACTATAAAGCTACTATTGTCGAAGCTACCGTCTTATTCTTTTAAGTTATGATTGATATCTTTTAGCTACGTCTGATAAATTTGTTTATATTTTTAAGACGGTGACGGACGGTGAAAACATTGAAGCGGACGACACACACACCGATGAGCTTGGAAAGCCATTTGAAAAGAAATCGTTTAGGGAAACCGGCTCATTTATTTTAGCATTTAGAAAAGTCAAAGCTAAAAGCTACAGAGAGTCCAAACGAAGAGGGACATTATTTTTGTGACCCATACAACACCCATTGCCCATTGGCCAGACAACGTAACAAAACAAGGGGCAGTGCAGCGCATGTCTCTAATTCCAGGTGCTCTACGCATTAATCAATTAGCATGAATCCACCGTCCCACCAAGCTAATCAGTTTGCGAGCCAGTTGATGATGCTGCTTGTTTAGCTAAATTAATTAGAGAAGCAGCTGTTGTAGCAACCAACGTGATTGGTATGGATTATACGCCCCAATCGGAACCCAAAAATCTGAATCAAATCCAAGACACCAACCACATGGCGAGCGAGGCCTCCGCATGGATGCGCGTATTTTGCTTTCGAACAATCCTGAGTTGGAATCGATAAATTAACTAGGAGTACAGTACCAGTAGCTTAATTGGCCATCACCGTGACAAAGGCTCTACCTGTTGCTGCTTTGCTTGCCACGGATCCCCCTTCTTTTTTTTTTGTGCAATTCATATGGCTTCAGTGAGTCAATTACGTATTGGAAACATCTGAGCCATCACGTCCTCACGTACCCTGGCAATGCTTACTAGCGTGTCAATTTTTCAGCTTGATGTTTCCACTTGACGAGCCCCGACTCCAAATGAGTAATCAGTAGTGCCCTGTTACTGTCCCGGACTCTGGAGCCGTCACTGCTCTCTGCGATCTCGTTTGGCTCAGTGAAACGCATTGGTTTCGGAGTTTTCAGACCACTGAAATCTGAGCTCGAAGGACGGTGGGCAAATGAGCAACGCGCCTAGCTGCTCACTTCTCTGAACATGCGCCGATCTTGTTTGTTTTTCTTTGACTCTATGGTCAGAGGAGGGCCAGGAAATGGAGAAAAAGCCGGCACCATGTCCGTCCATGCGCGCAGCGGCGCGAACGAACGCGGTTTCTCTTGTCTCCACCCTCCCGGCCTTTCGTCACCGTGTTTCCTACCGAGGACGCGTTTCTTTGATGGATCGTTTCGTCGCTTTTCACATAGCCTTACACTCGCTTCTCGTGTTCTTCTTGTCCAGTGGGAATATGTCTTCACATCTGTGTTGATCGAGCACTTGGTGCATTTCTGTACGGTTGTAGAACGTTAGGGTAGATAAAAAAAGAAGAAGGATGATATGTATTGTGCACTGTGTACTACTGTGTACGTGCATATATTCGGTCGATCGGCCATGGATTTCAGGGAAATGGGAAGTTTAAGAGTGGGCATGTGTTAAGAGAAATCGGCAACGTTTTGAACGCTTGGTCGATTTTCACCTGTGACAAAAGAACTCTGAGATGCAAAATTGAAGATTTGACCGTGATCGAATGGTTTAGAAACTCTTCAGTATTTGCTGTTTTTACCTGCAGCTTTTACGCTTTGTCATTTATCATTCAGCTCTGTTCGTTTAGCAGTTGAAGTCTGTTTTAACTGTAATATAAATCTTGCTGTAAAACTGCCGCTATTTAGCCCTTTGCTTTCTTGAATAAGAAGTAAGAAATCAGGGCCAGATATCCTAGAGTAAGGGAGTGTAGTTCCAGTAGCTTAGAAGCTAGAACCCTAGCTGCTCCAATCGATTTCTTCCCAAATTGATTTCCAATTCGATCCTATTCGGACTCGGTTCAGGCCGGATCTGACACAAAGGGAACCAAAAAGGCAAAATAAATCCATCGCCAAGAACTGCATGAACGCGGGAAACGAGCTCAAGAAAAATGAAGGAATTCGAGACGTACTCACGTGGAGGCATCACGACGGAGTCCGAGGAGGCATCATCCTCCCATGGAGCGGCGGCTCCATAGAGTCTCCGCGCGGCGGAGAGGTCGCTGGCGGCAAGGTCGCGTCGCGGTTCTTCGATACCCTTTCGTTAAGTCAGATCATGTGGTCTGTTACTCACTGTTGCTTTTGTTGGAGAGGCGTGCGTAAGGTTTGGGGCCGAGATGCGTCTTGCCCAATCGCCCATCCTAAACGCAACACCGTGAGGTGGACTTTGGTTCGTGTGGGCTTCACCACTGGACGGCTGGCCCATTCGTTCTTTCTCAAATAAGTGATCTCTTCTTTAGTCTTTCTTTTTAGGGAAAATTTGTTCTGTAGCACTGAAAGATGACCTCTTTCGAAAAATACCACCAAAAGAACTCCGTTCCGAAAATTACCACTCAAAAATTCACCTCGCTTCGGAATTTACCAGTCTGTTAGTAACAGTGTTAACTGAGACAAAAATACCCTTACCTGTTGGAGATACAACCTCACTTTGGACCGATGCTGGAACCAACATTCAGCAATCTGGCGCTCTCAAAAATTCACATCAGGCGCTCTCAACTATTCAAACATTGCAGCCACTATTCGGACAAAATTAAAGCACTATCTGGTAGGTATCTAAGGCCCTGATCAATATGGCTTCAGCTTCTGGCTTCAGCTTATTTTTGCACTATTCATAAATTTCGTCTTTTTCTGAACTTTTGGCTTTTTTTAGCTTTTTTACCGGTTCTTTTTCCCTCGTATTTGTTTACATTATACGTGATGGGCTAATATATTTTTTCTATTTTTAATTTTTTTTAAATTTAATTATGGTAAATAAGCCTCTGTCAGCTACAGTGCTTTTTTCAGCCAGCTACAGTGTTTTCAGCCATAAGTAGGGGTGGAAAAAAAGCTCGTTAGTGGGGCTCGTTGGCTCGGTTCAAAATTGCTTTAATTATACTTGTTAATTGGTTAAACATAAAAATGAGTTGATTTCAAATGAATTTGAATTTTGCTCAAGCTCGGCTCGGCTCGGTTCGTTAGCTCGTTTCTAAAAATACTTTTAAATTATCCGTAAAATGATATTAAATCAAAATATGCCAATTTTAGAAAAAGCTCGATAAGACGAGCAGTTGGCTCGATATCCACCCCTAGCCATAAGCCATGAGGCTTTCAGCCGAACCGATCACCACCTAATACCACCCATTATTATTATACAAAAGCATGGAGGTATATCACAGTTCAGTACGGACAAGGAAGAGGCCCAAATTTAAAGCATGTTTTTAGGATCCTGCAGTGGATGACTTTCCAGCGTCCTTTTTCTTCATCTCTTCAAACTTATCAATTGCGACCTGCAGCTCATCTGTGCCTCCCACCGCTCTCATGGTGTAGTAGTAGACTCCCAGGACGAAAGCAGACAGTCCGCCAGCCACCACCAGGTTCTTGGTCTTGGGTGCAAGGCTTCTGAATCCCACCATATTTAGACTACACTGAGCACTGCAGGAAGTGAGGACGTTGAATGTTACAAGAAGTGGAGCCATGCTGACATCGGTTGAAAGCGCTATATGGCATACACAATTTTGAACTGGACATTAGGGGTAAAGCTAGATATGCCTATACAGATTTAGGCATGATTATTTTTCAATGTTCTTCTCCAGCTTGACCCCACTGGCAGCTATACAATTTCGTAATTTAGTCATTTTACAGCAAAGCAAATGTAGATTACTCAGCTAAAATACATGTTTCAACCGCTCCAACCAGTAAATTACTCAGCAAAAAGAAGGGACGCAGGCAACATCATCAGACAAAGACACTAAGCCATATAGTGCTAAGACAAAGACACTAAGCCAGCCAGTACCACTAGCATTTCCTTCCAAAACAACAAGGCATTAAGCCAGCCAGTACTACTAGTATTTCCTTCCAAAACAACATTAAGCCATCCAGCAAATTACTGTACATCTAGGGTTTGAGTCTTACCCTTCAGGGATCTCAGGTGGATGCATCCTTCGTGGTCTTTGCCCGGGCATTCTTCGGTGGAGGCAGCAGATCTACAAGCTCGAACGCCGCCCGCCGCTCTTCTTCAGCCCGTCGCCCGAACGCCGCCCGCCCCTCTGGCGAGATCGCCTCTTCTTCAGCCCGTCGCCTGAACGCCGCCCGAAGCCGATCTGTGTGTTGCCGGAGCCGTCGCCGCCGCCGCCGCCCGCCGCTCTTCTTCCCCCCCCCCCCCCCCCCCCCCCGCGTGGCCGCCGCCGCCGCCCGCCACTCTTCTTCCCCCCGTGGTCGCCGGCGCCGCTCGGTGTTAGGGTTAGGGTTTGGGGCGGAAATGGAGCCAGGTGCGGACTGGCCGAGGGCGGCTCGGTGGAATCTGGGGTGGGGTGGGCCGAAATGACTAAATGAGAGTGCCGCTCGGTCTCAAGGCATGAGGGGTAAAAATGGCATTACGAAAATACGAAACAAACGGAAACTAACAGACTGGTAAATTCCGAAGCAAGGTGAATTTTTAAGTGGTAATTTTCGGAACGAGGTTCTTTTGGTGGTATTTTTCGAAAGAGGTCATCTTTCAGTGCTACAGAACAAATTTTCCCATCTTTTTAAGGGAATCTCTCTCTCTCTCTCTCTCTCTCTCTCTATATATATATATATATATATATATATATATATATATATATATATATATATATATATATATATATATATATATATATATATATATATAGGAAAAATACTTTTTACACCCGGGTGTAATTACACCCACCTCTAATATACCACCTAAACAAACTTGAAATACTCCTTTATCACTTTAGGTATACTCATATACTAATTATAAGATACTTCAATGTGAACCACATGAAAAAATTGCAAGGAAGTCCATAGTTTTTAGCGTATTTTATAAATACCTTTCTATACGTACATAAAAAGGAGTATGTCAAAAAAATATGCATACCACCTCTGAAAAATTGTTCATACCACATATATGGTCTTAAATACTCGTATACTACACGTACATACTCTCCATTACGCGAGATACTACCTATATTGTGAGATACGACATAGGGTGTAATTACACCCGGGAGTAGAAAAGAGGCTTCATATAATATATATATATATATATATATATATATATATATATATATGATTCTATAGTCATGAGAGTGCGTACTTCCACTTCTCATATACCGTTTAAACGAAAAAGTTATACCTCTTTATCCTTTTGAGCATGTTTTAATAATAATTAGAAGATACTTTAAAGTGAGTTCCATGAAAATTTTTAGCGAGATCCACGTTTTATAGCATAATTTATGTATATACTCTTTGTACATATGAAAAAGTGTATATAGCAAAATTAATAGGCTCCGATTAATTTTTTCAACCATGTCGTATTAGAGTATCTTACAACTAATATTTAAGTATACGAAAAGTGATAAAGAGGTATAATATGTTCGTTTAAGTGGTATATTAGAAGTGGGATTACGTACTTCTAAGAGTGTGTGTGTAAGGTTGAGTTTGGTTCTGAAATTTTGCATAGTAAAATAACATCCCCTCCCCTACATGTGGTATTTTTATTGGATTTTTTGAAAACTTCTAAGGCATTGTTTTAATGAGGTTGCAACATTTAGGTAGTTTTCACCTAAAACGCACCCGGTTGCTAATTGTTATGGCACAATGTCCGGTTATAAAAAATGGTTTTAATTTTCTTTCTTCCGCTGACATTTTTCCCACTCCATGTTACCTCCACTTGTAAGATGATTAGTGGATGGTAGGAAAAGTATACGTAAAACGCATAATCATGTGTATAAAATATTTAGATTTGCTATATTGAAATGATATTAGTCACCTTTTCTTCTCTCTAATACTTCCCATATTTTATACTCCCAATTGATGACAATCATAGCAGAGAATTGTTTTCTACATGAATCAGAATCACAGCTAGTAAGAATTGTCTTACATTGTCTTGATGTTTATAAATCCAACATGGAATAAGTCGTCGTTTGATAGTGTACTCGCACGGTTACACCTGCACACGAGGCAGATATGGTATTATGGTGGTGATCGGTTCGGCTGAAAGCCTCATGGCTTTTGGCTGAAAACACTGTAGCTGGCTGAAAAAAGCACTGTAGCTAACAGAGACTTATTTACCATAATTAAATTTAAAAAAATTAAAAATAGAAAAAACATATTAGCCCATCACGTATAATGTAAACAAATACGAGGAAAAAAAGAACCGGTAAAAAACTAAAAAAAAAGCCAAAAGTTCAAAAAAAATGAAATTTATGAATAATGTAAAAATAAACTGAAGCCAGAAGCTGAAGCCATATTGATCAGGGCCTGCCGTCGATTCAGTAGTGGGGCACCGTCACGAAGGACCGAGCATCACCGTCCCTTTCAATCCGGTGCACGTGGATGCACGTAAGCGTTACGTTGTCCCTGTCACGCGTCGGTGCATTTTTCGTTAACCACTTATCGGTGAACTATATTAATCAATCCGTCATTAGCTAGCTGCAGTGATAAATCACGATCCTTTTTTATTTATTTTTGCAGTGGATAGAGTAGAGCACGGGCTGATGCCAAGTCCGTGTATCCACGTCGTGGAGACGAGACGTGATTGGAACCTAGCGAACACTGAAAACGCCAACCGGACCCTTTTGTTGACTTCAAGTCTTCAACCGACAAGAAATTGGTTTGGACATAAGTTGTCACCGTGACAGTTTTTTGCCCCTCTATGTATCAGTTGCCTTTATAAACATATATCACATAAGATTTTAGTTAACGTAGAGATAAAAGAGAGAGAGAGAATGTTATTTACTATTTAATAGACGATCTTATAGATGACTTTTTACTGTCTATATCATTATATATATAGACAACTATATAGATAATACATTTATTGTATGGGGCTATTACAGATAATTATATAGACAACATATTATATATATTATTTTTAATCATATCTATAGATGATATAGCGGTATATTATAGATTACTACTGTCTATATTATTATACATACTTTGATGCAGCAGCTTTGGACGGTGTGAGTAGAACTTTGGCCGTGAACCACAAAACAGGATAATAATGCCATTGGGCTAACCACCGGCCGGTTATTGTGACAGATGACATACAACTATGATCGATTATTTTTAACAGAACGACCATGACCAAATTACGTACTACTAGCTTTTGAGTACGAACAGAACATCAAACATGCATGTATGGTATAACGCAGAATGATATGGTTTGGGAGACTGGGATTCATAGCATCACATGCCAACCTCATGGCCGGCGCCGTTTTTCCAAAAAAAAAAAACATCAGTTGCGGTTGCATCCATTAATCCATCCAGCTGTTGGCGAGAATCACATGAGGCCTATCAAAAGAAAATCACACGACGTTTATCTACTGTGCTTAATTTGTTTGAGTTGACTAATAAAGTACTAATATAAGACCAACGCTGCGCGGTGAACATGCGGGGCTGTTCGCATTAGCCTCTGCTTCTAGTTTTTGTTTGAGAAATCAAAAATTAATATAAATATATGGCTTTTCAAAGCAGCTTGTTCACTCTTCTTATTTCCGTCTCACTCCAATGATAAGTCGTGGGTCACACACGCATTATGCACCTCACTTTTCTCACTTCCGTCTTACACACATATTTCTCTCTCACTTTTGCCACCGCACGTCCTTATTTCTAAAGTTAGCACTATTTATTTTTAGCCAAAAAATCATCAACTATAGTAAAAAATCATCAACTATAGCTACTACAAACATCTTAGAATAGTTGCTATGCAATTTCCTACTAATGGACTAGGGCTCATTCCTTACGTCATCGGGCATCCTCCTGAATGGCTGAATCTTGATTCTTGACCGCCATCGAAGAGTCGAACAGCCTTCAGAGTCCCCAAGGAAAGGTTGAGCAATCTTCAGAAAAGAACACAACATGGCCACATGGGCGAAAGACCGTACTAGTTTGGGACAACCCTTAGCCAAGAAATATGTATGCCTTTCTAACTTGGTCTTTAATTTCGGGGGCGTAGTCATCAATTTGTTTCCTAAGAACAGGAACACTTACGATTTTCATCTGGATTGAACTCCTTAACAACATTGCCCCTATTTGGTTGTGGTTCTAGATCTTAATCTTGTGCTTGTGAAGCTTGTAGTTGGGCTAAACTTATACTTTTATGAGTTCCATCATTTGCGAGGCTTGTTGTACCAACCAAAGACCTCCTTATTTCTGAAATTTGATAATTCAAATTTCCGATATTTCAGGAAAAATGATCCTTGAAGTAGAACTAACCAGCTCTGATCTAGTTGGGAGCAGTTAAAATCTCCAACAAGAAGAAACATAATGAATTTATGAAAGTTTCCAATTTCACGTGGATAGATTCAAAATTCCAAAGGAGGATTAGGTTTAGAGGACCAACCACTACCGAGCCGGCTGGCAGCTGCCCCCTGCCCCGGTGCCCCCTTCACTGTCGGTCGCCCATTGCTTGCAGCTGCCTGCTAGCCAACCACCAGCCGCTCCGCACCCCCGCCCGCTCAACGCTGTCGGCGCCAGGATTCTCACCGTCGGCCTGCGCCCGACCAACTAACGATACGCTCCTACACGATGCGGTGGTGCCCCCTTTCCCTTTTAGCCTTCCCCTTCCTCTGCCATGGCAGTCTGCCCCTGCGTACCCCCTTCCCCTACATGCCCACTGGCTCGCATGGTGTCTGTCGTCGGCGGGATGTGCTAGAACCTCCACGGCTCATCGCCAGGCCCAGGCCAAGTGTTTCTGTTTGGCTAATGACAAGAAATGGCTAATTTGAATAGCACTTTGCTATTTAATTCCGTCTATTCTCTCTCAAAAAGAAGACATCCTCAACTTTTTTTTTGATTTAACGGTCAAGGGTATTACCACAGCTTCCTTCCACTGCCACTAAAACTAGGGTTAGAGGAGGACTGAGCAGTTGCTCGGATGGCTAGTAGCGCTGTCGAGCGTGCAATCATCTGTTTGGGATAGCTAGGGATTGGACTTGTGTACACATGCATTGACTCAACTTTGTGTTGGGCAAGGCTAGAACCCAAGGGGAGCTACTGTTTGGCTGTGTTAGGACTTCATCCGAGATCTAATTTCCTGCTGTTTGGCCAACGAATTGGAGAAAAGCCGCTGGTTCAATCTAACACCTGAGTTATGTCAAGTTATTCTGGCTATTGGTGATTATTTAATGCGGTTTGCTCTAATCTCATTAATCACACTGAATTAATCGCTACTAATCTTTCAAGTTTTCAAGTCGGCTGCTGTTTGTCACGCACCCTTCTCCTTTCGCTCCTATCTCGCGCACTTATTTCTTTTCCACTTTCCTCATCGCTCGCCCCTCCTTCTAAAGCTATTTCTTTCAGCTATTACTATTCATTTTTATCCAAAAATATCAGTCATAGTCAAAAACTATTAGCCACAGTCAATATGAACATGCCATTAGATCGAGAACTATCTTAGTAAGGGATCTACTTCTGAATTGAGTGTAGGATTGATTAGTTTTAATGGGAAAAAGGAATATCCCAAGGAATAAACGAATATTCTCAAGACTGATAGCTTATAGCTCTTAGTCCTAACACGAGTGTTTGTGCAGACAAACTAAATATCTATAAATTGATAATCTATTTTAAAAAGTTATCCTAATAAATTAGTTTAAAAAGTCAATAGAGAAGATAAATTTTATTTGTTTGAGAAAAGATGAAAGCTGAAAAGAACGGCCATCACTTGCTAGTAGAGCGATAAAAGCCAAAATAGTGAGAAGGCTAGAGGGTAAAATCGGGAAAAAAATGTGGAAAAGCAGTGAAGACTAGTTCGGTTCCTCCTCTCCCCCCACTCCTGACTTCCGTTCCGAGTCATCGTCTCCCTCACCAGTCTCCAAAAAGGCGAACAGCAAGAAGCCCGCACGCCAATCCTTCAATCTCCGATTCTTCCCCCTCTTCCCTCCACCACCTCCGATTTCCCATCATCCAATCGCATACCCGCCTCTGCAGCTTCTTCGGCACTTCCGTTAGCTCCCGATCGAGGTACGTCGTGTTCAATCCTACCCCATATCGCCCAGTTCGAGTTGCTCTATGGTTCTGCCTGAATTTGTGTTGGTTGTTGTTCCATTACCTCGTGAAAGATTGGGTTTTACGGATTAGGTTCTGCCTGAATTTTTGCTGGTTGCTGTTCTTCCATTACCTCGTGAAAGATTGGGTTTTACGGATTATCTTGCTAGGTTACTGCTCCTGATTGTGGACTTTTGGAGGTAATAGTGATCTTGGAAGGACTTGTAGTCCGCAAATTGATATATTTGTGTGAAAATTCAGAAGTTTCAACTTTTAGGGAGCATATTTTTGAGAAAGCTATTAGTTTGTGGAGGAATGCTTAAAGTAGGAAAGGCTTCAATGCCAAGTCTCATATTAGCTGTGAGTTGTTCGCACATGTGAAGTTTTGAAAAGTTTTGCTCCTGAATGGATTTTGGGGGCCTGTAGTTCTTAGCGGTAGAAAGAAGCTAATTTATTGTATTTTTGTAGTTAAGTAGGTTGTATATTGTGTATTTTCATATATGGTAATAAATTCTGGCTTGGTTATATATAGGAACAGTGGGAGGGCTAAATATGACTTTTTTTTTTCTTTGCCTGAAGATGGAGAATTTTCGGATAATGTACTGTTAGTGTGAGACTTTTGAACAATGATCGAGGGACCAAGGTTTCACAATATGCTCGGTGGTGCTGGTATCGGTGGTGGCGGTGGCAGAGGAAGGCCAGAAAATGATATCAATGGCTTGTACAATATGCCCTATTACCATAAGGTCGGCGAGAGCTCCCACATGTCGGTGGATAGTGCAGACAACTTCAACTTGACAAACTTTGTTGGCGGTTCAGTTGCCATGTCGGTGGATAACAGCAGCGTGGGCTCGAACGAGTCCCGCACGGTCATGCTCAAGCACCCTGGTCTCCGTGATGTTCCAACGCCGAGTTATTCAGTTCACAATAGTGTCATCCGCCCCAACCGGGCTGCCGCGCCTACTCTAAACGAGGATGCATTGGCTCTGGTTTTGATGGACCCAAGTCATCCAACGGAGATACTCACTAATTATGAGGAATGGGCTATTGATCTGGGGAAGCTGGACATGGGGGCTCCTTTTGCTCAAGGGGCCTTTGGGAAGCTATATCGGGGAACATACAATGGGGAAGATGTTGCCATTAAGCTGCTGGAGAAGCCTGAGAATGACCCAGAGAGAGCACAATTGATGGAACAGCAATTCGTGCAAGAAGTTATGATGTTGTCTAGGCTGAGGCACCCAAATATTGTAAGGTTCATTGGGGCATGCAGGAAGTCAATTGTTTGGTGTATCATTACTGAATATGCCAAAGGTGGCTCTGTCCGGCAGTTCCTTGCCCGAAGGCAGAACAAGTCTGTGCCTCTGAGATTGGCAGTGAAACAGGCGCTTGATCTTGCCCGGGGAATGGCATATGTGCATGCCTTGGGATTTATCCACAGGGACCTAAAGTCAGACAACCTTCTAATCGCAGCGGACAAATCTATCAAGATTGCTGACTTCGGAGTTGCTCGAATTGAGGTGAAAACCGAGGGAATGACTCCAGAGACAGGAACCTACCGCTGGATGGCACCGTAAGTCATAATTGCACTGACTGCCAATTGTTTACCTGTGCAAATGTTTGCCTAATATGCTTATGTCTTTCCTGCTTGCAGGGAGATGATCCAGCACAGGCCTTATGATCATAAAGTTGATGTGTATAGCTTTGGGATTGTCTTGTGGGAGCTTATAACCGGCATGCTCCCCTTCACAAACATGACAGCTGTTCAGGCAGCTTTTGCTGTCGTAAACAAGTGCGCTCGCCCTGTAATCCCACAAGATTGCCTGCCTGCTCTAAGCCACATCATGACTCGTTGTTGGGATGCAGTTCCTGAAATCCGCCCGTCATTTGCCGAGGTCGTCACCATGCTTGAGAGTGCCGAGTTGGATATTGTGAGCAATGTCCGCAAAGCACGGTTCCGCTGCTGTATTTCTGAGCCCATGACCACCGATTGGGATTAGTGCAGGATAGAGTACCAGAAAGAAAAGAGAAAGGAGACGGTGCAATCTCGTTGTATAGACGGCATTGATACATTTGGGCTTTGCATGCCTATATGAAAGTCTCATCCCTGGGCTTCAAGGTTCTACATTGCTGCTTTCTATCTTGTGTTAGTTGCATGGGTTGGAGTGATCGTTTGTCAAATATGGATGCTACCTTGTATGTTAACAAACAGCTATCGTATGTGTTCTCAAAAAACAAAGAGGTATCTGCTGTTAATAACAGCTGCATATTCGAGTGTACCCCCTAGCTGTTGTGTACCTGTGTGTCCTCTGTCTGAAGCGTCGAACTATTTGTGGTCATTATCTCCTGGACTTGTTGATTTGAGACGACTATATTGCCATTCCTTGCACCTCCAAACCCAATCCATATTATTCTCGATCGGTTGTTTTGTCTTAGATCCATTATTATCCATGTCAATTATCAAAGGCTCAAAGCCAAAATGTAGGAGGTTGGGCATGTTTCTCTGCGGTGTTTGATGATCATGGTAAAATGCGAGCGCTTTGGCATGTGATTCTGTGTTAGCAATAATAAAATACCAACAATTTTGTGAAATATTGAAATATCCTCCTATAAAAGCATCAGATAGCAGACAAGCGTTTCAATTCAATCATTTGACGAAAAAAGAAACAGTATGCACAGAAAAACTATTGTCTTGATTATTCATCAATAACAGCTTCAATGAGAACAAACGGTTTGGCAGTACATTGTATTGTACAGCACCAGGAACAAAAAATAACACCGAGCACAGTTCATTAAAACGGGAGCAATGTTGAAACTGCACATTTTGTGAACACAAGTTGCAGCAAGGCAGAGTCAGGTGCCAGGAGTTTGCCTTTGCAGTAAATTGGCAGATTGGGGCAACTCTTGGATGGTCCAGGTCACTTTTGTGCTTATTCATCCAAATTAGCAGAGGATTGTGTGATTCATTTCAGGCTTCAATGTATCTGGTTCATACTGAACAGCGTAGAGTCGTAGGCAGGTTTGGTCCGCTTTCGATCCCGAAAAGCAGTGCTACCAGTGTCCACTGTGAACTGAACCACTTGAGACTCGGGTGCCAGAGGCTGTCCATCTATCCAGAAGTGCGAATTTGAGTTCCCTCCGTTTGATACAGGAGAGATCATGTGAAAGAACCCTAAATCTAATACCCTAGTTAAGTAAGTATTTAGCGGGTAATTAAATTAATTACTGCATATCATCAAGCATCATTGCAAATAGAATTACAAAATTGAATGGCATTGTTGTGCGTTGCATTCATAATAGTAAATTACATCATTCTCATTACAGGCATATTTTACAAAATTGAAAATAAAACTCCGGCGTCGAGGTCTTCGGCGTAGGAGCCCATGTGCATTTCCTCGTTCTTCGCCTGTAATTAGAATTTGCTGTTAGTACCAAAACCAACCTATTTTCTTGTGTAATTAGAGGATTAATTATTGAACAATCCAAGGGAGAATAAAGAAAATAAATAAAGTTGTCGTCAGTGCCCTTGGGCTGCTAGGGCCAATTTGAGAATGTCATAGAGACTCCCCAGACCGGCCCGGGATGGTCTGGTCGACACCTCTCGTCTCGGTGGGCGTCATCATTCGGCAAACTTTAGAAAATAAAAGCCCACAATCCTTACCTTAATCCAAAGCCCATTGCATTTCAGCCCATCTCGTTTCAGCCCACAAAAGCCCACGAATGCAAGCATTGCATTTCAGCCCACAATTTCAAGCCCACAGTGAATTCCAGCCCACATCACATTCCAACCAGCCCATCTTAAAGCAACAGTGCCCAGCACATCCTTCAGACCGAAGGTTCTTTGACACAGGGAAGCAAGACTCAGGGAGGGATAAGATCGAAGGCAGCCAGCTGCAGCCAGCAGAAGCCAGCGCAAGCAGAGAGCAGCCAAGAAACATCTCCCCTGCACTCCCAGAACCAGCCCCATACATTGCATTTCCCCCAGCTCACCCAAGGATAAGCACAGCCATCACACACACTGTCCACAGCCGAGAGTACCCAGAGCTCTTTCCTCAGCCACAACCAATAGGATCGCACCTTCGGCCAGAGGCCAGAAGGTGGGATTAGAGCTACGGTCGTGAGGAGCAGAAGGAGCCGAAGAAGAGAAGGCAGCGGCAAAGAGGACAAGCCGGGACAAGCGAGGACAAGGGAGCAAGAAGCAAGTCAACGAAACCACTACGAGGCAAGGACTTCCACATCGGCAAAAAGAGGCAAGCCGCACCTTCGTCCCCGACAGCGACAACGTGCAAACAACAGTGGTCCCCATCAACCCGTGCACTTTCCTTCTTCAGCCCGACAGCCCAACAAGTAGGTTTCTACCTTCCCTTTTTACCTTTGTTCTTTCCTCTTTGGAATCATCCGAGCCAAACCACACCAAGGACACAGCCACAACCCGCAAGCATTTCCCACAACCACCACAACTCAGAACCTTAAGCACATCATCGATTGCGGTAGTATAGAGCCGAGTATAAAGGAGTAAAAAGAGGGAATAAAATGTATGTAAAATGCTTGGGAGAGGAAGGGTAGCACCGGGTTCTTCTCATTTTAGTTCACCACCTCGGTCTAACAGTGGCCGACAATCACCATGGGAGGAAAACCCAAGAATCCTGCAAGCCACCGCAAACCAGTGAGGTATAGCCTCAAATCCAACCACAAGAAAGCCAGTAAAAGTAGATCCCCCGCCAAAGAACCACCATCCTGGGTTGGATCAGCCCAGATCTAAACCCAACGGAGGCGCCATGGCCGGGTAGAAGAAGAGGAGAGCCGGGGAAGTAGAGGCGGCGGGGAGCCGTGGAGAGGCGGCGCGGTGAGGCGGCGTCGGGGAGGCGCAGTGAAGAGGAGGCGCCGGGGAGGCGCAGTAGTGAGGAGGCGCGGCGAGGAGCCGTGAGAGAGGAGGCAGGGAGCCAGAAGAGGAGGCGTGAGAGAGTAGGGGAGGCGTCGGTGGAAAAGAGGAGAGGCAGAGAGGCGGCGGCAGAAATGAGAAGAGAGGGAGGCGTCGGTGTAAAAGAGAGGGAGGCGTCGGTGAGAAGCAAAAGAGGAGAGGAGGAACCGCAGTGGGCCGAGGCCACTGGGTGGCCGTGCGCGCGGTATAGAGCCTCAAGGCCAGTAAGATGCCAGTAGATTGGGTTTAGCAAATAACTCTAGTTTTCCTTCATAGCATTTTCTGTAATTAATTAAAAATGAATCTGACTGTTACCTCCGTAAAAATGATTAGCAGAGCCGCTAAATCAAAGATAAAATTTAGAATGGGAGATTATTTCTCTATTTAGTCCCTTTCTAAAATTAGTAGTAGTAAATATTTATTTTAAGTGTAGTATTAAATACTGCAGAATTCGAGCGATCGCTAAGCGGGAGAACAAAGTTGATTTCTAGCAGTTCTGAATTACCCGACATATCAGGCAAGCTCATTCTTCGATCATGCACGTAGCTATGTTCAAAATATGTGTATTTCCAGCAATATGAATAATCCTAGTTAAATGCATAAAAACCATTGTTTTAAAAAGAAATCAGAGAATGAAAATGCTATGATGTTATGATAAGTAAGATGAGAAAAGAAAAGAGGAGAAAAAAAAAGAGAGAAAGAAGAAATGAATGCTCAGTTGTGGTACTGCTGAGATGAGCAGCAGACCCACAAGCAGAGATGTATTTGGTGGGTAAAGAGGTTCAGGGAAAGGATGAGAGAGGCTAGTCGGACCTCTTTACATAGGGCTATGATGTAAGGACTTACCCCGTTTTCACTCAGATAGGGGACCGTATTTACCGTGCCAACCAATTTTCCGTTTTGGACGGGCGGAAAATAGTATCCTATTACGTTAATCCAATCCACCACATTGGGTAAGTACTTAGGTGTGAGTAAGAAATGGATGAAGCTCAGAACCAGGGAGCCTGGAAATGAGTAAGTCACAGACGCTATATGCGTTAAGTGGAGTGTTGGCCGGGAGCCGGTCCAACCAAACACTATTGGAAGTCGGTGGAGCCCAAGTGAGCAACTTGGTACACCGATGGATAATAGTGGGCTGGTGGATAAATTAACGTAAGCGGAGAAAAGTTCTGTACTCTGAACTGGATTCCATACCTAAGGCAGTGTGGAAGAACCTAGTTAAGAAGGTTCAGAGCAGCTTTGGGTACAGTGGTACAAGCCTGCGCAGTGCTCAAGAAATCATAAATTCATGCCAGTTCACTGGAATGTGGACTACGGTGATCACTAGGGATCGTACCTTACTGGGTGAAAAGTAGAAAACATTTCATAAGTAAAAAGGCAAGACTTGATATTTTCATATGATTAATTTCAGAATAGGAGAAGTAAAATTTGGACTTAAGGACATGAGAGCATACAGTGCATTTATTGCTAATATGCTTGCTGAGTACCGTGGTACTCACCCTTGCTATTAATCTCCTTTGTTAGACCCTAATCCGCTCGAGGAAGTATACGAGCAGGATGAAGGGGAAGCAGGTGGCACTGAATCGACCGGAGAGGAGGAGGGAGATTACGAGGATCCAAGCGAGGTGGACCCCGTATACTCCGGCTGGGATGACTAGAAGGCCCAGTGGAGTGGGCGGAGGAGCCCTGGGGTCTTACTTTTGCTGTAAATGGTACTTTTGTAAAACCAGACCATAGGCCATGTGGCCGTTGCTGTAATAAAGTCTACAGTTTCTATGTTATTGTTCCGATGCGCTACTCTGGTAAAGGGTTACCATTTGCCGGAGCAGTGTTCTACTGATCAGGCAAATAGTAAACCGTTTGTCCCATGCAGTTATCCAGCTCTGAGAGGATAATGATGCGTGGGGCGTCACATCATGCTGTTTTGGTTAGCATCCGTGAATTGGATGAGAGAAGATGTTTTCTGTACAGGGTCAATCGAACCCCAAGAACTAGCTGACAGAAGAGAGAGAGCACGCTGAACATCCGGTGCTCCATCTAATTTTGAAGCAGCTCCAGATGCACCTGCACCTGCAAAATTGACCAAGTCATGTGTACCATCAAAATTTGGAGAAACTGTGGAAAATCCAAATATTAGTAATAGAAACATTTGCCATAAGCCCAGACTAGACTCGTCTCTGGCTCTAGAGACAAGAAGAAAGAACAATTAGCTACAAGGCATGTCACGTAACAAAGCATATTGATTGAAACGACATAAGGCAGAAATGTTACAGTCTTACAGAACCTACTTTGCGTATTTGAGCAACTACTGTCCAAAACATAATATAAGTATATATTGCTGCTATTTGCCAAATTAATGTAAAGAAGACAAAGATTGTTCACAGATATAATAGTAGTCCAAGAATTTTTATTTATTTACTTAGTACTGTGAAAGAAAATGAAAATGTTGAGGTCCCTGAAGTAAATATAATGAGGAACGCATGGATAAACTCATAAACCACAGTTGTTTGCAAATCCACCAAGAAAATTTTTGGTTCAAAACAAATACTCTGATCTGAATTTGAGCTCACCGAAGGTAAAGACCACTCAAAATCATCTGTCTTGTGTTCTGAATCACCAGACAACCAGCAAGAGACATGAATCAAATCCCCTTGATTTAACTTACGATAAATTAAATGAACAGTAGATGAAACCAATGAAATGGCACCATAGGCATACTTGACCCATTCTAGTTTCTGCATCACCAACTCACGGTCATCTCCTTATCTATAGTCCTGGGATATTATCCATTCCTCTTATGTTGCTCACAAGACCCTCGAAGAAAGGTAGGAAATCTGTGTTATCCATCATCTTAACAATGTGTTGACTCGAGCAATTCAATAGCAAGTCGCTTAAATATTCGCACCGCGGATTGAAGAATCAACAGCGTTACATATGAGCTTTCCCAGTGCAGTGCATTAAGAGCAAATCCGTAGCTAAATTACTAAATCAATATGTCTCCCTTGGAGGGTATTAGGCCCTGTTTGGATCCCATGTTCTAAAGTTTAGTTGTCTAAAGTTTTGGACTAAACTTTAGTTGGCTAAACTTTAGCCTCTAAACTTTAGTCGAATGTCCTGTTTGGATCCTATACTAATGGATAGGACTAAAGTTTTAAAAAGACCATACTACCTCTCCTCGTTTCGTGCGTCAGCCATTAAATGGGAGGTGAGAGACCAACATGCATGGGTAAACACGTCTTTGTGCCTAAGAACCCAAAACTTTAGACAACTTTAGTTCACTTTGGTGGACTAATGGTCTAAAGTGTTTTTTAGGGGTTAGCTAAAGTTTAGATCTAACTTTAGACCACCTGTTTGGAAACTTTAGACCTAAACTTTAGTAACTAAACTTTAGATGGAGGGATCCAAACAGGGCCTTATTCTCTTGGTATTTCGAGACCAGAACTTCCGCTAAAAAGCCGTACAAGAAAATCCAAGAAAATAACGGGAAGGAACAGGTGGCGATAAATGCGCCACGATTCTCACCTGACACGGCGGTGGTGGCGGCATCTGATCGATGCCGGCGACAGGTTTTTCCTTTGAGGGTAACTACCGCATGATATTCCATTAGACCCTAATCTGTTGAGGCACTGGCCGCTCTCCTCCCATAGCCACGCCCCCTCCCCTCCCTCCCATCGCCGCTCTCTGGCCTCCCTGCCCGTCGCTCCCCTGTCTCCCTCTCTGTCGCTCCACGACCGCTTCCTTCCCCCTTTCTCCAACGCGAGTAGCTTCGCACCCCTCCTCCGCCTTCCCCCGCCCTCTCCTCCACCATCGACGGCGATATTGCTGCCTTGCCGCGCTGCCATCTCCCCCTCCCCGTCGCTATCACCCCGCTTAATCTAATATTCAGGGCACCGCCATATCACCTGTTCCTCTCTTCGCCACTGCCGTCCGCCATCGCTCACCGCCGGGCCACCGCCTCCCCGGCCTTCCTCGAAATCGGGGGAGGGGGTGTGGTGAACCTATCGTCGTGGCGGCAGTTCATCGGATCCAGAGCCGAAGGTAGCAGAAAGGAAGAGGAGGCTGCGCTATGCCCGTTGGCGAAGGAAAAAACAGTATACTTCGTAAGTTTTTCTCCTTTCCATTCCTTGTGTTGTCCCCCCTCTGAATTTCGGGCCTGTTCTTTTTAGCTGTAGCTTATAGCGTTTAACTGTAGCTTTGTAACTTTTTGGTTATATACGAGAGATTACAGAGTAACAGAAATTCACATGCGACTTTTGCCAATATAAATAAAATCAGTAAAATATGTACTATAATTAACTAATAGATCATATCTTAAAAAAATAATTCATTTAAAAGTTAGTTACTATAAAATAAACTAAAAAGTAGCTTTTCAAAGCTAAAAAAACAGGACCGAACAAAAGGCGATGACTGTTTTGGAGACGAACAAGGCGACGCGGCTCCTGCGCTGGTGATGTACGCGTCATGAGCCGTCCATCACCGAACCAACGGGCCGCGCCACCGGAGAATTGGATCGGAAATAATAATCGCGATCATGGCCTGGCCCAGCCTAAATTTGGATCTGCACTTTCGTGTGGGCCTCCAGCCGCCCAAGTTTTTATTGGGCCTTTTCCGGTTTGCCACACCGAAACACCAACTCGCCCTACGCCCTCGCCTCGTCCCATGCGCTGCGCCGCCGCGCGTGCCCGCACTCGCCGGTCGCCACGCCCCTCTTACGTTTTAATAAATTTGCACCGTAGTTTTTATATATTTTGATAAATTTTGTTATTATTAATGTTATTTGGCTCTTTTTATCAAATATAATTACATTATATAGTTCATTTGTCCTTCCTTGTTTCTAAACCCTGGCTGTTTTTTTTTTGCCCTGATTCCGCTGTTCTGCCCAGTGATCACAGCTACACGGGGATCTTTCTCCTTTCCCTTGCAAAGCAGTGACCTGACGGCTGACGCCCATATAATCTCATGCGAGACACTCGTACAGGATAGTAGCAAGCTGCAAAGCCATGGTCTACACGACTACACCGAAATGGGTCAGACTTTGAATTTGAAATGTTCATACTGTAGGATCGTCGATGACAATCAGAGAAGGGTGAAAAATTGTAACGTCTAGCGGAAGCTTTTTCTCGAAATAAAAAACCAGCAAGGTAAAGATATATTTTTTTGGGGCACTGCAGCAACTAATTAAAAAGAACATAACCAAAGACTAATTGCTCTTAGCTAACAGTATGGAATAAGTAGCCATGTGAAACAACTAATCATGAGAGGCAAGGATTAAAAAAAAATACTAAACTCACTGCATGCATTAGTAGTGTCGCTGCATGCATTAGAAAAGCACAAATTGGCTTGCTGGTTGACGAAACTTCCCTGGAGCAATCATTCAGCGACTAGGCGCGTGGCGATAAGATTTGATTTGGCGACGTGCAACGATGGAAACGGATGGCGCACGAGGCTCTTTCATGCAATGCGACCAACGATCGTCTTTCTGATCAAATACGAGTCATCGCTCGTTCCCATCAACGAGCCTTCTCCAAAATCACGGCCGCCGCTTTATAATTTTTACTCAATACTTCGCTCCCGTAGAGAAGAAAAATTTGTAACCGCTCACATCCATCAGCGATGCATGCAAACGACTCCATCAACACCCTTTTTTTTCACTCAATACGAGTCACGACTACACATATCCATCAGCACCAAATTTATATGCATGCAGCCGCTTTTTTTTTCAAATCCAAACACGACGCCGCCGATCACAATTTCTTCTATTTTACTTTCCATATATATATATATATATATATATATATATATATATATATATATATATATATATATATATATATATATATATATATATAAAATATGTAGCCCTCTATCACACCTATTCAATCTCTACTTAAAACTCTAATACAATTCGTCTAATAGGCCTGGGTCTTTTTAACTCAACTAAGCTTTTGGCCCATTAATTTTCAAGGGACCTGAAACTCTTTCTAACACGGGTTTTCCAAAATTCCAACTTTTTTAACGCGTTACGTGTCGAAACCTTCAGGACCGCACATCCCGTAGATTCTCCACATACCATCCACTTCTGATCTCCATACGCTCTAAGCATGAGCCCAACCATCTCATGATATCCTTTCGTTCGAACCTCGGATCTCTCCATCCTAGTCCCGGTCCATCTCGTCATCGATCATGATCGCCTTTATGCTCACCTTGCACATGCAAAAACCAAACAACATTTTTCAGACACAAGTTCATTCCAACTTGACCAACATCAGTCCACGCATGCCACACGTCTCGCATAATATCGATAAGCAATAATATCAAATATGCATCATCATAAATTAACCATTGTCAGTTATTTATCACCAAAATAATCTAGACCTAGCCATATGATCTAACACATACACCACGTCACCCTTTCAAATTTGAATGTGCAGCAATACAGTTCGCTCACTCGCCCTACAGATGTTCCGTATATGCTTCACAATCCACGCCTCCTTTTAGTTCTTAGCAGTACAAGATGCGAAACTTCGTGTTGGTCTCGAGCAGGCGCTGGCTCTTGACATGCAGACATCAATCACTGAAGATACTGGACTTGTCCATGGCAGAATCCTCAGAAGGCTCTGCCAACGTACTCGACGTCGAAGAGGAGCGTGGAATTGGGCGGGATGACGCAGGAGGTTGGCTCCCACCCTCTGCACCCTGCTCCTCGCGCGCCGTACGCCAGCTCCGGAGGCAGCTTCAGCGTCCGCTTGCCACCTGAACACGCATTTACATTTTGCAGCAACTTGAGCACTGACAGTCACTCGACTCAAGGTAGAAGAAGAATGCCGTGAGTCAACGGCAAAACGTCAGTTCAGTTCAGGCGTCGCGTACCGGGTAGCATCGGCGGGATCCCTTCGCCACCTACAATACCCTGATCCCACCCTTTGATCACCTGAAAATGCAATACGACACACCCATTAGGAAGGTGCCCAACTGATCATATAGCTGCCTAGTTTGTTACGATCCGTGAATCTTGCAGAATGCAGGCTCAGCACTTCAATGTCAGAGAGCAGGAGTGCAGGATACTCTTAGTCAATATTTGGTATGTATCATCTGATATCCATTAAGATCGGTTAGCTAGGATTGTGTATAGCTATATATGGGTAGTTATCCCAGCGTGTATCTCTGACATATCTCCTCCCTTTGTAAACAAACTCCTGTACGTATTATATGCACTAGTTAGAAACATATGCGTTGCAACGAAGTCATAAAAATGCATGGCCAACTTCACACGTCAAACATTAGAGAGCAAGCAACAGAGATAAAAGGGGTGGCTAGAATGTGCGAGGAGATGGGGAAAATGGAGGGGGTGGGCGGTTGTATCCTGAGAGAGAGAGGAGGAGAGAGACGAATGGTCCAGATCAATTCGAATGGTTTAGAAAAGAGGAGGGAGAATGAACCAACCACCAACTCACACTTTTATAATAGTAAAGATACATGAATGCAACGGCACAAGTAATGCCGTCAGTTCCTCAATCCAACATGGTATTAGTTTGGTTTTGCTCCTAAAATTGGGAACCTGCCCTCCTCCTTCCGCACCGATCGCCGGCTTCTTCCAGCCCGATCGTCCACCACAAAGTACGTCGTCCTTCTCCTGTCTACTAGCTTGTACTTTACCCTCTACAAAGCGATGGGAGAAACCGTTGCCAATTCTTTGCCCCAACTGCTCCTCCATACGTTCCATTGTACTAATCATTTTCGATATCAAAGTGTCCAATTACACAAAGTGGCGTAATCTCTTCCTAGTTGCAGTCGGCAAGTTCGCCCTCGGCGACCATGTCACATCCGTACCACCCAAGGATGTCGATGCTGAATGGAAGCGTCTCAACTGCACTGTGGTCCAATGGATCTATGGATCCATCTCCATGAAAATTCTTGGCATCGTCATGGAATCATCCAACACCACTCACGCCATATTGTGTTGAAGACTTGTTTTGGGATAACAAAAAAAACCCAAGCTCTTTGCCTCGATGTAGAGTTCCGCAATCTGGTGCAAGGCGACCTCTTCGTCATGGACTATTGTCTCTAGCTCAAGACACTGGCTGACACACTTGGCGATGTCGCCCAAGTAGTTAGTGACGAATCCCTCGTCCTCACCACTCTCAAGGGCCTCAACACGCGTTTCGACAACGTGGCCACAATCGTGCTGCTATTGACGCCCTTTTCAAGCTTTATCCAAGTTAAATCGATGCTCCTCTTGCAGGAATTGAAGTCTGACAAGCCACAACCTCAACCCAGCGCCAACTTCTCCAATGCATCCACCTTTCTCACCAATACTGCTCCTTGTCCGGGAAGCCAAACTGGCTAGCTTCCTGGCAGTAGCCATACCAGTGGCTATGGTGGTGGGCACAAGCACAAGAAAGGGCACAACAAATGAGACAGAGGCGGTGGCAATGTCAGCCATGGTGGATCTCCCACGCCCCATTGGTTGACAGTCTACAATCCTTAGACCGGCGCCATCCAGCTTTGTTCCTTCGCCGACCTCGTCAACACGTTCGATACAATGACATTGCAGCAACCCGTAACTCGAGAATGGTTCATGAATACTGTTGCCACCGCACACATGGCAGCCGACTCCAGTACTCTCCATTCCCTCTCCTCTCACCCCTCCTCTCACCAAGTCATGGTCGGTGACGGGTCAATTCTTCATGAGCCTATACCCAAAATCCTACATGAGCCTGTTGACATGGTCCTAGCAACACAATACATCAACTTTACGGTACCTAATGAAAACAAAGTTTCAGACTACTCGAAGAAAGCAACGAAGCAATCGATACAGAATTCTTTACCTCTCCGACGCCGACGCGGAACGTGAGCGGCTTCCCGCGCTTGTAGCTGCTGTCGAACACCGTGCCGTCCTCCAGCCTCCCAGTGTAATGCGCCTGCGCCAAACCAAAAACATTAACCAACTCCTGAAACTACGCATCAAGAAGTAGACAGCGGAAAAGCCAGAGCAGAATTTGACTAGCCGGCCGGTGCCGACCTTGATGAGCTGGCCTTGCTCGGCGGCGGCGCCGGTGCCGACGACGCGGTCGCAGAAGGCGAGGCCGGAGGTGGCCACCTCGAGCGGGCACTCGCCGCCGGCGGCTTCGGCCACTGCGGGGAGGACGCGGGAGAGGATGGCCGTGGACAGCGCCGCGGCCGCGAGCTCGCGCCGGCGGAGGACAAGACCTGCTGGGTTCTTGGCGGCCTCTCCGGAGTTCGGGCGGCGCGGGCGAGGGGTGCCGGTGGGTTTGGCGTTGGGCTTTGCGAGACCGAGGAGGAGGCGGGAAAGCGGCGAGGTGGAGGTGGCGGGAGCCATGGCTACCGGCTCCTATCCTCGCTTTCTCAGTTCATTCGAACCAGAGACGGTGAAAGCGTCTCAACGGATAAGGCGGGTCACCGTTCGTCGACTGTGGGCTGTGGCATCTGATTTTCAGATTATGCTGATCTAGGCCGTCTGTTTCGGATCCAACGCTCAGCAGTAGGTCGAATACGGAATATCTCAATGTCTAAACACAGATGTTGGAGAGAGCCTATCCTGTCTGGCCAGAAAAAAGCCCATACGATGATAGGCCCAAGCCCAAGCCTGTCTAGCCGAGTGAAAACGCCCAGGCACAACATGTACAGAGCCCACAAGACCGAACGAACCCAAAGCTGAAATCGTCCACCAATGTTGCTTTCATTATACTTTTTTTTTTGCTACGGGTATCCACCAATGTTGCTTTCATTATACTTTTTTTTTTGCTACGGGTGATATATTTTATCAAATTTTTTGATATAACAGCGGATAACAAAAACATCAACATAAAAAGGCTACTTTAAGAAGTCATCCTTTTTATTTTGCATTTTAGAGAAACCAAAACCGAAAACCAAAAAAAGTCAAAGAGAAAACGCGACGTGCAACCGTCGAGCTCATGCTATGCACACAAGATCGACCGATAATACGGTGATCATACACGTCGGAAAATCCAAGCGCGTCGCTATCTCTACACTGTCTTCTCTCTCGGGTGGTATTAAATCGACCGAAAGATGGTGGGGTTGGACGTGCCTGGGGAGGGAGGGAAACGTTAGCCGCCGATGCTTAACATCTATCGCGACGTCTCCGCGCCACTTCCTACATCGGTTGGCGGGGGTGGGTCGGCTCGGTGTAAAAGTCGGTAGGTTTCGGTCGGTTTCAAGCCTAGGGGTGGGCAAAATACCCGCTACCCGTTACCCGTACCCGAATTACCCGGACCCGAACCCGAAATACCCGAACCCGAGGTACCCGATCCCAAATTCGGATAGCGATTCTGATTACCCGAAATTAGTTTGGGTAGTTCGGGTAATATCCCCCGGTACCCGAACTACCCGAACTACCCCGAAATACACTTGAACTTATCACTTTATTACCCGTACCCGAATTACCCGAACCCGAACCCCGAAATTGCTGCTGAAATTCTATGCAAATTCTGTGCAGTTTGCTAGTTTTTTGTGAATTCGGGTATATCGGGTATACCCGAACCCGAACCCGAATTATCGGGTACCCGAAATTGCGGGTAGTGTTTTTTTGGGGCTAATATCGGGTAGCAGTTTTCATTACCCGAATTTCGAATTACCCGAACTACCCGACCCGAAAAAATCGGGTAACCCGAATGCCCACCCCTATTCAAGCCCCCCCCCCCCCCCCGATCACTCGCGTCCGCATATGCGCGCGTGCTCTTCTGCCTGACCAAGTCGATCCACAACTTGTTGTTTGACCCGGGGGAGAAAAAAATCTTAGAGCGCCTATCACTCCGACGATCATGGTGGAAAACGCATAGATTAGCGTTAGAACTTCGCAGACATCAGGTTATAGGAGCCAAGTCTTCTCTTTCAACACTTTTTTTTTTCAACATGAGAAACGTGTGGATGCTTTGTATGCAGAAATTTCACATGAATTCTACGGATAACATATAAATCCTTTAAAAACCTTACCGAAATCTCTGCATCCAAAACGGGGGAGACGGAACGAACGCAGTACTGCATGTGTCCACCAATTGACACTTTTTTTTTTTGGCTTTTTTTCTCCGGACTCGGCAGCATTAAAACGGGCATGGAGTCGTTCACCTGCTCTGCTCGATCTCTCTTCTGCTTTAGGTCGCTTGCTGCACCGCACGCTTGCAGCTGCAAAGACTATTATATTATATAACGTTGTTGTTTTGCGATGCTAACCACACTGCCACACACACACATCAAGTCAGCTGCTACTACAACTCCATGACACGAGCATCCACAAGTGAAGCGATCAAGTCAGATCTGGGTCTTCAAGTAGTGGAGGGTGACTTAAACCGGAGCTTGCCAGCATTATCCACTGCTCCAGAAAGTCAAGCGCTCTTGAGCCCAAAAAGCTCGGTGCTTAACAGTGTTTGACAGGCCACGAGACATTAACAACCACTTCAATGAGTCGTGGCTGGCACCTCCTTTATGTCTTGGCGTGTGGGGATGATCTTTTGACGAGCCGAGACCATCTCACATTACGGACGCAAATTGCCAACTGACAAAGAAATCCAGGGCTCGGTACGGGGCAAATTAAGGGGCCGGTTGGTTCGGGTGTAGGCTTGAAATGCAGTCACTGCAGGGGGGGTGTGTGTGTGTTTTTTGATCGCTCGAAAAGCGACCTACGGCATTTGCTAACCGGTACCCCCTGGACCCTGGTACAGTGGTACGTGGTGGTAATAGTACTAGTGTGTCCAACTGGCGATGTATTTAGGGTCTGTTTGGTTCATGACCAGAAGTTGCCTAGTCATAAGTTAGTCGTGCCATAGTTTTTAGGTAGCTGTTTGGTTCACTGACGTAACTGTGGCATGTCACACTTTCTTAGCACCCGGCCCCACACGTCATAGACTCAGTTTCTTGCCAAACTTTGCCACAAGTGTGGCTTCGATTTTGTTAGCCACACTTTCTGTGGCAGCCACACATTGCCTAAGTTTAGACATGACAAGCTTAGGCACCAACCAAACAAGCCCTTAATCTGAGTTAATAACTTTTAAAACTTTGATTGCTAATTTATATAAAAGTATTTAGTTTTATTGTATAGAAATTGTTGTTACTAGATTTATCTAAAAATACTTTCATATCATTAATTTTTTTAAAAAATTGCTAACATCTCTATCTATTACATATTAAAAGTCAATGACAGAGATTTTACAGCTACTAAAAAAGATAAATTTGTTAGAAATTCTCACACAGAAGAACAAAAATCAAACCCCTAAATTGATGGGCTTTAATTTCAAAGACTTAGATTTGATAGTTGTCCTAGATAAATATTAATTTAAAAAAGATCTAAAATAGTATCTAACCCAAAATTTGGTGGACTCTAATTTTAAAATCTTAGATTCGATAGTTGTCCTACAGATATATTAATTTGAAAATATCTAAGTGAATGACCATGTTTTGGAGGAGTGAAAATTGTAGAATTTGCAGATTTTTCTGGATAGCTTGCAGAAATAGATGATTTTTTTTGGAAAATTTGAGTCGTGGGATGATTTGGTTTGACCTAGGTCAGTGCATATTGTGTTGCATGATGCACGTTATAGCTAACATGGGTCAGGTTTTGAAGAACATGTGACCAAAATGATTCCTTTGTTTTTGGATGTGCACGGCCGCTTAGAGGTAGCCATGGTCAACGACGAGGATCTACAGTCATGGAGAACCCAAGACCAAGAACAATCAAGAATGCCAAGTGAGATAGTGAGCTCAAGCATGGCACAACAAAGACAAAAAAAATATTGAAGACGAGTTCGAACGGTGAGGTTACACCATTTGACTTGGTCGGTCCAAGTAAGGCGTGGTCCAGTGAAACTAGAACGGGATATACTTACTGACGCGTGACAAGCCAGTGGTGCATCTACACATGGTAAACATGATGGTTGCTTACAATGAAAGATGAAGATTGGTATTTTTAGTAAGTTGAGCAAAATACCGGAAACTAGATCGTAACCGCAGCACTTCAAAGAGTAGTTTAAATTAAGGAGAAGCTGAGATGATCAAGATGGATCAAGGGTAAGGACTTAGTAGATTCAGACCTACGTGCTTTCAAAAACGTGCATAAGTGTAGTGTGTGAGTTAAAACACGTGTGTGGGGGTTTATTGGGTTTCTCTCAATGTGCTAAGTGGATAGTATCCACTATGGGTTAGATGTGGCTAGTTAACCCATCTATTTAACGGGCTGGGATGAAGACCTCTAGTTAACTATCCAAGCATCCTCTCTTGAGATAAAGTGTTCATGAGTTCTAGAGTTAGGGTTTGAGAGAAGTTGAGCATCCCCCAAATTGTCATATTAAGTGTACCCAACAACTGGCGTGTATTCTCATATTTAATAAACACAAGGTCAACAGCACGCAAATCATAAATGATCTTGGAAAACCTTCCCTACAACTCATTCAAAGATTCACCAGGCTTTTGCTCGATCTTTAAGTATCCTTTTTTAGTTGGTTCTGTCTCACTTCCTTGATCGTAGTAGAGCCCTCATGGTGGTCAGTGAATGTATTCTAGATCTCATAAGTAGACCTAAAGTGAGCGACACGCTCAAACTCAGATTGACTAAGCCCTTGAATCAAAAAATTACGAGACTTGATGTTTGCCTCTACATCAGGTGTAATCTTCTCGTCATTGGCCAGCACTGTATAGGGATTCTTGACTTTAATCTGGATTGCATGTCCTTAAGCCTCAATATAGGATTGCATGCAAGGCTTTCAATAAGAGAAATCAATTCCATAAAAAATGAGTGGCTTGGTTGAGTACTAGTTTTATGTCATGGATCCTAAGACCGATTAAGATATATGAGGAGCTAACCGAGCTCTTATACCATTTGTAGAACCAGTATGGCAACAGAGAAAGGGTGAACGGTGCCTTCACTAAGAATTATCTAACCCTTGTCTTGTTGTACGTTAATTTTAAAGGTTTATATTTAATAGTTGGTTTAGAGATATATTGATTTGAAAAAATAAATATGTAGCACTATTTTAATTCAAAGGTTGAGTGTGAATTTGCTCAATGGACGCACCTCTCAATCATCTCTTTCACGCATATGGAGAGAGATCTCATAATAAAGTTTGTTGATTAAATATGAAATCAAATATCCCAAATTAAAACTTAGATTGCAAAATATATACCTTGAAGATTGGAATTGCACAAAATTATACTATATTGCACCAAACCGCGCAATTGCGTGGTCCACTCGGCTGGTAATTAGAAAAGTAACGATCAACGATGAACGATTTTTATTGTAGATCGTATCAGTGTTGAAAATGACAAATAAAAATAACGGAGTTTGTACTCCCTCATTTTATTTTCATAAGACGTATTTTGGTCACACAGGAATATTAAGAAAGTTGTAAAAACAATAGGATGAAGGAGGCCAATGACTTTACACATAAATGTTAAAGAAAGAAAATAAATAAGGGTAAAAAAAAAGATAAAACTGTTATTAAAGTCGCATACACAATTTGTATTTTAAAACTAAAAACAAGAAACTATACACCTTATATTTTAAAATGGATATTCTGAATCTGATAGCGTATGTCTTACCGAAGGAAACAGTATTAGCTTGCAGAGGAAATACGGAGTACGGTGTTACTGAAACAGCAGGTGAACCCAAGTTGAGGAGCGTGCTTAAGAGAAAAGGCTTAACAAACACGCGGTTGGCAGCATTATTTGTTTTAAATACGGGCTTCCGGTGCAGGAAAAATATATGTATGCCGCTTGGTGGAGTGGAGGTTCTTCCTTTAGTTCGGGTGAGGAGTCGCAGGAACTGAATTAACTGGTGAGGGTTCGGTTCACCGACTCCTAGTATCTTTTTCCTTCAAATACGAAACAAGAAACTCCTAGTATATCTCTGTCATGCACTACTGCTTATCGATGAGATAACGTTTTCAGGCAGGATAATGGTACGGTTAGTAAAACAAAGTAGATAATCTACTGCATCTTGCTTCCGGTGGAGCGTCAGAGCGACAGTTGCATGAACCATAAAGGCAGCGTCGTGTTCATTGCACACGTGGCAACTTAAACTTGTCCTGGAGATACGCCTTAAGCAGCGCAGGAGTAGCCTCAACTAGCCCGTGTCTGCAGGTGCTGGCATGCCAACTTTTGGACAAGCCAACTAAAGTTGCAGTAGCAGAATTTGAAGGGCTCGAATGCTATGTCCTTACTAGCCGAACACATATATTTTGTTACGGACAAGAAATTATATTATCTAGCATGCTTAGTCGATGTTTTTTAGGGATGTGTTTGGTTAGAGGGATGTGGTGGGATAGGGATGGGATGAGATAGTTCCACAAAAAAGTGGAACCAAATGGTCCAGCATCTAAGAAGAATATTCTCTAAATTTGCACAGGCTCATCCCACTTTGGACCATTCCACCCCACCCCATCCCTCCAACCAAACACACAGATAGACTTGGTCAAAGGAACCATCCCATCCCATCCCACCCCATCCCTCCAACCAAACACACCCTAGATCGACCTGTCCGGCCCTCAGACTTGGCCGCGTCGTGCCTTCACACCGTCGGCTATACCACGCACCGGCAAGGCTTTGTTATTTTTTTCCTTGTTAGAGAATTTTTAGAATGGTAGAATTTGTATTTTTTAGTATATTGCTTTTTTATTTTTGTTAGAGGTTTTTCAGGGAGGTGTAAGGGAGAGCTAGCTCTTTGATCTTGAGAAAGTTTCATTCTTAATTTACCTTAACTTGTTTGGGATAAAAAATGCTTTGTTATTGTTGTTGTGTTGTTGTTGTTGTTGTTGTAAGGGAGAGCTAGGAGGGGCAGATAAACCACTACCAATAACTCTCTCTTTTAAGTAGTAGAGATACTTCTAACATAATTTACCGTGATCTAAAAACACAAAATTTAGAATTGTTCATATATATGGCATTGTAGCCACTTTTTTTTCAAACTTAGTTCCTAAATATCTATTTTTTAAAATATAGCTCTCTCCCTGAGCTCGTAGCTTGGCAGGTGTTTCGAACGAGCAAGCGTGGCTCGGCAGGACAAGCTACAAGGCAGCAAAGTTAATTAGTTAATAGCGATTCACTTCAGTATAATTAGCACTAATTAAATATTATATTACATGATTATAACTAATTATGCATAGTTAGCACTATTTAAAATGTTGCCGTGCTGGTCGGCTCGACATTTCCTCCTAGTGAGCTAAGGGAGCTCGGTAGGTGCCTACCGGATTAAAGAGAAGACTAAATTTACAAAAATAAATATCCGAAAACAAATTTTTTTAAAAAAAATGGCTACATTACTATTTTATACAAACAGTTCTAAAAGTTAACCATACTGATGATGGCGAATACATATGACGCGGCAGTTTGTCATCAGCATTTTCTCTAATCCACTGTGTTGACTGTGAGGTTGGTGGTCGCCCCCGCCTGTGACAAGACTGGCTCCGACCCCTGCTCCAAGTTCAATTAACCAATGCAAGAACTCCAGCACCAATAGCAGACGATCTCATTTTATCACAGTCCTTCAAATAAAATCCTCACATGAATCATGGCATCTGATCAGGGCCACTTATTTGGATTTGAACTTCTGGTTTCTGATTTATTTTCTACTATTTCTAAATTTCATCCTTTTCTAACTTTTTGGGTTTTTTTGAGCTTTTTTGCTGGTTCTTTTTTCTGTATTCGTTTGTATTGTTCGTAATCGTCTAACCTATTTTTTCTATTTTAAATTTTTTAAATTTAATTATATTAAATAAGTCATCATCAGCTACAGTATATTTCAGTCAGTTACAATAAATTAAATTGTAAGCTATTTTTTTTCAGTCGAAATGGGCGAGCTGCAAAGGCTGTGGGCAACATTTCAAACTTGAAATCTTGTCATGAATGATACTGCAGTACTCTGAACGCAATTGGGGATGAAATGAATGGGGATCCACAAGTGAACGTTGGTTCTCTGACTTCTACCCTTGGGACAGAAGAATCTTTTCATGCCAAGGTAGATACGGATTTATATGCTGCTCTCTGGATGCAGTTAGTGCCTGTCCTAACAGCATGCAGAGTTTGGCACGCGGCGGAGTTGGAAGTTTGGACAATTTTAGCAGTTTATGCAACATAAATTCTAAATATAACTTTTAAGGTGAGCTAAATTTTATATCTGACCCCTTTTGAGTATAACATACGGTCTCCGAGAGCGCATGACTAGTAGACACGCGGTTCCCGAGCTAGTCATGCGGTTCCGGACCGTATGACTACGTCCCATCAGCTACAGTTACTTCCCCGTTTAAATACATACAATTTACGTTTTGTGGTAATTTTTAAAAACAGTAAACGAGCTCAAAAAATTGAAATTTTTTGTGGGGCCTTTTAATGAAGTGTAATTGCTTCTATAATTTTTGTGTAATTTTTAGTACTGCGAATTATTGTTGGGAATTTATTTAAGCGTGTTATTTGCACGAATATTTTAATATAGAAAATGATGTCAAAATATTATGAAATTTTTTTTGAAGGCCCGTTGCGTATTGTGCACAATTGTGTAAATTTATGTGATATTGTACGCTCCAAAATTATATGTTTGTATAAAATTGTGATATTGTTTGGACCGTACAATATCACAAAAATTTACACAATTGTGCACAATAAGCAGCAGGCCTTCAAAAAAATTTCGTAATATTTTAACATCATTTTCTATATTAAAATATTCATGCAAATAACACGCTTAAATAAATTCCCAACAATACTTCGCAGTACTAAAAATTACACAAAAATGTAGAAGCAATTACACTTCGTTGGAAGGCCCCACAAAAAAATTATTTTTTTAGCTCGTTTACTGTCTTTAAAAATTACTACAAAATGTAAATTGTATATATATTTAAACGGGGAAGTAACTGTAGCTGATGACGTAGTCATGCGGTCCGGGACCGCATGACTACTAGTCATGCGCTCGGGGACTGCATGTCATACTCAAAGGGGGTCCAGATATGGAATTTATCTCACCTTGAGGTTATATTTAGAATTTATGTTACATAAACTGCTAAAATTGTCCAAACTTCGCGGAGTTGTTATGTCTTGTGGGATAAAAAATGCTCCCGATTTGCTTCGGAGTTTGGAATTTGAACCTCCCAAAGAGTAGCCCATGGAGTAGACTTGTCCATCTATCGATCAACGGGAAACAAGAAACGGATTCCTTGAGTACAAAGTGACATCTTTTAATCGTGTTATTAAAAATGGAGTGAAATAGTTTCGAGGAGAAATCGACTAAATGTTTTGGAATCGACGGTAGTACTTTCATGTAAAATTTTTAAAAAATACTTCAAATTATGTCACATTTGAAACGCAGAAATTTTATAAGGTTACCGTAGAAATTGCATTTATTCATTCATAATTCTTGTAAACTTTGTGTTGTTCAAATAAGTCTTAAACTTGGCAGTGCGACTATCCCCTGGGAAAAGGAATGCTTTAGGCAAGGCAACCTTTTCAACTGAACCATTTTTGCCACCACAATTTGGAGTAAAGCATGACCCATAAAACTTTGCCAACCGGCCATGCCGCCTTTGCGCCAAAATGGACCACTGCAATTTCACGTTGCCCATTCCAATTCATGTGCCCCAATAGGTTATAGGAAGGCATAAATGAAAATGAGCTGTATCTAGCTCCAAGAGTGAAAGTACAAATCTTCCAATGACTTATCTAAAAAACAGATAGAATTTTTAAAAAGGGCTATAGTTGGAATGACTACGTAGGAAAGATTTTGGGGTTCCGGTTTCTGGCTTTCAGAAGCTGGAAGCTGGTTGGAATAGGTGGGATTATGCGACAGCTTCTGGGAAGACGCTTTTGTTGAAACTGCACCGCTTCCGAGATAGTGGATAAGGGCGAGCTCTGGCGACCGGCGACAACGGTGAATAGTAGCTAAGGTGGTGCGGCTGACAGGAAAAAGGGTTGGTCTGACCTCGAGAGAACTATAGGCGGCGGCGACACGGGCAGGGTAGCTCGGCGGCGATGCTCGTTGCGTCAGGGCAGTGGCCATGACACGGGCTCTTGGTCACAACAGTTCTCTGGCGACGCCCTCTGAAAAATAGCGTACTCACAAGCATGGATAAGGCAAGAGGAGTCTGGCGGTGTGGGTGGCATATCCGGAGATGGCAGGGCGACAGCGATCGACGCTGGAGAAGGAGGTGGCAAGGCAGTAGCGCTTCACGATTGAGAATAGACCTAATTGGTGTGGGTTAATAGATAGAGAGGATGATGATGAAGCTTTGGGTGCAAGGAATTTGGGTAGGCTCACCAAGAGCGACAAGATCGGTGGCGGCGGCGAGTTGAGCTATGACAGGGACGACAATGAAATTACGACGATGTACTACAAGAAAATAGAAATTTATTAAGAGAAAGTGTTGATAAGATGCTAGAAAACAACGTGACACGACAAAATTATGAGAAGATTACAGAAGCGGCGCGGATGGGTCGACGGCCGACGATCGCGCGCGGCGAAGACGGTCCCGTGCGGCGGCTATGGCACATGAGCAGCAACGGGAATTGAGGAGAGTATGCAGGGATAAAACGCGGGTCCAAGTCTCCAAAAGCCAAAGGACGATATGAACACCTCTACTTCGAATGTGCTTCGAAAATCAGCTCAGCCAAAGGCTAAAAGCTAAAAGTTGATTTGAACACTTCTATTTTCAGCCATGGTTTTTTCTGGCCGCTATACTGACATTTTAGCCAAAATGGATAAGCCAATATCCATAACTGTTTGTAACAGGACCATTACTCTCCAAACTGCCTACCCTACTGTATCCAACGTGGACAAATAAATAAATAGTTGCTTATTGGTAATAATACAAACAACAAAGCCGGGGGGATTCCCGGCCCCCGGCGCGTCCATGTCCCCCGCCCGCGCGCGCTGGCCGCCGCGTGGCGGGGGGATTTCTGTACGGTCAGGGGAGGGTTTTTCCTTCAGTTTTCCGAAAATTACGTACAGGTCCTTTTTCCTCGCGAAAAGGTCCCTGGCAATTTTTTTCACCCAAATTTTTGCAGGATAGCGCCCCGCAGTTTTCTAAATTACGTACGGGTCCTTGTTTATTACATACAGACCCTCGGTTTTTTACGAAAAAGTCCTTTCACTTTCCCATTTATTACGTACAGGCCCTCGGTTTTTTACGAAAAAGACCTTTGCCTTTTTCGAAAATACACACGTGCCCTCGATTTTTTTTAAAATTTTTTTTGCACACTCCTCACGGATTATCGCCTCTTTTACTTCGGTACACACGGTGGCTGGCGCGGCGCCTATGAGGCTAGTTGAACGAAGGCAAACAACACCACCAAGTTCATTGTCCCCTACCAGTAACATCCAATCCATGCACCAATATTTACTGAGATGAGTAGAAAGAGGTGACACAAACACATCAAAATCCATATTCTTTCCACAACCAACTCTGGAGGTATCTCCCCATGGGCCATCCCCATCGCTCCATGAGAACTATTCCACTACAAGGTTTGTCTGCTATTATTTTATTATCTTCTCGGCTTGTTGGTGTAGGTCTTCTCACAAGTCTAAAGAGGTCATTACAAAAAGTACTGCCAGACTAATTGCTCATTGCCTTATCCCTCTCTCCTCTCAGGCTCTCTAGACCTGCCTCTGTATTGTTCTCTCCTTTTGAGAGAAGAGAAGAATAGCTGCGGCACAAAGGAAAGCACCAAGTTACGAAAGAACCCGCCACGGCGCCACCCTCTCTACTGTCCTCCCAATTCTCTCTCATATTTATTCGTTTGCCTCCATCCTCCATTTTCTCGGGCGCCGTGCAAGCTCCAAGTACTGCTGCTGGCCTGCTGCCTACCTGCTTGCTCGCTCGCTCGCTCGCTTCTTTCTCCTTTCCTTTCTGGTTCAACAGTTAATAATTTCTTCAATGCAAGAAAGTATCCGGAGAAATTGTCCTTACTGAGTTTCGTCAAGCTCGTTGTCGTCTTGGAAAGCGAGGTTCTCGCAGGAAGGAGACGGTGAGGAAGGGGATATATGGCCCCCAAGGAAGGTATTCTTCTCTGCCAGATTATGGTGCTCATATACAAAGTTCGCTCTTTTTTCTCTCTCCTTTCTTCTGTCCATCTGGCGGAGTGGAAGAGAAAAATCGCAAGAACTAGTTGGTGATGACGAAACTGAAGGAGTATTTCTTGCTTGAATCTGCTGCAGAGGCAGGTGAAGATGAGAGGCCAAAGGATGTGGCTGATAAGGAAGGTTAGCTGTGGCTATTGATTGCTTTCCTCATTTCTACTTGTGTGGCTTATTAGTGTCTTAGCTGCATCTTTTCTTTCTTGCTTCTGCATCTTTTCTTTCTTGCTTTAGTCTTTGTGCTCCATTAAACGGATCAATATTGTTCTCATTTTAATCCTGGAGTTTATGTGTTACCAACTCACCACACATGTTCTAAGAGTATTTCACTACTTTGAGCAGTCAGTTGATGCCAGTTTTGGGATTCTGGTCTTATTTGTAGCTGTTTTAGTAATTTAGGTTGATCTGTCTTCTATTTCTCTCTATATAAAAGACTTGTAGATTGTCAAATTCTTCCGTATTTCCTCCCTACCAAAATCTCTGAAATGGACATTTATATATTGGTTTACGCACCCCCTTCGTCTTTTGTAAATGATAGGCCGTCCTAAAGGGCTGCATGAGTTACTTTCAGCCTTAGTTGTGGTAGACTGAAAGAAAACATCATTTTTGGAAGGGGGCAGGGGTGGTGCAGATGTCAATTTTTTTGGGGGCATATCTCTGCAAGAGAATGCCTCTGATACTCTCAACGGGCAGCATGTGCTTTTCATGGCAAACCAGACAAGCACAAACTTCCTCTTATCATGAATCATGATGGAATCGAGCCAGTAACTCTGTATGTGATGATGATGTGTTTCTTGCAGTGGCTTGCGATGCACTTTGTCTTGTTCTTGATAGTAGGTGGTTAATTTGCCCATGAATAGGTTTCAGTTTTGTAGCATAACAAACTTATGACAGCCCATGCTATGTCTACATCTCGTTTTTGTTCTGTTTAGGGCCAGGAGATAACCAAGAAAACACTAAGAGAGATTCCAATGAAACAGCCAACGAGGATTGCGACAACAGTGGATCCGTAACCAATGCTGCTGTATTGAGTGAAGATCACAATGACAGGCACAGCAGTGAAAGCAACAGCCAATGTGCTGATTCTGATGGAGGTAGCAAAGAGGTGCCTAAAATGGACTCCAACGGAAGTAACGATGACAACAGTGAGTGCACTGATCGGAGCTCTCCCCGTGCTGTGCTAGATATCTCAGTATCTGGTAGCGTGGACTCCGATGAGAGCTCCCCTGTTGAGCAGCCAGCAGAGTCCAACCACAATGTGCAGTGGAGGGATCTGATTAGCGGACTGATACTCAGGAGAAAGTCAATGGCAAGAGCAGTGACATTCCCTCAGAGATCCAAGAGCACAAGGCTTAAAAGGTGTCTGGAGAGGATTCGGAGTGGTAAGAACCAGATGGATCGTAGTGCCATTGCTCCAGAGATCCTTCCTGAGATTGAGAAGTGGAGGCCATCATGGAGAAGCTTCGACTATGATGAGCTTTGTGCTGCAACTGACAGGTTTAGTTCAGGTGACATATGCACTTACTTCTATGTTGCTGTAATTCTGTGACTTAATAATTAGGCTCTGTTACTATCATTACAAAACTTGTGGGATGTAGCTTTGACATTAAGCTATGGATTTATAATTGGAGTGCTATGATTTCACTGAGTAAAGAGGGTTTGAGGTCTTAATCATGAACTGTTCTTTATGTTAATGATGAACTGTTACTGGTTACTAGTTGGAAAACTTGAGTACTATAACAAACATATTATTCTATTACTCTATGCTAGCTTTTTCTAGCATGACCAGTTTTCTAGATTGTCGCACCTCCAATATCGTGACAATATAGCATGGAAATATAGCCCGTTAAGCTCTGTTTTGTACTTCCAAGTGTTCTGTAATACAAGTACTGTTCTTGGCCTGAACTAGTTTTCTGTAACTGCATTATCTCTGACATTTTTGTTTACACCTGATATTACTAGAAAATTTGATCGGAAAAGGAGGGCATGCTGAGGTGTACAAAGGACAGCTTGCTGATGGACAGTTTGTGGCAGTGAAGAGGCTAACAAAAGGTGGTAACAAGGAGGACAGGATTAGCGATTTCCTATCTGAACTTGGAATAATAGCCCATGTTAACCACCCAAATGCGGCGCAGCTCTTGGGGTTCAGTGTGGAAGGGGGCTTGCACTTGGTTCTTCAGTTCTCACCTCATGGAAGCTTGGCTTCTATTCTCCATGGTATAGTCCTCTCTAACAACTTGTTAGGTAATGAATGAAATAGTTGAGTTGGCATATTTTACATCATATTTCCAAGAAAAAAGGAATTATATCTAAACCTTATGTTAAGGATTTGATGAGAACAGATCTCTTGACATTCATGTCAGTACAGCATAATCATTCAAAGCAGTATCTGAAATGCCATTATCCAAAATGAGTGCATATTAAGGTCGTGTAAGTTCATAATTTGCATTCCTGCACGCTACTTACAAATTTTACGTAATCACATCCCTCGGTCCTCTTTTCAGTTGCCTGAAAATTACAAATACTATAAGACCATATCAGATACATGGTCTGAAGCAGCACCTTTTTTGCAAAGAAAACGGAAATAGATATAAGAGCGTACCTAAGATGCCCTTAGTCTAGTGATAAAATGTTCAGCTTATCAGGTGCAAAGGGAGCCCTCAAGTGGAAGGTCAGGTTCAATATTGCAGTTGGAATTGCTGAAGGGCTGCTTTATCTACACGAAGGCTGCCATCGGCGCATAATTCACAGGGACATCAAGGCTTCAAATATTCTTTTAACTGAAGAGTATCAACCTCAGGTATGTGTTCTACTGTTAGTCCGTTACACTAGTGGTATCCATTCAACGATTCCTAGGATGTCAAGTGCAACACTTTTTGCTCCCTTCTTGTACAGATCTCAGATTTTGGGCTTGCAAAGTGGCTTCCTGACAAATGGACCCATCATGTTGTGTTCCCCATTGAAGGAACATTCGGGTGAGTTTGATATGTTCTTGATCATTGCTTCATGATGATTTCATATTTACCCAGAAGACCAAAACAGTGTTGTAATTGTTATTTAAGTTCGATTTTACACCCTTTTACAGGTATATGGCTCCAGAGTACTTCATGCATGGGATCATAAATGAGAAGACCGATGTGTTTGCATATGGAGTTTTGCTTCTTGAACTAGTGACAGGACGGAAAGCAGTGGACTCCTCCAGACAAAGCCTAGTGATATGGGTAAAATTAACAAATTGCTCTGGTGTACTTTATTATATATAGATTCCAACGAGTTCATTGATTATTATTGTTCGATCATATAAAAAGAAACTGACAATTCAATAGTAAGTCTAGAATACATGCTTGGTTAACAGGAAGTGATATAGTTATATACTTCTGAAACCCTTTGAATTTACAAGTTGTTCATCATCTGCAAAGGCAAAACCGTTGCTCGACTCGAACAACATGAAAGAGCTAGTGGATCCTTCTCTTGATGTTGGATATGACCCAGAAGAGATGGCACACACCCTAGCAGTGGCATCCATGTGCATTCACCACAGCTCAAGCTCGCGTCCTAGTATGAAATCGGTGAGTGGGTTGGACGTATCTGCCATTTCGTGTGCAAGATGAGCATTGTAAATTGACGAGGTGATATGTTGGTTGTAGGTGATCCGTTTCTTGAAGGGAGATAGGGAGTCACTTCAACAGATGAGAAGGCCCAAACTATCAAAGCCCCTTATGTTTGACTCCTGTGATTCAGAAGATTACACTCGCTCAAGTTACCTCAATGATCTGGACCGGCACAAGCAGCTTGCCTTAGAGCAGTGAAATTTAGTTGATTTTGGACAGTTTTTGCCATCTTTTTGTACATCATCACTATCTACATTGTGATCCTTCCGCTTTCCAGAGATGCTTAATGATTGTATGGGTTGAAAAATAGGGAGTGGGAGACACGAATTTTACATGAAAAACTCTTACAGGAAAAAACATAAACGCATAAATGTGGAACACTGTATGAGAAGAAAATTATAAGCATGAGATGGCAGGGCGTCTAAAACATGAGATGACAGGTAGGGAAACTAAGTCCCAAACAGAGAGAAAAAAAAATGAATTTTACATCTGGTACGAGACGATACAGTGTCTAGTACAGATATGTAACGAATTCAGATTAGACTTAAACAGTAAGTATCTATCAGACAAGTAACGAATTCGGATTAGACTTCAACAGTATGGATGGATGTGAGGGACCAATCATCATTTACTTCCTGGTTGCTGATCTAAGGTGTCATTTTGGTTTCCAACGTTTAATGCATGTTGCGATACTATGATCTGTATGACCAGGACCATTATGTCATGTGATGTAGTCCCCAGTGACAGCCTATTACTATTCTACATGTTGCGAAATTACATGTTGCTAGTTTCAGTGAGCATACATGAATTTTGAGAAGTTTGAACAAGATTTACTCTTGCACCAACAGGCTACATAGAACTGCTAAGGCATCAGACTTACCAGAACAGATGCCATGAATGTTGAACACTAGTGCCCCCCACCACATAACCTGATAGAAATGAAATGTTCAGAGATAAGAGAAACACCAGAGCACATTGCCTACAGATGTGTCCAGGTCTCCAGGAGCTACATATATTGTTTAACAAAAAAGGTGTGTGGTGTTGTGGTTGGTGGTTGAGTATGGATCCAAAGATTAGGGATACAGCACTCGCCCTCATCTAACCGTCAGCAAGGCTCTTCCTTCATGAGATAGAGAAACTCTAAGACTTATTTGAAAAATCTTTATTTATTTATTCATTGATTGATTATAAATAATGTGGCTCCTCTTTTTATATAGATAAGGTTAACCCCTAATAATATGGAAACTAACATAATCTAATGCAACCAATCAACTAAAAATAATATCATATGCATACTATCTAAATATTAAGATATTTATTCCTAATATAAAGGTATGTATTTAATTATTCCTAATATGAAGATATGAATACAACCATTCCTAATACGACTGCTACAATGCGCACAGTACTGTTCAGTACTACAGTATGTGTGTTACTGTTCGTGTGCTACAGCGCACGCGGTGCTGTTTGCCCGCCTGCTACAGTGCCTCGCTAGATCATAGGCCATAACATTACATTTCCGCAGCGAGATTGTTCGTCCTCGAGCTGTCAGGTAGCGACCATGGTTGAAGTCCTTTGTAACCCCATGTTGACGAGAGCCCGTGACAACATTGTGCAGTGCAGAAGATAATTAGCAAAGCCCCGTTACACAACAGCGATGATACCAACCCTCTAGCGTTGGCTAACGTAGCAAGAGTCATCGACGGTAAGGGCAAACGCCATAGGGCAGCAACATCCTTCTTACACGGAGATGCAACGGTTGTAGGAGAGGTGTGACGACATCGCTGACCCAACGTAACAGCCGTTATGCTCCGTATCTTCGAAGGCACGATATTGGCCAAACGCGTGGAGAAGACCACTGTTGGACAGCGATAACATTCCTCCTTGGTGAAGGCACCAGAGGTGCAACCAAGGACATCACTGCCCACTGAAGCATTGGTGGCAATGGTAGGAGTGGCATCGGTGACGGCGTTGGTTCTGATGGTGATGACGAATCAGAAACCACAGCAACATGTTGCGCCTTCTTCTCCATTTTGGCCATGAACTTTTTTATTAAGGTCATCATGTTGCTGAGATCGATCTTAAGGTCTGCAACTATGACCTTCATAGCAGCTGAAATCATGGTGAGTGGCTCAGTAGAGGTTTGACGCATGAGTAGATATGGCACGATGGTGGTGGCAAAACAGAGGTTGATGTGTTTAATAAAACTTGGCCAAGTCTGCACCCCAAGTGCACACTCTAGCTGTCGATACCACAGGGCGGCATTCCCCCATCAGGTAGTGCAATAGCAACCACTCATTCTCTTCTTCCATCGTCTGCTACTCCTTGAAGAATTGCTCAAAGCGATTTAACTAAGACTGTAGATCTTCCTTGCCATCCAAGGTCGAAAGCCCTAGGTAGTGCGATCGTAAAGCTCACGCCTTCATGGGATCGAAACCCTGTTGCTTGACATTGATGGCGAAATAGCAGTTGGCTCTAATACCAAATATTGTAGTCGGTGGTTGGATACGGGTCTAAAGACCAGAGATAAGGCACTCGCCCTCATCTAACCGTCAGCAGGTCTCTTCCCTAATGAGATAGAGAGGCTCTGAGGCTTATTTAGAGAACTTTTGTTTATTCATTGTTTGATTATAAATGGTGCAGCTTCACTCTTTATATAGATAAGGTTAGCTCCTAACAATATAAAAACTAACACAATCTAATGTAACTGATCAACTAAACATAATATCATATCCATACTATCTAAATATTAAGATATCTATTCGTAATATAAAAATATACATCTATCAATTCCTAATATGAAGATATGTATCTAATTATTCTTAATATGAAGATATGCATACAAACATTCCTAATACGACTGCTCTAGCGTGCATGATACTGTTCACGTACTACGGTACATGCATTATTGTTCATGTGCTGCAGTGCACGTGGTGCTGTTTGGCCGCCTACTACAGTGCCTCGTCGGATCATAGGCCATAACATGTGGGATCTGTGAAAAATCATATTGCATCTTTCATTTTCACAGTGAACCGCATAGGCAAGAAGACAACAAAAAACAAGACAGAGAGAGAACATTGGCCTTGCAAATACAGACTTTTGCCATACATACATGTTTTACCTTATTGCATGCTGCGATACCTGAAAATTTTACCTCTTGCATTTCATTAAACCTCATATCCAGGATTAACCTTCTGCTGAACATCTCCATAGCTTTCCAACTCAAGCATGTCCTCCATGCTCCCAAAGAACAATGGCAGCCTCTAGTGCAGTTTCACAGGCTGAATCGAGAGGATCCGCAAGGAAACTCAGAGGATTCGCCTCATAGACAAACCGAAGGTGACCCCTTGGGTTCATGGCAACTCCACCGTATATTTGTGTCCGGTGGAAATCAGCGACCAGTGAGCACACGTACCGAGCTGAGTACTTCTTCGGATGCTGCTCCTTGCCTTGTCTGATCGTGTCAATGTACTGCCTTAGGCACTCAGGCCAGTCAAAATATCGTGCATCATTCACCGAATATATCTGTCCTGACATAGTATGCAATTACAGCCTTAGAGCAAAGATAAAAGTATGGGGTAAATCATGCATTTCTAACTGATAGTAATACTGCAGACTTAAAGGCAGGTATATGGAATGAAGCACAGTAGCAGTGTAGAACAGTATGTGGGGTTCATATTTCATTTTTAGGTCAAAATTTCTTCTATAATATCATATCAATTTACTCATGTTGATTGTCCATCAAGCCCTATAAATTGAGAAATCAGATTTGAGAAAACCTGTACTGCTAGTGCAATTGAAATTCAGTAACAACCACTCAAGATTTAATAAAAAAAGTAAGGAAATCAGCAAATTACTATGTACTGGTAGGCACACATCTTATTTACCTCTATGGGGTATTTGGATGGAAGGATGTGTTAGAATAAATTCCCCAGTCGACCCATCCAACGTGAAGCCATGGGTACCTGCACCGAAGCTGATACAGAAGATGGTGGCGGATGAATACAGGACATAACCAGCAGCGACAAGGCGAGTTCCACTTTGCAGTGAATTGAGATGAGCTCTCTCCTCCACAGGGAGATGGTCGAGTTCCACCAGCCTATTTTATATCCCAAATATTGTTCCAGTGGGGATGGAGACCTCAATGTTGCGAGAACCATCAAGTGGATCAGTAACAACATATGGGCCATCATTGAATATCCAAATGGGGAGATCATTTTCTTCAGACGCCATCACTGCGACTTTTCCAGAACTTCCGAGCGACGATAAGATGATCTCATTCCGAATTTAAAATGAAGTTTGTATCCAGGTTACTTGAAGCTACTATTATGCCAAGATGCATACACTTCCATCTGACATACAATAGAAGTAAACAGCAAGGACTCTCACAGTAAAATTCTGCTAAGAGCGCCAGAAATATGGTGGAATTGATGCTGGTATGTAGTACAGTACTGAATTCAAGCAAACTAATCTAGTAGCTAAAACATTCAACGCTGCATACCTAATCCAAACTCTACAAAATTGAATTAACCGGTGCTTCAGATCTCCGATCTCCACCTTTCGATATCTTAAATTTATACTGTAAAATTTGCAAATTTTGGGGGAAGCAACTAGTAAGTTGATTTATGAAAAAAATAAAGACACAGCAGAAGCATAGTGGAGATTAAACAACTTGAGGGTTCAGCCTTCATAAACTAACCAGCTACTGCACTTCTGATGGATATGTATGTAGTGTTCCATATCAAGTCCTTACTACCAATCTCACAGCAATAGCACTATTTTTATGTGGCATAATTCGCATGAAAAGCACACGTAGATGCGAGAACCAAAGTTCCAAATCAATAACCCGCGAAACGCACCGACAATTCGTCGAGCGGCTTGGGCGCGTCCCTCTCGGCAGCCACCGCGCCACCACCCGCCTTCGTCCGCGACAGCTCGGCGTTGCCAGGTGACGCGACGAGCGCGGCGATGCGCTTGCACGCGCTCTGGATGTGGGCGACGAGGTCGTCGGCCGTGCCGGCCTGGCCTACTCGAGCAGGGTGGGAGGCGACGCCACCGCCGCTGGGGCAGCCATGTCGGTGCCCGCGGCACGTGGCGGGGAGACAAAAATGCGGCGGCTTGTGAGCGGGGGAGGAGGAGATGACACTGAGACGGAGGCGGCGGTGGCGGGTAATTTGAAGTTGGCGGGAGCGGGAGGGCAGGGTGGTGGAGGGGGCGGAGGAGGAGGAAAACGGCATAGCTTTGCCACTGGTGGATGGCCCGCGTGGACTGTGGAAAGCAAGAAAACTGTTCATGTAAATATCACTGTAAATATTTTTTAAAATTTAGTTTGAAATATATGTTTTACAAATCTAGTTTTCTTCTCAAACTCGATAATTATCTATCGACAGACTATGGAGCCCCCTAGCTCAGCTGGACGTCACCCCCACATAGTGAGTAATTAGTTATTAATTTAATATAATTAGTGCTAATCATGGCTGTATACCGATTTACAAGGGCTCGGTTGTTGGGCAGGTATTGCTGAGCTCCTGTAGCACGATTCTATTACGGTTACCGAGTTCAAAAAAAAAACTAGATTTGTAAAACCAGCTGTCTATGAGTTAAATTTGAAATAAACTGGCTATAGTGACATTTGTTGAACAGTTTAAAGCAAGAGGGGAAGAGCAAGTTGCAGCCAATGATCTTGTTCCGCGTCTGATATGTAAAGTGTGTATTCTCTGTTTTGTTTGCATGTGGGCAGTGTGGTATCCCCGTACAGAGATACAACATAAAAAGAAGTTCGTAGAATCGGCAACGAGTTTGGTTCCTGAAGCCTCGTTTGGAACAAATTCCTACCTTTCCAATGGGATCTGACTAATTTCATAGCGTGTCAAGCAAAAACCGTGTACGTAAGACTGGACTAGAAATATGGATGAGACCATGGATAGGTCAGGCTTTGTCACAAGATAGGCCACCGATCACTCTTTTCTTGAATGGTTTCCTTACCTGATTATCAGCTGATCCGTACTTTCAACCAGAACCAGTTGCTCAATTGTTCCGACTTTGCCCAAGTCTTTCAGAATGAAGTTCATGACCGGTCTTTATTGGAAGGAACTGTGCAGAATGCAACGACGTACATGGTACTGAGTAAATATGACCCGACGAGCACGTCTGACGGACCGTCAACTCTTAGGTCCACGGAAGACTCAACACGCGGTCGAACTTGACTCCAGCCTGCCGTGCCTTTGCACCCAGAGGAGACCGACTGACCAGGACTAAAAGTACGAGAATATCTAGGAAAATCTAAGTATCTTTCCATTAAGAAAAAGAACAATTATCTAATTTTAAATTGAAGAGAACTCGAATACAGGTGATGAGAGTGTACGGTATATACCTATACCTCTCATCAACTAAGGGCCTGTTTGGATGGACTAGGACTAGTTGTTAGCTAGGACTAGTTGTTAGCTGACTAAAGATTAGCCCAGTCCTGTTTGTATCCAAGGACTAATAAGTACTACTATCTCAGTACAAAGTCTGTTATACCCCTATGCATGGCGGTCTGGGAGGGTTGGCGTGGGTATCAGCGTCTTTTTTCCATCCTGCTGGTCCTTTAGCCCTCATTAGCTGGGTTTGGCCAACTAGTTGGCTAACAACTAGTTGGGGCTTTGGCTAAACTTTAGCCCACTCATTAGCCCTCCTGTTTAGATTCACAAGGACTAAAAATTAGCAACTAGTTGTTAGTCTATGGGATCCAAACAGGCTCTAAGCTAGACTCAGTTCCTGACTACTGAACAAGACTCAAACCGATTGATTTACCAAAAGGACCACAAGTCGTAACTTTCTGCCAAATCACACGTATAGAGTAAATCGATATATTAACGCTTCCAAATTCCAATTTCGTTCATCCAAAAGCACTGATCGGGCTGTGCTCAATATAGCTTTTTTTGAGTGGCTTATGGTTGAAAAGCACTGTAGCTGGCTGAAAAAACACTGTATCTGACAGAGGTTTATTTAACATAATTAAATTTAAAAATAGAAAAAACATATTAGCCCACACGTATAATGCAAACAAATACGGGAAAAAAGAACCGGCAAAAAAGCTAAAAAAACAAAAGTTCAGAAAAAAATAAAATTTATAAATAATGAAAAATAAGCCAGAAACTGAAGCCGAAACGAGCGGCCCTAAATTATCGTTTTTCCTTTCGTCGTACGCATGGGCACTAGTACTTGTTTTCCTATCTCTCCGAGAGTGCGTTTTCTTCGAATTAATGTCCGTGATGTACGATCGACAAGAAAACAACGGCTGAATTGTGTTGCTCGTGATGTATACTACTATAAATTGGGTGCGGCTCAGGTGCTGGGGGCACCGCACTTAGCGCGTGCGGGGTGCCCCCAGCACCCGCCACGTGTCCCGTAAATCCCAAAACAATTCTAAAAAATTCAAAAAAAATACTTACAAAATCCGAAAATTTGTAAAAAGTATTTTTTGTAAAAATACTTTTATTAAAAAGTATTTTTAAGTATTTAAAAATACTTTTTAATTAAAAGTATAAATAAAAAAATTTAAGTACTTACAAAAAAATACTTTTTATACTTAAAAAAATACTTTTTTACAAATTTTCGGATTTTGTAAGTATTTTTTTTGAATTTTTTTGAATTATTTTGGGATTTACGGGACACGTGGCGGGTGCTGGGGGCACCCCACACGCGCTAAGTGCGGTGCCCCCAGCACCTGAGCCGCACCCCTATAAATTGATCTTGTCAGAGTAAGTGTTACATCTGAAATATCGTACCACTAAGCATATGTTCCACGGAAGAGATGAAGCATCACACCATTGTTTTCTTGATTTTGCTACAAATATAAGCATCCGTGATGTGAACCCATGGCGTGTAATAGCAGTTCATAGGTACCCGGTGCCCATCAGATACGTTTCTCATTGAATAGGTCAGGCGACGTCAAAGCAATAACTAAACTGATTAGAACTTGCGATCAATACAAATATCCTGCTCCTAACAAATCAACCAGAATCGCATTAATATGTGCACTTTTATTCTTCAACTAGCATAGTGGTCTGTGCACCTACACGACATTATCTTTAGTGTGCTAAAAGTATTTTGAAATGAAGTTGCAATTTCAAATTATGCCATTTGAATGAATACGTGGGTGAGTGGAATGACTTGTGATAATTTGAGAGAATATTTTGAGATTTTTTAGGAATATTTTGAGATTTTGTTGAATACTTGTTGAAAACCAAACTTCTTCGTTCCAGCCATATCTAATATGAATGTACAGAGTTTCGTTAAGTAAATCGGCGTCCTATAACATGTAAGACACAATTAATTAGTTAGTGAAGAAGCACCTCTAAAATAAAAGGATCTACATATTTGTGTGTCTAGTTTTGCTAATATTTTTTAGTACAAATGGACACAACTTAGATGATTTCACCATGCAGTTTAAGCTGGCATTTTTATTCACTGAATGAGCTGAAAATTTCACATGAAACTCCCACTTACACTTCTAATATGCCATAAAAATTCGCAGTTAGAATTCATTATGTGTAGTTAGGGCTGTAAACGAGCCGAGCTCGAGCGAACTTGACCTAGCAAGCTCGAGCTCGGTAGAAACTCGAGCCGAGCTCGAGCGAGCCTAAGATCAACATCGAACTTTAAGCTGGGCTCGAGCTCGACTCGAGTTTCTACCGAGCTCGCTCGAGCTTGGCTCGTGTAGGCTCGGTGCGTACCTGCGTGGCCGGATCCCGGTTGAGGAGGGCGGCGCCGGCGGGGGAGGAGGGGCGCCGGGGGGAGGAGAGGCGTCGGCGGCGGGGGAGAGGAGGGGCGGCGGCGGGCCGGGTCGAGGAGGGGCGTCGGGGGGAGGAGAGGTGTCGACGGCGGGGGAGAGGAGGGGCGGCGGCGGGCCGGGTCGAGGAGGGGTGCCGGGGGGAGGAGAGGCGTCGGCGACGGGCCGGGTTGAGGAGGGGCGCCGGGGGGACGAGGGGCGGTGGCGGGGGGGGGCGAGGAGAGGCGGCGGCCGGCGGGGGCGAGGAGGGGGACCGGGGAGGCGGCGGCGGGGGAGAGGAAGGGGACGGGGGCGGGAGAGGGGGCGGCGGTGGGGCGAGAGGCGAGGAGCCGAGGAGGGGAACGGGGGGGGAGGAGGGGCGCCGGCGGGGGGAGGAGGGGGAGAGGAAGGGGACGGGGCCGGGACTCGGGAGAGGGGGTCGGCGGCGGGGGGGGGGGGGGGGCCGGGGGCGAGGAGGGGCAGCGGCGGGGGCGACGAGGGGCGGCGGCCGACGGGGGCGGGGCCGCAGGTGGGGGCAGGCGGAGGCCCGCGAGTGGGGGAGAGGCATGGCCGCGTGCCTGCGTGGGCGTGTGGCGGCGGGGGGGGGGGGGGGCTGGGGGGCAGGGGGTGAATTTGAGAGGAGAGGCGGGAGGGAGGGGTGGGGCCGGGGGGCGGGGGTGAATTTGAGAGGAGAGGCGGGAGGGAGGGGTGGGGCCGGGGGGCGGGGGGTGAATTTGAGAGGAGAGGCGGGAGGGAGGGGTGGGGCCGGGGGGCGGGGGAATTGGGGAGGGGGTAAAAAAATCCTAAGCTCGCGAGCTATTCGAGCTCGGTTCGTTAAAGCTCGCGAGTCTAGAGCGAGCCAAGCTCGAGCAGCTCGCGAGCCTCGAGCTTTTTTTACAGCTCTATGTGTAGTACAGGTAAAATCATGGAAGTTGACTCACCCTCTTTTGCCAATGTTGTTTAGATGAGCTGAAAATTTCATGTAGGACTTCCACTCGTACTTCTTAACATGGCATAGAAATTTGTTGCTAGAATTCATTCTATACTGCACAGGGAAAATCATGAAAGTTGACCTCCCCTTTTGCCTACGCCATCCGGCTCTATCAGGCTATTCAAGGGTTCATATGATTTTTGAATAAGCTGAAAATTTCACATAGGACTCTCATTTGTACTGTTACACATGCCATAGAAATTCTCTGGCTTGAATTCATTCTATGTTGCATAGGAAAAAATTATGGAAGTTGACTCACCCTCATTTGCCCATGCCATTCGGCTTACCAGGCTATTCAAGTGATCATATGTTTTCTGAATGTGGTGAAAATTTCACATAGGACTCCCAATTGCACTACTAACATGCCACATAAATTTGCCATTAAAATTCATTTTGTACCACGTAGGAAAGTTCATAGAAGTCAGCATATGTTTTTTTGCCTATGCAATTTGGCTCTATCGTCCTAGTCAAGTGAGCATTTATTGTCCAAATGAGATGAAAAGTTTACATAGGACTCTTACTTCTACTGCTACCATGCCATAGAAATTCACTGCTACAATTCATTCTATTCCGCACATGAAAAATCATGGAAATTAACACACACTCTTTTGCCTACGTCGTTTGGCACTATCGGTCTATTGAAGCTAGTATTTGTTTTCCAAATGAGCTAAAAATTTTATATAAGACTTCCACTTGCACTCCACTTGCACTTCTAATATGACAAAGAAAATCGTCACTAGAATTCATTTTATACATCATAGGAAAAATCATGGAAGTTGACCTCTCCTCCTTTGCCTATGCCATTTGGCTTTACGATTGGTTGGCAGATGTGCAAGTTTTTTTATATGTCTTTAGTTTATATAATATATTACACTTGGAGTTTGATTATGATACCTGTATTGGGTTTCTAAGATGTCACTGATTGCGAAGGTTGTGCATATCATGTAGATGAGGAAAGATAGGGTACGATTACAGATTAGGAGGGTTTAGATTACATGCTGTTTGTTTGAGAGAGACACACATGTTTAGGAAGGAACAGATAAGGAAGGTTGTAACCTCAAAAAAAGAAAAGAAAAGATCAGTTTGTAGGAGTTGGGGGAGAGGCATACGGAATTACAAGACTTTTTATTTTTAATTCTAAATGTCTCTTAGTTTGGATTGTACTTAACATGAACTCTTTTTTTAATCTGAGCCATTATAACTTAGATCCACCAAATTAAAGACTGAATATTTTGCTTATTGTGAGAATTTCTAGTATATTTCTCTTTTTCCTTAGTAACTATAAAAGACATGCCATTTACTTTTAGTAATAAATAGATTTAACTGGCATGGAGCACAACCCAAATGGGTCCGCAATTAACAATGCATAAAAAGTAAAAAAAAAGTGAAAAATTGAAACAATAAAATATCTAATGAGACGACATGAAGTTGGCAGAAAACATCAGGGCCAAAATTGGCCGGAGAGAGAGGGAGAGACTCCAGACCACAACTCTCTCTCTCTCTCTGTTTTTGTTATTTGATTCGATTTCTTCGCATCTTGTTTTCCAAAAGAAAAGGCCCCTTTCATGCTCCACTCTACAGTTTGCTCATGTTGACTGTAGTTGATAGTTTTTTTTACAGTTGATAGATTTTAGTTGTAAATAAATAATAGTTAATGAAAGAAGTATATTTTAGAAGAAAGTCACGAGCGATGGGAAAAATAAAGAAAAAAATACGTATGTGAGGCGAGAGCTAGGGGAGACAGTGCATGGTACGTCTACGACCCTCTCCTTTGTATCAGAAAAAAATAAAAAAATCATTTTGAAAAACCTAATATTTATATTGATCTCTGAACATATACCCCCACTTCTGCTAGTAGTTGGCTGCTCCCTCGCACGCCCCACCCTCTCTCTGTCACCTTCTCTTCTCTTAGTACGTCACAAAAGTTGACACCAATGCCCCCGACCAAACACATATTAGTACGATCCAAGCAACCCTCTCGTCATCCTCACCTCTCAAGTCCGAGCTCGCTCTCTCTCTCTCTCTCTCTCTCTCTCTCTCTCTCTCTCTCATCCACCTCCCTTGCGCAGTTGCACTCGTCAGTTTGCAATTGCAGCAGTAAGAACCCGGCAAGAATATTTCTTTTCAGGTGACCACCTAACCTTGCTACCGAACACAACTCGTTGGCCTCCTTTTTGAAGTCTTCTTCCCTCCTCTCTCATCGGCTAAGAGAGGAGGGAGAGGTGTTCGATTGATCAGTTGTCCGTGCAGCAATGGCGAGGCGCGTGTCATGGCTTGCTGGACTTATTGTTGTGGTGTTATTGATCATGATGATGGTGGCCGCGCCTGTGCGCGGTCGGTTCGTGGTGGAGAAGAGCAGCGTGAGGGTGCTTGCGCCGGAGCACATCCGGGGCCACCACGACGCGGCCATCGGCAACTTCGGCGTGCCCGACTACGGCGGCACGCTCACCGGCGTCGTCCTCTACCCCGACAGGAAGGCCACCGGCTGCGTCGAGTTCGACACCAAGTTCAAGTCCAAGTCCCGCCGGCCGGTCATCCTCCTGCTTGACCGTGGAGGTAGGCGCACAGCTTCTCTTGATAAGTTTGTTTATATTTGCATAAGAAAGTTTTTCAAAAAAGTTCGCATAGAAAGAATTGCCTTGAAGATATCTTATATGCCAATTCTTAAAGTCTGAATTGTTCGAGTACCGGCAGCTGTTCTGCTGATGATTTTGTTTCTGAAAGCTTGTTTTGCCGATGATTTATGTCTATATCCCAATTCATGCCAATTGTTGTTCAGTCGATGAGTTATGTCAATGGGCTAATCTTCTCTAGGACCAACGGTTAGCTTGTATCAGGTAGACAAGCTAACTAAGTGGTAGTATTTTAACATTTTGATGTAGATTGATCTCCAACTTAGGTGCCAGAGAGGTTGCAAGCAGATTTCTGATATTTTTTTATCGCGGAGAGGGAAGGGAATTGACAATTCAGTTCTGCAAGTAGGGCTGAATAATACAATCCAATATTCCATTGACTTAGTTTTGAGCTCAACTGCAAGTTAAACAGTCCTAGTAGTAAGAAATACTACAGTGCCTACCATAAACTATGAGCAACAGTGACCGGAACAGAGTCGTCTTTCAGAGCCATCATTGAAGTCATCTTGGCCTCTCCTGTGTTGTATGTTTGCATTAGTAAGTAGTCAGACAGATTGTTCTCAAATTCATCCAGGTTAATTTTCCGGGACCAAAGGCATCAATTTTTATTTTTCTTTTGACGAATTGGCATCAGATTGTCCCTTTTCTGTAGCCTGTTAACTCTGTGCTTTTATTGATCCTGAACTTTGGTTATCCGATTGATATCGGAGGCCAGAGATGTAAGATGTTAATCTCCAGTATCTAAAAAAAAATCAGATTGTTCCTTTCGTTGCATCAGAGTTTCAGACAACTGTCTGATCCGACAACTTTGAACCCAGGGAAGCAAGAACTGAATAGGTTCATACATGTAGTATACATCGGTTGCATTTCTGATGCTCATATATGAGTCGGTCATTTGATCCAACCATGGCAACGCACTTGGTCAAAACTCGTCCACTACCAATCAGTAGGTGTCACAATTCCCCAAAGGCAGCACAGACCAATCTGCTCAGCCTTCTTTTCCAAGCAAAGCCTTCCAACTCTTCATCAGATGCGGAGACCCCATTAAGAGGAAATGGGGACACCCTCGGATGCCCTCCACGTCGCCCCTCTTCCGTTTCTTTTCTCTGCGCGAGCTCCTCTTCCTCGACCGCGTCGCCGCCGCCGACCCGTGCGCCATCGACTCCTGCGCGCTCGCCTCCCGCGCCTGCCACGCCGCTGACCCGCGCCACCGCCGCATCCTCCGCCCGTTCCGCGCCGACCTCCTCCCCGCCGCGCTCGCCCCGCGTCGCCAACGCCACCCTCGCCGCCCTCTCCGCAGACCGCGTCGCCGCCGCTGTGGACCTCTCCCGCTCCCGGGGATTCAGCGCATGCCCCAACCTTGCCGAGCTCGACCTGTCCAATGGGATCGGCCTCGGGGACACGGCGGCTGCGGAGGTGGCGCGGAACGGGCGGAGGATGTGGCGGTGGCGCGACTCGGTGGCGTGACAGGCGCGGGGAGGCGAGCGCGAAGGACTTGATGGCGCGCGGGTTGGCGGCCGCGACGCGGTCTGAGGAGAGGGCGACGAGGCTGGGGCATGCGCCGAATCCCCGGGAGCGGGAGAGGTCCACAGCGGCGGCGATGCGGTCTGCGAAGAGGGCAGTGAGGGTGGCGTTGGCGACGCGGGGCGAGCGGGTCGACGGCGTGGCAGGCGCGGGAGGCGAGCGCGCAGGAGTCGATGGCGCGCGGGTCGGCGGCATGGCAGGCGCGGGAGGCGAGCGCGCAGGAGTCGATGGCGCGCGGGTCGGCACTCGTCGGCAGCGGCGAGGCGGTCGAAGAAGAGGAGCTCGCGTGGAGAAAAGAAACGGGAGAGGCGTCGCGCGGAGATTCATGAGGAGGGGCGACGTGGAGGACATCTGAGGGTGTCCCTATTTTCTCTCAATGGGGTCAATCCCCAGAGGAGAGGAGTCCCCTCCATCAGATGCAGTGCACTTCCTTCCTCAGGAATATCAGCTTGCTTATCCATTTAACCTATGCTAACATCTAGAGTTATTAATTCACTTTAGTGCATTGTAATTGTAAAAAAGAACCAAAAAAATCTTTTACATAATTTTTGCTGTAAAGAATGTGATTATGTGACATTGTTCATGGCCGCTGCAGAATGCTTCTTCGCACTCAAGTCATGGAACGCGCAGCAGGCCGGCGCGGCAGCGGTGCTCATCGCGGACAACGTCGACGAGCAGCTGCTGACCATGGACACCCCCGAGGAGTCGCCGGACACGGAGTACATCGACAAGATCAACATCCCGTCCGCGCTCGTGGACCGCGCGTTCGGCGAGTCCCTGAAGAAGATGATCCAGAAGGCAGACAACCAGGCAAGTACTCAATGTCTGAAACTATCCTTGAAAGTGAAGAGTGAACACACATAAACTGAGCCTTTCTTGCACACGAACTGTTCTTTGATCAGGAGGAGGTGATCGTGAAGCTTGACTGGCGTGAGTCGATGCCGCACCCGGACGAGCGCGTGGAGTACGAGTTCTGGACCAACAGCAACGACGAGTGCGGGCAGCGGTGCGACGAGCAGATGGAGTTCGTGCGGAGCTTCCGCGGCCACGCGCAGATCCTGGAGCGCGGCGGCTACACGCAGTTCACTCCGCACTACATCACCTGGTACTGCCCCGAGGCGTTCAAGCTCACGCAGCAGTGCAGGTCCCAGTGCATCAACCACGGCAGGTACGTGCGTGCGTGCATCCATCGATCACAATTCACAAGCTGGTCAATGTCAATGCCATGGATCTGACGAGTTTTGACAGGTACTGCGCGCCTGATCCGGAGCTAGATTTTGGGGAGGGGTACGAGGGGAAGGACGTGGTGGTGGAGAACCTGAGGCAGCTCTGCGTGCACCGCGTCGCCAACGAGAGCGGCCACCCCTGGATGTGGTGGGACTACGTCATGGACTACAAGATCCGCTGCTCCATGAAGGAGAAGAAGTACAGCAAGGGCTGCGCCGAGGACGTCGTCAAGGCACTAGGTGAGTCGCATCTCAGTGCAATGTTCTTGTGTCTGTGAACTGTATTTTGGGCTTCTCTTGATCGATCTTGGCGTCCTTCTGGAACTAGGATTGTCTCTTGAGAAGGTGCTGGAGTGCATGGGCGATCCGGAGGCCGACACTGAGAACGCCGTCCTGTCCAAGGAGCAGGAAGACCAGGTTCGATCCTCAGAAGAATCTGTCCGAAACAATATAATTCCTTGTATTCAAGGGATTTTAGCTTTCAATGCTCAGGTGTTAGGCTGGTCGGTTTCAGTCTTACGGATCTCATGATGTTTGCAACGTCGGTGGTTTTTTGGTTTGCTGTCCTTTCAGATTGGTCGCGGATCGCGAGGAGATGTGACCATCTTGCCTACGCTGGTCATCAACAATGTTCAGTACAGAGGTTGGTTGCCGCACCCCTTTCACCAGAACAAGAAACGGAGAACCACCACAGGATTTGATGCGAAAGTTGCATCTTGCTAAACCTGATTTCTTGTGGACTAACACGGATCGTGTCTGTGTTGAAGGGAAACTGGCGAGAACGGCGGTGCTGAAGGCTGTCTGCGCCGGTTTCAAGGAGGGGACTGAACCTCATGTCTGCTTGAGCCATGGTAGGCCTTCGAGCTGCAGTGTTTTCGTAAACAGCGAAATGATGATGGTTTCTTGAAATTCTGACGAACTTTTCTCGTCTTAACCGCAGACATCGAGACGAACGAGTGCCTGCGCAGGAACGGCGGATGCTGGCGAGACACGGAGACCAACGTGACTGCTTGCAGGGTACGCTTATGTCAGAAGACGAGCATGATGTGTGTGCAAGAACAGATAATTTGCCAAACTAAATGAGCTGGTGATTGGATCTTGCTTCCCTTTTCACGATGCGCAGGACACGTACAGGGGCAGGGTGTGCGAGTGCCCCGTGGTGGATGGCGTCCGGTACGAGGGCGATGGATACACCAGCTGCAAAGGTACGCTTCTCATGCCGCTGTGCTATGGCTGCACTACTTCACAGAAGTTTCCGACATGTCATGAGTCATGATATCTTCGTAGTAAGACTAAGATTAGGTGTTTTTTTTGGGGTACTTGATCACGATTTAATCTGCCCACACCTATCAGCTGCAAAGTGGATTTTCCTAGACATATCGACGCACCTACAATCGCCAGACTCGGGAAAGAAAACGAGGCACCGAGCAACCCAGCACACACATCAGTAGATACGGCACGGCACGGCACACGAGAGCGACCAATGCCAGTTAGGCGATTGCCGCCGCGTGGAACGGCATCGAGGAGCGGTGGGTGGGGCCGTGCGGTGCGCCGTGAGGACGCGGGCGCACGATTCCTCGGCGGAGGCAGGAGCGCGCGCGCGGGATACGGCAGGCAGGCAGCTAGCTCGTTTCCTCGGCGTTGGGGAAGAAGAAGCGGACCTGACGTGCGCATCGGCCGGTGGAGGCGGCCTGAGGATGAGATCACAAGTAGCAGCGTTGCCGGGATGGGCGCCGCCGCGTGGACGTGGCCTCAGGGCTGCAGAGGCGAGCGCCGTGGTCGGCAGCTACAGCCGCCCCGCCCCACCGTGGCACGGCACGCATCGCAGGTTCAACTGTAGAAACTGCCGGGTCTACTAGTTAATTATAATATATACTATACCAACTTTATTTATATTGGTAAAAACTGTATGTGGATATCTGATACTTTATAATCTCTCATACAAATAACCTAAAAACTACAAACCATAGTAAAAAAACCAAAAGACACAGCAAAAAAAAACAAGTCAGTCACTTCCCAGCACGTGTGTGTAATCCAATCTAGCAAACATGATCACGGGTGTCCCTGTTCAAATGAGTTAACCTTCGTGCAGGAGAGCATGGCTCCAATTTCGTAGTGCCAAACTGCCACGTAGTAAAGCTTACCGTGTGCTTTGTTTGTTCCCTGTTTCAGCTGTTGGCCCAGGTAGGTGCACGCTGAACAATGGAGGGTGCTGGTCAGAGACTAGGGGCAAACAGACATTCTCTGCTTGCTCGGTAAATCTCTCTCTCTCTCTCTCTCTCTCTCTCTCTCTCTCTCTCTCTCTCTCTCTCTCTCACACACACACACAATTTTTATCATTCATGATCTTTGCTAACCACGTTGTCCACAAATCGAAGGACACCGTATTGACTGGATGCCGATGCCCACCAGGGTTCCAAGGTGATGGTCACAAATGTGAAGGTAATTTTTTTTTCTGAAACTGACATAAGTGATTGATGGTTGAATAGACAAAAGTAACAGAGCTGAGTTTCTGATCAAGAATTATGTGTGCATTCCTCCAGATTTGGACGAATGCAAGGAAAAGCTTGCGTGCACATGCCCTGACTGCCACTGCAAGAACACGTGGGGCAACTACGAGTGCAAATGCAAGGGCAACCAGATCTACATTCGAGGAGAGGACATATGCATAGGTAATATGATCTGCATGCTTACCAGTTTCATGTGACGATGGCATGAAATCTTGGTGAACGTACTTCAAATGCTCTTGCTTGGCTTTGTGATGCAGCTAACAGCATGTCAAAGTTCGGCTGGTTCATCACCATCTTGGTTGTGTCGTGCGTCGTGGGCGTAGGGATCGCCGGCTACGTGTTCTACAAGTACAGACTCAGGGTACGTCCATCTCACAAACATATAAGTTCAACAGAAATAACTTCGAAGTGTGTGATGTATAACGATGTAGAGAAATGAACATTCTTTGTTGTATGGTTTTTTTTTGTAGTCGTACATGGACTCGGAGATCATGGCCATCATGTCCCAGTACATGCCGCTTGACAGCCAGCATAATGAGAACCAGCCTCTTCGGCAACATGATTCAGACACGTAAGGTAATTTCAACCCAACCAAACGGACAGTCCTTTTTTTTTGTTAGGTTTAGGATCTCAGAGATACATAGACAATTGCGCGAATGCTCTTGTGTTAGGTTTACGATCACATGCGCTAAAGGATCTCTTGAAATGCCCTTGTGACATTTGCATCTCATTGACAGGCACTAGATGGAGAATTTGGACAGTGAAACCTGACGAGTTTCCTCCAAGGATGGGCTATGAATTGCAAGGCATCATGTTCTCATGATTTCAGCCGTGCTAAGCAAATACATTGTGTGCTTTCGATGATTTTTACTTCATTTTTGTATAGTAAAAAAAATAACGGTTTGTGTACCAAGCCACAAAGATGAGCGTTAGAAAATTAGCTAGGTAGGCATTCCTGCTCCCTTGTGGATCAACACTCAACAGACAAGACACACGAAGTTTTTAGAAAAGATACATACAAGCAGTGATGTACAATAGATAACCCACGTTAGCACTATTGTGTTCTCGTACTTTCAGGTTGTTCCCTTGCATGCTTTCCTGAAAACACCAGGGGCTTCTTACAAGCCTTATTACGAATACGTATTACGTAACAATGCTATTGTAAGTGCTCCAGTTTCCAGATATCCATGGTAAGACAGTTGAACGCTTGATACTTCTCTTATAGGCTAAGCAAGACAATGAAGGGTCCATGCAAGTACCCAGATGAACTAATAACAGGCTGAGTGGCTGACAGATTCTTGATCACGGTCATGTGGAGTGGTCCTACAATCCCCTTCCCTCAATGCCATTTCTTGGGCAGTGGAGCATTATCGGGTTTAAGGTTGTGTTGGATCGACAGTTCCATGATATGATTCTGGTGGTCCTATCCTGAAAAGAGCAGTTCCTTCAGAGAGCTGCGTCTCTGAGCACAAAATTCCATGATATGGGAATGTGTTCCATAGATCAAGTTCGAACTGTGACCATTCATCATTTGATTAGCATCTTAAAAACTTAAAATGAGGTAGGGGAGCTTCAATCGCCATAAAGAAATGGCGGCAATGATACTAGAATCGAATTACACGGACAAAAAAATCTCCCCAAGAAATATTCATGTTTATCACTGATTTTATTTATCTGGATAGCATCCTAATAAAAGGAAAAAAACATTGCATGGATTAAAGATAACATCACATCTTCTCTCAAAACAAAGAAACATCCGCTAAATCTTCTTGGGGGCAAAGCGAGATCTTACAACAGAGTATACGAGAGCTTTCTACTTGTATTGCTCTGAAACTTCACGAACAAACTTGTCCATGAATTGGCATTTCTTGTCAAAACCCCAGCCTGGATTATTCTGTAAAACGCAGATAGAGAAAAAGAATAAAGAAATCCATCACGATATGCCACATCTTATCTTTTACAGAAGGAAATCGAAAAGGAGAACAGTGGCAAGTAGGAAACAAATTCCTCCAAGAAAAGAAAAATTGAGTACAGAAATACACTAACAGGGTCTCGAGACTTAAAAATCCCCTTTTTAAGGTACCATCTAGGGCACTATGTAAAGCTGTGCAACATATTAATGGTTATGAAAAATATTTTATAAAACAGGACCAAGACAAATGCCATGGTACATTTTGCAGTTATGATGTTAACTGCAAATCTTCCAGTATGTAGTGCTACTTCTCTGTCAGGTGTTTGCAACTAGCTGAGTTAAAGCATATGTAGCTGGCCAGCCTTGAGAAAAATAGGATAAGCCACTTGCTATCTTTGAGAAAGGCAGGATAATCAACTATCAGATGTATCTATCTGGGACAGCATGTCATGATAAATCTAGACAAGATATGTTATAGAACCAGGGTAGCTTAGTAACACCAGACTATAGACGATACTTGAAGGTGGGAATAGACAATTGAAATAGTATGAAGACATATTACACATTAAAAATAAGTCTTAGCTAAGATGATCACTAGTGTAGTTAAAATTAAAGTTTGGTATGCTAACAGAAGGCAGCTCTAGTTTGGACAGCAAGCTGACTATGAGTCAGCAGGAATCATGTTGCTTCCATCACCACTGGAGATTCAGAAGTCGGATTACTCATAAGACAACATTCAAAATCGACCATCAATGTTGTGAAGTCTGTTCACAGCATCAGTTGTAATAAGAAGGCAAACCTTAAGAGATAGTAGAGTTTTATCAGTAAACCGCTTTACTGAAGAAGGTATGTTTTCTGGAAGAGTGTTGACAACTCTTTGCAGCTCCTCTTCTTGTTGTTTTGCAGTTACAACATCAGGTCCGCTGTACATATCTATCAGCTCTTTCATATAGGGTGCCCTCGCCATTACATCTTTCACAGCTTCCTATTAGTGATACAGTAGATTATACTGGGTCAGTTGAAGATACCAAAAGGAACTCATATTAGCAGCAAGGTGAGCTAGCAGCAAGGTGAGCTGGTGAGTACAACTGTTAATTTATTCATGTACAGGTCGGCATTATAGTGGAAGGCTATGATACAACATCAACATGTAATGTGGTGTCGTACAGGATTTTACAAGTATGCACTGAAAGATGGAATGTAGAACCAGATATGCTTAGTTCTGCAAGTCCAGTGATATCTAAAAACAAATATCATCGTATTTTTAAAATCATGGAACCACTGAATCACTATTATGAGGAAAAAGTTGATAATAAAACCCACAAGCAAACAAGCCGATTCTGTCAAAATATTTCCCATAAGCATTGATTTTCAGGAAAAAAAAATTATAATCAGTTCATCTATATCTATATAAAAGAGTCACCTTGCCATTTTCATACATGATACATGTACATCTGGTACAAGTTAAACCTTTCTGGAAAATTATTCTACAAATCTGTATCCAATGTAGTGCACAATCTGCTTTTATTTTGAACAAGTTGGAACTTCATGAGGCAGTTTAGCAGTTTAACCACGTCGGTATGCTGGAACAAGCTAAGTGACTTAGAAATCAACTGGACAGCAGTAATGCAGTTCAGAAAGTCAAATCTTATGTATAAACCTTATATTCCCTCCCTTTATCACGTATGCATATCAGCTTATAAAATTATAATGTCATGTAATGTCATGAAAGTAGAGACAGCAAATCTATTAATATCATTTTGAGGCCAATCTAGGTAGTTTCTTGTATACTAGTGGATGAAGTTAGGGAAGTTTGAATGCAAACATACCGGAAATATATACATTTATAAAGTGAGGGAACACTATTTTGATAGTAACCTATGTTGTTGGTCCATCTGTTTATTTATCAAACCTGAAGCAGGTTATTATAATCTAACATAACACAAGTACACAACTATAGACTTGGACCCAGTTTGCAATTCTGCATGCAATAACTGCAAAGCAAGGTATCAGTTACCCTAGCTTTGCAGACTTCCTCTGACACATTCTAATGCAGCAAAAACAAGTATATCAGATACTTTATACTGGACAAACATTTCTGCGGAGGAAAATAATATGGTGTGAGGTCAATTAAACAAATCACCTCCCATTCTTCCTGGTTCTGGATGCCCTCATACGCAATTATGAATGGCTTCACCTTCTGCAGCACCTCCTCCAATGACATTGGTGGCTTCTCGTCAATATCCGGATTATCAAAATTCGCATGGTACTCTGGCTCAAACTCAATCTGCACACACAAACCCACATAAACAAAAACCATCAGGAACCTCACAAACACACTCAGATCAGACAATTTTGCAAACTCCACCGCAGTGCCGCACGCACCATGTTATTGGTGTGAACAGCGTCGAGGTACGCATCCTCCATAGGATGCGGCAGCGCATTCTCGGCCGCTTCATCAAACGCTTGGTTCAGAATCTTCATCTTGTCCGCGCCAAGCTTCTCCTCGAGTTTCTCACCATCGGCGTTGTCCCCCAAGTAGACCCCATGCCGCTCGTCCGCCTCAGCAGGTCCGCGGCGACTGCGGCCGCCGCGCGACCCGCGGCCGCGGCCACCGCGCCCCCCGCCGCCGCGTCCGCCATCGTCGCCGCGGCCCAGAAGCTCCAAAGCGCGCTTCACAGCGTCCTGTGCTGATAACTTTGGCTGCCCGCTAGGAGCCGAAGGCGACGCGGCCTGCTTCGCCTCGCGACGTCGGATGAAGCGGTTCTCCTCGGGGGGAATATCCACCGGTTGCTGCATCCGCGGCACGCCGCGGCCGGCGCCAGAGGTAGGGAGCGAACGCGGAGGCTCGGAGGACGAGGCGCCGGGCGTCGGCGGCTCCGGATCGGAGGGGGGAGGAATGTCATCGAAGCGCTTGGTAAAGGTCGGTTGCTTCGGGGCATCTTGACCGGACGGCGGCGAGGGCAGCGGCGATCCACGACCGCGGCCAACGCCAGAGAATGACGAGAAGGATGAGATGGTGGGGGAGGACGGGATCACGGGCTCCCCGCGGCCGCGGCCAATGGATGCTGGAGCGGAGAAGGGATCCGCGCCGTCGTCGTCGTCGGGGATTGGGCTCCCCGGAGCGCGCGGTTGCGCGGAGGGCGGCAGGCCGCGCCCGCGGCCTCGACCGGCGCCGCTACCTCCGCCGATGCCGGATAAGGAGGAGAATACGGCGGCGTAGGAGGAAGGAAGGTGCGTGTGCCGCCTGGCGGCGGCGCCGATGCCTCGCATGGTTAAGCGCGGCGGCGCAGATTAGGGTTGGGCTCAATGTGTTTGACGAAATGCGGAAATGGTGGGGCTGGAGGGGGTTTGTTTGGCCCGTTGGATCGTATGGGTTGCTCTTACGAGTTATGATCTACGGTGGGAGATTTTTTTGTCCTGTTTTTTCCTTTCTGGATTGCAATATAGTGGGGGCTTTTTTCGAGCAGAGGGAAAATTCTTATTGCCTAAATTTTTTTGTTATTTTTAAATTTACCTCCACCATAACGTATTTCCAAAAAGTCCCATGCTTGACATGTCATCGGACATTCCGGTGGCGTGGCAAATGCGGGTAGGTCCAAACTTATTTTCCAAAAAAATGACTCATTTTTAAAATTATGTTAGACACGGGGATTGTTAAAATAATATTAAGAAAAGGGCCAAAATAAATAAAAATCGAGGAGAGGAAATATTCATTGGTTAAGTATGATATAGGCTGTGTTCGGAAGGGTTGTGGTTTTGCCTTTTCACTTTTTGCTATAGTAACTCACTTTCAAATGATGCGTCTTTTTAAAAGAGGTCTAAAAGTCGATTGTAATAGACACTGTGCCGAGTTCAGTTATATTGGCTAAAATTACATATGACTATTTCTCTCTTCGTACTGTCTCTCGCGAATAATCAGAATTTAAAAACTATAAGACACAGCCTTAAAAAACCCATATGCATGTCAGTTTGGTTTGCACAAGCGCCGAATTGGCTCACACATGCACTGAATGTTGAATTGACTATAGTAGTAAATCATAGTATGGGTGGGTTCTTTTGGGTTGTAGCTTATGTCTTATGGATTTTGAATTCTAGCTGTTTGCGAGAAAGAATATGAAGAAAGGGACAGTTGCATGCAATTTTGTCCGTTATAACTGAAGTCGATACATTGTCTACTATAATTAACTTGTAAACTCCGTCTTAAAAAGATGCACCATTTAAAAACTAATTATTGTAACAAAAACAAAAAAATTACTGAAAAAATCTAGCCTGAAGTGCTGAAGTTTGTAGTATTTACAAATGGAACCCAATTATAATATTGATACACGTGTCTCTCTCTTTTGAAGTGATCCATTATATTCAAGAACCAGTGGCACTTGTATAAGGGAATGACTATATCGAATACTACGGATTATACTCAATGACGTATGACTCGAATTTTGCAAGAAACGTGACAAAAATATAGTCAAACAATTTGCCATTTGATTATTTATACAAAACCATACTCCTGTAGGCTTTATATTTACTAATCTAAATCAAAACCAAAATTGGTGTGTTCTTCAGAGGAATCTTTGCTTAATTTTCTAGGGTAAAGAAAACGGCGTGCCTCCTCCCCCTCATGGGAGAAGGGTAGGGGTCGACTGAGCTGGCTAGCTAGCTTTAGTGCATGTTCATATTGATTGTAATTGATGGTATTTGATTAAAAAAATAGCAGAGATTGAAAGAAGGTGCGAGCAATGAGGAAAGTGAGTGAGAGATACGTACATGAGATGGGAACAAGATGAGTGGGGTACGTGATACGCTCGTGACCTCCTACCTTATCTCCGAAGTGAGAGGAGTGAGGAAGTCACTTCAAAAAGACATATGTTTATATTAGCTTCTGAGTTTTTTTTAAACAGGAATCAAAAATAAAAATCAATATGAAAATGCCCTCAATGTTCTCACTCATCTTGTCTACTTTCCTCTCTAAATGGGACCCTGAAGCCCCAATTTTGACCTTCCATAATTTTTTTGTTTGGATGTGTGCTTTAGTGACGTGTGCATGCATGGAGAGAGAATCTTCTATTTTACTAAAGGTGGAGTGAGAGTGTGGGACTATAAGATGAACTTGTTCACTTTTGATTCTTTGCGGGGTCACGCTCTCTATACACCTGAAAATTCCATGAAACTAAGGGCCATGCATAGATCGTCTAACTTGATATAGCAGCATCTAATTAAATGGAGTGAGTAGCTTTTATTTACCGACAAGTTTACTCATCTATTCAATCAATAAATTAATTAAGAACTAACAAGGATTTCATGCATGCACTTGATGGACCCCAGTCGGTTTTTGACAGATTGTTCGATAATCTAGTTGTTCATTCAAAAGGTTAAGCTGTTACATGTTAGGTAGGGAAAAGCAAGTGATCTCCTCATACATCGACACTAATCGAATGTATACTCACATTGCCAGGCCAGAATTAGAGGAGTTGTCTCATGCATAAATATATCTGTCTGTAATATTGGTTTTGAGGCATCGACAACAAAAGGGAAGATGGCTGCTAAGTCCCTACTACACACCAGCACTCAATAATATTGGTGTTTGCAGTATACTCCTTTTCCGTGTATTGATGTCTATGCATAGCTTTATCCATTTATCATTTGATGCACTGATGATAAAAGTGAACTTCTTTCTTTGATACGCACTAGATTGACTCTAGGACATGCATAACAGTTCAGTAGTACTTCCATGCACTGTAAAATTGAAGTATTGTTGCATGAGCTATGCTTCTATGCTTTTCTCTCCAACAAAAGAAGCACTAATCTCAAAACACATAAAAAGTAAGTAATATCTATCCACTATTTATCATACTTTAAAAATTGTGTAACCCACCATTGAGAAAAATATAGAAACACCTCTCAAATTGCAATCATCTTAATCACAAGTCCATGAGCAATCATTTTTCCCTAGGTAAAATATGAAACTTCTAAAACAAAGGGAGATCTGTATTCTCCTCAACTAGGGCTTAAGGGAAACTAATAGTATCTCACATACCCATAATTAGTGCTTTTCTTTAACACTCTTCATATTAGTTATACTCACAAACAGATGATATATAGTACTATTGTAGTCAACATTCTATAGCGACTCTCCTGGTAAAACATGCATGAAAAAAAGTCCGGTTTAAATTAGTTTTTTTTTAAAAAAATAAACTTAGAGATGACAAATTCGATGGTTTCTTTTTGTTGAATGGGCCTCTATCTCTCTCTTCTTTTGCAAAGGGGGCGCGAGGCTTCAAGTAGTTAGCTGTGGCTTTTCTCCTTGGGATAGAATATCACCCCATGAGCTTTAATTTCTAGGTCAGGAGGAAAGACCTACAGAAAGAGAGAAAGAGAAAGAAACAAAGCAACTAAAGCAAAGAGGGAGAGAGAGGAGAACATATCAAGAAAGAAGAGATCAAGGGTAGTACTACTACTTCTACTACACCGTCCTCGTTCTGCGTGCGGAGCGAACCCTATTCCTTGTTCTTGAATCTCTTCCAATTCTGTAGCAGATCAGAGAGGGAAAAGAGAGAATTACCTCAGGAGATCTAGAGAGAGAAGGATTTAACGGGGAAAGCAAGGAGCTAAGAGAATAGAATGTTCCCTTCCTGCAAGAAGCCCAGTACTAGCACCGTGAGCTCAAATGATCGGCCTACGTGCGTGCAAGGAGACTCTGGCCTCGTCCTCACCACCGACCCCAAGCCCCGCCTCCGGTGGACCGTCGAGCTCCATGACCGCTTCGTCGACGCCGTCACCCAGCTCGGAGGGCCAGACAGTACGTAGTTGTTTGACTTTATACAAGTATTTGATGAAAAGAATTTTATGGGTTTTGATTAATTACTCCCTACTTCCCTGTAGAGGCAACTCCAAAGACAATCATGAGGGTTATGGGAGTCAAGGGCCTCACCCTCTACCATCTCAAGAGCCATCTTCAGGTATGTGCACATGGCAAGTTCGTAGTTACACCTATGCATGGTGAAAATTAGGTTTTTTGTGTTCTCTCTCTTGTGTGGTCTGATTTGGGTTGCTCTTTCTCAGAAATTCAGACTAGGGAAACAACACAAGGAGTTCAACGATCACTTAGTTAAGGATGGTAAAGATAAGATCTACTTATTAAACTAACAGCATGCTTGTGTTCTTAGCTTGTTTTTAGCATCTTTGTTTACACATGCATGTGTGTGTATTTTTCCTTCCTTTCGTTATTGTTAAACTTAGCTGATCAAAGTCATATTAGGTGGGTGAGTTCTTTCGTTTGTAGATATATAGATGCATGTGTTTAACCTAATTGTGCAGATTAGTTTATTTCACAATTACTGCATTTGTTCAAAAGGTGAACAATATATTTTAGCTATCAAAGTTTTATTCGTCATCTTTATTTCCCAACTGTAGCAATGGAGATGCAACGAGATGCGGCCTCTTTTTCAGGCATGATGGGAAGAAGCATGAATGAGTAAGTTGATTTCTTCACAAAATATACCCTAAGTTAGTTAGTTCTTTCAAAATGCACTCTTCATTATCTTGAGCTTTAATTCTTACTAACACCGTCTTAAAAAAAGTTTCTCGCTAACACATTTCTAATAGAATTTATGTTGTTAATAATCAGCCGCAGCATGCACATGAATGAGGCGCAAAGGATGCAGATGGAAGTCCAAAGAAGGCTCCATGAGCAACTAGAGGTGAGCGAGAACTAAGCATGCAAATTACATAAAACGACTTGCATAGGAAGTTTACTTGGCACTTTATCATTCTCCATGTTCCTCCACATGTTGTTAGATCCTGAACTTTGCATGCATGAACGTTCTTAGGAAGTTTACATACTTGAAAGCTGATATGGCAATGTGTGTCTGAAAGCTGATATGGCAATGTGTGTCGTTCACATGTTCTGAACTCCATGCTTGCAAGAACATTCTTGGGAAGTTTACTTAACAGAACTTTTTTGGTCCATCTACTCATATGTGGTACTCATGAGTTTGGCCTATATGCATTTTCTTCCAAGACAAAAGAAGTGAATTCTGCACGCATGCATGACACATGCAGGTGCAAAAGCACCTCCAGGTGAGGATTGAGGCCCAAGGGAAGTACATGCAGTCTATCCTGGATAAAGCATACCAAGCCCTCGAATCCGGCGATTGCGCCACGTGGCCCGGAGGATACAAATCTCTAGGCAACCAAGCAGTCCCTGACATTGGCTGCTCCATGAGCTTCCCTTCCCTCCAGGACCAACAATTGTATGGAGGGAGCCACCTGGAGCTGCAGCAGCAAATGGAGAGGCCAATGGACAGCTTCCTTGCATTCAACGAGAGTTGCATTGGGTCAGTAGGAAAGAATAGCCCTAGCCATTACAGCTGCATTGGGAAGAGCCCAATGGTGTGGGCCGGCGAAGAGCAGGCGAAGATTTCTGCTGATCAGCTCCAGATGGCGTCGTCGACGATGATGGAGGCGGGCGGCATCGACGTCATGGACCCAATGGCCGACGTGTATGAGGCGAAGCAGATCATGTCAGGCGACTCCATGGGCAGTAAGGGCTTTGAGAGTCCGAGCTCCAAGCTCGAGATGAGGTCGTCGCCACAACCAGCACCTGTGGGAAGTGAGAGGATAAATAGTCCAATGGTTGGAGCTCAGGCAAGGAGCTTGTCCTATGGGTAAATTAAGATCGTAGATGTCTTTTTTCTGAAAGACCAAGAGGTAAATTAATGTCTTGTTGTGAATCAAGCTTAATCAACTCTTGCATCGATCGATCACTAAATAAGCATGGCTTGAGTAGTATGCATTCATCAATTAGGATGCATGCATGATCTTCGGAGAGGGTGCATCATATGTTTGATGATGCCCTAAGATTATCTATTGTTTTGAGGATGGTCTAGGTAATTATGTAACGATGGTTTTCAAGGTTTGCACATTGTGGTTTTCCTGAATGCACGCTAGCTTCTAGTCTGATGCTTGTGTCTCAACATTGATGAATTTTTTTTCTTGAGATGTATTGGACTTGTGCATCTCACTGCTTATGCATGTGATGATTCATGCATGTGTGTTGTTAGTGTTATTTACGTCAACTGATGATTTTTTTAGAGGAGCGTCAACTGATGTTGAGACGTGTTCTTCCAGATAAAATGAAGTGGCATTCCTCATAATTAATTTATGCAGTTTAATTTGATCACTTGGGTTGCGATCTTGGGGAGTATATATATATGGTGGTGTCTAAAGGGCACTCAAATGTTTTTTGTAGTTTGAATCACTCAGGTTTTTTAGAGAGAGTGCATACATGGAAGAAGGGGGTTCGAGTATTTTTTGTGATTCAGATCACTCATATATATATATATATATATTTGGAGGAGCTGTATATATAGAAGAAAGAGGATTCGAGTATTTTTTATGATTCTGAGCATTTATATATTTTTTAAAAGAGATGTATATATATAAGAGAAAAAACTAAGTGTTCCGAATCAAAAAACACTCGAGCGTTTTTTAACACTAGAGATCTCGACATGCCTCTGCAACTGCAAGCCAGAGCGCCGGGTACGCTATGCATGGCGTGGTCGCGGCGAGCACGTGCCAGCGCCGCGTCGTATGGGGTCAGACAAGTACGGCGTGCAGCCGGGCGGACTCGTTGGCGCCTCCGCTCTTGGTCGCCGCCGCGCAATCAGTAATAGCCAGCCAGCCGGCCCTCACAAATATGCAACCGCTATATACGACTGTCTACGTACAATGATCCAACGGTGTAAGGAAACCGGCCGGGACGAATCTCATGGATCCATAGCATCCACATGTTACACAAGCACTTACATTAAAACTAAAAGTCATCGATCATAGCTATAAGACATCATCCGTAGTCCGAAGAAACAAACCCGAGCTCGAGAGCGTCATCGCCTCGTCGTCGGGTACGCCATGATGCGGCGGTATATGTAGTAGCGCGCACCCGGACGAACGGTGCGTGAGCCACTCGATCGATCGGCTCGCCGCCCGCTCAGACGCCGGATTATCCCGGGTGCGCGCACGGCCACGGACGCTCGCGCCTTTTCCCTGGCTGCCCGCGCGCGAGGAGCACGCAGACACGGGCATACATGCTGATACGCATTAACCTGGCAGATACATGGACGTACGTATTTGTCGATCTCTTCTACTCATACGGTCCAAGATTCCAACATGTGGCTGACGCATGGCCGGCAGACGATGTTTGTTTTCACCTAAAGAGCAATAGCGATCGACAGGGGGATCGTAATTCAGAACCAGCCATCTAAAGACTGGACGACGGAGAGCATCTGCTCCTTTTTTGCCCTCTTTTAATTTCCAGCCCACAATGGAGATCCACACATTGATCTAGTCTAGATGCTCCTTGTACATGCAGGTATACAAACAGCTTCACCCGCACGCACGTCTTGTTGTAATTTGTATGACCACTTGCAAGCACATCAATGTGTCGATGAGACGGTGTGTGTGTGTAAGCATGCATGCGAATTCTCCTGTGAATGCAGATTAACCTGGAAGGAACTCCCTATGGCTTGCTTCTTTTATCGCCAGCGGTCTTTTGGTAAAAGGGGAAAAAAAGCAAGAAAGCCGCGGTAGTAGCATGTGGAGGAGTGTTCTTTATTGGTGTCAGACAAATGTAGTGGGGACTGGGGAGAGAGAAGTGAGAGACACAAAGCTAGATGTGCAAGCAGAGATTCCAATGAAGCTTCTTCTGGCCTTTTTGCCCTGTGAACATTCAGGCTCAGGCTCAGGCTCAGGCTCAAGCTACCTGTGTGTTTTGACCAAAGCTACATTCTCAAGGCAGGGCAAGCAAAGCTGGTGTGACGCTGCTGGACCGATTTTGCTCTGCAGATTAGTGGTCCTCTGAGGTGGAGCCATGGAGCCTTTGAGGTAAAAAGATGTGGATGACGAGATGATAAAGAAGCGCTTGCCGTTGTTGAGAGCGGAAGTTTCGTTTATTCCCTTGCGCTGCTTCAGCAGTTTACCTGGAAATCGAAGGGAGCGGCCGGCCGCTTTCCTCGTCTGGTTCTTGATTTCTCGGCAAAAGCGAAATTAAGTAGCAAGAGAAAAGAAAGCGGACTTGTTCTTTCTTTGGCGCATTGGCTACGCATTTTAAGGCCCCGCTTGGTTGGGTTGAAAAATAGTGGCTTATAACTGAAATTACACTATAGCTAATTGAAATTATAATGTAACTGAAGGTGACTTATTTGGCGTAATTAAATTTTAAAAAAATTAAAAATAGAAAAAATATGTTAGCTCGTCCTGGACAACGCAAAACGAATACGGGAAAAAACCGGCAAAAAACTCAAAAAAGACAAAAGTTCAGAAAAATACAAAAATTATGAATAGTGAAAAATAAGCCAGAAGTTCAAGCCAAACCGACGGCCATAGCATGCTCCCCCGGCGCATGGTATGACCTCGAGCCCCGCCGGAGCCACCGAACGACCACCCTCAATTAGCTCTAAAAATCCAAAATGGCAAATCAAAATATAGTATAAAATTAAATAAATCGAGAAGAGGAGGGAGTAGAAGAGGTGAGTCAGAGGAGGAAGGAAGAAGAGAGAGTCGGAGCCAACGAGAGTCGCCCAACATTAGGGTCGACCTAGGGTTACCAGGAGCAGTGAGTAGAGATCAAGCGGCGAGGAGCCGAAGGGGTTGATGTAGAGGGGGACTAGCGGCACTAACCGAGAGGACAGCCACGAGGAAGAGCTGACGACAGTGGAATTGTAGGATGACCGGAGGACGACAGAGCTACGGGTCAGTGCAATGCCGAGGTCAGGGGCCCGAGGAGGAGCCAAGGAAGGTGTGGCACCGAGGGCTGGTGGCGCAAGGGGAGAGGCAAGCCGAAGAACCGGGGTGGCGCGGGAGAAGAGCCTGATCCAGATCGGCGTGGAGAGAGAGAAGCTAGGAGAGATGGAAAGAAGTGAGGAATGAGCGAGCCGGCCAGGTAAGAAAAGAGAAAGGGAGGAAAAGAAAAGAAGAGAAAAAGGAAAAGGAAAAGAAGAAGAATAGGGAAAATAAAATAAAAATAGGCAAAATAAAATGTTACAGGCTAGATTTGACTAAATTTAGGAATACCCGTTAAAAGATGTGCATTATAGAAACCTCGTCATATAAGAGTTGTCGCAAGTAAGTAAATTAATTAGATGTCCTAAGAACTACGTAATTGAGTGTTAGCCGCACAAAAATGATAGAAATTCTTTTAAGAGCTATCTGAGACTTAGCATAAATCCTCTGTGTCAACGTAATATTCTTAAATTTCTACGCACGTAAATAACATCAGTCGAATAAGTATTAATTAAGGGAGGAACCCACAAGAGTCGAACCAGCACCGAAGTGGGGGATCCACAGCCGCAAGAATCCAAAACTGGCAAGTAGGCCAGAAGTGGGGGATGCAGATCGCAAGAACCCAGGACTGGTCAGATACCAGAAGCGAGGTACGCAAAACGATATATTACGTAGTTGGGTGTTGGGCAAGGGTCAGAAACCACCCTAGCCAACAGCTATGTTACTTTCGGTGGGTCTGGGTGAGGGTGGTACACCGCCCCAGGCTGCCGCTTGTGAGTAGTTGGTGGAGATATAAAATACTGAGATAGATATAAAAGTATTGTACTCTAGTCTGGCATCGCATCTAAGGAAATGCAGAGATCCGGGAGCCACCAGGATCAGAGTGATGATGGGTAAAGTGGTACAAGCTTGCGCAATACTATAGAAATCATGAATTCATGCATGTCTCTGGGAAAAGAGAATTACAAAAACTTATAGGGGTTTTTTTTATTGTTCATACGAATGTTCAGTAGTTTTCCAAAGTAATGAATCCAATATCTTTCACAACTTCAAACCATTTTTTTCTTTGAATCTAGGATTGCGAATGAGTATAAAAATGAGATGTGGCAATAGAGATAGAACAGGAGTATACGATGCATATTTGTTATATAAGCTTGCTGAGTACTCTGTACTCACCCTTGCTATTATTTCCTTTGTTAGAGGAGAGTCCATGGGGATCCAACAGTGATGAGGCCTATACAGATGAGACCTACTCCCAATGGGAGGGAGGTTGTACTGAGACCGAGCCGTACGAGGGTCACACCATATATGAGGATTGGAATGACTAGAGACCTATGGACAGCTTGGACTCTACCACTAGGGTACTTGTGTAGTCATGTATTGTATTTGTATTCTTCCTCTTGTATAATTAGAGTTCTATACTAAACTCTTTTCCCTAGTATTGTAATATCTTAACTAACTAGGTTGTATGAAACTTTAGTCCTGCACGGTGATGTGAATATATGTAATCTTCTATCTCTAATGATTGTTCTGCTACAACACTCTAATTGGCTTATTATTCATAAAAGCGATGTTTTATCGGCTAAATGAACAATAATTTGTTGACTAGCATTATTACCCCATGGTAATAATGCGAGTCGTCTGATGGTTTCTCTTTTTTTTTTTACCATCAAATCAGTAGTTCTAGGATGTGCTAGAGGATAAAGTTTGTCCATGTTTTTTTAGAAGAGAAGGAGCCGTGCTCTTTTTAACTTATAGCTTATGACTTTTTCGAATAAACAAACGGGGCGGTTTCTTAACTGTCGTTTCAAAGTGGCTTATTAAGACAGTCTTTTTAAAATGACTTACTAACTTATTAGCATTCGGTTTATTTACACAGATACTTACGCTAGGACAAAAAATCATTAAGTACAGCTATAACTCATGAGCAGTAGAAAAAAGAACGTACCAACACAAATTAGGCTAGGAGATGTGGCTGGACCATTACGGCCCATGTCACAGCCCAGCCCAATATAGGACAATAAGTAACACAGCACAGCCGTGGATGGACAAGTGGAAACGGCATCGGGCGTCGAACAGTCGCATTGTCTTCCAGATGCTATTGTTTGACTTTCAACTACAACTACGCGGCAACGACTAACGACCGCTAAGTACCTCTTGATTTTGTTATCAGGGTCATGTAAGAACGTTCCATTCATGAATGTTCTCTGTTGAACAATTAGTCAATTACGTACGTGATTATCGCCAGGCAGCCGAAGGGGGCTTTTGGAATGGGCAGAGCTTGAGGCTTTGGCTTGAGTTTTTTATTTGAGGATAGGATTAGAACGTAAAAGCATCATGAATTATTGGCGTTTGACCTAGCTTAAATTTTTTATTTTTGGCTGAGTTGATTTGGTTGAGAAAATATATGAATTGCACATAAGCATGTGAATTGCAACACACTGCACGTACTAGATTCCATTTCCAAGTCAACATTACATGGCATGCTACATCGTGAGTTTTGAACAGACATCGTGATTATTATACTACTAAAAGCTTAATAGCAATCATCACATGATATGATTACATATCTAATCAATTTTATTATTACGCTAGTAATTCGTCTATGTCCCAAAAAGGGTAATAAAAAACTTAGAGAAATTGTTTAGGAAAGCCGTTTTGAAAAAACCGAACTAAGAATTACAAAGAAATCACATTTAGAAACTTGGGTTGTTTGAAAAAAAACCGAACTAAGAATTACAAAGAAACCACCTTTAGAAACTTGGGTTTTAATTTAGCTTTCGACTTACAACTTTCGAAAACCAAAAGCTCAACCCGTTTCAAATGGCACCGAGTCATGGAAGGGTCAACAAAAGATTCTAGAAAGGTGACTGCACATGACGTGGAAATCTTATTTCAACCACATGGCAAAGAATTTCAACGAGCTGTGGTTTAGATTAGCTAATTTGGCAAGCGCTGAGATATCAACAAGTGCAAATTAGTCTACAGTAAAATTGGCATGAGGCAAGTTTCTACGTGAATTAGTGGCACTTCACGCTTCTTACTCCCAAAAATTGCAAAGTTGTTAGAGCAACTCGCCGTAGAAAACAACCAAAAGTTATTATACTGTGTAGCAGCACGCTAGTACCTAGCCGTACGGTGGTGATCGGTTCGGCTGAAAAGCTCATGGCTTAGGGCTGAAAACAATGTAGCTGGCTGAAAAAAGCGCTGTAGCTGACAGAGCATTATTTAGCATAATTAAATTTAAAAAAATTTAAAAATATAAAAAATATGTTAGCCCATTACGTATAATACAAACAAATACGGGAAAAAAATAACCGGCAAAAAAGCTCAACAAAAAGCCAAAAGTTGAGAAAAAGACGAAACTTATGAATAGTGAAAAATAAGCCAGATGCCGAAGCCAAGTTGATCAGGGCACAACTGTGGCCGATTCTATTTGCCGTCCGCGACAGATTCATTCATATGGTATATGTAATTGTTAAGACACTGCCTCCCAAGGGCATCGTATATCCTACCAGTATACAAAGCCGGGGGGGTTCCGCGCAGGAGAGCCCCCCCACGTCACCGCCCGGCGCGTGGACGCGGGATTCGCGTACGGCCGGGGGAGCCGGTTTCCCTGAACTTTCCGGAAATTACGTAAAGGTCCTTTTTCCTCGCGAACAGGTCCCTTCAATTTTTTTTTACCCCTCCACTTTGCAGGATTGTGCCCCGCGTTTTCCTAAATTACGTACGGGTCCTCGTTTATTTACGTACAGACCCATTTATTTACGTACATGCCCTCGATTTTTTCCGGAAAGCACCTTTAACTTTTTCGAAAATACACATGTACCCTCGATTTTTTTTAAAAAAGCTCCTCACGAATTATCGCCTCTTTTACTTCGGTACACACGGTGGCTGGCGCGGCGTGTCGCCGCGCCTATGAGGCTAGTTACTTTCATAATTACACAGCTAGGAGCTAATTCTCCAGGGAGACTTCGTTTTGGAACTTTTTACAGCTGCAATACTTCCTTCGTTTTTCTACTTGATATTTTCAACCTTTTATAGTCTTTAAAATACAATTTTTACTACCATTTTTTATAACTTTATAATAAGATATACTAATAAAATTATAATATTTTTAATAATAAATTTAATGATATAATTTTCGTATAGCTAATCTAGATAGTTTTATATTTATTAGTGGTCAAATTTTAAAATATTTGATGGTATAGATTCTAGAAGGTCCAGAAAAAAACAGATGGAGTATTTCATTTTTAAACATAATGCGAATGAGAAGAAAAACGTTTGAGAACAAAAACAGGTAGTGAACACCGAAAAAGAAAAAAGCGAAAAATTGTTTGACCACTTGGAGTCCCCGACCCCGTTTCGTGTCCGCCGGCTCAACACAAACCCCACCCACGCCACCCACCGCAGTACCTCCCTCCTCGTCCGTTCCCGGGGCCGGCGGTCAAATCACTACCCCTTCTTCCTTGCGACCTTCGCACGAAGGAAGCCGAGAGCACCAAGATCGCGGCAAGTTCCCCCACCTCACCCATTTTTCTTGTACCCACCTCGAATCACCAGCAGAAACCGCCTCTTGTGGTGTCCGGGGAGCCCGGTTCTTGCTTCCGGACCGGACAGGCTGCGATTTTCGCGTGGTCGCGAGGTTTCTTGGCTTCTGGAGGAGGTTCTTTGCTTGGCTTGGTGCTATGAACAACCACGCGGCCGGCACGAGCAACGGCGGATCCGGGGATGGGGATGGGGGCGCGGCCAGGAGGAACACCAAGATGCCCAAGTGTGAGATCTCTCGTCGGATCTTGATTCTCTTGGTTGTTCTTCTCTTTTTGGTCTTGTTGCTGAGAATGGATGGGGTGTACTGTTCTTGATCGTGTTCATTTGGTTAGCTTACGGTCTCGAGATGCTAGCTGTGGAAAAGTTTTTTTAGCTGCTATACTTCCCTTACTAAGCAACGGAGCTTACCCTGGTGATTATACCTAGTTTAATCCAGAAAAACCTTCAATCTAGTTGGTACATGATGGTACTATTTGTTTGTGTGTGAGCAATGGGCATCAATGAACCTTTGAGATCGAAATGTTGATTAGAGGAATTGCTAACCTTGTGTGTGACTCACGTTTCTGGATTGTGAGCCAATTCTTACTCTTAAATCCTTATGCGCAGATTCCAAGTTCACGCAGCAGGAGCTGCCGGCTTGTAAGCCAATCCTTACTCCAAAATGGGTAAGCTTACTGGTCCTAGAGGATAACAAGCGCATGTTGGAGCAGCTCACAGATGATTTGGATTGTTATGTAGGTTGTCTCAGTGTTTTTCCTTGTCGGTGTCATCTTTGTCCCTGTTGGCGTCGTTGCGCTGCTAGCTGCACGAGATGTACATGCGTACCTTTTACACCTTATGTTAAGATAGATGCTGTGGCAGTTTCTGTTTTTACTTATGCTGAATGATCGCAGGTTGTTGAGATCATTGATCGGTACGATGAGGCATGTGTGCCAGTTAACATGACTGATAACAAGCTTGGCTACATCCAGAACTCGAGCATATCCAAAGAGTGCACAAGGACTCTCACGGTAATAAGCTTAGGTTCCTGGGGATTGACTCCTTAATTTAAAGGATTAGGGTATATAAGGAGCAACAGTGCAATAAATAGATTTGTGACAGATTATTTGGAGTGCACAGCATGTTTATAAATTTGCAATTAGCATGTGGCTATAAGCCAACATCTTCTATCACAGTTTTTTGGCTAAAAAAATGAACTGAATGTTTATCTCCAGGTCACAAAGGATATGAATCAGCCAATTTTTGTGTATTACCAACTTGATAACTTCTACCAGAATCATAGGAGGTATGATCTTATTTGAGGTTTTCAGGCAATCACTTAAATATTTTAGCCTTCACGCACGACACAATTTGGCAGCTATTCGGTTTCCTGTTTCTTTGCAAATTGCAAGTGTATGATGCAATTAAAATTGAAAAAGCATAATCGTAACAAATTAACCAATGAGTTGGCTACTATATGCTAAGAATAGTATGTATGTGAGACTTAGCGTGTATAACACTTTCCAAATTCAGGTATGTGAAGAGCCGAAACGATGAACAGTTGAGAGATGCTAAGAAGGCAAATCAGACATCCGCTTGTGAACCTGAGAAGACCACAGCAGATGGAAAACCAATTGTTCCTTGTGGACTGATTGCTTGGAGCTTGTTCAATGATACATATAACTTCACTCGTGGTAATGAGAACTTGACAGTAGACAAGAAGGATATCTCCTGGAAGAGTGATAGGGAGCACAAATTTGGCAAAGATGTCTATCCGAGCAACTTCCAGAATGGTGCACTCATAGGTGGAGGAACGCTTAACCCAACGATCCCGGTATGCGAATTGTTGATCTGTACTATCACATTGTTGCATATATGTGTAGGGAGGGTGGGAGACAACGGTCCTCATCTTAATTTTCTGCCAAGATGAACTATGTTTCTTTTGAGTTCTTAATTCACATAGATAAAGAAAAGTTCTCTGGGTATGGAATATCTGTAGGAGTTATTCATGTCAGTTGGCATTTTATGTGACAGTTGAGCAAGCAAGAGGACCTTATCGTTTGGATGAGGACTGCAGCACTGCCTACATTCAGAAAGTTGTATGGGAGGATATATGTTGATCTCAAGGAGAATGATACCATAACAGTGAGGCTGAGTAACAACTACAATACATATAGCTTCGGTGGCAAGAAAAAGTTAGTCCTTTCCACTGCAACCTGGCTTGGAGGGAAGAATGATTTTCTTGGCTTTGCATACTTAATAGTCGGTGGGCTCTGCTTTTTCTTGGCATTTGTGTTCACCTTGCTATGCGTGATAAAACCAAGGTTAGTAAATTGTGAGCTCATATCTGCTGCAATTAAATGAAAGCTTGCTATGTACTTGGTTTGTTTGTAAGCCATGTGTGATACATGCAGTTAACCTTCTAGAGTTAGTTTGTTACATGCGTGATACATGCAGTTAATCAGAGCATTATTGTTATTTGTTATGCATGCAGCAAATCTTCTGGATTTAACCTATCAAGTTTGCAGAGAAGTTGTATATTGACATCTTGATTATGTTTGATGCACTCCATTTTTTACATCTCCTAGTCACGTTAAAATGTCGGTGTCATTGAGTCATTGGGTTGTATCATTGTATGAGCAAAGTTCATGCCTTACATACTTCGTTCCTTTGTTGAAAGAGATTGGGCAGAAGCATCTAGTATTGCTAAATTTAGTAGGGTCAGGCAAAGGACTAGAATCTGGCAACCAGCTGTTCCTATTTACTTTGATCTTTTACACTACTAGTTGGTTTACCCTGGTATTATGCTATGAGTATGTGTCATCCTTATTCAGCTCATGGTTGGTCATACGTGTCCTTACATGATCAGCCAGGCGTTTTTTATCGCAAGAATGGTCTTTGTAGAACTTTTCACACAACCACCACATTCTGTCTGTGATAAAATAATCAGTATTCCTTTTTGATGACCTATCTGAATGAGTGTCTTTTGAACGTACTAATTTATGGCCTTTTGCAGGAAATTGGGAGATCACAACTACCTGTCCTGGAATAGACACCCTGCAGGGCGTTAAGATGTTCTGGAACTCCAAACCGCATAAAATGGCTATACTGCTTGAAATGTATAATGTACTAAATGATATATCTGGGTTTGCCAGTGGCTGTAAGCAGGTCTTTGGTTCGGCCTAGACCTTCATGTACATTTTAGCAGAAGAGAATAACTACACCGTTTTATTTCTTTGTTTCTTTTATTTTTTTAGAGCTGCATATAGCTGTGATGAAGGGAATACCTACTGATTGTCCGATTGCATATTTCGTGATATGAAGTTATGAATACTCAAAACGGTTTCCTTTGTACTATTTCATTTTCCCTATCAGAGAGCATGCTTCGGCTAATCAAATATGTTTTCTGATAGCCGTGCGAGATCAGATAGATGCGTAGATTCCCTGTAAACTGCTGTGCAAATTTATAAGCGTCTTTCAGGGTAACAATGAAGTGCTGTGCAAAATGGTACGCAGCTCTTCATTTGCTACATTGATGCAATTTTCAGCAGATTTGCATGTTGTAGTTACAGGCAAAACAGAGAGAGATGTATGGTAGTGGAGAGTTAGGTGAGCAATACTTAGGGTTTCTCTATAGCCTGGATGGTGTATATATATTCACATGATGAGTGTTTTACAATAATACCCTTACATTCAGGTGTCCCTCTCAAGGCCATTTATGTCATTATATATGTCCACCTTGGGTCTTACAGCCTTCTAACAGGCTAGTTGGACTTAGATGGGGATCACCCCTACAACATTGCACGTAAACTATTATTATATGCTGCGAACTTATATCTAATTCTTGGAAGTACAAGCCGCAAAAATCATAATGCCCTTCAACCTCACATGAGATGCATTGCGTAGGACAAGCCCATGTCATGTTTCTTCTTCATAGTTTCAGACAGGTGAAGAGTGCAAAACAGAACTAGAATTCTTCGTTGAAACATGATCCAGGACACGCCGATTTGCTTGCCATGTTAAGCAATCAGCATCAGCCCCAGAAGCTACTACCCTGTCAGCTCCAGCTAATTACACCAGCCGGTAGACAAGAACCATCACCTACACAACCACCCGTTTCTTTGGCTCCCTCGTTTCACAACTACGGCATAAAAGGAACTCTACGAGAAGCAAATTTTAAACATGAAGTTTTTCAGACATTCTGCCCAGCTGCTACTGGCTCCTTCAGATTCTTGGTGAGCCACTCTCTAACAGCTACCAGATCGGGGAGCACCGGTGCGCCAGACTGCTTCCAGCTCTCTGCGTCAGCAGTCTTGAATCGGTCCAGAAGCAGCGCGTGCATCCCAATGCTCCGTGCAGGAATGTAGTCCTTGCGCATACTGTCACCTATGTGAAGCGTTTCTTCTGGCGCAACATTCCCCGCCATTTCCAGTGCGATCTTGTAGATTCTTGGATCAGGCTTCTCAACACCAACAATACCTGAGAACACTCCAAAGTCCCATTCCGTGCCCTAGTTGCAAAACCAAGACATGCATTAGACCACTGCATTTACGAATGAAGACAAAACAAATGATTACACAAGCATGTAACTGTCATTTGTAATGATATCAAACCTGATTCAACCCTAAAGCAGGCAAGATGACATCTTTGTAACGGTACTCTGCATTGCTGACGATTCCAACTTTGAGTCCCTTTTCCCGCAGCCACCTCAGGAAGGGTTGCGCATCAGGAAACACCGAGTATGGCGCAGAGGAGCCAAAAGCAGAATAAATGCGTTTGAAGACTTTCTCAAATGTTTCATCATCATAATCATAGCCAGCCTGCAGCATATATATAGAGCAGCCAAATAACTAAGTATCTAAGCCATCTGCACATGAAAAAAGCACCACTATTTCCTTAAAAGCTCCATATTTACAAAACGATATTACCTTCACAAATGAATCCTTAACACACATCCTCCACCAATCGACATTTGGCATCTTTGCCGCAAATCCAAAGCATGGGTATTGTCTTGCCATCTCAGTGTATGCAAGCTTGAAGCCTTCATGCATGCGCTTATAGTCAGGACATGGCATCCCGGCAGACTTAGCTGCCATACAGTAGTAATCCCCAAGCTGTCCTTTGTAAGCAATCAGAGTACCAGTCACATCCACAGTGATCAAGCGTAGCTTTGAAAGGAGCAACATGCTTGATGATGATCTGAACTGCAGCTTTGTTATGCTGTCTATGAACAAAGATTAATAATGAAAATTAGGGTGAAACTGCCCTTTTACAGAAGCAGCTAAACAAACAAACAAAAGATATGGAATGCATTTGAATATCAACATAAATACTTTTGCATGTAATCCTGGTGATACATAAAAATATAACACGCATGCAAGGCAACAACAATATAACAAGTTAACGACCACTAAACGTGGTAGAAACTACATTTTGCACCCAGAAATCAAATTTGCACCAACACACCTCTCCCTCCCTCCCTCCCTCCCTCCCTCCGAACTAATATCCAAGATAATTTCCCTCATCCAACTAATATCCATTGCAATGGATGTGACATGAGAAACTTAAAAGGAAGGAGCAATTGACGAAAATGTGCAATGCTAAGCTAAATCAATAATAGAGAACCAAGCCGTTGAAATGGTGAGAGACTAAGTCACGAATTATAAGCACGAAATGAAATGGAAATGAGGCATACCAAAAATAATATTATCACTAAATACAGTAATGGAACATCTATGAACGCGCCTACTTACAAACAGAAGTTCAACCTAAATGGAGCACTGAATAACATACTGGAACAGTCAGCAGTGAATGGAGAACAAATCATGTTGATCTCAGCTACCAGGCAGAATGAGCAAGGAAAAATATATCATCTCTATCAAAGCACCTACAAACCCCCAGCTAACCCTAATCCAAGCAACCCCATCAATTAAGACTAACAGCTCCAGCCCATGTAAGCACCATTGTTGGATCCCCACGCTTTAATGAAGACCTCCTTTTTACTTCTCAAGAAAAGCAAGCAAGGTCGGCATCCACCACCTTGCTTCAAAAGAACAGAACAAGAAGATCTCTATATCCCTCACATCCAAACAAATCTTAACCAGTAAACGCTAAAATCATCCACCATAAAGGACCAGAGAGAAAGCTGGCATGCTCCATTACCTCAAGCAAAGGATCAGGGATTATTTCTCCTGTCACCAGGAATGCCTGCAAGAACAGCACGAGCACAAGATCCGTCAAGGAATCAGCCACGGCCCACCTCGCAAGATCCAACCTTTTTGCACAAGAACACGGCAAGAACCAAGAAAGAAAGGAAGAATCCAGACACTACCTCTCAATTCCTGCACCCCAGGCGGTTCCAGATGCTTAGCATGCATCAACTACTTGAACTACGAGCGGAAAATCAACAAAAATTGCAGCTTTCTGGGCTGAGATTTCAAGAAACGGGAAGCATCAGGGGCCAATGGTGGCGGGGCACCAGGGAATCGCGGAAGTTGATTCTTCCCGTTTCTTGTGAGCACCAGGTTTTGGAGTTTGGAGGTGGAATTTTGATCGGTTTAAAGTACTGGGTGGGAGTGGGGAGTGGAAATCTGCGGAATTGGGAATAGAATACCGGCGGTCTTAGGTCCACGGTTTTGATTCGTCGGATTTCAAGCGTATTAGCAGAAAGAAATGTTTGGAGGGGGTCGTGTGCCATGTCAGCAATAGACCTAACTGCCTTCTGTGTCCATGTCAGCAAATCAATCACATCCTATTTAGGAAGGTTTTTTAAGAAAAAACGTAGGATTTTGTATTCCATGGGAATGGCTGCTGCTGCTGAACGGGGCTTGCCTGTCCCTTTATGGTGTCCCCCTCTGTGTTCCCTCCACATGTCACCATTTAATTGGCCCTCCAGTGAATTAGTGAGAATTAATTAATGTATGTGATTAATTAAGCTAGTAATTAATTAATATAAAATATTAGTGTGAATAATTAGTATAGATCAATTAGAATAAATAGTAAGTATAGATTAATTAATATTAATTAATGTATGTGATTAATTAAGCTGGTAATTAATTAGTATAAAATATTAGTGTGAATAATTAGTACAGATCAATTAGAATAAATAGTAAGTATATATTAACTAATGATAAATTAAGCTGATAATTAATTAGTATAAAATATTAGTGTGAATAATTAGTATAGATCAATCAGAATAAACAGTAATTATATATTAATTAATATTAATTAATCTATACTTACTATTTACTCCAAATGGCCCTTGGCCCGGTTAGCCGATGCTACCCATACTAGCAGCAGCGAATGGGGCTTGCCTATCCCCTTTATGGTGTCCCCCTCCATGTTCCCTCCACATGTTGGCTCTCCAGTGAATTAGTGAGATAATTAATTAATGTATGTGATTAATTAAGCTGGTAATTAATTGGTATGAAATATTAGTGTGAATAGTTAGTATAGATCAAGGGTTGGGATTTTTGCATCACGAGCCAACCGGCCGTTGAAACATGGCATGCAAGCAATGAAATATTATTTTTTACTATTTTGAACTATAGCAAATCAATAAAAAAATATTTTTTACTGTTTCCTACTGTAGCAAAACAGTTAAATTTTTTTATTGATTTGCTACAGTACAAAACAGTAAAAATATTTTTATTACTTATATGCCACGTGTCAGCGGCCGGTTAGCTCGTGACACAAACGCCTTTGTGCCACCGGGGTACAATAGAATTTCTCCATGGGGGGAGACCCCGCAGCAGGCAGCACCGTCTTGATTCCGGCTAGCCCGTCTCGATCCCTGTACGGACTGAACTCTCACGAAAATCCGTGGGATTAAAAAATACTAGTTTATTTTTAAAATTTAATAATATAACTTTTACTTAATAATTTATAATTATTTATATATACTTTTTTAAAATATAGCTTCAAAATATATATTCTAATGTATAGATTCAAGTTTAGTCCAAATATATAAGAAAAGAATACAATCTCTCTTATTAAAAAACTATAATCTAGTCTAAAGCATATATTTTTATTTTTACCGCCCTCTGGGTGGGCTGGCTATTGAGCTTAACAAGCGATTATCGAGCTTCTTTCAAAATTGACATAGTTTAACATAAAATCATTTTTTATCATTTAAGTGGTTCTTTCATATTCAAGCTAACAAACCGCTATTGAACCAAGCCTCATTAACCTTTTTTTCCTACTCAAAATGAACATATTTTAAATTTTGAATCCAATAACTACTTTAATCCATGCAATTTTGATTCAAGCCCTAACGAGTTTTTTTGGCAGCACTACCCGTTGAGAAGGACAACCGTGTCCCTGCCCGCTAGTGTAGCGGGCCCCCACCACTGTTCCTCATGGGAGGAGATCGGCCTGTCCCCAATGGGGAAATTCCCCGCGAGTCGATCACAAGGAGAAATTACCACCCCTAACTGCTAGACCTAAGAGAGGTAGACTGACTCATCTTTGTGGAAGTTGTTGTAGTTGATGGAATCAGTTTGGATGGAGCCACTCCTGAGTGAAGCCTAAGTCGTGCGAAGTCACTGCCGCCACTAGCGAGTTGCGCAGCAAGGCCACTGAGCTATGCCGTTGCTCGATGCTATAGCTGAACTACACTGTCGCTGTACGATGCCTGCCACAACCCAGCCACCGTGGATTTGCTAGCTGTTGTGAGTAGAAGGAATAGATGAGTCGTTTTTTTAAACAGTAGATAAGCTGTTCTTTTGTTGCGAGAGTAAGGTAGAGGGCGATCTATGTGCATTCCTCAGTGCGTATTATAGAATTACGGTGCTGCTCATTAGAGCTTTAGCCTCTAGTTTTTTTTTTGCTTCTAATTTTTTAATTTTGTGTTTTTAGATTTTTGGGATTTTGTTTTTTCCTGTTATTCTTTTGCATTGTCCGTGATGATATAATAATTTTTTATTTTTTAAAATTTAATTACGTTAAAAAAAGCTATTAGTAACTATAGTAAAAAAATGACGCTATAATGCAAAATAAACTAGAAGATCAGGCTTCAAAGGCTAAATGAGTGGTGCCGTACATCTGCCAAACTTCAGGGAACGAGCTCTTCTTGCTTTTTTTTCTCACAACGTGTTTTCCCCTTTAATTTCAATTGGTCTCAACACTCAAAAGCATATCACGCGTTCTAAGCATGCCTCTACTATAAAAAACGATTGATCATTTTTTACGAACGAACTAAACATGACTACTCTTTTAAAAAAATAAATTGAAATCTTTTAGACCCAATTGGAACTGAAACAAACCAAAAATTTGCAAAAACCAAATTGGAGTTGAATTCCCGTTTCTTCTTTGCCCTAATCTACACGAATCTCAAAGCAAAAACCTCCACTAATCCCAGTCATCACGGCGTGATCACGGTGGGAAACGAGATTTTTTCGCGCGACACTGTTCACCGGCCGAAAAATCACTGCCGCCTCTGATTTTTGCCGCTGCCGTCCCTCCGCGCACCTTCGCGCGACCGCACGCCCCTGCCAGCTCCAGGCCGCCTGTCAGCCATCGTACGCCCTCCTTAATTGCGCCTGCCCCGGTGTCAGACGCCGCCAAGCGCCCCGCCGCTCCCGTGCCCTGTTTCGCCTCCGTCTCCAGCCGCCTCTTCCGTTTTCTCGCCCCTTCCTCTCACAGCCGCAGCCGCCCCGTACACTGCCGACCTCTGAGCCCTGGAATGCCGTGGAGTAATGCCCAAGCCGTCCGAGGCTTACCGAGCTCCAGCTCACCGCCACCGGGATATTTCCCCGCCGCCTCTCGATGCCAACCGCCTTCCCCGCTTATTTAAGCCCGGCCGAGCCATCCATTGAGACCCACTAGCCTCCCCGAAGCTCGCCGAACATCCCCAAGCGCCCCTCCCCCTCTCCATCGTCGGTAATTAGAGAAATCCCCAAATCTGTGCCCTAACGCAATTTCCCATCCCCGGCCCTCTATTTTCCAATTCCCTTCTCCAGTGGCACCCTCAAGCCTCCCAAAACCTTCCCCAAGTCTTGCCCTAGCCTCCCAATCCCTTTCCTTCCCCGGCGCCGTTCACCACTTCACCGCCGCCCACCTCCACCGTGGCCGGCCCAACCCAAGCCTCTCGAGCTTCGGCCAAAACCCCTATAACCTCCCCCACATCCTAAGGATGCCCAAGGACCCGCCCAATTGCCTAGAACCCCTCCTATTAGCACGCAATCCCAGAAATGGCCGCAAAAGGGGAGGCCTTGCCGCCGGCGAACGCCACCTCCGCCGGCTTTCCAACCACCAAAAATGAGACCCCCTCACTCCCACGAACCCGTCCGTGCCCTCCACTTGCGTCGCAAAACTCTGGAGCTCCGCCGCCACCCGCTGCCCGTTTCCTCTGCTCCTCTGCGCGCGCGGGAACGCGGTGGAGAAGAAGAACAGTGCCCCTGGGCACTGTTCATCCGACCGACCGCCGCCCCGACTTGGCTGGGCCAAGCCAGCCCACCCCGCGCCCGACCGTGCCGTTCGCCCGCGCCTGTTCACCCGACCGAGCCCCTCCGTCTCGGTTGAGTCGCGCCGCCCGCCGCGCCGGACGCGCCCGTTCCAGCCGGCTCGAGCCCAAGTGACGCGGTTCGACTAAGCCAGCTCGCCCGAGCCCGAGGAACAGTGCACTGGACCCAATGAACAGTAACCGACCCAAAGCCCAAAATTCAAGTTTATACTCCCCGGATTCGTTTCGAGCCCACCAACCCAAATCCAAGGCCCATTTCTCCATATGACCCTCCTATAAGCCCAAATCTCAATTTATTTGAATTTTATCGGATTTTATTTCTTTATTCCTAGCTCAATCCTTCGAGCATGGAATTGATATTATTTTAATTGTTTTGCGTTAGCCTCCGGAGTCGAGTTTGCACAGGAGCAAGGAGGAGAAGCGCAGGCCCAGGCTCAGTCCGCGGAAAAATACGAATTAATTGAAATCACAGATCCGCAAGGCAAGTCACACATATTTTTGATCATGTTGAACCTACATTTCTGCTATTTATTTATTTACCAGTATTTTCATTATATTATTTGTGAACTGTTATTTTATGTACAATCAATGCTTAGAATGACATGATATTAGTTATGTCCTACCACCCGAAAAGCCCAGTTTAACTTGATGGCCACATTCACCTTGACAAGACCTAGTAACATAAAATATAAGATTATTAATAACATAGTAGTTTAGGATCACATTGAATCCTTATACTGTTAAGGTTTGGTATTGGTCTAGAATTTTGGAAAGTTGGGAATAGGATAAATGAGGATCGCAGAGATGGATCCGAAGACCTTATCCTAGGGTGGAGGCTGGTTGTGGATTGGTGGCAGTACAGGGTGTACTGAATTTGGGTTCGTGTGTGGTTGATGCCTCAGTTAAAATGTAAGGACTAGACCCTTATGCTGAGTAACGGACATAGTATCCGCCCAACCACAAGCGTTGACTTGGTCAAACTTGACTTAGTCAAACCTGGCTTAGTAACTGCTCAACTTCAATTGAACCTCTGCAACTGGAAAGGGGGAGACAGAGGGTGAGTCCGTATGGGAGGTGGTTAACCATACAACTGTAGGACTGCGATGAGTCGGACGAGATCCGTGGGGTCATCCGAGCTTGTCGAGATTAAACACCTGCTGGGCGGAGTCTACACAAAGAATTGAGCAGTGAACATCCTTGTTGTCTTAACTCTCTGGCCGGAGTTAAGGGATCTTGTGGGTAAAGCAGGGCAGCTTTGTAAAGTCATGACAAATGGTATTCGAATACGCCGTGCTTCCGGTAAACGAAGCTGTGTTTAGTGGGTGAATCCAGTATCAAGGCATAAGTAGTTTTGGAATGGTTTGGTAATAGTGAGTAATGATAATCAAGCTTGAAACCCCCCCTTTACTTTGATGAAGTACATTTTAAAGGTTTTCAAATGGTTCCAACTAAAACTGCATCCACATAAAATAATAGACCTTATTCCCTTTTCTTGATATACCATGCATGAAATTATTATTAAGCTCCGTGTGACTTGTTGAGTACAAGTGGTAGTACTCATGCTTGCTAAAAACATAAACAGAAACAATTAATTTTGAGGAAGCGAGAGAAGATGAAGAGATGATTCGGTACGAGTTTGATGAAGCGTGGAATTAGGGTCGTTCTCCGCTCAGGCGTGCCTGTGGCAGTTTTTGTTGTAATGTAACTAAGGACAGTTGACCCTACTGTGATACTTGGCTTTTAGCCTTTATATTGTAATAAAGTTCGCTTTTGCTCTTAAGCTTGTGTTGGCAATGTTATACACTCGTTGGATGTGCTCACAGTTGAACAGTCCTGGACAGCTGCGAGAGTTTCATAATACTCCCGGAAACGGGGGTGTTACAGGAACCAAATCGGTCTTGATCGAGATCGTAACCTCAGCCGTGGACCCCGTGGTAAATGGCATCCCATCGATCTATTTCTTTTTCTTTCTTTGTTTTTTGAAAATAACGAAATAGTACAAACCAAACGCTCATATGTACTTGTTGGCTTAATGCAGAAGACATGTGGGGATTCCATTGCACACAAGTCTTGCAAAACATTTGCATTTTCTGCAGGAGCCGGGAGCCCCGTACCAATCACATGTACACGTACCGGCAACCATCATAACCTGCACAAAACCCCGGTAAAAACAGTTAAAATTCGTATAAAACCGATTAATTAAATTTCCAAAGGCACAACCCACTTTTTTATAGGAAAAACACAACCCAATTAAACGAGTAAAATTAGGGCTGCAAGGCAGAGATATTTTTCTCTCCTCGTTAGAATGGGCCTGGGTGGGCCATGAGCCATGTGCAGATGAGTAGAGGGCCACTTAAGTAGGCCTTACCCCTTCTTGGGCCCAAATAGCGTGAAGGCCTTGGCCCCAACGACCAAACTGCATGTTGCATCGTAAATTCGTGTGCGTGCGTGCGTGCGTGCGAGAGAGGGGCTTACTGGGGTCTTTGGTGATGAGCATGGCGGCGCCGGTGAAGTCGCAGGTGCCGCCGGCGACCTTGGTCCGCTGCCAGTAGCTGTTGAACGCGTAGGAGGCGTGCGCCATGAGCGTGTCCGGCAGGTAGCACGGACCGCCGGGCACCGTCATGTCGCAGGCCGCGCCCGACCCGCACGCGTAGTCCATCGCCGGCTGCACCACCGCGCTCGCCACAGTCGGGTTCGCCACGCACCACACCCCCGGCTGCGCCGGCGGAGCCGGGAACGCCACCGGCGGCAGGAACGCGGGCGGCACGTTGATCATTGGCGGGCTGCTGCCCGGTGCAATGGACGGCGGACCGGCCGGAGGGGTCGCACCGGGGCTCACCGGCGTCGGTGGCAATAAAGCCGGTAACGTCGGCTTCGCTGGGGGAGGGTACACGCAGTAGGGCGGAGGCGGCGCGACGCCGGCTACAGGAGTTGATGGGCCGATCACGTCTTTATATGGTGGCAATGAGGGCGAGTTCGCCAGGTTTGGGTGCCGGTCTCTTGTTCCTGAGGCGCCATTTGCGCAATCTGGCTCACATGCATGAAGATAAAAATAAAGTTAGAAACAAAAAAACAACCAGAAGAACAAGAATATAGAGAAATGTATGTGCATTTGGAGGGATGTTAACCATTACCATATTCAATGGACAGGATGAGAGCTAGGAGGATCATGTGGCATTTCTTGATCACCATTAGCTCCATGAGTTTGTCAAGTGATATATCTACTGGTACCAAATGCTTAATTACCAGGAGGCATGAGAGTGAGATTGTTATAGTGCTAGAAAAGGGATGTGGGGGAGTTACTAGTCAAGTCTCAAGTGGGCAGGTAAAGGGATTGTTATAGCAAGAATTCACCAGCTGCATGATAGCCGGATTTGGCCATGTCTCTTTTGCTAAAGGTGCATGGATTGATTGCTTGACCCTTTACAAAATTAGATTTGGCGCAAATGACCACTTCTTTTCACTGTTGATTTCGGCGTGTGGGTTTCGATTCTCACTCTGGCTTTTTCTCCGGGTGCAGCTTTGGCACCTGTGCTTGCTTGGTCAGAGAGAAATTCAAGAAACGGAAATAAAAAAAAGGAAAAGGGCGAAAACAAAAGGTGCGTGTGTACGGGTGTGGTCTTTTTCGTTGCTTTGGTTCCACTCAAGCAGAGACAACTGGCTGATCAGTACCGTGTTTATACATGTATAGTATAATTTTTTATGCAGCCATTCCAATAGTTTAATTTGTTATGTGATCTCCAAATGTTTCCATCTCCCTCGGAAAAAAATTCCATCTCAACATAACATGTACGTAGAATTTTTTAGAAAAATAATATATATTTTATTAATATTACACAAACATATCTTCACTAAAAATTTACATAAATAATCTTATGTCGCTATTTCAAATAACGACAGGGATCTATCGTCATTTGAAATGGCAACAATCCTACGTGGAGTCCAGCATTGAAGAATCTAATACATCCATCATAAGCTAATGGCAGGTTCTGATGATTAATGATAATCGATTTAACTAATATTTTCTACAACTTGATGAAATATGCTAGGTTCTATGATTAGGATGATTTGGGAAGGCATCATGAGTTGATCGTCATCAAATCAAGGTTTAGGATCAAGAATAACATTATATGTTGATAGTCATCAAATTGAGATCCCGAAGTGGTGAATGACTTCATGTGTTGAAGGTCATCAAACCAAGAGGATGCATCATGTATTGATGCACATCAAGACAAGAATTTAGACTTAAAGCAAAGATGTTCGTCATCAAATTTCAAGAGAATACGTAAGGCAAATGTATAATTAGCATAGCCTAAGGATGTGTTACTAGCCTTTTATCGATCTCGGTGTTTGGTTGGGATATCATATTACAAGTATAGGTTAGCGTACTATTAAAATAGGTCTTATCTAGTAGCTTAAGTCTCATCTTATGTTAATAGCTCAATTTTGCTTACTCTAACTCTCTATGGTATGATATTATTATTTGTGAATATGTATTACAAATAGGTGTGGCTCATGCTTCTTTCTTTGTAGCACATTACTATACTTTGCAAATGATTGAAGTTTATGTATCTATTCTTTGTGCAATTTCAAATGTGTTTTTGCAAATTTTTGGAGTTCATACATTTTTATTTGGCATGATTTAAGATTGCTTGTTGCTATTTCATTGGACTTAGACTGTGGTACTAACTTTTTGGAGTTCTTGTGTTTTTACATTGATCTTATATGTTTAGGATCATGCAAATAGGTGGTTTGTGTAGCTCCTTGAATAAGTTTTATATAGAACTCAAGATATCTCAATTCTGACATCGGGGTCAAGTTATGGCCGTTTTTTTAGTGTCGTCTGTGCCGAAATTCAGGACCGGTACTACCTCCCTTTTACCTACAGTATAACTGTCCAAGTCGGTATTACTGCCCATTAGTTGGCAGCACTACCTCTCGGTATGACCGACCGATCCGACCGGAGTCTTCGGTTTGACTCAGCTTTGTATGACAGTTATTTTTTTTCTAGAAAGCATGTTTTTGAACTCTTCCCATCGCTTTAGGCCGGTATGACCGCACTTTGTGTGGTGGTATTATCACACCTTTTGTAACGACTAGTTTTGAGCGTTTAATGCTAAAGTTTATTGCTGTTGACATTGTAGCACGGTACTACCGACATATAAACTGTGGTACTACCGCTCTTGCTGATGATTGTTGATTTCGTCTCCAACGGCAAGTTTTGTGGTAGGGATTACAAATACCCCCTCGATCAATTGTGAGACAATCTTTGACACTCTATTTCATTCTCTTGAACTAATGTGGCTTTTCTCTCAATTATCCATGTACTACACCTTGTGAGTAAAGAGAGAGGTCTCTATTTACATGTGTTGTATCTAGAGGTGAATTGAGTATACACTTGAGCTTGTGCATGTGTTGCACTTGGTGAGAGTCAAGTAAGGGACTTAACTTGTTACTCTTTGAGATTGCCGACTCCTAAATAGCGTGGAGACATCATGGTCCAGTGATTTTCTTAAGAAGTTTATGAGAAGGCCTAGTGTGTTGTGAAGGTTGGAGATCACTTTCTCAAAGAGAGAAAGAGCTACCACTAGTGGAATTAAGGTGTTTGACTTAATTCGTGAAGCCGGTCTAATTCATTTAGATTTACCTCAACCTGGACTAGGGGAGACCAGTAAGTCCCCGAACACCACTGTAAAAAGAAATCGTGCATTGTTGTTTGCTTTCTTGTGCTCAATTTATATTCAAGCAATTTACATTCATATAATTAAATTGATTATTTGTCACTCTAGCATTGCAAACCTTAAAATAGGATTAGGGTGTAGGTGCACTTAGGTGAATCTACTTGATTTAGATCTTAATTATGTAAACCAATTTAATTTACGCTTTTGCGTTATAAACTTGATTTTAACCAAAGAAAATTTAAAAACGCCTATTCATCCCTCTCTAGTTGGCCTTCTCGACCTTACACACATGGTAGTCAGCGGGTCTTGTCACCAAATGAATTGATGACGGAGGTCTATTGGCAATCCAATTGGTGATAGAAGTTCTATCATCAATTCATTTGGCGATAGAGATCTGCTAACTATCAGGCAGGACTCTATGTAAAATTGTCGCCATTTGAAATGACAATTGAAGCTACAGGGGCTTCTGTCGCTATTTCAATTGACGATTCGTCTGTCTACCATTAATTGAAATGACCACAGATGCCATAGCGCCGACGTGACACTCTGTCATCTATTCGTTTAATGATGACAATAGAAGCTCTGTCCCAAATTTAAATGATAACAGAGCTTCTGCCACTATTTAAAATGACAACAAAAAGTTATTTATGTAAATTTTAAGTGATCATATATTTAAGTAATATTAATAAAAAAATGTATTATTTAAAAATCAAGTATGTAGTAACTAGCTAGGTCCTAGGAAAAGCATACACGCACGTAGTTGGAGAGACTCGAACCATAGGTCTCATCAATCATAGCGAGTTCACGAGACCACGGGCTAGTTCGGTTGTCGCGCAGTATTTGTATGGTTAAAGGAGAAATTAAGTGCATAATATGCATGTATTATTTTCTGTGTGATTTAGGATTCGTTCGATTGAACTAAAAATTAGTGATTTATGGTTGAAATTATACTGTAGTTGGCTAAAATTATACAGTAACTGAAGGTAACTTATTTGGCATAATTAAATTTAAAAAAATTAAAAATAGAAAAAACATGTTAGCTTATCACGGATAACACAAACGAATAGAAGAAAAAAAGAACAGACAAAAAGCTTAAAAAAGCCAAAAGTTCAAAAAAAAGACAAAATATGTTAGCTCAACACGGATAACGCAAACGAATATAAGAAAAAAAGAACCGACAAAAAAACTTAAAAAATCAAAAGTTCAAAAAAACAAAATATATAAATAGTAAAAAATAAGTCCGAAACTCAAACAAAAATAGCTCAAACGTTATTATCGTTCTGTTCTGTGCCACACACGGTGTAGTCAATCATCCAATTATTCATATATGCATGCTGATGCACCAAATCTTAGGTCTAGCATCATTCAAAATAGCAGAAGAAACGCCCGAATGACCAAAGTCCCTCAGCCGTACAGATATTCACCCATTTTTTCTTGAAAAAGTACGATATATCGAGTGAAATAAATTATATTAGTCTAGCTAGCTAGGGGCGGGGCCTATGCTTGTCTTGCTCCGGCAGGTGAGCCTGTAGTACTGGTACTGCTCCCCTGATTTCTCGCCCAAAGCCAAAGAAATGATAAGAATCCAGCACCCAACCATGAGAGCTTTCCGTGGCCATGGCAGGCTCCGGTCAAGAGGTACCTGCATATATACCCCTGGTGCCTGGTTATCCAGGCGTGCTACAGTGCTAAACTCATGTGCACTCGCCGTAAGAGATTCCTCCATTCTACTGTTACTACTGTACGTTCCCAAATATAGGCTCACTGTACATGCATGTCCCCCTTTACATACAGTTTTTCAGAAATATAGATAGGCATATATGGGCATGTTCTTTTGCTTTTGGCTTTTGTTATAGTATCTAACTTTCAAACGAAGTATTTTCTCAAGACGGGTCTATAAGTTAATTGTAGTACACGTTAAAACCCCAACATCTATACCAGCCAAAATCGCAAGCGAATATCTCTCTCCGTAATATTTGCTGTAAATAGCCAAAATTCAAAATTTTCAGCCAAAAGTCATAAGCCGCAGCCGTAAAGAACATGCCTATATATGAGCCGGTGGTTACTACACGATAAGCTTACGAATTTAGTTTATGAATAGTAGTAATTTTTAGAGAAATTTATAGAGAGCCACACTTGAGTTTGATTTTAGCTAATATAAACGAAGTCGCTGCAGTGTGTACTACAATTAACTAGTAGATCATGTCTTAAAAAGATATTCAGTTTAAAAGTTAGATATCGTAGAAAAACCATTTATTGTAAAAAACGACTTTTAGAAATAAATACAAACAAGGCATAAAAGACAGAAGTCAGAAGTCTAAGCCGAAACGAGCGAGGTTTTTTATGCTATCGATTGAATAGCGATTCTATTAATTTTACAAGTATATAGATTTGTGCGGATGTGCCTGATGTGAATTTGGGCACGTGCCCTTTTATTTCTGGATGATTTTTGCAAACTTTCTCATACATATATAGTAGTTGAATTAATATTCCCCTTCGCAGAAAAGAAGAAAATCTCCAACGTTCCGAAGCGCATATACAAGCTCTTGTTCTTAGGACAGGATAGAAACAACTGAGATCATAAAGCAATTGAAGTTCTTATGACTACAAGTCTTCAATCATAGTAGCACGCTTGTTATTTGCTAGTCTCTAGAATTAGTTTGTACAAATCTAGAAGGTTTAGAACCAGTTTCAAAAGATATCACTTTGAGTTAATAACAAAGTTGATGAGGAAACACTGAACAAAATATTTCAAGGGGAAAAGCTAGGTATATATATTATTCCCCGCAAAAAATAGGTATACATATATCCTGTCTCCAATTAGATAAAATAAATTCAAGAATAAACACAAAATAACAATTGGTTATAAATTTTGATTAAAGGACCTGCACGAACTTATTCAATGTGGGCCCCTTAGTTCGTCATAGTCGCTTTTAATTAGTTGTATTAAAAGTATTCAGAATATAACACTCAAGTCACATCTCTTTACTGTATCAATATTCAATAAATGTTCAAAAAAATGCATTTCCGAAGATTATTGCGATTATCTAAAGTATATTCACATTCAACAAATAAAACACGCTAATTGATATCTCCTCCTCGCATAATCACATAATGTTGTACATGACCATATGCATCCATTCTCTTCAGGACAATAACGTCATCGGAACACATGCACAAACTTCAGTAACCATGCCAAGACCAAATTATTACATAGCAAGCAAAGCAGCACCAGCCAGTTTTCTGGACTAGTAGCATTAGACAGAGAAAAACATACACACTTGCATACTACAATTGAGAAGATGGCAAATACCTAGCTAGTAAATTAAACAACATGCATACTTTTGCATAGCTAATTCTCAAACATACATAAATTATGAAATACCACACATACTACTAGCTACTAGGAAACATACATGCATGACACATGTCGCTACTAAAATTTAACCAGTTACCACACTTGCTAAGACACAAACACCCATGACACACATCACGACTTAGCGCATGCACTAGCCGTCGATTAAGAAGCCATGCGTAAGCCACATATGCAAGCTAGCACCTAACCATGCATGCCATGCAAGACGACCGGCGCCGTCGCGTCGAGGAGGCCAATGGCCGGCGTCGCCAGGCGGGGTTCGTACGCGAACACACGAAACCCTGCCCCACCAACCCCGTGCCCGACGTACGGGCACGGCGGCGCCCACCGCCACTCGTCGCGGCGCGAGTCGAACACGAGCACGTTCGGGGGCGCCGGGGGCGCCGGCCCGCGGGGCGCGAGCACGACGAAGTCACCGTGCGCGGCGCACTCGAACCCGCGTCCGCCCTCGACGGCGGCGAACTGCGCGTGCACCTCGGGCGGCATCCGCGCCACCTCGGTCCACGCGCCGCTGCTTCCGCCGCCTCCAGCTCCTCCGTGCCCGCCGCGCAGCGTCCACACGCGCACGCTCCGTGGCACGCTGAGACGGTTCTTCTCTACGGCCGCGACTAGCCCCACCCTCGCCGCGTTATCCCTCCCGCCACCGAGCTCCACGAGCGCCGGCGACCGCAGGAATCGCCTCATCGGCGGCTGCACCTTGCTCCAGACGTTGGCCGCCACGTCAAACACAAGAACCGCAAACGGAGACGAGCTCATGCAGTAGAACCTGCAACGACAACGATAAGCTGGCCATACTCAAGAACTTGCATGTAGTAATTATGTACAAGCACCTCTGCATATATACGCATGTGTGAGCGTACCTTCCGGAGGCGAAGGCCATGCCGGCGCGGGGGTCGAGTGAGGAGAGGCGGGGGAGGAGGGAGCTGGGGGCCCAGAAGCCTGATGGCGGGACGGAGGCGGCGGCGTCGGCGACGAAGGTGTCGGCGGAGATGTTCTTGACGGCGAAGGGGGACACTAGGTCGTCGCCAGCCACGACAGCGATGATGGAGGTGGGGCCAGCGGCAAGGCCGACGGTGGGGGAGAGGCGCGCGGTGGGGCAGAGCGGCAGCGCCGCGAGGAGGCGCGTGATGGGGTTGGCGAGGAGCAGCGTCTTGTGGCCGGACGAGTCGGACAGGAACGCGAGAAGGCCCGCGGAAGCGCCCGCCGGGGAGAAGCCCGGGCCGCCGCTGCCGGCTGGCGCCGGGAGCGGGACTGGAAGGCTGGTCCAGGAGGGGACATGCGCGGTGGGGTCGAGGAGGAGGAGGTGACCGGCGGAGGGGATCATGAAGGCGAAGAAGGGGAGGTGTGGGGAGAGGAGGAGGTGGGAGTGGAGGAACGGGGAGGAGAAGAGGAGGTGGTAGAATCGGCGGCAGACAGCGCGGACGCGGAGGAAGGAGGGCGTCGGGAGGCACGCCAGCACGCGGTCCACCAGCGGCTGCGGCAGCCGGCGCCACACTCGCGGGTCCATGTCCACCGTCTCCGCCGAGGACGACGAGGAGTGGCCGGGCTGCAGAGGCAGCGGCAGGCGGTGAGGGTTCAGCATCCTCGACGCTCTAGTACCGGGAGAGTGTGAGCTGGGTAGTGTGTGTGTGTGAGAGAGAGAGAGATAGAACTGCAACTCTGCAGGTGCGCGTGTGAAGAGTGAAGCGGCTTAGACAGATAGAGCAAGAGCGCAAGCAAATAATGCGCAAGAACGCAAGATGCCGAGGTATTTCGTGTGACCCAGCAAAAGCTAACGGTTTGGAATGGAAGTGCATATGATTGAGATCCCAATCTAAGCAAACAACAATTAATGGACCGATCCGATCGATCGACCGTGTACATTCTCCACTAGTTTCGATGGAAAAACTTGGCGTAAGGTCGTCGGTTGTTGTTCTTGTCTGGGGAAAGCTAGGCCGGTTTTGCTTTGTCTTATCTCTGTTATTCTATGCATGCGTTTGCGTTGCAATGTTGGGAGGGCAGACCATCACTATGGATGAGGCATAGACACTGGTTAATTTTAACCATGCGTGTGTTGCTGAAATCGATACGAGAACAAAACAACTGTTTAATTTGGTGTCATTTTAGTACCTTTTTATGTCTCTCTATATCATGATCCCATGGGGCTTCCCAGCTGTTCCTTAGGCACTGGTGGTGTCTACGTGCACAAATGTACAAGCAAGCGGAACCCTTGTATGATATCTCATACAATATTCACTTACCACATGTCTTACCAAGCAGATTCCAATGTTTTCGAACAATTCGTTAGTGCGGTCATCTCACAAATCAAGAGTTCAAATATTAGAAATTTGTGGTGGAAAATTCACACAAATAATCCACCCAACCACGGTCGGTGGAATTAAACTATGGTCATCAAGATCCCATATCATTGGGCTATGTGTGCAAGCCCAATTCCAATGCTTTTCTTTCCATAAGTATGTAGATAAAGTGATAACCAACTAGCAATATTAAAGTCACATCGTTTGCTCTGATAGTTAGAAATTCTCAAAATAATATGAAAAAATCCTACAAATCCTGTCGTTAAATGAGAGTAAAGAGAAAGGTCTACAACATTTGTTTTGCAGGACTTGATTATACAAGTATAGATTAACATATATATACGCATACACGGCTACGCTATTTTGCGCCTGTATACACTGTGCACGTCGAAAAGTTACTATCATGCGTAAATGAAGTTAATGTCAAATACATATAGAGTTATTGCCAGTTGTGTAGTGTTAAAACTGACAATAACTTTACATGTATTTAGAAGTAACTTTTCGACGTGTATTTTATGCTGCACGCAAAATAGTATATCTATATATGTGTGTGTGATAGAGCTAGCCTAGTCAGTGGTGGAGATTGGACAAAAGTTAAGTAGGGGCCAACACTTGCAAGTGAATGAATTTCATAAGAAAAAGGTGGCCTACGTGCGCAAGCACTTGCCACGCTTAATGCCCATTATTTTCTCCGAAGACTTGTAAAATTTAAGGGGTGGCCATGACCCACGTTGGCCCTCATTAACCTCCGTCCCTGAGCCTAGTAATGAGCCTAGTTATACAAAGGATACATTTTGAGGCTGTCTATACATCAAGAGTCCGATTGTTTGTTAGGGATAAAGCAAGATTTTGTTCGGCGACGCTTGGCTCACGACTTCAGCTTCTGATTGAAGTTACACTGTAGTAGTTATTAGTTTTTTAAAAAAATTAAAAAAAGGAAAATTTGAAAGAATAAAAATTAAAAAATCAATTATATCATCATAAATAATACAAAGAAATAAGACAAAAAGAAAGGGGAAAAAGCCAAAAAACCAAAATAAGCCGAAACTAGAAGTCAATACGTTCCAAATGGCTTCTCATTTAAATAAGCTAAAAGCATAAAAAAACCAAAAGCTAAACATGTTTGGAGCGGGGCTGATCGATCCATCAGATCAATACCCAATAGCTAAAGCAAACACACATTTTTGCTCTATCGTTCACGCATGCATGCCCATTCTTTGCTCTTTTCATGTATACAATTGGTTTCATGCATAAATTTAGGGGAGTATGAGTATTTATAAGCTTGCATTGTTCTCTTTACCCTTGATAACAATTTTGCCAAAAGAGGGAGAATGAGTAAGGTAAAAAAATTTAGTATCAGTCTAAATAGGGTGGAATTGATGACAATGAACTTAAAAATAGGAGAAAGCTTAAAAATGTTAAAAGAGAAAAAATGAGCTTTGAGAAGTTGCAATAGAGCAAAATGAGCTTTTGATGTGAAAAATGCATTTTTGGTCATAAATGATCTTTTGCGTTGCATTTGTTCCTTTTTGCTATTTTGGTGCCTTGTCTTGCTATAACAATGATCAAGATGGACAATTATTCTTCTATTTGGACAATGAGCAAGGTTGTACTATTTGAGGAGTTTTAGGTTTTGATGGAGGTTTTGTTGATAACTTGCTCTTTCTTGATCTTATCACCATTCCACATATTGCCATTGTGGTCATGTTCATTCTTTCCCTTGAAAATGGACCACTAGTGGCTTTTGCATCTTATTTGCTTTAATTGTCCAAAATTCAAAGTCAATTTCCTGCCTTTAGGGTATTTGTTAAATTTCCCATTAAGAGGGAGATTGTAAGACTATATGATGGTGGCCCAATGATGACGATGAGTATTTTACCTTGCTTATGCCTTGCTATCTTTGGTTGAGTGTTTGGTTTGAGAAATTGTATTTTGACATGTTGTTTTCAGTAGCTAGCAGTCTGACTGACCCTGTGCTGGCAGTTAGATCGGCCAGCTGTCTGACTGGTGTGCGGTAATACCGATTGTTTACTGGTGGTAGCTATTTTTTTAGAGAATGTCTTTTAAAGGGGGTTGAGTTGAGACCTGGTGCGATAGTACCATCATTGGAAATGCGTTATAACTAGAGAGGAGCAGTTTGACTGGCCATTGCATGGCAGTCTGCCTGGAGTGTGCTTGGCGATTTGACCGACTTGGTGCCAATGGTGAGACAAGCCTATGTGATATTTTGCTAAGTTGAGTTGGTTTTGGGTGTTTGTCATGGTGTGTCAATACAAGTGTTTAGTCATGGTCTATTTATGCAAGTATGAGTCACGGTGTGTCAATACAAGTGTGTCAATACAAGTGTTTAGTCATGGTCTGTTTATGCAAGTATGAGTCACGGTGTGTCAATACAAGTGTTTAGTCATGGTCTGTTTATGCAAGTATGAGTCACGGTGTGTCTATACAAGTATTAGTCAAACTGTGTCCATGCATAATTTAATTTACTGATGAGAGTCAAGTACATGTCATTTGTGCTCGAATCGATTTCTTGTTATTTGGTGTGCAGATGCTTTGATTATTGTTGCACCTAGCAACAAGACCGAGGGTTAATGACCGTGGCATATCGCGTAAGTTAGGTGGAGTAGCATCTCAAGCCATGAATGTCGAGACCCGAATCTAGTGATCTGGACTCTCCTGTGTATTCTGCACTAGTCCAGAATCACGCTAGTGCATACAGTATAAACAAAGATGAAATATCGACCATATCATGATTCACTAAGAAAAAACTTAAATATTATTAATAATTATCAGAGTTGTGATTTTATAGCCAAGCTTATAGATGACAGCCTGAATGGCTTAAGAAACTTGCAGCGAAAAACAGAAAATAAGCATGGTAGCCACTTGACACGCCTATAGGCAACCGATTGGGGAGCAAAGTCCTAATCCATGAAGTCATAGAAGTATCCTTCTTCAGGTACCTCGTGCTGATTTGGTTCTTATTTCTCAACTGAGTGCCCAAACCACGCGCACAAATCTAATTACAAGACAAATCTAATTACAAGAGCCATACGCATCACATCACTAGTTTGCATGCGTTACCGTATTGGCCATTCGCTGGGTTGTGAAGAATTTTGTTGCGTCCATGGAGGACAACCAGACTAGGACTAGTAGTAGCAGTGCAGGGCTTAGGCAGCAGCTAGGGCACTTTGTAGCTGTGGAATGCTCTAGCTACACGAGCTGACATGAAGTAGCCAACTCGAAGCTTATCACAGGGCAATCAGCCTTTCCCTTCCAAAAAGCTGTCAGCGAGGGGGAGGTGTCGCAAGAGCAAGAGGCCAAAAGCCGAAGGCAAAACCATGGCTACCAACCTATCACCAAGCATCATCCGATTTGTCTGTTACCATTCCCACACTCGTGTCGCTGTCCCTCCCCTCGTCTCCGGCCTGTGTCTTCGTCTAATCGTCTTACTCCATTTCCATTTTTGCATAGTGCTTCTCCCTCTCTAAATTCCTAATGCACACGTCTCTGTCCGTGCTCTCAGCTCAAGGCTTAGCTCCTACTACTCGCCATCGAACTCGATCCATCGGCGACGGTTCAATCTGTTTCTTAGTCTGACACGATAGCAAGCAAATCGATGGATGGATGGATGGACGGACGGATGGATGGATGGATGGATGGAAGGATACGGATTCATGGTTGTCAGGTGAGAGTAGAGAATAGTAGCAATTCGGGGCTCAAACTAGCTAAATTTACAAGGAACCAGCGCCATACATGCATGCCAGCATCTCTTAGGGCCATGTTCGAAAGTGTCTCTTTTGATTTTCTAATGTAACCTTTAGTTTTTAATTGAAATTATATTATAAATAACTATTATTTTTCTAAGTTATTTAATTAAATGGAAATAAAAAGTACCATTATATCTCCATTGATGATATAAGAAAAAAAGATACGTTAAGAAACCAATATATCCCAAATGGCTTTCAGCTTCTGAAGCTAGAAACTGTTGGAATTTGGCCTTATTGGTTAATGTCTCATTGGAAAAATTTGCAACATGTACCAGTATACATTATTATTAGAAATGCTATATCAGTAGAGTGGTTTTTGTATTTCAATCGATTTTCTGACATTACGATTTGCTGCATGATTCATGCCACACTCCTCCTCCAGCTCTAGTGACCAGCGAAGCCGAGCATCTTGTGCACATGAGCGCCACCGCCACATTCGAATGTTCGCGCACTGGCGAAGTCGGTTTGCTGCCGCCGACGAGCACCCACTTCGCCGAATGTGCGCTCCGCCGTATGCCCCCTTTTCTTTTTTTCTTACGTTAAGGAGAAGCACCGAAGGCATCACGTTCTGTCGCCAGAGGCGGCAGCCGTGTCAACGGAGACGGAGAAAAAGACTTGGGGGAGGTGCGTGAGGAGGAGGCCACAGCAGGGAGGTAGAAGAAGGGGCTCTGGGGGAGAAGGAAGAGTAGTAGGTGGTGGCGGTGGAGCACCGATGGGCCTCGTCGGAGACGCGCAAGCGGCGGCACAAGCTCAAATTAGGGTGGCGGCATCCATGGGCAAGGAGCACGGTTTGGATAGGGATGAAGGTGGAATAAGGTAGTAGTATTAGGGGGAGAAGGCCATCCCTTGGATTTTGATCAATGACTAAGAGTATCTCCAACAAATCTTCTAAAGTGCTCATATCCTCTATATTTTAGAAGAAAAGGTAAAAAAGGCTCCAACAGATTCCCTAAGTGGTACCCAAAAATATAGAGGACTCCATCCCTGATTTTTCGACCCCCATATATGGAGGACGCACACCATCCACTAAATCGGTCCCAACACTCCTGCACCGTCCGATCCCCTAAATTCTTTGGTTAGTAGTTTTTGTGGACCCAGATTTTAATTTAGGGGACCATATTTAGAGGACTTGTTGGAGGTTACATATTTTTAGTCTTCTATATTCTAGATTGTGTCCTCTAAAAAGTGATTTAGGGGATAAGATTTAGAGGACATTGTTGAAGATGCTCTAAGAAATTTGATTGGTTTTGAGGGGAAAATAGTCTAGTGTTATTTAGACACTCCCGATTATTATTTGCTGATGGGAAATTCAATGTTTGATATACCATTTTACAATATAAAAAAATAAAAATATACACGATGAACTACACACTTCAATGTAAAGAAGGACGTTCCGAGGGTCTAGAAATCACTGATGTCTTGGAGTTCTGCAGAAATTAGCATAATTCCCTGAAAATTTCTATCAAATTTCTCCGTTTCAAATAGAGCGTAGAATATTATACTGCGCAATATATACCGGAGTTTCTTCTTGTTACTTAAGAATATCGTGCATAATGTCATTCTATTATATAATTGGATGAAACCACGAGGAATGATGTTGACATTTTCTTATGTTTTGCAAAACATAACATAACAATGTGAAGATTCACCTCCTAGAATCTATATTTACACACACGAGAGTACTCATTGTGAACTTATGAGATCATATATTTATCCTTAACCTTCTCTATGCTTATCGGCTACACCGGCGCGTGTGCATGACGGTGTAAGCGTGCGTCTACCTCGTAATCTCAAAAGAACACACACAAAACAAACACAACGTATACACTGTTTCTAGCTCCGTAGATTTCTACGTCAGTTCCGAATAGGACAATACTTTCGATCACCTACGAAATGTTGCTATTTCACTTATTAATATATAGCCTGTACATATAGGAGAACGAACATCACTAGTTTATACGCACAAGCATGCATTTATATGCATGTAGCTGCAGCTGTACTATACGAGCTACGTAGCTAGCCTAGCCTAGCTACGACGCTGCAACGTTTTGTACGAGAAAACGGGCTTGGTCCGTACGTGTCGCCTGCTAGCTCTACGGATCTATCCTCGTGTGGGAGCGAGAGAGGGAGATAGATGCTTACACACGTACGCGTACCTTTCCAGATCGATGGATATCGTGATATTATTATGTTTTTGCTTTGCTTGCTTGCTTGCTTGCTCTGGCAAATATTTAATTTCCGTTTGTTTCCTGTACACAAACGCAGGCGCAGGAGACAAGAAGGAGAGAACCTTTATTTGGTTACAAAAGAGTGAGAATCTTGGCAGGGTTATTGGGTCACACAGCCCTATGATTTGCACCTGTGAAAGTCCTGCATGCCATCCTTCATCCCTTGACTATACCTGCCCTAGCTTGCCCCCAGCTGGACATGGCCTGGGGATGCATGCAGAACCTTCTGCCTGCCTGCCTGCATCAAACTGACCATAACCATACATACTCTCTCCTTAGAAAAGATGAAACAAAATTTTAGTCGTGGTTGATTGACAAATTAGGCTCCGCTCGTTTTGGCTTGGCTTCTGGCTTTTGATTTATTTTTTACCATTCAATAATTTCGTTTTTTTATGGTTTTTTAGCTTTTTTTTGTCGGTTCTATTTTTTCCTGTATTTGTTTGTACTGTCCGTGACGGGCTAACCTATTTTTATTTTTTTTTAATTTTTTAAATTTTAATTACATCAAATAAGCTACCGTCAGCTAAAGTATTTTTTCAGTCAGCTACAGTAATTTTCAGCGAAAAACCACTCAAAATAAGCCCTTTTACGCATGACCTAACAACTAAGAGCCTGGACGATCTAGGGCCTATTTGAAATAGAGAAGTTTTGAGGAGATTGTCGGCGGCTGAAACACATCGTTAGAGCATCTCTAACAGTATGAGCTAGTTACTAGCTCTAAGACAACTTCTCCAATAGTACTAACTTTTAGTACATAGCTCATAACATAAATAACCTCACATGACACTCTCACATAATCTTGGAATGTGTGTATGAGACTAACTCTTGATCAAGATATAGCTTTTCTCTCTCTTCTATTAAAATATGAAATAATATGCTTAGAGCTAGCTCATAAGTCACTATTGAAGATGCTCTTAGAGCATCTCCAACAGTATGAGCTAGTTACTAGCTCTAAGATAACTTCTCTAATAGTACTAACTTTTAGCACATAGCTCTAACATAAATAGCCTCACATGACACTCTCACATAATGTTGGAATGTGTGTATGAGACTAGCTCTTGATCAAGAGATAGCTTTTCTCTCTCTTCTATTAAAATATGAAATAATATGCTTAGGGCAGTCCCAATGGTGTATTGATGATGGTTTCTATCCTCATTAAATGACTTGCCACGTAGGCAAAATGCTGACATGGCAACGTAATTAATGATGAAAGAGAGCACAAATCCTAGAAACGGTTTCCTCATGAAGAAATCAGGTCTTCACTCCACCCAATGCACCAAGAAACTATGAAATCGCCATTGGGAAGAAACCACCAGTTTCTAGGGGGCTCGTGTCACACTCTCATTGGAGGAAGAAGATAGAGTTGGGAGAGAGAAAGAGAAAATAATTATTACTCGAAGACACCTCCACTGTAGAAGATAGTTTCTATAGATAATTTCTTGTGCAATGGAAATCGTGTCAGTTTCTTCCATTGGGACTGCCCTTAGAGCTAACTCATAAGTCACTATTGGAGATGCTCTTAGTGGAGTACATCGAGACATATGGGACGCATTTATTATTCCTTCCTTCTGTGTAGAACTAAAACGGCGTCTAAATGAAGTACAAACAATCAAGACCTCTAATACAATGTGCTCAATCGGCAGAGCAAAACCTCGCCAGCCGAAGGGCCAGCGAGCCCAGCCCATACCATACGGAGGAACTCCCCGCCCGCTCAATTCCGTCCGGGCGGCAGCTGTAGTGCATGCCGGGCAACCCGCGATCGTAAGTACACATCCTACGTACGTGCCTTAGTCAGCCTGGCCATCGCCAAAGCATCGTGCCCCGCGCCGCTCATCAGCACCGGTGTCTCGCCGGCGGTGTAGCCCGGCATCATCGACAGAGTGGAACGCGCCGCGTGCTTCAGCTGAGAGGTCAACTCCGGGTCACAATGCTGCAAATACCAGCCGAGCCGAGCAAAGTTAACAAGTGCGCGGCTGCATTGACATGACGAACCACAGTGAAATACTTCAGTTCCCGCACCTTACGCTCAACGGCACAATCGACCAATCTGTCGTCGCATTTCTGAAGAACGAGCCTTGAAAAGCTCGTGACAATTGTCTCCCTCACTTTGTCGTCCATTGCGCGTATGTCCACCGTGAAATGGACCTGTCACAGGACTCCAGAATTGACGTGATTGCATCAACAGGCGACCAGGGGGAAGAACGCTCAGACTAGGTGATGAGCTTACCTGGCCTGGTATGGCATTGCTCGCACTAGGCCATGCCAGCAATTCACCAACGGTGCAGACTAGTCCGGCAAGTGACGACTCCGTGAAACAACCGCATTCCTCGTCGTACGTCAGGAACTTATTGGGTTCTCTGCAGAGGCTCTCCGGTGTTACAACAAGCTCTGCAGCTGCAACCATCGGATCGCGGCGTTGCAATTTCATTGTAACCGTGCCAGCGAATTTTTTAATAAATATTCTATTTTTATTTGAAATAACAGAAATATATCCGTACGAATAGTTTTTACAGAAACATACTCCAGTCGCCTAACCGTCGGGCTACTAGAACCTATCGCCCAACGGTCGCGCGACACGAAAGCTGTTCGTAAGCCGTTGGGCGACAAGCTCCAGTCGCTCGACGCTTGGGCAACTGCAGCCTGTCGCCCAGTAGTTGGGCAACTGCAATTGCAGTTGCTTGGTTGTGCAGCGACCGCAAACAAGAGGCAGTGTGGGTTAATCCATTTATGATTTTCGTAGATTATAAATGACAGATAATTTGTTGGATTCACAATAAGAGTTTATGATCGTTGTATGTTGTCGTAGTGCAAAGAAAATTCGTGAAACTTTTTTAAGAATGATTGAAATAAGAGCGATCGGTACGTATAGGGGTAAGTGGTATTGTGATGTTACCGGGAATTCGTACACAGATGAGAATTGATTTATTACTATTGTTGGATGACTTACTATGGGATTAATTGAATGTGAAAAGACAAGAAAATAAGCTTGTCTGAATTAAAATAGACTTGAAAGTATAGTTGGGAGTAACATGCCGCGTAGGGTTTGATTACATACATAACATAGAGTATCATGTGTGACCAATCAACCCAACTGCTCGTACGACCTACTCTGCACGCCAGTCGGCCGGGGCCTCCGGCAGGAAGGCAATAGCTCCCGCGATGGGAAGATCGAGCAGCAGGGACACATCCTGTAGAGTAAGCGACATCTCCCCGAATGGGAGGTGAAAGGGCTAGATCTTTACGGCCATTGGCGTTGACAGCAACACTTCAAGGACAGAGTTGCGTACATCGTCTCTAACTTAAGTTCATGCATGTATGACTCGTTAGGACCTGTTCATGTAAACTTTTGCTAATGTCTTTTGGCTACAGCTGATAAATAGTAGTACATTATATAAAAAAAGTGTGCAACAAAAGGCACTACAACATTTGGACTGAAATGTGATTTACAAAATTGCGATATAATAAAATACAAAGCATGTTACAGTATGTAAAAATAAAAATTAGTGACTGATAGAAGTGGTTTATACAAACTGCGGCGTTCATATTGACTTCTGCTTTTGGAAGCAGAAGCCAATATGAATAGACCCTTAATTTCCTGTGTATCTATGGCCGTGTGGATGCAACATGCAAACTAGGGACGGAGGCAATAGGTTGCCCGGTATATCTGGGCACACCTAAAATAAAAAAAATTTGGGATCAATTCAACATTTAGGCTATATTCGTAGTACTTCTTTGGTGTGAACCATCTTTAAAGTCTAGCCCACAATGAATGGGGCACTCATGCTCCCCACCAGTCCACAACCACCTTATCACTCACCAATCGGTCTAGTCTAGCTCAATCCCCATTCTCTACTATGCCAATTCCTCCCCTAATTTCCAAACCTTAATCTTCCCCTTCTTCAACACCCTACACGAGCTCGTTGACCAGTTCAACGCCTACGTAAGAGTGCTGAAGCCACGCCTGGGTTGCATCATCTCCAACTTGTGCAACCTATAAGTGATTGGCGTTGCTAGGAGCAAGGTTGTTAAAATCACGATTCTAGTTATAGAATTGTACGATTCTACGGTACTACAAAACCAATCCGATTCAAACCACATCTTGAGTTATACCTAGTAGAATTATGGTAGAATCACGATAGACTCGTGTAGAATCATGCATCATCCAAGATTATGAAAGACTTAGATGTTTGGTTGTGTCCTATCCCTCGATTCAAGTTGTATGTTAAATACTAAGTAGTTAATTGTTTAGGCATTAAGATTCGGAGGTTTGGAATAATAAAAATTAATTTGATTATCTATTTATTTTACTTTTTTATGTAAATTATCATATTATGGTAATATTGATAGCACCACTCTTCTAATCGTAACTCTAAATGACATAGAATTTAAACCATAATTCTAGTCATAAATAAGATACATCTATTAATCAAATTAGATACCAAATGACCTAATAAACACTCCTACCACTCTTGGAATACACGGTAAATTAAAAAAAACCATATTTTTGGTAGATCAGGTAAGATATTAGATTCTATACTTCGATCCTAGAATACGATCCTACTAGTGTGTCTTCGATCCAATTCAGAATCACGATTCTGACAACCATGGATAGGAGCCTTAGTATCCCACGGCTATTCTTCCACAAGCATTGTGTTTCTTCTCACTCTAAGACATCAACACCGCCGTGTGCACGAGCTTCATGAGCATAAGCAGCAACCACACGCCGTGCTAGGAATGCTAGTGCCTGTAAAGGTGACTAAGGCCACGGCCTCCGGCTTCTTCAACGCGCCAAGGTGTGACGCGTTGTGCGACGAGGCCATGACAGTCATGCACACATCCGAGGATGTGGTGGTGAACAACTTCTTAGACCTCGAAGCCTAGTTCGTCGTGCGCTACAGGTGGCGCTCGGCAAGCCGGTGTGGGCGTTTGGGCCGTTCTACCTATACAACCAAGACGCCGAGGCCATGGCGTCACACGATAACAAGGTCATTGTTGACCAGCGCTCAATCACCATGAGGCCATAAAAGACTATGGAATTATGTGTGTGAAGTATTCACCTCCATTGAAAGATTTCTAACTCCGCCACCAATGAAAACTATATATGCAAGGGTCCAATACTTACACAGAATACTGGCAGATCGATGATTTTGATCAAGATCGAGTAGGCCAAAACTGATGACTTCACGATGCACCCAATTACACCCGATCTCGTAGGCTTGAGCGGTAGCTCAGTGGGAGAAGGCGAGGGTGTTCACCGCTCCACCCTGGGTTCGATCCTTGAGCTCAAACTCAATGTTTCTCGTTCTTGTGGGTATTGTTCAATGAACAATATCCTCTAGAGGGTATATACACGTGCGTGTTCAGTGGAATAGTACATTCTCATGCTCCGGAAGTTGTTGAGCCTCTATTTAATTTTTAACGTGTGCAAACGATGTACATGTGTGTATACGTGTGTGGTATAAGTAGGTGTGTGTGAGTTATGTGCCCTAAAAAAATTACGCTGATCGCACTCAAGTGAACTTTAATTTGTCCTTGCTGTCAGACGTACGCATTGCTTGTGTGCCCCACGGGAAGGCAATAGTTTTTTGTGCAGCATGCAACGCGCGGCTGGACGTACGATGGGCACCTGACACCTGATCACTTACTCGATCTTATGGATTAATCAGGGCGCTCTGATCCATCTCGCATATAGCTCCATTGGTTGGCTCATCTTTTATTTAATTTGTTGATTGATGGCCTGCTTCTTGGAGGATTTTGCATGTCATAACTAAAATCCATGTTGATTTAAGCTTTTCTAATAAACGATTAAGGAGTATGATGACACATTCGCGTAAGAATATCAAAGATTAGCAGAAAAGGTAAGAAAATATATATATGCTTCCACGTAAGAATGGCACTGCATGTAGAAAGAGGTGATCTCCACTAAGCCAGTTCGAGCTAGTATATGGCCAATGGCCACCATCATGACCTACGGGCCCGTAATTAGCTGAACCAAGATGTCAAGGGAATGTCAGAACATTCGAGATGGTTGCCTTTTGGATCACCGATGGGGTAAAACCGTTGCCCAATCGATGGTGCTTTTATCCAAAACGCTTCTGTTTTCTTAGGAAAAAACCTGTCCAAAACACTTCCAAGTTCCTTTCGATCACAAACTCAAAAGGAAAGCGTCTTAAGAGGAAGAAGGGTGCTCATCTCACAAACTCACGGGTTTACAATTTACAAGATGAATGGGATCAGGCCGTGTTTGGATTTGGACTTAATAGGAAATACTGTGGTCTCTGCCTTACTCTGGTTTTCCGTATCTGTGCGCTACGGGGCTCCTTTTTTTTCTTCTTCGGCCGGATTCTTTTGGTTTAAATTTAGTTTATGTCTGTACTGTCTACAGTAATTAACTTTTAACTAATATATTTTTTAAAGCGGGATTGATAGAAAAATTACATGTGACTATTTTCTTCTACGTACTACCTCTCGCAAACAGCCAGAATTTAAATATTTAAGTCATCAGGCTAACAGATCCCACCCTTAGTCGAGGCGCAGGTTAGGCCAATAATTTATGGGTCACGCCTGTTCTAGGAAGTTTATGTTGTGAAGCCAGTGAGGGTCACGTTTTTGGCTTGGGGGCAGTGCGTGCGCCGTGCCGGTGCGCATCAGAAAAACGTCGAAGTTGTGCGCAAAACGTGGGCGGTGAGGGCTGGCAGGCGATGCCGCCAGCGACCAGCGTGAGAGTGACGGATCATAAGATTACCGAGAGAACAACACGGCTAGTAGCAACGCCTACGCCTTAGTGCGTGATCGAGCGATGGACGGGCACCAGCCATCGGGACTGCAGGACACACGCAGCGCCCGCGAGAGGCGAGCGGATGGTGACCGGCACAGCGCGGCGAGCTAATGTCGGCACAGCTAGGGTTCACTGTTTTATTATAAATATATAATTACACGTATAATTTTGTTTCTAATTTGCAACGAAGCATATTGGTATTCCAATTTCCAAACACACAAAATAGGAATCATAATTCTGAACCCTACAATTTGACCAAAAAAACAATAATCATAACATTCCAATCATAACTCATAAATTCAGTCTATTTGATTAAAGAAATCAAAAGAATCCAGAGAAATTTAGCAATACCCTATGTCAATTAAGGTCTTAATCCATGCCACCAAATGCTTGATGAGACGATCGATGGGTGATGACGACCAAGAGACGCGGGTAGGTAAGTTGCAGCCTAGGTATCTGGGTTTTGGCAACCGGCGGCTATGAGCCTGCGACCAAGAGAGATGGTGGATTTTTCTTTCGCACGAGGCAAGACAGAAGGAGGGAGGGAATGATACGCGAGTGACTAGGGCAATGCGATGCGCGTGCGGTGCGGACTCTGCTTGCTATCTTCGCTTTGCAGAATGGCTTGGCTGGCCAAGCACCTTGGGCCATGCTTCTGTCAGCTAGGCTATACTTGCGTAAGCTAGGTTGCATGTCCTGGGTCTTGATTGGTGTTATCTTGGGCCCAATTGCAGGAGCGCCCAGTGGAGCTGCGGGAGCTAAGAGGCCGAGAGTTTCAATCTTTGGGATGGCTAGGTGTCCTTTAATTTGGATTGAGATGTCACACATAAATTTACATAGACTATACAATAGAAAAATGAAATTAGATCAGGTGTCACGTACACCCTCATGGACTCTTTTATATTCACCCCTGGCCGTGCCGTGCACGCAGAGCACGCGTTTCTCCATTCTCGTGGTGAGCGTCAGCTCGCCTCCTTCCCCATGCACAGTTGTGGAAAGGCGCCATTGCTTGCGACCAACCCAAACGCCAGCAGCGCGACCGACGGGTATGCATATAAAACCTTCCACTCTTCTGTGTGGCATTCTCCATTAATAGTTTTTTAGGGAACATGCACAGGATTTGCATGTCATTGTATTAAAGAGAGAGGGAAATTACATACACTAGGGGCCTAGTGTTTGAGTTAGAGGAGAGGAGAAAACTAATTGAAGGGAGATAGAGAGAGGGAAGGGGAACCAAAATGGGGTAGAGATTAACAAAGGTTGAGACTACGCAACGAAATTGCGAGGAGGGCAACTAGCAGCTTCTTGTCGTCGAGATTAGTGGCGACTTCACGCCCACCATGCGCCAACATGTTAGCTCCCATTTTAGGTTGTCCAAGATCCCTTCGGTGCTCGTCTTGATTTTGTTGAATGTCCGAGCATTGCATTCTTTCCAGATGGTCCAGAGGAAGAGAACTACATTAGAGTCAAGTTATTTACTATGAATCTTGGGCGCTTGCTTGTGCATTGTGATCCACCAGTCTAACAAACGAGTTTGACTTGTTACTGGTTGTCGCGGTATGCCCAAAAAGCATGAGAAAAGGCCCCAGACCTGGCGAACCAAAGGACATAGAACAAGGTGATCAATTGTTTTCATGCTTTGTTCACAGAGGGAGCAAATAGTGTCTGTGGCAAATCCATGCCGCTCTAGGCGGTCAGTTGTCCAGCAGTGGTCGTGGATGGTTAGCCATGTGAAGAACTTGAATTTTAGGGGAGATTTGCATTTCTAGATTAGTTTGTGAGCTGCGAAGCGGGTTCCGCCGAGGAAGAAAGCATTGTAGGCGGACTTAGAGGAATATCCTTCGGAAGGGTTTAGTTTCCAAATGAACCAATCGTCGGTTTGTGGTTGGAGGGAGATGGAGCCGGCCTTATGCCATAGGATTAGGAATCCCACGATTGGTTCAACCAAAATGGCACCCTGAATTCCCTTGACCCAAGAATTGAGCAGCGGCCCCTGAGAGACTATGATGGTTTTCTTGGTTTTGCTGTGGACAAGTTTGCAAATGGTTGGATCTATGTCTTCAGCTGATTGGCCTTCAATCCAGTTCTCTAGCCAAAATAAAGCTTGGTTGCCATCACCAAGCCGCACTGTTGTGGCTGCCTTGAACATTGCGTGGATGGTTGGGTCATGAGATGCTTGTAGATTAGCCCATGCGTGTGATTGATCTGTTTTCTACCCCCATAACCAATGCAAACGCAGTGCATAGCCCATTGTCTTGAGGTCGAGAATTCCTAAACCACCAAGAGCCATTGGTCTGTAGACGGTTTTCCATGCCACAAGATGATTTCCTCCCAAAACAGCCTCTAAGCCCTTCCAAAGGAAGGTGCAACGTCTTTTGTCTATCGATTTGATTGCCCAAGTAGGTAGGTCGAGCGATAGGAGATGGTAGATGGGTGTCATAGAGAGGACTTGCTTGACCACGACAAGACGACCTCCTGATAATAACAGACTCCCTTTCCATGCTGGGAGCTTCCTGATGAACATGTCGATTAGTGGCTAAATCTGCGGTTTGGTTAGTCTGGATAAAGTGAGCGACAAGACCAAATAGTTCATTAGGAAGGAGGCGAGCTGACAAGGCAACTATTGTAAGACCATGTCAATTTCCTCCTGAGAGCAGGGTATAGGGGCAACCAAACTCTTCTGAAGGTTGGCACATAGACCGGGCGCTTGCCCAAAGTTAGATAAGATCTCCCTGACTATCTGTAAGTCATGTCTTCTCGGGGCAATAAAGCAAATAACGTCATTGCCATATAAGGACACACGCTCCTGTAGGCCTTGCACACCCAGCAAGGTGAGAGCTAAAAGTGAGTTTGCTTTGCAGAAGTAAGCGTTGAGAGCCTCCGTGACTAGCAGGAACAACATTGGGAGAGCGGGTCTCCCTACCTTAGCCCGCGGCCTAAGTAGATGGGATTTTTGGGTCTTCTATTGAGCAGGATTTTAGAGGAAGCACTAGCAAGTAACATCAATATCCATTCGCGCCATCTTGTCCCAAATCCCGTGTGTTTGAGGATTTGTAAAAGGAAAGGCCATAGTACTGAGTCAAATGCTTTAGAGATGTCCAGCTTTAGCAAAAGTGATGGCTTCTTCTTGGCCTTTAGCATTTTGGTGAGTAGCTGGACCAAACCGAAATTGTCATGAATCGACCTTCCAGAGATGAAAGCAAACGGTTTGAACGCACGAGGACCGGTAGTTCCTTTTTGAGCCGGTTTGCTAGGACTTTGGAGAAAATTTTTACGAAGCTGTGGATGAGACTAATCAAGCGGTAGTCTACTATGCCGTTGGCTTCGTTCTTCTTAGGCAACAGAATGATCAACGCATTGTTGAGGCAATGCAAGCAACGTCCTTGAAGGAGAAAAAGGGCGTGTAAAGCATCCATGACAGCGTGCTTAATCACCGGCCATGAGTGCTTGTAAAAAGTACCTGTGAACCCATTAGGACCAGGTGCTTTTACAGACGAGAGATTTTTGATGGCTTCCCATACCTTGTCTTCTGAGAACTCATGGTCAAGGTAGGAATGATTCCGTGAAGGTAGCTCCAGAAAGTCCAGATCTAAAGTATGTTGACATTGGACGCTGGTGCCGATGACTTCGTCAAAGAATTGTTGGAAATGTGTTGCTTTCTTGTCTTTATTTGTGATGACATGGTCTTGGATGTGAAGGGGCCTGATGAAAGTTTTCTTCCCTCAATGAGAAGCGTGAAAGAAGAACTTTGTGTTGGCATCCCCTTCCTTGAGCCAAGTGATGTGTGATCGTTGTCTGGCCATCGTTCTTTCTAATGACGCAAATGCCATGCATCTGAGCTTGAGGGTCTTGCATAGCCATGATTCGTTTGGGGATAAGGGTCGGTTCTCTTGGGCACCGTTGAGTTGGAATATAATCTTCTTGGCCATGAGAAGTTGTAAAAACCTTGCCACAACAGGTGGTGGCATTGGTCTGCGTTGCCACGGTAGGCAACGGCAGCAGCTTCCTTGCCACGATATGCGCACGACGACAGCGTGGGTCGAGCGACCAGATGGAGGCGGCTACCTTGCCACGGCAGGTGCATGGCGGTGGTACAGCTAGCGGTGGTGCGGGCCGAGTGGCCAGATGGCAGCGACGTGGTAGAGGCGCGATGGCACATGGCCTAGGGTTACCCACATATAGGGAAGATTTTCATTCATCTGGTAACGTACGGGGGGCGTACACTTTCGTTACTCTGGATATTACACCTTGTTTGCAGTTATACATTCGAGGATAGTGTTGTGTTTAACTACTCTCGTATAATCGGGCATGTGGGAAGTAATCGCCGATGTCATTGCCATAACTTGCTAAATAATGATTATTCTTAATTTCACTGATCCTGTTACCTCTATCTCCGATCCTTATCAGTGTTCCCGGTAACCATGTTACATTGTGCTTAGCTTGAGTCAGATACTGGTTGGATTGCTTGTTGTTTACGCACCCTGTTGCGACCATTATTAGGTACTTGCTGAGATTTCTAAATCTTACGTTTGCCTTTTCCATTCTCAGGTAAAAGGCCAGTGGAGTGATAGTAACATGTATGGATGGGAGCACTCGAGTTTTCAGCACTGTGGCTTACCACTCTTTACGTTATCTTTTTATTTTTCGTTTGGTTAGAAATGAACTAGTCCAATGTTTTGAATATTTATAGAAACATTTATTTTAGGCTCTGTTGATTTTCTAATAAAATATTTTTAAAGTTTTAATTTTTTACGATTTTTATTGTTACTCTTATTTATTTCTTACTTTAATAATAATGTTGTATAATAACATCTTATATTGATACATGAAATGCTATAACAGCGTTGGCAAACTCCAACGAGCCCGAAGTGCGTACGTCAGGGAAGAGGGAGCTGCGAGGTGGGAGAGCCAGGCGAGGTGGGAGTAGACACGTACTCCGACTTGTTTTCTTGGCCCTGCTCAGTTGGGCTGAAAAGTTGTGACTTATGGTTGAAAATGCACTGTAGATGGCTGAAATTTTACTGTAGTTGAAGGTGACTTATTTGGCGTAATTAAATTTAAAAAAAAATAAAAATAGAAAAAATGTTAGCTCATCTCGGACAACGCAAATGAATACAGGAAAAAAAGAACCGACAAAAAAAGAAAAAAATCATAAAAAGACGAAATTTATGAATAATAAAAAATAAGTCAGAAGCCGAAACGAGCGGAGTTTTAAATACTATCAAACAACCTCCGCCAAGAAAATCACGGCATTAATCACTCATTCATTTTGCTGGGATTTGTGTTGCAGCGGAAAAGAGCTGTGCGAAGGCTGTACGAAACAATTTTAGACTATTTTAAAGTATCGTGACTTTTAACTAAAATAACATTGTAATAAATGTTAGATTTTTCTAAAATATTTAATTAAAAAAATAAAAAAACACAGTTGAAACTCTAGGATAATCCAAAAAGGAAAAAAATTTGTGTTATGAAACCAATATGATCCAAACGACATTTAACATCTAAAATTTGAAATGGGACCTTAGACTAACAAAACATGAATGAAGAATTGACCAGAGTACTGCGGAGAGCCGAGAATCAACCAAAAAAGGAAAAAAAAACTCGACCAAATCTAAAACCTGCAAAGCAACAAGGCCCACAGAAATCCATACAGCGCGCAAAAGACGCCATTTTCATTTCTTTTTTTTTTCAAAGAAACCATTTTCATTTCATTTCTGCAAAAACGGTGAATGGAACTACAGTATTAACAATCACTCCACAGTTATCTGCAACAGAGTGGTGAGCCTTGGTTTTCGATATCTTCTCAACAATAGCGAGGAGCACACTACACTTACAGATGAGAAGGCCATGCACGCACCGGCCAGCCACGGCGGCATCTGGAGCCCGGTGAATGGGAACAGAGCGCCGGCGGCGACGGGTATGGCGACAACGTTGTACGCCATCGCAAAGAAGTAATTCCAGCGGATTCGGCTGAAGGTCTTCCTGGAGAGATCAACCGCTGTGATGACGTCTTCCAGGTTGTTCCTCACTAGCACGTAGTCCGCGGCCTCGATGGCAATGTCTGTGCCTCCTCCGATGGCCATGCCGACATCAGCTGCTGCCAGGGCTGGGGAGTCGTTGATGCCATCCCCAACCATGGCAACGATGCTCCCATCCTTTTGGAGAGAGCGAACCACGTCGGCTTTTCCGGCAGGCATGACCTCAGCTCTCACGTCCTCAATGCCTACCTGCCAAAGCACAAAAAGAACAAATGGATAAGGACACAAAGCTAGAAACCCACATCTTCGATCTAGCAACTTCGAATGGGGCTATGTGCCTATGTATCATTGGCACGAGGTTGCATATTGCATGTAATGCTGAGCTGGTAGCTCATAATTGATCTCGAACGAGGTGGCAAATGTAATTGCGTCCCACAACAGAAATAAAGGGTAACGTAAAGCGTGAACAGTATGAATGATCTTAAGCAAATAGCAACTAACCTCTTTTGCAACAGCTTGCGCAGTTCTCCAATTGTCCCCTGTGAGCATCACCGGATGAACACCCATCTTTTTTAGTCCTTCCACAACTACAGCAGCCTCTCTTTTCAGGGGATCAGTTATCCCCATCAGCCCCACGAAATTACTATCATATGCCACCAGAATGCCTGTTTTTGCATTCAGTTCCAGGTCTACCAAGAAACTTTCAGCTTCTGGGGGGATGCTTACCCCATTTTCATTAATCAAAGTACGATTCCCGACCTGCCGAAACATTTATCTTCCAGACAATCAGTGATTTACTCAGAAACATCTAGCAATGCATAAGTTAAACACTGTTTTAAGGTATGTTACAAAAGGAGCAGGGAAGGATAATGGTAGCTTGACTCACTAAAACTTTCTTCCCGTTGATCGAGCATTGAACTCCTTTGCCAGGCACGGCAGAGAAATCTTCAACTTCAAGCAACCATTGGGACAATATCTCTTCTTTCCTTTGCTGGATGCCACCCTTCGATGAAGGGAGCTTGTCAAAGAAATGGAAATGAAATGCATAGTCCAGAACAGCTTTTGCAAGAGGATGCTCACTGCTTGCCTGAGTACAGACCAAAACACATGTTTTTACTTCGAGAATTTGTTGTACTTATCACACTTCAATATGGATATGCAGTCACAAAGTAGCTAAAATCCTGAGTGAGGAGTAAAACATAACATGTTTTTACCACATACTGACATGGCAAGTAAAAAGAGCAAAACACATGCTATTTTTTGAACACCTTGGTATGAACCGTAAAAGAAATTTAAGATCAAGTTTGCCTCACCTCTGCCGATGCTACTAGTGTGAGGAAATCTCCAAGGTCCATTCCAGAGAAAACCTTTGCAGTTGTTACAACAGCCTTTCCTTGTGTTAGTGTCCCTGTTTTATCAAAAATCACGTAATTTACATTTTGAGCCCTCTCCAATGCATCTCCACCTTTTACAAGTACTCCGTGATTAGCCCCAATTCCGGTTGCCACCATCACAGCAGTTGGTGTTGCCAGACCAAGGGCACAAGGACAAGCAATCACCACAACAGATATGGCAAACATGAGAGAGAAAACAAAGTAATTGCTAGTTTCAGCAACCCATGAATTTGGATATGCTCCAAGCCATCCACATAAGAACCTACAAAAGTAGCCAATGAACAAGTGAGAAACTTCAACATAGCATTATTAAGAATTTCATACAGTATTTATTGAACTTACCACACAGAGAATGTTATAACGGACAAGGTGATGACAATAGGAACAAAAATGCTAGCCACCTGAAATAACAACAGCGGTAATGTCAGCATTCATCAAAATAGGCATCTATAGTATGTTGCAATGCTTAGCAGATACAAAGTTTTTTTTTCTCGGGTATGCTAGTCTTCCAAGAGTTTTGCTAAAATTTAATAGGTTACGACAAATAACAAGAGAAGTAGAAAGAAACGTATGAAGTGAACATGTATTTCAAAAGTTGTTAGAGAGTAAACTATTGTCCTGTAGAAGGCATTTAAATACAAAGCATGGGCATATAAACAATGTCCATGTGCATCAATTCGAATGTGGGAAACAGCAACCAGATCGCAAATAATGCTTATTAGGAAAGCTGCATGGTTGACAGAAGCATTTGATATCTAGTGACAAAGCAAACGTAGGAATATATCATACACAAGGGAGTATACTCACATAATCGGCAAATTTCTGAATAGGGGCTTTGGACATCTGAGCAGTTTCAACCAGAGATATTATCTGACTCAAAACTGTCCCGGATCCTACTTTAGTTGCTTGTATATGAAGGATGCCGTGTAAGTTCATTGTCCCTCCAATTGCTACGCTCGATACTTCTTTGGGGATGGGTGCAGATTCACCAGTTATCATACTTTCATTGACATGGCTTGTTCCCCAAACGACGACACCATCAGCAGGAACCTTCGAACCAGGAAGCACTTTTAAGACGTCATCAGGTTGAATTAACAGCGCATCAATCTCCCTTTCCCCAACATATTTTCCTTCTGGATTTGAAAAGAGTAATGTGAGTTTGTGTATGATTATAGCATAAAATGCATTTGGCTAAAACATTTAGATGAGTGTTGCTTAATTGTACATATATGCTAAGGGATAAAATTAGTACCACAGACCTTTGTCTTTCAGAATCAAAAGAGCAGTAGCAGGGACCAGTTCTACAAGTTTCCTAATAGCATCTGATGTCTTCCCTTTTGCAAGAACCTCAAGATACTTCCCGAACAACACAAATGTAATTATCATTGCACTTGTCTCAAAATATATTGGAGGTTGAAATCCAGTGAATGCTCCATATAGGAGTGCACAAACAGAGTATACATATGATGCAGTGGTGCCAAGAACAACTAGCACATCCATATTTGTAGAGCCATGTCTCAGTGCCCTATAAGCCGCAACATAGAATCGTTTGCCAATAACAAACTGTACAATGCTTACCAATATCCACTTCAGCAAATCCCCCATAAGAAATGGTCCACAGTGCATGAGAAGTAATGCACTAATGAAAGGTATACTAGGGCAGACCATACGTATAAAAAATACAGGAATCTGGTGCAAAGAGACAATTGGATTGAGTCAGCAAGCAAGCAGCATCATAACAAAATTTATAAGTATATTGAATAGTAAGAAGCAAATGAACAATATAACTATGGAAACATAGCTACCGCCCTTACATTATATCCATATTCTACAACACTCCCGTGGAAAATTCTTTTAGACCAATAGATGCCCCTGCATTTTCTTCTGCTTTCTGGCTGCAATACCCCCTACTGTTAACTGTCAAATTTGATGCGAATACCAAGTGAGATGTGCACGTCTTCATTTATTAATCGTCCAAACATTGAATTAGAGCAACATTACTCTCCTATGGCATCTTGTCTTGGTGGGTCTCAAGTAAAACATTATTCAAAAGATATCCATGGGAAGATAGGGCCCATTGAGTCAGATGCCACAAGAATATGTAAAGGCCTATCCTATTTTTCCATACAACTAAAATTGTTGCCAAGCGTATGTTCAAAGTGTCAGTTCTAGGCCATACCCTATCCTATGCTACCTGTGCTGACACACCATATATGCCCTGTACACTATCTTCCCTAGAGACAACTATGCCAAGGGTATCGACACAAAACATGTATTCAACCGAAACATTTGCTGAAACTGAATGCTATCATGGGTAAAAAACAGAGAAGCAAAGATCAAAACTTACACTTAGGAATAAGCTAGAGCGGAGAAGATGAAAAATTTTGGAGGCCTCCTGTGCATCATTTGAAGCCCCTCGAGTGTATGGATTCTGCACATGCGCTTTCAATCGCCCATTGCTTCCCATCTCAATTGTATCCACAATTGATCTCAGGCCAACAGCTTCTGGATCAAATACAATCTCAACTTCTGAGAGGGCAGTATTTACATCGAACTGTCGCAAACCATCCATTTTCTTAAGGATATCGCGCAATATATCTACATCTCTCTCTGTGTGCAAGCCAGTCAAGCCTAGCGAAATCTTATCTTGTTCACTACTCTGTAAGAATGCAGCTTCAAAACCAGCATCCTCGATAGCCTGAACAATTTCATCCTTGCTAATGGTAGAAGGAACATACTCAACTTCCCCTAATGAGGTTGCTAAGGCAACGACCGCTCCTTTTACACCAGGTAGCTTTTTTAAGATACACTCAACCGAGTTCACACAATTAGCACATGTCATTCCTCCTATCCTAAATTGTGCTGACAAAGTCTTCTGTGACTTAGGCTGAGGAACAGCAGAATCTGGGAGAACTTCTGCTTCAAATCCAGCATCTTCTATAGCTTCTATTATATCCTCTACCTGCATAAAGAATCCCAAAAAAAAATGCAGCTATTGAAGTGACCCAAATAAGCCCATCAACCTGGTAGGCAATTAAATAATTTTCATTCAGGAATCAGGCATATAAACTGGAGTAGGACTTAGCATATGCGAATCAGTTTACAGAATGGAGATAAACCTTTCTAGTTGAAAAATGAGACTATCAGAAAACTCGTAGAATAGCTTGCACATTTCTGGGGAATCATTTGCAATTGTCAGATGAAATACGAAATGTGTGAAATTAAGTTAGTTTGGATCAACAGAATCTCGCCAAAACACACTTACACACTTTCCTTAGACTTCTAGGCATTTTAGACTTAAATATGATATACTAGCATTCAACAATTAATTTCTATGAGCCTAGCAAATATATTGGTTATTGTAGTCAAAGTTTCCTAAAAGGATTGCACATTTCAACATATGAAGTACATCTCATTACATTTTCCAGATGAATACTACACTCAGTGACTAAAATGGCTTCTAAGTTCTAACAACCATATAAAAATCCTAAATGTATGTCTCCAATTGACAGTATGAAACAAATGCAAGTAATGTTGTGCATGCTATTGTACCTAATTGGAATGGATAGAAGATTACATGCTAATATTTCTGCTTCCAGTTCTCAAGTAATGGTATATCTTGCAGAATTTTATTTCTAGGAAAGGAGTATTAGCCCAATACAGACTTGCTAGTTTCACAACATCATGATAAACTCGTTAGTTCCACTACTCAATAGCTATTATTATTAATAGAAACCAAAACCATCTTTTATAGAGTTTCAGTCAAAAACGAAATGCAGAACACGCCTGAGTGCACTTCAAAACATAACCATAAGCAAATGATAAAGTTCATACTCTGAAGCTAAATCACCAAAACCCAACCAAGAAGCTAACGGTCAAAAAGGGAGCCTCAAAGATGGTAACGAAAAAAACTCAAAACACAAGAATGATCAGGAAGCTGCGATTGTAATTTCCAAAGCTGTTGCAAAACAAGGAGGAATTGCAATGCAACATAGTCAACATTACAACAATATGAGTAAAATTTACCATTTCGTCTTTGTTTTCCTGCAACTACATGGTAAACCTTGCTCCTAGAACTAACGAGCTAAAGGTTTGTCAAAAAATCCAGCTTTGTAACATTAATTTGCATATGTGTTTCTTGAACCGTGTAATGCAAAACTGATCTCAGCACCTCTTTTCCCCGAAAGTATGATTCACCAGCTCCCTAGCTCACCAACCAATCAAAGGCTATTGTAGTACACCACCGGTACCCCCATTTCTACCAGTACGATCAACCAATTGCAGCAAAGTGCCAGCCTTGAGCTCCCATATCCCACAATCCACAGTCCATCAGTGATAACGAGATTCCAACAAAGTTACAGCTCATCCCAAACCCGAAAGCAAAGCAGCTCAAAACCTTAACCACTGGATTGACCAATCTTACAATTTCACATCTACAACACTACATTTCACCGATCAACTCAAAACATACTGAAATGTATTAGTCCCAACGCGTCAAGCTCACAATTTCACGTTCACTTACTAAAACCAAACAGGGTAAGGTCGTAGCCAATTTACTCATACACGTGAAGTAAATGCAAACTTTAGGACGCAAACGCACCAACTCCCCCAACCTATTCAAAAAAATCACAAGTTTCCGAGCCAAAAGACGCCATCCATTTTAGTATTCTAGCCCAGCCCAACCATCACAAGCGCAATAATTTGCCCACAAAAAAAAATCAAAAAATTACCACCGCGTAAGCATCGACGAGCTCCCTTGCTCCGGAAACGCACAAACCTCGCCTCCACGAGCGCAAACACGCAAGGGTCACAGCACAGCACAGCACGCGACATCACCTTGGCGAGCGCGGGGTCGAACACGACGTGGGCGCGGTTCTGGAGCAGCGACACGGCGACGCGCCGCACGCCGCGGTGGGAGGAGACGGCGGCCTCCACGGCGCTGGTGCACGCGGAGCACGTCATGCCCGTGACCCGCACGTGCGCCTCCTCCTCCCCGCCGCCTCCCCCTGACGGCGCCCCCATCTCCTCGTCGTACGAGTCCAGCAGCGCCACGTCCTCCATCTCGTCTCCGCCCCCGCCAGCCGCCGCCGGCCGGCCGCCGGAGGCGACGACCGCCGAGAGCTGCAGGTGGGCCATGGCTGTCAGAGGAAGGGGCGGAGGCGAGGGAGAGGTAATGGTGTTGGGAACATTTGGTGGGAGAGGAGACGAAAGGAAAGCGAGGAGGTGGGGTTAGTTATAAACTGGGAAGAAAGGCCAACGGGTAGGGGTAAACAGGGTTGGTTTACTAAAGTGAGGGGGATTTCTATAAATGTTGCGGAATTAGGATTTTTTTCCTTCTCTTTTGGCGCGCTTAGTTGGGAGCCTGGGAGTGGCAAATTTGCCATTTGATCTCTTCTTCTTCTTTTTTGACGGCCTGCGATCCTCTTTGACTTGGTTTCACAATTGACGTGCTTGCTGAATGCTGGTGTAAGAGTCCAAGACCGTTGCATAACTGCATATGTAATGCTAACATTTGTATGAGTAACTTGGTACATGAGGTTGACAATTTTTCAGTTGAAATGTGGGACTTATTAGAGTTATTTTTGTGATTTTTTTGGCTTTGATGAGGACTGATGTGTAAAAGGTGCATTTTAAAATAAACGAGCTGCGGACCATGCGTTTGCCTGGTTGGATTAGTTAAGAAGACCCCACTCTACAACCTACTCTGCAATGGTTAGAGGGATGGTTTATGTCCCACGGAGAAGTTGAACAAAACCAAATATAATACATTCTATCACTTTCGGTTTATAGTTTTTTCTCAAAGAAGCAAATCGAATATTTTTTCTAATGCCTTCTTAAAGTGGCTTATTGATATTCAGTTCATTCGCACACCGTTCATACCAGAGCCAAAATCCATCATCTACAGCTAAAAAGAACATACCCATTAATCAAAAAAATTTTAATAATCAATTTATTATTTGAAATTACAAAAATATATCTGTGATTTAAATTTTTGCACTTTTGACCGCATGCCGCTCAATGGTTGGGCGATTCGGGCTAGTCACCCAACCGTTGGGCGACATGAGGTCAAAGTCGTCTAACGGTTGGGCGCGCCCGACATAGAGCGACTTTGGCACATGTCATCTAATGGTTGGGCGATAACCCTCTAGTCGTCCAACCATTGGGCGATTGTTAAAAATATGTAATTATTGATTAATCCGATGAAAATAATTATGTGGGGTAAATGACAATTGTTGTAGGTGGATAACATTTAGCAAGTCTTGTTTGTAAGTTATTTTTTTTAAAAAAAATAGGGCAGACAATGTTGGTTGATCCGTTTGTGATTTTCATAAATTGTGAATGGTACGAAATCTGTTAGACTCGCAATAACGTTTTACGATGCCATGTCGCCAGGAGCCTTGTACAAAGCCTGTCCATGCAATAGTGCACATCAGTCTCCGTAACTCCCACCAAATGTTGTGGTAGACCAACTCCAAAGCCTATGTAGGACGACACTGCACACCTCAGGGTCCAAGGAGAAGCTACGTGTAAGTCAGTCCAGGACATCTCCAATTAGAGCATTGTTCGCGTCCAGGAGTACCATACGGACTTGCGGGAAACTGCTCAGGTCAACACCGTATAGGCCTTGATGAATGGTACCAACACTGTAATGTACTTTCAATGTTGTGGGTTCGGACATGACTGATTTCTCATTGCAGATATTATCATTTGTCAAAATGCATTCACTAAATACGTGCTAAACAAATACGTACTTACACGTTGCCTACATTTGGATGAGAACAAGAACAGATGAGGTTATTACCTTCACACGAAGATATTTTCTTCTTATCAACTAGCTTCTTTCATCTTTCTCTCTAACCACACAAGCTCCTCTCCTTCTCCCAAACTCCTTGTCTTCTTCACTCCCTCTCCTGAGCTCCTCTTGTCTCCTTCACTCTCTCTTCCAAACTCCTCTACTTCTCCTTGTCTTGGTCTCTCCCTCTCTCGAGCTTCTCTGCTTCTACTCCTCTTTTTTCGCTTCTCTCAAGCTCCTCTCGTTCTTCTTACGAGAGAAATGAGGAGAGCCTATGAAAATGTCGGGTCAAAGAGAAAAGGACGAATTAGTCGCCCAACGATTGGGCGACTAGTTCAAGTCGCTCAAACGTTGGTCGACATGCAGTCAAAAGTGTAAAAATTTAAATCGTATGTATATTTTTGTAATTCCGAGTAACAAATTGATTATTTTAAAAAATTCCCCATTAATCAGTATGGCTTCCACGCCATGACTCATAAGGCGTTAATGTCTTGATGTATGTACATACCTTAATTCATTACAGTTTCATATGAAATTTTGGGTTGTTCCTTTTTCTTTTTCTTGTTGTTTGTTATTGGTGTTGTTTACTAGTACTACTATGGATTATCGAGCAATGAATCACCCTTTGGCATCTGATACCTATGTCTAATCACCCTTTGGCATCGGTGGCAGGACTCGAGAGGACACAAACAGATGGTCGCTAGGCGGTGAAACTGGGAACGAATTCTAGCTGTTGGATCAAGTTGGATCGAGATTCATGTTGGATCATCTCGATCCAACGGCTCATGAGGATCTCATGAGAGGCTCTCTTCAATTGAATTTTCTTCCGTGATAAAGAGGAGTAACGTGGGCGTATCTAGCAAGAAGGAATTTCCGTAGTTTTTCATGTGAAATGGTTCAATAAACCCTTGGTTTGAAAGATAGTTTAATTACCTCAATAATTCAAAATAAAAAAAAGTCTCCATGTGACTCCGTCCGTACGTGTCATTTCAAGGTATACAAGCACGAATAACGCCGATGCGTCGGTGTTTGCCTGCTTAAAACGACACGGGTGGTTTGCAGTGTAAATATGCGATTTGGAAGGGGGTTTATCGATCGGCCGGGGACATTGTGTACGGCATATTCATAGCTTTAGTTCCGAGTTCGTAGTTGTCAGTGCTTGTGGTGCAAGCGAGCAACTTGCAATGGTGACTGGCCTTTGGTGTTCCTAGCTCCAAAAAGGAGGCAGGCGAGGCGTTGGCAAAGCTAGCTTTCCGTTGGAACCAACTCAATTGTTCGCTCCAGCCAACGCAGAACTCTTACGTTACGTACGTCGCTTGGATGATCTCTCTCCTTGCCCGGTCTAGTCATCGTTGCTGCTATAAAAAAAAATAAGTTAGTCATTATACATCCCTTCTCTTTTAATCGTTTTATTCTTAACTTCTTATCACTTTTCACTTTTTAATTGATCAGAGCAACTATCATTCATAGCGTAATTTTTTATATATCTAATAAATTTCGTTATAACGTATGACCTGATAACTAGTCATACCCAAAAAGTTTAGTTATGCAGTAGCTAAATATGGAGTAAGAAGCGCGCACACACTACGGTTATGGAGTGTGGGTGTGGGTGTGGCAGTCGCTAGCAATTAAATGTTGGCCACTATATACGCATTGCATGGTTCACTAATACTCACTAATACTATCTTGTATCTGCTAAAAATATACTGCCCACTTTTCTTGATCGATTAAGAGCCCGTTCAGTTAGGCTGAATTTTAGTGACTTATAACTAAATTTTTACTATAACTGACTGAAATTGCACTGTTACTGATAGTGGCTTATTTGGCATAATTAAATTAAAAATTTGAAAAATAGGAAAAAGGGTTAGCCCGCCACGTATAATGCAAACGAAAATAGGAAAAAAAAAGAACTGGCAAAAAGCTTTAAAAAATCAGAAAAATCAGAAAAAAGCTCAAAATTTAGAAATAGTAAAAATAAGTCAGAAATCTAAACCCAAATAAGCACATCTAAATTTTTTAATAAATTAGTACATGAAACTTAATACTAGCCGGCACCTTTATTTACCGAGATCATACCATCGTGGTTGGTTCACCACTCATTCAATCATCCTACTTTTCCGTCCGAAAAGTCATAGGATAATGTACGTGATAATACTTTGCAAACACCAATTCATCTGTGATCGGTGACGATCATTCGTCCAGCACAGGAAGCGAAACAAGATCACAGGCACCTTTCGCCCGATGCAGTCTGCGTTGCACCTCACTTGCAGCGATTGCCTCAGCACGCACGATATCCATCCGAAAGTCCGAATCGTCGCGTACAAAAAAGGACCGCGCAGCTTTTGCCTTCCACTACGTGTACGTACGTGAGGTTGCGAGCTATGAAAGCCAAGAAGATCAGATTACACCGGCTACACTAGATAAGAACTAAGCTAGATGCTAAAATCAGCACTCACGCTAAGACGAAAATCTTCACCAAATCTTTGAACCTTGTTCAAATGATCTCAAATTTGAAACATAGCTTGCTTAAGATATTAGGAACCTAAATCAATTAAGAATCACAGATTTTTTGGACCAAATTCCGTCAATTTGAAAAAATTAGCAAGATCGGTCAAAAAAGAGGCAAAACCTTAAAACCTAAATTACTTCTTGCTCGTGGAGAATCACGTAACGAGATGTTCTAGATCTACTCTCGCGTACCCTAGCAAGCTAATCTAGGCAGCGATTCAACCCAAAGTGGTGTAGATTACAAGAACCCGAATTTAACTAAAAAACTATCAAGAACCAGACTTGATCTCGAATCTTGTTATAGGAGTGATCAAGATGGGTGAAATTTGATCAACTAGGATCTCCTTCTACTTCTTACTCATCACTGATCACAACAAGACCAAGAGAGAGTCTGGGAGAGATGAAATCTCATCAAGAGCACCAAAATACAAAGAAAGATCAAGTCATAAACATGTAGAGTTGTAAAAAGTAAGGTTTGATCTTTGATACCACTTCAAGGATTACAACAGCATAGAGGCTCATAAGATGCAGTCCAAAGCACTGCAATTTTCACTCTCCAATTTTTTCACAACAAGGCACGAAGGAGATAAGGTCCAAACTGGAAGGCTCAGAACCCCCCCCCCCCCCCCCCAAAAACCTTAAAAGCCTCAAATCTAAACCTCCCTCTCTTGTCCTCAAATAACTAGAACAAAACCAAAATGAGTCCAACCCATTAAGACAGCCGAAAAAACCCGTTAACCTCACTAACAATGAATTTTACACTCTTGCATGTTTCTCAAAGTGTTTACATCTAATAACTAGTTAATCAATCAACACTTGATTCATTTAGCAATTTCAATAGCCTTTGACCTAAACCACTTCACTTGGCACCTCCCCATGCCACAGTTTCACAAACCCCGTATTTGGTCAAAACATAGCCCCATGATCTGATCCTAGTCATTTATGACTACTTCGCCCTTATGAATGGCCTACCATCTAATCATACTGGCTTCTGAAGACCACACTCCATACTGGTTTACAGAGACCACATTGGTATTTCGCTTTGAATTTTTTGAAACTTTTACAAAAACATAAATCTAACTCAACCAAAGTGTCAATTGTTCATTACAAATCTATTATAGACTCCCTCATATCTCCTTCGGAACCCTTCACACAAGCGATCTAGCAGATCGGTGGGTGGATCTATTAATACTGACTTGGGACCAATGTTGTAAATATCATTTCGGTTCCGGTCGGAATGGCTAGAACGTTCCATACCGGCATGCAAAATGACACAGCTGACCCTTCATCCCGTACCGGCCTTGATACCAGTCAATTCCGGTCAATATCTGTCAATACCGGCCAATATCGATCCATTCCATTCCGGCCATTCCGGTACCGGCCGTGATTTGTATTTGATATTTTGATTTTGGGAATTTATAGGATTTGTCGTTCCATCTATTTCGATACCAGACATAATTGAAGTGGCTCCTCATTTTTATACTATGGTTATATATTTAAAGTGAGATTTAAATTAAATTATATGCGCATATAATTATATATATAGGACGCTGAAATGGGGCACCATGGTGTCTGGGCACCAGGCATCTCTGCCTTTGGATTGCTTTTAGATGCGTGCAAGTGCAATAACATATGATATATCAGGATGGAAAGCCTTAATCATAGATGGAAGGTTTCAATCATATAGTCTGGGCACTATGGTGTCCCTGTTATTTATACTATGTACACACACTTATGAATAAATATATTAAATTCAAAACGGTATACCGATATAGACTGGTACAAAAACATATTATTTTAAGTACCAAACTAATATAAACTCCGGAGCGGTATTTATAAGTATGCTTGGAAACCTCAAGCGATCGCTTTACGCAAGAGTTGGTCGATCTCCCGATGAATCGAAAGGTTACCTGTACAACAGAATTAGGTGGGAGCGCTCGAGCACAATCATAGCTATGAAATTAATACGATGAAATTAAGCTGCGAACTTCCCATCATTTTCTGTGGGAGATAACATTACTGTAATTTTTCCCTTTTTTTTATATGTTCCTCTTCCGTGAAGCACTAACTGAGGTCCTTGTTCCCAAATCCAGGGGCTACTTGCTTAACCACCAGTACTAGACAGGGGCCTAGTCCCTGGACTCTGCTTAAATCCTGTGGGCTGCACCTTCCAAAAATCCTAGAGATCGAGCAGATCATGGCTAATTATAGTACAATAATACTGCATTAAATGAATTAATCGTCTATCAACTCTGTCTCTCTTCGATTTTAATACAACTTTCTGTTGCAAGTGATGAGGTGCAACACTACTCATCACTTCAGGTGATTGAGCTGGCTTCCTCCTGAACGGTCACCCCCATGATTTATATGCTCCATGTTGCAGCGCAATTGGTACTGTTAGTACTATGTATGATACGAGGAGTTGGTAGCCGTCATGTGTGGTGCATTCGATGATTAGATGGACGATGAGTAGTATACCTGAAGTTTCTTAGCACTCGGAGAACTGGAAAAAAATACACGAATTCTGTGAAAAAATACCAGTAGAGCGCAATGCCGAACCCACTAAGGTTCATTTTCAGGGATGGTATTGCTGGTATGTCTGTCTACCAAAGGTTGGTGGACCTTTTCTTCTGTGTCTGGACTTTTTCTTCCAACTTTTCTAAAGCTAGCTTCATTGCCTGGTAACTGTTGATAGCAAAGAGAAAAAGGAGTGAGTGAGCCAAACAGGCCACCAGCCGGATTGCCGCAAAATAACGCCGTTGATATTTTGGACCAGTGGTAAGCAGTACATTGGCAAAATTTGCACTAGTACTGCCATGATCTGGTAAGCAATGACCAAGAGCTACTACCTGTACTGCAATTCACCGCGTACTTCAGAATTTGTACTACCATGATCTGGTCAGCAATGACCAACAGCTACTACCTGTACTGCAATTCACAGCGTCCTTCAGAATTTGTACTTGGCCAATTTGGTCTTTTGGCTTTCGATTTATTTTTTACTATTCTTACATTTTACTTTTTTCTAACTTATTTTGAGCTTTTTTTTGCTGGTTCTTTTTTCGTATTCGTTTGCAGTATACGTGATGGGCTAACTCGTTTTTTATTTTTAATTTTTTAAATTTAATTATACCAAATAAATCACTATTAGCTACCGTATAATTTTCACCAAAATTCAGTCTAACGAGAGCACACCTTGGTCTGGCCATGGTCTAGATCTGTGATTGAGGTAGCCGGCAGGCAAGGGCATTGCCTTTGGTGGTCCGTGATGGAAAAAGGGCTTAGAAGGGAAGCATTCTTCATGACCACATGTCTCCGGTGAAGAATTCCAATAGTGGCGTCCTAAGGTCAAAAGATGGCTTAATTCCTGTGCAGGCTTTCATTGGTCAACTTGGAGATAGATCTCCTCTATAATTTTGGATGAAGGATCCTTTGAGAAGGTCTCGTTTAATATTATGATGAATCATTGTAATGTTTATAGAGTGGTCAATTAGTTTTGCGCATTTGATTTAGGCTGTTTTCTGAAAGTGTTAGGAAAATCGGTACTACCTCAGGTGTTTATGCGGAAATACCGACATTGTAAGCACGGTAGTTCCGCTCGAACGGTAGTTCCGGTCTGAGCAGTGGAATAGTTTTTCTAGAAAGCTCCAGTTCGGGTTTATAAGGAGCGGTAGTACCGCTTTAGGGAGCGGTAGTACTGCAATACGGTAGTATCGGCATGTTAAGTGCGATACTACCGATTTTCTCAGAAAAACAGGGTTTTGAGATTTGAGTCATGGATTGAGTTGGGATAACCGGGTCATTGGATTAAAGTTACATGATGCATGCCTTGGTTAATGTAGGTTAAGTTGTGAAGAACTTATACTTAGAAACGATTTCTTTGTCTTTGGATGTGCATGGTCGTTTAGAGTCAACTGTGGTCAACGACGATGATCGGAGCTAGGCTCATAGAGGAGTTGAGGCCCAAAACGATCAAGGATGCAGAATGAGACGGTGAGCTCAAGTATGGCATAAGAAAGACGAAAAATGTTGAAGGCGAATTCGAACTGCGGGATGACACCATGTGGCTTGCACGGGCCAAGTGAGTTGCGGTTTGGTGAAACTGGGACGGGAGAGACCTGGCAACACGTGGCAAGCTAGCGGTGCACCTACACGTAGCAAGTATGACGATTACTTGCAGTGATTGGTGATGACTAGGATAAGAAAGGGTATTTTGGTAGTTTGACCAAAATACCGGAAACCATCTTGGATCAAAACCATGGAGCATAGGCGATGCGTTGGAGAGCGGTTTAGGTCAAGGTGGAGCTAGTTTGATCAAGGCGGATCAAGACTAAGTATTTAGCGGATGCACACTTATACGCTTTGAAAAACGTGCATAAGTGAACTTGTGAGAGCAAAACTAGTGTGTGGGGTTATCGGATGCCCCCACTATAATAGTGGATAGGATCCATTAAGGGGTGTAGGCGACTAGTTGTCCACCTATAAAAGGGGGTTGAGATGGAGACATGTGAGGTTAACCATCCAACCCCATCTCTTGTGCTCTCTTCTTTAGGTTTAGGGTTAGGGTTTGAGAGTGAGTACCTTAGGTGCTCTTTATCTTCCAAGGTGAAGTGACTGTAAAACCTACCTTTCCAATTAAGCGATATATCGATCTTTGTGCAACTATTGAGTTCATTTATTTTGATTGATGTCATTGCCTTTTGGTTGGTTTTGATCTCTATTCTTTTTTCTTATGTTCTTGCTATGCCAATGATGTGTAAGAGATTGATATAATCTTTGGGAATAAATCTTTGACAATCTAGGCACTTTGATAGCAAGATTCACGAGAAAACCCAGTTTTGCTTGACTTTGGCCTCTTTGGTCCATCTCTTTATCTGAGGGTTTTTAGCTTGGTTTCTGTGGTCAACTAACTAGTTGTGATGTGTGGAAATACATCTAAACTCTTCTTGGTCATTTTCATCCCGCGAGCAAATTGTATTCACCGATTTTGGTTTTAGCTCGGTTTTAGTGCAACATTCCAACAAACTAAAAAAAGTCTCAACTTTGGCCATAATTTTTATGATCGTTTGTTGAAATAGGTTCACAATACCCTAGGAAAGATCTCTGCAAAATTTCATATTATTTGGATCTAGGGATCAAAAGTTCCATCGATTCTTGATTTTGAACTTGGGCTAAAATTACTGTTCACCAAGAAAAGAAAGTATCGTAGTGCAAATAAAGGTACTTCCAAAAATCAGAAGTACCGCAGTGCCAATAAAGGTACTTTCGAAAATCGGAAGTATCACAGTGTAAATGAAGGTACTTCCGATTTTGTTGATTCTTCTTAAAAAATTTCAGCAACTTCTCTTGCTCGTCTTGTGGTGGTTTCTCATTCTAATCTTCATATCTTTGTAGCTATTGAAGTGAAAGAGTGTTGAATACTTGAGGGAAAATTAGAACGCACCATTCACCTCTCTCTATTGTCATATTCGGTCTTTCATTAAATATGGAGGATATGACCATTTTGGTGAATTTGGTCAATTAGCCTCAAGAAATACTCAGGGTCAACATTGAACTTTCAGGCGAGGACATTTCTTGCATCTCTGTTCATGCAGTTTGTCGATTTGCAATGACATGCAGCCTTTTGTTTTTGCACCCATGCAGGCATTCAGACAACCCAAATTAAATACGCTCATTCTTTTTCTTCTTCTTCTAATTATCGCTGATTTTTTTGTTACCTCACCCCTCAGATTTTAGGTACGTGGGTGCATGTCAACGTGTATTGCTTTCGAATTCTTGCTACGCAAGTTATATTGATGCCTGATCAAACCATGCCCATTTCTGAAGTAAGGTGAAGAGACCGAACAACAAGAAGCGCTGTCGAATAGAGGGCAGTACTGCAACAGTTTATAAATGGATCTTTTTGCTTCAAGAAAATGTTTTTTTTGTGGTGGTACATTGGTTTGGTCAGATAAGAGAAAAGCTGTACTATAACATATGTTCCTCTTTAAAGAGAAGAATGGCCATTCTGATCATATGATTTGAGTTGCTACTAGTAAAGGATGTTGATGCATCAACCAGTACTAGCTTATTGACTTATATACAGTGTCGCGCACCAACAGAAACCAGCTAAAAGGAAGGTGATATACACACTTGAACATGAAACGATTGGTAGTTTTCAGTCAAAAACTGAAGCAAAGGAGCAAAGCAACAAACGGCATACGCCTGACACTCTTTCGAGAAAAAGCTTTATTTAGGGACGAAAGGGAAACTAGAGAGCGATTCCCAGAGGGGGAAAAATTGAAATGGGCCCAAAAGATATTGGGCTGGAAGCCCATCGGTCGTGTCTTAGAAGTCGCCGGAGCATACAATCTCGACGCCGTCTTAACGTCCACAGGCAAAACCTGTTGCCACAAGGCAGTATGGCTCGCCGACTTTGCCGTCTCCCTCGCATCCTTCCCCTCGTCGCCTGCGCCGCCCCCAAACCCCACCTCCCCGTCCCCATAAACCCTAGCCCCTTCCTTCTCCTCCCTTCCTTCTCCTCCCCGACGCCGCCGGCTTCGCTCCCCCCTCTGTCTCGCCTCTTCTCATCCGCGGGTACCACTCCTGTCCCCCATCTCTCCCTGCCTTCTCCCTTCGTTTCGCGTGGTTCTTGGACCCCGACCGTTTCTTGGTTCTTGCAGGTGATTCCAGCATGGTGGTCGTCGGCTCGGCGGAGTCCTTCTCTAGCATCCTCTCCAAGGTGCAAGGTGCGACGCCGATTCCTCCCTTCTCGTCCCAGCTTTGCTGGTTCTTGACACATGATTTGGTAGTAGGATGGGTGCAAGGTTTCGTTCCCATATTGTGACTGTCATGGCTGTTGCTTCTGCAGATGAGAAACTCCCGGCTGTGTTCTACTACACGGCTGTATGGTGCGGGCCGTGTAAGTGCCGACTCTTCGTGCAAAAGATTGGTATTTTGAATGACTGAGGTGTTATAGTTCTGTTGTTTGGCATTGTAGGCAGGGCGATAGCACCTGTGATAGCGAAGCTGAGCAACCAGTATCCGAAGATACCTGTATATAAAGTTGACATTGACATGGTAAGCGAGTGAATCCAGGCTTTGCTGCTCTGATGATTGATGATGTGCTAAAGTGCCGGTTAAGGATGAGCTGTGTGTATAAAATGGCAAATTTGCTCAAGTAGACGTGTGTCCTTGGTCGCTACCTGCTGTTTACCACAAGGCCACTGCATCACCTCCCTTGTGTTAATTACGGTAGTTTGCGACCTCTACACCGTTTCTTTCAAAATTGTAGGATTGGACTTGTGATTTTTTTAAGTAAACCACAATGTTTAGAATTGCACCATTACCAACGATTGTTGATTATTGTTAACCAATCCCAGTTTAACGCAAAGCCTAAAACTTCACTCGTCCATGTTGGATCCATTTGAATACATTTTTCGGCTTTTTAGCATTATGAATATTGAAGTTTGGGAGTGTCGGTGTTTTAATACCGATCTTACACATGATTTGTTTGGATTCGGGGAAAACTCTTGAAGACTCAGACTATGATCATGTTGAGTACATAGGCACGAAAATTTTATACAGGTTCGGGTTTTCTCTTAGGAAAATAATAATCTTACATTCTGTGTGGTTATTGTTCAGAGAATTGATTACAATCGAGGAAGTAACGCGAATTGCCTTGCACTATGTCTAGATCAGTTCCCCCTTTTCTTCTCCGACGTCAACCTTTATATAGTTGGAGAAGCGGCGGCCGTTGTCTTGTATCAAAAGACGCCTTAACATTTCGGGTGAAAGTTATTGTTAGAGAGATGTAGTGGCCATTCGACGTGCGGTGGTTGTTGTTAGAGGGATATCATGTGCGGTTATTAAGAATAAGCGTATGTTCTAACCGTCTTGTCAGACAGACCCACGGTGAAGTAGGTCGTTGTAGACAAATCAGTCGGAGATAGATTGATCGCAGTAAGGTCCACGATCACGAGGTGGTTGTAGGACAACTTACGACCATATAGTCGTAGTAGGGCTTATGACAATGAGGTTGTAGAAAAGCTTACAACAATGAGGTAATCGTAGAAGAGCTTACGACTATAAGGTCGTAGAAAAGCTTACGACAATAAGGTAGTCGTAGAAGAACTTACGACTAAAGAGTAGTCGTGGAAGAACTCACGACTATGTGGTCGTAGAAAAGCTTACAACCACTTTGTGAAATCTCTTTTTTATCGATAAGGGGTATATTCAAATAATATAATGACGTAATAAATCGAGGATTATTATATCCACGATAGAGAGAAACTTGTATTGAGGCAAAATTTTGTTTATACCTTTCCCTGTCTTTTTTTAAAAAAAACTTGAAAAGTGAATGTAGTCAGCACCATTCTTCCTCTCTCAGGATCACTGTGAAAGTTGCTTCAAAACTATGGAAGTTCATGTTATGACCGGCATCCCGTATGAGCGTCAGAAACGCACGGGAGAAGTGCAAACCGGCCATTAGGAGAGTCCTGGGTCCATAAGACCTTCCCTCATTAGGTTTCTATCTTTTCTATCCATAAGCATTAGAATCTAGATTGATTTGTTAGGGAGGATAAATAGCCTCACCTGGGATTGAATAAAGCAAGCAGAGCAACTTTCGGTTGCAGGCTTCCCTGCGAAATCTCCTCCCCTGTTCCGCCGGGTGCCCTAGCCTCACGGCTCCCTCACGCCGCCGGGCGGGGTTCAAGCCCCGGCCGCCGGTTCCTCACCGTTATTCCCTCCGGAACCTCCGCTATCCCCTAAGCCCTTCCAATCTGGTATCAGATATGCCGGGTGCTGATGAGGGCGACCAGCAGCTGAAGAAATCGCCGCTGCCGCCGGCTGATCCCATCGCCAAGGCATTGTCCGAGCTTGGTCTGCAGATGGCGTCCGTCTCGGCACGCTTGGAAGCTCTGGAATCTCGGCCGCCGGCGACGACCACCACTCCTCCAGCCACCCTTCCGCCCGCCACCACTCTTCCGCCCGCCACCACCCTTCCGATTCCCATCCACCACATTCAATTTCCCCACTCGCCATCGCCGATTCCCAGTGGGCCGCCGCTTCCCTTGAGACCACCCTTCCAGTCTGGACTGGAGACGGGGTCCGGTAGTGCAGGCGCCGGTCTAGGCACCCCTCGCTTCCACAAGCTCGAGTTCTCCACATACGACGGCTAGGAGGACCCTCTCCATTGGCTCAACCGGTGCGAGCAATTCTTCCGTGGCCAACGCACCCTGACCTCGGATCGCGTGTGGCTCGCATCGTACCATCTGACGGGTGCTGCCCAGACGTGGTATTACGCCTTGGAACAGGACGAGGGCATGCCTTCCTGGGAACGCTTCAAGGATCTGTGCCACCTCCGTTTCGGGCCGCCGATTCGCGCCAATCGATTTGCGGAACTCGCCCGGTTGCCGTTCCTCTCCACCGCCCAGGATTATCGGGAGCGTTTTAATGCGCTTCTCTGCCACGCGCCGCATCTCTTACCGACCCAGAAGGTGGAGTTGTTCACCGGGGGTCTTCCGGAACACATTAAGATCGACGTCGAACTCCGGGAACCACGCGATCTGCAGACGGCGATGCACCTTGCGCGGGCGTATGAACGCCGCGCCGAGACGACACCCCCGGCACTGCTACAGCGACAGCCCCGGCCTCCTCTACGGCCGCCGCTGGCCCTGCCCACGCTGCAACGGGCCGTCACTGTACCCTCGGCTACGCCGGCGCAACCGCCAGCCCTGCCGCCACCGGCACCATCTGCGACCGCACTGCCGGCTCCCTCCCGGCCGTTTCGCCGCCTCTCCCCGGCTGAATTGGCCGACCGTCGACGGCTGGGGCTGTGCTACAATTGCGACGAGCAGTACGTCCGTGGCCACAAGTGCCAACGGCTGTTCTTCATTGAGGTGACCGACTTCCTGGACGACGACACCGCCGAGGACCCCAGAGGGGCGACAGTGGACAAGGCCACGTCTGACTTGCCCGTGGTCTCCCTCCATGCGATCGCCGGCATTCGCACGGAGGACACCATGCACCTCCATGTTCACATCCAGGGCCTCCGGCTCTTGGCGTTGCTCGACTCCGGCTCCACCCATAACTTCCTCAATGCCGGGGTCCTGAGCCGACTCCAGTTGGCGACGTCGGACAGCGCCAATATGCGCGTCGCGGTGGCCAATGGCGACAGGGTCCCCTGCAAGGGCGTGGCCCGCGATGTCGCCATGAGCATCGGCACCGAGGACTTCTCCATCAACTGCTACGGCATCGACTTAGGCGGGTTCGACCTCGTCCTCGGTGTCGATTTTCTCCGCACCTTGGGACCCATCCTTTGGGACTTCGAGGACCTCTGCATGGCTTTTTGGCGAGGCAACCGGCGGGTCTTCTGGAAGGGCCTGGGCTCCCTCCGCGACGACGCTCTCCAGCCGGCCCTTCACGCCATCACCGGGGCGCCTCAACAGCCCCTCTTGGACCGCCTCCTGCACCAATACGGCTCGATCTTCGCGGAACCACGGGGTCTCCCACCGGTCCGGCCCTATGATCACCGCATCCACCTCTTGCCGGGTACTGCGCCGGTGGCCGTCCGTCCGTACCGCTACCCACAGTTGCAGAAGGATGAGCTGGAACGCCAGTGCGCCGCCATGATGGAGCAGGGCATCATCCGGTCGAGCACCTCTCCATTCTCTGCGCTGGTACTCTTGGTCAAAAAGGCAGACGACTCATGGCGGTTCTGCATTGACTACCGGGCACTCAATGACAAGACCTCCAAGGACAAGTTTCCGATACCGGTCGTGGACGAGCTCCTCGACGAGCTCCATGGCGCTCAGTTTTTCACCAAGCTGGACCTCCGTTCCGGTTACCACCAGGTGCGCATGCATCCGGCAGACATTGAGAAGACAGCCTTTCGCACCCACCACGGCCACTTCGAGTTCCTCGTCATGCCCTTCGGCCTGTCCAACGCGCCGGCAACATTCCAGGCCCTCATGAACGACGTCCTCCGTCCATTCCTCCGCAGGTTCGTGCTCGTGTTCTTCGACGACATACTCATCTACAGTTCCTCGTGGTCCGAACATTTGCAGCATGTCCGCCTCGTTTTCGACGCACTCCGCGCCCACGCCTTGCACCTAAAGCGCTCTAAGTGCTCCTTTGGGGCGTCTTCGGTCGCCTACCTCGGCCACGTCATCTTCGTCAACGGCGTCGCCATGGACAGCGACAAGGTCGCTGCCGTCGCCTCCTGGCCAGTGCCCCGCTCGGCCCAGGGACTGCGGGGGTTCCTGGGCCTCGCTGGCTACTACCGGAAGTTCATCCGAGATTTCGGCACGATAGCGGCACCACTAACGAAGCTCCTGCGCAAAGACGCTTTTGCCTGGACGGATGATGCTGCAGCAGCATTCCAGGCGTTGAAGCAGGCTCTGACAACGGGACCGGTCCTGCAGATGCCCGCCTTCGACCAGCTGTTTATCGTCGACTGCGACGCCTCAGGCGCTGGTTTTGGCGCCGTCCTCCACCAGGGCGCCGGTCCCCTGGCGTTCTTCAGCAAACCATTTGCTGCCCGCCATCTCAAGCTGGCAGCCTATGAGCGGGAGCTTATCGGCCTTGTGCAGGCCGTCCGACACTGGCGTCCTTACCTGTGGGGACGTCGTTTCCTCATCCGCACCGACCACTTCAGCCTCAAGTTTCTGTTGGATCAGCGACTCTCGACGATCCCGCAGCATCAGTGGATCAGCAAATTATTCGGCTTCGACTTCACCGTGGAATATCGTCCCGGGCGCCTAAACACGGTGGGGACGCACTTTCACGCCACGACTCGGATTCCGCCGCGATTCATGCTCTCTCGGGACCTTCGTTCCACCTCTTTGACGAGATCCGCTCCGCGACGGCCACCGACGAGGAGGCGGGCCACCTCCGCCAGCAGCTCCAGGACGGTGCCATTGGGGCGCCCTGGCGTACAGCCGACGGCCTCCTGCTCCATGGCTCGCGCGTCTTCGTGCCGGCACAGCAAGATTTGCGCCATCAGGTGCTCTCCCTGGCCCATGCGACAGGTCACGAGGGCATCCAAAAGACACTCCAACGCCTGCGCGCGGACTTCTACATTCCTGGCGACAGGTCGGTTGTATGGAACTATGTGCGTTCCTGCCTCACCTGCCAGCGCAACAAGACGGAGACTCTGCAGCCGGCGGGCCTGTTGCAGCCCCTCGACGTGCCGTCCCAGGTGTGGGCCGACATCTCGATGGACTTCATCGAGGGCTTGCCGAAGGTACATGGGAAGTCAGTAATCCTCATCGTCGTCGATCGCTTCTCCAAATACGCGCACTTCATCGCGCTCGGCCACCCATACTCTGCAGCATCCGTCGCCCGGGCCTTCTTCGATGAAATTGTCCGCCTCCACGGTTTCCCCACCTCCATCGTCAGCGATCGCGACCCGGTCTTCACCGGCCACATGTGGCGCGACCTTTTCAAGATGGCCGGCGTCAAACTCCGTATGAGCACAGCTTTTCACCCCCAGACGGACGGCCAGTCAGAGGTCGTCAACAAGGTCATTGCTATGTACCTCCGCTGCGTCACAGGGGATCGGCCTCGCGCTTGGGTCGAATGGCTACCATGGGCAGAGTATTGCTACAACACTTCGTTCCACACCGCGCTACGCACCACTCCCTTCCAGGTGGTCTACGGCCGGCCTCCTCCGCCACTATTGCCGTACCCGGGCGGTGCGGCCAAGACTGACACGGTGGACGCTCTTCTGCGCAACCGTGATGACTTTCTCGCAATGGTCCGCGATCGCCTCCTCCAGGCACAGCAGTACGCCAAGCGCTACTACGACGACCACCATCGCGACTTGGAGTTTGCGGTGGGTGACTGGGTGTGGTTGCGTCTCCTCCACCGACCGGCTCATACATTGGAGCCCCGGCCCAAGGGAAAGCTCGGTCCACGCTACGCGGGACCGTTCCAGGTCCTGGAGCAGATCGGCCAGGTGGCCTACCGTCTCCAGCTTCCGGAAGGCTCCAGACTTCATGATGTCTTTCACGTGGGGCTGCTAAAGCCGTTCCACGGCGATCCTCCGTCGACGATGCCTCCGATGCCGCCTACGCACGATGGCCGACTGCTGCCCGCACCGGAGCGCGTCCTCCGCGCCCAGCTTCGCCGCGGCATCTGGCATGTCTTGGTCCAGTGGCGTGGGATGTCCAGCGACGACGCCACCTGGGAGCAACTGCCACATTTTCAGGAGATCTACCCCGACGTTCAGCTCGAGGACGAGCTGTTTGCGGAGGCAGGGAGAGATGTTATGACCGGCATCCCGTATGAGCGTCGGAAACGCACGGGAGAAGTGCAAACCGGCCATTAGTAGAGTCCTGGGTCCATAAGACCTTCCCTCATTAGGTTTCTATCTTTTCTATCCATAAGCATTAGAATCTAGATTGATTTGTTAGGGAGGATAAATAGCCTCACCTGGGATTGAATAAAGCAAGCAGAGCAACTTTTGGTTGCAGGCTTCCCTGCGAAATCTCCTCCCCTGTTCCGCCGGGTGCCCTAGCCTCACGGCTCCCTCACGCCGCCGGGCGGGGTTCAAGCCCCGGCCGCCGGTTCCTCACCGTTATTCCCTCCGGAACCTCCGCTATCCCCTAAGCCCTTCCAGTTCAACTAGATCATTTACCTTTGCTATATATTCTGGTGGTGACCCAGTCCAGTAGAGTTAAGTGGGAGCATAGGTGTTTGGCTTGGCAGGTTAACTAGATTGAAAAGTTGGTTCTTGTGTTCATTGACATGAAAAATGTCCTTGCAACGGATGAGAACATTTCATAGCATTTCCTGTCAAACAGACCATTTTATAACATGTTGTAACACTGACGTGTTGCTGATTTCCTGAAATGGGGGTACTATTTATTTGGAGTAGTCGGATTTATGGTAACTTATGAGATGGCGCATAGCTGCTTGGGAGTTTTCAGTGGAAATTATGAGTAATCCATGATTGACTGCTAGTTAAGGTGGTGTTTAGTTCAGTGTTTGTTCCTCTGTATTATGATTGCTTGTAAAGGGGATATGCTATACACTGTTTGGTTAGATCACTGTGTAACTGAAATACCCTATTAGGAATACACACTAATACAATTCTCAATGCACCCAAGGTGGAATGCATTTCAAACACATTAAAGCTCATTACGGTTGTGGTTAAAAATATGTTTTTTTCAACTTCATACGCATCCTCTCGTTTGTTTATTGATGGGCGCCTTTTGTTCTGTACTTCTGTTTTGGTATTGCAGGATGGACTAGGAAGCAAAATAAGTGATCTGAAAATATTCTCTGTGGTAAGTTGCAGTTCTTAAACTATAATTCATGAAACTTCGTTATCATTCCTACGATCTAGATTGTTGTGCAGCTATATATATACATATACACACACACACACAGACACATACATACATACATACATGCATGCATGCATGCATGCATGCATCCATCCATCCATCCATCCATCCATCCATCCTTAGTTTGCTAAATGCAATAGCATGTACGGTTCATTCATTTCACTTAAAAGATTCTGGATGATAGGGCCATGATTATAGGACTTATTTTTTGCCATCATGTTCCTGTATTTTGTGTGAAGATGGTTTTTACTGTCCTTCATCCTAATTCATATTGCAAATATTTGACTCTTCTGGATCTTGCGCAGCCGACGTTCCATTTCTACCACAAAGGTCAGAAGACTAGCGAAGTAGTTGGCGCTGATGTGAAAAAACTTGAAGCTGCCATGGAAAGCCTTCACAAGTAAGATCTTCAATTGTTACCTTCCTTTTCTATCGTTGGTTGCTTACAAAAACAGTACACTGCTGCTGTTTGAATAATCTTATCTGCAGTTAAAAAACAAGAATAAAACAAACCTGGCTAAGATAAATTGAGGCCTTGTTCCAAACAGCTTTTGCCTTTGACTTTTAGCCGTTTAGAATGTGTTGGTTTCTTAATACGGCTTCCCCCTTTTTTTCTTCTATTTTTTCTTTTTCCTTTGCATTGTTTGTGGAGATATAACGGTGTTTTTCATTTTGTTTTTATTTTTTCATTTATTTTCTTTTAAATGAATGTCTCAGAAAAAGCTAATATCCGTTACAATGCTATTTTATCTAAAAGCCAAATTGAACGAGGAAAATCTTGTAGTTACTGCAAACAAAACCTGGGTTGTCAGTTATCTGCATGATAAGATATGTGATTTGTCCATCATAAACCTGTGTCCAGCACTTAGCTGTCTATATCGCAACGGTACTGACATTGTACATTTGTTGTACAGGCAGCAGTAGAAGTTTGACAGAAGAGCTACCTGGAGGGGGACAGTTCCTTTCGTGTTCCGTGCATGAAGTGAAGGGGTTGTAATGCTTCTGATTCCTATCAACGTACACGACATTGAAACTTATGCTTAGGCAACCTTGTTCAGATATTTTGTTATGTTTGGATTTGGAAAAAAGCTTGCACGTGAATTTAGCAGGATCAATGGATCTGTAGATTCCGGTGCCACTCCCTTACGGTTGGGATTGACTTCTACGAAATCTGGGTCTTTGTCACAACCCATCGCGCCTAGAATTGTTTAGCCCATTATTTTGTTTTGGTCTCACCGTCGTCAGCATCCGAAGAGGAGCAACCGGATGGAAGATTTGCATGTCGAACGTTTTGAGTTGTCCGGTTAGAGTGTAGGCCAATCACGAAATGACTGTTTTCGCAAGGATGTGTATAGACACAGTGCAGGGTACGATGCCTATATCGTAGCATGCCAAATTAATCCATCCGATCTCGCGATCGATCTGCTCTCTCTGCCGATCGATTCGATACAGTAAAAATACAAGCCGGCCTTCTCCCCGCGTCCGCCTGCCTGAAACATCCTAAAATTTCAAAATTTTTAAAATTTTTCTTGAATTTTTGCTTGATTTCCTAATCTTTCCCAATTTGGCAACCCTCCTTAAAAACCCGCTTTCCCCTTTTGGTTTTCCTGTTTTCCTTTCCCGATGGCGCCTCCCTGCGTTGCCATCGCTTCCCACCGCCTCCCTGTGTAGCACGTACACGCGCCACGTGGCCGCTAGCCAGGATTGCGGCCGCTGCTCCCGCGCATTCACACCCGCCCGACTCCGTGGCCCGACCGCCCAGTCTCCCAGCTCCTAGCTTCCTTGCTTCGCGCGCTGCTGCTCGCACGCTCGCTGTCTCTACCGCAGCTCGCCGCAACTCTTGGCCGACACGCGCCATTCTCCGTACCCGCGACGTCAACTCTCACCAGCTCCTGTAGGGCATCAGTGCCACCTCTTCTCCTGCTCTCTGCGCAACGGCAAAGCCTTGCTTTCTCCACTCGCCCGCGCGCAAGAGGCATACCCCAAACCGACCTACTGCTCCCACCGCCTCATGTCGTCTTTAAAGCCCGATTGCGTCTCCAGAAAGCTTCACGCCACTTTCAAGTATCCAACGAAACCACCGAATCGAGTTTTCTTCCACCGTAGCTTTCCCTGAGCCCGGTAAGCCCTAGCGGCAAACTCGCTCTTCCATTGATTATTTTCCAATTACTTTCGTTGACACGGTCTTCTCTGCTCCCTAATTGCGCTGACGTGCTCACCTAGACATGAGCATTCGCCAGAAGCCCTAGCGGTGGAAGCTACTGTCGGCCAAAAGGCCTCTCCCGTGGACAGTTTTGCTGGGCCTTTCCCGACCCAAACTATTGCCACCACTGTGAAATCTATACCCCATTGATGGTTAAACCACAATCCAATTTGCCTTAAGCTCACCGGAGTACTTCTGGGCCGCCATGGAGTATGTTGCCTTCTCTCCTGCCGCCAGCCACCACCCTCCATCTCCCCACTTTCCAAAGCCCCCAAAATGGATTCCCCATACTTCCAGGAATCCAACCGTGCCCTCTTTTTCTGTCGGCAAGCACTGCTGAAGCGAAATCGAGAGCTGTCGCCATACTCTGTTTTCCCACTAGGGAGTGGAGCCAGAGGTTAAAGACGACCCTTTCGGCACGACGTGGCTCTATCTCAGTCGTTTGCGCTTGTCATCACTGTTTCATCCGCGTGCTCGTGCTCGCGCTCGCCGCATTAGGGCCGTCTGCGCCAGCCGCGCGTCGCCCATCGGGCGCATGTGCGTGCACGTTGGGCCTCACGGCCGCGCGCAGCGTGGGCCGAGGCCAGTCGGCCCAATCGGCCGCGGGGAGGGGGGAACCACGGCCAGGCTGCACTGTGCTGGTGGGCTAGCCCAACGCTATTCATCCAAAAATACATCGTTTCGATCGTTTCGATGCCGCGAATCCATTTTTGACCTCCCTTCCGCCAAATTAAATTCCAAATAAATTCAAATACCTCCATTTGAATTTTTGTTGCATTTTACTCCTTTTTAATTAATTGTTGAAAGAAAACTCCTCTTATCTTAAGGAGAACTGTTTTTGTTTTATCTGTTTGTAAATAAAACTACATCCACTCAATTTAATAGAACCAGTATATTCCCTCCCTTTGAATATCCTTGCAAGTAGTTAAATTAGAGTTTACTCTTGTGACTTGCTGGGTACAGTTGTACTCATTACTTGCTAAACAACAAACAAAAGATCAGTGGAATCAAGATGTTCAAGGCGAAGATGAAGTTCCCGAAGAGCCTTTCTTCTCCGAGGATGATTGGTTTTAGGTTTTAGTTGCGCTCAAGTACGTCTGGGAGTTTTTGTGTTGTAAGATAGTTTTTGGGCTTGATCACCCACTATGTAAAAGGAGGTTGTTAAACCTTGTATTTGTAATAAAAGTTCGACTTTTTTTGCTGTAAGCATGTATTGTTGTGGTGCACACTCTTATTCAGTACTCCGTAACTGTTTAGTCTTAAATAGTTACGGTGATTACTAGCGCCTTCAGAAATAGGGACGCTACACTGCCACCACACATGCACGCAATGCAAGCGGTCACCATGACATCTTAGCCCGTTAGCCAGAGCAGGCTCGCTTTTGGCGTGCAGTGGCTAGCTTAGGCCAGTTCCCCACTGGCGCCGCTGAGACTACGTGAGAGAGGGAGACAGAGAGGAGGATGGTAGTTTGTTTGCTTTCGTGTTTTGTGAGTTCTTGATTGGTAAGTAAATATGATGTTTCTAGTTTTTAGTAGCCAGTGAATTGAAAGTTTTGAAATAACATTTGGGGAATTAAATTTAACGACATCATTAGCCCACTAGTGTTGCCATATCGGATGGAACACAAATCATAGATCCAAAAGAGCGGCAAGAAATCAAATAGAAACAACACATCAAAATATTCATGCATACAGTAGGAACAACCAGTGTGTACTAATGATCTAAACTTGAATATACTCTATACTATATTGCTTCATATTTTAACACTCGAACACAACCATGAAAAATCGAATAGAATCCAAGGAACATGACGGGGTGGCGTGCAAGCAGAGCTAGCGAGGGTGTGAGATGCAGCAAGCGTACTCTTCTAGGTCCATGCCGCAATGACTTCACATCTGGGGGGCGGCCTCTTCTGGTGGCCGTGTGCGACAAGTGGAGGATTTGGGGTTGGGACCGGGATGCAAAGTTGGGAATTTGGGCGGTAGATGGCAATCGGGCGCAGGAGGAGGGAGGAGTGGAGGCCGGGGAGAGCAGAGGGGAGGGGATGCGCCGTGCGCCGGTGGGGTGGGGTGGCACGCACGCACACACTTCTGTAGTCCGGTCCAGTCCAGCACTGCCTGACGACGACGACGACGACGACGGATTTTGCCACCCGGCCGGTCCCGGTGGCGGTGGAGCCTTCTAATTTGCAGACGATGCGCGGGATATATACGTCTTCAGTGCTACTTCTTCTATGCGGATTTCCTTGGAAACAAATTAAACAGGGCATGCATGGATTTATGCATGGTGCACCCCACAGTGGAATGGATTGGTCATGAAACTCTCTCAAGCGTGCTTGCGTGGCTCGGTAGATTCCACCATCGATCCTTGCTGCTGCTGCTACTCTCTCTCTCTCTCTCTCTCTCTCTCTCTCTCCCTGTTCTTGACCTCCTTATTTAACCGTAGCTCACAAAAAAGGGAAAACTTTCATAAATATTATATTATTGTGGAAAAAAAATCCATAGAGAGTATGTTTGCAACATACCTAAAGCTACTTGAGCGAAGCACCCGATGATCTGGTGGCAAAAGTAAAGATGCTCAACTGTTCATTCCTGTCCACCCGGTTTTGGTTCGAATCTAGGGTAATATATGGTGTGATTTATTTAATCAAAGTACATAAGCGACTATGTATGCAATTAAAAAGAGAGCAGCTAAGGAACATTATACAGTCGTCCTCTCTCTCTCTCTCCTCACCCGTTGCTCTCCCTCCCCTCCCTCTCTAGTGCGTCGCCTCATCGCGCCTCCCTCTACCCATCGACAGACCACCGCCTCCCAGCCTCCCTCTACATCCAGGAGCGAGGTGAACCCATCGACGGCTGCACACCCCTATTGGCATGAGAGTGAACAAAAGAATGTGTGATGGAGTGAGAGAGAGATATAATGCTATACCCGCTCCCCCTATCGGCACGCGAGTGAACAAAAGAATGTGTGATGGAGCGAGAGAGAGATAATGCTATACCGTTCGAACGATGATATAGTGTTTTTTAGTTTTTCTCAATTGAAAAACCTGTGCTCACGCTAGCTCTGGAGGACCTTGAACCTTCATATTTCCTATCATGCGTAGTCGGACGCACACGTGCTAGGCTGCTTGTTGAGTGTGTTCTCCCTTTTGCTTTAAAAAAGACTAGTTGGGCCCATAATCTCTCTCCGACATTGTGAGCCCTGTTCCATGTCCTAAATTGGGCGTATGTATTGTACCCAAGCTTATCAATTTTATTTCAGTATCGGTTGGAATGGGCGGAATGTGTCATACCGTCATCCAAACTGGCACATAGCAAGCTGAGGTACAGCAGAGGGGGAGCGAGTGAGTGGCGATCATGATCATTTGCCCCAATATAAGTATGTTAGGCCGATGAGGACGTCGGGTCTTTTAAGGGGGTATATGTGACACCTCGGCCCATGTAGAATTAGGTCCATGATGACCCTTATGTGTGTGTACACATAAGGGTGTGGGTTAGTCCCCACCTTGCTAGTTTAACTTGAGAAGCACTAACATATACATCTAAGGCTTCCAATGGTAGCAATATCTGGTTAACCGTTTTGCATGAAAGCCTTGGATGAGAGGTACTAGCTAGTGCTACATCAGAAGGCTGTAGTTTTTGCAAGGTGTACAGGTGCATGCGTTGTGTTGATCATGTGCTACTCTAGCTTGTGCTTGTAACACCCCCGTTTCCGGGAGTATTATGAAATCCTCACAGTTGCCCAGGACTGTTCAATTGCGAGTACATCCATTGAGTGCATAACATTGCCAACACAAGCTTAAGATCAAAAGCGAACTTTATTACAATATAAAGGCGAAAAGCCGAGTATCACAGTAGGGTCAACTGCCCTTAGTTACATTACAACAAAAACTGCCACAGGCACGCCTGAGCGGAGAACAACCCTAATTCCACGCTTCATCAACCTCGTACCGAATCATCTCTTCGTCTTCTCTCGCTTCCTCAAAATTAATTATTTCTGTTTATGTTTTTAGCAAGCATGAGTACTACCACTTGTACTCAACAAGTCACACGGAGCTTAATAATAATTTCATGCAGGGTATATCAAGTAAAAGGGGAAACAAGTCTATTATTTTATGTGGATGCAGTTTTGGTTGAGAATCGTTTGAAAACCTTAAAAAAATACTTCATTAATGTAAAGGGGTTTTCTCAAGCTTGATTATCATTACTCAATATTACCAAACCATTCCAAAACTACTTATGCCTTGATACTGGATTCACCCACTAAACACAGCTTCATTTACCGGAAGCACGGCGTATTCGAATACCATTTGTCATGACTTTGCAAAGCTGCCCTGCTTTACCCACAAGATCCTTTAACTCCCGCGACAGAGTTAAGACAACAAGGATGTTCACTGCTCAATTCTTTGTGTAGACTCCACCCCAGTAGGTGTTTAATCTCGACAAGCCCGGATGACCCCACGGATCTCGTCCCACTCAACGCAGTCCTACAGTTGTATGGTTAACCACCTCCCATACGGACTCACCCTCTGCCTCCCCCTTTCCAGTTGCAGAGGTTCAATTGAAGTTGAGCAGCTATTAAGTCAGGTTTGACAAAGTCAAGTTTGACTAAGTCAACGCTTGTGGTTGGGCGATTACTGTGTCCTTTACTCAGCACAAGGGTCTAGTCCTTACATTTTAACTGAGGCATCAACCACGCACAAACCCAAATTCAGTACACCCTGTACTGCCACCAATCCACAACCAGCCTCCACCCTAGGATAAGGTCTTCGGATCCGTCTCTGCGATCCTCGTTTATCCTATTTCCAACTTTCCAAAACTCTAGACCAATACCAAACCTTAACAGTATAAAGATTCAATGTGATCCTAAACTACTATGTTATTAATAATCTTATATTTTGTATTACTAGGTCTTGTCAAGGTGAATGTGGCCATCAAGTTAAACTGGGCTTTTCGGGTGGTAGGACATAACTAGTATCATGTCATTCTAAGCATTGATTGTACATAAAATAACAGTGCGCAAATAACATAATGAAAATACAGTAAATAAATAACTTAGGAAATGTAGGATCAACATGTTCAAAAATATGTGTGACTTGCCTTGCGGATCTGTGATTTCAATTAATTCGTATTTTTTTCGCGGACTGAGTCTGGGCCTGCGCTTCTCCTCCTTGCTCCTGTGCAAACTCGACTCCGGAGACTAACGCAAAACAAGCAAAATAAATTAATCCCATGCTCGAAGGATTGAGTTAGGAATAAAGAAATAAAATAAAGAAATAAAATCCGATAAAATTCAAATAAATTGAGATTTGGGCTTATAGGAGGGTCACATGGAGAAATGGGCCTTGGATTTGGGTTGGTGGGCTCGAAACGAATCCGGGGAGTATAAACTTGAATTTTTGAATCTGGGTCAAGAACTGTTCATCCGGCTCGGTGGCACTGTTCAACGGGCTCAGGTCAGACTCGGCGAGCGGGCTCGGTCGAACCGCGTCGCGCCGGACTCGGTCGGGCGGAACAGGCGCGGCTGGTGCGGGCGGGCTGGCTGGGCTCAACCGCGTCGCGGGGCGGCTCGGGTCAGGTGAACAGTACCGGTCGGTACTGTTCTTCTTCTCCAACCGCCAGCGCGCGCGCGCCGAGACAGAGGAATGGGCGGCGATCGGTGACGGCGCTACGGAGTTTTGCGACGGCAACCGAGGGCGCTGACGGGTTCGCGGGGATAAGGGGAGTCCATTTTGGGTGGTTGGAGGGCCGGCGGAGACAGCATTCGCCGGCAGCGAGGTCGCCTCTCCCACGGCCAAGTTTTAAAATTGGGGGCGTTTGGAAGCTTGCTAGGGCAATTGGGCTGGTGCTTGGGCATCTCTGGAGTTCGGGGAAGCTCGGAGAGGGGTTGGCCGAAGCTCGGGAAGTCCGAGTTGGCCTGGCCACGGCGGCGGGTTTTGGCAGTGGGGCGGCTCACGGCGCCGGGGAAGAAGGGGCTTCGGGAGGCTAGGGCGACGGTTGAGGTTTGGTACTAGGGCCATAGGGGAGCTACACGAGTACCTAATTGGGAAATGGTTGGCCGGGAGTGAAACATTGAATTAGGGCATGGATTTGGGGCTTTTCTCAATTACCGGTGATGGAGCGGCGGTGGTTGCTTTGGGAAGGCTCGGTGAGCTTCGGGGAGGTGAGGTGCTCTATTTGGGGGCTCGGGGCGCTTAAATAGCCGGCGAAGGCGGTAGGCACCGGAGAGGGGGAAGAAAATATCTCGGCGGCGATGGATCGGGAACTCTCGGTTGCCAACGCGAACAGGGCTAACTTGGGCGCGAAGAGACGGCGGTCAAGGGGTTCTAGGGGGCTGCAGGTCGGCACAGAGAGGAAGGCGCGCAAACGGGGTAGAAACAGCGGCGGGGAGTGGCAAAGCAGGGCACGGGAGCAGCGGGGGCGGTCGGTGGCGTCTGACACCAGGGCAGGCGCATTTATGGAGGGCGTACGAAGGCTGACAGGCGGCCTGGAGCTGGCAGGGGCGTGCGGTCGCGGCGGCAAAAATCAGAGGCGGTGGCGACGTTTTCGGGCGGTGAACAGTAGCCGCGCGGAAAAATCCCGCTCACGCCGTGATGACAAGGATTAAAAGGCGTTTTTGCTTTGAGATTAGTGTAGATTAGGGCTAGGGATGAGATGGGCAAAGAATTCAACTCCAATTTTGATTTGTTGCAAATTTTGGTTTGTTTCAGTGCTCTCGATCGCTGCACGCACGCATGCACGAGTTAGCTAGTGGCTGATCTATCGGTCTCGTTGAAATGTCTTTGGTAGTTGCACCGTAGTGGTCCTACGCGGAACTCTCCCTGCCTGCATGCGTGCATGATACTAGTTATCTCGCCCATGCGTACGAACGCGCGTGTTGCCATAACGGCATGCAACATTACATACGTCTGCATGCCTCTCCCACATCTCTCTCTGCGTTTCGTCGTCCCATTACTTTCCTACTTATATTTTATAATTTTTCTCAAATAAATAAATAAATAAATAGAACAATTTTTTATCGTATTTAAAATAATTTATCAAGATAATATTTTTAAAGTAGCTTATTGATATCCGTCTCTTTCGTACAAATATTCACCGTAGGACAAAAATAAAAAACTATAGCTATAAGTCAACCGAACAAAACCCACCCGTTGACTGCGTCATGCGTACGTGCAGCACGTACGCATGCATTCACATGCACATGAAAAAAAGTACGGTAACTATTCCATCCATGCATGCGTGCACATGAAGTGTCTCACTGTTCATTCGGCTCGATCTGTGTAACAGCGAATGTCTCCATGGAAAAGAAGTAGAATGGGGAAAAAAAACATGCGATCTTTTCGATCCGTCCCCGGCCCAAACACGAATGGCGACATGGGCTTTCTTTTGGCATATTTCGAGTGAGCGAGCCGATTGAGCGGCCCCGAGATGCCTGGCAAGTGGGCCGCAACTCTGGTACATGTGCGCTCACTGTCTCAGCCGACGGCCAGCTCATGTTCTCCTCCCTTTTGTTCAACGACTAGTTTCTTTCGGAGAGAGTGACCTGGACTTGGATTCCACGTTAAATTCGATGACCAAACTTGCTCTTCTTTCTTCTTCGTAGAATATTTGTTCTTAAGAGCTTTCAGTATTTGCTGTTCTTTCTTACTAGCGGTATTACGTACGTCCTTTAATACGTCTAAAAAAAGTAGTGTTATGTTCATTAATAAACACGTGCGGCTTTCTTGATAAACAAAGGTGATGTAAGTTCTAAAAAGGTGCATATGTCTTGTCTGTCTACAAGGCGCAAAGTTTTGAACTCTCAAGGTACTCGGCATGCGATGCATATATGGCCAAATAGTCACCAAAATGCAACATCGGGACCCTCTATCGTCAGGAAATTGACTAGGAGTACGACAAAGGCAGCATCGCATGTTGTGGGCCCCCTATGCAATTCAACTCTCATGCACATTACATCGTCTATCTATGTGATCTTGATTTGACAAACACAGCTAGCCTATGTAGCTCTTGGCTTAGAAGATAACCTTAATTTGAATCTTCCAAACCTCGCACAAATGCTTGACAGATATCTCAAACCGGAAAAATTTTCAGTAACATCCATGCATCGAATTGCCTTTGCAATATACTCCTCGCGTCTCGAAATGACATTCGGTGGGTGTGCCGCAACTACGTCTGAGGCACGACCAGATAACGTGTGGTAGACTAGTGTGTGACATCGAACCAAACAGCTATGAAGTTTGTAAATACGTGTTCATCCATCGATCAATCACTTCTGGCCTTCAACTACCTCATATCATGCAGGCCAGGCATGTACGTTAGTAGTAGCTAGCACGCATGCAGCAGCTGCTCATGTGAGCTAAACATTCACATGGCCGTCCATAATTGATAATTCCACAGGGTTCCTTGTGTATATGGAGCCACTGATTGCAGGCGCAGGCAGGGGAAGTTTCTCTTTTCACTTGCATGTATCTGAATCTGGATCAGGCAACTGGCGAGTGAAAGCCACATGCATCTAAGCCTGAAGTGCTCACCCCCTACGGCGCTAGGCATGCCAGAAACAAGCTTGAGGACAAGTCGCCATAAACATCTGGTACTCGTATGGCTAGCAGCTATTGGCCATCTCCATCACATGTAGGAGTGGTAGTATCTATCCAGTTAGCCACACAGCATGCGTTGCATTGCGTACTGCTTTCATGCACTGATGACGATCTACCTCTGAAGCCTAGCTAATCATCACTGCAATAGCTGTGCGTGTGTTTCGTCAGGTGCTTAATCTGTTACTTACTAGCGTGCTAAGCGTTGTGGCTGGCCTTGGCATTGTCATGGACCAGCTGGTATAGGTGGTTGTCACCGGCCGGCAGGTCCAAGCAGCAACAAGCAGGGCTGGCTGCACGGACTAATCATTGAGGGAGATCCAACAGCGTTGTAGGTCAGGTGTGATGCCGTTGTATGCCAAGTCGTTTCGTTCCCGGGGCAATCATGGAGAATGGCCGTAGTACCAGTACACCCTCCGTTTTGCACAGTGGGCTGCATGCAAAGCAGCTGGCTTGTCGCTGGACGAATTGTGGCGCCTTGCCCTGGGATTTTTCAGGGCCTGTAATGTAAGATGGAAACTGCATGCAAGTTTTTCTGCCTTCAGTGTTCAGAACTACTACTTCAGAACCCGTGGTGAAACTGAAACAAGGCATGTTTTAAAGCATCTCTCTTTTACTTCAGGCAGGGTGTCTTCATGCTCAGGCACAGGGCTTTGTGACCCCAGTTTAGTGAAATTGCTAATTTCTGATCAAAGACTGATCGTATATATTGATCTCAGGAAATGTGTCCTTTTTGTAACAAGGTAGGGAGAAACAAGCCAAACAACCTGCCTATTTTTCCATGGATCGAGAAATTAACAAATTAATGGCACACAGCTGTAAAAATTGTAGTAGGACCTACGAGGCTACCCTACTACCCTAGAGAGGCTAGAGTCGTCACTACAGTCCGAGAAGCTGGGAAAATGGAAAAGAACTTTGAAAACAGCGGAAAGGAAGGCAAAAACGGCCACGTAAAACAAGAACAGAGAAGATACTAACCGGAAAGGCAGGGACGGTAGTACCGCGCGAAATGAACAGCAGCGACGACGACGAACCGGCCTATCTCTTCGATCTTTTGGCAAAATTGTGAGGTTGCAAATTAGCAGGGATTGATAATAGTAAAAAAAACTGTTGAAGAAAGGATGGAGATTTCAAGAGTGATTGATGCATGCTACATTGGTGCTGGTAAGTGGTAACTGACGGAGCTGAGATATTTACGAGTGATTGATCTTGCTTCTTGCCAATAGTTAACCTGGACAATTCATTGTTCCTGTTTCAATGAAGACAAATGTAAAACTACATAAACTGTTGGTGGCAAAGAAGGAATGCAAGTCGCACTTGAGGACCAAGTGAGTTTAATTTCTCCGGAACTGGAGAGCGTTGTGTTCATCAAAGCTAGCCGAGATCGAAATAGCGTAGCTCACGAATGAGCTTGTCAGCTTGACATGGAAGCTGATCGGATGAATTGTGTTTGGCTGGCTTGGATAGGCCCGAGTTTGCTACTCAGTTACTCTATGACGATTGTATTAGCTATCCTATCTGACCAATAAAACTCTCCACCCTACCCTTCCTACCTCCAAAAAGAAAATGCAAAATTTGATATATACTATTTAGAAAGTTGCCACTTCGAGATGTACCACTCAGTTTTTTGAAAATCAAAATTTGCCACTCTAATTTCTTCCTCTTTTGATATATACCATTATCACTCATTTTCTCTCATTTTCTTTTTCTATTCCCTGATTTTCTATATATTCGGAAGATGAACTGTGAGTTTTGCCCCTTGTCTATTCCACTCATCCCGTCGTTCTTCCCGCCGGAGCTCCTCTCTCTTTCCCCGCGCCGCCCCCGGCTCCCTCCCCAGCTTCCCCCAGCGCTGCCCTCCCCAGTCGCGCCAGTCCCCTCCTTGCCGTCACCTCCGCGTCGCTCCCCTCCTCACCGCCCCCTCTGTGCCGCTCCCCTTCTCGCCGTGGTCGTGGTCGAAGGTGGACATGGTCGTAGTCGAAAGCAGTCATAGTCGTGGTCGAAGGCGGTTGGGGTCGTACAAGGCTACGGTCGTGGGCGACCGTGGTCGTGCGTAGCTGCGGTCGTGAGCGGCCGTGGTCAAATCGGCGAGGGGAGGAAGGAGCTCGGGGCAGCGGGGAGACCGAATCCGGCTTTGAGGGGCCGAGAAAGAGGGAGGAGCTCGGGGGCAGCGGGGAGGTCGGATTTGACGCCGATGGGGGTAGGGAGGCCGACGAGGGCGGGAGGGAGGAGCTCGGGGGCTCCGAGGGGGCAGCGCCGGGGAGGAGGGAGAAGCTCCGGCAGGGAGAACGAAGAGATGAGAGAAATAGATAAGGTGTAAAACCGGCAGTTCATCTTTGAAATATATATAAAATTAGATAATAGAAAAGAAAATAAGAGAAAATGAGTGATAATAGCATATGTCAAAAGAGGAAGAAACTGGAATGGCAAATTTTGAAAAGTGTCATTTCTCAAAGTGATAATTTTCTGAGTAACATATATCAAATTTGGTCAAAAGGAAATGGAAATAGTACTAACACGAAACTCCCGTATCAGACACACGTGTAGAGGCGCATGATCACTCATCTTTACACTTTCAGTTCCGTTGAAAGGCAGGCCTGCATGCTCTTGTTTTTCTATGGTCAAGAGTTGGAAAAACCACATGCCAATTCTCAGTTTACCTAATCAGTATCGGGATTTTCCAAATGGAAGCCAAGTCTTGTCAGTCATACCAAGTTGGATGGGGCAGTTCTTATGATTCAGACTGGTGTGCGGTTGCTCTTCCCTTGGAAACGAACATTATCAACTCACCAATCACCATGCTTGCTGCTATGATAAGAAGCAACGAAAATAATTGAATTTCTCCGTTCTCTCGCCCACAAGAATCATTGCTTGGTAAGGTATTTTTTCCCCTTCAAAACAGACCGATTACAGAGGGGGAAATTCTGGTTGTCATTTGAAACAACCGTTTACTGAGAACAACATCTAGTATTCAGCGACACGCGCGCGGTTGATGTCCAAGATCTCTCAAATTCGTACAACACGAACCGATGAATGGACAAAAACGGTGGAAAAAACGCATCGTTATGGGTGGAAACAGCGACATCACACAACAAAACCCTCCAAATTACCCTAGCTCTCGCGCATCTCATGATCTGATCTAGACATCTAGGTGTCACTTGATTGGATTGAAATAAACTGATTTATGACTAAAATTACATTATAGCGGGCTAAAATTACACTATAACTGATAGTGGATTATTTGACTAACTAAATTTAAAAAATTGAAAATAGAAAAAACAGGTTAGCTTATCACAAACAATACAAACGAATCCGGAAAAAAGAACCGATAAAAAAAGCAAAAAAGTCAAAAAAACTAAAAAAATAAAATAGAAATCAGAAGTTTAAATTAAAATGAACGAGATCTTAATACGACAATCATCGGAGTACTAAGAGCAACTCCAGCAGGGCCCCTACTTGAGCCCTCGTCCTACTTTTGAGGGCCGAGGGGCAAAAAAACTCACTCCAGCAGGGCCCCTACTTGAACCCTCAAAAGTAGGGGGCCCTCAAATTTCCCCCTCGAGCCCTCATTCCTGGGGGGTCTGGAGGGAGCCCCTACTTTTGAGGGCTTAAGTAGGGGACATGCTGGAGTGAGTTTTTTGCCCATCGGCCATCAAAAGTAGGATGAGGGTGGATCCTATGTGTCATCCCCTCTAAGAATGAATTTGAGAGTCCTGTTTTGAGGGCTCCTGCTGGAGTGTAGCCCAAAAAACAGAGCCCTCAAAAGTAGGGAGAGCCCTCAAATAAAAAGTAGGAGCCTTGTTTTGAGGGCTACTGCTGGAGTTGCTCTAATCAGTCAGACGACCCAGACACCGCTGCATTATCCCGTGCAAAGACCTTTGCAGAAACCACCCTGCGTCCCGATTAGGACTGTTCGTTCGGTTTTTTCGGTTTATACGGTTTGGTAAATACGGTTTGATCGGTAAATACGGTTTTAGTATTTCGGTAAATACGGTATTTTTTAGAATACGGTGTGGTATCGGTAAATACCATCTTAGTTCGGTTCGGTATCGGTTAATACCAATTTTACCAAAGTTTACGCGAATTGCTAAATGTTAATCTCATCCCTAAGGCTCCAATTCTATAGAGTTCATAGCTCAGCACTACAGAATACCATCTACAGAGTACAGCATAATAGCAGAACAAAACTGAAAACAACACATGCCTCCGTGAGTCACATTCACATTCAATCAGTCACAGACTCACAACACTTGAACACAGAGTCACGGTATGAGGCATAAATAGAATAGTAGATGGAATCTCGGGCATATCATTTTCTTCATTGCTGGCAGCCTGGCACCTCTGCTTTCAATATTTCTAATTCGCTGTTGCATTGCACCACCAATCGCCTGACCTGAGAATGTACTACTAGAATTGACCGAATCCACAAAAAGATAATGAAGATTACTAGCCTACTTAGCGTTCCAGAAGATGTATAACAGTATAAGGCTAACGCTATATATCAAAGCTATCAATCAATTTGATGCAGCAATTTGGGTATCTTTATCATACCATATCATGTTTAATCTTTGATATGATTTCCACTCCAAAGTCACAAGCTAACATTAAAATTTTCTACTTTAGCACTAGACCAAGCTCCAAATTGAAATACCACTGGGAACATCACTCTGGTACACATTTCTTGGAGCCATCCAATTTGACATCCAAGGTCGGATACTCGGATTAGATTACCGGAGAGGAGAAGACCTAGACATCCAGTGAATGGAGAGGAGAAGACCTGGTGGCGGAGGCGCAGAGCATCGGAGATTCGGAGGTGGCGGAGGCGCGGAGCACCGGAGGTGGCGGAGGCGGAGGCGCGGAGCAGTGGAGCACCGAAGGAGGCGGAGGCGGAGCCTGGGACTGGCGACTGGGGGGTGAGCGGGGAACACGGACACCAGCAGGCGGCAATGGATCTGGCGCTGGCGACGGCGAGCTCTAGGGTCTCGAGCGGATCTGGCGCTGGCGAACCGAGCGGAGACGGCGAGCTCTAGGGTCTCGAGCGGATCTGGCGAGGCGAGGGCTGAGGGCGAGGGGCGTCGGTCTGCGCTCTGCGCCATCTGCGGAGTGCGGCTAGGGTTTACCCGTCGCCCCGTCGGGCCGTCGGTGCGTGGTGGCCTGGTGGGCCACTGGGCCGAGACAGAGATCGCAGCGCAGAGGCACAGGCCGAAGAGCTGAGCCAACGGGCTGTCGGTTTGTTCGGTTTTCCCTCGGTTTTTACCAAAAAACCGAATCATTCAAATACCCCTTTTCTAGCTACCGAACCGAATACCGAAAACCGGTCAAGCCGAGTTGACCGGTTCGGTTCGATTTTTTCGGTACAGTTTTTTCGGTTCGATTTTTTTGGCACAGCCTTAGTCCCGGTTCCATTCGCGCCCAACCCCTCGACGCTCTCACGAGACAAATCGCGGGAACCCCCTGGAACTTCTTAGCCATTACGGAGCAGATCCCCGACACTTCGACCGTGACGCCCGAGTGTTGCTTTGACTACCGAACCCGTACGTCGCCTTGACGCCATTAGCCACAGCTCACGAACAAAGATCGATCGATGCCTCACTCTCTTTCTCGCTCTATATATAGACGCCATGGACGACTCTCTCCTCACTCCCCTAGCCTCCTCTTGAGCTCTCCTCTCTCAACTACAAATCGACCTAGTACTACATCTGTATTATACACGCGTAAACATACGGCTAATTAAGACCAAGCTAGAGAGAGAGAGAGAATTGTAGTAGTTGTGGCGAAGGGAGAGAAGAGAGTGTAAGGGAGGAGGAAGAGATCGATGGAGATGGGGATGAGGCCGGGATGGGTGGGGGGATTGGTGGAGGAGAGCTTCTTCGTGGGGTGCGCGGCGCACGAGAACCGCAAGAAGAACGAGAAGAACATCTTCTGCCTCGGCTGCTGCGCCAGCATCTGCCCGCACTGCGCGCCGGCGCACCGCCACCACCCGCTCCTGCAGGTGCGCCTCGCCGCCGTTCTACTCCTCCAATTGGCACGCATCGATCCTTAATTATCAACAAAACAGCAGTTAATTCTTCTCTGATACTGTATCTCTCCATGCATGTAGATATTCCTTGTGTGCATGCGCTGTGTTCTGTTCTTAATTTGCATGTCTAGCTTAGGCTTGCAATTAGTTAATTCTTGCCGATTTTCTACTTCTTTTTGCGTACTCATGTGAAGTAGGAGTTCGTTTAAGGTAGGGTACACATGTGTTGTTGGCTTGTTAGTGCTCGTCTCTTGGTATAATTCTCTGCTTAGAATTCGGTAATTCAGTGGTTCTGTGCGTGTAGGGACCCCTGTGCAGTACGTACTGGCCTGATTAGCCCTTTTTTAAAAAAGGAAGTCCTAATTACCCTTTTGGGCTGCGTTGTTCTGTAAAGGAATTTAGATGCCTCACAGGAAAAAAAAACAATGAAGGAATTTAGCTAGCACAAGTAGATGTGGGGATGTTTATCTTGTTTGTGCCTTGCTACTACAGGAGACTGCCTTATCCTTGTTCTTTTAAGACGGCTACGCTTATCTTAGGGAGCTAGTGTTCCTTTCTTCCTTGCTAATTAGATTTGATTGGGCTTAATTGCGGCGGGTTTGAGCTGCTAGTGCAGCGTCTCACTTGTCGTCTTAGAACCATGTGCTCGTCTTTCGGCTTCCCCTTGTCATTTTCCGGGCTTCGGTTTGTGCTATGTGCCGTGTCCCCTCGTTTAGCCCCGCTCCTCCTTCAGTTTCTGTCTTTCTTAATTTCGTTTTTTCAGATTTCTCTAAAATTCGTTTGTATTGTCTTTGTATTATCTATGATGATATAATAACTTTTTTATTTTCAAATTTAATTACCCAGAAAGAATTAACTGTTGCTACTGTATAAAAAAATACTATAGCTTAGTTTGCACAATTTTACCCTTCCATTCCTTCTGATGAAACATTGTCTTCTTTGTCAATTTACTCAAGTCTTGATCTTTCGCCTTCCAAAAAAAGTCTTGATCTTTCAAAGAAAAATCACAAAAAAATCTTTCAAATAAATTGCTCCAGTGTTTCCTCCTTTCCTTTTCCTCTGTTCCATTTGCCTACTGTTTGGTGGCATGTTGTGTAGAGGTGGAAAGAGGGGGAAAAAAGCTGGAGAGTTACTGCGCCTTGGCCACACAACCCACATAAGCATATAGTCTTATAATTTAAGGTGAATTCTTTCCACTATACCGCCGCTGCTGCTGCATGCCAGCCAAAGCCATTCCTGTGCCCTTCTTTTGCTCGCTCTCACCTGCAAATGTTACAGCAAGGGCACAGTCATATCTCTCTAGGCGCATCTCCCCTTTTTCCCTTCCTCTCTCTCTCTCTCTCTCTCACAGAAAGCTCTGGCCTGCCTTTTAACGGTGGTAATAGTGATGTCACTGTTAAGTTCTCTATTGAACTGAGCTGAATTATTGTACGCTTCTCTTCTCCCAGAGCATGCAGCAGTCCTAACAAATTGCCCTGCAAATGGCGTGGGTTATCCGGATTGTTTTGCCAGGTATAGGAAAGCACCCCACCCTGATCTTGCTCTCCCTGCAAAGAGAGACGCTGGCTGGTTAATCAATGGATGGGCATCTTGGGGCTAGCTAAGCTGTTAAGCCAGTGTAGCAGCAGTCACTGCAGGCAGAGCAGCCATGGCGAGGTAGAGTAAGAAATTTTACCATATGTGTGCATGGTAAAAGAGGCTGTCCTCTTACCAAACTAGGCCTCAGTACTGTTGCTTCCCCTTGTAATATATGACCCTGCTACCGTCCAAAGGGGCCTTGACGATACTGTTCATACGTTCAGGCCACAGTGAGGCCGTGGTGGCTGGCTGGTGACGAACTTTTACCCCCACCCACACTCCGGGTGACTGTAATTTTGATCGGCCGGTCGCTTTTACCTTGCTACCCTCCGGTACTTGCTTGGACTCTGACGAAGAGTGCGAGGCGTCGAGGGGCGGTCTCGTCGTTAGGGTTTCGCTATCATCGCTAGCCTCCACGATGGTGCACCCTTGGCCTCCCACTATGGGGATGGCGACGAGCCGCCGGTCAAAGGCTCGCAATTATTACCGGCGACTCGCCAGCCTTTGCATCCGGATGGAAGCATTAATTATTACCTCGCACTCCGCCCTGAATACTAAGTCAATACTAGAAGATTCTCTCCTTACTTTTGCTCCAAGTAGGATTACCGTGCAGTATTCCTCGCAAGGAAAAAGAGTTTTTAACACTTCTAGCATATTTTGAATCCGTATTAGTAAAAATAGTCGTGGTCATGTGACAGTTACAAAAATATTATTGTTACCGTATAGTGACCGGACGGCAACTGACATGCGGCCAACGGTGCCCTGTGGCCGTGCGGCAGGGGTCTGCCGTCTGGCCACCGGTACGGCCTCGTGCCTACCATCCGGCCAGTGGACGGCAGATAATTAACTCAGCTAATTAGCCTGCTTAATTTAGTCTATATTTTACTGTTTGTGCAAAATTTTAAATATAACAAATGAGTTCAAAAAAAATAAAAATTTATATGTAGTCTCCCGACACAACGTTTTTTGTTGTGTAATTTTTTATAATTTTATCCGCACCAAATGTTGCTCGAAGATTCATACAATTATGTTATTTATATGAGTTGTTACATATAGCAAATGAATTCAAAAAAATTACAAAATTTTATGTGCAGCCTCCCAACACACTCGATCTAATTATCTAATTTTTTTGCGAATGGTATCTATTATGAATTTTGCTCAAGGAGGGTTGGTGCGCCGAGGTAATACATACCAAACGTTGTTTGCAGGTTGTTTTTTTATTAATGGTAATACATAATAATATTTTTAATTGATCCGATAAAAATAATTATAGAGGATAAAGAGTAAATTTTGTATGTAATACATGTAGCAAATCTTGTTTATAGGTTGCTTTTTTAAAAATAAAAGTGCAGACAAGATAGGTTGGTTCTTTTTTATTTTCATATATTATCAACAATATGAAATCTGTTAGACCAACGATAACATTTTGTGATCGTCGTGCGATAAATTTGTGAAGAATATTGTACGGATGATTGAGGTAAAAAGGATTCGTAAGTACAAGGTAAATGATATTGCTCGCAATTTAGCTGCCACTGGTCGTGCCGGTGGATCTCTCGGTTGATCTATTTACAGTACACGCATAGCAGATCTGGGACGATGTGAGAGCTTATTAGTGCGTGTCATACAAGAGAACTGGTACAATAATATACTATAACCTATTCTTACCAGCTACCAGTAACGGGTTGTGTCCCAACGCTGGTCGATATAGTCTCAGGCGTAGTTACCGCAACCCTAGTAATGCATGTCCAAGCTCAAACGGTTCTTAGACTTAAGAACTTGCATGCGCACCTGCACCAGCAGAGAGGGGGCGTCTCCCCTATAGGCGGGTCCTATAGCGAACGCTCGATAGGAACATTCAAGTTTGGGTTAGGGTTGGAGGTACGGGGGGCTTCATTTCTGGGAGGTGAGCTCCTGGCATGGACCGCTTGTTCATCTCGGACTACTGCCCTTACTTGTCAGCTGTTCTCCTCCCATTTGCTTCTCCATGGTAGTGATGTGGTGTTTTAATCATGGTGCAGGGGACACGGTGCCGAATGGGTAGTACTTGTAGGCTAAGCCCACGTAGTGTATGCTTTATAAGTCCAATTCGGTTTGGGCAAATTTGGGTCCGCAAGGCAGGGGCATGTTGAATGATTCATATATCAGCGTAGCATCACGTCGCTGCGCCCTGCGCTCGAAACTCAAGTACACCATCGACCTCCCATAAATTGGTGCCTCGGATTGGGAGGCAATCTGCATGTACTGCCTCTATGCTATGGTCCCATTCACCTTGGCGAGCTCCCACACGCTATTCATGCAAGTGATCCCTTCGATCGCAAGTTTCATCGCCGTTGCATCCGTAGCGAACTTCCTTCGTATGCAACTTCGAATCTCATGAATATTAATCACACCAAATCCCTCCGCCTGGATCACCTTGTATTGGCATGTCTATAGGTCCAACCCATTGGATTATTCCCATACAAGACCACCGCCATTGAACACTATCAAGTCTTGCATGTTTGTGCCTACCTGAAGCCACAACAACCCAGTCCGCAGTAGGCATTACAACAAATAATGATGACAAACAACATGCAAGTTATTGATTATATGTGTGTAACTACATACAAATAATTTGGTAATTAGCAACAATTTGAATACTCGTCTGAAAATTAATTACGATTGATTCATTACCGTCGTTCTTGCCACTTAATTACTCACCACTAACTCATTACTTAATCCTAACTAATTGGCACTACAGTAATTACGACTGATTAATTAAATATTACTATACAATTACAAATTATGGGTATCATACCTACAAAAAAATAGTACAAAACTACGGATAAATTGCAACCTACTTCATAATGCGAGCTACATTAATTATGAATAACTGAATAACAATAATTAATTATGACTACGGGAATAATGTCGAACACATGTAATAAAAAATTCTCTGCCATTCGGGGGAAGCAATCAGCACTGCTACGATCGTGACGACTGCTTCGATATTTACTCTATAGAAAATCTTAATTATGCTATGTGCTCTTAATTCTCAATGACGAGCGCAATAATAAGAAGCGAAACATAGTTGAGATGAGCGATTGTGAGAGCTCCATATTTGTGGCCGAGCGAAAAGGGAACTTGCTGTGTTACCACCGAAAATTACGAACTCATTGTCGATGCACAGAACCATGGACGAAGGGGAACAACATGATAAAAGTGACATATGTTCAAACGACGGAGCAGGCGATTAAATTTCGTAATCTTTTGAGCTCGTTTGCTATATGTAACAACTCCTACAAATAGCATAATTGTATGAATTTTTGAACAACATTCGGAGCAGATAAAATTATATAAAAATTACACAATCAAATTCATTATGTAGGGAGGCTACACATAAAATTTTATAATTTTTTTGAGCTCATTTGTTATATTAAAAGGTTACACAAGTAGTAAATATAAACTACTAATTAAGACACATAATTCAACCGGCTAATTATCTGCCGTCTGGTGGCTGAGTAGCATACGCACGGCCGTACAGTGGTCGGGCGGCAGGCTCGAGGCCGCATGGTGGCTAGCGCGACAGGCCCTTGTCGCATGGCCACGGCCCACAGGGCACCGCTGACCATGTGTCAGCTCCATGGCATTACCGTTCGATCATCATGCGGCAAAAATAATATTTTTGTAATTGTCATGAGAATAACTATTTTTGTAAATATAGATTCAAAACATGCTAAAAGTACCAAAAACTCAAGGAAAAAAAGATCATGTGGTACGATGCGTAGTTGTACTATTCTACACACTGTATAGTAGTTACGATACTTGTGTAGTTATGCCTGTATAAAAGAGGTTTGTAATGTATTGTGTAGGTGCGGAGGTACGTATACAACGACGTGGTGCGCCTGGACGATCTCGAGAGGCTCATCGACTGCTCCTTTGTTCAGGTGAACGACGAGTCTAATAAACTACGTACTGCTAGCTAGTGCTCTACCACATTTTTAACCAGTCTCGAAGAACATCGATTAACATCTACTTGAAACTTGTGGCCTAATATTTTTTGTTTCCATCTTTTTTTGCTTGCATGGCGCAGCCCTACACGATCAACAGTGCAAAGGTGGTCTTTCTGAAGCCGAGGCCTCAGTCTAGGCCCTTCAAGGGCTCTGGCAACATCTGCTTGACATGTGACAGGATCCTCCAGGAGCCCTTCCACTTCTGCTGCCTCTCTTGCAAGGTACTATATACCTAAAAAAATTTTGTGCTCAAGTCTCACACTGACACGTTACCAGGGCCGGTTCTGACGTTTTAAGGCCTTGGGGCGCAACAACGATTCTTTATTAGTTTATTTCATATAAATTATAGAATATTTTAGCTTAAGAAAAGTTTATACATGCTATAAAATTTATAATTATATAATATATAATAAATCAGAATTTGTATGTAGCTAAAAAAATTTAATTTTTTCAAAGGAAAAACAATGCAATACTGATTATACACTAATTTGTTGATTATAGTGCCACACCGTCAATTTTATTACTAAAAAGGTATGTGAAAATGTAGAGTTTAAAATAAAATAGCGTTGACTTGTAAACCAACACGGTACTACTTATGGACATTACTAACTATAAAAACTCTCTAAAAAATGGTTCATTAAAAGGCCGGCGATGCAGAGTATCTCAACTGCACTCTTTAGAAACCATTGCAAAGTTCTAAATTACAATTAGAAATTGAAGAAATTATGACTAAATATAAATTACATTTAGAAATTGAAGAAATTATGACTAAATATCTCTATGTATGGCCTTATATAATAACAAATATACTTGTTTAAGTAGAGAACGACTAGAGTAGCATGATTTACAATACCAAACAAAACATTGCATAAAAACAGGAACTTGTTGCCGTGGGCCCTAGGCCGGCGCCCCTGTAGTCCTGCGGCTGCCTCAGCCCTGCCCGTTACTTTGCAAATATAGCCATGATACGATGAATTCTTTGCTACAATTAACACATGAATATTGATGCATGCGTGTAGGTGGATCATGTGATGATGCAGGGAGGCGACCTGTCCAACATCCTGTACATGTCCGGCGAGCCGGACCTCGCCTGCTTCCCGCGGTTCGAGAACCTCCGCGTCGACGGGTCGGACCTCCTCGACGACGACGTCGGCGGTCAGGTCACCCCGAACTCGATCCTCGAGGACCCGCTGCACCGCTACGGGGGCAGCGCCAGCGGCGGCTCGAGCAACGGCGCCGGCGGCGGCAGGAACGCGCGGTGCGGCGGCGAGGCGGCCGCCGACGTCCCGAGGAAGAAGAAAGGGGGAGGATTCTTCCCCCAGATCGTCCTGTCGCTCAGCAACAGGAGGAAGGGTGCACCCCATAGGTCACCACTCGCCTAGCTAGTTTTAGCATGCGCCATGCATGCAAGATGCAATCGCTAGTACAGATCGAACTCCCCCCACATGTGTTACTATGTTGTTCATTACCACTAGCTACTGTAGTAGCGCTTTAATTGTAATCCTATGATTAGCTAGCCATGTAGAGAGAGAGAGAGAGAAGGTGCTGGTTGGTTCTGGACGAGAGAGATGGATGGCCTTTTCTAGGGCAGTATTTTGACGAGACCGGAGAGGAGAGGAGCTCAGCTTGCTTGCAACTCCCCCTGTTACTGGACTAGGTACGCACAGGCTTGTGGGGCCCCTCACGCAGGGTCCCAAAAGACGGCTACCAATTTTGTACTTGATGTAACGGGAAGGGTTACGTTTGCTCGCACGCTTGCCATGTACACTTCCATAACTATATATGTTCACTATCTCAATATCCCCACATATGTAATGTAATATTATGCGATGAGTTTATATACTCCATTTTCTCTCTTAAATATAAGCTGACTGATTTTTTTACAAGCGAGTCGAATTTCCTGGTCGTCAGATGCGATGGAAATGTGCTGCTGATACGCTAGTTTGCTTGACGGAAATTTGACTTATCCTTAAAAAAATAGCGCTGCGATGCAATGCATGTTCATCGTGAATCACCGATGCAATCGAGGGTAGCGGTAGTACTTGCATGGATGCCCATCCATAGTTATTGTTTGTGCGTGTCCTTTGACCGGCATGGCACGGACGGACCGACGAGCTCGCCAATGGTGCCGGGCTGCTTCGTCTATGATGCCCTCGTGTCCGCCTGCCATGCATGGGCCACGGTACATGCTAGTGTCGTCCTGATCGAGCTAGCTCGCTCACCTGAATTGAATATTCATGTCTACTGCTAGTGCGTACGTACTATCCCGTCCCTTCTTTTACGACTACTACACGTACAGAGATACACATCACATGGTGATCCCGTTTACGTAGACGTACATAGCTAATCCATCGGCTGCACGCATGTGGTTCATACTAAATGATGTATAGGGACGGATGGGTCTCGCCTCACGTTAGGTCACTGACACGTCGGCCCCACGGCGACGGATGGGTCTCGCCTGACGTTAGGTCACTGACGTGTGGGCCCCACGGCTCGTGGGGTCCACGCGTCAGTGACCCAATGTCACTGGCGTTAACGTCAGAGGATCTGTTTCCGTATAGGGACATGTTCTTTACGGCTTCTAAAAGCGGCTTTTGATTTTTAATATAGTACTTAATTTTCAAACGAAATATTTTCTCAAGACGGAGTCTACAAGTTAATTGTAGTACACATTAAAAGCCCAACATCTGTATCAACCAAAATCACAAGCGAGTATCTCTCTGTAATCCCTGTTGCAAACAGCTAAATTTCAAAAAAATTAGCCAAAAATCATAAGTTACAGTTAAAAAGAACAGACCCTAGGAATATACTCCGTACGTGCAGCTCCTCCAAGGCGAGCTGCTTTACCACCTTTTCGAGTGGTCGAAAGCAGGGCTCGGCCTGTTTGTTTTGGCTGCGGCTTATGGCTTTTGGCTGAAATTTTTGAATTTTGGCTGTTTACGGTACAGATTACGGAGAGACCGATACTCACTTACAATTTTGGCTGGTACAGATGTTGGGCTTTTAACGTGTATAACGTTTAACTTATAGACCCCGTTTTGAAAAAATACTCCGTTTGAAAGTTAGGTACTGTAGCAAAAGCCAAAAGCCGACCGGCTTGTTGCTTACCAAGCAGGCCCCTAGAAGTGTCGGCTTCTCAGAAAGCCACCTCATATCTAACTTTGCTTCTCATCACTTCGTGGTAACTAGCTCTCTTTTACATGATTACATCGACGATAGGTCGATGCTCGATTCAACTCTCCTGCTTCAGTTTTTCATCCCTCAAACTGCATATGCACATACTTGTGCTATCGACCCAGGAGTACTCGCTTTTTATTCTTTTTCTTTTCAATCCTCTTTAGACTTTAACATTTTTAATAATCACTATATATTAGACCAATAAACTATACCTAAAAAATATGTCCATTACTCATGACCGCTTCAAATGCAAAAATATATATATGAATTTTACACGAAACAGTAGAAAAAAATCTCGCATTGAAAACAGGTCCTTAAAGAACTAGTGGCAGATAATTCTACTTAAAAAATGATATTTACATGCTCACCTAGAACATGGAATTTTTTCGTAGAAAACTACTGGACCTTAATTTTGTTCATGACACTGGCTGCACATATGGTTGCTTAGCTGATGGTTGGTTTTGACACGCTACTGGTGGTTAGTTCCGTAACAGTAAGATATCACCTCGGTCTGCATGCCTGAGATAACATCAGCTTAGCTGGACATGTAAGCCCGCTCGTTGTCCAGGGACGGAATGACAAGTTGGCGGTTCTCCACGTGAAGTCCAATGGCTTCGAGATACTGGTAGCAGTAGATGATAGAGAGAATAAATTTCGTCGTTTTTCTTCTTACAGAGAACAAATTTAGGCAGTGACACTATTTTAGGCAAGCTTATTTCTAGAGGAGAGGATGGTTAGTTAAAACTTTAGATAAAGCTACTCTGATAGATGTTTCTAAGAAAATTCTTCAATAAATTAGTTATTGTATATGACCCACCTCTCTTTCTTCCTTCTATTTCCTTTTCCTCTGTCCCACTTCCCCACCTCTCTTTCTTCTCTCGTCATTTAAAATGTGATGTTGACGGGCTAGGTAACAAGTGTTTTGCTAGCGGGAGTGCACAAAGGGGCTGAAAGAAAAAGAGTTTTTTGTACGGATAATCTACTTTTTATTCGAAATTACATAAATATACCTGTGGGAAATTTTTTTACAACAATAGGCTCCAGTCGCCTAATGGTTGGGCGACTGGAGTCTTTCGCCCAACCAGACCGCGACACAATTTGTGTCGCTACACAGTAGAGCGACTGCATGCAGTCGCTCTTCCGTACGGCGACTTACATGTAGTCGTCTTTCCGTTAGGCGACTAACATGCAGTCGCCATCCCGTTAGGCGACTGCATGTAGCCCCCGTGATTGTTTTAGATTTTGTGAATTTTGTAATGTTGAACCGGTAAAAAATACGGTGAAGTTGTAATAAAAGTTTATCTTCATTGTATATTGTATGTGCGTAAAAAGTTTTTTAAATTTTTTTTTTATGAAAGATTGAGTAGAGAACGATCGATACATACACTGTTAAGTGAGATAGTTTATTTGCGGAGAAGAGATGATAGACTTATGTAAATTTAAATAAACTTCATAATATAACTATGAGTAACATGCGACATGTTTTTTCATTACATGTATAACATATATAGCATCTGCAGCACGCCTCAGTCGCCACCTTGGTGTGCCCCGTCACCGCGCCCGCGTCCTCCCATACGGCCTCGCTTGGCCCTCCTCCGGTGCAACGGGTTAGGACGATCCGAAAAAGTAAAACGAGCAGGAGGGTGTCTATCCCGCCTCTGCGCTGGTGGAGTCCCCGCCCTCGTCCCCACCAGCGGCTCCATCCTCGTCCGTGGCCTGCACCATCCGGGCAAGAGGGAGTAGCCCGGCATCCTGCAGCCTGCAAACAAAGTGAAGGTCAGCACGGAACGAACTTACGGTCGCACTAAACGCTGGAGTAGTGCAAACCTGGCAGTCCAACGAGGGTCGAGTCCCCAGGCCACGCAAGGTGTGCATGTCCGGACCACTCCCAGCTCAGGCGGCTCGTCCGTGCTCCCCGGTGGCGGCACTAGACGGGAAGCGCGATGAGAGCGGTCCACGTGCTCGTCCAACAGCGCGTACGGCCACTCGGAGTCACGTCCAGCCCGAGTCATACCTGCAAAATTTGTACAATAATTTCAACATTAAATTTTCTATATCTAAATTTGTACAATAATTTCAACATTAAATTTTCTACATCTAAATTTGTACACTAAACTTTCTACATCTAAATTTCTACACTAAATTTTCTACATCTAAATTTGTACAATAATTTCAACATTAAATTTTATACATGTACATTTAAATACTATATTTTGTACAATAATGCATTATAAATGGTATACAAAATTTATAAACTAAATTTTCTAAACTATATTTACTAAACAAAATTTGGAAATTAAATTTCTAAATTAGATTTCTAAACTTAATTTCTAAACTAAATTTGTTAATTTCTAAACTAAATTTCTAAAGTATATTTCTAAACTTAATTTCTACACTACATTTTCTAAACTAATTTTCTAAACTATATTTCTAAACTAATTTTCTACACTACATTTTCTAAACTAATTTTTTACACTAACAAAAAATATAACACCAAAAAATTACCTGAAAATCGCACACTCACTCTCCTCTTCTCCTCCTCTCCCTCTCTTTCTTTCCCCCTCCTCTTCTCCTCCTCTCCCTCTCCTTCTTTCCCCCTTCTCTTCTCCCTTCTGCGCGCGGCCGAATGAACCGAATGAAAACAGTGCGACGGTGGCCGAGCGCGGTTTTATATCCCACCTCTAGTCGCCCCACCGTTCGGTGACTGAATTTCAGTCGCCCAACGGTTCGGCGACTTCATGGAAGTCGCCCAACGGTGGGGCGACTGCAGTTAATCGCTGAACGGTTGGTAGACTCTTTATGTGTCGCGGTCTGGTTGAGCGAAAGGCTCCAGTCGCCCAACCATTAGGCGACTGGAGCCTATTTTTGTAAAAAATTTCCCCGCGGGTATATTTATGTAATTTCGAATAAAAAAGGATTATCCGTACAAAAAAATTCGAAAGAAAAATATGAAGCAGGGAGGGAGTACTTTCTCAGTCATAAAAGGAGGTTGTTTCTAAGGATCTCAAAATACAACTTTAATAATCCATTTATATTATAATACATCAATATAAAACGTAATAAAATTATAATATTATAAAACTATTTTTTAAGACAAATCTATATGTACCATGTGCAATATAAATACTAAAAAAAGTATAACAAGCAAAGTTTAAAATGCTTGATTATACGCACCATACAACGGTCTATTTTCTGACTAGAGGAGTACTATTGTACAAGTATTCTATAGTACAAGTAAGAATACTAAAAAGGAAATGTACGATGAGGAAACATCAGTCCCCCCCACCTATCTCATGGCCTCTTGAGCGCTTTCCTAAGGGTCTCCGGGGGCGACATAGCTGAGCCATCGAGGCCCCACCTACCGCTCCCCATCTCGTCATTGTTGTCGTTGCTGCCACTGGTAGCAATGGGGAATTCTGTAGCAGTCCCTCTACTCCTCTTCCTCCTTTCCTTGCTCCATCCATCGTGTTGCATCTTCTTCTTCAGTAGGATGCCGTCGGCCCTGGATCCCAGCGAATCTGATGCCTATCTATCATCCTCAAGCCCTTATGCAGCCATCGTCGTTGGTTTTGTTGTCCTCATGCTTGTTCCTTGTCGGATCTGCTTGGTTTCACCAGATCTGGTAGCCCGTCGCCTCCACATCCCCAGATTTGAGCTCCTCCACTTCGTCCATTGCCTCCACTAGCCCTTAGCCGTTTGGGTGTTGGGCGGTCAACGCGGGTGTCCTCTCCTCGCCGTCGTCGCCAGCATTGCTATGGTAGTACAGCATGATGGATTAGTTCTTTAGGACCTCCTAGGGTAGATCTAGCGGGGCTATCCTTTTCTCTAGGGTTCTTGGGTGCTACACTGAGAGAGGGAGAGAGGGGTACCAACCTTCCGACTGCGTGGAGGAAGGGCGTGGAGCTCCTTGGCGGCGGCGCGTCCCGAACGGCGGCGACTCCCTGGCGGCGGTGAACGGCGGTGGTGGTGCTTCCCGTCGGCTCAGCGCCCCCTCTTACAGATCGGGTCTAGGGTTTGTCGGTGGGGTGTAGGGCTGTAAAAAAAGCTCGAAGCTCGCGAGCTACTCGAGTTCGGCTCGTTCTAGGCTCGGTTCGAGCTTTAAACGAGCCGAACTCGAGCTTGATCTCGAGCTCGCGAGCTTTACCGAGCCGAGCTCGAATAGTTCGCGAGCCCCGATTCGAGCTCAAATAGTAATACATATTAATTCTTACCGAGCTTACTCGAGCCGAACTCGAGCTCGAGCTTTTCTTATTGTTAAACATTAGTGTATATTTGAATTATTTTGACTGTTATCGAGCTTACTAGAGCCGAGCTCGAGCTTAAAAATTTTTATTATTGAAAAATAATGCATAATAAATTATTTTAATTGTTACCGAGCTTCCACGAGCCGAACTCGAGCCTACTCGAGCTTAGACCGAGCCGAGCTCGAGCCCAGGTCTAGGCTCGGACCTCAACTCGAGCTCGGCTCGAGCTCGGCTCGAGCTTCTACCGAGCTCGAGCCTGGAAGGCCAAGCTCGCTCGAGCTCGGCTCGTTTACAGCCCTAGTGGGGTGACGGCGGCGCGGTCAACCTTGTGATGCGTGCCGCCCGGCCCCCACCTCTGTATTTATAGCGCTGGCGACAGGGGCCCACCAGCCAAACGGGCTGGGCGCCCCCGATCAGGGCGCGGTCAAGGGATGGGCTTTGGCCGTTGGGCCAAAGCCCTGAGATCATTCTAACATTCTCCCCCTTGATCTCAATCTATACTTAATCTTTAATTACTTTTGACTTTACACATTCCATCACAGATTAGTGCATAGAACATGTCTCATCGTCACGGTCAATCACCGATAGATTCAACAGTTACAATACACCTCTCTGTTCTGAAATAGTTACTTTAATCTTTGGGCCATCTTTTAGTCCAGGGATCATAGGCTTTCCCTTAAACCCATGCCGGCTACATGTTCTCTGAACACGTTGGGTGGTAAGCCTTTTGTAAGCGGATCCGCTAACATCTTTGCGGTACTTATATGCTCTAGACTTATAATTTGATCTCGAACTTTATCTTTCACAACATAGTACTTTATGTCAATGTGTTTGGCAGCACCACTTGACTTATTGTTGTGGGCATACGTTACTGCGGGTTCATTATCGCAGTACAACTTAAGTGGTCTATTGATGTCGTCAACCACTTTTAAACCGGGTATGAACTTCTTTAGCCTGTTCACCTGCCCCGTAGCCTCATAACATGCTACAAACTCGGCATACATTGTGGACGATGTAGTGACGGTTTGCTTTGAGCTTTTCCACGATATAGCTCCTCCAGCGAGAGTGAATACATATCCCGATGTAGACTTTCTATCATCTCCCGCAAAATCAGAATCTGTATACCCCACTATGTGGAGTGAATCTGATCTTCTGTATGTCATCATGAGGCCTTTTGTTCCTTGCAAATAACGCAAGACTTTCTTTATCAATTTCCAATGTTCTATTCCAGGATTGCTCTGGAATCTGCCAAGTAACCCGGTAACAAATGCTAAGTCAGGGCGTGTGCACACTTGAGCATACTGTAAGCTTCCGACAGCTGAAGCATATGGAACCGCTTTCATTTGATCGATCTCATACTGGTTCCTGGGGCATTGAAAATCCCCATATCTGTCGCCCTTGACTATAGGTGCAGGTGAAGGACTACTTTTATGCATACCAAATTTCTTTAAGACTTTCTCTATGTATGCCTTTTGTGACAGTTCCAATACCCCTTTGTTTCTATCTCGGTGAATTTCGATCCCTAGAACGAATGAAGCTTCACCAAGATCTTTCATATCGAAGTTTGAGGACAAAAACTTCTTTGTTTCCAGTAGCAGACTAACATCACTACTAGCTAGTAGGATATCATCCACATACAGGATTAGGAAGATAAACTTCCCATCTTTAAACTTTGCATAAACACAGTTGTCCTCAACATTCTCTTTAAACCCAAATTTTCTTATTGTACTGTCAAACTTCAAGTACCACTGTCTTGAAGCTTGCTTTAACCCATAAATCGATTTCTTTAGGTGGCATCCCATTCTTTCATTTCCTTCCACGACAAAACCTTTTGGTTGTGCCATGTAAACATTTTCCTCCAAATCCCCATTAAGAAATGCCGTCTTTACATCCATCTGATGTAACTCTAAATCATAATGTACTACTAATGCCATTATGATTCTGAAGGAATCTTTACATGAGACTGGAGAAAAGGTCTCATTGTAATCAATCCCTTCTCTTTGCGTAAATCCTTTTGCCACAAGTCGCGCTTTGTATCTTTCTACATTCCCTTGGGAGTCATGCTTTGTCTTGTAGACCCATTTACAGCCTACTGTTTTGGCTCCTTTAGGAATAATTTCCAAGTCCCAGACTTTATTAGTCTTCATGGACCTCATCTCCTCTTCCATGGTCTCAAGCCATTTTGAGGAATTTTCGCTTCTCATGGCTTCTTCAAATGAGGTGGGATCATCCTCCATTTGAAATTCCTCTGTATGATAAATCTGATAATCATCAGAAATAGCTGATCTTCTTACTCTTTGAGACCTCCTCGGGGCCTCCTCATTTGGTACATCTACTGTTTGAGGCTGCTGTTGCTCCGCCTCATCTGTGGCAATAGGTTCTATATGATCCTGAAGAACAGGTTCTTCATTCTCATTCATTGTTGCCACGGGAGGAACAATAACAGGTGCTGGCACCACAGTGTCTTGCACCGTCGGTGCAGCGACAGCAGGTAGTGTGAAGAATGGCTCTTGAATCATCGGAGTGGGTGCAAACACCCGCTTCTCTTCAAGGTCAATCTCTCGAGCTACCATGCTCCCCCTCATCATTTCATCCTCTAAGAAGACAGCATGTCTCGTTTCTACAAACTTTATGTATCTGTCTGGACAGTAGAAACGATAACCTTTTGACTTTTCAGGGTAGCCAATGAAATGGCAACTTACTGTTTTGGGATCAAGTTTCCGAAGGTTTGGGTTAAATACTTTAGCCTCAGCAGGACTCCCCCACACACGCAAGTGCTTTAGTGAGGGAACTCTTCCTGTCCACAACTCGTACGGTGTTTTGGGCACCGACTTACTAGGCACTCTGTTGAGAATATGAATGGCGGTTTTCAACGCCTCCATCCATAAACTCAATGGGAGTGTGGAGTAGCTCATCATACTTCGCACCATATCCATCAGGGTACGGTTGCGTCTTTCAGCTACTCCATTTTGCTGAGGTTCGCCCGGCATAGAATACTGGGCCACTATTCCATTTTCCTGTAAAAACCTCGCAAAAGGTCCAGGAACTTGTCCATATGGGGTATGTCGACCGTAGTACTCCCCCCACGATCAGATCGGACTATCTTAATCTTTAAATCGTGTTGGTTTTCAATTTCAGCCTTAAATATCTTGAATTTATCCAAGGCTTCATTTCTTTCTTTGATTGGATAAATATATCCATAACGGGAGTAATCATCTGTGAATGTTATGAACGAGTCATATCCATCCACACTTTTCACAGGAAAAGGACCACAAATATCTGTGTGAATAATTTGTAGAACTCCTGTGCTTCTTTTAGCGTCTTTTTTAATTTTCTTTACATATTTTCCTTTAATGCATTCTCTGCATTGTTCTAAGTCTGAGAACTCTAATGGAGGAAGAATATCATTCTTTACTAGTCTTTCTATTCTCCCCCTCGAAATATGGCCTAAACGACAGTGCCATAATTTCGACGACTCATCTAGAGTTCTCTTTCGTTTTCTGTTTACATTCGTAGACGAGAATTCAATCACTTTCTCGCACGCAATGTTCTCATTATCGCATACGACATTCACATCATCACATAATGATAACAAATAAAGCTCATTCTGTAATATGGCAATACCAACACATTCTTTATTAAACATTATTTCGCACTTGCCATTTCCAAAATTGCAATCATAACCATCTTTGTCCAAATTTGACACACTAATCAAATTCCTCTGTAAAGTGGGTACAAAAAGGACATCTCTAAGTAAAAGAGTGGAGCCATTAGCTAATTCTAATGAAAGATCGCCAACGGCTTCAACTTCAGCTTCGACTCCATTTGCGACTTTAACGCATCTTTCTTTTCTTTGCGTAGTCCTCGTCGAACGGAATCCCTGTAAAGAATTAACAACATGAACAGTTGCTCCTGAGTCAACCCACTAAGTGGATTTCGAATATTTCACATACAGGCATTCATTAATAAAGGTACTAATATTCTCACCTTTCTTAGCCATTATCATCTTTAAGTAGTCAGGACAATCCTTCTTGTAGTGTCCCGTCTTCTTGCAGTGAAGGCACTGGTCTTTGTCTACAGCAAATTTATTCTGTATAATGCTTCTGAATATTGAATTTTTTTTAGAATAATTACAGTTTCCGCTGCAAAAGTTAATATTGATTGTTTTTCATGATGGATTAGTTCTTTAGGACCTCCTAGGGTAGATCTAGCGGGGCTATCCTTTTCTCTAGGGTTCTTGGGTGCTACACTGAGAGAGGGAGAGAGGGGTACCAACCTTCCGACTGCGTGGAGGAGGAGGAGGCCATCTCTGGTTCGGCGGTGAAGATCTGCGCACGGACAGCGACGGTCGGGGAAGGGCGTGGAGCTCCTTGGCGGCGGCGCGTCCCGGACGGCGGCGACTCCCTGGCGGCGGTGAACGGCGGTGGTGGTGCTTCCCGTCGGCTCAGCGCCCCCTCTTACAGATCGGGTCTAGGGTTTGTCGGTGGGGTGACGGCGGCGCGGTCAACCTTGTGATGCGTGCCACCCGGCCCCCACCTCTGTATTTATAGCGCTGGCGACAGGGGCCCACCAGCCAAACGGGCTGGGCGCCCCCGATCAGGGCGCGGTCAAGGGATGGGCTTTGGCCGTTGGGCCAAAGCCCTGAGATCATTCTAACACAGCAATGCGGGCTTGCTAGATTGGTGGTGTGCCGGTGAGGCACGCCAAGGTGGCGGTGTCTCGCGGGAAGGAGGTGGCGCACTCTACCCTCCCCAGCAGGGTGGGGTGACCTACCGACCTTGGTCAGCTCCACTGACGCTACTCATCTACGTCAAGCTGCCACCGACGTCCCTACCTTCAAAATCCTCCAGCTGGGTCGCTCTTCCTCCTCGTCGTTGAGTCAACCATTAGTGGTGTATCCCATTGCGATCACGCGAGGGTGCACACCGGTGTCGCAACAGTGGTTAGGATCGGCTAGCCGGTGTTAGGGCATCTTGGTAGGCACGTAGTCATGTGAGGGTGCACATGGACAGCAAGTGGCGATGTGTGTCAACAGAAGGACAAGTCAATCTGTCATTGTTAGTGATGATCGTGGTGTGCGGTTGTCCTAAGGAGTAGACCGCTATTGAGGAGGCCCAAGGGCGGGCGCTTGTTGTTTGATCGTGTTTTGGTGTAGATCGATCGTGGTGGAGCCCCCTGTAAGTAGTTGGTTTGGGTCCTTGATTGAGGCATGTCGTTGTTCGTGCGTCATGTGGTCGTCGGTTGCGTGTGACGTGCGTCCTAGTCGCCGTGTGAGTTGATGGACCACCCCTCCTCTTCCCGAAGCTCTTGTTGGTTGTCATGTTGTTGGTTTCTACTAGCTTTGGTCCTGCATTTATTTGTTGTGGCTTGTAATGCTAGTAGTTGCCGTTTGTTGTTGTTTTGGTGCCGGCGTAATCAATAGTGTAATGTGTCGTGGTTGGTTCCCATTGGTGAACGTGGTATGGCTACTGTCGTAGTGAGCATTCTAGTGTTGACAGCTGCATTTTAAGCCCCTGCAAAGAGTGGTGGTTATCTAGTTTTGTGCTTTGGCTCGTGATAGCTCGTCCTAGGCTTTATTTGTTTGTAGGTTTTTTTTGTCGTTGCCGGACAAGATGCTTATCCTGCAAGGCAGTTGGTGCTTTGGTAAGAGTTTTAGTTTGGGATCCTTTCCGGTGTTGGTGTTCTCTTTTGGCACCAGTGTTGATATCTTTATTATATCTTTATGGAGTCAGTGTATTTCTCTTCTTAAAATAAATGATAGAGCTGGTGCCTTTGATTTAAAAAAATGATCAGATTAGAATAATCTGAAGGTACATACCCTTCCTGAGTTGTCCTGTGTTTGATTTCACAGGGCATATTAACCGCAGCCACCCTGTTCCGAATTCCGATGCGACCGTAGAAACTGAGCCTAGCACAGTAGCACGAAGCATTCGGAATCACGGGCCCTGTCGACATGGGCAAAAGCTTAATGGAAAGAAAATAAAAGCGTCTAGTTTAGTCTAATTTATGATTAAAAATTTAAAATTTTAGATGTTCGTAAGAGACAATACGTAGAAAAAAGCTAATTACATATAACTTAATTGATATAGTTGAACTCATTATATAATCTACTACATATAAATCTGTTTTAAAAATATATTATTTAAAAGTATGATACTTTAGCAACGTAAGCATAAGCACTAGTCATATGGAACCCACCCCTCGGGTTCGCATGCATGCATGCCACTTACTACTTCGGTTGCGGTGCTACTTGCTGTTCGTGAACAACTCCCGCTGTTGATGGGAGAGAAGCTAGAGCTACACTAATGTAATCACACCGACCTCGTTTGCAAATTGCAACGCGTCCATGAGAACATGAGATGAGCCCTACTAATAGCTTCCTTGTGTTTGGCCCTATCTTAGAGATCTCGTTGCTTCTCTCCCTGTCTTTGTCAAGCTTGCCCCGCTCGTTTCGGCTTGAGTTTTTAACTTCTAGTTTATTTTTCACTATTCAACAATTTCATTTTTTTGGTTTTTGGCCTTTTTGAGTTTTTTTGTCGGTTCTATTTTTTTTGTATTCGTTTGTACTATTTGTGACGGGCTAACCTGTTTTTTCTATTTTTAAATTTATTTACTGCAAATAAGTCATCATCAGTTATAATATTTTTTTCAGCCATCTACAATAATTTTCAATAAAAATCACTTAAAATAAGCCTTTTTGAGTAGGCCTTAAACTGACTATCTTTGCGTGCTGTCTTTGTTTAGAAGAGAGAGAGAGAGACTGCTGTGTTGGCACATGGCCTATTCTCATTTCTGGAGTTGTACAGTTGTACTGTGCTGGCCGTTTTTATTATGCCCTAGAAATAAAAAAAATGCACATAACCCTGAGCATGGTACAATGCATCTAAATAATTACTTCCATTTTGTACGTATGGTACAGTACTTGTGACTACCTATTACGAAGTCAACTCTCTCATTTCTTCCATTTTGTATGTATAGTACAGTACTTGTTCTATTATACCACCGAAATACTACTAGTCTCTTAAATTTACTATCTGCAAAAGATTGTCACTAGATGCATCAAATTAATGCCGTGTTTCTTCAAAAGGATTGGTCAGCTTGTGTGAATCGAACATGCTGATGGCAATTTGATGTGGATTAACTAGCTTGATCGATGATTGATGTTCATCTGACAGATCGAGCCATGCATGCATCCTTTGTGGAACCCATTTGCAACTTAGCAAACACATTCTTTTGGAACAAAACGGCGTGGAAGGGCCGTGCCGGAACAGCGCGTGAACATAGAAATGTTCCAAAGTGTCACTAGAAAAGGTGCTCATGAAGACTGAAGTGCGCGTGAACGGGAGAAAAGCATACTGAAGAAATAGTTGCCTAACAAACATCTTATAGCGATGGGGGCAAAAGAGAAATTAAAGTGGTACAATACCTCAAGCAGACGACTAGTTCGTGTAAGACTTTTTGGCATGTATAACGCTGTTTGCAACCATAATTTGTTGTTTGTATATTGTATTAGCAAAAATGGTGTTTGTACCATCCGTTGGTCGAGAAACTTTATGGAAAACTCGTCAAGGGAAAAAAGTACAATTCACCCAATTTCATTTAGTCTTCAGGACTTTATTCCTTTGGGTACTTAATCTTCATGATCAAGATTTAATAATGGACTTGAGAGAATTCTCCCCCTGAATTCTGCACTTCTCTAAATACCTAAAGTGCCGTGCCATGTATAACGCTGTTTGCAACCATAATTTGTTGTTTGCATATTGTATTAGCAATAATGGTGTTTCTACCGTCCATTAGTCGGGTAGCGACGCCGTAGGGTTGACGCGTGTCACCTGTCGCCCCACCATCGGGCACCAGGTGCCTACCTCCCCGTCAACAGGCAATAGGTGCCCGCCGCCCCACCACCAGGCACCAAGTAATTAAACCGGCTTAATTACTTGCCTTAATTTTATTGTATACTATTTATTCAAATTTTTAAATATAGCAAATGAGTTTAAAAAATTACAAAATTTTATGTGTAGCCTTTCAACACAACATACTTAATTGTGTAATTTTTTTGATAATTTTCTCCACTGTGAATATTGCTAAAAAATATGTACGATTATGATAATTGTTGGAGATGTTATATGTAGCAAACAAGCTCAAAAAATTGCAAAATTTTACATGCAGCCTTTTGACATAGTCGTATTAATTATTTATTTTTTAAAAAAATTTATGCATTACGAATATTTGCAGTACATATAATAGTACAAAAAATGCATCGTACGGGATGCGATATGGCTCACTCATCTGAGCCACTGCTATCTCCTCACTGCATCTACCTCCGCGTGCGTGGCCTTGTTTTACGTTGAGCATGTCTCATGGGATATATTAGCCGATCCGGAGCTTGCGTGTTGGTTCGGAGGAGATATGGAGTCCATTCCATTTTGTTGAGTGGTCGGTAGTGGTTTAGTAAGCTGAGGTACAACAGGCTGGGTCTGGTAAGCATCGATGACCTCCTGCTAAGACATGCCGAACTGCGGGCCACCAACAATCAAGTCCTAAACGAAGGACTCTAGAAATCCCCTCGTGGTCTAGAGTCCTAAACGAAGCGCTGTGATGATCAATCGAGCGTTGTAGACTGTCATCATGCTGACCTACTTGGGGCAATCTGGTGGACGAATGGTGAGTCTGCCATGCGACCGGGGTATGTAACACTGCAGGTACTCGTCGTACGTCCGAACGTTGTATGGACACTCCTCCATAACTACATAGAGTAGTGCCCTGTCCATCCATGCCATCGTCCACTCCTGCTGAAGTGTCTGCCAGTCCATACCATACCGACCCACCCTTGATTGCCTGTATTTCCAGAACCACCAATGTTACAGAGCAAACACATACAAAGTGTAAACATTACTTGAATAGAGTTTGATTTACTAGTGTACAGCTCACGGTAGGAGCCTACCATCCGGAGAGGGCACGACTTGGTGCTAACTGAACTGTCGCATTCTCATGTTCCAACAATCAGATGAAATTTGCACAATGTCATGCAATTAGTAAATTAAAACACTCACAGCAAATTGTTTTTTAAAAAAAGGACAGCAAATGATTTAAGATCTGTGAGGTTCTATTTTGTCGAAACAGTGAAAAGAAGAGACAATACGCTGCCATGCAAACAATTCCCAAGGGGACCTTGGCACCAAACTGAACTTCGCATCTGGAGACTGTTGCTAGCTGTGTCGTCCATATATCCTCAGCAGCGAGCGATCTCACCACAACACTGACGAACTGCCAGCTGATCAAGATGGAACTGAAGGCGTTACTTGAACCTTATGCAACTGTGGTGCTGCTAGCGTGGCCATGCCATGAATGAAGCTGACATGACACGCATGAGGCGAGACCCTGTTGCAGCTAGCTACTACCTGGCTAGCCTGACGATCAGATCAAGAGCTCGATGGGGCACGGACAAAAGCCATCATTTGTCCAAGAGAGAAAAGGGGAAGGCAGTGAAGGCCAGGACAGTCGTAGTTGTACACTGCATGCAACTGCAACGGGGTTATGGGGATAACTGAACAGGGCCCTCCATATGCTCTTTGCCTTGTGTCCTATAAAAGCTGCACCACGCATGCAAAACAATACTCCTATACGCATAGCTAGCTATATGCCGTGTGAGTCATGCATATATGGTGCAAATTCCATAACTCCCTGTCAACCTTATGGGTTGCAATCTCCCCCTCCGGGGAACGGGGAAGGGCTCGCTCTTCCGTAGGGTCCGATAAAAATAAAATATTTTTTAAATAGATTATAGTCTTTAATATGAGTGATAGTATTTTTACATATTTAGATTAAAACTTGAACCAATATGTTAGAATATATATTTTGAAGTTATATTTAAATAATTATAAAATAATAAGTAAACGGTAGCACTATTCAACGCCTGCACGTACAGTACGCTCAGGTCACTATTGTACGCACGAATTGATGATAACCAGCGCGCCAGAAAATTATTGTCATTTCTGAATAAAGTTACAATCGGTTCTCAATGAAGTTATTGCCAAACTTTCGTAGTGCCAAAATGTTACTGATGTTTCTGCGTGAAGTTAGCATCAGTAGTGAGTGAAGTTACCGCCGAACGATCATAGTACATAGCTGGTCACAACTTACCTCGTAACATGTCATGACGTTCCTCACAATAGGTAATAACTTGATTTGCATGCATGCATGTAGTAGGAAAGAGAAAAGAATAAATACACTTGGTTTGTGATTTTTTATCTTATTTACAAGCTAAAAATACAATAACACTTTTATGAAAAATCCAATCTGTAATCTGTTTTCAGCATTGTGTTCGAAATTACGAGCTTAACAAAACAAGATACATGCTAAATATATTTTGATGCTACGAAAATCATGTCATATAAAGTTATTATTATGTATGAGTGAATTTACTATCAAATATATGTAGAGTTACTGCTAGTTTTATCATGTTGCAAAGGCCAGTAACCCTATATGTGCTTGGTAGTAACTTCACTCATATACGGCAGAAACTTTTCTCTCAATGCATGCATGTTGGCAATAACTTCACTCACATATGGCAGTAACTTCACAAATTGCGGATGATAACTGTAAGTAACTTCATACATTACAGATGGTCACTTTATATACATTCGATAATAACTTTACCATAATTAATAAATGCTAGAAACTGAGCATGGGGTGGGATGGTGGAACGGTTGGCAGGTTGGGTCAATTAGCGGCGCACACTTATTTTACACCTACACGCTGATTAATGTTTCTAATAAATAAATTCATATTATTATTTTTAAAAATAATTTAGCCTATTTTTAACCCCATGGGGACCAAGGACAGGGGCAATCTTCCCTCGGTAAGTCTAACGGGGCTGGGGCGAGACCAGGCTAGTGGGGATCAGGGCTGGGCCATGGGGGACCTCCCTAGCCCCGTTTCCACCCCTAGTCATCCATGTACATCTCCTCCCTTCGCATGCAGTGTGTGCATGTCTAGCTGCCGATTGTTTCAACTCTACCCTCTTGATCTCACTCATATGCAACCATACAAGGCAGCAATCAAAATAAATTTATATGTGAACAATAGCAATAATGTGATTATGACGATCCTATTTCTGAGACCGTCAGATTTCCCCGCTACTATCTAGGAAGTTCAATCGTGGAGTGAAGAAGAATGTGCATCACGCCTACTTAAACTCTAATCATAAAGCTAAACTTTTATTACAAGAGAGTATGACCTAGTAGCTGAGTTTTATATTATTTAAGGGTGTTCAAAATTACACAATCAAGTACGTTGTCTCGAGAGGCTTTACATAAATTTTTGTAATTTTTTTAGCTCATTTGCCGTATTTAAAATTTTGAACATGATTTGGTAATCGTATGAATTTTTAAGCAATATTCACAGTAGATTAAATTGCCAAAAATTTACACAGTCAAGTACATTATGTCAAGAGGCTAAGCATAAATTTTCATAATTTTTGAGCTCATTTGCTATATTTAAAAAATTAAAATAAATAGTATAAAAAATTAAGGTATATAATTAAGTTGACTAATTAACCGGCTTAATTACTTGTCGTCTTCCTATGGGGCGGCAGGCCGCTGCCGTCTGGTGGTGAGACGGCAGACTGTCTGCCGTCTGGTGGCGGGATGGCAGGCTGTTTGTCGTTGGTGGTATACCCACGCATCAGCTTTGTGGTGTGGACGTTCGGACATCAGATGATAAAAACACTACTTTACAAATACGATATATATACTATCATTTTCGTAATTATGGATGTAACATTATCATGTATGCAAAAAAAATATGTTCGGTTATTTCGGTTTTTATTTGGTTTTTCCAAAAAAATCGAATACCAAAAAACCTAAAATATAAAAGCCGAATCGAATACTAAAAACCGGTCAAACCGAGTTGATCAGTTCGGTTCGATTTTTTCGGTTCGGTAACAGAATGCACAGTCCTATGCATGCGTGCTGACCAGTGAAGAGAAAGGATGTAGTACTAGTAGCTAGTGTAGTGGGCATGCATACAACGGCTAGACGGGCTACATGGCATGGCAAACAATGTCCATGGACGTGGCCTCTGTCCCCACACTGTTCTGGTCACACTGTCTCAGCTTGTCAAGTCTTGTCTCGGCGCCATATAGGGATGGCCCAGCTTATTACCCTATTGTGGTCCCCTGGGTCTGGTCAATCTTTTCATTCCATGTGACTGCCACTCCGTTTATTAATGTAACATGATCATACGATAATTTTGCGGGCGAAATGTTACGGACATACAAGATACATTTCACAAATGTCAGCTAACCGGCTGTCTAAATACAATGTCGGCAACTCATCTACAAAATGTCGTGTATGTCTGCTGGCAAAATTTCTATGAAATTCTTGCTCATGCTAGCGCAGCCGCGGTTGTGTTACTTAGTTCATTCGAGCACGTCTATCCCGTTGTACACTAGCCCAAATTGTACGAGGTAACGGGCATGTTTTTTAAGTCAAAAACTGACGACTTTTAGCTTTTGTTATAGTATCTAATTTTAAAATAAAATAGTTTTTTAAGACGAGATCTACGAGTTAAATAATCTACCCATTCCACCGCCATAACAATTGGTGTCTCAATCACCTATCAAGCTGTACTCCTAGAACGGCGAAGCTTGTTCCGGATCATACCGCGTTGCTCGCTTGTGATCAGTTCGCTGTCACGGGCGACGTGTCGACGTCCACACTCCACAACAGTGCTCGTCAAACGACTGTTGCCTAATCAATCTAATCACGAACCTGCAGTGCCGCCGCGAGGCCGATCGGTTGGCGAACAGTGCCGGCAATAGGAGGAAATCGCATGTCACGCGTACGTCGAACCCGACCCCGGCCGTCCAATTATTTACTACGACGCCTGCGTCGTACGCAGCAGCAGCAGCAGCACAGCGTACTGGGCTGCTGGCCGTGAGCTGAGAGAGGATTACGTTGCTTTGCAGCCGCTCCTACGTTGGGTTGCCGTTTTATTGGCTTTGGACCGGGCACGTAAATTTTTGCTCGGCGCGGCCGTAAAAACCACGCGCGGCGCGGCACCACTTCTTGTTGCGTTCCTCTCGTATTTTCGTTGATGTGTTAGAGATCTACGGCGCGGCATGAAGTCAGCTTTCCTATTCTCTTCTCCGTGTTTTTCTCATGTTTTCATCGACGTGGCAAAGATCTAGACCACCAGAAGAATATGGGGGAATAGAAAGGATGCTCTAGATCTCTACCACGTGAACAAAAACACGAGAGAAACACGAAGGAGGGAACAGAAAACCCGCGTTCGCACGGCACGGCGAGTGGGCACGGAAGCCGTGCGGCCCGTGCCGAGCGGCAGGGGAACTGGCGTTTGACCGTGGTCGCGCCAATGGCAAGCGCCGGCCAGAGCGAGATCGATCGGCCGTGCACCAATTTATGTTTGGGATCGATGCAGGAGGTGGACCACGAATCATGACTCCCAGGGCGTGTTGAGCCCAACGCAGTGTGGGTATCGTCGTACGTGCGTTCATGGTCCCGAACATGCATGCATGGTCACCCCACTCGGCAATGGCGACCACACACACACACTGCCAGTGCTGATGGTCACATATTCAGATCGATACACGTACGAAAATTATATCCACTTCATGGGCGATCACGTACGATGAGGTAGATTAGCCATCGCATGTGAAAGGGCGCGGTGACAGCTGATAACTGCTGTTCCGGCGCCCAGAGTTTTGCACTACTGTAACTTATTGGCTCGCCCTGCACGCTGATCTCTCTCCTCTGAGAAGGCGAGATCGTTGTGGCCCGACGAGATCTACGGGGCTGGCCACCTTGCTCGTGCGACGAGCCCACAGTCGCCTATGCTCAACATTGCACCACGTTTTATTCTCTAAAACCCCGGCCCTAGGGCTAAGATTTTCGCCGGAACAGTAGTTCCATGGCCGTCCGTCCGTTTTATTGTTGCACTCGTTCACTATCACACGTGTGACAATGTACTGGGATTTACGTCAGGAACATGGGTGTCATGTTACAGGGACAACGCACCAACATTACGGCCCAAGCAATGTATAGGTATAGCATCAATGCTGTCTTGGTTAGCAGTACTAATAACAAGCGGCACAAAGTCAACTTTTGTACCCAAGGTGGTGCTCCAAATGGTTCAAAACCCATGCCTTTTAGCTTTTGCTATAACCTTTTGACTGCAATTGCACTGTAGCAGCCATTAGATTTTTATAAATCAAAAATCAAAAATTAAAAAAATTAAGAAAATATTAAAAAAAACACGGTTATATCTTTTAGAATAATACAAATGAATAGAGAAAACAAAAAAAAAGACAAAAAAAACTTTTTAAAAAATCAAAATTAAGAAAACTATATATCCTAAGTGGCGTAGCAAGCTGTTTAGAGCGTGACAAATCAAAGTTCTTGGTCTGCAAAATAACACACACTTCGATCATCAAACTCTACACGCATGTCAAAATAAAAAGGTTGCTAGCTAGGTAGCTGCGTGCTTTGGATCTCCTTGTGTTCGTGTGCCAATCTTGGACGGGCAGCTGTAACGAGCAATAACTAAAACTGCCTGCAATAACATGGAGTAGCAAGCTAGGAGAACACCGTTTCCTTTCTCCAATGATTGATGTGTTGCGAAATTGCAAGCCCTGCCTGCCTGCTCCTGTCCTGAAACCTGCGAAATCTATCACAAACACCACCCTCTGACCGTCCTGCTCCTCCGGTGGTCTCGTCCGACCCCTCTTTTCCCTACATCCCATGTCAGCTTTACCACATGCAACCTAACCAAACAACCAAGTGACGGACCAATCCATGCACCCTTTCTTCTCCTCGACTTTCTCCCTCTGCCACACCCATCGATCAACAATGGATTCTGACAGAGTTCACAGATTTTCCTAACAAAACCTGTAGAAAGGTTTCACACATGCTGCTTCCCCGTGCTCCAATGCCACAAATCTAGCTAGGCTCCGTTGCGATCTAGTACCTGATTTCTCCAGAGAAGCTGGTGGAGAGGGGTTCTAACTTCTAACACAGATTAGGTCCCCAGGGCTTGACGTTGATGATCGTGTAGCAACCTGACATGAGAACCCAAAAACAGCTTGAGCATTTGCAGCAGAACAAAGACGCCGCTACCGCTACAAGAACTGTTGGGGTTTCTCCCCCAATTTTTTTCCCTCGAGGACAGAACTGTTGTTGTTTTATTGCACCGATCTCAGCGATAAAGCGCTGTCGGGCGGGGCCGAACAGGCTCTCGCAGGCTTTTCCGTCCTACAACGCCGAGAAGGCAACGGCTGCCGGAGTGCGTGCAGGCCGTCAGTGCGGTGAGCTTGCGAGCCAACGAAAATAATGGCAGTGGGAGAGAGGCGCACTGAGGATTGATTAGTTTCCGACCCGGCTTGGACCATGGGTGGTGGTTTCTGGATCGCGGCCACGACTCCCCTGCAACATGGACTCACGCCCCCTCCGCCGTGTTTGGAATTCTGCCGCGCCAATCGATCGTGCGCTTGACCGTGCATGATTGGGCAGCCTGCCAAGGGAGATAGGTGAGGCGACTACCCTGTCCCTGCACGTTTTCCTGCGAGAAAAGTTTTAACGATGACAGCCATTCGTATATCGGGTGGGTCTTCACCGTCCCATCGGAAACCAAATGCTTATTTGGTGTAGGACCAAAGGCAACGATCCAGAATGGGATTATACTCTTTTTCGTATTAAATGGAAATTGTTCACGGCTTTAAAACACACAACAGAAGATCAAACATATAAAACTTACAAACAAACCCTATAAGAATCAAACCAAAACACTCCAATGGAGGTTTGATCGCAAACCTGGCCGGTTGGACTTCGAGACGATGTGATCAGTGCCTTAGGCTAGTCTGATCAGAGCTCAGACAAAGGCAAGAATAACTCAAGTTCAAAACTCCAAAAAACCTAATTAAGAAACTATAGCTCTAAATCTTATAAAACTTGGCACGGACCTTCATAAGAATGTGAGAAACTTATTCCAAGCAAAGATAAAGAAGATCAATATCAAAGCTCTAATCTTTATCCAAAATAAGGAAGATGTATCAAAACCATGCCAAAATCAAACTTGGAGCCAAATGTTTGCTCATGGGTTAAGGATGGTCAAGATAGCGTTAGATGAGTTTTTACATGTCACAATAAGTAAAAACATTAAAAGATTCAAAGCCAAAACCCTTAAAATAAGATTTCACAAGAAAGACCTCAAAACGAGCCAAAACCGGGTAAACTCAAAAACTTTTCACTCAATTATAGTAGATCTATTGATAATTAAAGATGAGTCATTACAACCACTCCATTATAGAAAACAAAGATCTTAACGTAGAGCACTCACACAAAACTTCCAACACAAAGAAACCTTAACCCTAAAATTCCTCTCCAAGCACAAAAGATATTTTCTCTCAACACATTTAGTGGATATAACCACTTACAAACGAAAAAAAGGTAACCACACACAAAACGGGTTTTACACTCACACACATGCACATTTCTCAACGCACAACTTTCCATATGGCTCTAATAGCCCGATAAGACGATCTCATTCTCCATGACACTTCACCTCAAAGCCAAACTCCATAACGTAATTGGCAGTGTGAAATGACTTGCCACCGATATTGTACACTTCCTCTCGAGGAACGTCACCACTTGAAACACCAAGTCCAATAGCGCACCACATAATTTCATTTGCCTTTTCACGATATTTGTCGTTCTCCTACGCCTCTCCTCTTGAGATGTAGCCTCACCTAAACTTACGTGACTCCCATGGCTTCGGACCCCTCCCCTAGCCTCCCCTGGTTTTCTTCTATTTGTAAGTCCGCTAGGAGCAAACTGCGTTTGTCGACCCCCAAGGACATTGACTCTGAAATGGACTCCTTTATGAGAGAGATGCGGCACCGCGACGCTTCTCAAGTTGTCATAGGCGAGCTTCGCCGAGGAAACGAGGTCCCGCACCGACAAGCAAGTTGTGCGAGAGGAACCAAGTGAAGAAGAAGAACATCCTTAGAGCAAGTATTATAAGAGACTGTAAGCTAACTGTATGCTGAGGTGGAGGAGAGAGAGGAGGAGAGAGAAGAGAGGTGGGCTGTAAGCTTACAGCCAGCTGAAGCACAAGAACCAAGAAACTTTGTGAGAGGAAGGGGTAGGTCATACAGCCTTCAGCTGGCTGTAACTACTATATGAATAGGCTGATAAGTGAGCTATAAGTATTTATACAGCCAGCTGAAGGCTGTATTATAAGACTTGCTCTTACATAAACTTGAAGCAAATCTCCTCCGATCAATATATGGCTCTGAGGGAAGAGAATCAATATATTTTACCTTCTAGTGCTACAAAGTCGAGGTTTTCACACCATGTTTCAACAATAAGTCTTCTATTAAATCTATGATCCAAGAAGGCTTTTCGAAGCAAAAGGTGTGGATTGGGCGTATCTTGTGTTCATTTTGCAGTTTACATTCTTACTCCATACTTTGTGCATTTACATTTCTAGTGATTATTTTGCTTGCTTGTTACCCTATATTTGTAAGACTTGATTAGACTTAGATTGTCGGAGCTCTCAGTGAGACTTAGCATACGTAAGCCTTAATTGTGCGAAAAGGAATTTTGTTTCATATTTGCTCAAAAACCAGAGTTTAGCCAAAAGAATTTAAAAACCTTCTGCTCACCCTCTCTAATCAGTTATCATTAATTCTACAACCGCTCTGTAGCTGTCGTTCAGACCACCTATGCCTGCCCGATGAGATCACCGTTGAAGGCCGATCAGGCCGCTTAACTCCCGATAGCAAACTGTAACTGTGCAAATGATACAAAATCAAATTCAAACTTTGACAAAGAAACACAACAAAATCAAATATCCATCGCACAACATAGGGTGACCCCACATAGTCTCACATCTGGTCAATAGTGATCGTTTTGTTCTATTTTTTTTCATTTGAGATCATCCGATCTAACTTGTCTGTGCCTTAGAAAGGCGTGCCACGAATGAGGATGTGTAAATCCAGGTCATCACCGGGGGAGATGAATTACGATGCCATGTTAGTTGGAGATCAGAGGCCCAATAATGGAGGAGTGAAGGAGGCATGCAGAAGTGATCCAATGGGAATGCATTGCTGCGCCGCCTCGGGTTACTGCCTCTCTTGGTCTTTCTTGCAGGGGAAAGGGAGGCAGCGCCCCAGCTCTGCACTCAGATTACTCCCCCTCCCATCACTGTCCATCCTTTTGACCATTGGTCCCTCCGCTCCCCTTCCCCCTCTGCCCCCATTGACCAATGCACCATTGCAACCTCCCCCCCTTCTCATACGTTGATACGCACACGCACAGATGGTGGCCTTGAGCCTTGCGACGGTACATACTCGTGCGCAGCTGAACGTTGATGCTACTGAGTAGTGAGCACTGACATGCTGCAAGCTTCATTTGCATGTGCCACTGGAACTAAATGCCCACACATCACGTCTTGGCTGTGGAAATTTGTTCGCGCAATTTGCCCCGCCGTAGATCGGCCACCAGGCGGGCTGTTATTAGCTGCGTATGTACTGATCACTCGTTACTTGCAAAAATTCCGCAAGAAACATTGCAGTTTGTACATGATTGATCCTACGTTCCCCTCAGTATGGCTGCACTTGTTCAACATGAGTGGCCTCTCTCTCTCTCTCTCTCTCTCTCTACTCTCTGCCCTCGTGTGAAATTGGAAGGCGATTTGGGCCCATCACAGGGCACATATAGGCCGGTCCAGCCTATATGTATGTTTCAACCTGGACTGGTGAAAAACCGAAAAGTTCGCTCAACTACACAGGAATAATTTGGCAGGCCCAGTTGAAGCTTCCACCGCAGCACCGCTACAACTGAGAGCAAATGGGCCAGGCCGCCTTTCGTATTCCAGCCCTGATGGCAACTCCGTCTGGCCCAGCACGGCTTCAACAATTCGACTGCGATTCCACTTGACAATCTTAGCTGTAGACCGCATGCACGGCTCAATAGGGGTGGCAGCGGGGCGGAGGTCCGTGGTCCCACCTCACCTCACTAAGTCTAGGGGAAGATGCCTCTTGTCCTTGGGACTCTGCAGAGATGAAAAACAGGTTAAATATTTTTTAAAAAAATGATCATATAAATTTGTTTATTAATTTATAATTATTTAGCTGTACTTTTTTTTAAAAAATATAGCTTCAAAATATATACTCTAACATATAAATTTAAGTTTTAATTAAATATACAAAATATATATATAATATTTCATATTAAAAAATTATAATCTATTATTTAAAAAATATTTTTTATATTTACCGGGCCCCACGGGGGAGGGCAACCCCATCCCCGCCCCGTTCCTTAGGGGGATCACCCCCACCCTGCCCCCATCGGGATATTCCTCGCAGGGCTCCGTTCCCATAGGGGAATTGCCATCCTTACAGCTGCACGGTATGTACGTCCCGGCGCATATGCCAAATGGTGATCAACGCTGCCTTCCGACATCCATCGCCAAGGTCGAAAGGCTTATAACACAAGCTAAGTCTTCGCATCACGACCAGTGGCGCATGCATGCCCGTGCCGCCTGGCGAAACATTAATGAGGGTGTTCGTATTGGTTGCGGCTGATGTCTTTTAGCTAAAAATGAATAGCAGTGACCGAGAAAGGAAGTGACTTATAGGAAGAGGACACAAGTATGGAAGAAGTGAGGGAAATATGTGTGCGTAAAATAGAAGTAAGAGGAGTAGGGTGCGTGATACGCCAATGAGCTCTATCTTATCTTCGGAGCGATATGAAAATGAGAGAAGTAAAAAGCCGTTTCGAAAAATCAGATATTTATATTAATTTTGATTTTTCAAAAATAAAAGTCAATATGAATACCATATTAATTCGTGGCTTCCAGTTCGGGATAACCTTGATAAGACAATCTCAACCGAATGGGCCGTGGCGGCACGTCACTTGGCCTGATCAGCGCATCCAATCCAAGCATTCATGGGAGATTGCTTGGTGGCTAGGTTCCAGTCGCTCGTACGGTACCGGACTGGCAAGGACTCGGCTCTGCTGCAAAGTTAGCGATGCTGCCAACCCTAATGTGCCATTGAAATGGCCTAAAATATTCCATTCAAAGACTTCTAGATGGAACCATCTGGAAGTGCTGTTGCTTTTGCTATAACCCTGGACACAAATCGATGTTTGATGACAGTAGTTTGTAGCTGCCAAGAAAGAGTTCAGTCTTTGTTGGTCACTGTTGTTTTAGAATGCAAAAGCAAGTTATGTCACAATTGTCAGCGTCAAACCAACAGTAAAATTGAAACGATCGACTGAATAAGAAATGGAGTGGCTGCACATCAGGGATTAGATTACTGATGTTGTCATGGCGACCCGCTCTTGCCTTCAATGCTAAGCCGCCTCTCGGAGTTGGTAGTTAGGCAGCTTGACCAATTCGCTGCTTCCTCACCACCTATCAAGGGCGCAAAGGTCAAATCCTTGGTAGGTCCTCCCTGTCCATTCCAATGTCTAACTGAGGTTCATCCTTAGCCTCTACCACTATGCTACCACCACGAATCAACTTATCCACATGCATGCGTGGTAAAATGGTTTCTTTGATAGGCGAGTAATGGTAATACTCTGGAGAGGGTTACCTCCAAATGGGTCATTTTCAGATAGAGACACAATGTTGTCGTTATACTGTGTTACAGTCATTAATTTGCTTAGGAGCGAAGCCTGTAAAATTGATTGGCAAAAGTTGAGTACAGGGGGTGTGGGTGTCAAACGTAGGGATTTACAGGAGCAGCGTGAGCTTCTAGCCATGCAACCATGTATCCAAACATATACATATATAGGGCATGTTCTTTTAGGCTGAAAGTTTTGGTTTTTGATTGTGGTTTGTAGCTTTTTAGTTGTTTGTGCGAGAAAATACAGAGTAATAAAAACTCACATACAGTTTTTGCCGATATAAATAAGGTCGGTACAGTATGTACTACAATTAACTAGTAGACCCTATTTTGAAAAAAATACTCCATTTAAAAGTTAGTTACTGTAGAAAAACCGAAAAACAGCTTTTAGAAGCTGTAAAGAACATGCCCGTAGTACTATCTCATTCCTGCAATATAAGTCATCATTCTTGAAAAATGTTATTCCACAATATAAATCAATTGTGTGGACTAAATATGTAGTTATTGTATAATTTCCATCATATATCTCTACTTTAGTGCTGGAAAAAATAAGTTGATAATTGTAGTATGCTATTTAATAGGGATATACATAGTCTAATAATGTTAACATTTTAAAATTTTCATGTCTCTAGATCTGTGTATATAATGGGTTTTGTATTTATATTGCGAGTCCGAGGAAGTAGAAATGAATACCTTCACCAACTAAGGCGAATTTTTTCTATAGCTAAGAAAACTCCAATACGGCGACACGACCATTTAGTATTTAGTGTTTGAAACATCATGCAACGCGCTTTGGCACAGAGATATCGAGAGCTTCGCACACTCGGTTCACTTGCCCAATGTTCGCCGTGAAAGATTCTCGAAGGCTATGCTCCTTGGCCACATACGGTCCAAGGAAAACGGTAGCCGCGTGCTGTGCATCTTCGAGGGTGAGCCCTTACAGTAAAACAAGGCACACTCACGATTTGTAGCATAGCCAGTTTAGATGCAATGCTTACGGTGGAAGATTTACTCAGCTCGACGGGCCTCGCTAAGGACGTGATCGTGGGGCATATGCCGTCATCGTGGGCAGGACCGAACTATACGTACCACGGATGCGCCAGCGGAGCCACTCCGTACATCCAACACTCCTTCGCGAGGTCCCACTTGTTGAACCGAAGAGCCCACCAGCCTCCGCGCCCGATGTTCGTCGTCACAGTCGAGGATCACCAACAAAGGATGTGTTGAAATCCATCAGGCGCCCCGACCACCTCAAACTGCAGCCGCTCCCCACACGGTGGTAGAACCACCAATGCATCCAGTTGGATTCCCACTTCGTCTGGGTTGCATTTGCCAAAAACAACTTGGTGCACGCGGACCGTAGCATGAAGTTCACGCTGTCGAAGTTGGAGTATTCCTGACCATTGACCTTCTACGGCTGGCATTGCACGTCGTGAAGAAATGCAAAGAGAGACACGCTCGGCCAGATCGTCTTCGTCCGCGAAGCCAAGCAATACACAGCCAGCCGGAGGATGGCGTTGAGAGTCAACTGCGGCAGCTCCAGCCCGTACGACCTCAGCACCTCACCAACAAACATCGCCGAGGGGAACCGGAGCCCGGCTTCCAGATAGGCGACGAATACCACCGCCTCCGACTCCGTTGGGTGGGGCTCCATCTCATCATCGGAGGGCAGCCGAACCACGTCACGGTTCAAGATCTTCCCCTTGTAGACCAACGATCGGATTGTCTCCTCGGTTGCTAAACTCTAGCCTAGTAGATTCGTGCACACGCCATTCAAATTCCTCGCCGCATTCCACCGGTTGTTGGCTATCGACAGGTCGTGCCCAATCAACTTGTACTCCGCCCCAGTCGTCGATGACCCCCGGAGGCTAGAAGAGCCGTCGCGGCTCGATGACGCGCCACCGCTTGGCCGGCAGGAACACTCCTCACCACTGGCCATTTTGCTACAGTGCTTGGCGATGTGGTAGGCGGTAATGGAGGGCGTGCTTCCGGTTGGACTGTTCATGGCACAGTGTACCGACTGGTGCCGGCGCAGGGGGGAGATAGGACGACAATGGACGATGACAACGACCGACGTATATGGCAAGGGCACATGGTGGAGCAGTGGCAAAAAAGGTAATACTGTCACAGTAGGTCAAGCACATGGGGCAGCGACGCGATGGCCACCACGGCTTTAAAGCCTGTTAGACTCTTCCATTGCGCATGGGAAATACAATCGGTGAAAACTGGTAGTGCACGACGTGCCAACCACGCACAGCTGTGTGTCCCACGACACAGGAAATGCCTGCACGACCCCGATCAGACTTCAACTGACAGCGCACAACGCGGCAACCACACACGGCCGCGTGTCCCACGACGTGCGGAACGGTTGCGCGACCCCGATCAAACTTCAGCATGGTCAAAGGCCAAAAAGCCCATGAACAATTGCAACATAGGCCGCGGGGACGGAGGGGGCCAAAAAGGCTCGGCGACATGGTTTCGGTTCGTGAGAAGTCCTTTACCATGAGAGACTTATATAGTAGGGATGGTCTCCACCTGAGCCCATCCGACTTGTTAGGGGCTATAGGGTCCAGTGAGATATGTGTAATGACATGTATACCCCTCCACGGTGTGCACAACTGTGAGGGCGTTATTGTAATTATGCCTTATAGGGGTTTGTGAACAAATAGTTTATCCATCACAACTACTCTACTACTCTTTTAGTTCATTATTGACCTATAGCTACAATAATTTTCTTTTTCTTTTTATCATGGAACACGATGCTGCTGACTGCTCAGCACGAAACATGTAAGAACATCAATTAACAGCAATGCCATGTTAAAACTGGGGTGAGAATACTAGAGACCACGTGAGGGAAGAAGATGCATGGTACAGTCAATGGCTTGACTGACTCATGTCCTAGCGTCATCTCACACGTCACGGATCGATCCCCTGCTTCTAGACGTGGGCCCCATCACGGTTGCCACTTTTGTTTACCTAAAAAATGAACGAATCAGTGAAGTGCATCAACTTCGCAAGAAACACCATGTGTCAAATACACGGAATCAGTCACCTCAACAGTCAACACACACACACAGGGAATCGGTGATAGGTACGAATACTCCCCTTTAGGTGTCCATTCATGTAGAATACATATGTTAATTACAAGATAATTACTATAGTAGAGAACCATGAGTTTGAACCGCCCAAAACAGTGACAAAAGCATACTTAGATGGAATGATCTGAACGAGTAGTAGCAGACGGCTGCAAAACAGTTGTACTAATTATTTGAAGGTCTTTACTTCTTTTGTAGAGCGTGTATAGTAAAAACGTCTATACAAATAGCACAACTATGGTTCTTTCCACTAGAAGAAGTTGAGCAAACGTGCTTGCACAAGATCGAGGGCATAACCGCATAAGGTATTTGCTTATCCATAGTTCTTTTTGAAAAGGAAAACGAGGGCATATTCAACAGGTTGGCCAGCTTTCGCACTAGCCAAAGGAAAATTCTATTTTTTTAAATAATATATTTTTATTAATATTATAAATATATCATTACTTAAAAATTACATAAATAACCTTATGTCGCCATTTCAAATTGTAAGAGAGACTCGTCAAACGAATGGACGATAAAGTGCTATATCGGCGCCACGGTATCTGTCGCCATTTCAATTGGCAACAAAGACACAAATCATCAATTTAAATGTTGACAGAAAGCCCCACAGCTTCAATCGTCATTTCAAATAGCGACAATCCTACACGGAGTCCCGTCTGGCAGTCAGTATGCCTTGTCACCAATTGGATTGATAATAAATGCTCTATCACCAATTGAACTGATGATAGGCCTCTGTCGTCAGCTCAATTGGTGATAGAGGTTCTATCGCCAGTTAATTTGGTAATAGAGATCTGCTGACTGTCATGCGGGATTTCATGTAGGATTGTCACATTTCAAATGACGATAGACGTTTGTCACCATTTGAAATGACGATAGAAGGTTATTCATGTAATTTTTTTAGTGATGATATATTTATGTAGTATTAATAAAAATATATTATTTAAAAAAGTCAAGGAAAATATAAAGTTGTGTACACTGGGCTGGTGGACTCTTCGATTGAACGTACGAGAAGACATGAGCATAGATTTGTGAACGTTGTGTTAATTGGTCGAACAATTTGGGCTAACCTTCGTATATCCAATCTGGTTTGTGTATAGATGATCTGAAGGTTCTGAACTGTAGTTCATGCATGTAAAAATGTTTTTATTATATTGTTTCTATTTTTTAATTCACTCTAAGCTTCTTTTTTTATGAACTATTCGAGCTACACTTAAATAAGTCGAGCTAGACATTATCGAGGGCACTATGCATATATTTAGGCAGGTCCATTTCTATTTGACTTGTAGTTGGTCAAGCTCCTAGTTTAAGGGCCGCCATTTCGCAGCCAGTTTGGTATCTTGAGCAGGAAAATATATTTGAAGACGAGCGATTTCTTCGTAGAACATATATACTTCGTGTTAGAGATATATATTTTTACGTAATTCTACATAAAACCGAGCCAAGGTGATCAGGTTAAACACACACAGATTTCGGTAGTGATTTTGTAGAAAAAAATACTTTTTTTTCACGAGGCTGAAGCTTGAGGTGTCCTGAACGTATGACCAGCTTAAGTAAAAAAAAACACGTATATATGAAAACAAATGCGAAGCATAAAAGGAAAAGTAGACTGAGGGGCAAGCGGAATCATTACAATCAAAGACATTATTTTTCATGTAGCTAATCCAGATATAACCTGCAATTATGAACAGATATTTAGGCATGCATGAGAGTTTTTCAGATTCCTACGAGAATTGGATCGTTTCCACAAAATTCTTGCATTATAAATAAGTCCTGGAGGCGCTAATTAAGCTGAAGTTGAGCACTCCAACATGTCTACCGTGGTGTGCCGAGAAATAGATGCGCCGGGCTGAAATTTAGTGGCCGGAATGAAAACAAAATCTCCGAGGAGGATACTGACAGTGATCTCCGGTCCAAATGGCGCATGTGCTGAAATTTTACGTGGATTAATTCTTCTACCCGCACAAGCGCATCACCGGGGGGCGTCTCCATCCGTCCGCTTTGGGCGGCACGTTCTGCTCTTCGCAGTTTCGGCCGAAGCTTCCTTCCCGGCGCGCAAGCTGCTGCTCGCCGCCTTCGCATGCACACCGACGAAACGGACCGAAAGTGCAGTGCCAATCGATCGAGACGTCCAGTCCATCAGTACGACGTGACGAAACCTTGCCCGACGGCGACGTGCGCGGCGGCGGCGTAGCAACGTGGAACCCCGGCGAGGTGGTCGCGGAGCTCAGTCCGGTGGGCCCACGTGGCACGTTCGCCGACCTCCGTGCGCGCGCGCAAGCGGACGGTCGACGACGACGCTTCTGGGAAGGTGGAAAGCCAGTCCACCACGGGTCAGCGACCTTCCAGACGGAGACACGTTGGCTAACTCTGGCCGTCCATCTCACGACCTCGTTGATCCGACGGACGATACCGTCCATAGGTCCTCCATCTGAACGATGACTGGGTCGCTATAAACAGGCCTCCTCTGCCCGTCTCGAACTCTTCCTCCCAATATTACTAGCAGAGCACTCCCATCATGTCCATGGCGACGAGTGACACTGGCTCGAGCTTGGCCCAGTGGGCAGGGCTCTACCATCACGAGACCAACCCGGGTTTGTCCCTCGGCCACGCTGACGGCGGCGCGGCCGACTCGACCATCGTCTCCGCCGCTGCTGCCGCGACGAGCCCGACGTCGGCGGGGTCCGGCGGGAGCCCGACCAGGGCCCTCAAGGGGGTCGAGGGCCCCCGAGTCGGCAAGCCGGCGGCGAGGCGGCGGTCGCGCGCGTCGCGCCGCGCGCCCGTGACGATGCTCAACACGGACACCGCCAACTTCCGTGCTATGGTGCAGCAGTTCACCGGCATCCCCACCCCCAACCCGTTCGCCGGTCCCGGCGGCGTGCCGGTCATCAACTTCTCCGCCGACTACGGATTCTCTCCGCCCGCAGCAGTCATGTCCTTCGACCACCTCCACCAGCGGCAGACGCCTTTCCAGGACCACCTCCTCCGACCACAGCAGCAAGAGTACACCGGCGCAACATTCGGTTACAGCAACCTGCAAGCTGGCAGGGACGGCGACGTGTTCGCGCATGGGCTCGACTCGGCGGAGGACAGGATGCTCCTGCAGAGCATGCAGGCGGCGCAGATGCCGGCGTCCACCGCTCACCACAGTGCTAATGGCTACTTCGCTAGATTGAATAACTAATCAAGGTACGCGCATGGAGTTTATTAGGGGAAGGAGCGAAGATTTGAAACAGGAAGCAAGGTTAATCGGTGCTAATCAAGCTTCTCTTGGCATGTGTTTAGTTTTAGTCGCCTGTTGTTTAAGGCAGTTTAGTTTATCAGCTGCAGCCATGTAAATATGTTACTAAATTTTGTTTGTACTTTGGTCACTCTCATCCATGATATGTGGGGAGGGATCAATTATCATCTCTGGATCTGCATGGGTTTCGCGGGTTGGAGGCGGCCACGCTAATCACATGTAGTTTTCGCGGGTTAATGTGCTGCGTGATGCTTTCTTCGTCGGGTTTCTACGAGGCGCCCTTCTTTGTGGGCGGTGGCGTGTGGGCTGGGGTTGTCCAGTGCCGACGGATTTGATTGGTAGGTGGGCGGCAGAGGCTGGGGTCCCACGGGAATAGGAGTGCAATACTGCATGCGAGACTTTCTATTCCACTTTTGCTTTTGACCTTATGTGTTTTTATTATAGTAACTAATTTTTAAATAGTATATTTTTAAGGCTAAATTTATAAATTGATTGTCGTAGATACCGTATCGAATTCAGCTATACTAGCTAAAATTATATACAACTATTTTCTCTTCGTACTACCTCTTACGAATAGTTAGAATCCAAAAGCCATAAATCACAACCCAAAAAACCTATCCTTTATTGTGTTGGACCCTACTCAAAAGATGCCATCTGTTTTGCACAAATCTCAAAGCCTCTCGTCCCCTAAACTCAGCAAGTCATTTGCAGCTTAGGCCTATTTGACAATGGCGGCCGCTGCCATGGCAGTATGGCACTATGGCAGGGCCTATATGAAACGGTTACGGTGGAGTGCGCAGAGCCGACGAGCTGCTCCCCGGCCGGCGCGTCGCCTCTACGGCTGGAGGAAGACATGCCGATTACTTTCTGTGCAATGAGGATTACGAGTGGGATCTCTCTTTGATTAGACGATGTCCTCGACAAACCGGCAACCCTACTGGTGCTCGTGCGATGATTGGCACGGAACACGACAAGCACAGGCGATGAGTTACTCCGGCAGACGTCACTCGAGAACTCCGGTCTTCAAGTTTTTAATGGCTGGGAATGATCCCGTCATTTGGAGACGAAGACGTGTGTTGATTAAGAACATAAAGATGCCATTAGTGGAGTTGGAATGCCTCAGGATCAATCATAGATCCACCATGTCCTGCTCGTGCGCGCATTTTTTGCCTTGGGATGAAGATGGAGAAAGCCCTAACGCTGATGAGATGCGAATGGATCGGCCTTGGGGAAGAAAAGGCTTTGCAATGCTTTAGGATCTGTGCAAAACATGTGGCATCTGTTGAGCAGGGTTCAACACGACGAGTCAACAGACCAGGTCCTATAGCACATTTTTGAAGAACAATAATTGAATGGTAGGTAGATATTATTTATCTCTTTATGTACTTTAAAATTAGTATTTCTTTCGTTAGAGATGAAAACATAAAACTACTCTCTTTTTTTTCCCGACGAATTGACGATGATGGGAGGGTCAAAGTCAGAGTTTTCATGCCGCATGCAAGTTTGTATTGGGTTTTTGAAAAGTCTAATACTGAGATTAGCACAGTTAATTAGGACCTAGGAGTAACCACGGTGTACGGTCATCATGTCTAGAGTTCGTCACGCCCACATGTGCATCCGGACAGCTAGTATCTGAGTTCGATTTCGGCCTCCCATAACTCTCGTGTGTGTTCCTATTTTCTTGTATTGGTTTGCTTGTGCGTGTGCGACGGCATGAATCCAACTGTGCTCGTGATCAGTTGCCTCTCTGACTCTGAAGAAGAACGATGATCTAACGTTCGCTGTCTTCTCTGCTGCGAGTGGCTGGGAAGATCCAGCCGAAAGCGTCGCAGACAACATGAGCAATGGAGAAAGGCTCATGCAAGTGCTCGATCTCATCGTTCTCGACTGATGTGACTAAGGTGAACCGAGTATGTCTATTTTTCAGTTGCTGATCAAGTTGTTGCTCGATCCAAGAGTAATCTGATCAAGTTCTGCTGCTTTTCCTCAAAAAATTTCTGCTGCTGGTTTACTGTTTTTCCTGTACTACTGTCAAGTTCTGTTTGGTTGTTTTTGCTGCCGAAGGCAGAGTTTGTGCTCTGTCAGTCAGTCAGTTTCCAGCCTTTCAGGCTCGTTCTCAGTGGATATGAAATTTGCTTTCTCATTTCATTTGTTCGAACGAGGAGGTGTGGGATGGGCGAGAGTGGCGAGGTATCTGGCGACATTAGTGGCGATGCTACTGGTGATCCGCCGGATGTCGACTCCGGCGTTGAGGGCAGTGGGCTCTCTCCGCTGGAAGATGGGGAGATCGATGGCTCCGACGATGCGCCATGCTGCTCGGATCCAATTTTACCCTCTTCACCGAAGGTTAGCGATGGTTCCGACGATGTGCCATGCTGCTCGGATCCAATTTTATCCTCTTCACCGAAGGTTTGTAATCGTTCTTTTGTTGGCAAGGTTGGTGGTTCTTCCCGGCCGAATTATTCTCGGGCGGGTAATCATTCTTTAGTTGATCAATCGGTAGCGCATCGGAAGAATTCTTCGTGTGTCTTTCCGCTCCGTCGTTGTGTTGTTCGTCCATGGAAGGGTCCCCTGCCGAACGCGAGAATTACTCCTAAACCCACGCTGGCTGCGTTTTTGCCTGCGGATTTTGCGACAAAGTCCGATCGGGTGGAGACGGGTCAGACCGAGTCTCCTACGCGAGCCCACTTGCTTGAGCGGGCTGTTGGGGCCGACCTACATACTGTTGGGCTCATCGAACGGGCTAGGTTTTATGCTTCGGCTAGGGTTTACAGACCACGAATAGGTCCCAGGACTGTTTCTCTGGGTTGCCGTCGTGTGTGTGTCCCGTACGCCCAGTCTTCCTCACGGCCTCCCGATCGCTCCGGTGCGCGGCCTTCTTACGCGGAGATGGCCTCCCGCCCGTCGGTGAATCGATCGCAGCCGAGGAACCATGTGCCGCCGCCTCGTGGACATGGCCCTCCGCCTCGCGGGAACGGTGCGTTTCCGCGGGGTCCTCCCCGCAGCGGCGGGCCACCTCCGCGCGGTTTCGCTCCGGCGAGTCAGGGCTTCGCGCAGGGCAATGGGGGTTTCCAGCCGGAAGGATATGGGCAGCCGCAGGTTCGCCCGCCATATCCCAGCCGGACGGTAGGGGGTCGTCATCAACATGGGAGGCCGCTTGGTTCTGCTCGTGGTTCCGGCCAAGGAAGCTATGGGCCGACGCAGAGGTATCAGCCAAAGAACTCTGAAGAAATTCCTCAGCCGCGTCAGTATGATGTTACTCCTGGGTTGGGCGATGACTTTCAGCAGGCTGTTCCTGTTGAGGGGGGTGCGATCAAGGCTAAGAAACCGAGGCCGCCTCACTGCTTCAGATGCAAGACGAATGGGCATTTAGCCGAGGTATGTAAGGTGAAACTTGATTGTTATATTTGCAATAAGAAGAACAATCATTTGCCTATCAGATGCCCACTTCTCAAGTTGCCTAAACCGAGTACTCAAATGTATGGTTATGCTAAAGATGGTTTATGCTTTTATGGTATGCCTGATTTTGACCTGAAGCAAGAAGATCAAGTATTGTCGCCCACTGCATTGGTGACAATTTCGGGTGGATCCCTTGCTGCTGCAGTGGTACAGGATGAGTTAGCAAGGCTCTCTCGGTCTGATTGGAATTGGGAGGCTTTACCACATGAGGATGATTCCTTTTTAGTTGTCTTCCCATCTGAAGATGAATTGCAGAGGATGTCTGATGTTGAGTTCAAGTTGAAAAATCACGGGGTGACTTTATTAGTGTCAGCATGGCAGACAAATGGTGATGTGGTACCTGCTTACCAACTTGATGAGGTATGGGTGCATGTCTTGGGGGTGCCGCATACTTGGAGACATTATTTGGGTTTCTGGGCACTGGGAACGGCTATTGGCAAGACCATTGAAGTGGATATGTTTACGTACAGGAAATTGGGCGTGATTCGAATCAAAGTTGGCATGATGGATAGAGCGTTGCTACCTGTGAAACCTGATACTGTGTTCGGGTTGTTCGGATATGACATTACTTTCACCTTGGAGAGAGATAAGTTTATCCCCGCTGTCCCTGTTCAAGGATTGGATGATTCCATGAATCATGATGGAGATGGAGCTGGTGACCATTCAGCAGATGGACAGGGGGGTAACCATATGTCGAAAAAACAGAAGCAAGCAAATGACCCCGGCTCCTCCTCGAATACTGTGGTTGTTGATGGTGGGCCGACCCCAATGCAGCTCAGTGTGGGTGTGTCCGTATCTTTTCCTGGTAGTAGGACTCCTGTTCGGTCTGTGACGGAGGTTAGTGCTGCAACTGAGGAAGCATTATATGCTAATTCTTTTGGTTGTTTGGCTGAGCTCCATTCTGATAATGGGGAAGATCGGCCTTCGCCAGCCTCTGTGTTGATTGGAGAGATACCGGTGTCTGTACTTGGGGGTTCCAATATCAAGACTAATTCTGATGTTGCGTTGCTAAACGGCAATGTGGATAATCAGGGAAAAGCTGGTGCCCAACTTGAAGTAGAGGCATGTGAGGGGAAGGTTGCTGACCGACAGCAAGATTGTCTCCTGCCAGGTTCCGATATGTGTGCGGCTGCTGCAACGTTTTCGCCAAGCGTGTTTGCACTTGTTGAGAGGGTGAATGAGATAGCTGCACCAGAACATTATACGCAAGTAGGCGGAACTGCTGGTAACAAATCAAGCTCCAATATAACTGATCTTTTGACTGAGGATTGTCCTGCTGTGGATGGGGGTTCCAATATCAAGACTGATGCTGATGTAGCGTTGCTAATAAGCAATGTGGATAATCAGGAAAAAGGTACTAGTTCATTGCCTAATGCGTTGTCGATTTCATTTGCGGATTGTGATTCTTCCCTTCCTGCTGAAATCTCTTCTCCTTCACCTTTTACGTGCTCTGCTGGTGCACACCTTGCAGTAGCGGAATGTGAGGGAACTGTTGCTGACCGACAGCAGGATGGTGTCCTGCCAGGTTCCGACCTGTGTGCGGCTGGTGCAACGTTTTCGCCACGAGTGTCTGCACTTGTTGAGAGGGTGAATGAGATAGCTGCACCAGAATATTCAACGCAAGTATGCGGAAAAGCTGGTAAAAAATCAAGCTCCATTTTAACTGATCCTTTGACTGAGAATTTTCATGCTGTGGATGGTATTCGTCGCAGTTTACGTTCTAATTCTAGAGTAAATGGGATCATTGCAGCGGATGAGCATATGATGGCCAAGGCAATGAAGCGAACTGCGCTGCGGAATTTGGACTCACCGAGGGGTAACAAGACGGTGGCCTCTGATAGTGGAATGATGTACTCGTCTTCCTCTCCACAGTTACAAATGAATGGTACTCCTATTTCGTCCTCTCCGATTTCTTTTGTTGGTTTGTCTTCTGATTTGTGCGTTAAAAACCTACAAAATATCGGTTTTAAACTAGGCCTGGGTTGTAATGATAGTGTTCATATGTCCATTGATGTGCTGAAACGTATTGAGATTGATCGAAGAAACTTACAAAAGGTACAGAATGGCAATAGTAAAAATCGTATAGCTCTTCAGGTGGACAATTGTGAAGATGATGTCGCTGAAACTTCGAGCGATTTACTCTCACAATTGATCCAGGAGGTTTCAGAGGTGGACTTTGATGAGGGAGATTTGGATACAAGGATTTGTGATCTTAAGATCTCTCCTCGAAAATCAAAGAGTAGGAAGGATAAAAGGAAAAAAATAAAAGTTATCAAATGAAAGGTTTCTTTTGGAATAGCAGAGGTCTTTCAGACTTGGCTAAATTTAAATACATTGCTGACGCATCATTAGATCACAAGCTAGATTTTATAGCTATCATGGAATCAGGAAATAAAGACATGTCAAAATCGAATTTGGCACGACTCTCTGGAGGTACCGATTTTATTTGGCATTGTCTCCCTCCCAAAGGTCGGTCTGGTGGCATTCTCCTTGGGATTAATGCTACTGGCCTAGATATATTGGATATAATTGAAGGAGAATTTTTCGTACAGTTTCATTTGGTTAATAAATTGGATAAGTTTCAATGGATTTTGATGGCAGTGTATGGTCCAGCTCAAGATGATTTCAAATCAAATTTCTTGGCTGAATTAGTTCGTGCTTGCCAACAAAATCTTTTGCCCACCCTGATTGGAGGGGATTTCAATATTATGAGATATAGTAATGAGAAGAACAACTCAAGGTTTAATGATAGGTGGCCGTTCTTATTTAATGCTGTGATTGATAGTTTTGATTTAAGGGAAATTGTGATGACTGGCCGCCAGTTCACTTGGGCTAATTCCTTAGCTAATCCGACTTTTGAAAAATTAGATCGAGTTCTCATGTCCACAGAATGGGAATTCAAATATCCTCTAGTGTCGATTCGGGCTTTAGATAGAGGGGTTTCTGATCATACACCGCTACTCCTGGACACGGGGCAACCTGCGTATTCGGGAGGAGCGAAACTTTTTAGATTTGAGTTGAGTTGGTTCACGCATGAGGATTTTCAGGAGCGAGTCCTGGAGGTATGGAATAAGCCGGTGAAAGGAAATAATTCAGTGCAAAGGTGGAATAATAAACTCAGTGCCTTGCGAAGGCATCTGCGTGGCTGGGCATCCAATATTAATGGAAGCTATAAGCAGCAGAAGGCTGATCTGCAGGCTACTATCACAGATCTTGATACAGTGGCTGAGGTAAGGGAGTTGAATGAGGCTGAGCGCACCCTTTTAGCTCAGTCTCGGGATGACCTTACCAAATTACTGAGGGAGGAGGAAATAAAATATTATCAGCGGGCTAAAGTCAAAGATATTTTATATGGAGATAACAACACTAAGTATTTCCATATGATTGCAAATGGTAAACATAGGAAAAAAGGATTTTTTTCTCTCAATGATGTTAATGGAAAAATCGAGGGACAGTCGAAACTCAAAGAATACATTACACATTTCTATAAAGACCTATTTAGTGAACCTGAAGTGAGTCCCTTTAATCTGATAGCTGATCGACTAGAGGATATTAATCAGGTCACTGATTCTGAAAATAATATTTTGACCGCTCCGTTTTCTGAGGAAGAGGTTAAAAATGCGGTTTTCTCTATGGAACATAACAAAGCGCCAGGTCCGGATGGCTTTCCTGCTGAATTTTATCAGAAATTTTGGGAAACCATAAAGGGCGACCTGATGCGCATGTTCTATGATTTCCACACAGGAGAGCTGCCTATCTTTAGTTTGAACTTTGGGGTGATTACCTTATTACCAAAAGTCCAGGAGGCTAATGTTATTCAGCAGTACAGACCCATTTGTTTACTTAATGTGAGTTTTAAGATCTTCACTAAAGTGGCCACAATGAGAATTAATGTAATTGCTGATAGAGTCATTAGCCCAACTCAAACGGCGTTTATGCGTGGACGAAATATCCTGGAAGGAGTTGTCATACTGCATGAAACGGTACATGAGTTACATCGCAAGAATTTCAATGGAGTAATTTTGAAGCTTGATTTTGAGAAGGCGTACGATAAAGTTAAATGGCCTTTTTTACTTCAAACCTTACGCATGAAGGGATTTTCATCCAAGTGGATAACTTGGATTCAATCCTTCATTCAAGGAGGTAGTGTGGCTGTTAATGTTAATGGTGAAATTGGTCATTTCTTCCAGACTAGGAAGGGACTTCGTCAGGGTGATCCTTTATCGCCAATTTTATTTAACATTGTTGCGGACATGCTTGCCATTCTTATTAGAAGGGCCATTGAGGGGGGACAGTTTGACGGCATTATACCCCATCTAGTAGATGGTGGTTTGTCGATTTTACAATACGCGGATGATACGGTGTTATTTTTGGATCATGATGTTGAAAAGGCAAAAAATCTGAAACTCTTGTTATGCGCTTTTGAGCAACTATCTGGGCTGAAGATTAACTTTCACAAAAGTGAAATCTTCTGTTTCGGAGATGCTGAAGACGCTAGACAGGATTATGTGGACCTTTTTGGGTGCCAATCTGGTGAGTTTCCAATTAGGTATCTCGGTATTCCAATCCACTATAGAAAATTGAGAAATGTCGACTGGAGAATGGTTGAGGAACGGTTTGAGAAAAAACTTAGCAGTTGGAAGAGCAAACATCTATCAATTGGGGGTCGATTGACGTTGATAAATTCCGTCTTGAGTAGTCTCACAATGTATATGATGTCTTTTTTTGCGATTCCAAAAGGTGTTCTAAAGAAATTAGATTATTTTAGATCCAGATTTTACTGGCAAGGTGATGAACAAAAGAGAAAATATCGACTTGTGAAGTGGAATATTCTATGCCAGCCAAAAGAACAGGGTGGTTTAGGAATAGCTGATTTAAATCTCAAGAACTTAGCGTTGTTGAGTAAATGGCTTTTCAAGCTTCTAACGACGGATGGTACTTGGCAACAACTGTTGCGAAATAAATACCTGGGATCTAAACCCTTAGTGCAAGTCGAACGTAAACAAAGCGATTCACATTTTTGGGCTAGTCTGTTGAAGGCAAAAGGAATTTTCCTACGGTATGGATCTTTTATTATTAAGGATGGCTCACAAGTCAGATTTTGGGAAGACAAATGGTTAGGCAATGATAGTTTGATGAACCAATATCCTGGTTTATACAATATTGTTAGACCAAAATTTGTCACAATTTCAGAAGCTTTGGGCTCTTTGCCACCTAATTTTTCTTGGAGACGTGATTTAATTGGATCCAAGCTGGTGGAATGGACTAATTTATTAGCACGACTATCCAATATTCAGCTGACACAAGGTCATGATGAATTTCGCTGGTCTTTACACCCAAATGGGCAGTTCTCGGTGAATTCCCTGTATAGAGCGATGATTCAAACTCCTGTCCCTAATTTGAATAAACGCCTGTGGAAACTGAAAGCGCCGCTTAAGTTGAAGATCTTTCTATGGTACCTTAGGAGGGGCGTGGTTTTAACGAAAGATAATCTAATTAAGCGAAATTGGCAAGGGAGCAAGTCATGTTGTTTTTGTCATAGTGATGAGACAATTCAGCACTTGTTTTTTGATTGCCGATTTGCGCGAGCTGTTTGGGGGTTCTCTCAAGTGGCTTTGAGGCTAACAAAACCACGGAGTGTAGCACATATGTTTGGCAGCTGGTTAGATGGTATAACTAATCATTTGAAATCATTAGTACTGCTTGGGGCAGCAGCAACTTGTTGGTCTATATGGTTGTACAGAAATGATATTGTTTTTGAAAAGAACAACTCTTATTCTCCTTTGCAGGTTATTTATGCAGTCTCTCACCGACTCCGTTCGTGGGCTATCCTGCAAAGACCGGAATTGCAGGATACGGTTGTGGTGGCATCGCGACAATTGGAGCAGTTGGCGAAGGATATTTTTACCCGGGCATATGGGTGGCGATCTAGTCTTAGGATTGAATGTCACTAGATTTTGCTCAGATTTGATTTTACTCATAAGCTGTGTGCCTATTCTTAGGCAGAGGCTGGAAGTTTTGTTCCAAGGATGTGTATCACCTCGATGTAACGAACTTGGGATTTAATAAAGTCTTCCTTATCAAAAAAAAATTTGTTCGAACGATGTATTATTGGATGCCGGACCTGCTTTGTAATGGGGTCGTGCGACCCCTTATTCCGAACTTAGAAACAGAGTTCGCTGGTCTAACTTGTGATCTTAGTTTGTTATCGAGATTAACCGACGTAGACACGGACAGGAGATCACTTCGAGTACATTTAGAACACACGGCCCCATGGGTCGCGGCCATTCCACTTTGCCCCTAATTTTCTCGAGATCAGTCCTGACAAGGATATAATAACTATCTTATTATTATATTATTATATTATTTGAGTATACCTCTTATCGATAATGAAGACATTTTACAGAGTAATCGTAAATCTTTCTACGACCACTTCTCAGTTGTAAATCATTATGAGACCATCTAGTTATAAGACCTTCTACGACCTTCCGTAGTCGTAAATTCTTCTACAATCACATAGTTGTAAGTTATTCTATGACCATCTTATGGTCGTGTGCCTTGTGCGACTAGTTTATCTCCGACTGGCTTGTCTATGACAACCTACTACATAGTGGGTCTGTCCGATAAGACGGTTAGAACGTATGCTTATTCCTAATAACCGCACATGATCTCTCTCTAACAACAACCGCTGTATGACGAACGGGCCATCACGTCTCTCTGACAATAACTTCCGCCAGACGGTTACCTCTTGAGGCATTAAGACGTCTTTTGGCGCAGGACAACGGCCGTCGCTTCGTCAAATATATAAAAGTTAACGCCAGAGGGAAAGGGATAGAGAAAACAAGACCAGATCAGGAGATAGGGCTAGACATTTACACATTACTCTCTAGTTATAATCAATTTCTAAGTATTTGCCACACAAGACGTAGGGTTATTATTCTTTCAGGAGAAGGCCTTAACTTGTATAAAAATTCCCGTATCTCTACTCTGCATGTTCATAGTCCAAGTCTTCTAGAGTTTCTCCGAATCTAAACAAATCATACGTAAGCTCGATATTAAAACACTAATAAATCCAAAACTGAGGTGGTATCAATCCAACATATGGTCCCTGCCGTAAGTAAACTAATGCTTAGAGCAGATCTTACTATGACTCTGCATTCTGAATGTAACTTCCAACGAAACTTCGCCAAGTTATTGCGCCTTAGGTGCAGCATATGCTCAGAACAAACAATTAAGTGGCGTATGCATCATTTTAAATGAATATAGATGTATCTAAGAATATATCTGGACAAAGTTCCAAGTAATTGCGCTTTAAGTGCAGCATATGTGAACAGCTTTGAAGTTGTGAACACTTTTGATAGTACCAAGCATGATGGCTGAGCTGTATTACTACCCGCCCGTGCCTGCTCTGAGCCCCTGCTCGCGCACTTACTAGCCTGGGTAGCCACCGGCTGAGTCGCTGTAGGGTCTATTCTTTATGGCTGTAGTTTATAATTTTTTGTTAAAATTTTTGAATTTTAGCTGTTTGTGACAAAGATTACGAAGAGGGAGATACTCACTTGCGATTTTAGATAGTATAGATGTTAGGCTTTTAACATGTACTACAATTAACTTGTAGACTCTGTCTTGAAAAAATACTATGTTTAAAAGTTAGGTACTGTATCAGAAGCCAAAAGCCAGTTTCAAAAGCCAAAAAGAATAGACTCATAGCTCAGCAGCGCTGTGAGTCTGCCTGCCTGCCGTGACGCACGCTCGACTGTTGCGCCTTCCAGTTTTTATTGAGCTCCTCAAACGTAGCAGGTGACACGTGTCTCGTGTCACGTCTTTCGAGTTTGAGAAGGAGATTATTTTTATAAAAATGGATGTTCGGATTTTAGAATTAAAAAAATACAGCTACAATACTAAATATATGAATAGTGATAGGTAAGCACACTTTTAGTACGAAAACAAAACATGTTAGAACAAACGCTCTCTTCTCAGATAAGGCACAAAATAATAAGTGGATCTCTTAAAAAAAACTACCCAGCCTCGTTGACTTCTTGGATCCACGTAATAGTATCGTCATCACGGATCACGCTGTACCCTGTCGATAAGGACGATGAATCTACTAGGTATGTAGGTCTTAATTTTGTCAAGTTCAAAATTGAGATGACATCAACCCGACACATGATCCTCTGCGGTAAGCATTGAACTGAAGCTTAAAGCCTGCATTATGAATGAATATAACTCGCTGTGATAGAATGATGTATAGTAATCGTGTGACTACCAGGGTCGGTCCTATTATTTAGTAGGCCCTGGGGTGAATTAAAAACCTTATTTATATATATTAAACAATCTTTTCCTGCAAACATAAAATTTAGACTATTTAAGGTTATATATCATTCAATTCAAAATAATTTTTAATTCTATATTCGTTTGTAACCTTTTCTATATTTATCCCTTTACATATGCAAGTATGAAGATGATATAGTAACATCCATGAATAAAATACTGCCACAGTATTATAACTTTATGGTTTTTAGTAACATTATGTGAAACACAACAAGAAAAGGGAAAATTTTAGTAATGTTTATATTGCTGCGTATTTTTCCACTTTCTCTACTCTATTTATAGCATGAGTAATGAATGGTAGAAAATACAAATGAATGTGTCACAGATATTTTGTTTGTATTAGAGGAAGTAGATATTTTCACTATCAATGATATTGGTACAACAAACTCCAAAGGCGTCCTTAAGTGGCCATCAATAAGAAAATTGTTGAACATGGGTGTAGATTAAAGAAATCACAGCCAGTCAGCCACAATTTCTTGTAGAGGATATTCATACAATATATTCAATAAATACAATATGTAAACTTTTAAGTGTCAAGAAGTTAAAAACTAATGGAGTAACTGAATACACGTGAGCTTCTGTAATGAAGAACAATCAGATGAACTGTGTGCACATAGGATCTTTCAAATTTTCGTACTTTTAGTTTGTCCCAAGTTAAATACCAAACATACTGGATACCAAAACCAACAAAAAATTTCTACTGTACAAAATACTAAATATTGGTCAATAGTTTGACTGGTTCGGTATGAAAATAAACAAACCTAGTTTCTTGCCTGTTTCATTCATGGTTGTGTTGCACATTGGGAATCAACGAAGTAACACAAGCGTTGTTGCCTTGACGGCTCAAGGCTAGAGAAAGCAATGAGAGCTCCCTTTTCTCAATCGCTCACTGGTGGTAATGGTGCTCATACAATTACTATCTAATGCTAATAAATAGTTTGGGCATGTCACTATCTATATATACCTTTAGATATATACGGACTGGGTACTTGTTTGTGCTGGGCCTTGGTTGGATGCCCTTATTGCCCTGGCCCTGGTGACTACCACAGTTTTCTCCCATTTCTAGGAAAACCTTCAATCGAAACATGGAGTACTCCTAACTTGATCAGTTTGAGAACCAAATCTTCGGACAAAACCGTTCGGTACCAATTGATCAAAACACGAAGAAGAATGGTTTCGGAAGTCATGGAAACGTATCTCCACTCTGTCTGCTAAATGCTACATGTATAGGCAAAGTAAAGACGACTGAAGCTAACAGCTAACAATGGCTAAACAGGGGGATTCTCCCCGCCGCCGCTCTTCGGAGAACTGGCTAGGAAGCGAAGGTGGGGACATATATGAGCGTGGCCGGAATGGAGTTACAGTGGCAAAACTCTCGGATGATCGAAGTGAGAATGCATGTCAGATCAGTATTCGGTGGGTTGCTGGCTGATGGCTGGCTTGAGAAATTGGGGAGATGATGCAACAGAGCCACGTTTTCTTTTGCCTTTCAGTAGAGTAGAGATATGCTAAGAAGCACACTCAATGATCTTTATATGCATATGTTAAAATTTTCATTAGAGAAGTCTCAATGCACAATTCAAGGACTTTAGCCTTCGGCAATATGCTAATGAAGAGTGACGCATTTTTCAGTGAAGTTCCGTAAAGGCTAATCCTCTCTTAATTTCCTGTACAAGAGCATTTTACGTTTCAGGTTGCTTCCCTCCTTTTCATCCTGCACTGTTCTGTTTTCCTGTAGGCTGTAGCCACCCACCATTATCTTCACAAGTGATGTTCACCTCCAGATGTGCTTCAATTTATTCTTGCATATGTTCCGTCCTTAACGATTCAACTTGAAGGAAATATTCTCACAGTTGTGTCGATCATTTGTTGATCTTGGGCAAGTGAGTACCAGCGTGATTTCCCTATCAGTCAATTTTCCTCTTTTTGCAAGAAAGAAAAGAACAGATGCCTGTCTTGCAAGCTGGTGAGTTGCTTTGATTCCCTTAAATAACTTTGACCAGTAGTTTTGCCTTTTATGTTACCGATTTCCATAGTAATTAGGCTGCGTTTGCAATTGAGATGGCTTTTCGGAAACACTTACGATTTTTTTCTACTTTGTGGCATAATAACTAGTCCAAGACATCTTTTTTAGAGCCCTCAATAGCAAAATGTTACTGTAATAGGTAAAGATTATCATAGCAAATTAACTAGATTTCGGCACAGCACAACAATCGTAAACTAACCCTTAAGTCTACGTTATACGGAACGCTAAGTCCTCGTAGGATTTCTTTTGCTGTATCTATGATATATCAGGCGAAAATGAGCATTCTTGTGAAAAACTATAAATACCACTAAAATCAAATGTACAAATTTCCAACGATTCTCAAAAAAAAAAAATCAGCTATAGGAAAGGGCATGATTCGTATCCATGCAAAACTTTAATAACAAACCCAATCATGTCTGTGAGATATAAAAAGGACAAGAAGACGTGTAATAGTGTGGAACAGTGCTAAACAGTAATTCATATCTCGTAAACGGAATTGAGTTTATTCTTAATGATTTGTATAGATATAGACCATGCATTTATCTATATTTGATAATTTTTCAAAAAATATTATAAAACTTGTACGAGCACTTTTGACGGTATTTGCGTCATTTTTACAAAAAGTGCTCATTTTCACAGCATATCTTACCAGTAAGAGTAGTGTCGTACTAAGTTCCTGTACTGAAAGGTACTACTGCCACATACATACGAGATTATTGGGAAGGGTCAGGAGACACGACTGCTTTCTCTCTTTAGTTAGTGCTCGTGCTCTTCAGTTGTCAGTTTTTGTCCTTGCCCTCCCTCCGATGCTGTGGCCGCTCCACTTCTCTTGCTTGCTCCTCCTTTTCTCCTTGCTGTTCTGATCATCTTGGCATTCGTCGTCGTCCTATCCACATGGAGGTGTCCCACATGTCCAACTGCAGCAACGTCTCGGCCACGCCCTCCCTCGAGCCGCCGCGCGCGCAGCCGCCGTCGTCACCGCTCGACTACGACGTGGTGGTGATCCTGGCGGCCATGCTGTGCGCGCTGGTGTGCGCGCTGGGGCTCAACTCGATGCTCCAGTGCGTGGTGCGGTGCACCCGTCGCGCTGTGGCCGACCCCGTCGGCTGGGTGGAGCACCGCCGCGCCAACGTGGGGCTCAAGCGCGAGGTCGTCGTCGCGCTCCCCGTGGCCACCTACGTCGCCTCGCCGGTGGCGCCGGCACAGCAGCAGCAGCAGCAGCAGCAGCAGCATGCGCCCGCTGGGTGCGCCATCTGCCTGTCGGACTTCGCCGACGGGGAGAGGATCCGGGTGCTCCCCGTGTGCGAGCACCGGTTCCACGTCGTGTGCATCGACAGGTGGCTCGCGTCGCACTGCTCATGCCCGACGTGCCGGCACCGCCTCTCCTCCGAAGGCGTCGGAGAAGGACACCACCGCCACCTGCAAGTTTTGGCTGCCGCTGTATGATCGATATCAGTTGAACTTATTTTTATCTCGCTTCGGATCATTGTTTCGGCGTATATCTATGTCAGGTTCCGAGTGTTGACTGATGCTCAGCCGGTCAGCCCGTAACCTGTTCGATGGTTTACTCTGCCATCTTGAGAGCTTAATCATCAGGTGTCTCTTACTCCGGCCGTGTTGCTGCATACTGCATAGTGTGGATGTTTATGTTTGTTGTGCGCACGGGCGCCTATACATAACATAGATATGGCTGTGTATATATTTCTGTGAGAGACCGACGAGATCGTCCATTTCCCTTCTCCTTGTGTTCCTAACCATCCATCCATTGTATGAGTGTACGTCGTATGTACATCAGCTAGCAACAAGCCGTGGAGATATGGAACTATGGATGGAATAGGTAAGTCGCACTCGCGAGAGATGACAAAGTAAAGTAGGAAAAATTGGAGGTGATTCCCAGGGTTATCTTGAAGGCGTGATGCTCCTCCCACCAGAGAAGCCACTTGATGCCAAGGCGGGTATAATGGGATGTGATGACTGCGACCCTGTCGGTTGTTGCCATGGCTAGCTCCGGGATGTCTAATGCTTCATCGCTAAGATTATACGTCTGCTTTGAAACCATCGTTACTTAAAGCGTCTAAGTTCTATGGCACACTATATCACTCTATAGTCTTTTATGTCTAATTACTTATCGCCAAGATCGTACGTTTACTCTGAGAACCATCACCACTTAAAACACACAAGTCCAATCGACACACCACATGTACACACTTGCCTCCTCACGATCTTTGTCTTTCTTCCATGTTTCCCCACTTGAGATCAGTGGCGGACCCAGAGCTAAATTTGAGGGGGGGCTAGCGGGACATAATGTACAAAAGATAAGCATACTAAACATAAAGTGAACTATATTTTACAATCCAAAATCATACATAATTAGAATATAGACATAGTAAAAATACAAAATACAACAAAAAATTGTACCTTAATAATACATAATGTGTCTTCTAATACCCATATTTGGCACATAAATCTCATTTGATTCACAAAAACGACGGGGACGCGATCAAGGTATACGCAATGTCCAACCCGAACCCGACGGCCATCATATCGCCAAGCAGTAGTAGATCCGGAGTGAAATTTTAGAGATGCTATTGGGACATGAGTAACAAAAGATAAACCAACTAAACATAGATCAAACTATCTTTTGCTATTTAAAATCATACATAATTTAAACAAGGATATAAAAATACAAAATACAACAAAGATTATATCTCAATAATGAATAATGTGTCTCTCTAATCCTATAAATATTTATGTAATATTTGTTTCTCTATTTTTTGTAACTCACGAACTAATAAATGATAATGGATGAACTAAAACAAATGGCATCTAGATGGCATCTTATTGAAGTGTGGACGGAAAACACCACCTCTGCTGCATATTTTATTAGCTCAGTCCTGCATTGCAACCATCCATGGGTCAGGAATGTGCTAGTTAATCCCAGGCCTACCAGAAACATCCCAAAAGAAGGCGTTGCCTCTGCCACCCATGGCATCCTCAGCTGGCGACCCGCTCCTCCCTAGCGAGGACGGCGACCGCCGCCGCAGGTTCCTCCCGCCCTCCATCCGCCTCAAGACGTCCGTCTGGTCGGAGCTGGGCAACGCGGTGGGCGACCTGGGCACCTACATCCCCATCATGCTGGCGCTGTCCCTGGCGTCCCACCTCAACCTTGGCACCACCCTCGTCTTCACCACGCTCTACAACTTCGCCACAGGTCTAGTCACTTGGGAATTTGTTGGGATCGATTCAATTGGGGATTGGTTGCCTATTGTTGCTTTCAGCCAAGAAATTGGTTCATTTGTGGGCTTCGGTAACTTCTTGTGCAGCCCATCTCTTCTTCGATTCTTCTACCGACGACCGGACGCCGAGCAGGACTGAGGAAGACTGCAAGAGGAAGGCATGGCAGTGGCGCCCCTAATGGAGCTACGGGGGTCCAGGGGGTACCTCTCTCCGGTCGGCGGTAGGGGGGGCGCAAGCCCCCCTTGACCCCCCGGTAGGTCCGCCCCTGCTTGAGATGATATTCCACCCGGACTTACACGACACACCATTTCCTCAAGACCCCTACCACAGCCTTGGTCTTGTCGTTGACCACAATAATCATCAAGCACATGTACATCAAAGAACAAACAATCGATCAAAATACAAATGACACGCACTTGATTCTTATTAGCAAATGACACGTATGGACACACACCATAACTCACATTTGTATGGACTCATCATGACTAACACTTGTATGGACTCCATCATGACTAACACAACTAAAACCAACTCAACTCAGGAGCAGCGGCTGGTCTAACCACGGTACCCATAACGGTCAAACTACTGAACACTCACTGGTCAGATCACCATGCACCAGCCGGTCAAACCACTCTCCTTTGGTCGTAAGCAACTTCAAAGCCGGTACTACCGCACCAAGTCAGAACCCAAAATCTCCAAAACACCTTCTCTAGAAAATAGCTACCACCAACTATGAGGTAGTACTACCGCTTCGGCCGGTTATACCGCGGCTCCCATGCCAGTATGACCGCCACACTACCGCCGGTCTAACCGTCAGGCAAAGGCCGGTCAAACGGCTCTTGGTTAGTATGACCGTGGCCCCAAAGTCGGTTATACCGTCAGCAACAAGTGAAGATACAAATACTTAAAATTAAACTCAAACATCGATAACACAGCACAAAAACAGTCAAATAATCATCACAAATGTGAGATGACCTCCAAATAATCTTACACAATCATTGCCATGGAGGGAGAGGGAGAATACCATCATCAAGAATGGAATACCTTTCTGCACATATTGATCCCTAGAGTTGGACTTGTTAGAAAATGCCCATACGAGTGAGGCATATTTTCTGTAATTCTAAAGTATACATGGCTTAATACTATATTGTTAAGACAAGGTAGAATAGGCTAATTTATAAGGTGGGATTCTTATCATTCCCTAAAAGCTTGAGACACATGGCATGAGAGAGATTTTGCTAAACACACACGCACGCATGTATTCGTGTAGAAAATCGCATGACTTGTGGCTTGCGACGGACGACCATACCGTGACATGGTGCGCACTTGGCAGGCCAAGTCCACCTTATTTTTGCTGAACCATGCATCTCTCTCTATTTGAATGCGAATTCAAATATTTGAATTAATTCGGTTACTGGATTAATTCGATTTAATTGAATTAATGACATCAGTTATTGAAAACATCTATAAAAGACCTAGAGACGTCTAGGCTAGAGGGACTGTAATCCTTATTCCTTTCTTTCTACTTTCTCCTCTATTGATCTGTGCTGGTGTACTACGTGACCGAACCTTACCGGCCTTTTTTTCTCGGTGTGCACCGGGAAGAAGGGAAAGAGAGCGGCTATCTCCGAACTATTGCCGTAGAGAGTACTTGTACAAGACGGCAATAAGGTTTATAAGCAGCGCAACATGCTCGATCGCTCCTACTCTGCTTCATCTATATTCTGCACTGCATCGAGTATGCGCTGCTTCCTGTTCTTCATCAAGCCAACAGTAAGTCATTCGTGCAATCGATCGACTTTGTTATAATATTTTTCTACGTATTTTCTAAAGTATAATAAGTAGCATGCTATTACATTCATTTAATACATCACTATTTTTTTACTGTAATTATCTTCTAGTAAGATTTGAAGTTGAACTATTGACCACATTTTCAACAGGACAGTGCGAGGTGTAGGATGCCAGAGCTGAGGACGGCAATGTTTTGGGGGGGTGGTTCATTGGTTTTGTACTTGTGTGGCTCTTGACGTGGGACCAAACTAAAATCTCGGGCCGTCGTGCGCGCACGCCGCCAGCGCAGGCCGGCGTCGTCTCGCGAGCGGCGTAATACATGACATCCTGCAGAGTTGGGCCGGGATTAAAGGCTCCTTTGGAGGCCTCCCAGGGGCCGCAACGAGCGCGATAAATCAACCGTCATCATTTCCCACCTGGAATACATGGATACTCGTGTCAGTAGCTAAGCCAGGTAATAACACGGGCCTCAGAACCAACAAGCTCTGGCTCCTAATTCCTTGCTTCTTAATTTTATTTTTTTAGTTTTGTAATTTTTTAGGCTTTTCATTTTTTTTCTTTTTTGCATAGTATATTTTTATTTTTTTAAGTTTAATTACGTGGATAAGCCAATAGTAGTTACAATGTATTTTTAATCGCTATAGTGAAAAAAAAGCTAAAAACCTGAGCTTAAGTCCGTTGGAGCACTAACATAAGGTCGACACTGCTTATTGTCCACCCATAACAGTTCTATTATGCTCGTTATATGGCTTTCAAGTCGACAACGATTGATTGTGTTCATACTTTACATATTATTCGGAAATACAAGAAAGGACCATCAAAACTGCAGCCTTCTCTTCCTACACTACGCGAGGATCGTCGACAAGAGCCATGTGCCAGATCAGATCCAAGGCCCCGGTACTGGAGCAAAAAATAACAGCGTATTCAGGTCAGTTAAAGATTTACGAAAATACAAGGCTTGGGGCGGTTAAGTGGATACTTACCTGTAGACCCACTCATTGTCGTACCAAGACACGAGCTTCATTAAAGAAGAACTTAGAGTCTTAGACCAATACCAGCCTTGGCATCTAATATGCTCGACCTGGGATGTAGAGAGAAATTTAGCGATTCCAATTATCTTGCAGCTCATGACAAATATACGCAAACAGATCTCAATACTTGCCTTGTGTCACCAACGAAATCATTTGAAACCGCATCTTCATCTGTGTAGCCTAAGATACCTTTCAACGAACCTTCTGATGCTTCCCTGAAAACAAAGATCACAAAATGGGTAAGCATATTGCTGGACTGACAAAGTTTTCACAAGCTGATGTAAATACGAAGGTTAAATATTAGCCGTGGAATATTTACATCCTAATGAGCTAAGATTGGCCTTACTTCGTACCAAAATTTTAACAAATTGTTAAATCAACTAAAGAACACTTGCCCCATTTCTTTGTTTCCCTAGGCTACAAAACCTACTTCTCCACTGCATGATCTAAGGGCGTGGATAGAAGGTAGATGAATTATATTGGTTCCTGGACAGCAGACACCGTTCTATATTTATCCTCAAGTGCTATTCCAATGTTAACGTTCAACATCTTGATAATTTTATAGTACTTTTACATACAGAAAAAGCTAATTGTATCACTCTTAAGCAGTTTGTGCCTTTGCTCAAATTGGTTAATGTTAGAGTGATCTCAGGGCTTTGGCCCAACGGCCAAAGCCCATCCCTTGACCGCGCCCTGATCGGGGGCGCCCAGCCCGTTTGGCTGGTGGGCCCCTGTCGCCAGCGCTATAAATACAGAGGTGGGGGCCGGGCGGCACTGATCACGAGGTTGACCGCGCCGCCGTCACCCCACCGACAAACCCTAGACCGATCTGTTAGAGGGGGCGCTGAAGCGACGGGAAACGCCACCGGTCTCCTTCACCGGATCTCCGACGCCGCCGCCAGGAGCCGCCACCGCCCGGGACGCGCCGCCGCCAAGGAGCTCCACGCCCTTCCCCGACCGTCGCTGCCCGTGCGCAGATCTTCACCGCCGAACCCGAGATGGCCTCCTCCTCCTCCAACGCGTCGGAAGGTTGGTACCCCTCTCTCCCTCTCTCGGTAGAACATCAAGAACCCTAGAGAAAAGAAGCCCCACTAGATCTACCCTAGGAGATGCTAGATCTAAAGATTGACAATGGTATCAGAGCGACTAGGCTTAGATCTAGATGCGGGAAAAAGAAAAGAAAAGAATCTCGAACCCTAGCCCACCGGATCGGAAAAAGAAAAGAAAGAAAAGAGGAAAAGGGGAGGGTTTTTGGGACTCACGGCAGGGTCGCCGCCGTGCGCTGCGTCGGTCGCCGCCGGCCGGCGTCTCGGGCCGCCGTCGCGTACGCCGGGTAGCTGCGCCGTGGCTCCGGCTCGGGGTTGCCCCTCCGTGCGCCCCACCTCCCATGGGGGCCGTCGTGCTCCGCGCCGCCGGGGGCTGCTCCGTTTGGGGTCGCCGCCCGCGCGGGCGCCGCCGCTCGGGGCGCTGGGGCCACCGCGCCGCCGTCGAGCTCCTTCGGGGGCCGCCGCGCTGCCGCTCCGCGTTCGGGGCCGTCACGGCCGAGCGGCCACTCCGTTTTTTTCGCAAGGGGGCGATCGCATATGGCTAGGGTTAGGGTTTCCCCTCTTTTGTCTCGGCCGCGCGCGCGCTGGAGCGCTCGATGCGATCGGACGGCCGAGATCCAACGGGGAGCGGCTGGGCTGCTTTCGGCCCAGGCGGGAGGAAGCTTTCCCGGCCCAGGCCCAGGTTGCGGCCGGGGCGCGGGGGGCGCAACGCGCACGCGAGCGCAGCTGGCGAGCGGGCCGATTGCGCCGAGTGCGGCCGCGTGCATGGGCGCGTGGCTGGAGCAGGCCGCCGTAAGGAGCGGGCCGCGAGCGAGCGCGCGTGAGGCGCGGCCGTTTGGGCCGCCGCGTGCGTGAGGCCGCGGGCGCGTCGTGGCCGCGCGCGGGAGAGCGCAGGCCGAACAGGCCGGCTGGGCCGCGGTCGCGTGGGCCAGGCCAAATGGCCGGTTTTGCACAGTAAATCAAGAAAATTGATTTTATTGATTTTCAGAAGCATTGTTTTTTGATGAATTTGATTGAAATTTGATCCAAATCTCTGTAAATTTTTGCACCAACGTGTATATTTTTTCAGAGATTAAATGTGTACTGTATAATGCTTCTGAATATTGAATTATTTTGAATAATTACAGTTTCCGCTGCAAAAGTTAATGTTAATTGTTTTTCATTATTAAATTCGAACCAACGGGAGAATTTAATTTTGGAAAAATAGATAAAATTTCCAGAAATTTATGATATTGTTATTTTCTGACCTACGTTGTTAATAACAGTATTGTAAATTTTTAATGTTGACTTTATGCATTATTTCTATTTCTGCCCAACGGTGATGTAGATTTAATGTATGATAGAATTGTTTTAAATTGTATGTCGTATTTTTGACCAACGTTGAAAATAAGACATATAATTTTGATGTTACGTTCTCACTGTATTTGAAATTTTTTTTCAGGAGGATACAACTTAATGAGTTGTATTAGAGAAATCCCCACTCTCAAAGGTGATAATTATGGAGAGTGGAAGAAAAAGTTAGATTTAGCTTTTATCTTGGCTGAGGTGGACTGGGTCCTCACTACAGCACGTCCCACTGAGCCTTTGGCGCCAGTGAGGGAACAGAATGAGGATGACACTGCATGGCAGAAAAGACAGAGGGATCATGCCCCTTTACAGATGTCTTATGACCTTGATCATAAGAAATGGACCACAGCCAACAAGAAATGTATGGCTGTGATAAAGAACACAATTGAGCCTGCTATTCTGGGCTCAATTGCAGAGTGTGACACTGTCACTGAATACCTTGATAAAATAAAGAGTCAGTTCACTGGCTCTTCAAAGACTTATGCTACACAGCTGATTAAGCAGCTGGTAACAGAGAGGTATTCTGGCGGTGGCAATGGCATAAGAGAGCACATTCTTAGAATGAGCAACTTGGCATCTAAACTTAAACCGATGGATTTGGCTCTCAAGGATGAGTTCCTTATTCATTTGGTTTTTGCTTCTTTGCCAAAAGAGTTTGACACCTTTGTTGTCAACTATAATATGCAGCCCGAGAAATGGGACATGGAAAAGTGCATAGCTATGTGCGTGCAAGAGGAGGAAAGAATCAAATCCTCACATGGTGGTGGTATCAACTTTGTGAGGGAAAACAAGAAAAAGAATTACAACAGTAACCCCTTCTCAAAGAACAAGGGCAAAACCTCTGTACATCAGCCTCAACAGAATAAATTTGCTGTAGACAAAGACCAGTGTCTTCACTGCAAGAAGACGGGACACTACAAGAAAGATTGTCCTGACTACTTAAAGATGATAATGGCTAACAAAGGTGAGAATATTATTACCTTTATAAATGAATGCCTGTATGTACAATATTCGAAATCCACTTGGTGGATTGACTCAGGAGCAACTGTTCATGTTGCTAATTCTTTACAGGGATTCCGTTCGACGAGGACTACGCAAAGAAAAGAAAGATGCGTTAAAGTCGCAAATGGAGTCGAAGCTGAAGTTGAAGCCGTTGGCGATCTTTCATTAGAATTAGCTAATGGCTCCACTCTTTTACTTAGAGATGTCCTTTTTGTACCCTCTTTACAGAGGAATTTGATTAGTGTGTCAAATTTGGACAAAGATGGTTATGATTGCAATTTTGGAAATGGCAAGTGCGAAATAATGTTTAATAAAGAATGTGTTGGTATTGCCATAGTACAGAATGAGCTTTATTTGTTATCATTGTGTGATGATGTGAATGTCGTATGCGATAATGAGAACGTTGCGTGCGAGAAAGTGATTGAATCCTCGTCTACGAATGTAAACAGAAAACGAAAGAGAACTCTAGATGAGTCGTCGAAATTATGGCACTGTCGTTTAGGCCATATTTCGAGGGGGAGAATAGAAAGACTAGTAAAGAATGATATTCTTCCTCCATTAGAGTTCTCAGACTTAGAACAATGCAGAGAATGCATTAAAGGAAAATATGTAAAGAAAATAAAGAAAGACGCTAAAAGAAGCACAAGAGTTCTAGAAATTATTCACACAGATATTTGTGGTCCTTTTCCTGTGAAAAGTGTGGATGGATATGACTCGTTCATAACATTCACAGATGATTACTCCCGTTATGGATATATTTATCCAATCAAAGAAAGAAATGAAGCTTTGGATAAATTCAAGATATTTAAGACTGAAATTGAAAACCAACACGATTTAAAGATTAAGATAGTCCGATCTGATCGTGGGGGGGAGTACTACGGTCGACATACCCCATATGGACAAGTTCCTGGACCTTTTGCGAGGTTTTTACAGGAAAATGGAATAGTGGCCCAGTATTCTATGCCGGGCGAACCTCAGCAAAATGGAGTAGCTGAAAGACGCAACCGTACCCTGATGGATATGGTGCGAAGTATGATGAGCTACTCCACACTCCCATTGAGTTTATGGATGGAGGCGTTGAAAACCGCCATTCATATTCTCAACAGAGTGCCTAGTAAGTCGGTGCCCAAAACACCGTACGAGTTGTGGACAGGAAGAGTTCCCTCACTAAACCACTTACGTGTGTGGGGGAGTCCTGCTGAGGCTAAAGTATTTAACCCAAACCTTGGGAAACTTGATCCCAAAACAGTAAGTTGCCATTTCATTGGCTACCCTGAAAAGTCAAAAGGTTATCGTTTCTACTGTCCAGACAGATACACAAAGTTTGTAGAAACGAGACATGCTGTCTTCTTAGAGGATGAAATGATGAGGGGGAGCATGGTAGCTCGAGAGATTGACCTTGAAGAGAAGCGGATGTATGCGCCCACTCCGATGATTCAAGAGCCATTCTTCACACTACCTGCTGTCGCTGCACCGACGGTGCAAGACACTGTGGTGCCAGCACCTGTTATTGTTCCTCCTGTGGCAACAATGAATGAGAATGAAGAACCTGTTCTTCAGGATCATATAGAACCAATTGCCACAGATGAGGAGGAGCAACAGCAGCCTCAAACAGTAGATGTACCAAATGAGGAGGCCCCGAGGAGGTCTCAAAGAGTAAAAAGATCAGCTATTTCTGATGATTATCAGGTTTATCATACAGAGGAATTTCAAATGGAGGATGATCCCACGTCATTTGAAGAAGCCATGAGAAGCGAAAATTCCTCAAAATGGCTTGAGGCCATGGAAGAGGAGATGAGGTCCATGAAGACTAATAAAGTCTGGGACTTGGAAATTATTCCTAAAGGAGCCAAAACAGTAGGCTGTAAATGGGTCTACAAGACAAAACATGACTCCCAAGGGAATGTAGAAAGATACAAAGCGCGACTTGTGGCAAAAGGATTTACGCAAAGAGAAGGGATTGATTACAATGAGACCTTTTCTCCAGTCTCATGTAAAGATTCCTTCAGAATCATAATGACATTAGTAGCACATTATGATTTAGAGTTACATCAGATGGATGTAAAGACGGCATTTCTTAATGGGGATTTGGAGGAAAATGTTTACATGGCACAACCGAAAGGTTTTGTCGTGGAAGGAAATGAAAGAATGGGATGCCGCCTAAAGAAATCAATATATGGGTTAAAGCAAGCTTCAAGACAGTGGTACTTGAAGTTTGACAGTACAATAAGAAAATTTGGGTTTAAAGAGAATGTTGAGGACAACTGTGTTTATGCAAAGTTTAAAGATGGGAAGTTTATCTTCCTAATCCTGTATGTGGATGATATCCTACTAGCTAGTAGTGATGTTAGTCTGCTGCTGGAAACAAAGAAGTTTTTGTCCTCAAACTTCGATATGAAAGATCTTGGTGAAGCTTCATTCGTTCTAGGGATCGAAATTCACCGAGATAGAAACAAAGGGGTATTGGGACTGTCACAAAAGGCATACATAGAGAAAGTCTTAAAGAAATTTGGTATGCATAAATGTAGTCCTTCACCTGCACCTATAGTCAAGGGCGACAGATATGGGGATTTTCAATGCCCCAGGAACCAGTATGAGATCGATCAAATGAAAGCGGTTCCATATGCTTCAGCTGTCGGAAGCTTACAGTATGCTCAAGTGTGCACACGCCCTGACTTAGCATTTGTTACCGGGTTACTTGGCAGATTCCAGAGCAATCCTGGAATAGAACATTGGAAATTGATAAAGAAAGTCTTGCGTTATTTGCAAGGAACAAAAGGCCTCATGATGACATACAGAAGATCAGATTCACTCCATATAGTGGGGTATACAGATTCTGATTTTGCGGGAGATGATAGAAAGTCTACATCCGGATATGTGTTCACTCTCGCTAAAGGAGCTATATCGTGGAAAAGCTCAAAACAAACCGTCACTACATCGTCCACAATGTATGCCGAGTTTGTAGCATGTTATGAGGCCACGGGGCAGGTGAACTGGCTAAAGAAGTTCATACCCGGTTTAAAAGTGGTTGACGACATCAATAGACCACTTAAGTTGTACTGCGATAATGAACCCGCAGTAACGTATGCCCACAACAATAAGTCAAGTGGTGCTGCCAAACACATTGACATAAAGTACTATGTTGTGAAAGATAAAGTTCGGGATCAAATTATAAGTCTTGAGCACATAAGTACCGCAAAGATGTTAGCGGATCCGCTTACTAAAGGCTTACCACCCAACGTGTTCAAAGAACATGTAGCCGGCATGGGTTTAAGGGAAAGCCTATGATTCCTGGACTAAAAGATGGCCCAAAGATTAAAGTAACTGTTTCAGAACAGGGAGGTGTATTGTAACTGTTGAATCTATCGGCGATTGACCGTGACGATGAGACATGTTCTATGCACTAATCTGTGATGGAATGTGTAAAGTCAAAAGTAATTAAAGATAAAGTATAGTTTGAGATTAAGGGGGAGAATGTTAGAGTGATCTCAGGGCTTTGGCCCAACGGCCAAAGCCCATCCCTTGACCGCGCCCTGATCGGGGGCGCCCAGCCTGTTTGGCTGGTGGGCCCCTGTCGCCAGCGCTATAAATACAGAGGTGGGGGCCGGGCGGCACTGATCACGAGGTTGACCGCGCCGCCGTCACCCCACCGACAAACCCTAGACCGATCTGTTAGAGGGGGCGCTGAAGCGACGGGAAACGCCACCGGTCTCCTTCACCGGATCTCCGACGCCGCCGCCAGGAGCCGCCACCGCCCGGGACGCGCCGCCGCCAAGGAGCTCCACGCCCTTCCCCGACCGTCGCTGCCCGTGCGCAGATCTTCACCGCCGAACCCGAGATGGCCTCCTCCTCCTCCAACGCGTCGGAAGGTTGGTACCCCTCTCTCCCTCTCTCGGTAGAACATCAAGAACCCTAGAGAAAAGAAGCCCCACTAGATCTACCCTAGGAGATGCTAGATCTAAAGATTGACAGTTAAATCCTCTCACCGTTCGTTATACATAAAAAGGATGCAGGAGTAATCCTTAGAATACTTACAGCCAAAAAGTGAGCATGTTCTTTAGGGCTTTTGGCTTTTACTACCGTACCTAACTTTCAAATGAAATATTTTCTCAAAACGGGATCTACAAATTATTATAGTACATGTTAAAAGCCTAACATCTGTACCAGCCAAACTCAAACGGAGTATTTTCTCAAGATGTGGTCTACAAATTAATTATAGTACACGTTAAAAGCCCAACATCTGTACAAACCAAACTCGCAAGCGAGTATCTCTCTCTTCATAATCTCTGTCACGAACAGCCCAAAATTCAAAATTTTCATCTAAAAAATATAAGCCACAGTTATAAACAAAAGAAAAACAGGTCTAGTAGCACACTACTAAGAAACTTGGAATAGTAAAGTTGATGAGAAGTTGAATTGATTAGCAAGAACAGAGCAAGGCACTGGCCAAAAAAGGAGTGTAATCCGCAATCAAGAGACAACAAATTGCAAGAAGTAGATTGGTGTACATACTTGATAGCTGCTTTCACCTCTTCATACAAAGCGCTTTTCTCCATACTTGGTGAACATGCCGGTCAGCTTACCATTTAATGCTGGAAGGACCTTTGCAACAGCCTGGTATCAAAACAAGAAGTGAAACATAAGAAACCTGCAGCAACAAAGCTTTTTGCTTTTTATCTTTTGAGCAGAGATTTGCTGCACCAGTAGAGCTAAGGATGATGTTTTGACCAGCCCCGCGTCCTCCCTCCATCTTTCGTCGAAGGACATCAACAGTCTTTTGGGTGGCTGAACACATCAAATCAAGTTATTCCATGATAGTTCTAAATTATGGTGATGTGCCAATGAGACCATGACAAGTATTGACGAGCAGAAAGAAAACCTGTTTGTGGCATGCACAGTTGTCATTAGGCCTTCAACGATACTGAATTCCTCGCGGACAACCTGCAAACAATCATACGTTCATAAGCATCGCCATTCGCCAACAATGCAGGTGGTGAGTGGTGACACTACATTTTGCAACAAAGAAAATATGCTAATCATCAGAAACACAAACACCTAGAAGATACATATTATTTTCAGTGACAATAATACGGCTTACCAGCACATATAGGTATACCATATTCTGTTCATATTATATAAAAAAAGAAATGATAAAAACCGGGAAAATAACCTTGGCAAGGGGAGCAATGCATACATGTATATGTACATGCATGATGTTATATATATACTCGATTTCCCCTTCTCTTATGTCGGTCGCTTCTCTTCTTCGATATTGGCCAACTCAACGATGTGGTTTTGTCACTAATCGCGACGACATCCCTTCTTCACTGATGTCAGCATGTTTGTTTTAATCATTATTTAACGATATAGAGAATCTTTCCATCATTGCCAGTGATGTCGTGTCTCTCACCAACGATGGCAGGCTCTTAGCTATCCAATGGCACCATATCGTTCATAGCTCGTCTTCAATGCAAAAATCATCTCCCTCTCTGCCAGGGCTATTGTGGTTACAGACAGGGCCGGCTCAACGTTTTCAAGGGCCCTAGGGCGAATTCGGCTCTATAGGTCCTTTACTATAAATTTTTTTCTACTTATAAAATATGCAGTTTAAATTTTATATTGTCTAAAGTGACACAAATCAACAGTTTATATCAGTATCATGGATGGAGTATAGTATTGCCGACTTGCCGTATTGGAGTCTCGCTTGTCTCGGGCAGTCGGGCTGCGACGGCCTCACGCCTCACGGCCACGATTCCGGCGCAGCGGCGCAGGAGTCTTCACGTTCGGCAATCGGCACTTCGCCAATCGCCACTTCGGGTCTTCGGCGAATCGGCGCGACGGCGGCACGGCGCGGCGTTCTTCTGCGCCCGTGGAAATACGGCCGGCTGATTTGCAAGATACGGACGTATCACACAAGTATTCAAAGTCCTCACCAGTATACACCAGGACTCACAATTAACGTGTACGCGACGGAAATACGGCCGGCTGGTTTCGGCTGGTTTGCAACACAAGGACGTATCACACAAAGACTCAAAAGTCCACACAAAGTATGCATGCACGCACGCACGCATGCAGCCATGCAGGCTTCTGCGGTTCTGCCTTGCCGAAGTGCCGAACTGGGCTCTGGCCGGTAGGCCCGTAGTCTGGCGCGCGCGCGGGGGGGGGGGGGCCTCCCTGGCCCGGGGCCCTAGGCCAGCGCCCCTCCGGCCTACCCCCAGAGCCGGCCCTGGTTACAGACTAGACAGTAAAAGGAAAGAGATCTTTGGGTACCTCCTCATGAGCGGAGGATGAGCACTCCAAAGTTTCTTAGAACATGAAGCGGTCTTAAATATGAGAGAAAAGGTCTTTTGTCTCCCAAAGGAAAATTTTCTGTTTTCTAGGCTCCAGGGAGGCCTATTTATACTGTTACATTGTGGATACATGAAGTTACAACGTTACCTCTACAAAGGCCTTAGACCCAAGGGCCTCTATGGTCTTTGCATCCCTCTTCATGCAGTTTTAGTGCATGGTGGACCACCATGGGATTCGTCCACCGCATCCTCTTCCTAATCAATGGGTAGTTGACCCCCTTTTTAACCCGTACGAGATAGTCTTGAGGCGAAGCTCCTCTCGCTGACGGCGAGGTAGCGGGCTTCGTAACAGGGGTACCTTTGTGCTGACTTCTTAGATCCCCTCTACCCTGTGCGAGGGGGCCATACCAACCTTTTCATACACTTCACACTAAACGACGGGGTCATACCGACAATTATGTACCCTTTGCTCTATGTGAAAGGGCCATGCTCACACTTGGTGGCTTCGTCAGGTTGGTAGGGCTAGTGGAGCTGTCCCTATGACAAAGGCTTCCCCATTATCAAGATTCTTTGGTCACTAACATTTTCAACAATGCCGACAGTCACCACTCATCGTCACAACACTTGGCTCTTTCAAGTTTCAACGCTGGTCTTTCTCTCCAATAACTCTAGCGAGCAGTACGACATTGTCCTCGTCGAATAGCTAAGGTGGGCAACATAACATTGTCCTCATATCCATCGTCGCTGCCTCGGCTCTTCCTTCCCACGGGTCAATATATTCTTTTAGGATAGATCAATGCCATTGCACTCTTTTAGGGTTTCCTCCAATACTATTCATGCCATCCCATGTTATAACCTTTTATTTTATTCAAAATTTTAGTTTGTTATTGGAGTTCATATACATATCATATTGCTAATTTTATTTAATTTATTTTGATTTTTTGTTATTTAGGAATTTTACTTTGGAATTCGTATGAAAATCAAATTACAATTTTTTTACTTTTTATTCTAAATTTTAATTATTTTTGTTGGAATTCATATACATATCCAATTGCTAATTTTTATTCTGAATTAAAATTATTTAGGGGTTTACTTTGGAATTCACAAATGAAATTAAATTGCTAATTTTATTATGTTTTTATTCAGAATTTTAGTTTTTTTGTTGGAATTCATATACAAACCCAATTGCTATTTTGTTTACTTTTTATTCTAAATTATACTTATTTAAAGATTTTTCTTAGGAATTTGTATGAAAATCAAATTGCTATTTTTAATGTTTTATTCTGAATTTTAGCTATTTTATATTGTACTTGATATGGACTCTTTATTTTAATCTAAATCCACTAGGATCAATGGTGTATATATATATATATATATATCTTCTTTTATAGTTGGAATTTATAGTACTTAAGAGCGAACTTGATTGATTTTTTTGCTTTTATTTTAATAAAATAGATAGATAGATAGATAGCCTAGGTAGCAATCGTTCAATTTTCAAATTTCTACTTGCAATAGAACAAACTTCTGTGGACCAGGTTTCTGGCGGATAGTACAAGCACGGGCTTTATTTTATACGCGAATGGTGATAATAATGTTATGACTCTTAAAATATCCATGTCGCCAAGCAGTCTAGCTTCAGAGAAGCGCAAAGCTAAGTGTACCAATTTTAAGTCCTTAACTGACGAATCTGCTTATAAGAGGCCAAACTCTGCGCATGCATACAAGCACTAGTTAACACTGAGGGCCTGTTTCCGTAGTGTTTTGATTTTCGAATATAAATAGTAATATTTATAAAGAAGTTTATAGTGATAGAATCACTCACATGTGATTTTAACTTATATAAATAAAGTTATTGTACTGTATACTATAATTGATTAGTAGATTCTATTTTAAAAAGACGCTTCGTTTAAAAATTTGTATTATAGAAAAATTATTTACTATAAAAAATAATTTTTACAAGCCAATATGAGCAAGACGAACCCCTTGAGATCGTGAGTAGTCTTAGGCTCTACTTAGATTAGTGATAGATTATAGCTTTTCACTATAGTCGAGGTGGTTTATTTGACGTAATTAAATTTAAAAAAAATAAAAAATAGATTAGCTCATCACGGGCAATGCGAAGGAATACGGAAAAAAGATAAAAAGCCTAAAAAACAAAAAAAATCAGAAAAAAACTAAGAAATAATGAATTAAAAGTAGAAGTCAAAAGCTATCACTGGAACTAGTGGACACTAAAAAAACCTTCAGGGTTTCTCATATCTTGACCATAATCTAGGGCATCTCATGACTCATATACGATGCAGAAACTGCATTTTACTACTGACACAACGTACAGTGAGCAGCAGAGTCACCAATCGTGAGCTTAAGAGAACTTGACCTGTGTGACGGCATGTGAAGTAGCTTGCGGACCACAGCTACCTACATAGCATCTAAAGCAGTAAAGCATTCAGCTAGCATGTGTAACCTAGTTATCAAAAGGTAGGTGAGTAAGGCAACAAAATGTCGGATCAAATAAAAGATGCTGTTTGGTTAAATTGAAATAAGTCGATTTATAACTAAAATTATATTATATCTAATTGAAATTATACTATAATTGATAGTGACTTATTTGGTGTAACTAAATTTAAAATAGAAAAAAATATGTTAGTCCATTACGGACAACGCAAACGAATACAGGAAAAAGAACCAGAAAAAGCTAAAAAGTTAGAAAAAAAATAAAATTTAGAAATAATAAAAATAAACCAAAGATAAGAAGTTTAAGATGAGATGAACCAGGCCAAAACTGCTCAAACTCAACATTCCTAACTCATCAGCGTGCCAATGATGGGCTCTACACTGCCATCTTGTCGGATCTCTTGTCATCTAACTCGGTTTAATCATGCATCCTTTACCTTTTAGTTTCCCCTTGTGAAGTTCTCGCGTTGATTTTTAATTTCGTAGGCGTCTACGAGCTTTTAGATCGCTTCGTCGCTGGGCCATTTGATCTCACATGCACCATGTTCCGCGGCAAATTGTCAGTTTTTTTTACACTACCTTTAATTTCTGTAGAGATTAGCTAGATTTTTTTAAACAAAAACAATGCTATCAGTGTGACTTCGGCCATTGATTTTTGATCCAATATATGATCTGCGTATGTGTTTCCCTTGCAATATAATCAGTCCAATGCCTATAGGTCCATGAGTTGGACTGGTCCAATGGTGTAGGATCTGTGGGAGCAACGGGGCGACACTCTAATGCATCAAGACCAATGGAACGTCGATGGAATCATGGAGAGAACGTGGTGTGGGGGAGCGATTTAGGACATTTGTTTCCCTGTCTCGCCATAGATCTGACGGTACTAGTGGTACTATACTAGACTGGAATTCAGACCAGAAAAAAAGGTTTTGTTAAATATCATTCGGATGTTTTCTTCCTAACTATCATCCAGATTTAAGACCATTAGATTAGAGATCCAATGGCCATGAATTCTACTCCCTCTCCCTTGAAAAAATCTCCCCCTTTCAAAAACAAGAGACTCTTTGATCTCTAATCTAAAGATCATAAATTTAGATGATAATTAGAAAGAAAACATTCAGGTGATGCCTAGACACTCCAAAAAAGATACACAAGAGGATAGAACTGGAAAAAAAAAAGAAGAGAGAGCGCAAAAGCATCAGAATGTTGACTAGGGTCGTAGTCATCAGCCATGCATGGAGTGCATGCATGTGATGAAGCTTGTGGAGTCTCCAAAACCATGTGCGCTTCCACTGTTTCTGTTTCCACATGGTGGGCACAAATTTATAGAGTAGATGGCTCTGATGAGAATATATGATGAGATACACTACGTTTACGTACAGCCGAAACAGGTGTATACAGCCTCCATATATTCCTTGGCGACTGGCGAGATACTAGCATGTTGTGTTGAATGTCGACCGGCCAAATTGCACGACGACGAAGTGGTATTATTTCTGGGAGCTGTAGGCGCTTGTGCTTCGACTTGTTTAAATCGTGTCACTCGTCGTCAGTATCGGATGGAATAATCCTGGTGTTCGTATGTAGCTGACCGGTGACATTGGCGCACGCCGATGGCAGCAAGCTAAGCAAGTTTAGATGGTAAATTTTGAGAAGCTAATTAAGGACGTACGTACGCTAGGAGCTCATATGTGTCACCTCCTGTGCATGCAGTGTGTAGAAATTCGGTCTCCTCTCTACTTCTAAATATATCTGCTAAGAGCATGTTCTTGATTACATTAAATTATGCTAGGTTTGATTCCCTTATAATTATTATTTTTAATGCTGGGTTTTTTTGATACAGCTCAACCCAACAGTCAACAGACAAACTAAAGCACTGATGATGTGTTGACGTGCATCTCCCTATGCTGTTTTCCGACCGTTGTGGGCCTCGATGGTTTATTCTTTGCAGGGACGAAACTGAGAGAACAATACTGCTAGTCCAGTATTATACGCACGGCATGAACTGTGCCCCGCTACTACTACAATACACATGAACAATATCATCACCCGTTTAATTACGCGCCGCTCAAATAATTTTTAGAGATAGCAAAGTGGTGCGAAAAATTACGTAAAAATTATACAACATAGCACACTACATCAGAACGTCTATAAAATTTTTTGTAATTTTTCGTCACCATTTGCTACCTCTAAAAATTCTTGAAACGGTGCATAACTGCTTAATCGCCTGGTTAATTATACGTCATTCTAAGAATTTTTAGAGGTAGAAAATGGCCTCAAAAAATTATGAAAAAATTATACAATGTACCATGATGCCTTGGGAAGCTCCACCAAAATGTTTGTAATTTTTTGAACTCTATATTTACAAATTCAAAAAATTATAACATAAAATTATGAATTTATGCAGGTAATTAAGCCGGCTAATTAGTCGGTTTAATCACGTCGTTTTGTAGACAAACGACAGGCCATCTGCCATCTGTTGGCCAGATGGTAGGCGCCACGTGTCGACTATTGGGCGTTGCTGTGTGGTGATGAGACGACAGAAACACTATTTTTATCAATACTAGTTGTATATAGCTATTTCTATGAATACATGAAAACACATTATACACGACAAAAACTCCCATCCAACTCGCAGCTAGTATTTTATTGTCGTACGTCCGGATCACATGGGAAACGGGAAACCGCTTCCCGCCACCACCAGCAGCGGCAGTTTCCTGCTTCCCACAGCTCCACTCACTGATCACCAACTCCTACAAATCGCACCACCAAGACCATTCGCAGCCCTACGCTAGTCCACTCTGCAAGTATCTATCCAACCACCCACCGCTCGCACTCGCCAAGATTCGCTTGGAATCGATAGGCGGAGGAGATGGCGGAGGGCAATGCCGCGTCGGCCGCGCCCCCGGCGTCGTCCTGCCGCGGGCGGGTCGCGGGCGGGTGCGGGCTGGCTCTGGGCCGGCTGGTGCGGAAGCTGCGGAGGCAGAGCAGGATGCTGTGCACGGCCGCCGCCGGCAGCGCGCGCCCCGCGGCCGCGGCCCGGTGGCAGTACGACCCGCTCAGCTACGCTCGCAACTTCGACCGCAACGGCTTCGGCACCGCGCTGGACGACGACGACGTCTCCGCCCACATCTACCACTACACCTTCGCCTCCCGCTTCGTGCTCGCCTCCTCCGCTCGGCAGCCGCAGTAGGCCAGACTGCCAATCGACGCATGTATGGCCAGTTAGTGTTGCAAGTAGCTAGCTAGCCAGCCATTAGAGTTAGATGCGCCCTCTTTTATTTGGTTCTTTTGTGCTGCAGGGGAGTGTGTTCATATGAGGTGGGAGTGATGGTTGTAAGAATTTCCTGGCCTCCTTGGCTCCTTTAATTTGGGTCACTTGGGAAGCTGGAGGAGAATTAGCCAAGTGGAAATTAAATTTTCTAAAGATATTTAGGGAAGATTGCGGTACAATTTCTCGGGTTGATTTCTTTGTCCATGTCCATCTCTAATGTTCTTGACACATTTCTTTCTTCATAACGTTCTGGAATTAATCGGTTAATGGTCGAATCTGCGAGAGCTTTTGGGGGAGAATTTGCAGGCAGCTAGCTCAGCTGGTCAGAAAGCTGCATGTACGTCACTCGGTCACTGGCCGAGGTAGACGAAACGGAGCTTATCAGCTTACCCAGTGAGCGAGGAATCTCTGGCATGGCAGGAGGCTCAAGATGAGGTGAGGCTGGCGAGTTTGATCGCATCAATTGAGTGGTTGGTACTACAATTATTGCTCACGACGCCGCTGCTCCCGCTCCTGTCCTGCTGCTGCAGACTGCAGTCAGCATCAGCAGTGAGGCACCACCGCTGCACCAAGGCGATTATTCGCGTGGGAGGACGCCCCGTGTCCCACGGATGGTGCGTGCGCCGATCAGTGGCGACATGCAGGGGAAGCCTGAAATTAATTTTTAATTACAACAAAGAACGTAAGCTATATTCACACCACATTCTATATGTACATATGTATGACTGTTCTACTGAAACACATATTTAGGCTGTTAGATTAATTGGGCTTGGTCCATTATTAATTTAGTAATTAATCAAATAAAATCCTAGGCCTACATGGAAAAACTGTTTAGTCCCATATGGAGAGTTGAATGGGAGTTACACCACTTAAAAAGGTGGAACGTGGTAACCCCTTTGTGGAATTGGAGAGAGCCAATACACGCGCGCGCTTGCTCGCTCGCCTCGCCACGCCACGCCGAGCCGTGCTGTGCCGTGCGTGTGCGCGCGTAGGCGTGTCGGGTGCGGGCGCGTTTTTCTTTATCTATTCGAAAATCGAAATGCACTAGCTGGCAGTAACGGTGCAGTTACTAGTGGTTTATGGCTGCTGTTACTAGTGACTAATGACTGCAGTTACTGGTCTCTCTCCATACCAAAGGGATACAAAAGAACAGTACTATCTCTCTGTTTTTGTTGCTGCTCTCTGATCTCCGGTCCAGAGCCTTGCGCGCAAGTTTCTGGGCGAGTAGGCCTCCAGAAGCGCATCGGCGCACTGCGAACATCTTCCTGCATCAAGCTTCGTCCTGCATCACGCCTCGATCGACTACATCGAATAGGCCATCATGTCTACTGATGGTAACGGCGCCTCCAGTGTCTCTGGCACTGGCCCCGCCCGAGGGTATAAATTGAAAACTTTTCTGGTGTATTTGTTTCTGTGCGCTATGAATATGTTAATAGATGTTTCTGTTAGCTTGTTCGTTAGCAAATATGAATACATCGTTGATAGATCACTCATGAATGTTTATGTCATATTTTATTTGCTGAATTTCTGGATTAAAATATGCCGAAAATTGACTAGATATCCAACATAGGCTCTGTTTATTAGAATTTCTGTTTTTAATTTCTAACTTCTAGCTTCTTACTTTTATCTTTTTTTCTAACGATATGGATTTTTAGCTTTTTTTTCTTTTTTTATTTCTTTTCATTGTCCACGATGATATAATTTATTTTATTTTTAAAAATTTAATTAATGCACTGCAGTTGGACATACCTGCTAGGCCCTTCGGCCCTGAAGGATTAGCCGTGTTTTGGGTTCGATCACAAATTCACAATGTGGACCGAGTTGTCGTGCATGGGCTGAAGAGTATATGCAATTCTGCGTTAGTCTGGCCCATGAAAGAGTACCAGTACTCTTAATATTTCCGGTTCCTTGGCATTTGGCTGGCAAAAGCAACGCTGAACTTTTTTCATGTTACAAGGAAGATACACTACACACATATCATATGGACACACACGAGTGTCTCCTAGTAGTGTATGGCCCTGATCAACTCGGCTTCGGCTTCTGGCTTCTAGCTTATTTTTCACTATTCATAAGTTTCGTCTTTTTCTGAACTTTTGGCTTTTTGTTGAGTTTTTTTGCCGGTTCTTTTTTTCCCGTATTTGTTTGTATTATACGTAATGGGCTAACATATTTTTTATATTTTAAATTTTTTTAAATTTAATTATGCTAAATAAGTCTCTGTCAGCTACAGTGTTTTCAGCCATAAGCCATGAGCTTTTCAGCTGAACCGATCACCACCCTAGACTGATGAGACCGAGAATAAATTTACGATCTCATAAAATTTTTGAACCGCACCCATGTATGCGTTGAGAGATGGTTCCCACTGCACGGCTGAACTTGATGAAGGCAGCGTAGAAAAAGAGAAACCAACGTTGGAAAATACAGTGTCATATCAACATTAACTATATTATAGCGGAATAGAATGGCGCAAGCACGGCTATCCAATATTGTCGGTTTTGCAAAAAAAAAATCACTAAGTTGAATTTGAAATTGAGTATATATAAGGCCCCGATCGATTCAGCCGCCTTTAGTTTTCGTGTTCGCAGGTTTTCCACAAAAGCCCTCATGGTTATTGGCAATTCTGCTCCAACCCTGCACAGTTGTGGCCGTTCGATCAACTCCAAGGGACAGATCCAGTCGTCCGCGCCCGCATTCCAGGCCTAGTACCCTCCTCTCCCTATTCTCTTTTTCCACAAGCGCTGACCCCCTTCACCTCCCGCTCTGCTTCTCCTGTGTGCTGGTGCCACCGCCGCTCCCCGCCCCTCGCCCTCTCTCTCCCCCCATCTTCCGACGCCGCCTCCTGCAACCTCTCCCTCGCTGTGCTCCGTTCCTCACCTCCGCCGCTTCTTAGGTTCATCATCGTCTAGATCCGACTGCTCCCCCATCGTTGGTGTCTTCTTGGCCATACTCCACCGTTTTTCGGTGCAGCAAGGGAAATTCGAGACATGCAAAAGCCGAAGCCCTAGACGTACTCGACGGCGAGGACTACCAGCGATTTTCGTATGCCGAACTGGCGAAAGCCACGAACGGCTTCGCGGACACCAATCTGGCAGGCGCAGGGATGTTTGGCTGTGTGTGTCTGGGGACCCTGCCCCTGAGAGTGAAGGGTGCTTTAGCAAACGAGAACGACGCCGTGGCGGTGAAGGTGTTCGATCTCCGGCAAAGCGGTGCCTCCCAAGACTTTCCTGTTGGAATGCAAAGCCTTACGGAACATACGACGACTTCAGATGTCTGGTGTTCGAGTTCATGCCTAATTACAGCCCAGACAGGTGGCTGCATCCGAAATCTGAAGAGCTCAAGGATGTCAACAGCCTAAGTGTAACACAAAGACTGAACATCGCCGTGGACTTCCCCGACGCGTTGCACTATCTCCACAGCAGCTGCATACCACCAGTCATGCACTGTGATCTCAAGCCGAGCAATGTTCTTCTCGGGGAGGACTTGACGGCCTGCATCGGCGACTTTGGCTTCGCACAGCTGCTTATTGATCTGGGGAGCCATGACGCTGCCAATACCGAAAGCACCATTGGAATAAGAGGCACAACTGGCCACGCTGCACCAGGTAAATTCCATCTTAGAAAGAGAGTCATGTGTAGATGCTATTTCCTAGCCAGTTTTCCATTAGAAGTTACGATAACGTAATGTAACTTGTCTGACAAAGTTAAGTGCTTGCCTCAAATGTGCAGAATACGGCACGACTGGGAAAGTGTCAACACACGGCGATGTCTACAGCTTTGGGATAACGCTCCCGGAGATCTTTTCGGGGAAGTCGCCGACGAACGACGCGTTCCGGGACGGCCTGACGCTGCACGAGCTCGTCGGCACGGCGTTTCCTGACAGAATCGAGCAGGTCCTCGACCCGGCCCTGCTGCCCGTCAAGGTGTTCGACGGTGAAATGCCACGGGCGGGAGGGAGCGAGTGGCGCGCTTGCTTCGGTGCACGATTGCTGCACGAGGCGAGTGCCGCGCGAGAGGTTGAGCAAGAGGGATGCAGCCGCGGTGCTGCGTGTGATCAGAGACGCTTGTGTTCGTGCCTGCGGTGATTCCTAGGCGTTGGTTAAGTTACCGTCTCCTCTCTTTTTTTGGCTGCGTGTTGGTGGTCTGTCGGACGGTCGTGTCATACTGTAATGCAAGTGCCAAATGCTAGCTGGGTATGTGTATGCTCAGATGGTATTGTCTCTGTTTGCGTTTTTCTTCAGAGAGATTTTTGTGCGTTATAGTTTCTGCTCTTTATCGTGGCCACCTATTTGTAGCCTTGTCAGCGATTCATTGGCCAGGCCCAACTGAGAACAGTCATGGCCCGAGCCTAACTAATTTACGAGGGCCTTTCAGCTGCCGTTGGAGGCATGGAGCAATGCCCTAGATAATAGGCCGTTGCTGGGCTCTCATACACTGTTGGGATAACGGATAGGCTACATAGCGTAAATTAAAATTTCTACTACGTAAATCAAGAAGCCGTGTAAATAAGAGCTCATAAATTGTTATCACTAGAAACGCAGTGCAGCAAAAAAAGAGTTGAAGCAGTCCAGTTCAACGTAGCTCGCATCGATGTAGTGGAAGTATTTAATCGTCCAACTCTTCAAAAAGCGATCCTCTGAAGCCGATCATCCTCTAGCGGTAGTCGATATGCACAAGCCGATCATCTTCTTCTCTGATCATCCTGATCAGCATCATAGTCACAACATCGCGTCTACCGAAATCCACACGTTCATAAATGTAACACCGTACGCTGGTGTACTACCACTAGCATACACAGCAGGGCCTTCGGAAGGAGGGTCTAGAGTTTTAGTGGGTGGTGCAATGTCTCTCTCTTTCTCATAGCCCAATGCATCCCTTTATATAGAGCCTTCGACCGGATCCTTATTCGATACGAATAAAGATCATATTCCACTTGGAATCCATCATTCAGACTCTTATTATTTCAACCGGTTAAATGTGTGACCATGTAGATTCATGTATACTTGGTTGTACACAAAAAACACATTTCTAATCACTGGTTGATAGCGGTCCTTAGCATGATATATCGACTCCCGAATATACACAAATATCAAATTGGACGAACCTTATGCAATATAATCTGTAACTAAGTCTTAATCACTCATGATCAGTTCATAACTCCTCACAATCAGTTCATATCCCCATGCAACCAATTCATATACTAGTTTGTGATATATCCGACCAGCTCAAGACTAGGCAGTATACCCACACGACCAGTTTGTATCTGGTCAGACTAAATGACCTGTTTGCATATTCTTCTTTTGCCTTACATTACCCGATCGAATTCCTGGTGAGAAACGTGGCATGTATGATCTATTCAATCTTTTCTGATCTAGTGATGAATAACTTCATGCAGTTAACTCTTCGACTACTCGTGGCAGACCATGCACTTCCTTTATCCGACCACATCAAGAGGTTCAGAAATATCTCTTCTGTTATGTAGAAGGAGCAAATCATATATTCGACCAGTCATATTCCTCCGCATATTTTATAGCATATCTAAAAACTATCTTTATAACTACCTAGTTATGTAGTAGCGTTTGGCAACAACTAAATACATCATTACACATGTAGAAAATTATGCTAATCTTAGATATAAGGATTACACATCACAATTGCTTGAGACCATTTGATGACATAAAAAACATAACAATATCAACAATGTTTTAAGGTGGGTCAATCTAACATCATGTTCTCTAACATGTGTCTACATTATTGATTTGATATCCATATATTCATGATCCGTGAAACATGATCATTAATCAATACATGTACTGATATATAAATTATAATTGCCCCTATATAATGATATAAGATCAGGAATAATTTAGAATAACATCAAAACTTGAATAAAAAGTTCTACGAACAAGTCACGTACTTATTAATCAATATAAAAGATATTTGTTTAAGAGACAAAATAATGTATTATTCAAAAAAAATCATAAACATAAAAAGATACAATCATCCTCGTAGTTACCCAACAAAAACCTTGAAAGGCGAGCTTACTCCACGTAGCAGAAGCCAGCAAGTCTGGCAATCTCGCAGTGAGAAAATTGATCATTTGCCACTTTGAAGAGTGGACTTCGCAAAATTGCCACTTTCAAAATCGGCTTCGCAAAAATGTCATGCAATACATTTACCTCTTGATTATCATGCCATTTGAGCCATTTAACTCGTCCATGGCCGCGACACGTGCGGGGCAGAAACCCGACACGATCTCGCGCGCGGCTTCGGCACGCACGGCATCGATGGCAAGGCACAAGCTTGTGTGCAATGGTGAAGGCCCGACGCGGCGGCGCTGTCGCCCGTGCTCGCATGCGACTGCTGCTGCTGTCGCCCACGCACCCACGATAAACGCTGCTTTCTGCTCGCTTGGCTCAATTAATCCACTTCTTAATTCTTTATTTGCAGAATTTCTCGGTTATATTGGCTGTTGGAAGCTCGTAGGTTGCTAGGATCGTGCGGGTGTGTCAATGCTTGATGGTTTGATCCGTCCTAGTTGCTGAGGCGTTTCTTGATTTGGTCCAGGGAAACGCTATTTCTTGATTTGTTGCTACTTTCTCAAAATGCAATAAAAATCTGTTTGTTTTCTGGGGTCTGATTTGTGAGTGCCGCCTGCCATTTTTGCTTTTGACAATGGAGAATAAAAAACTTAGCAAGGGTAGAAAGGTCTTTTTCAATCCCTGAAATTAGAAAAAAAATATTAAATGAGTTAAATGGCTCAAATGACATGGTAATCAAGAGGTAAATGTATTGCATGGCATTTTCGCGAAGCCAATTTTAAAAGTGACAATTTTACGAAGCCCACTCTTCAAAGTGGCAAATGATCAATTTTCTCATCTCGCAGTAGTATAACCCACGTACCTGCCTAAATTTACAGCGACGTCGGTCTCAATTCTCAAACACCCTGTTACCAACATACCAAAGTCAACTACTTGATTGACCGAAAAGAAAAACAAGAACAACCTGTCGACCCGGCTGCTACGAGCAATCTTAAAATGTCAATGCATATATGCAAGCAAGTAGTAGTGTTCATGTGTACTGAGTCTTCCTTGCACGGCTGGTGACCTGGTGAGGTATCTTTCGATGAAGTCAACACACAAGATCAATCTAGTTATTTTCAGAATCAAATTCCCATAAATATTTCTAAGCCGCCGCTTGGTTTGATTAATTGGTCGTAGTCTTTTTTGGCCATAGCTAATGGTTTTTTTTATCACACATTCTCATTTGTTATGCGTGATTGGTTAGCGAGATAATAGCATTTGTTAGTGTGGAGTTAGTTGTTGGCGTGCTTGCAGGCACCCCTGTATTCATGGATCTGAAATTCACGTATCTGCTTGCAACATGTTCTCTATATAAAGGAAACGATCCATCACGGCAATTCTATCTTCCACAAAATCTTTTAAGTTGGTCCATCACGGCACAGCCAAATCAGCTGAACACCTGGCTACTTGGCCTCTCCACTCACTTGCACATGCAACTAGCGGCAGCAGAAGATTTGTAACATGGCGACGGCGGTTGAGGCGGTGGTGTTGCTCTTGTTCTTGCAACTAACGGCGATGGCAGCGGACACCGACCGGGACGCGCTGGTGGCGTTCAAGGCCGGCGTGTCGGACTCGTCTAGCACACTCCGGTCGTGGAACGACACGGTGCACTTCTGCCGGTGGCCGGGCGTGAAATGCACCGCGGGGCGCGTCACGTCCCTGGACGTCTCCTCGGGCAGCCTCACCGGGGCCATCTCGCCGGCCGTCGCCAACCTCACGCACCTCAAGGTTTTCAACCTCACCGCCAACGGCATCTCCGGGAGCATCCCCGCGAGCCTCGGCCGGCTCCAGCACCTACAGTACCTCGGCCTCTGCGACAACGCCTTCACCGGCGAGATACCCGGCGCCCTCCGCAACTGCACCAGCCTCGTTGTCGCGTACCTCAACAACAACGACCTCACCGGCGGCGTCCCCGACTGGCTCGGTGCTCTGCCGAGCCTCACGGTCCTCCGGCTCAGCCACAACTCGCTCTCCGGCCGTATCCCGCCGTCGCTCGCGAACCTCACGAGGCTCCGGCAGCTCGAGCTCGATCAGAACCTTCTGGAAGGAACAATCCCCGACGGTCTCGCGCGCCTTCCCGGCCTCCTCTTCTTCACCGTGTACCAGAACCGCCTCGCCGGAGAGATCCCGCCGGGGTTCTTCAACATGTCATCGCTGCAAGGCATCTCCCTTGCCAACAACGCGTTCCAAGGGGAGCTCCCACCCAACGTGGGCGCGCGCATGCCGAACCTCCGCTACCTCTTCCTCGGCGGCAACGGCCTCGCGGGGCCGATCCCGGTGTCGCTCTCCAACGCCTCCAAACTGCAAGTTCTCAGCCTCGCCAACAATAGCTTCACCGGGCAAGTGCCCACCGAGATCGGCAACCTCTGCCTGCTGTCACTGCAGCTGTCCAACAACGAGCTCACGGCGACCGACGACGGCGGCTGGGATTTCTTGGACAACTTAACCAACTGCAGCGCCCTGGATGAAATCTTTCTTGACGGCAACAAGCTCGGCGGCACGATACCGAGCTCCATCGCCCGCCTCTCGGCGCAGCTCCAGACGCTGAATCTTGCAACCAATCGCATATCCGGCATGGTACCGCCGGACATCAGGAACCTCGCTGGGCTGCAAATGCTGGTCCTCCAGTCTAATCTCCTCACCGGCGATATCCCGGAAGGAATCGGAAAGCTCAAGAACCTTCAAGAGTTGCAGTTACAGGAGAACAAGTTAACCGGACCTGTGCCATCCGCCATTGGCAAACTCACGCGGCTGCTTAGCCTCGACCTGAGCAACAACTTGCTGAATGGATCGATTCCTTCCAGCCTCGGCAACCTGCAGGAGCTGACACTGCTTAACATCTCCGGCAATGGGCTAACCGGCCATGTCCCGAGAGAATTATTCAGCCTCTCGTCCTTGTCGTCAGTGATGGACTTGTCCAATAACCAGCTTGATGGCCTGCTCCCTCGAGAGGTAGGCCGGCTTGGAAAACTCGCGCTCATGGCACTGTCTGGAAACCGCTTCTCCGGCGAGGTGCCGGCCGAGCTGGGCAGCTGCCAAAGCTTAGAGTTCCTTGATTTGGATAGCAATTTCTTCACCGGAAGCATCCTGCCAACGTTGAGCAGGCTGAAGGGGCTCAGGAGGCTGAACCTGACATGCAACAGATTATCCGGGAGCATCCCGCCAGAGCTCAGCCAGATGCCGGGACTACAGGAGCTGTACCTGTCGCGGAACTGCTTGTCGGGCGGCATTCCGGCGGGCTTGGAGAACATGAGCTCCCTGATAGAGCTCGACCTGTCTCACAACCGTCTCGACGGCCAGGTTCCACTGCATGGCGTGTTCGCGAACACGACCGGGTTTAGGATGGTCGGGAATAGTGCGCTCTGCGGTGGCGCTCAGCAGCTCCGGTTGCCGCCATGTCAGCCGGCGAATTCAACCCGACACCCTCATCTGTTTCTCAAGATTGCGTTACCTATCATTGTCATAGCTCTGTTCTTCGCCATGTTGTTTACTGTTCTCCAGTGGCGCAAGAGGAAGTCAAGAATTGCAAACGCCGCGGCACGAAGCGTACTCAACGGCAACTATTACCCGAGAGTTTCTTACACCGAACTGGCCAAAGCCACCGATGACTTTGCAGATGCCAACCTCGTCGGCACCGGAAAGTACGGTGCCGTGTACCAAGGGACCCTGTCATTGAAGATGAAAGGGGCTTTGGGGCACGAGGACGTCGCCGTGGCAGTGAAGGTCATCGATCTCCGGCAAGTCGGCGCTTCCAAGACTTTCCTTTCGGAATGCGAGGCTCTGCGAAGCGTGAGACACCGGAACCTGATCAGCATCGTCACCTGCTGCTCCAGCGTCGACACAGAGGGTAACGAGTTCAGAGCTCTAGTGTTCGACTTCATGCCTAATTACAGCCTAGACAGGTGGCTGCATCCGAAACCTATGGAGTTCAACAAAGGGTGCGGCCTAAGCGTAATCCAGAGGCTCAACATTGCAGTGGACATTGCCGATGCGTTGAACTATCTGCACAACAGCTGCAACCCACCGATCATCCACTGTGATCTCAAGCCAAGCAATGTTCTTCTTGGCGAGGACATGACGGCCTGCCTCGGAGACTTTGGCCTCGCAAAGCTGCTTCTTGATCCGGGGAGCCATGGTGTAGCAAATACCGAAAGCACCATCGGCATAAGGGGCACAATTGGCTATGTTGCACCAGGTAGCTCCACTCTCTCCGTAATGCTACATTGCTGCTACTTGCTCACCGTTGCGTGTCATATAACGTCACTTGTCTGAATAGTAAGTATCCTCGTTTGTACTGTTCAGAATACGGCACGTCAGGGAAGGTTTCTACCTCTGGTGATGTATACAGCTTTGGGATAACACTTCTCGAGATCTTTGCCCGGAAGGCGCCGACCGAGGATGCGTTCAGAGACGGCCTGACGCTGCCGGATTTTGTCGGCAGGGTGTTCCCGGAGAAAATTGAGCAGATCCTCGACCCGGCTCTGCTGCCGATTGACGAACTCGACGCATCAGTGTCGTGTTCGGAAGCGAGCGAGGTGCGTGTTTCGGTGCATGATTGCTTGGTTTCTGCCATAAGGGTCGGTCTCAGGTGCTCCAGCCCAGTGCCGTACGAGAGGATGGACATGAGGGATGCAGCGGCCGAGATGCGTCTGATCAGAGATGCTTGCCTTCGTGCTTGTCGTGAATGAAAACCTGTGATTTCCAGTACAGGTTATTTACTCATTTTGGTTTGAGCTTCTAGCTTATGTTTCACTAGTCAATAATTTCGTCTTGTTATGTTTTTTAAGCTTTTTTATCGGTTTTTTCCCGTATTCGTTTGTACTGTTCGTCGTGACGGGTTAACTTGTTTTTTCTATTTTTAATTTTTTTAAAATTTAATTATACAAAATAAGCCACCATCAGCTATAGTATTTTTTCAGCCAGCTATAATGCTTTTTAGCTATAAGCCACTCAAAATAAGCCGTTTTGAGCAGGGCTAGTCGTGCTTCTTACTGAACTAGCATTTTGAAGCTGCTTTTATCTGACAAGCGAAATAAGTAAATGGCCCTGCTCTTTTCAGCTTCTAAAAGTTGCTTTTTGGCTTTTCTACAGTAACTAGCTTTTAAATAGAATATCTTTTGAAGATAGAGTCTATTAGTTAATTGTAGTACATGCTTTATCAACTTCATTTATATTGGTAAAAACCGTACGTGAGTTTTTGTTACTTTGTAATCTCTCGCACAAATAGTCCAAAAGCCACAAGCCGCAGGTAAAATCCACAAGTCGCAGCAAAAAAGAACAGACCCAATGACCGGTTTGCCGGACTGTAGGTCTGCAACAACCAGAGCAAGATGTTCCGAGTTAAAAATCTCGCGATAAGGCCTCAACAATTTGTAAGGTGGGGATGAACGAGAATTTTCTGGATTAACCTGCACCGCCAAGTGCCAACAGCAAATGAGTTTCGGTATGTTTCACAAATCAACCTGCTCTCCACACATACCGGGGCGCATTCAGATCCCTGCTGATTCCTTCAGTCTTTATGAATATCTCACACGATAGGGTGGTTGCTAGCAATCTACTGCTACTTCGGGTCCTACCCCAGGTCGCCCAAATATGCGACGGCGACGCAGCCTCGGGTCGGCGGCGGCATCGGTCGACGTAGGGTGCGCTGCTGCGGCGCGAGCGTAACGGTGAATGTGACTTGGACCTACAGAAATGGAGCGGTTAGAGAGGTGGGCTGCCTCGTAGGCCTGGTACGGCTGGGACTAGAGGTTGGGCCTGTCATGTAGGCCTATTGGGGTTTTGATGCAGCCCGTCAGAGCCCGCACGTAGGTTTGGGTCAAATGAATGAATTGAACATCGATAAATCGTTTAGAAAGGACTATCCCGATAAATCGCTTCAAAAAGTCTATCTCGATAAATCGCTTCAGAAAGACGACAAAGAACTTGTCCTATTTATTTATTCAAAAAAATCATAGCCCATAAGCCATAAGTATATCTGAAAAGAGTGGGTTCTTAGAGAGGGCCTTGGCTGTGTCTAGAAGTGGCTTTTACGGAAGGACTCGTGATCTGACATGGTTGATTTCGATGGTGCTTCAACTAAATTTTGTCTTAAGTATCTGATTATGGCTTTTAGTTTATGGTTAAAATTGTACTGTAACAGTTGTTATCTTTTTCTGAGAAAAAATAAGAAAATATTGAAAGAAGTAGTTATATCGTCACGGACAATACAAAGAAATGAGGAGAAAAAAAGAAAAAACCGAAAAAGCTACAAATCCAAAATAAACCGAAAGTAGAAGTTGATGTGTTCTAAATAATTTCTGGCTTAAATAAACTGAAAGCTAAAAAAACCAGAAGCTTAAGGGTGTGTTTGGTTGAGCTGTGACTTCTGAAAAAGCTGCTGTGAGCTGTGGGCTATGGAAAAGCTGCTGTAGATTATGGGCTGTGGAAAAGCTGTAAGCTGTTTGGTTCAAACAAGTATAAAACTTACCTCCTATCTTTATTTTCCTTGAAACAACTGTGAAACAGCTCTCTATTTTCACCATTTCAAAAAGCAGAAAGCCAAAAGACAAAAGCAGGGTCCAAGGTGCTTTCAAAATTGTACTACACAAAAGTAGCTGCTTCTGAAAAAGCAGCTTCTGGTTTCCACCTCTTTGGTTGGCTTTTGGCTTTTTAGAAGCAAAAGTAGCTCCCAAAAGCTCAACCAAAGGCACCTTAAGTTGTTTAGAGTAGCATACTCCTGCAGAAAAGAAGGGCCATAAATTCGCTGCATGCGACGGATTTTGCACAAGTTAGAGCAACTCCAGCAGGGCCCCTACTTGAGCCCTCAAACCTCATATTTGAGAGGCAGAGCAAAAAACTGAACTCCAGCAGGGCCCTTACTTGGCTCTCAAAAATAGGAGACCTCTCAAATGAGGTCTCCAAGCCCTCATTCCCAGGGGCCCTGCTCTGGCTCTCATCCTTCGGTTTTTTTCCCGCCTCAGTAAAACTTCCCCCAAAATCCCCCGCCTCCACCGCTTTTCTGCCGCCCGCGCTCCAAAATCCCCCGCCGCTCGCCCGCCACCTCCGTTCGCCCGCCCGCCGCCTCCACTGGCCCGCCGCCTCGCCCGGCTCCTCTGCTCGCCCGCCGCCTCCACTCGCCCGGCTCCTCGGCTCGCCCGTCGCCGCGCCCGACGCCTCCGCCCGTCGGGCCGCCAGATTCCTCCCCGCCCGCCTCTTTCCCCTCCCCGCCTCTTTCCCCGCCCGCTGGTCCCCTTGGCCGCCAGCGCTCGCCGGCGCCTGCCTCCCCGCTCTCCTTCGCCCGCCTCTTTCCTCCCGCGCCGCCACCGCCCTCCTCGGCGGTTCCTCTTCCCCGGCTCCCGACGCATGGCGCGCACGGTGAAGATGCGAGGAGGCGGACGAGCGCCTCGGCCTCGCCGTCGTCGGCGGGGTGAGGGCACGCACGGTGAGGAAGCCGCCCGAGAAGGGGGAAGCGGAGGCGGCAGGAGGCGCGAGGCGGAGACGGAGAGGTGAGGGGCAGGGGGAGAAGAGGGAAGCGGAGGCGGCGGGATGCCTGGAGACGGCGGGGGTGAGGGAGAAAATAAGGAGCGGGTCCCATATGTCAGTTGTAGTGGAATGAATTTGAGGGCTTAAATTTGAGGGGTGCTGTTGGAGTAGATAAAAAAACAGGGCCCTCAAAAGTAGAGGGAGCTCTCAAATGAAAAGTAGAGGCCCTGTTTTGAGGGCTACTGCTGGAGTTGCTCTTAGAGACGCATACGTCGGCGTGCAGTGCAGAGACGTGCGGACTCTCGCGGGTAACATGCCGAATTGCCAACATGTTCCTGGATGGATTGGTCAAGAGCCAAAAGACCCAATCTCAATGGGCCGCATGCGTCCTCTGGATGCGATGTGCGCGATTACTCGGAGGAGCATTTGGTTTCGTTCTTATCCTTATCGAAACCAGGCATCTTCATCATGCCAACGCCGCGAATGTTAGGTATATGCTCCGACGGGTGTTTCAGCTCAACTTGCCATTTGCCAACCCCTGTCATTACTCCAAAATACCAGTGATTCATGGGGAAAAGACCACTCATTATCGTTGGATGTCACATAGGATTGAGGGCTTGTTCTTTTTATCTGCAGTTTATGATTTTTTGGTAAAATTTTTGAATTTTAGCTATTTGCGACAGAGATTACAAAGAGAGATACTCGTTTGCGATTTTGATTGATACAGACGTTGGACTTTTAACATGTACTACAATTAACTTATAGACTCCGTCTTGAAAAAATACTTTGTTTGAAAGTTAGATACTGTAGCAAAAGCCAAAAGCCGCTTTTAGAAGCTGTAAAGAACAGAACCTGGTTCGGCTTGATTCGAAAGGATTTGTTTAGGTTGGTTGGTTGTGGCAAGTTGAAAACTAGGCAGTTCGTGAGAATTTCAGGAGTTGTCGTATTTTGTCTCAACGAACATTATCAAATGGCAGATCACTGGTAAAGGTAAGCACTTGTTCGTAGTACTAAGTTTGGTTGGGCGGTTCATACCAAAGGTAGTTGGTGTTGATGAAGGGGTGGGATTGGGTGACGGGAATTACTAGAGACTAAGGTTTTTTTCAGCGAGAAAATGAGGGAGCTTCGTTGATTACTCAGCTAACCCATGGCACAAATTCAGTACATGAAGTGCTTTATATTTGTTTAGCTAACTGTGTAAGCTTATGTGGCGCATAGTTTCTATCTTTTTTTATTTAGTAGTACATACTATCTCTATTATTTTTTACTTATTATTTTGAATATCGACACAACCTCTAATACACCCTTAATTTAACCACTGTTTCTCTAACTAGCCAAATTGTCCGTACAATTGCGCAGCTAGACATTATAATATTTGCAACAAATTTCACAAAACTGTAATTTTAGTGGCAAAACTATCATTTGGCCACAACATTTATTTTGAGTTCCATAGAGTTGCACCTTTAGCGAACCATTTTTTCACCGAACTGCAACTCTGTCATGAGATGGCCGTGCTGACAAGATGGGCCCACATGTCCTACTATCAAGCTAAGGAGCAACTGTAACAAACTGCCACCGGGATGCCACACATGCATACCACTCAGACTAGTGCTAACTAGGCAGGCCATGCAAGGGCCACTGTTAATGTCCTTGTTAGAGCAACTCCAGTAGGGCCCCTACTTGAGCCCTCAACCCTCATATTTGAGGGCTTGAGGCAAAAATGCAACTCCAGCAGGGCCCCTACTAGAGCCCTCAAATTTGAGGAGCCCCTCAAATCCCCCTCCCACCCCTCATTCCTAGGGGCTCCCCCTCCACCCCTCATTTTCCTGTTTTTTCCCGCTCGTGAAACTTCCCCCGCCTCCACCCCAAAATTCCCCGCCTCCCCCAAAATTTCCCCGCCCCCTGTCGATTCCCCCGCCCGCCGCCCGCTCGCCCCCCGCCGAATCCCCCGCCCGCTCGCCCCCCGCCTGGCCCGTCGCCTCCGCCGCCCGCTCGCCCCCCGCCTCGCCCGTCGCCTCCACTCTCCGCCGCCTCCGCTCTCCGCCGCCTCCCTCCTTGCTCCTTCCCCCGCCTCCGCCCGTCTCCCTCCCTCCCACCCCGCCGTCCCCGACTCCCCGCCTCCCTCCTTGCTCCTTCCCCCGCCGCCGCCCCCTCCCCTGCCGTCCCCGGAGGTCGAGCCGAAGGAGGAGGCGCAGTCGCCGTCGCCATCGCCCCGAGTAGATCCGGCCGGATCTGGCCGCCGTAGCCGACGCCGAGCCCGGATCCGACGAGGCCGCCGCCGCCATGAGGCGCCCTCGGGGCAGCACGCACAGGAGGCGCCGCCGAGTGGCCGAGCGCGGGGAGGCGCCGGCGGGAGGCTGCTGCCGCGCCGCGGAGGAGAAGAACCAGCGCCGAGCTCAGGGAGGCGTGGACCGCTGGCGACGCGCAAGGTGAGGTGCGCGCCGCCTCCGCTCTCCGCCGCCTCGCCCGTCGCCTCGCCCATCGCCGACGCCTCCGCCCGTCGCCCGTCGCCGTCGCCTCCCTCCCCGCGTGCCTCCCTCCCCGCGTGCCTCCCTCCCGAGCGCGCCGCCGGCCTCCCTCTCCGCCCGTCGCCGTCGCCCGTCGCCGATGCCTCCCTCCCCGCGTGCCTCCCTCCCGAGCGTGCCGCCGGCCTCCCTCTCCGAATGGATTTGTCAGTAGTGGGTCCCATATGTCAGTGTGTATTGGATGGATTTGAGGGCTTAGATTTGAGGGGTGCTGTTGGAGTAGAAGCAAAAAAATTGGGCCCTCAAAAATAGGGGGAGCCCTCAAATGAAAAGTAGGGGCCCTGTTTTGAGAGCTACTGCTGGAGTTGCTCTTAGCACTACTCTGATGTGGCATGCATGCGTGGCGTCCCAGTCAGCATTCCGTTACGGTTGCTCCTCAGCCCAAGAGTATGACAGGTAGGCCCATCTTGTTAATACGACCAGCTCGTGATGGTGTTGCAATTTGTTGAAAAAATGGCCCGCTAAAGGTGTAGCTCCATGAAACCCAAAACAAATATTGCAGCAAAATGATAACTTTGTCACTAAAGTTGTAGTTTTATGAAATTTACTCTAATATTTTATGTTTCTATCCAAAGATACAATTGTATATGTTATATAACACTAATACATATAATTGAAAATATAGTTGTATATGTTGTGTAACTACAAGTATAATATTTATATTCTATTAATCAGCACCAATATAATATGGCACCACAATATAAGTGGAGTAGATTTTTTTTGCGAGAGAATTTCTAGTTTTTATTCATTTTATGGTTGTTGTAGCAATAATAAGTTTCCATCAATTATGGGAGAATTTTTATTTGGATTTTTCCTATGTTAAGGGTTATCATAGCATTCGTTATTTTGGAATGTGGGCGTTTTGAAGCTACGAACCTCCGTCGATATAATATTAACAATATATTATACCTACTATCCAATAATATTAGACATCATTCAAAATGCCCACCAAGATAACTAGTTTAGAACTCATTACATGCTGTGTGTGTGTGACCATAGAATAGATGAATATGATTGAGATATGCTCTTAAAAAATATGATTAGAATACCATATCCTTGAAATATCAATCTCTTTTCCATACTATGTGAATAGTAGGTGATTAGGACTCTCCTATAGGTGTTTAGATTGCATCCCTTCTATTTTTTTATTGCGTGCATTCTCTTTTCTTTCTTACGTGCGTACGACTTCCCTTCTCTCCTTGTTTTTTTTCTTTGCATGTCTTCCCTTCTCTTTGCTTTGCTTGCGTGCATATTTTTTCTTTCTTTTATTTTATTTTGCACGATGTAGGGCTGACGGTTATTGCATGTTTTTATCTTTTGTTTTCTTTTGTGCACATATTTTTCTTTATATAGACAAGGAATATCTCCTCTTTTGTAAATTACTATATCTTGACTACATCTTTAAGGAATAATATCTATGGTCGTCATAGCTTACTTTTAATTAAGACATCCAATCAAGAATCATATTTTTAGAATTTCTAGCATATTTTATTTTCTAATAATAATATCCAATGGTCGTTATGGTTAAACTTTAATTATGGCCACGTGATCGAGGGGGCCAGATTTTTATCTTTTTTTTAAAAAAAATTCTAGAATATTTTTTCTTAGTAGTTGAAAAACGACTGTTATGAACTTTTATTATATAAAGATTAGATGTTAGAAAGCTATTAAACATATAATGATAAAGAATACTTTTTGATGACAAATATATAATATAACGACTTGTAGATATACTTTTGCAAAAATCCCTATAATTTTTACCTGACAAATTTAAATACTACTCATGTATATATGTAATTAAAGTTTTTTTTTAAAAAAAAGGCTGATTGACAAGTAAACAGAATGGTAGCATGCGAAGAATGGCCGATGGAGAAAGAGCAGAATGCTATTCCTACCTCACCAGCCACCACACACTGCGAACACTGCATTGGCTCCAGCTACACAAACAATGACTTAACCACAAGCTCCTGCTGTTTTCTAGGTGACAACCATTGGAACCTTCGATACAAACAACACTAACCAACGCGTGGTAGTACTATAATCTGCCCAACTTGTCAAGCTAATCAGCCAAGAATCCAAGCTCCATGCCTCCATAACCCCAGCATCTTCCAGCACGGCAGCAACACGGATGAACACCTGCCGTACGATACTGACACCGACACCTGGGCCCCGCGGCACCGCCCGGAACAAACGGGCGCACCAAAGCCAGGCGTGAAACCCGAGAACGGGCCACAGGAAGGGCATGTTGTTTTCAGCTTATAAAAGCTATTTTTTGATTTTTCTACGGTAACTAGCTTTTAAACAAAATATCTTTTTAAGGTAAGATCTACTAGTTAATTATGGTACATACTTTACCGACTTTATTTATATCGTCAAAAACTACACGTGAGTTTCTATTACTCTGTAATCTCTCGTACAAATAGTTCAAAAGTCATAAACTGTACCCAAAACCCAAAAGCTAAAAGCCGCAGGAAAGAGCTTGAGGGTCTGTTCTTTTCGGCTGCGGCTTATGGCTTTTGGCTGAAATTTTTGAATTTTGGCTGTTTATGGTACAGATTACGGAGAGACAGATACTCACTTGCGATTTTGGCTGATACAGATGTTGAGCTTTGAACGTGTAGATCGTTTAACTTGTAGATCTTATCTTGAGAAAATACTCCATTTGAAAGTTAGGTACTATAACAAAAATCAAATGCCGCCAGCTTTTGACTTTAAAAAAACAGGCCCTGAAGCCTCGCCGAGCGAACGGTATCGGGTTCTGACCCGTTAAACCGGCTCGAGACCCGCCAGGTGTTCCTGCCAATGGGAGGCAAGCTCTCGCTTCCCAGAGAATTTAAGAACCAAGAAGACAGAGAGAGGGGGGAGAGAGAGAGAGAGAGAGAGGCGGAGAGACTCGCGCTCCGATCCGTGCCCTAGCCGAGCCCTTCGACTCCAACGCCGCAAGCGAGGAGGCGGCCACCGTCTCTCTCCGGACGAGCTGCCGGGTTTCTGATCCGTTCTTCTGAGAGTAAGTGTCTGAAATTTCGGTTCTTGATTTCTAGGATCCGGAGTTTTCTAGGACATCCGTGGTTGATTTTCTGGTTTTTTACTGTGCATGTGAGCTTTTGTTGTGGAATTGAGGGTATGGGGGTATTATGATCGCTATACCCAGTGCAAAATTGGACAGGATGAAAGAATTGACCTAGTAGTAGTGGACTAATGGTGGTGGTAGGTGTTTGTTCGAGTAGATTTGAGCAGTGCTAAGTTGTCAGGATTTTTTTTTGGCTTTCCATGCTTGATCTATTTTTCTCAGCTGTTTTACGTAGTCTGATTAGCTCTAGACAGTTATGACACTTGTATGCATGGTGTGTATATTATACTTTCCACATTTGCTACAAAAAAGTACGTTTCATCTAATCTGAAGATAGGTTGACTACTAAAAATAGTGTTCTTCTGAAAGCTGTGTCCCCTTGGTTATATTGGGGGCCAACTTGTTGAAGACCTTCTCGTCAGGAAATTTTGATTGGCCTAGTAGTTAAATTGTTTGCCCTTCGTTTACTGCCGTGGCGTAATTTGGTGATCCGTGTGGTCCTTGCTTCAACTGCAATTGTTGCTACATATAGTTCTTCTTTTGAGACGCTAAACGTCCTACTGTATATCTTTATATATAAAAAGTAGAAACACAAAGGGATTACAGCCTTACCAATGGGCAAAAAAGAAAAGAAAGTTACAAGGTCAGGTTCTCGTAGAAAGAAGTTTTTCTCCTCTGACCGTAAAATTCCGATGTTACGGTTCACTCTTCCAAGTTGTCAGCAAGTTAGGAACACCATCGAGGATCTTATTATTTTGAACTGTCCAAATATGCCAACAGCTAAGTTGGCACATACACCGTGAATACACTATATTTACGAAACAATTACCTGAGCTTTGCCCTGTTCTATGCTTATATGCATGTTTCTAATGGATTATCGTTCATCCATTCTGTGAAGAGCAATTTTTGTTCTGTAAGTCATGTGACATGCGCTATCTTTCCATGGATAAACTTTTGTAGAAGGAATCTTCAAGAGATAGGATTTTGTCTTTACCAGGTTATTGAAAACTCGCAAAATAATCTTGGCTTTTGATTGAAATACTCGTATTGCTATAACAAATTTGAATTTTGTGGAAAAATCTACAGTTGTTTATAAAGATAAAACTATCTCAGGGCTGCATTGATAAAGATCATACTAATCTCTTTGTACATCTTCTCCATCAAAGTTATCTTGAGAGTTAGTTCACCAAATCAGTAATACGAGATTGTGACTGATGATATCTTTGTAGGCTGTGTGGTTTCTGCCCTTGTGTGTGCTAGGGTTAAGAAAGACAAATGTCTTGTTTTCACAACACGTTCACAAAGATCTCTTCATTGTTAATTCCGTTAAAATTTCTCAAAGGATGGAGCATGAACTAAATTTTCTTTAGAATCCCATTAAAAGTATCAAATTTGTAGCAAAATAATCTAACTTGGAGAAATCAAAGGAAAGTTCTACTCTCAAGTATCAAATGATGCCTGAAAAGTTCTAACTTTAATTGTTGAGAATTAAATTAGCTCTAAAAAAATATTGGAAAAATAGAATGTAAAAAAAAAATCCTCTTATAGCAATGGACTCATCCTGGAGTTGGTGCCAAAGTTACTAAGTAATCCAGAGCCCATCTATCCATTGGTTCAGTAGGCCCCAGCCCAACCGCATGACACCTGGCTGGTTTCATTTCCCTCGAAGATAGCTACGGCTAGGCCATAGAGGACAGACTGACAGAGACCTTGATGCATAACACATCGCCCCTGGCCCAGCTTTAATGTTGAAGTTTTGCCAAGAACTGATCAAATTATAGGCATTCTAGGTAGGCAAAGCTCATATCGGGCCGGGTCAGGTTGGGCCAATCGTGTTCTAGTCTACCTATGCATGGTCCACTACTTCAATCTCAAGCTAATACAACAGATATGTTGGTTGGGTAGATAGAGGCCTTTTCTTGGTCATGTGAAAATGCGAAATGCATGAATGCCCTGTAAACCATTAATGGCCACATTCTTTAGGAACCAAGAAGGTAGTACACCACACATAATGCTTACCTGACAAAAATATCAAAACTTTATTTTCCGGAAAGCTCTGGAAAGTGGCAAAAAGAGAAAGTGAACCCATATCTTAATTGCTTCCTTATTAGTATGAAGTCATGTTTATCCTAAGGCAGTGTCCTTCCCGTTGTCGAGGTATATATCTACCTTTTGTTAGCCGAGGCTTGTGCTCGAAAAAAGAAATTCTCGGGTGCGAAGGAATCCATATTTCATCGGTAAGAATGAGCTTGTTTGTCAAATTTTTATGTACATGTCAATCCAGTTGCACAATATTTTGGCTTTCCATAAGTCTGAATAGTTGTTCTAATACAAACTATTTCAGATCTGATTCTTGGTATGTGATTCAGAATTTACTGTTCTCTAGATATAAATCTCAATACGCTTTTAGCTGTCATTGGCTCATTGATTTTTAATTCGGAGGTCATGAGTATAACCAACATCCATTGGTGATATACCACTAGGTGTGGAAAGGGATGCAGGTTTATTTATATCTAGTCTGCCTTGTATCCGATCTGAGAATTTTTGAATCCACCAAAGCAAGGTTGTCACGATCGGGATCTTAGGTAGGATTGTTCTCGGGTTGACATATGATTGGATTGTATGGACAAGATCGTGATCCTAAGATAAGGATCACTATCAAATGTAGATCAGTATGGATTGAAACGAGCCCATAGGATCTACTAGCGGATTGGGATCCTGACAATCTTGTGCCAAAGAGGTTGTGTTTGAAGGGGATACGAGTGCGGATATGGTACAACATTGATAAATCAAAATTTAAATCTTGATATTTATCCTGATGATATTTATGCACAAAATAAGTTATTTATTGATTTGTATTTTTATCTGTGATTCAGATGTTTGTATCCATTTCCATCAGATTTGTATTTGTTTTAACATGTGCTCGTATTCATATATTTATCTTGCTCTTAGATATGGACATGATACGAATCTGGTTCCGCATCATCCAATCATATTTGATCCCTTCCAACCCCTGGTCACCATCTGCAGGGAATATATTTAAATGAGGATGTCTAGGTACATGTGCTTTGCAGGGGGCACCTTTGGGGCCTACTTGCATTCAAAACCCCCCGCTGCCACTAGTGACTTCTAGTACTAATGATAATCTAAGCTGTTTATGTAGAGAAGATCTGTGTCTTTGAGATAATCGGGACAATTCTTACTGATTGTAATTATGTAATTCCTTTTTTTTCGAGAACACACTTCGTATGTTATTCAAAAGTCGTTCTCTTTGGGGTACTGCACTATAGATGAAATAGAAAAAATATTAAAAACGTGGTGGCTTAGGACATATGAAATTTAGCCAGTTATTGTTGTTGCTTTCTGATCAAACATTTAGTTTGTTATTTTTTCCCTTGACTCATTAGAAGCACTCCTTGTTTGCAATTTCTTGGTGTATGTTTGCTTGTACATGTATATTTTTAATACTTCAATTAAGGGGGATCTTCTTCAATTATTTAGAACTAGGGGTGAAAACGGATCGGATAGTTTCTGATCGATCCGGATGAAAACGAATACGGATTGTGTCGGATCGGATTTTCTTCGGATAATTCTCGGATCGGAAACAAATATGGATTTTTTGTCGGAAACGAATACGAATACAATAGGCTTGATATTCGGCGAACACAGATACGAATACGGATTATCCGGATAATACAGATCCGGATATTCGAGATTTCAGCCCAACATTGCCCAGCCCAAGCCAACCTCTCTCATCTCCACTGCCACCAGCCCGCTAGCAAATATTTATGTTTATTAAAAATAAATTTAGTATTGTCGGAAGATTAAAATTTATATCGATTAAATTGATGTACTACCATTTAAATCATTTTGATGCAAATTTAAATTCTTACTTAATTTATTAGTCACATGTAAATGGTAGAAATCCATTAAGAATTATTTAGGACTTTAGAAAAAATTAACTGCCATTTAAAGATTTAAAATTTGTACAATGGTATGACTATTGTGGATAAAATACTTATGCTTCTTTAGATTTCATTAATGTTTTGACAAGATAAACTATTTACGTGTTTTTATTGATTTTGAATGTATAGTTTAAGGAGTTTTTATGTTTCGATAACATTTGCGACCGTATTTGTTTCGATTCGTATTCGCGCCGTATCTGTATTCATATTATTCGTATTTGTATTCATATCCGAGGTATCCGTATTCGTATCCACATCTGAGAAAAAAAATGAAAACAAATATAGTAGAGGCATTATCCGTCCGTATTCAATCCGTTTGCATCCCTACTTAGAACTGATCCTAGAATCTTAGTTCCTGGCCTAGGGGATAATTAATTTTCATAATAAGTTTGGAAAGGACCCTATTAAGAAAATCTACTAGTTTGAAATTGAATTTAAATAGAACCACAAAAGATAGCATTCGTCTAGAGAAAACTGCACTATTTTATTATTTTACCGTCCTTAAGTTTACCTACTTGGAAATTCAACTGATCAATAACTGAGTCTTATTTCGCAGTGCTGGAAAAGTCATAGGTCTTGGGACAAGCAAGCGTGGACATGGAACCTTCCTCACAACCTCAGCCTTCAATGACTGTTGTCGCTGGTGGATCACAAGTGTATCCTGCCTCTACCTATCCACCTGCAGCTCCTGCTGTCATTCCTGCCGGTTCACAGCCAACACCACCATTCCCTGCCAATCCAGCTCAACTGAGTGCTCAGCACCAGCTAGCCTACCAGCAAACCCAGCAATTTCACCAACATCTCCAGCAGCAGCAACAGAGGCAGCTCCAGCAGTTCTGGGCCGAACGACTCTCTGAGATTGAGCAGACCACTGACTTCAAGAACCACAGCTTGCCACTGGCGAGGATAAAGAAGATCATGAAGGCCGATGAGGATGTTCGCATGATCTCAGCAGAAGCTCCCGTGGTCTTTGCGAAAGTATGCGAGATATTCATTCTGGAGCTGACACTGAGGTCATGGATGCACACCGAGGAGAACAAGCGCCGGACCTTGCAGAAGAATGACATTGCAGCTGCCATCACTAGGACTGACATTTATGACTTCCTGGTGGATATAGTTCCCAGGGATGAGATGAAGGAGGGTGTTGGGCTTCTGAGCTCCGGGTTGCCACCCTTGGGGGGCCCGCCTGATGCGTATCCGTATTACTACGCACCACAGCATCAGGTGCCAGGTGCAGGAATGGTGTATGGCGGCCAGCAGGGTCATCCGATGGCGTATATGTGGCGGGAGCCTCAGGAACAACAGGAGGAGCCTCCTGCAGAGCAGCAATCTCCTGCCTGAAAGTGGCTGATATATAATGCCCCAGAATCTGTTACCTGATTCAGAATTCTCAATTTAGCCAGGTCGTCTAAACTTGTTAGCTTATATCGTTGGCTGCAGTCGAATCGAAATAAGTGGTTCTAATTAGGTTTTAGGATTTCCATTTCCTAATGGTAGATTCATTTCTGCTGTAGCGTCGGTAGAAAAGAATTTTTATGATTTGAGACTAGTTGGTTAAAGTTACTATACCGTTCCTTTCAATCCAAAAGTTGGCCTCTAGTTGGACTTTGATATGAAATGTTTGAGTCGTATAATGCCTCTATTTCTATGATCTGGTTGTTCTGTGTGAAATTTTCCCTTGCACTTGATTTTCTGGCAACTGAACACATAGGTGTTGTAGAATAGTACATTTGGTTTGTTGAAGCATGGTGAAACTGAAACAGGTTGATTGCACATTGATGCTTTGGTAAAACGGGTCGATTTCTTTTTTCTGCATGGCATGATGACACTTCTGGTTAGCTGAATTCTGAGACCAAGTAAACGATTAGTTGTGTCCATCTTGGAACATCAAAGGGATTTTATTCAGTATTTATCAGCGTGTTTGAATGTGCCTGGATTTCTGATGGTATAGTGTACCATACGGTCACAGAAAAGCAGAATGTTATATGGTGACGGCTGATCAATATGTCTTGAAGTAGCAACAAGCAAGGCATAAATTGTGAGCAGTTAATCATGCTGTGTTGGCTCCTGTGGTATAGTAGATGTAGCTAATCATGGGATGATGCTGCCTTGCTGGTTGCGCCGTGTCATGCAGGCATGCAGCAAGTTTAGACGCCATTTGGAATACAAGAATTTTATAGCAATTTAGTAGAAAATTTCCAAAAAATAGCTTAATTCCCGTAGTAATTAAGAAGAATCTCCGTGTTTCAAACATGGTCTAAACAATTCACTCAAACGAAGTAATATTTCAAACAGTTCATCTCTATTAGGTACTAAAAGCACCGAGAGGTAAGGATCTCACATCAGTCAGCAAAGTGACCTTACAAGGGAACGCAGAAATTTCGTGGAATCGATCCAAGAGGTAGGGGAATGTCATGGTAAAGGAGCCGAACAACAGTTTTAACAGGACCATAGTCCATTACAAGGAGATCAAATCATCCGGCTTATGTCATGCAGGGACAAAGACATGAGGAAGAGGATCATGAGGTACACCATCTAAGAGGTCACGGAATCAAATCATACAAATTCCACAAGTAAACACGTAGTGACCTTTAGCCATAACACATGAGTACTGCGCTGGTAAGAATAATTGTCGGTTGGCGACTGCTTCCTATGAATTCTCATATTGCTTTTGGAGGTGATTGGTTTGACAGAAGGGGCGGTCTTTTATGCGGCAGCTTATTACTTTTTGTTACGATTTATTAATCTAATAAATAATAATTATTTAAAGAACTAAAAACAAGCTAAAAAGCTGAGAAAAAACCGGCCCCAGAATCTCATTCATAGAATCATTGCAGACCGTCGTTGTTGGCATGTAGGGTCCCAATGAATATACCATTGCCAGGGTCCACGTGTCAGCTACTATATAGTAATTTTCTGCAATATACATAAAGCAGTAGCATGAGCAGTGTGCTCTGTTACTATTGCTCCGTCCAAAGTGTTTTTAGAGTTTTATGAGAACACTATGGTTTCTGGAAAATAACTTGTTATTAAAAACTTCGAGGTGTTTGAATACAACAAATATTATAGTTTTACAAACCGACAAATACCACGGTATTTTTAGAGTTTTAAAATATCCACTCATGATTTTTTAAAAAACCCGAGATCGCGCAACGTCTCGCCTTGTAACCGCGTCGATCTCCAGCGTCCTTCGCGAACGCATCTATGCACGTATATAGGCCCTGATCAATATGGCTTCAGCTTATTTTTGCACTATTCATCAATTTCGTCTTTTTCTGAACTTTTGGCTTTTTTGAGTTTTTTTACCGGTTCTTTTTTTCCTCGTATTTGTTTACATTATACGTGATGGGCTAATATGTTTTTTCTATTTTTAAATTTTTTAAATTTAATTATGGTAAATAAGCCTCTGTCAGCTACAATGCTTTTTTCAGCCAGCTACAGTGTTTTCAGCTAAAAGCTATGAGGCTTTCAGCCGAACCGATCACCACCATAGTTTCTTCTCGGCAATATGTCTAGTTGTCTACAGCACGTCTGCTATGTACTCCATATCTACCGTATATTAAAGTTGGGGGACTTTCTGGCGAGGGAGCTGTGCCACGTCATTTTTTGCGAGAAAGCCCCTGCATTTTGCGAAATCACGTAGAGATCTTTCGTTCTTGCAAACAGATCCCTGCTTCTCGCAAACAGGTCCCTACCAGGTTTTTTCCCGGAAAGCACTCTCCACTTTACCGATAGCAATCCACAGTTTCCCAAATTATGTATAGGTCCTTGTTTAGTTACGTACAGGTCCTTGATTTTTTTGCAAAAAAACTCTTTGATTTTTTCGAAATTATACATACGTCCTCAAATTTTTTTAAAGAAATGTCTCACGAATTATCGTCTCTTTTACTTCGGTCCACACGGTACCTAGTGCGGCGTCACGCCGCGCTTACGTAGCTAGTGGTATTAATTCTCCGGTGCTTATTTTAAGCTGTTGTCATATCTTCTATCAACGAAATAGCAGGAGTCCAATTTGCCAGGTGAAAGATAGAGACCAAACGTGACACTGGCATCTTCATGATCTGGTCTCTGTTTCTTTGTTTTTTTAGTTTCGTTTTGATCTCTGAATTTTGTGTGTGATGATGATGTATGTACATCGTATGGCTGGCGCATCGCATGATGGCCGGCCGGTCGCACATTGGCACTGCTGGATGCTGATGCATCTGGGCAGCCGAGAGCTCGCTGCTGCACAGCACACATTGACACAAGTCTCTGCAATCTGCACCTAAGGCCAGTCTCAGTGGAGGTTTCATATTTCAATTTTCAACACACCCATATTTTGAAAACAGTGCACCTATGAAACTTTTATCATCTCTCTCTTCATCAATACAGTGCCATGTCAGCGTATTTAATGCCCATGAAACTCCATGAAACCCCCACTGAGACTGGCCTAAGAGCAATGGACATTACGGTTGGGTCGGTCGGTTAGTGGTCAATTCAACGGCTGCTCTGCATGCGCGTAGAGCTGGGTGTTGGACTGTGCTTTTTTGGGCTAATCCGAAGCACGGCCAATCCGGCCCGGCCCGACACGTGACGGGCCGTGTCAGTACGGCACGAACAGTGGGCCGGGCCGGGCCTGGAAACCGGTCCATTGGGCGGCACGGCACGGCACGACGAATCATGCCGTGCTCGGGTCGGCACGGCACAGGGAGCACGGCGGGCCAGAAACTATTTAAATTGATTTCTTAACTATAGTAAGTTGCACTCATGACTCTCCTTGAGCTTTTCTATTTGACTAGTTGGGCAGCCCTATGCTAGATCGTCGGGCGATGAGCTAGATGTCCACGTACGCCACAGTTTATTTTGCATCCAAGATATGCATACCATTGGACTAGATGACCAAGTTCGGAGGTGGAATAGCATGAGACAATATAATTGAATTTTAAGTAAGGTTTTTAATAAGGTGGGTATAAGAGAAAGGAAGATAGTGGCCACCACTACCATTGTCGTCGTCGCTTTCGTCGTGTATAGTTACTTTGAGCTGGGCTTGGGCTGGCACGGCACGAACGTCGGCACGGCGGGCTTTGGGCCATGCTTGGGCCTGGCTGAAGGCGAAGCGGGTCGGCACGACACGGCACGACGAGATGACTGAGCTGAACTGGCACGGTACGAAGCGGCCTGAAGCACGATGGTCCCACCTCTACATGCACGAGGTAGCTCTGGAGCACAGTGTGTTGGGTACAAACGCGTCGATTGGAGGAAAGAGACCCTACACCATGTTGCTCGCTGACGGACTACGGTCCGTGTAAAATGGTTTTTTTTTTGTTTCTAGCTTTCGGAAGGAACCGTTTTAAACATATTAATTTTTTAATATGGTTTTTATATCTTTTTTCTTTGAATTGTCCTTGGAGATATAACCTTTTTATTTTTTTCTCTCTTTTTCCTTCATTTTAGTTTAATTGAATGTACCAGTCAAAAGCTAACTGTCGCGTTCAAATCTGTTTTTGCTGATGGTTTTTAGTTACAATTGATGACTTCTGTTTATACTTTTCTAGACAGTAGCGGACGACAAAGACGCTGATATAAATGATGTATATAGTTTTAGACCCCTGAAGCTATTTAGAAAATTAATCAAGAAACTATCTTATTTATTTTGATTTTTAAAGAAACCAAAAACAAAAAAAATAAACAGAACCTCTGGCCGGCATCTCTTTGCTTCTGTTGCTCATCCTTAACCATGAAGGAAGCAGCGTCTCAGACTTCACCAAGGTCTTCGTCCGTGACTGCCACTTGACAGCTGAAGGACAAGTTATCTCGCCATGAGAGGTGAAATGTTATGGCATGATGCCATGGTTAGAACGCGGTGCATGGTAGCATGTCGTTAATTAGGGATTGAATAATTAGTTTCATTATTATTTGGGATTGTTTTATTTTAGATTTATTCCATATACTAAAGGTAAGTTTTCTTTTATTAGGAATTCATTTTCTTAATATAGAGACATTTCGTAGGGATAAGTTTAGCCATCCTTATAAAAGAGACAACACTATATCTATTATCATCAAAGGATGAACAATCAAATAAGTTTTTAGCCTCCCTCTTTTTTCTAAAGTCAAGTCTTAGAACCTCTTTATCATATCAAAAAAAAAGTCCTGTCGGTGGATAGATGAGGGCGAGCACCGTACCTTGGTCCTTGGACCCGTACCACAGCAATACCATGCACAAAATTCATTGTTCACAAGCCAAGATTTATGTGAGAATATTTGACTGCATGCCTGCCTTGATTGTGTGCAGCATGAGCTACTCAACCAGCAGCTGGACGATCTACGTCGCCAGGTAATTGTAATTGTAATTATTGCCACGCATGAAGGGAACCATAATTAAGATGCATATAAGCAATGGCTCATCTGATAAATGTGAATTATTGTGTGATATGTAGGAGCACATCTTGGAAGACCAGAACAGTTTCCTGTGCCGCATGGTAATGTTCAGTATCGCCGGCTAGTACAATGACTTACTTTTCTCACTGCATCGTTAGTTACACACTGCATTCATGCTTGTTCTTGTGCGTTGACGACATTGCATGATTGTATCAGATCAACGAGAATGCGCAGCATCCTGCTGTCGCGGAGGCGTCGGGTGTGGCCGCGGGCGTGAAGATGGAGGGGACGGCGTTCGGGAACTTCTTCCCGGAGGTGGAGGAGGCGTCGGCGTCGCACACGGTGCTGCAGCTGTGGCCGCCGCTGCACGACGACGTCGTCTAGCCCACGCAGACCAACCAGCAGGAGTGCAGGACCGGCCGTGCATGACCGGCCACGGCCTGCGGCTCTGCAAAGTAACGCCCGTACATATACTATCTGCCGTCAGTGATTATGCTTTTTAGCTGATCAGTTGTACAATCTGCTGTTGTTTTTGCAGATCGACGAAACAAGGATTTAGTTCATCATGGGCTGGTCAACCGGACGTACGTAACACTAATAGACGTACTAATTATCTAAGCTTAAGCTGTTGCATAACAGTAGTTATAGACGTAATATAGTACATTCAGGAGGGAGAGGGAGGTCTATATATAGTGGAATTGTAGTGAATAAACAGGGCTATACATCGGGAATGCATAGAAACGTATTGCATGGGTGTCGATTCGATGCTGTGAATTACTAATGATCAACATGAATCTATGGGCATCTTCTTTTTTACTGAGATTTATGGTTTTTAGACTAACTATATGAGAGATTATAGAGTAACAGAAACTCACGTACGGTTTTTGCCGATATAAATAAAGTCGGTATAGTATGTAATATAATTAATTAGTAGATTCTATTTTAAAAAGTAACTCTGTTTAAAAGCTAGTTACTGTAAAAAGAGTTAAAAATGGAACCAAAAGCCGATAAAAACAGGTTAACATTCTTCATGATCGTACGTCCGTACGTAACCTGTAAAGCACGAAAAATTACGGCACGAGCGCACGAACCAAACGTGAAAGTGAAACGCGTCCAAAACCAGTTCAGTTCCACCCAGGTGGGCCCAGAACCGAAGCTTCCCTTCCATCTCCTGGTCGGTCTCTCTCTCTCTCTCTCTCTGGGGCGCCGCCATGGCGGCTGGCTCTTCTCCTCCTCCAAACCCTAGCGCTTGCCCAGCGGAGGAACGACCGGATCATGGCTACCAGCCGAGCGGCTGCGCTTCCTCTTCCGCCGTCACGGCTCCTTGTCCTCCTCCGCTTCACCGTTACGCCTCTACCATGTACGTACGTCCTGGTGTCCTTCGCTGGCTCGAAACCCTAGAGTCTGCGTTCCTCTAATCCCTCCTCATTTTTGGTGCGGAATAGGCTGTTGCTGCTGCGGCTGCTGTTGTTCCGGTGCTAGGGCTTGACGAGGTCGGGGGCATGGAATTCAGGATCGCGAGACAGCGCCGACCGCTACTACCTCGGTTCGCTTACGCTGCGAGACGGCCTGCGCTCTCCGTGACCCCGAGGTGAGGCTTCGTGGGGAATTTAGGCGCAATTCCTTTGTTTTGATCCGAATGGCGCCGGGTTCGAGTTATTTCGCTTTGTGGCTATACGATTACGTATTTCGTTAGGTTTTTGTGTGATGCGCTGCGTTAATTCTTCTGTGGGTGGTTAGATCGTGAGGTTCTAGTGATAAGGGTTATTGACGTGAATTAGGATTTAGGGTTACGTGAATATCTTATTCAGGGCTGTGTTATCTAGCCTTGTTTTCTTCGGAATACGAAACATGTTTGTGCATAGTTTGGCCTATTTGCCACAATTAGATTTGGTAGTGGCTGCTGAGTGCAAACTTAGCAGTTGGTAAGTGATAGTCTATTTCGTGCAGGTTATGGCGCTATACATTAGGGACAAATCCATTACACATGTATACTCAGCATTACTTTAGGCCCCGCTTGCTTCGGCTTTTGGCTTCTGACTTATTTTTCACTATTTCTAAATTTCATCTTTTTCTGATTTTTTGAGCTTTTTTACCGGTTCTTTTTCCTGTATTCGTTTGCATTACACGTGCTGGGTTAACGCCTTTTTTCTATTTTTAGATTTTTTAAATTTAATTATGCCAAATAAGTCACCATCAGGTACAATGTAATTTCAGCCAGCTATAGTGAAATAAGCTATAAGCCACAGCCTAACCGAGCACCACATTTGACTCCTGTATAATGCTAAGGTTCTCGTAGTACATTTAAACTGGGATATTCTGTTCTCATGTTTTGGCAATGGTGAATTGTCGACACTTTGTGGGCTTGTACATCTTGATTTTTCTTTTTCAAAATTGGCAAAGAATTGAATGATTAGTTAACTAATATTTGGTGCATAAGTAATTGTACAGATTGCTAAGGATGCGTCACTGGAAGAGTGCTCTCTTTGATTTAGCAAGATCCTTTTTGCAAGACTGGCCTCATTGAGTTCATTAATTTCATGATTTCTGCCTATTATATAAGTACAGATTGCTAAGGATGAGCAATGGAAAATTTAAAGCTAAAAACATATAGAGCTGAACTGACCAAAGACTGAAAGTTCAGTTGGTTATTGCAATAGATCTCTGTTAGTTTAGAATTTTTCTGGGTGTAGTTCTGTTTTTCTGTTCTGAGCCAGTTTCAGAAACAGTATCAACGAACAGGGCAGTGTATCCAAAATAATCAACCATTTAGTGCACCAAATGGGTAGCACAAGTGCAGGACTGCCCACTATTGATCACATATCTCTAAGTCCTGTTATTTTTCTCACAATAGATCATCTCGAAAGGTCTCTTGAACTAAATGAGTCGCAATAAATATTGTTTTGTTTGTTTGCTATGTTTATAGTGGATCAAAACGATAGCAGTATATTACTTTCTATTCTTCTCCTTTTGCAGTTGTAGCGCTTGATTATTTAGTTGGTTTACCATTGCTTGATTATCTTATGCAAACTCACTTTTCCCAAACAAACTGTCCAAATTCACTGAATAATCATCCTTTATATTGCAAGTGTGATAAGAAAAACTTTTTAATTTCTGTAGTGGTTCACAAAAAATGATTATGCTATGCACTTTGGTTTCTTACTTTCTATGGGTTTGGTTTCCTCAATGCCCTCTGTGTAAAAAAATTAGAGAAGAGATAACTATGCTAGTCCGATGCTAAGTGAGAAACAGAACCCATTTTCCCATCATTTGGTAGTTTGAAAAGGACCTCTGGTCTTTAGGGGCCGCTCTAAAGAGTTTAAGCTTCTGGCTTCTAGCTTTGGCTGTTGGTTTTTAGTTGAAATTGCACTGTAGCGTTTGTTAGCTTTTTTTAAAAGTTATTCAATTAAAAGAAAAAATAAATAAAAAACCCTTATATCGTCACGGACAATGCAAAGGAATAATAGAGAAAAAGAAAAGACAAAAAAGGATAAAAAGCCAAAATAAGTCGGAATTAGAAGCCGACGTGTTTCAAGTGACTTTTAGCTTAAATAAGCCAAAAAAAATTCAGAAGCTGAAGCCGTTTGGATCAGGACCTTAAACATTGACTATAGCTTTTTCTCCACATTGCATAATGATGCTTCATTTCTCACTTTTAAATTCCTTTTTTTTCTTGATATAGTGTTTGATGATCTTGCTGTTGAATTACATCTTGCATGAACTTTAGCTGCATATGGCATATAGATTATGATTTAACAATGCATACTGCATATTGTGCCCATGTCTATTCTGATAATATAATGTAAACAAATGCACATGTGCATATATGGAAAACCAGCTGTTATGCGAGATAGTATTTGTTCAACAATGATCAGCATGTTTCCTCTGTGGCATACTCTCAATTTAGCTTCAGAGAGTTAGGTTGTAGCTGTGACCAAAGTTTTGTCATGTACTTACAATAACCCTTAAATGGAAGCTCTTTTTGTGTGTTTATACATAGTGTTCTTTGTAATTGGGATTCCTTAGAAAATTTTCAAGCATAGCAATTATTTCATGAAATCTCGTAGCACTGAGTAGCAGGTGGGCCAGGCCTCACATGAGGAATACAATGCCCTGTTTGTCAGTGGTTAACGTATTGCTAAGTTCCATTATAAATATAGTTTGAACTTTGGATATGTAGTCTATGCAATTAACTATCAGTGCTGCACATATACATCCTAATTCCTGGGTGATCTAAAGTATCAGAAATCATATTTCCTTCCCATGCAGTGAAACGGCCTAAATTATAGGCATGTTTGGTTCCTTTGCTCACCCGCGCCCAGGCTTGCTTTTGGGCAAGGATCTCATCCGGAAGCAAGGATTTCCTTGCCCAAAAGCAAGACTAGTCAAAGGAACTAAATATGGCCTACTTCTCTCATTGGTTAATGTTCTTAATGTTTATTACATCAATTCGTTTCTTTATTTCTCCATGTTCAGGACCCTGGGTTGTTAAACAACTCAAGCGCTCATGTAGACCGACCCTTATTGTACCTGAAAACAGGAACTATAAACTTCACAACACTAAGTCAATAAAAAGGATTTCGAGTTTAGACTGTACTGTGCATACTTAATTTCTTATAGTTTTCTTTCTTTATGGAGTCCATTAACCTCTGCTTTTTCTAGTATAGACTGCATGTACCACTTGTTGAGCTTTTTCCATTTAGGATCATAGTAACAGAGTTCAACTTAGCTTTCATTTCTATTACTAGGCTGTGTATGAACAATGAACAGCATGTTGAAATCTAAGTGCATAGCACCATAGCCTAATTTCTCCAATGTCATAAGAGAGTTATTGAGAACTGACTAAAGGTGTCCTTAGCGATCTGTTTGGACTTAATTCTTTCTTATCGCACGTGCTATAAATCCGTGGATCATGATGTTGCTCTTTCACATGTATGCTATAGATCCTCCGAAGGTCTTTTTTTTTATGCCTGAATGTGCTTATTCATGATGTTCTTTATGGTAGTTATCTGTTGTCATATTTCTTCCAGTTTTGAATTCCTTGACTTTTAATTCTCAGAGATCGGCTGCAGTGTTTATTATTTTCAGTGCTGCTAATGTGAGTTATTTTTGCCTTCAATCTGTAGGGAGAATGCGGCGGTAGCAGTACAAAAGCAGACCAGTGTTCCTTTCGAACCACTTGCAAAAAAAAGTAAGTCTTCGCTCTTTTTTCTGTGAGAAGAAAACTATTTGTAGTGTTTCTTGTTAGATTTTCTTATGGCTATGCTTGTCTAACAATCCAACATGTTAGTAGTTGCCTGTAGTCAAAGGACTTCAAAAATGACCACGCTGGAGCCTTACAAGGGCGACACGGATTCCCGCAAATTCTTGCATGTCTACGAGACAGCAATTGAAGTCTCGAAGCCACAAGGGGAGACGATTCGATAAAGGCAAATGGACTACCACTGGTTCTTCACAATCGCGCCTGGCTCCATTTACGTATGGGAGCAGATTCGAGATCTCATGCACAACAACTTCTAAGGCAAACATGCGAAGCGGTTGACAATAATCAACTCTTCGCAATAAGGTAGGCTCCGGGGGAGAAGCTACGGGAGTACATCAGGTGCTTTGTGAAGGTTCACTGTTAGTGAAGGACGTCAACGAGATGACTATCATCAACGCTGTCATCTGTGGCCTTTGGAAGGGCTACTCGCGGAGTACAATGCCCGCAAAGCCCATAAGAACGGTGGCCAAAATTTTCAAATGGAGTATGTGAGAGCAGAGGACGCGATGCAACGTGAAGCTGACGTTGGGGGGCCCACCCTCGAGGCCAAACCTACCCCTGCGGCCCTGAAGGAGGGTTTAAACCACAAGCAACAAAATGTGCCTTAGGGCAGATATTTACTTTGCATCGAAGTGGGCGGCTATGAGACCTCTACCCCAAAGGCCGTTGCCGCAGTCGAGGAAACGGTCGCGGCTGTGGGAAGGGGCAAGGTCGGGAAGACGAGCGCCAACAGGGGTGTGGTGCGAAGTGCATGGCAGGGGGAGCACGTCACGCGTGATTGTCCCACCATCGCGGCGCCCGTGAAAGTGCGAATAGGGAGCATGTCCAAGACGCGAGGGCGCTGGTGGGAACACATACAATAGCCCTTGGAAGTACCGCTTGTCCAGGCCCCGTCGAACGTGCTGTGGATATAGGCCTGTGACGTCGGACCCCGCTGTGTGATCAATGCCATCAAGGGGGGAGGGGGTCATCCCTTGAATTCCCCTCCGAGCGACAGCGAAGGGTCCACGTGTGCCAGATACACAACGTCGCCACATACCCGCCACAGGTGCTCCTGGTGTGGGCCCGAGCCGATATCACCTTCACGATGGAGGATGCCTCGGGGGTGGCTGTCACTGGTAAAAGGAGTAGCCAGAGGCATAGCAGGTGTAGAAGCTAGAGGAGCCACCAAAACCGAAAGTAACAACGGTGACAGCAGCAGACCCGCACCACAAAGGCGAATCTTCTCAGTATGAACAGCTGCAAGAGCCTCTAACAGAGTTACATGAGGGTGGCGAGCCAACAACTAAGTACAAGTTTGCACATACTCAGCTCAGAGATGTGTCAAGAAGTTGTAGATGCGACGAAGCTCTAGACGAAGCTGAGAGTCAATTTGACGTCACACCGTGAATAACTGAGCATAGAACTCGTTCACAATAAGATACAAGTAATCACCAAGTGGCTCATAGCGGTTGCGCAGATGCGCCCACATCGCTTGTGTTGAAACCAAGCCAACCACATCCCTAGTGAGATGCACCTCCATTCTAGTAACCACAATAGCAGAGGCACATGTATCCTCATCAGTCTATGTCTTGTAGGCAGCATATTGAGTCTGAAAAAACTCCATGGCATCCTCAAAAGCATCAGATGCTTTCCTTCGGGGGCACGAGCTCAACAGGTAGAATAGGGCAAGGCGGACAAAGTAGTTCGCTGGTGAGAAAATCCCAAATGCGTTGACCACGCATACGAAGGCGCATATGCTGAAACCATTATTGATAATTAAGACCATTGAAGATCATCGGGAAGCGAGGAACGGAAACGGTGTAAGAAGAGGATGACATTTTTTCGCTTTTTTCTTCTTTCCTTTTTTTTGAGAAGTCTATGTTTTATATATAGAATTCTAATTTGGTTTCTAAAGAACAGAGGTCAGTGCGCACACGATCCAATCGTAGAGGCGACAGCGGTGACAACGGCAGTGGCCATGGACGGCGATGGCGGTGCTGAGACAGAGACCGCGGCGGCCTCAGTGGCGTGGGGGCGTGGCTCGGAATTGCGGGCGGCTCGACAAGGTAGAGACCACGGTGGCCTCGGCGTCCTCCTCCCAGCGGTGTGTGGCGTGAGACTTGGGCTCGACCTTGTGGGCGGCTCGGCGTCCTTATCTAGGCGGCGGCCTCAACGTCCTCTCGGCGGCACGTAGCGCGGGACTTGGGAGGTGGTCGAGCAACGGCCCGATCTGGCATAAAGTGATAAAGTGGTGGTAGGAGCGCCAACTTGGGAGGCAATGAGAGTAGAAAAACCAGGTGGCGATGGCGGCTGAAGAAAAATCCAATGGCGGCAGCGACTTGATGACGGCAAGAGCAATGGAGACAAAGACAGGCCGTGGTGACAGGAGAAGATGAACCAATGGCGGCGATGAAAACTCTATGTTTGCTCTGATACCATGTTATAAATAGTGTTTATATTCATCATGAGGCCAATGGGCCAATACACACACATACATACATAGCGCCTAATATCAAGATTGAACTAAAGATGAATTCGTTTCTTCAGTTTCAACATATTTTAAATGAGAATATGATGCTACGTAATAATGAATATATATATATATATATATATATATATATATATATATATATATTTACATCACCACATTACTTTTGCAATAATTCAAGCAAGAGTTCAAGTTGTACACGTTTTGGAATCCAATTCGGTCTCTAGATCAGTTCAGATTCAGCCTGACGGCCTAACTTCAAATGCGCATAACTTTCACATACGAAGTCTGTTTAAGGTCCACGAGTACTTGTTGGAAAGCTTTTATCGTCCTCTTTCCAATGGATCTAGTCTTATCTCTAAATTCCTTTTGTGCGCACCACAATCATCAAAAGAAGGTGCTGCGTCACTTGTTTGGGCCAAATTGGGCCTTGTAATGCTTGGGCCCAAGGGGAACTCTCTAGGCCCATACTGTTCATGGCTGCACTATTCACGTGAACAATACCATGAATAGTACCACCCCTTATTTCTTAGTTTTGTGCGGCTTCCCCTCCCCTATTCAAGGAGACCACACCCTTCTAGTTTCCTTGGATTTTGTTTGCTTAGTTTTTCATTGTGAAAACCCTTTCGCTTGTGTTGGCTAGACCAACCGTAAAGAATATCTGCGGGATCCCACCTTTTGAACTCAATATAAATATTTGCAATTTCAGATTGCTTGTTATTTTGTTCTTGCGTGTTCTTCAGTTGTATGCAGGAATAGACCTTTGTGGTCAGGTCAACCGCGTTCTTAGCACGGTTGATAACGACTTGGAGTGTGGTTTAGCGATTGCTTGGTGTTCTGGTCGTGGCCAGTTAGAAGCCTGCATCGTCAAAGTCATTCTCCTCCAAATCAAAGTTATCATCCTATTGGAAGATCGGGACCCCATCACCTCATCACGTTTGGACATCGTTCAATGGTACAGTCCATCGCCGTTCGATCCCTGCACGCATGAATCTTAAAGCGTCGCCCTTAACCACTCATCTGCTCTGCTCGCACATGCGCTACCTCTGCTTCACATTCCCTTCGATCTCCTCGTGTGAGCACCGCCGCCGATCTCCTCGCCCTTGCTCACAACCAGCCTCACCGCGTGTCGGATCCGGCAACCTGGAGGGGTGCCACCGCCGGGTCTGGTGTTGGAGGAGGGAAATCCCACTCATTCGCTACGTGTTCTCTCTTCCCTTCGGGCATAGAAGGAGGGTGGGGGGAGGCAGCTAGGGCGATGGGTGTGGTAGGGCGGGGCGGCGTGGCGGGGAGGGGTTGGGGGCAGCGCGGCGATGGCGCCGCCAGCCGTGGGTGGTGGTGGAGAGGGCGGGGGCGGCGGAGGAGGTGCACGGAGCTGTTCGGGGTGGTGCGGCGATGAGGTACTCATCCTCTTCATGAAACATAGAGAGGGGGAGGGACGACGCAACGGCATACCGTGCGGCAGTGCTTCTTAAATGGGAAAATTGCTCACATGCCACAAACTTAAGTGCCATCCTCTCATTTGCCACATACTTAAGTGACTTTGTTATTATGCCACAAACTTGAGTGTTTTGTCCTTTGTTTTGCCATTTTCTCCCTTTAATGTCTATTTTAATTTCATTTTGCATTTTCAGGGACTTGAACTGACCCCGACCCTTTTGCCCTCGTCAACATTGGCCTGTTGGCCAGTTCGGAAACAGGGGAGGCAGGGCGCACGGAGGGGATGGCGGCGCCGCCGCCGGGGAGACGCCGGCGACCATCAAAACGGGTTGTTAGGTGGACGAGGAAGTCGATGAGGATGGTGGCATGGCCCGAGATGGCGTCGGGGTGGCCGGCGTCGGCTGGAGCAGCCGGCGGTGAGGTGAGGAGGGGGCACCGGCGGCCGAGAGGAAAAAGAGGAAAATCACAGAGCGCACGAGCATCAGGGGAATCAGGGGAGGCTTACCATTGAGATAGCCGAGCAGGAGACTTGCCGATGGGAGCTGGCGGCGGAGGCCGGCGGTGGCGAGGGTGGAGCTCACGGCGTCGACGAGCTGGGGCCAATGTGAAGGCTTGGTGGCGGTTGCGGGAGATTCGGGGCAGTGTGAAGATGCTCTCCCCCGGTGGAATCAGGTGGTGGCGCCCCGAGGGAAAAATGGCGGTGGCGGAGGCTCGTTTGGCCGGCGGTGAGGAAGAGGTGCTTCCCGGCGAGCGCAGTGCGGCGTTTTCCAATCGGGCTGGAGGGGAGGAAGAAGGCTCTTGGGCGCACACAAGGACGAGGTCAATTTGGCGTGGGTTTGTCGGAGCGGCCGGAGCGGCGTGGCTAACTCTGGCAAAAGAGGAAAAGGGGAGGGGAGGCGTGGTGTAGAGGAAAATGCAAAATGAAATTAAAATAGACATTAAAGGGAGAAAATGGCAAAACAAAGGACAAAACACTCAAGTTTGTGGCATAATAACAAAACCACTTAAGTATGTGGCAAATGAGAGGATGCCATTTAAGTTTGTGGCATGTGAGCAATTTTCCCTTCTTAAATACCTAATAGTTTGTTATTGGTACACAAGTAACCAACCTTTTACAACCGTACATCCTTATTCATATGCCCACAACTTATGCACGGCGTTACTTGTTCTCCTGTAAGATTAATGCAAAATTTACGTGTACGACATTTTCACAGAAAAGCAACATACGCAGCAGATTGAAGAAGCAAGGGAAGAAACAACTGATGTCATTGTATTAACTAAGCTCACCAGAAAGGTAAGCTGATGTCGCGCACTGTATTGGTTCATACTTCAAAAACGCCATTGCTGTTCTGGAGAAAAATGGCACTGTCTGAAGCAGCAAAAATAGCTAATATGTTGTCTTTAGATTTGTTATTAAAGAAAGGAAAAATTCCTTCTACCAGTCTGTTTAATCTCCTGGTCCCCTATTATTTACTTGTTGGGAAAAGAAGAACTCCACATGGTATTTACTTGTAGTAACATCACAAACATGATAGGATATTTTATTTCTTGAATCAGTGCTTGTCACAATACCAAGAGCTATGTTGCAGAAAGGAAGGAATTCTGGAAAAAGGAACATGGTGCTAGTTTTGGGTCCCAGGAGATTAGCTGTTAGCTAGCTTTTTGGCGGCCTTTGAGCTGCTAGGGAGTACCCTCCAGTCCTAATTGTGTCTCCTTTGCTCTCGCTTTGTATTAGTACTTTGTAATACTCTGTTTCTCTTCTTAATACAAAGACACACAAGCTTTGCATATTCCTGTCGTGGACCCGTCTATGTTGGGCAACGGACTGGGCTGCAGCGAGGGCTGTGGGCCCACTGGCTTGGTCCTGGCCCATGGTAGTCAAGTGGACTGTTAATTAAAAGCAGCACACACACCCTACTGCAGAACGAAGAGATTAGACAAGGCCATTGCCTTCTTCCTCCGAACTCTCTCATTGTGGGTGCGTTTTTTCGGTTATGACTAATGGTTTGTAGTTGTGGTTAATGGTTTTTAATTTTAACATGAGTGATTGTACGAATGAACTGAATGTCAATAAACTGATAAGTCGTTTAAAAAAGTTATCTTGGTAAATCGCTTTGGAAAGATAGTAAAAAAAGTCATCTCATTTGTTTGTTCGAAGAAGATTATAAGCTAAAAAAAGGGGCAGCATGTATCCCCTTAATTCTTGCTGTCTACCCCGATTAACTTCTACTCCCAGTCTAAACTCTACCCAATTATCGGTGTAATATGTATCTAGCAAGGCAGGACTGTAACAGTTCCCTAAAAAGTTTTGGGTCCAAACGCCAGAGGTGTGCAGTTGTGCAACTCCTGTATCGGTAACACCCATGAAATCCATTTCATACAGCATCCGGAGCTTCTAGCGTTGCAGCCTTACAAGTGCTCGACATAACATACCTCGAGTGTTTTATTTTTTTTTAAAAAAAACATACCTCAAGTGGAGTAATCAGAAATGCAAGATCTCATTGATGCGCATCCAAGTTCAACAGACGTATCATCGACCAGTTCGCAGAGATGGGTTTGCTACGAATGGAATAGAAGAAACAGCCTAAAGGAAGCGCCGCATTGTCACCCGTTGTCTTGTATACCAAGGCCTCTTCTTGGATAAATGCATTGAACAGCATGGCTTATATGGTTCTGTGCTGAATAACCGAAGGGAGGTGGACCTGTAATTTGTAAAACAAAATGGTTCCCTAGATTTTACTGTGCAGTGAACTGGAGTATGAATGATGCATCGAATTCATAGGTGTGATGGTATGCTGATTTTTTTTTGAGACCATGGTATGCTGAAATGTTGATTGATAGGAAAGGTAATTCTTTCGAATCTGGCAACAGAAGTAACAGGTACCATTTTTTTTGGGTGCCAATACTTAACAAACTGAAAGTGTTATCAGGTGGTTAGGCCATCATAATCACTCTAATGGAATTATTGCATACTAGAAACCAATGTTTCAAGTCAAGCACAGCTCATCCCCGTTATTGATCAAGGTACGTGTTTTCAATCTATTCCAAAACATATTCATCTGGAACACAAAAGAGAATAATTGAAGATCTAAACTGCAGGAACTCTTGGAGTAGAAGTAACATTTCTTGAGAAGTCACAAGAATAAAACACCCTCTGGAAAACTATTCCTGATCGTCCTCCCTGTTTGGAACGCAATATTCTCATAGTAATTTCGTAGGAAATCTCGCATTCACGCATACCAAACGGGCCTCAAAATGCTCGCCCTGCTTGTTAGAGTTTCTGCTTTTAGCTTTTAGTTTCTTAATTTTATCTTTTTTTTTTACTTTTTTGATTTTTCGGCTCTCCCCCCTTTATTCATTTGCTTTGTTTGTGATGATATAACTTTTTTATTTTTTAATGTAATTACATTGAACAGATTATTAGTAGCTACAATGCATTTTTCAACCGCAAAATAAACCATAAAGCAAGAATTATAAGCCTAAATGAGCACCACTGAAATATTGCCGTTCCCAATGTGCAAGCAGCTGCCAAAATGCTGAGCTACCAAGGACAGGACAAGCCACAGAGACGCATACGAATACGTACATATACAGAGAGGGGACGGTGGCGATCGAGGGCAAAACGGCAGCGTCACGAGGGGTGGGCGCGCGAGGGACCATGCTTGTAAGTTTGAACAACCTTCCTTGCATGGCTCGTGCAGTCACTTCACCTCCTTTCGCCTCCCAGCAGCGCCAAAGTGCCATTGCCATGACAGAGGCATAGATACATGCCAACATCGTAACCACTTATCTTCCTTGCTTTCTTGCTAAGTTGAGCATTTGGGTCAGAAGATTTTGCTGGTGTGAGAGGCTGAAGCTGCCAGCATGATCTGGTTGATGAACACCACTCCAACTTAGAGTTGTGAGATCCTGATCCAAAATTTGCATGGAGTGGGTGCTTGCCGAGGCTTATATGAGTTTGATTTGTGGAAGCCTTTGAGGTTGTCCAATGGAGGCTTCGGATATATTGGTTCCATCAGATCATGTTGCAGCTTCACTCACTCACCGCCACCAAAACATCCAGTGGAGGCTGCCCATCAGTTTCTTCGCCGGTTAGTGCTTGTTTACAACATTGTGTGTGAAAGGTAGGTTGCGAATATGTTCTCTTTACTATTACAAAGAAGACACACACATATCACCACGCATGTACATCACGCGCGCACACACACGCGAGATTGCCATACAATATAATTTTGTTTCTGGTCTAGTAGTCTAGTAGTGTTTGCATTAGATAGTTACTGATTTCTCAGCAGGTCATTAGTAGTGTTTGCATTAGATAGTTACTGACGCAAACTTCTTTCCAAACTTCTCCAGCTCTTTGCACACAAAACAAAGCTTATTGCTTACATAATTTTACAAGGATCTGAAACACAAGAAAAGGGGAGAAAGAAGGCCAGTATTCATTATTTCATAACAGTTAAGCGCAGTTCTGTTCATTTTCTTTGCACCACGAATTCTTCTTTTTGTACACTATCTAGCGTATTCTTATCCAGCTTTGCTATAGTTGGTACATTTTCAATCAGAATTGTCTCAAGTAGAATACATTCTATTTTTCCTGACTCTTAGTGACTTTAACTTAATTTGTGTAGAACCGATGCCGGCAATCAAAGGGGGTAAGTGATTCTCAGAACGTTGTTCCTAAGGTATTCAAAATCTTCACTCGAGTGACAATGAAAGTCAGCAAGTTCAGATCATATCAACATAACAAGACAAAACAAATCTAGCAACAAAAACCAACAAAATCAACCGCCTCTTACACAAGGCCGATCTAACCGTTGCCCTGAGGTCGGTCTAACCGTAGGTCTGGAGCTGATCTGACTAACCCACTAATCCCAAACCTAAAACCTCTCAGGACATAAGCTCAAATATCAAGAATTTGTTTAAATCTCATTCAAACACTTTCAAATTTTGCAGGAGACTTGTTCAATATAATAAAAACCTAAACCAAACAAAAATCGCAAAGTTCTTATGCTCAAGTTCACCAAATTAAGGAGAATCGAATCTAGCTCGCAAGAACATTAAAAATCCTAATTCTCAAATTACTTCTTACTCGTGAGGATCTAAGACATCAGGTCTTTCAGATCCATTCTCACATATCTTTTTTTAGATAAAGGATATAAAATCCGGCCTCTATATCCACTTGGAATATATATAGCCAAAAATTACATGAGCTCTTAGGCTAAAAGCCTCAACACTGAGGATCACACAACATCAACAAGAAAGAGAGCTAAAGGACTATGAAAAAGCTAGAAAGACTAAGCTTCAGAACTTCTTCTCCGTCCTTGCTTTCAATCAAGCCCCTAACCTCCTCCAACTGAGCCACTCAAACTCCGGTCTACTTTGCATGAAGATGAACCTCTGAGGCAACGTCTCCATAGAGGCGACGAGGGTCGCCGACGCCGCCCACCTCACCGAGACAAGGCTTTCACCAAGAGAACAGAATACATGAGGGCTATGGAGTGCCATGACAACCCTCCAGGAAGGAAAATGGCGTCCAAAGGCGTCATAGTTGTCGAGACCGGTAGAAACACCGGCAAGGCTTTCGCTAGCACCTCCACAGCAACCCGCGCACTATCTTCACACAAAAAAGACCGCCACCAGCACACCGGGGTTCTGCACGTCTCAAGGCCATGGCATAGCCACCCTTGAACTCCACGACGAACCGCTTCCCGCTCGAGCAACGCCGCGCCATGGTTCCCTGGACAAACCCAGCAGCCACAGCTCCTGCCGCATCTCGGCCTTTGCCGCCAGTGCCGATCGGCCTCCTCCACCCGCCGGACGGCACGCTCCAGCGCGCCCACCCTCTCCGTCAGCTTGCTCTGCTCACACAGCGCCGCCTCCACACCCTCCTCGCAAGCAACCCAACGACGGCTCCGCCCTTCAAAGCCTACCTCTCCTTCACTCCCACCGGACCTTGTCGCACCTACGAGTTCCGCCGAGCCGCCACCGGCCTCCGCTCCCTCGACGCTGCAAGAAAATCCAAGTAAGAGATTGGCTAGAACTCTAATGAACCTAAAATCACAAATCTAGCTCAAGAATAAGAGAAGACAAGCAAGAACACAAGTAAGACAAAGCTTTGATCTATTTCAGTGAAGAATAAGGTTTACATACTCACAAATATTTACAATGTGCAGTCAAAACACAACCCTTTCCTCTCTCAAAATCTCTTACAACTATAAAAGAATACAAGGTAGTAGAGAAAAATAAACCATTGAATCCTTGGATCTCACCACCCCCTCTCCTTCCCTCTAAATAACCAGCACAACCCGAATGGGTCTAACCAACTAAAAAAACCCATCAACCTTACTAACACGGGTTTTACACACTCACACACGCTTCTTAAAGCGTTTACAAGACTCAACCGCTAACTCTTTAGCGATTGATCCACTTGATAATTCCAACTTTCCTTGACATAAACCACTTCACCCTTGTGCCTCTCCGCGCCGTGATTTTGATTAAGACACCAAACTCATCTTACGCCAGTCGGACTGCCCCAGTTAGATTGCCAACTACTGGCTGGTTTGGCCGGCCACTTGGTGTAACCGTATTTTCAATGCCAGTCACACCGGCCAACTCACACTGGTCCAACTATCAACCATGGCCGGTTTGACCGCACATGCCCAACTCCAATAAAATGCTCTATGAAGAAAACAACCGTCAACTAGAAATCGGTCATACCTCTCCTACGATCTGACCACCCCAAACTCCAGTCGCACCAGACCACCAGTTAGACCACCATTCACAGACCGGTCCGACTGGTCCCCCGACTGATCCAAACGTTAGCACTAGCAACAAATCTGAGCTTTCTGAAACTATTGCAAAATTCAAAATCAACTCAACCAAAATACCAATTGTCCATCACAAACATATCTTAAACCTAATACGTGGCCTCTCAATTTGTTTCTATCACGGAGAATTTTGTGTTACACTGGCATTGTTAGTTCATTTAAAACTTGCTTATACTATCTCTAGCATCATCGTGGCAAGAACCATGAATCCTTCAGCTAGATGTCGTCGCAAGCAGAAGTTCATGCCATTTTGGGACATGGAAGGGAGCACAAGTTGTCATTGTCGCTATAGTGTCATGGGAAGATACGGAGAATGTGGTTTCAGGAAAAGGATAGAAAGAAAGTTATTGGGAAAATGAGGACAGTTCTTGGAAAAATGAAGTTCTCCATCAATGGTAGAAACAGACAGCTCCCTGCCAGATCATCCTAATTTCTAAACTGTAGGCAAAGTACTGGTAGGTTGCCCTCTTGCAATGGTTCCAAATTAGAGTATTTATAGGATTATTTCGTTTGTCTATCTTGATTCATGGTTTAAAATATATTCCAAGTATAGATACATTGTATGTCCTTTCATGATCATCCTCTTAAAAGTGGAGTGACATCTTTTCCAAACCAGCTATGAAGTCGTTGCCATCATTTTGTTTCTTGAGAGGACATGGGAGTAGCTAGCCAATGGTTTATTGTTAGAAGTGCCTCCAACGGTATAGCAAAGTTTTATAGTGTTTTCACACACTATAGCAAATTTTAACAAGTTTCATCAAAAATATTTGAAAAGGTTTTAAATTTTAGCGAGTTTTACGTATTTCTAAAAAATTCTAGAAAAATTTCAAGACCAAGTTTTAGCAGATTTCATCAAGTTTCAAGAAATTCCAACAAGTTTCATCCACAAGTTTCACCAAAATTCAATCAATAAGTTTCAACTAAAATTTTCAAGAAGTTTCGACATGTTTCAGTAAGTTTCTACCAAAAATTTTAAGAAGTTCCAATAGGTTTCAAACAAGTTTTAAAAATATTCAGCTAGTTTCGATGAGCTAATCTGACTACAATGGTACTACCATGCCACCGAGGACCACGAGCGGAGCTATGTGGTTGGGCCCGGTGTCACAGGACACCGGGTCCAAAATTTTTTTCTACAGGTATTAATATCTCTATTCCATACGTGAACCCCATAATCTAAACTTAGTGCACCCGATATTTTTTTGAAGCCAAACAAAAGGAATACTAGCAACCTAAATTTTTAGTAGCTAACAGTAGTCCATGAGGAGTCTTCACTGTCCCGCAACACCCAGCCCAAGAGAGAGGATCGCAATAGGTCATGGTGTCTATTTGATCAATCTTGAAGCATGTCACTTCGCACAACCCTTTACACATGTTCATCTTATAAAGTCATGCAGAAGATGTGCATCACGCCCGCTACAGCCACACCCAATCAGGCAGCAAATATTCACAAGAAAACATGAGAAATCGATGCCACCGGTGGCCCTCATTTGCCATCTGGCTACAGTGCCGCTTGGCCCTTGTTGCCATCTTGAATTGTTGAACATACAAATATCTAATTGACCTTTTCAATTATTTGATGATTATTCCATAAATGATAGACTTATTTGTTATGTGGAAAAATAAGAATTATAGAAAATTACCAATGATATTGTGGTTCATCGCTTTATGAATTTGAAAGAACACAAATACTAAAAAGTAATGTTTTTACTTATATTTGATCATTCTTTTTTTTACATAAAAACTTTTTCTTTTTTATAGGCCAATGAGATCGGATGATGTATTTTACTAATGCTGAACAACTTTTTGTATGTGATTTCGTACTTAGTTAATTCAGTTTGCTGCAACAAACCAATATTATTATCAGGTTTATTTATTTTGGTAAGTATTTCGATCGTTACTTCTTTATTATCATATACTGCTATCGATAATATTGAAGTATTGATGCTAAAAATTATCGGACATATTACTATTAGGCATAATATTGATTGAAAATTATATATATTGTTATATATATGATGAAGTGGTGAACCCCGGTTATTTTTGTTCTAGTTCCGCCCCTGCCGAGGGCTACTCACACTGCCCATTGTCAACATACCCTTAGCTCCCATTGCGCCCGCGACCACCTCGTGAGCTCATCTCCACTATATAGGTCTATAGCAGCTCACCCTGTTCACTGCCCCACCGCAGCAACCCACCTCTCACTGTTGCTGCCATGCTCACCACGGCACCACAGCTCTGCATGCTCGCCATTCTGCCCGTCATCCACGACTTGCCACATGTTTGCCTCGACCACCACGGCTCTGAGTAAACTTGCTGCATCCCCACCTAATCTCCATCCTCCGTAGTCGTGGTCCGTGATTGGCTGCAAGCTTTGCTTGATTTGGAGAGAGAGCGAGAGAGAGAGAGAGAGAGAGAGATTGGAAAATAAGCACTCATATTTGGGGTAATGGAGAGAGATGGGAAGATGAAGCTGCAGCGTACTGGACTCTAGTCTTCGGCATCATGTGTAGCATGGTTAGGAGAGGGACCAATAAAGAAACAAAAGAGGTAGCTTCTTTTCTAGTTGAGAGGATAGAGATTTGTGGTTGGGTACTAGAGTTCACTTGAATGAGCAGATGGATAAGGAACGGGTGGTGGTGACTGCACGAGATGTCCGAGCTATGAGATATCGATCTGACATCTGTGTTACAACACGAGCAGGATCAGATGGTCCTTTGCTATACCGTCAGGATGAGGTCCGATAGTATACCGTTCTTTAGTTTTTCTATTTTTTTTATCTCACATCAAAAAGTTAAAGAGTATTACAGATGGGAAACTAGATGAAATTAACATGATGCCATGAAGGGAGATAAGCTATTGGCGATGTCGGCGAGTTGTACACATGGGCATGTAGCCTGGGGGCACACAACCATAATAACGTCACAGATTAGCGTAACATATCTGCATGTGCAACGGGATCCTTGCCTCCGAGACAGATCGTGCATACTGCATAAACTAGGATAACATATGATGAGATTCTTCTATTTGTGACTAACTGCCACACAGATCGTGCTAGGTTCAGGCCCAGTACCATGCATGTTATACGGTTAATAGTCTTCGTCCTTACTAAGACTATTGCATATGTAATTGTGAGTCCTAAGATTACGATGTGGTACAAAAAGCATAAAAAGGACTGAAATTGAATTTACGAAAGTTCAGAGGGGGCAAAATCCTCTTATTTCAATTATTGGAAAGATGGAATTTGCTAAGAAATGTACTGATAGGATCTAATCCATGTAGATTACGTCTATCATTGTTTCTGTGCTATTCAAGTGCCGGCTAGGGCAGGTTGGCCTACTAGGTTACTACGGAAAAGAGCTTCACGGCCAACCAGCCAGCCTCACGGTCAATGGCCTTTTCGAAAATTCTCGAAATCACATGTTTTTCTAGATACAAAACCAAATAATTTGTAGTGGAATTTTCAACCTAAAAGAAATGCTAACAGAGGTATTTATAATCCCCCACTAAAGTGAAGAGTTGATCTCGTTGAATCAAGCCTATGGCTCCATTAGTCCATTTTAATTCCTCATTTAGCAGTGTAACAATCAGGAAAGACCATGCCCACCGTATTGGTAAATCACTTAGGTGTGGTGGTTGTGGTCACAAATTCAAGCCACATAGAACCTCAATTTGAGTGCGCTTTTTCGGCTGCGGCTGATGGTTTGTAGCTGCAGCTGATGTCATTTAGCCCTAATGTGAGCGTTTGTGCGAATGAACTGAATGCTGATAAGCCGCTTCGGAAAAGTCTGTCCCAATAAGCTACTTCAAAACAGTAACAAAGAAACAATTCTATTTGTTTATTCTAGAAAAGCTATAAGCTGAAATAAGTAGAACTTAATTAATGATGCCTAGTTCCTCCTGCACGTCTCACGTTTAACTCCGTAGCATTCCACGAGGGCTGTCCTTACAAGTTACACCTGAGCTTCTGTGCTGCCTCTCACATGGTCACGTACAACCTGCAACAATCTGGTCCAATGCTCGTCTTAGTGCCAACTTAACATCAACAGGATGAAGACCACCACTCTCATGATCAACACCAACCCCCGATCCTCCGTGCTCGCGAAGGCCTTGCTGCTCAGCTGCTCTTCCTCCCGAACCGCCTCGAGCTCTCCAAACCATGGGAAGACAGCATGTCCGATGTGCTGCAAGCCTGGGCTGCCTTGTGCAGTTGTGCCGTCATTGGAGAGCAGAAAGCTTCCTTCACCTTCCTACTTACAGCATCCTCATCGTCTTTGCATGCACGCAGATCTCTCGTTGGTCCGTGCTGAGGAACCACGCGTCCAACGCACTCCGGCCAGATCGAGCAGCATGGCGGCGGAATCTGAAAGCAACAAGCCAACATCCCAAAACCACAACTGCAGCACACGAGCTCGTCCAGAGTGTGCTCGAGGAATCCGTGAAGCGCCTATGAGCTGGCTCGGAAGAGTGTATGAACAGTGGCGTGTGTGTGTCCAAACACACCATGCGTACAACTGTACAGCCTTTGATTCTGTCGAAGTGCACAGCAAAAGCCATTCAGGGCTAAAAACAACAGACAACATAGCAATCATCGCAGCAACAACCGCACGTTAACGACTGTAAAAGGGCTGCCGCTATATGGCAAAATATAACACACCATCGAGGTTTTGTTTGTGCCGGGCACTTCTCTCATGCCGAGGGAAGCCAAGAGCTTATTCACCACTCATCTAGCAATTCCTGAAGAGAAGCCTATTTCAAGATAGCAGACGATCGACTTGCATTAAGCTAGGGTAACTGCGTCATGCCACCATCGGCCTATGCGTCATCAAGAGCAAGGACTCCTGGGAGGGTCTTGCCTTCCAACAACTCCAAGCTCGCGCCACCTCCGGTTGAAATGTGGCTCATCTTGTCGGCCAACCCAGCCTTCTCGACGGCAGCGACAGAGTCACCGCCTCCAATGATAGTTGTAACGCCTTTCGCGGTAATATCAGCCAACTTCTTAGCAATTGCCTGAAGAAGTAGCAAATGTTTCGGTACAAAACACATGACACAAATAACTACAGATTCAAGATTTGAGTGCTTACATCGGTACCAGCTGCAAACTTCTCAAACTCGAAGACTCCCATAGGCCCATTCCAGATAACAGTCTTGGTAGTGTCCAAAGTTTCACTGAATGTCTTGATGGAGTCTGGGCCAATATCAAGGCCCATCCAACCATCAGGGATAGAAGACGCAGGAACAATCTGCAAATGATGTCAGTGTCAGCATGAGTATAGGATAGCTGGAGAAGAATTCTATTTCCATCTTATGTAGAATATGTGTCGCTGATTTGCATCCATCTACCAGGCAACTGGGCATACACATTGCCAGTATTTGCCGGACATGCAAAAATATAATTTGAGAAAAATGCCCATCTAGTGTTGCCAAGCCACAGCCAAGGTATGGAATACAAGATCTATTTCAACAGAATTTTGTTGGTGCAGGATCCACATTATGTTGTTATACATGATAATTCAGCAAGACATTGTAAGACTCAACAGGATACATGCAATAAAATGGTATTCTAATGCAACCTCATTAATAATGTAAATGAGCATACCTTGCTCTCAGCATCTGCAGCGAACTTGTCAGCTACTACAACATCAGTGGGAAGCAAGAGAGCGACTCCCTTTGACTTGGCTTTTTCAATAAGTGAGGTTGCCAGTTCAAGCTTGTCTTCCTCCACAAGTGATTTTCCAACAGCGTATCCCTGAGCCTTATAAAATGTGAAGATCATACCACCACCCAGGATGAGGATGTCAACCTTCGCCAAAAGAGACTCAATCACCCCAATCTTGGTTGACACCTTGGACCCACCAACAATCGCAGCAAATGGCTTCTTTGGGTTGGCAACAGCTCCAACAAGATAGTCAAGTTCCTGGAACGGTGAAAATTGTTAGTTCAAATTCGAAAAGAACTACATATTGCAAAACTTCTAAATGTCCTAGCTAGACTTCATTTTAAGTTATGAAAAAAATAAGCAAGCAAGCTGTAACACAGGACCAGGGCACTTCAATTTATTTTTTTTTTTTGTAATGTCAGGCTTGCAGCACATCCCTTGGTCAATGTAAAGCCATTTAGTGCTTGCAACTTAGATAGTACGGATTATTCACAATGGAGTATGTAAAGAAATAAAACATTTAGTTCAAGCATACCTAAAAACAGTACAAATCCTTCACAATAGAGTATATAAAGATTTAGAACATTTAGGGCTTGTTATATTGGCTGCAGTTGATAGCTTTTATCTTAAAATGAATAGTAGTAGTTGAAGGAAGTGCTTTTTAAAAGGAGGGGCAAGCGGTGGAAAAAGTGAGGAAGAGATATGCGTGTGTGACAAAAGCAGGAGGAGTGAGATGCATGATGCGCTAGTGACCCTCTGCCTTATCCCTGGAGCGAGACGGGAGCGAGAGAAGTGGATAAGCCGCTTTAGGACGCCGCTGTTCTTATTGGATTCTGGCTTCTCCAAGCAGAAACCAATATGAACAGACCCTTAGTTCAAGCATAACATCAGTTATTGTAATTGTAGCACTATGCATATGGGGAACATCCTCACAATTCATGGACTGATGGAATTCAGCAATACCTTCTGCATTAGGAAGCCAGCAACAGCAGGCTTCAAATACTTGGTAACTCCCTCTGTTGAAGCATGGGCTCTGTGTGCACTGCCAAATGCATCATTTACGTAAAGGTCAGCAACAGATGCCAGCTTCTTAGCAAACTCAGGGTCATTCTTCTCTTCCTCCTTGTGGAACCTAACATTTTCTAGAAGTAGAACGCCTCCATCTGGTAAAGAAGCAGCTAATTTCTCAACTTCCTCTCCAATGCAGTCATTGGCCATCACAACCTTTATAAGTACACCAGCAAAAAAAGAGAGGAAAATATAAGATTGACTATTAGTTTCATATTAAATAAACAAATAACCATGTGTAATCATCTATTAACATACATTAACTCCAAGGAGCTCAGATAGGCGTGGAACAAGAGGCTTCAAGCTGTACTTGGGGGTGACACCTTTTGGCCGGCCCTGAAAAGGCAACAATTGATTGCATTAGAAATAAGAGATAAGCATGCAGAACAATAGGCAAAAAAGAACACTGTCCCAAGCATGGAAATGTTTGTTGCTGTTTAATTTTTTGCTCTGAAATGAAAAAAAAATCAGTTTGAGTTGACTTAAAAGAGTTAAAAGCCACACAAAGCAGTTAAATGGCAACTGGATGAGATACTTTCTTACTCTAGAGTTCTTTCTAATATGTTTTTCTTAGCAAGAGGCCAACACAGTGGGAGAAATTTTCTTAAATATGTTTTTTCTAATGTGTTGTCAAGAACCACGTAACTCATTGCTTCATCTCATTCATTAATAAGTAACTCATCATGAAATTTCTAAGAGAGTACAAAATTAAATAAATAAACAGGGTTCCAACACTAAAAATGTGGAAGCACAATCACATAATGAACAGTTTTGCAGAGTTTATTAGTTCATGCTCAAACAAACATATAACGGTTGGAAAGGAACAGGCTCTCGAACCATTGTTTGGTACATTAATGAGTAATCGACATAATAAAAAATAACTGCATTAACTGGAAGCGACATGAAGAGGACAATTGTCCTGTATGTTTGTTTAAAAAAAGACATATCTATAACAACCTAAAAAATGAAAGTCAACTCTCCCTAATAGATTTTTATAATATTTAATTTTTGAAGACATGTTGTATTTAATCAATCTTATTATTCTTTGTGCTGTTGTGCAACATCATAACAGCACTGCAAGATCTGGTGTCAATCCTCTGTTATAAATAACGATCAAACATTTCTAGAAGTGTAGACTCCCTAAGCACTGATGTGGGGGAGCTAGATGTCAAATATACAATACACGAAAGATAGAACATAAAGTTTAATAGTTGGCACTGGTCAAACGAAAAACCAGAGCCGCACGGCCAGTTAGATTGAAGATGTGACTTTGCAATTCGATCAGATAAAACAGCACAGAAACAGACATCTTACCATGCGTGGATGCATACCATGAATAACAGAATAAGTATTCAGTTATTCACATCATAACAAGATACATGATTAAGCAACATCTGACCATATCCAAGTAAAAATAGTATACCTACCAGCAAAAAGAAAACCAACTTTTTCAGCATGATCAACCCAAAACTTTCCCCCTTTTTTGTGGAACCATCACTAAGACTAACTGCGACCAAGCTCAAAGTACTAACAACCTTTACCTATCATGATCACCTACTCCATGAAATTGCACGTAAATTACAACTACCACTCTGAAGTTCACTATACTTCTGTAACCATAGTAGCATACCCTTCTCCTTCATGATATGACATTAGACCAACAGGAGATTATCATCCAATACACAAATCAGAAAACGAACGACAGTAGATACAGATCAAGAAGCGCCTCCTCACCAGATGGCTGGTCAGGATGACCTTAGCGCCCTTCTCCATCAAGAACTTGATGGTGGGCACGGACGCGCGGATGCGGTTGTCATCGGTGATCTTCTGGTTGTCATCCAGCGGCACGTTCAGATCGGCGCGGAGGAACACCTTCTTCCCCTTCAGATCCGACTCTGTCAGAGTGCCCACGCTCCTCTTGGTCGCCATTTTCTTGCGCCCTGCACCACATCCGATGCCGTAAATCTCAAAAATAAATCGCATACAAATCTGGGCATCGATGAATTGGAGTGATCAGGAGAGTGGAGGACAAATTTACCAGGAAAAAATCGATCAAATTGGTGGTGATTTGGTTGCGGGGTAGGAGTAAAGGAAGCAGCTTTGGATACGAGGAAGGCACGGGAAGGTGCTAAACTTTCTTTATAGCGTTGTGCTGCGTGGGCCCGGATGGCATATTCACTGACGCGTGGGCCTGGGAAAATGCTGGGCCCAGTCGTCAGTAAACGTAAGGTTTTGGGAGCGTCCAGCGAGGGGGGTTTATCGGCGCGGCGCCGTGGGTTTGCACACGCGAAGAGGCTTCTGGACGGACATGGTAACGGGCTGTTCAAAGCAGCTTTCGTTCATAACTTCATGGTCTTTAGTTGTGGCGGCTGTTGGCTGAAGTCGTTTGTTTTCAGTTAAGGTATTTAATTAAACAAATAAAAACTCTGTTATACCTTTACAGATAATATAAAGAAAAAAAAGACCACATTAAGAAGTGAATGTATTAAAAATAGCTTTTGGCTTCTATAAACTAGAAGACAGAAGTTAAAAACCGTAAAGGCAAAAACCGTTTAAAATGGGGACTTAGACGTATATAGTTTGACTAAGGACTAGATAATCATCATAGATCTCTAAAAAAACACAGTGAAGTTTTCCTTGTCTGATTTATATTTCTAAGATTCACCCAGCATCGGCGGGCGTCAGCAATTAGTGGTGGGTGGCAGCTGGCAGTGAGACTGGGAGTTGAAGCCATGGATTGTCATGAGGGTTGAGAGGAATATGGAGTCGGTAGTGATAGCTAGGTGAAAAGGGGCGGCCAAAGGCCACATGTGGATTAGAGGTTGGGGGTGCCAAGTGCGAGGGAAAAAGAGTAGTTTTGGGTTGAATCAGTTTTAAAACTTGTTTGGAGGGTCTATTTCTGATTAGTATCCACATGGATGGATTGAGAAATTTGAACTAAAATTCCAGCCCATCCATGTGGATGGGCTGGGATTGTGGCCCAACCAAACAAGACCTAAAGGGTCTATATTTTGACTGTTTTTAAGAAAAAAAACTTCTTTTTTGTAAGAACAAAACGTATGGTAATATACCATATTGTGATTGTCTTATCTCAACACAAGAAGAAAGGAAATATAAGGGCTCACAGATATTGCACGGACCGATTACATAACTTTTGGTTTGTGCTAATATGCTTCGAGCATAGAGAAAAATAAGGGATTGACTAGCCATCATGCACATAATTTCATCCCTAAAAATCATTTGTTTTCGGGCCATTGGATATGATCTAACCCACCTCAATATCATCCCTTGGATCTAATCCCTCAACCCAACCACTCCTCCCCCACCTCTCTCTCTCTATATATATATCCACTCCCAACAGCCACCGCCCCTCCCCCATCCCACACAACAGCCTCTTGCCGCCACCTCCTGCTACATCGCAGATGAAGCCTGCCAACTTCCTCACATCATCATCGTCCTCCTCGCTCCACCCCATGTCCACTTCCCCCACAGCCCTCCTCATTTCCGATGAGCCCTCTCATTGCGGCCCGCCCCTACACTTCTTCCTTGTCTTCAGCGGCTACTGCAGTCGAATTTGCCACTGCCCTCCGCTGTCTCCTAATTGCTCGTCACCTTCGCCGTCCACTGCCCTCCCCCAAGCTTGTGGCCACTGCCGCCCCTCCCTCACTCTATAGCGGGGTCCTGGTGAACCGGAACGCTAATTTGATAAATAGCTGCTCTAACTCGTCGCTGTCAGCGTCGGTGCCAAAGAAGACAAAACCGCCGGAGCTTCCTTGGAGATGAAACAGAGGTAAGGAGGCACACGAATCGTGGTGCAGATCAGAAGGTTAGAAATTTAAACGGTTTGCAAAAAAAAAATCATGCGCATGATACGTAGCAATTCCAGAAACACAAATAAGAGAAGTCCGCCTAGCGTGTTCAACTATTGGGTACTAGTACCTTTCCTTCCAAACCACAGCCACGAGAAGGTCATTCAAAACCGATGGGCATTTTGCCATAAGGTGCTTGTGCCCCTCCGTTGCAGCGACTGCGTGGAGATTCACCGGGGTAGCCACGACAAACTCCACGCACCTAGCCTTGAGCTTCGAGCATGCATTCTGCTCCGCTAAAGCCAGTGCCGTCGCGACAGTGTCCACACCAATGTCAGCACACACCTTCTCTTCGCAAATCAGCTTGAGCCTCTCCAGACCATACCGATCCGCAGCGGCGAGCAGATGCTGCGCCATCGTCTTGGCATCCTCCCCCTCTTGCCCATCTTGTTCCGGCAACGTGTCGGTATAGATGAAGTGAAGCAGGACTCTAAATACTTCCGCCTCCATGTCCTTGATCTCGACGCACTGCGAGCCCTTCTCCTTCATGTCTCCAAAGAGCTCGGCCATGAAAACCGGCAACCTCACGGCGAGCAGGCACCTGTGCGCGGCGACAGACTTGCCGGAGACGAGGAGCGTGATATCTGCGCACTTCTGGCTTCGCAGCAGCTCACCAAAGTGCTTCTGCAAGTCGGAGTAAGGCGCCGCAACGTTGGGCTGCATGACTTTAGCAGGCACCTCCGCCGCGGTTTCCTTCGGTTCGGCGAGCAGGACGGTGATCGCGCATTCCATGGGAAAGGAGTCGTCTTTGACGTAACCGGAGGCCGGCAGGCCGCCAGTTCATACCTTGACATGAAGAAAATTTTCCTTTGCATGTCCTTTGCTGAACGTGGAGGTTACAGCCACCTCTTGAGAAGGGCCGAGGCGACCGGTTCCGTCCACCCGGTGGCAGGAGAAGGTCGCGGCCATGCCGCGCGCATCGTCGCTAGACAAGGTGAAGCGAAACTTTACCCAGTTCTCGCCGTTGTAGTGAACGTTTGGAGGGTAGTCAATTACCCAGTCGTATCCACCCACGGTTGATCTTTTCGACCCGATGTGCGTCGATTTTTCCTTGGTTGCCGAGCGCCCGTTGATCTTGAACGCCGGCAGGGAACGGCGCCGCCTCCGTGAGGTTTATGCAGGCGTTCTGCATGGTGGGCGGTGTGGAGGCGGGGGGGCACGGCACGGCGTGGGCGCGAGAAGTCTCGAGAACGGCGCGCGGGGTTGTTTCTGCGAGCGGCGTACGCACGTGGGATACCAGGCGTCGCACAAACCGTATGCACGGGTGGTCAGGAACCGATTATTAGTCGAACTAGATTCCTATCCAGATTTTTCGAGTTGAATATGAATTCAAATTGGATTCCTACTAGGTAGGGGTGTAAGTGGATGTAGACCGTTCGTATACCCAGTTAACCCGCTCCATAAAAAACACTAAATGATCTTCCGAAGGCCAGTTTCTCACTTAAGTAGATTGAAGCGGCTGCCACATAGCCCACATCACTGCATACATCCCGCATTCTCATCTTATTATTCTCGTTCCAGTTGAGAAGCACCAATGCGACGGCGCTAGGAAGGCTTCGACTAGCAGACGAGTCGTCTCTGCCGCCAAACGTGCCGCTTGCAGGGACTAACGTGCGATTACTTTTCAAGGCCGTCATCCTCGCCAATGTTACTAGTTGGCCGCTCCTTCATGCATGTGGTGGGTGTGGTTACATGGAACCGTGACAACTTCGTTAGGTCAGATGGTTCTAACATACATGTGAAAACCCAATTAATCGACAGAGTGGAATGAAGCTATCGAATCTAAAAAAAATGTGTCCCACAAAGCACTTATTACTGGCCACACCAGGTGAACTAACAGCATGTATTATATGTGTCAAAGCACCACAACGAATTGCTAGAGTAGCACCAAGTGTTGAATCTAGAAAGAATTGCATTGCTGGCTCGCTCCTCCCATATGAGCTTAGCATATGAGTCAGAGTGTAACCCTTAGGATTCAAAAAAAATTTGTTATAGAAAAAGGGTGCATTTAAGAAAGCTACTTACTTGACTATGACTGCAAGCTTAGCATATGAGCTTACCTCGATAATCTCTTCAGTGCTTTTAAGGCAATTCTTTCCAATAACGCAAACTGAGCCACTAGAACCTCCGCCGGTTATCTTAGCACTAAATACACTAGGAATGATGGTTATCGCATGTCCCGCTTAAATGTTTGGCGGGCTGCTGCATTAGCCTACATAAACATCTATATGTACGGCCAATGTTGGCAAACACAACCAAACTGTAAAACGTCCCACTTACACCCTGACTACTGGGTGCTAGACAGCTGCTATCAAGCTGCACCTGCGACCACTTCGTCGACCGGCCGGTGCTGCGCCACGTCCGTCCGGCTCCCGTAGGGCTGCGAGATGGCCGTCGCCACGTCAACGGGCCTCAGCGAGCGCCGCTGCACGCATGAACGTGAGCAGCGGCATGCTGATGCAGATGTGGAAAAAAATTCCCTGCAGCAGCGATGGACCAAACCGCATCCGCTGCATACGCACCGCGAGCCTGCCACGTGTGACCTCCCAATACATCAGACGCTCGCGAAGACACCGGCTCCTCCCATACTCGGACGCGCGGCAACGTACGCGAAAAACCAGCCTCCGCGCGCGACGGGCGCTTCGTGCTGCGGGCGGGCAGCGTATCATCTCGATCGGCCGCGCGGCACCCGTTCGTGGAAACGCGCCGCGGAGCAAGTGCGGGCGGCGCATCATCTCGATCGGTGGGCGGGCGCGCGCGCGCGAGACGCGAAACACTCGCAAGGACGCCGGCTCCGATCCACTCGTACCTCGCTCGCTCGGCTTCACCGGCACTTCGGCTCCTGTCCTTGCGCCGCTGCCGCCATGGACGACGCGGCCGGTACGTCAAGAGGAGGAGGCCAGGAAGAGAATCAGTCGTCTTGCCATGACGACACACTCCGTCAAGTAGTACCTGAAGCAATTACAGATGGAGTAGCAGATAAGGTAACACATTTTTTCTAAACAAAAGAGATTAAAAAAATAAGGTAGAGAGCATATAAATGTATTCTGGCAATATAACTTTAATTTTTCTTTCATATTGTAATAGGTGGTTGATAAAGTTGGGATTGTTCCTGAAGTCGGTATGACTTTCGAATCAGAGGACAAAGCTTATGAAATGTACAATGCCTATGCTGGTAATGTTGGGTTCAGTATAAGGAAGAGCCAGACAAGGCGTCGAGCAGATGGTAGTATATGTCAAAAATATATTGTTTGTAGTAGCCAAGGACACGGAGAAACCGGATCATCAAAGGACAGTATAAGGACTGGTTGCGATGCACGTATTCAGCTTAGTGTTAGCAAAGAGGGGACTTGGAGAGTGCAAAAGGTTGTACTTGATCACAATCACTATCTTGCTAGTCCAAATAAGTCGCACAAGTTGAGGTCCCAACGACGTGTTGTAGAAGCAGACAGGAAGCTAAATGGCCAGATACGTCAAGCTGGGATGAAGCCAGCCCAGGTGTATGAGTTTATGAAGGAGTTTTATGGAGGATCTGATAAAGTTCCATTCTCAAGGATGGACTGCAATAATGAGATTGGTCGTGAGCGCAAGAAATATTTAGAATCGAATGATGCACAAACACTGCTAGAATACTTGAAGAATAAGCAGATTGAAGATCCTACCTTTTTTTTATGCCATTCAAATAGATGAGGAAGATAGTCGGATAGCTAATTTCTTTTGGGCAGATGGTCAGTCTATCATGGATTATGCATGCTTTGGTGACGCCGTGTCATTTGACACCACATTTCAGACTAATAAGTTTGAAATGTCTTTTGCTCCATTCCTTGGAACCAACCATCATAAGCAAACAATAATTTTTTTCTATTGTTTTTTTCTGTTAATGATAAGAACTTTATGAAAATATGCTTCTTTTGATTGGTCTCCAGTAAATGATTTTGGGAAATTCTATTTTTGGACTTTACTCAGATCTACGGCCTTCAGATGTCTTTTGAGTTTTGATTCTCTCAGATCTGACTTTTGAATAACCGGGTTTGTACTGAAAATCTAAAGGAACCAGCAGAGAGAAAAACTACTGATCTGACAAAATACTGCTTGCCATAGTTTTTATTATATGAGCACACAGGAAAAAGGGGAATCTTTTGTGAGAGAAATGACCAAACTTAAGTCAAATTTCTCTTCTGTTTTCTTTTTTTTCAGCCTTCTCCCATAAACAACTGCAAATTGACAAAAAAGGTGGCTAATTAAAAAGATTATATACACAGTTCACAGATCTTTCTCCTCTGTACAGATTCAGATACAGGCACTGCTCAACCTCTCCTCTGTACAGTAATGGAGAGCCCAAACCACACAGCTCTCTTTGCCCTTTGCTTGACCCCATGGATCTCAAGCCATGATCCCTGATCAAGTGATCATCGATCCAATTCCATGTGTTGTAGCCTCTGCTTGTCCCCTTAATCATCAACATTTCAGACTATCTGCACCATCTTAGCAATGTAATCAGAGAAAAAAAATCAACTTTTCTAACACAGCCATCACATTCCAGATTTCAAAACCATCCAAAATGACATGTATTTCACATCCAAAAAATTACAGTGTACATTAATCATGTCAAACCATTTACAAATAGATCATGTGACACAACACTCATCAACACTGATCCTATCAATACAAATCTTTTCTTACTGCTATCAAATTGACAGCTTCTTTTCTTTTGAAAACTTCTGGTGCATAAATCTTACTGCTACTAGTACTGCCCATTATCTGCATCATCAATCTTTGGTTGGGGGCAGGCCGATTCTTGTTTGGATTTGAGTTATCTGATACTGATCCATCAGCTCTGCTCTGCTTTGATCTATCTGCTCTGCTCTGCTCTGATACCAACCGATAGAATTTTCTTTTCTTTGATCCCACTTGCGCCAAGAACCTGCGATCTGCACCAGAACAAGGCAATCTGGGAGTGGAGAACACAGGAGAGTCACAGCGCACACAGGGACGATTTTTCGGTTTCTCACTGTTTATCGTAAACTGCGGTCTGCATACAACTAAAAAACTCAGAAGTAAACTTAACTCTGAACTCCTACAGAGAACTACTGACTAGACGCGCACTTCACGCCACAACCAGTGTGATCCGCTTGACTCGGACTCCACTACCGAAATACTAGTCACGAGTTACTCTGGTAGACTTTGCAGCATATGGGGGATCGGCATCTAAAGGATTAAAATATATAGCGAAATAGCATAGAACTAAATGATTGAACCGCTGCACTGAGACTGAACACTCCAAATCAGTTAAATGACCTGCAGGTTTGAAACAAGACTTCAGAAATCCATCAGCTAATACATCGAATCTAACCAGATGAAATCATGGATTGACAACTCTACCTCGCAGTGGCGGACGAGAGGCGGCCGCGGGTGCTGAGTGAAGCAGAGAGGGCGGCGAAGGAACTAGCCAGAGGGGAGGACTGCCAAGGACGATGGATCCATAAGCTGCGCCATACGAGGTGGGCGCGTGAAGGGGAAGGCACGGACGGATGAAAGAGGCGCAAGCAGGGAAAAAAATTCCCTGCACCACCGGCCTCTCCGATCCTCCTCTCATCTCTCCACCCTCACGCCGCCCCTCGCCGCGATTTTTGTTCCCTCGCCCTCGGCGGCTCTTCCTCCCTCTCTCTCCGGGCAATGGCGGACTTGGAGTGCGGCGCCGGGCCGGAGGAGACGTGGCGGCGGCGGCCAAAGACCAAGATCGTCTGCACCCTCGGCCCGGCCTCGCGGACCGTGGAGATGTGCGCGCGGCTGTTGCGCGCCGGCATGTGCGTCGCGCGGTTCAACTTCTCGCACGGCTCGAGCCAGGTACGGGAGGAGCCGATATCTCGGCGTCCTTGCGAGCGTCCGAGTGCGGGAGGAGCCTCGAGCGTCCGATGTATTGGGAGGCCACGCGTCGCAGGCTCGCGGTGCGTATGCAGCGGATGCGGTTTGGCCCGTCGTTGTAGGGAATTTTTTTTTCCTGCAGATGCACGGTCTCCACGACGCCCCGCTGGTCAACTTGTCAACAGGCTCAAGGCGCGTCGTGGACGCATGAGTAGGACGGCGCAATACTTCATCGGGAAAAATGATATTGTACCGTATTAATTAATTAATTAATTATGCTGCGATTGTCAACACGAGAAAGAAAGTAGAACGAAAAGGACCAAGCTGCCGCTCATGTATTGCATTGGTTAATGTGGCAATCAGGTATTCGGGTCCCATCTAACCAGAGAAATTTGTAGTGATAAGCTTTGATCAATATAGAGAAACAAAACCCAAACAAGAGGCCCGTCCAGTTACTTGTGCCTCCCAGCCATGAGCATGCCTGCATGGTCAGTCAAAACCGAGGGGCAGCTTGCCATCAGATGTTTGTAACCTTCTGTTGCAACGACTGCTTGGAGATTCGCCGGTGTAGCCACGAACTCCATGCACCTAGCCTTGAGCTTTGAGCATCCATGCTGCTCCGCTAAAGCCAATGTCGCCGCGACCCTGTCCACGCTAATGGCAATGCACGACTTCTCTAGGCAGATCCGCTTGAGCCTCTCCAATCCGTACCGATCCGCAGCATCAAGCAAATGCTGCGCCATCACCGTCGCCTGCTCCTCCTCCGGTTGGTCTAGCTCCGGCAGCGTGTCGGTGTAGATGAAATAAAGAAGGGCCCTAAACGCGTCCGCCGCCATGTCCTTGATCTCGAAGCACCGCGAGGCCGCCTCCTGCATGCCTCCGAAGAGCTCAGCCATGAAAACCGGCGACCGCGCGGCGAGCACACACCTGTGCGCGGCAAATGACTCGCCGGAGACAACGAACGTGACGTCCGCGCCCATCTGGCTCTTGAGGAGGTCGCCAAAGTGGCGGTGCAGGTCGGAGGAAGGGTCCGCGACGCTGGGGCTGGGCGCGGAGGCGACGTTATCGGCGGGCGCATCAACTACCCGTGCGTCGGTAAACAGGACGGTGATTGTGCATTCCACAAGAAAGGAATCATCTTTGAGGTAGCCGGAGGACTCCAGTCTGTACCGTGACATGAGGCAAAGTTCCTCTGCGCTTCCGCAATAGAACTAATAAATTTATAAATTTAAATTTTCACTCTTTGAAATAACAACAATTCATCGTAACATAATTTTAAACCTTTCCGCATGTTTCATCGCTTTGCTAAGGGAAACGGCTCAGATCGGCTGGCTAAACTTGGGGCCGCCCAGGTTGAGCCTTGGAGTGGCAGAGCCGCACGGATGGGGTCCATGGGGATGGCTATCCAGTCGAGGCCGGGCAGGCAGAGTACCGCGCTCGCTACTACTATAGTCGGCGTGCGCGCGGTTCCCTCTCACAAGTCGCAGCCCAAATTACGGAGAGAAAATATAAGCAGCAAGTAGCAGCTCGTGTATATACTGCATGGATGAACATGGACAGATCCAGGAGAATAAGTTATGAGTATTGCTATACAACATTCGACTGTTTTTTAGACAAAAACAGTTAGATTGATCTGAAATGTTAGATCTTCATCCAACGGATCCACCCATACAAGCCCCCCTACAAAAAAAATGACCCCCTCCAAAAAAATGATCTAGAACCCAATTTCAACCTTAAATTTTAGAATACATTCTAACCCCACCCAACCATTTCTATAAAGCAACCCAATCCATTCATTCTTTTAACTTATTTTCACTCAACCAAAACCAATCCAACCAAGAATCCAAACCATTTAAACCCAATCCATTAACATCCCTAACCTCGGGAACGACTGCAGGGAAGGTATAATAGCATGCGCTGATGGCTTGTTTAGAATGCAGAAATATTATAGAAAATTCACATAATTTTTTGTAGGAATTAGTGCAATTATTCTGAAGTACATATGAAATTCCTCCGTTGCAAATGGGGCTTTAAGGCCTGAAACCCATCAAGTCGTAATTTCATTTCACCGTGTAAACAAGAAAAATGAAGGGAAAGACAAGCAACTAGACTGTTCATAGGCAACATTGTTCATATATAAAGAAGATGGATACAAGTAGTACTAATCAGGCACGTAGCTATATTTAGTCTCAGGCACAAACGGAGACGACGTACTATCAAATCTGTAATTAGCACCTAGGTAAGTTTCACTTCCATTTTTCCACGCGCGACCTTGAGAAGGTCAGTCAACACCGAGGGGCAGCTGGCCTCCAGATGTTTGTACCCCTCTGTCTCCAAGACGGCATCAAGGTTCTGAGTTCCAGCGATGAACTCGACACACTTAGCCTTGAGCTGCGAGCAGTTGTGCTGCTCCGCTAAAGCCAAAGTTGTCGCCGCCGTGCCGACGTTGATACAATCAGAGAGCTTGTTTTCGCACATCAATTTGAGCCTGTCAAGTCCATACCTGTCTGCGGCGGCCAGCAAATGTTGTGCAATCATCGCCGCCGCCTCCCCCTGCCGATCAAGTTCCGGAGCTGCGTTGGTGTAGATGAAGTGAAGCAGGGCTTTGAAGACAGCCGCCTCCATGTCCTTGATCTCGACGCACTGCGAACTCCTTTCCTTCATGTGTCCAAAAAACTCGGCCAAGAAAACGGAAGACCTTGCAGCGAGTATGGTTCTGTGCGCGGCGAAGGACTCGCCAGAAACGGCAAATGTGACGTCAGCTCCCGTCCCCTTCTGCAGGAGTTCAGCGAGGTGCTGCTGCAAGTTAGATGGCGGCACAGGCACTTCTTTTTCTGGGATCGTTGCTATATCCGGTAGTTCTTTGAGCACGGTGATGGTGCATTGCACTGTGAAAGAATCGTCTTTGAGGTAACCCGACGCCTCCAGGTCGGATCTTTCGGTGAGCACAGCCCCGCCCGAGTAATCTCCCGGACGACTGAACTTGTGCGAGACGCTCTTCTCTTCAGATGGCTCGAGCTTCCCACTAGGATCTATTAACCGACAGGTTAACTTGGCCTTCACATTTTTCGTTCCCGCGTCACCGAGGAAGACTAGCTTTAGTGTTACTGGGCGATGTTTGCCGGCCCAGTGATCCTTCGGGCGGAGGTGGATCTCCCAGTCGTATCCACCGACGCTGCATCTCCGCGATGTGATGAACTCCCCGTCGGCCATGGCCAAGGTCACGGAGTAACCCTCGATCCTGAGCTGGATCGTGGAGCGTGTGACCTCGGTTAGGTTCTGCATGGTGATGGCTGGGAAGGGAAGAGGAGATCGACGAGGTGGGAACGGTGCAAGTGGACGAGGTTAGAATTCTATCTCGTGTGTGAGATCAGATCAGATGTTCCGCACAGGCGGACTGCAATTTAAAGGGTAAAAGCCGGTGACGACTCAGTTCGGCTGGAGCCGACGCGGCGCGACGCCCGAAGTGAACTAGCGAATGCAAAATAAAGCACTTTAGTTGCAACTTGTGACCTTCCATCTTCCCGTTTTAATTCCTACCGGGATCCCTAGTTTTTGGCGACTGCTAGTGCTCGGGCCGGGCGGAGCGTACCGTCGTTCAAAACAATGTGAGCTGGAGCAGTCAATAAAAATTACTTCATCTATTTCTATCGCACGCACATATAAAAATATTAAATCTAATAAATACTTTACTATAAACAATCATACTCCTATTAAATGGAATCACACAACCACTTAAAACTCCAGCAGCAGTAGCCCTCAAAACAGAGCCCTACTTTTCATTTGAGGGCTCTCCCTACTTTTGAGGGCCCAATTTTTTTGCTTCTACTCCAACAGCACCCCTTAAATCTAAGCCCTCAAATCCATCCACTACACACTGACATATGGGACCCACTCCTGACAAATCCATTCGGAGGCGACGGCGACGGCGATGGGCGGAGGCGACGGCGACGGGCGGGGAAAGATGCGCGCGGAGAGGGAGGCAGGCGGCGCGCTCGGGAGGGAGGCGGGCGGCGCGCTCGGGAGGGAGGCGCGCGGGGAGGGAGGTGACGGCGATGGGCAACGGGTGGAGGCGTCGGCGACGGGCGAGGCGGCGCGCTTGGCAGGGGAAAGAGGCAGGCGGGGCTCACGCTCACGCCGCCGGCCGCCGGCCCGAAGCCGTGCCGTTCGGCTTCTCCGCCACGCGCCCATAGCCGGTGTCTCGCCGCGCCGCCCCGAGCACACCCGCGCCTCGGCCCCCGGCCGCTTGCGTCGCGCCGACGCCACCGCCCGGCTGGACCAGCCGCCCGCTCGCCCTCCCACGCCGACGGCCTGAAGCCTCATCGCGCCTGGGCCCGCTGCTCCTCGCGCTCGGGTCGCCGCCTGCAGGTGCAGCCCCGCGCGGGCCGCCCGCTCCCGAGAGCCTCCTCCGCCCTGTCCCGTAGCCGCCGGCCTCCCTCGCTCGGTCCCGAGGCCGAGCAGCCTCCACCGCCGGCGCGGGCTACCGAAGCCGGCCGCCCCGTATCTCCGCCTCGCCCGCCGCGCTCAGCACAGCCGCCCGCACGGGAAGGAGCCGCCGCGGAGGCGGGCGGGCGGGGAAGCGGCGGAGGCGTCGGGCGAGGGAGGCGGGCGGGCGGGGAAGCGGAGGAGGCGGGCGAGGGAGGCGGGCGGGCGGGGAAGCGGCGGAGGCGTCGGGCGAGGGAGGCGGAGGAGGCGGGCGGGGAGGGAGGGAGGCGGCGGGGAAAGATGCAGGCGGGGAGGGAGGCGGCGGGGAAAGATACAGGCGGGGGGAGATTCGGCGGACGGGAGCGGAAGAGGCGGGCGGGGACTTTTGGCCAAGAGCGGGAGAAGTTTCACGGTGCGGGAAAAAAATAGGAAAATGAGGGGTGGGGGGAGCCCCTAGGAATGAGGGGTGGGAGGGTGATTTGAGGGGCTCCTCAAATTTGAGGGCTCTAGTAGGGGCCCTGCTGGATCTCTATTTTTGCCTCAAGCCCTCAAATATGAGGTTTGAGGGCTCAAGTAGGGGCCCTGCTGGAGTTGCTCTTACAAAGCATGTAAGTAAGAATAGTGAATGAAAAATTATAATAATTATACTCTATATTCTCTCAATAGATAAACATATTAAAACGGATGCTTCCGGTGGCACGGACAAATAAAGCGAAACGGAGAGACCACTCACCAGCGTCGATCCTGTTATTTGATGCATCTCGACGACGGACCTACGGCGGAAGAATGCCATGATGTTAATGGAACGCAAGGCCTAATAGGAAAACAAAATGTAGATTTGTACGTAAGTTAGCTCCTTGTCGGTATGGCGCACGGATGATCAGCGGCTAGTACTATAACGCCAGGCAGACTCGGTAGATTGCGATGGCCGGCCAGACTCGCTAGGTCGCAATGACTTGGCGGGTGAGCATGGCGCCCCCACTGGGTGGCTTATGTGCACAGTGTAATCCGTGGAACGGCCGCAGCTTATGTTGTGCACTATTTTTTGGTCTACTTTAAGATGTATTTCATAGTATTCTGCATGGCCGGTGGTTTCTCCGGGTGGTAATGGTGGCCTCAGATGCCCTTGAGATACGCTACACCTGTAAAAAGCTAAAGTGACATGAAATAGGTTCAGTAACAACTAGTATAAATTTCTTAAATGAAATGATAAGAAATTTGAATTGTCTTACACTGTCATACCGCCGCGAAGTGCTGTGAGGATTGATCGAGCATTGAGACTTTCCTCGTGCGCGATCTACTCAGGGCAATCTGACGGAGGAATGATGAGTTTGCTGCGTGATCGGGATACATACCACTCTAGGTACTCGTTGTACGTTTGGATGTCGTACAAACGCTGCTTCATGGCGGGGTGACACACGTCGCCTCGTCGGCACTGCCACCCGCCCACCGAACAGGAAAAGTAACATTTCTACAAATATAATACATATATAGCTAATTTTATAAATACCGTGCACAATAAGGTCAAATCTGGCTTTGTCTCGGCGTTAGCTATGTGTAGCGAGAGCCGTCCATTTCCCGAGCAGCACCTCCTGCCGACTCGATTCACAATTGGTTTGCGCAATCAGTAGCTCGCTCACTCAATGTACTGAATTCTTCCATAACATGATTTCTCTCTCTCTCTCTCTCTCTCTCTCTCTCTCTCTCTCTCTCTCTCTCTCCGCAACTATTACAGTTACAAGACAGAGGTCACAAAGCTCACTGTCACCAAAAAAGGAAAAGAAAAGAAAGAAGAGAACTACAAGCACATATATCAAGCGCTCAAGTGAGCAATTCCTCAGGGAAGTGGGAATGGATTCTTTTACATAGCTACTAGGATTTGCAAAATGTGGAGGGACAAGTTTGTATCACTAATCTAATGAGATGCGCCGGATCTTGCAGACCAGATGGGCGGTAGGGAGGTCGAGCTGGCTTCGACCGTCTGATTTGATCAGCTCACGGACCTGGTCTCTCGGGGTCGAGATGCAGGCGTGGAAGGTGGAGAGGAACGGAGGGATCGGCATTGATAGCGCAGAGAGGACATTATTTAGGTACTCTATGTCCGCCGCGAGCTGCTGCGCGCCTCGGTCGGTGATGTAATGGATCCCACGCAGCTGCTCCATGAACAAAGCAGTAGCACCCTCGGCGACCTGAGACATGGAAACAGAGATTACGAACAAAGACTAGAATCTTTCACATGTTTAGATTCAAAGCATTACATTTGGTGTTATGTGAATTTCTGATAAGATTATTATGGGGATTTGATGTAATGTTCTGTTCAATTGTTAATTTGTTATACACATAACCTATATAATTCACTCTTCCCTACACAATTTGCAAAGTTAAAAATTGAAGCATGTTCGATTTTGTTGATGGCATATTTCACAGGTGCACAGGATGATGCACAGTTGTTGGAGATGCAAAAATCCAGATCTTGTGCAGTGTAGGAAAAAGGGCTTTGTATATATTACTTACCTTAAATATCCACTCGGTAGCAAAGAACTGAGCCTCATCGTTGCCAGCCTCACTGCCCGAGATACCTTCTGCAAGTGGCTCCAGCTGCTGTGGTAAAGTGAGGAGATACTCCCCAACACTGGTCACATACGCTTGTGGGTAGGCACTGAAGCTTGGAAGAGGAAGACCACTCTGCTCCTCCACAGACGACCAGATTGGGAGGCGAGCAACCTCACTGAGACGCTGCCGAACTTTAGATATGAGCACATCATAGACAAGTTCGTTTACTGTGTCTGAGAAGGCCGCAACTCTTTGTGATGTGACAGGAAGAGCGTGGAACCTTGGATCTTTTGACTGTACAATAGAAATAATTTGTTTGAATGAACAAAACATGAAGGCAAATAAAGTTACGTGTGCAAGAAATTAAGACCGCCATGAATAGGTTCTACGGTACAGACGAATAACTTATAGTAATGCACAACAAAAATGCAAGTTACTCCCAAATTTCCTATGAAGCCAGAGATTCTAAATGTATCCTATATTTTACTCAATATGTTTGAACTCAGGCTGTTCAAGCAAGTCATGGACCTGCTCAAGATCAGAAACAATATAGAAAAGCATATTATCAAATGATCAAGCATACATATATTTCATCCAACACAGAAATCTATCATTTGCTAGAAAATAGGCATATGCTGACTCATGCCAACCAGAAAATGATGCAATCTGGACCATCAGATCAAACATCAAATATCTCAGGACTTCAAGTGCTACCTAAATATGAATAGGGTTTATCTAGCAAGTTCTATTCAGTGAAGATTGCAGAAAATGTGTCATTTTCAAATTCAATCGCTAGCTTACTCAGATGTACAGTTGTGGTCAGAGAGACGAGTGATGACTCCTGTGTTGTAACACTCAATGCAAGAAAATTTAAAACCATACAACTTGCCTGTTCCAGTACAGTGAAGAGTTTCTTAGATTTGTCTGGTAGATCTGTGAGGCGAATGGCTGCAATATCAAGTGCTGCCCTCCCAGCCAGAGGCACTTCAGCATTCTCATCAGCAGTTGCTGCAGGTGATTTATCCAGGCTGGAACCAAATCCGGAAAGAGAAAAGTTTGTTCCAATTCTGGCAAGAGTAGCCCTTAAAGAAGCCTCAAATACTGAGGTTCTACTAGTTAGGCAATCAGCAACTGTAAGAATCTGCAAAGCACCCTGGACAATAGACCATTCTTCCTCTTCAGAAACATCCACCAATCGTGGTGCTTCCTTTTTCTCTAACCCTGCATCTTTTTTCAAGGCATCACTATGTGCAGTATTATCCAGCCCACATACCGTCCTAAGGGACTTCAAAGTTTCTTGTAGGTTAGATATGTACTGCAGCATGATGTCATCAAGAGCAAGTACTAGTTCATCTGCCTCTGAACCGCCAGTAAGACTTATGCATCTCTCAACAGCTGCTTCAAGAAGTACTATCATCTGCGGGATGGATTCCTCCATTCTACGGACAGTTTCGCTTAGCTCTATACCCTGTGCACCTATGCCACGAGGAACAGCCCCACGGATATCTATACCTGCCATCTCAGCAGAAAGTATAGCGCGCTCCATCTGCCCATACCTACATGACATGAAAAACAGTATGCAGAACCATTTGCTTAAAACTATACGTCAATAGCAACAAAAAGCTGTCGTAAATACAGGAGGTAACAAGAAACTTCTTTTTTTGAGGGTGTCTGTATTGGATAAAATGGCTTATGTGTTTACCTCACTTTAAAGGTTTCATATGGGGAATAAATAGCTTTCAATGTATTCAGCAAAACTGCAAGATCTGCTTCTGAAAATAAGTGCTGAATGTTCCTAGCAAAAGTGCCAGTCATGTTGTGCAGTTCGATTAGAGCTACAAGATGCTTATTCTGCAACTTGGTACTTTTTGGCAAGTCACCTGATAGAACATCCATTATACCTGAGCACAGAGAAGATACAATCAATTTATTGAGAGAACAAACTAAGTGTGCTTGTGCAACAAACAAGCAATGACTAATAAGTTGTCGTCTTGTCGAATAGGGAAATAAATATGCAATGCAACCATAAAATAAATATTACCTTTTGCAACAGATCTGGTTTCAGGAACAACGTCTCCAGTTGCTAGGTTGACACGAGAGACAAAGCTTAAATTCAACTCACTCATGGTCTCAACAAGTAGTTTCGGGACTAGTGATTTGTATTCTTCAGGGAAAGCAGTCAAGCACCTGTAGAACATCTATAATTTAAAGATAGAGTTCCAGTGGGGCAAAAAAGATTTGCTTTCTTTGGTGGCCCAAAGACAGTTAAAAGCTACTGCCAACAACTGGTTTCTGTTTAACTAATTTATAAAGACAAGTATTTGTTAATTCAGAAAAAACGAAAACGGGATCCCACGGACATACCACTTCCATTCTTGTTCGAGGTAAAGTAGTGTCTCATCATAGAAACTTGGCAGCCAGCTTGAGAATGAGAGACTACTTATGCTTTCACCACCATGCTTCTCCATATCTACCCTGGTGGCTCTTTGTTTTAGGTCAAAATCTTCCCAAAGTTTCTTTAGAGGCTTGACATGGATCCTAGTGTATTGCACCTCCAGTGACTTAAACCTCCCAATACGTAGCAATATACCACGAAGATCTTGCACAGCATCAACCTTTCAACCAAATTTGCACAGAAAACAGGTTTTAAGTAAAATAGAAATGTTTCATGTGTTGTTAATATAAATGAGCTAATTTTGCGAGGAAAAAAAACCTTGCGGTTAGAAAGGGCATCCAATAAACGAGGCTGAACCATTTCATCTAGCCTTTCTTCCAATACTTCAAGCTGCTTTCTCACATTAGCAAACTCTGCAACCTGAAAGCAACATTTTATAAGCTAAATGAACAGCTCCTGTATATAAGCTAGAGAGAGAGAGAGAGAGAGAGAGAGAGAGAGAGAGAGAGAGAGAGAGAGAGATTATAATACCTCACCAACTGCTGACAAGCAATGTCTCATGGTTGCCAGGGTTTCTGCAGCTTTCGGAAGATCACCACTAGAAAACACATCCTCAACACTTTGGCTCAACTGAGCTAGTCCAGCTGCATCCTGCCATTCCAACCAACAAACTCTTGTAACTATTAGATAAGAACTTACCACTGCAAGTAAAACAGTTACTCCAGTGACATGTGCCATGGTCCACATGCACCTTACCTGCAATGTTCCGTATGCCGCTTCCATGCGTTGTTTCACAGTATCAATTCGTGCTAGTGCAGTTATCGACTCAGCAGATGAGCCCTCAGCCTGATTGGAGAAATCATCATCAATACTTGGTTAAGTACCATATTTAACTGAATGCCTAATTTGTTTATCATAAGAATCACTAATTCCAAAAAATGCAGTATTAGTTAAATCCATTACTATTCTACAAAAGGTCAAACTAATTGATATTGTAGTTAAGAGAGGGAGATGGCTACATTGCAATAAGAAGTACACACTTGGGGGAAAACATATTAGGTTTGAGATTTTATGTTGCATCTCGTTCTACAAGATGCTGTCATCTGCAGTTAACTAGAATTACAGGTCTCAGTATTTTATGATGATACACGTAAAGGCATAGTTTATATGGACATCAGCTCTGAATTTGTGAGTTTGTATGGACATCAGCTCTGAATTTGTGAATTTGTATACTCAAAGTTTCTATGCGCATAGCTGTGATAAATAAGTACATAACATGGTAGCATCCCAAACTAATCATAGACAACACATGTCGGTATTTTTCGCAACCCAAGTCCCAGAATCTAGCTTGGTTTTTACCAAACCCAGGCAAATTCCGAGATCCTGTTCCAAATAATAACAAAGGAGACAATGCGACACCAGTCACCACATCCTAAGCCCAAATAAATCAAACTAAAGCCTCAGTTGTGAATTTGGCAGTACTTTGTATAATATTATCTAACAGTACGCTCTGTACAAGGCGAAGCCCACACAGATAAATATGACATGACTAGATAGGGAATGCGAGATCCAGATCCAATTGAAAACACGGTACCAATGGCGGAGGAGACCGAAGTGTAGTCATAATCGAATCAAACTAAATAGCAGTGTGTGAATTTTGACTCAAAATTAGCACATTTGCACCGAAAACTATTCCATAGCCCCTCCAATTCCATCACGATTTCGCGTAATACATGCACGGGTATTGTGAGATCCAGATCCAATTAGGAACGAGGGGGAGGGTGGGCACCTGGGAGAGGGACTGGAGTACGGAGGCGAGGTGGGAGCGGAGCGTGACGGCGTCGTCGCGGAGGCGGAGCGCGTCGCGGCACGCGAGCGGCACGCGGCGGAGCGCGTCGGCGCTGTCCCGCTCGAGCGCGGCCGCGGCGTCGTCGGCCGCGGCCCGTAGGCGCTCCTCGGCGTCGGCGAGGAAGCGATCTAGCGGCTCCGACGGGTGCCTCGCGTCCAGCGCCGCGTTGATCCACCGCTTCGGGTCAAACCCCTCCGCCCCGAACTCCGACGCGTCCACCATCACCATTTTCCGTACCGCCCGCTGAGCCACGCCCGTTCGGCTCCCCTACTACCCTCCTCCTCCTCCTCCTCCTCCTCGGCTCGTCGGAGCTTTGGGCGAGGCGAGACGTGGGAGTGCTTTGAAGTTTGGAGGTTGCTAGCTGCTCGACGAGAAAATTGCAACAACGTGTTTCGCTATAATGGAACTTGTAACGTTGACATTGCTAAAATAACACCTGAAACATTGGTTTCTCGTAATACATGACATTTAGCTCTTTTAATTCCAATGTTCGGGTATTTCGAAACATTAGCCAAATGTTATGTATTATGAGAAGTCAATGTTTCGGGTGTCATTTTAGTGATGTCAACGTTAGAAGTTCTATTATAGCGAAATATGTTGTTTGGAGTCCTGCTCACCTAGGTGTCCAAGTCTTTCGTCTCCGCGGCTCCTCACTTGGTCACCGAAGTAACTCACTCGGTTTGGTTGAGTTCATGGGGTAAACGGCTGCGGATAACGCCTTCTATGAAACTTTACGGGAGTGTGTTGTGGAATTGAGATCCTCTGCCTTCAAAGGCAGTGACTTTGGGTCACTGCCTTTGAAGGCAGAGGATACGCGTCCGTGTGTTGTGGTGTGTTTTTCCTCGCGGAAAGGCAAAATCATGCCAGAAATCTGCGTAGGATGGCGTACTCGTTTTGCACTTTTTCTTTGAAGTGCTCTTTTCGCATATCTGGTTACCATAAACGATGATGTAGTATTAATAAATCATGAACCATGAGAAGCATCTTTTGATTTTCTTGAGAATACTATATGCGCTACAGAAATAGCAACGAAAATGGTACGGGCATATTTGAAGCTAGGAACTTCGAGCAGTTCAACTCCTAGAGAATTTTGGGAAAATTCTTGCGTCCCAAAGGGTCTAAAATGTTGCTACAACCTACACTTGGACAGCCCTCAATACAACAATTACTATTCCTTCCTCGGAAGAACATCAGTTTATGCACTTCTCCTTCCTTTCTTGTGTGGATAATGCACATCATTTTCAGATGCACACAGGAGTCAGGACACCAAAAGTTTTCATCTGGTCACAACTCACGAATTGGAACTTTACTACAGATACACAATGAAAGAACATCTACATTGCTGCTGGTCGTACAGATTACAGACTGCACAGTTAAGAAACATTCTGTACTGGATATTGACTTTCTGAGGACAGATTAATCGCACCCCGAAGTGAACACTGAACAGAAAGAGATCAAAACATCAAATGCCAACAATACCAACTGCAAACTCAAATGAACTTCGAAATGACCAGGTCTCAATAACATTTGAATACAGTTTTATGACAGATCCGCAATTCAAAACTCCAATTGTATAGCAGTAGGGCACATTATATTATAGTAGAGAATACACCCGACTGGATTATTCAGTATATTATTACCTTAATCCAAGACTCACGGTATCCTTAATTCAGTATATTGTTACATATTTACATAGATGTATACATACAAAAACATATTGAGCTATGCCCCACCCGAGGAAAAAAGAATTGCATGGGCACACAAAACTAGCTATCTACATGAACTTGATGAGCAAAACTAGCCTAGGGTTAGAGCATTATTGGAAGCTATACAGATGTCATTGCCACAACACGTTACTAGCATTCATAGACTGCCAGACCAGCAGTCCACAACTCCAGTACAAGAACACAAGAATGTCTCATAGAAACAACTGAAGTTTCGACCGCAAACAGACAGTGCCCTCTCATTCACTTGTTACCCTGGAAAATGAAAATGCTCTTTGTCAATATCGAGATGCAAGTCACACGCACATTAACAGGGAGAGTAACTGAAGTGTTACATGAATGGAAGATGGCAACTCTGAGGAGAACCAAAATTTTCCATGCCTTCAGGCTTAATTTGATCTACACCAGAACCATACAACGATAACAACTTCCGCTGCAAGCAGGGGGTGAATCGATCAGGATTTCAGAACAGTGCATTCGCACAATCAAGAATTGTTTCAATTTCAAAGCTCCTGCAAGTTAAAAATTCACAGGAAAACCAATGCAATAGTGCATAGCCCAAAAACTAATCAGCAAGATGCTAACATGCCAAGCACATGTTTTTTTTAGAACAGAGGCTCCCAGGTGAAAATATGACAGGAGGGAAGATGCCACTCAAGGAACTAACAGACGGTTTCTATGAATATACATGTCAAGGGGGGGGGGGGATAATTTATTTAAGTTAAAGTTTTCTGTTTACACCTCTCTTAAGAAATAAGCCTGCATTCTATATCACTATGATAATCATATTAGCCAGTTAAATATTTGTTTAGAAAATTTTATTAGCTAGCACAAACTTAAAACAAAAATCCAGGTAAGAAGAACCTTAACTGTGCACTAGCTAGAAAGGCCATGTGACTTCAGATTTCAAAACACCTCAGGTCAAGGGAAATTGTCCATTTCCATTATTATTGTGAAACATAAACTGAAATTTCAGGGAGTTCTAGGGTAATACAACAGTGGTAACAATATCTGAAAGCACTATATTATCATCAGAATCACTGCTTTGAGGGAAAGCATGGTAACCCCTAATGGTAGTCTGGTACAAGCATTGGAATATCACTCACAACTAGAGGTGGCAATGGGTACCCGAAACCCGAGTACCCAATGGGTTTTACCCGATAAGGAGGTGAGTATGGAAAGATATCTTCACTCGTGGGTATACTGATGGGCAACAATCTCTACCCATCGGGTAGAGCGGGTGCGGGTACGGCTGTATATTACCCGTACCTGCATACCCGTGGGTAAAATACACCCGCATACCTTATGTGCTTCATGGAATCATGGTGGCGAATTTACACATTACTAAGAGAATTTTGTACCATATTAATCATTTGGCATCAACATTAAGGAAAAGAACTCAACAAATAAGTAACCGATACTCTGGAATAAGCTAAATAGAAAGAGGAAAATTTTAGTTCCAAATTGCACAAGATGATACTTCAGCAAACTAATCGGGTATGGGTTACCCGTCGGGTATAAATACCCGCGCGGGTGCGGGTACGGGTAAGTTTCTATACCCGTGTGCGGGTACGGGTACGGGTAAGTTTCTATACCCGTGTGCGGGTACGGGTATCGTAGCGGGTAGAATTATATCTGTCGGGTGCGGGTATGGGGTGGCTATACCCAGCGGGTATGTACCCGTTGCCACCTCTACTCACAACATGCTTACACAACTACAAGGTGCAGAAAGCTAAAAAGAAATGTGAGTGGAGTGGAAAGAAAGGAAGGAAGGAAGAAAGAAAACAACTTACATGTGCCTCAAAGTCAGGGCTAGTCAGGTTCATGGATAGATTTCTCATCAGCAGTAGTACCTGAAGATTAGTCAATTCAAAAGACCAATATTCATTGTACGTGAAATAGCACAGTTGTGCGAACACATACTAATAATGATACAGTTTTCCATAGAATACAAGAACATGAATTGATAGCAATCAAATGAGAAATTTCGATATTTGACACTGAATACATGCGTCTCTCAACTTTTAACCCCCAATTCGCACGCCTTTGGAAATTTAACCCTGTCACTGCGAATTCTTTTGATTCAAGGGATTTTCTTCATTTTCGCAGTGACAAGTGTCAAAATATAAAAGGAGAGAAAATGAGGAGAATCCCTTGAATCAAAAGAATTCGCAGTAACAGGGTTAAATTTCCAAAGGCGTGCGAATTGGGGGTTAAAAGTTGAGAGGCGCACGTATTCAGTGTCAAATATCGAAATTTCTCCAATCAAATGCAGTGGAGGGAGAAACAAAACAAAACTAGAAGAAAGCAATTAGGCCTCAGGACATTGTCAAAAATAAAGGGAGAAGAACAGAAGTCAAGACAAATCCATGCAATTCAAAATTAAACAACATATCTGAATAACTTCTTTTTGGAAAAAATATGTTTTACAGCAGGTGAATTTTCAGTTAAGAGTTAGAGCTGTGCAATGTGGACAATGAATACGTCAACTGAGTGTTTGGGCCTCAGGAGTGAAAAGGGCTTGGTGTTTCTTATATTCTAAAAGTAGCAAGAGTGATGTGAAATGTTAGTGACACTTAAAATTTTACTGTGTTTTAGAACTAAGTGGGGCCCAGAAACTTCCACTTGTATAACATTATTACTGCTAGATTGTTATGATTTTAGTAACATCATAACTGCAAGATTTTTATTCCAAGTGTGCTGCAAAAAGAAAATTATAGTAGAACATTCAAAAATATATATATCTCAAACTCAAGAATACACTATTTATAATCATGTTAATCCTCAAGAGTACACTCTATTTATAATAATGTTAATCAAAAGACGTGACTATTAGAGTCTTGTGTAAGCCACTAACTTCTACCAGAGAACTATACCCAAGACTACAGCAGAAACTGGCAAATAGAAACCGTAATTAGGCATATAGCATAGACAAGTTAATACCATTGAAATGGGAAAAGTAATACAGTTGTCAGTTGTGAATGGCAGAACGGTTCTAATGAAAAAGTAGAGCTTACAGAAGACACACCGTTTCAGCATTAATCGGATCCATTGCCTTTAATCTCTGCAGATGCCCACTAGTATCTGGATCAAATATGCTTCCTAGAAAGTTGTATACTTGGGCAAAATCTGGCATAGCTGCATGTGTACCCAGGAGCAGCAGGCGTAAGATACAGTGGTAGAAATGCAGTCAGTCTCAGACCAATATCTCTATTTTAAAGGGATATTTAACCAACACAACAAGAGATCATATTTCATAATATGGTAGTAAGTAGTAACTCAAGGACAGGTCCCTAACAGAACAGATTAAGACATGATAAATTTCCATGTCAGTCAAGTAAGACCAAAAGGTCAGGTTTCTCAAAAAAAAAAAAGCCAGCTATCTGAGAGGCTTGTTAGTAATAGGCTGGCCTATGTTTCTAAGTCACTTCATAATAAAACACAATGGGACATACTTAAGTCTGCAACGGCTAGGCTCTCAGCTGTGTTTTGTAAAACAGTCATGTTAAATATACACAAGAGAGCACTCCGATCCTCAGCGATTTCTCCGACAAAATCATATGTATCTCTTCCTAAATTCCACATGCGAGACCACAACAAATCTTCTCTAGGGAAGAGAAATACCCTTAATGATCTGAAAGAATCAGAAAACCATCACACTCACAAATGATCTAGCCTGTGTCTATCGTTGCATATGTTAGGATGTCCAAGATGGCACAATGTGGCTGTCATTAAACAGCAGTGCCTCTACACTCTACAAGTTTGCTACTCTTATTGAGACAATTAAAAAAACTAAGCCAATCTCCAGTTGTAAGCACAGAGGGCTAGGGCAAAAAGATCAGGTTAATCCCAATTTTACTGGTTTTCGTTGTTAGTGAAAAACTTAGAGAACAAATTTGAGTAGAAAAGCTCTCGGAAGGTTGCCAATTACTTCCTAGTACCATCCTAACCTCAAACCAGTTTAAATGAGAGAAGATCAAAGCCTAACAACTTGACAAACTTAGTCTCCATTGACCATAGAAGATTGGCTTAGGCTGCCAAACATGGATCATAAATTATAAAATGAGATGGGCACAGCTGCACCAAACCTTAATTTAAGTGTAACAGAATTTTATCTAATATGACTGGAAGAAGGAAAATGAATTTTGCAATGGTTTACAAGACCATAACACTAAGCTGTTGGTCTATAGAACAATTGCAAGGGTGGATTTGCATAGTGTATGCTGCAGAAGAGGGAACTCACCACGGAGTGGTGGAAGCACATTTTCTTGTTCAACTGCTTCAGAAGTTGGCCAAGTTCCAGATGGGCTCTCTATGCTACTAGAGCAGTTATTTGTTGCAACAGCACCTGTACCTGTCAAATATGTGAAACCTTAGTATTTCCTCCTAAAATCATTAGTCTTCGATAGAGATTATGATGATAGTAAATAACAGACCTTGCGTATGACTTGCACTGAAAGGTTGAGCAAGAGCATTGTCCCAGGAAGGCACCGCAGCATTCGTATTTGTGTTTCTAATGACAGTAGATGTATCCATAGGCATAACACAACCTTGCTCTCTCAGAAGAGGAGTTTGTTGTGATAAAACAGCTTGAGAAACTGCAGGAGCTAAATAGTTCTGATTAGTACTCGCCACACTAGAAACAGTTCATCACAATAAGACTAGGTTGTTGAACAATACAAACCATTTTTAGAGGCCTTCTGTGGATATGGATGAGCTGCCTTGCGCTTAGGCCGGGGTGGGGGCAGATGTTCGCCTGTACCATTCTTTTGAACCTTCAAAAAGTACTTCTGTGCATGGCTCCTTATCTGTCCAAACAACATTTTTTTAGATTGTGCATAGCATGTTGACACCGGAATGACAAAGGAGTGATTCCTTTTACTTAGCACAAAAACCTGCCTTTCAAACTGCTGCAGAGGATATAACTCTCTACTTTTCAGCACAACGCAAGTGTACCTTCTAATGAACACAGGTGAATTTATTTAATTAAATTCTCAAATTTAATTCAACTTGATTGAGTTGAAAGTACACTTCAAAAAATTGAACAAGATGTATACAAATGTTTGTTACACTAAAAGGCACATGTGAAACACTAGGCATCGAGCTTAAATTTTCATATTCTGGTAACCAATAAAATCGGTCGACAAGGAACATGCATGAAGTATGTCAAGTTTTTGAAATAATGTGTGGCCTAGCAGCTAAACATAGAATACCTAAAATTAAAACATTGCAAGAACTTTAAAAAGCTAGCAGAAAAGAAGTAAATGTTTTTTTAGAACGCGGAAGAAAATGTTAATGTAGCTATGAACTATACCTGTATCACAGTTTTTGAGCCAACATATGCTTCGATCTTTTTCCAATCACGATCAAACCTACAGCAGACAAAGGAAATAGGAAAATTTTAGAAATGTGGTTAGGCCATCCTAGTTCTCAGAAAAAAGCATTCCAAAAGTACGATTGATCTACAAAAACATTTCTTACAATCAATAAATCATTAAATAAACAAATAGTCATAGCAAAAAAACATAAAACAGACACAAACATGATATGTAGCTTGAAAGTTTAGCAGCAACAAGCAAGATTGGAGTTAAAGAGTATGCAGAACAAGTTCATAAAGAGATATTAACAGAAACCTTTGCGCAGACATAGCAATCAAATAGTTGCTGTCCGATAATCATCATATGCTAGTTGAGTATTGAGGAAAAAGGACAAAAGGTTTTAGTCCTAAATACAGGAAATGCTAATATGAGGTTAAGCCCAATTATGAGGTTAATTCCACATACATCCACTGATAGGAATAACAGTTACCTCCCCACTTACTCCTACAGCTAACGAGATTATCATTACTATTATAAAAGAATGAGTTGGTGGTCGTACGTCCCTTCTCCTCCAACCGCTTCATTCTCAACTTCTCATCACTCTCCACTTTTTAACTGATCAGAGTAGTCCTCTTCTATAGCATGATTCTCTATATCCAATAAATTTCATTGCAACACATGAGCTAAAAGTCAGAAAATTTCACTAAATTCGAACAAACCCCCATCCCACAATCCCATTGCACCAATTGGACAGGAATACCATCCTCAAACATAACATCTCAATCCCCTTGAAACTACAAACATGAAGCAAAGCGGGCCTATCAAACTACCCGCACCCACTACTCCACCTCAACCCAACCCCAAAGATTTGCACCACAATTCAGCCAAAACACCAACCAAAATCCAAGATTTTATGAACTACCCAAAATGTGAGCCATGGACGAAAGTGCCTGCCAACCACGACCGTGAAATTTAACAGATTCGACCAAAACCTCACCATCCAATTTGGCCCAACAGGCAAAACCTATTCGGAATTTATCACCTCCACCCAAAAAAAACACTTTTCAATCTAGCCAGAATAAGCACTTGCAGGAGCAGATGGGCCAACAAATCCAATTCCACAACGACACAGGCGCCGCGTAGAAAACAAAAGTAAGACGTAAGCACCACCCCATAACGATCGAACTTCCCCCGACCCAGAGCGCGAGGAGACGGGGGAGAATTGGGCACTCACAGCTGCAGCGCCTCGAGGAACTTGTCGTGCTCCGGCTCCGTCCAGCTCTCCCGCGACTTGGTGATGGTGTACGGCTTCCTCACCTTCCTGACCTCCTCCTCGTCCTCCTCCGCCGCCGCCATAGGCGGCGGCGCGACAACCACCGCCTGCTGCTGCTTGCCTCCGCCCCATACTCCTCCTGAGTCCCCGCCTCCAGCGCAGCCTGCGACGGCTGCGGCGGCGTCGAGCGGCTTGGGCGTCGTGCTCATCGAAACCATCAGCCGGCGCGCGCCTCGCGGGGGATTTGCGCTGTGCTAGGCTGCTAGGGTTTTTTGCCTTCTCTCTCTCTCTCTCTCTCTCTCTCGCTCTCTCTCTGACGGTCGCTCGTTCGGGTGCGTGCGAGTGCGAGCTTGAATGGAGGCTTGCGATTGAAAGAGGGGAGGCGGACGGGGAGAGGTGGTGGGTGCTGGTGCGTGCGTGCGTGTCGAAACCAAATGTACTGTGCGATGCGGATGATTTTGGGCCCATTCATACGGGCGCCGAAGCATATACAAGTTCCTATTTATGATTACTATTTATCAGACAAGACAGTACTTTATATTTTTATATATTATAATATATTTTATATTTTATTATATCATAATTTCTTAAATCGTATAATAATTTAAATGTTATAGAATATTTCGTTGAACCGTCTTGCTTACATAATACACTATTATTTATTATCCACCAATATTTATCAGTCGCTTCTGTCAACCACTGTTATTCATCAGCCACAACCAAAATCCATCAACAAAAGTCAATACAAGCATGCCTTTTGGCTTTTTGGTTGCAATTTATTAGGCTCTATTCCTATTAGGTTCTGCTTCCAGCTTCTGTTTAAAAAAAATCAAAAACCAATACGAACACCTAGATTTTCAAAGCGACTTCTAGAGTTACAAGTGCATCATGCGCTATACTCTTCCCACTCTTGTCATGTGCATGTATCTCTCACACTTTTTTCACTGCTCACCCCTTCTTCTAAAAGCCACTTTTTTTCAGTTACTACTATTTATTTTTCAGCCAAAAGATATAAATCATAATCAAAAGCCATTAGCAAAAACAACACGAAGGTCCCATAATCTATAAATATTAATTGTTAAAAAAATCAAAGTTAAAAAGTGACTTAAAAATCCAAAAAGAAGAGGACATTTATGCTTCATGGCGCTTTGCCACTGGCCACAATCGCAGCCCTGAGGTTGACAGGTGGGCCCATTGTTCAGTGACTCGGGATGGGAAGGGAAGTTGGTTTGGTTTTCACCTTTCTTCCAAAGCTCTGATTTAGCTCGGGATGGGAAGGGAAATTGGTTTTGCAGCATGCCAAGACATCATTGTTTTAGCCCGTAGCAAATTATTTTTTCAATTCTATCCCCTTTCATGTAGAATTGTAAAAATAGACTCCTTTTCCACTGTGGCAGCAGCAATAGACAACACGTGTCACCTATTACGCTATCCGACCACAGTAGGTCTTACCGCGGTACCCAAGTGCAGTGGCTCTTGCTATGATACCGCACCATGGCAGGATTAGCTAGCCCATAGGTGCACATATAAAGCTAGCGACAATGCTCTTACCCAGCATGTCCTATCGCGATCCTACAGCGCAACAAGTCCTTGAGATTACTGTTGCAGTAGAGAAGCACAGTAGATACATGTGCTACCTGCCGCCGCCGCTGCAATCGTCTAGAGGCCAAAAGTGACATTTCACACAAGAGGCAAAATTGAAGGAAAAAAAAAAGACTAGGGGCCAAACAGGCCAAATCTTCCTCCGCGTTTCCTCCGTTAGCCAGCTTTCTCGTATATTTAAGTTGAATTCGCATATTCGAAATCTGAACTCTGAACATGCATAGCTAAACACCAAGAGTTGCCTTCAATTCTTACTTTCTCAGGTTATGCTTTGGGTTCTTTACTCAGTACTAGCAGATGAGTACGCTATTGGTGAAATATCATACACGGATATATGTTGTCTACCGCTAATTTCCAAAAATCTTGAAAACACTATGTTAGTAGTGAAGTAGTAAGTAGATGTAACGCAAGGTATTGATGTGCTTTAAAATCTGTAGTTTTCGATGCTAGGAAGAGCATTAAAGCACATCTCCGGATCTCCGTATTATGTTTTGTGTGCAGTGGTTGACAAGGAACGCCAGTACATGGCACTGGCAGTGCCACTGTACCAGGAAAGCAGGACTTCACTTGCCCGCTAAAAAAAGTTGCTTGGTGCTTCCGTCGGCCACCTGCTGCTACTATCCTAAACACTGCTTTCTCGCGTCAGATCAAGGCTCGCGCTGCACCATCACACAAAACCTTTTTCCGGTTGTTGCATGCCGTCATTCTTGCTGCTGCTAGACAGGGCCAGAAAAGTCCTGACAGAATTGTGCCTGAAGCTTCCTCAGAAATCAACGGAACTGATAGCTCAGGTCGATCGGTTTGAGTATAAGTCAAATCGATCTGAAACACCTGATGTTCAGATCGCGATGAGCTAACTCCAGTCTGATGATCATTCTGCACAAAAAACGCACGCGGCAGAATGCTGCTGTGCTGAAAGCCTGAAACTGCTGATATACTACGTGAGACATGGGAGACAAAGGTAAGTGGACGAGCAGTGCATGCAGGCGTTGCGATTGAAAATGAAAAAGAATCAAAGCTGCCGCTTAAATACGGATAAGAATAAAATATAGGATAGTGTAGTACAGGGAAAAAGAATAAATAAAGGTGAAAGAAAAATGAAAAAGAATCAAAGCCCGTCGCTTAAATACGGATAAGAATAAAATATAGGATAGTGCAGTACCGGGAAAAAGAATAAATAAAGGTGAAAGAAATGCTTGTGCGGTGAAGGCGATAAGAACAGGAAAATTCTTCTCTCTCTTGCTGTTGGTTCCTGGGAGTAGGCAGTGATATTTTGCATTTCTTATTGTTGCGTTTGGTGGTAGTCTGGTAGGCCGAGAAGAAAGAAGAAAGGCGTCACAGAGAACACAAAAGCATCTTTTTGGGGCTGTTGGAAATTGGAATGAAGTTGTGGCCAGGTTTCATCTTTTCGTCCAAAATTTTGCTCCTCGCGGTGCCCTTCAAAACAAGTTTTATTCGGCCAAAATTTAGTTGAATTTGGCTCTATTTGAAATTTGTTTAAATTTTATCCAAATTTTGATTAAATTTTATCAAAATTTTGATTTTTGCGTCCGAATTTTCGAACAAAATAAATTAAATTTCATTCATTCGTTCCTTTTGCCAGCGTTCGAAAGTTTTTCCCATCTAAAAATTTTAACCCTGATTGCAGCCCTCTCCACTCCAATCCTGCATTATGTCCATTCTTGTATATTGGTCCATGAGAGTGGTACCAGGCAAATCTTTGGGTGGTTCTTTTAAACTGTGGCTTTAATTTTTAGCTTATAGTTTTTTTTAATTCTGGCTATTCGTAAGAGATAGTGCGTAGAGAAAAATAATCGCATACGATTTTGGCTAGTATAGCTGAACTTGATACAGTGTCTACTATAATCTACATGTAGACCCGTCCTGAAAAGACACACCATTTTAATACTAGTTACTGTAGCAGAAAGTGATAAGACAAAGACAAAGTCAAAAAGAATCCAGCCAAATAGCTAAAGTCAAAAAGAACCTAGCCAAATATATTAAGTTTATCTTTTGGAAACCAAGGGTAGAAATTCTGCCATTCATTTTAAAAGAAGAGAACTACACTAGTTCCAAAGGGGCAACACCAAACACACCGACATAAGAGCCCCAAACTAGAGCTCCTACCAAATCATCCGCAAGGCAAGCACCTTGTGGAGCAACAAACACGACCTCTCAAAAGAGGACGATGTTAGATTATGTGGGCCAAGCCCATATAAAAGAATAAATCCTAAAATCTCAAAGGCCCACTCATGCAAATGAGGCATGCATGTGAACTTTAGTACCACATTGCTAGTTCTAGGAGAGGAAGACCAACTTAAAAGGAATGGTGCACTCCTAGCCACTTGAGGCATGTGTGGGAGAGAACTAGAGGATCACACGCGCGCGCTCGCTCGCCTCGCCTCGCCGGGCCGGGCCGGGCCGGGCTGGGCGGGGCGGGGCGGGGGGCGCGGGCGCACGGCACCTGCGTGAATGGTCCGCCAAAATCCGCTCCAGGTGCTTGCGCAGACGCGGCTTTCTTTTGCAGTTTTATTTTGCTGTTTTGAGGGGCGGTGAATCCGGATCGGATACGCTAACTAATCCGTTTCGGTTACGAGTTATGGAGAACGTGCAGGCGTCCTGATCACGCGTCCTGGTTCTTCTATAAATACGGAGTCGCCGCCTCCATACAGCACGACGCGAAAATCAATCTAGGGTTTTGCCTCCTCCATTGTGCTGCGCCGTCCCACGTAGTCTACTCCGTCCCGTCCGCCGGCGTGCACTGTCGTTCGGGAGAGCAGGTCTCCGGAACCGTCGCCTTCGAAGTCCTGCACCGGGAGAGGGCGAATAAGGTTTTTGGGAAGCGCTCTGCGCGACTGCTTGCTGTCGATCTGGCTCGTCTTCCTCGTCGTTCGGTTTCGGCGTCAAGTCGTCGTCAACTTCGTGTCATCCACACCGTGCCTGCAGCATCAACATCGATAAACCAATCCGAACAGAACCGCCGGTACGTAACAGTCATGTTCTCCGTATTAGATCTATTCATGTATAGTTTCCTGGTTTACATGTCTAGATCTTTTATGCCTGTGATGGTTCTGTTATTTTGCGTGCATGATGTCATGATTAATTTATGGAATAAATTGAACCTACATGTGCTTATATTTTCAACAATCCAAAAACCTTATTGTAGGCACTGTGGTTTTACTATGGCTGGATTTGCCGATGCACTGAGGCCGGATAAATTCTCCGGTGTGCACTTTAAGAGATGGCAGATCAAGGTCACTCTGTGGCTTACTGCTATGAATGTATTCTGGGTTAGTAATGGCAAGCCTGAAGGTGTTCTTGATGCTGAAAAGCAGAAAGAATTCGAGACTGCCACTACTCTCTTTGTTGGATGCATTCTTAGTGTTCTTGCTGACCGTCTGTGCGAGGTGTATATGCACATGACAGACGCGAAGGAGTTATGGGATGCACTGAATTCCAAATACGGTGCTACTGATGCCAGCAATGACATGTATGTCATGGAGCAATTTCATGACTACAAGATGGTTGATAACCGTTCTGTAGTAGATCAGGCTCATGAGATACAGGCCATTGCCAAGGAACTCGAACTCCTGAAGTGTGCCTTACCCGACAAGTTTGTGGCTGGATGTATTATTGCGAAATTACCTTCTTCATGGAGGAATTTCGGAACAGCACTCAAACACAAGAGACAAGAGTACTCTGTTGAGAGTCTGATTGGGTCTCTTGAAATTGAGGAGAAAGCTCGGGAAAAGGACGCCGTGTCTAAGGGTGATGGAGGGCAGTCTAGTGCCAATGTGGTACAGAAACCCTCAAGCAAGAACAAAGGGAAATTTGTCAAAGCGCAACAGACAACCAACTTCAAGAAGAAGAAGAACAACAACAATCAGGATGATAGAACTTGCTTTGTGTGCGGTGAGGTTGGTCACATGGCCAAGAAGTGCCCACAACGCAAAGGAAAGAAGGCACCTGCAGGACAGACTTCTAAGTCTGTTAACGTGACCATTGGCAAGACTGGAGATGGGACTGGGTATGGTAATTTACCTACTGTTCTTTCAGTTAGTCAATCTACCAATTGGTGGATTGATACAGGAGCTAATGTACACGTGTGTGCTGATATTTCATTGTTTTCTTCTTATCAGGTCGCCCGGGATTCCTCCGTCCTAATGGGGAATGGGTCACATGCTACTGTTCATGGTGTTGGCACGGTAGATCTGAAGTTTACTTCGGGAAAGATCGTGCAGCTGAAGAACGTGCAGCATGTCCCTTCTATAGACAAGAATCTCGTTAGTGGCTCCCGTTTATGTAGAGACGGGTTTAAGTTGGTTTTTGAGTCTAATAAAGTAGTCGTGTCTAAACATGGATATTTTATTGGTAAAGGCTATGAGTGCGGAGGCTTGTTCCGTTTTTCCCTTTCAGATTTCTGCAATAAGTCTGTGAACCATATTTGTGGCAGTGTGGATGATGAGGCCAACGTCTGGCACTCACGTCTATGTCATATTAATTTTGGCTTAATGTCTCGGCTTTCCAGTATGAATTTAATTCCAAATGTTTCCATCAACAAAAGTTCTAAATGCCATAGTTGTGTGCAATCAAAGCAACCTCGTAAGCCTCACAAGGCCGCCGAGGAGAGAAACTTGGCACCACTAGAACTCCTGCATTCAGATCTCTCTGAGATGAATGGCGTGTTGACGAAGGGTGGAAAACGATATTTCATGACATTGATTGATGACGCAACTAGGTTCTGTTATGTGTATTTATTGAAAACGAAAGATGAGGCTTTAGACTATTTTAAAATCTATAAGGCAGAAGTTGAAAACCAATTAGACAGAAAGATAAAAAGACTTAGGTCAGATCGTGGTGGAGAGTATTTCTCAAACGAATTTGACTTATTTTGTGAGGAACATGGCATTATACATGAGAGGACGCCTCCTTATTCTCCCGAGTCAAATGGGATTGCCGAAAGGAAAAATCGCACGTTGACTGACTTGGTGAATGCCATGTTAGACACTGCGGGCTTACCTAAGGCATGGTGGGGGGAGGCTTTGCTAACGTCTAATCATGTATTAAATAGAGTTCCTAACAGAAATAAGGACAAAACACCATACGAGGTATGGATTGGGAGAAAACCATCACTTTCTTACTTGCGTACATGGGGGTGCTTGGCAAAAGTTAATGTGCCAATAACTAAGAAACGCAAGCTTGGACCTAAGACTGTGGATTGTGTTTTTCTGGGATATGCTAATCATAGCATTGCCTATAGATTTTTGATAGTTAAAACTGAGGTACCTGACATGCATGTTGGTACAATTATGGAGTCTCGAGATGCAACGTTCTTTGAGAATATTTTTCCAATAAAGGATACACATAACACTACTAGTCAACCTTCTGAAATAATTCCCAGTTCAATCACACCACCTGAACCTTTTGAACATACACATGAACTTGTCAATGAGGAGGATGACAGTGGAGCTCCTAGAAGGAGCAAGAGACAAAGGATATCCAAATCCTTTGGTGATGATTTCACTGTGTACCTTGTGGATGACACTCCCAAGTCTATTTCAGAAGCGTATGCATCTATTGATGCAGACTATTGGAAGGAGGCTGTCCGCAGTGAAATGGATTCCATTATCGCTAATGGAACCTGGGAGTTGACAGATAAACCTTATGGGTGCAAACCTGTAGGGTGCAAGTGGGTGTTCAAAAAGAAGCTTAGGCCTGATGGTACTATTGAAAAGTATAAGGCTCGGCTTGTTGCCAAGGGCTATACTCAGAAAGAAGGCGAAGATTTCTTTGACACTTACTCACCTGTTGCTAGACTGACCACAATTCGAGTACTACTTGCTTTGGCTGCCTCACATGGTCTTCTCGTTCATCAAATGGACGTTAAGACAGCTTTTCTTAACGGAGAGCTGGATGAGGAAATCTACATGGAACAGCCTGATGGATTTGTAGTAGAAGGTCAAGAAGGCAAGGTGTTAAAATTATTGAAATCTTTGTATGGTCTGAAACAAGCCCCTAAGCAGTGGCATGAGAAGTTCGATAGAACACTGACGTCTGCAGGCTTTGCTGTCAATGAGGCAGATAAATGTGTATACTATCGCTATGGTGGGGGTGAGGGAGTTATTCTATGCTTGTATGTGGATGACATCTTGATATTTGGGACAAACATCAATGTGATAAATGAGGTCAAATTATTCTTGTCTCAAAATTTTGATATGAAAGATCTGGGAGTGGCTGATGTTATTCTAAATATTAAATTGGTTAGAGGTGAGGATGGTATTACATTATTACAATCTCATTATGTGGAGAAGGTCTTGAGCCGGTTTGGCTATTCTGAAAGCAAGTCTTCTCCAACACCTTATGATCCTAGCGTGTTACTTCGTAAGAATAAGAAAATTGCTAGGAATCAGCTGGAATACTCTCAGATAATTGGCTCACTTATGTATCTAGCTAGTGCAACAAGGCCAGACATCTCCTTTGCTGTGAGCAAGTTAAGCCGGTTTACTTCTAACCCAGGAGATGATCACTGGAAGGCGCTTGAGCGGGTGTTGCGCTATCTGAAAGGTACCTCGAACTTTGGACTTCACTATACTGGGTACCCGTCGGTACTGGAGGGTTATAGTGATTCCAACTGGATCTCGGATGCTGATGAGATCAAAGCCACTAGTGGATATGTTTTCACTATTGGTGGTGGTGCTGTTTCATGGAGGTCTTGTAAACAGACTATTTTGACGAGGTCAACCATGGAAGCAGAGCTCGCGGCACTAGACACTGCTACTGTTGAGGCAGAATGGCTACGGGATCTATTGATGGATCTGCCTACAGTGGAAAAGCCAGTGCCAGCTATTCTTATGAACTGTGATAATCAAACTGTTATCGCTAAGGTGAACAGTTCTAAGGATAATATGAAATCGTCTAGGCATGTCAAGAGACGATTGAAGTCTGTCAGGAAAATGAGAAACTCCGGAGTTATAACCTTGGATTACATCCAAACAAATAGAAACCTGGCAGATCCCTTTACAAAGGGACTATCACGGAATGTGATAGATAGTGCATCGAAGGAGATGGGAATGAGACCCATGTGAGTTATCTATGGTAGTAACCCAACCTATGTGATCGGAGATCCCGTGAATTAGGATCTGGGAAAAACAAGCCATTAGTTAACTGGAGGAGAGTAATTTCAACCCTCTCTATGTGAAGATGCAATACTCTCAGAAACTGCAAGGCAGGTTGGTTAAGGCCTTAATGTGTTCCATTGGCTTTCAAAAGCGAAGACGTTATCCTGCAGAACGTTCTTGAAAGAACACACCTATATGAGCCCGACTGTTAGTCGCAGTCTATGGAGATCTTGGGAAAATCTCCTACTAAGCTCATGAAGAGACCAAGGAGTATGACTTATACGCTCCAACCGAGGGGTAGCCTACTGGCGGCCTAGTATCAGTTAAGTCTTTAAGTGAAGCTTGCTTGCACCAAACTTGCAATTCAAGGCGTAGTCCATTGTTCAAGTTGTGAGTAAGTGTAGCTTGGAGTTCTAGGTGGATGTTCAACCTTAATCGGTCTCCATCGAAACACTGATATATAAACAGTACATTAGAATTCAGGCAAATCTCTGTGGGACTTTGAGATCTGGTGGGGGATTGTTAGATTATGTGGGCCAAGCCCATATAAAAGAATAAATCCTAAAATCTCAAAGGCCCACTCATGCAAAGGAGGCATGCATGTGAACTTTAGTACCACATTGCTAGTTCTAGGAGAGGAAGACCAACTTAAAAGGAATGGTGCACTCCTAGCCACTTGAGGCATGTGTGGGAGAGAACTAGAGGATCACACGCGCGCGCTCGCTCGCCTCGCCTCGCCGGGCCGGGCCGGGCCGGGCTGGGCTGGGCGGGGCGGGGCGGGGGGCGCGGGCGCACGGCACCTGCGTGAATGGTCCGCCAAAATCCGCTCCAGGTGCTTGCGCAGACGCGGCTTTCTTTTGCAGTTTTATTTTGCTGTTTTGAGGGGCGGTGAATCCGGATCGGATACGCTAACTAATCCGTTTCGGTTACGAGTTATGGAGAACGTGCAGGCGTCCTGATCACGCGTCCTGGTTCTTCTATAAATACGGAGTCGCCGCCTCCATACAGCACGACGCGAAAATCAATCTAGGGTTTTGCCTCCTCCATTGTGCTGCGCCGTCCCACGTAGTCTACTCCGTCCCGTCCGCCGGCGTGCACTGTCGTTCGGGAGAGCAGGTCTCCGGAACCGTCGCCTTCGAAGTCCTGCACCGGGAGAGGGCGAATAAGGTTTTTGGGAAGCGCTCTGCGCGACTGCTTGCTGTCGATCTGGCTCGTCTTCCTCGTCGTTCGGTTTCGGCGTCAAGTCGTCGTCAACTTCGTGTCATCCACACCGTGCCTGCAGCATCAACATCGATAAACCAATCCGAACAGAACCGCCGGTACGTAACAGTCATGTTCTCCGTATTAGATCTATTCATGTATAGTTTCCTGGTTTACATGTCTAGATCTTTTATGCCTGTGATGGTTCTGTTATTTTGCGTGCATGATGTCATGATTAATTTATGGAATAAATTGAACCTACATGTGCTTATATTTTCAACAGACGAAGCCTAGGGGTGGCTAATCACGATATGCCGCCCTGCTAAGATGAGGTGCCCCTTAGGGCCGAGGCTAGGCCCGGCCAGTCACACGCACACTCATGTGCGGCCGAGACGAGGCCCATCCAATCATGCCAAGGAGGACGCTCACACCGCTATAGTCGCTGAGGTGTCACCCACCAAGATGCACACCACCTCAAGGCCAAGGCTAGGCCCTGCCAGCTACGCGCACACCACATGTGGCAGAGGCTAGGCCTGGCCAACCACACCGAGAAGTATGCACGTGTTGCTGTAGCTCCCGACACGCCGCCGCCAAGACTGACACCTCTGTGTGGCTGAGGCTAGGCTCAGCCAACCACGTACACACACGTGCTAAGACTAGTCTCGGCCAGCCATGCCGAGCCAAGCACAAGGAAGATGACCAAGCAGTTGCAGCAACCATCACGAATTTGGGTCCAGTGAGCCCTGGATCTAGAAACCCATCTCCTTTGCCTCCGATCCCTCCGGATCTATTTGGTCTCGAACTCCACCAGCTACCACTTTGGCATCTTGAGCCTACACCCTCCAAGCTCGCCTTAGTAAGGCCCTCGGGCTATAGGAACTGAGAGGGTGTCAGCTCCTACAGTGTTGCCCACTGTGGCGTGACAACCCCAATGCAACCATCACGTCACCGGTGTAGCACCAGTGGCCAAGACAACTCCTAGGCAGTGGGACCAGAAGGTCAACAAGGAGGCACAGGATCCATTGGGATCCTGGACCTATGGCGACAACAACTGACAAAGAGGAAGGAAACTCTGACGGCGGCATCAGATCTGAGCATGGCCACCACTAGAAGAAGAGAGAGGTGGAGGATGGAAGGTAGAGAGGGAGAAGGACCGGAAGGGGGTGAGACTCGCCGCGGCAGCGACGAATAGGCTCTTGGGTAGTTGGGCTATGTCGAATGTCACTCTCCATATTAAGTACAGCTCATGACAACGAGTTACTGGACCTTCTTTTAGCTATAACGTGCTACTATTTTAGCTATTGGGGAGCTGGATCTGTTCCAATGGGTGAGACAGAGCCTATCGTTTAGATTATACATGAGATATTTTTGAGCTAACATGATAAAAAACAATAACATTTAAATTCTTAGATCAAGCGCAAGGCAACCACAATGAGATTCTTCCTTTCTATTAACTGGGCCTAGGGGAGTGTATGTTGTTTCTACACCGTGTTATGGAATTTAGTTAGTTATAGAAATCTTTACTAATTGTAGTAAGAATTTTCTATTATAGCTTTAAAATATAAGATATTGGGCCTTTATGGTATCTCGTACACATTCCGACGATTGGCCAAGCGTGCGAAGAGTGTATTCCTTTAGACCATATTTCCAAGCGTCATTCTTTTGTTCATTGGTATACCATTGTTTTGCTGTGGACATGTACAATAGTCTGTTCTTAAGGTTGTCTTTAAGAATTTCATCTTACCTAAAAATAGCACTAAAGACAATTTCTTCAACAATAAATCATTTCTCTACCTATTTTATACTATTTTCACCATAACTTTCTGTCTCATATCCTCTCACTATTTGCGTTAGTTTATAGGCTCAAGTCGTCTTTTGCATAAGAGACAATATATTATCTTTCCTTACCTCCTCTCTTATTCATATAGAAATTTACTTATTTAATATAACTAAGAGACGCTGAGATGACACTATTAGAAATGCCCTTAGTAGATTCAGGCATTATTATGGGCGGGTTCGCGAGGACTTCCGCTTATGGCTTATGCAATTTGCTACAATACTCGTGGCTAAATGGTGCGTTTTTAAGACGGTGTTATAGATAAATTATAGTATAAATTGTACCGAGTTTAACTATACTGACCAAATCGTATACGACTATTTTTTTTACATATTATCTCTCACGATCAACATAGAATTTAAAAAATATAATCATAAACCAGTTACAGCCAAAAAACATCCACCCTATCAAAGCTCCTGGACATCAATGGCATCGACCTAAGAGCAAGTATAATAAGAGGTTGTTAGTAGGCTATATGCTGAGGTGGAGGAGAGAGAGGAGGAGAGAGAAGAGAGGTGGGCTGTAAGTTTACAGTCAGCTGAAGCACAAGAACCAAGAAACTTTGTGAGAGAAAGGGGTGAGTCATACAACCTTCAGCTGGCTGTAAACTACTATATGAATGGGCTGATAAGTGGGCTGTAAGTGTCCATACAGCCAGCTGAAGGCTATATTATTAGCCTTGCTCTAAAAGATGTCGCTGGGGTGCTGCACTCTTGCTATTCCTGGGTATAGCCGCGTTTTGGAAAATATTAAATTGGGATGAAAAAGATAAGCTTTTGTAAGTCTTGGAAAGGATCTCGTGCCAGTGTTGATATCCAAAAGGTCAATTTTGCTTAAGCCAGACTAAAGGACAATTTTGCTTTTGTTTTTTGTTAAATCTCATGATAAACGAGTAGCGAGCATGCGTAATTCTGGAAGTATGATTGATTTACAGATGAATGCAACAAAATGAGGGGTGTTTGTGGAAATCTGACTGACTTATGGGGGGTAGTTTACAATTTCCCCAAAATTAAAAACCAAAAGGAAAAAGCAAAAGAAAAGACGACATTTCTCTCTCAATGCTCTCCGCGTCCGACAGGAAGTGTGAGCTACAGCTACTGAACTCGAGCCCTCTTGTCGCGCGCACGGCGGCCCTGATCCGAAAAGCTAGTAAGTTTCCTCCCTCATCCGATTTATGAGCTGGGTTTTTGCGCGATCGCGATTCGGCTCCATGGGCAGCGTGCTGCTGACCTGTGAAGCTTTGCTTCTTTACTGATTCTTGGACGCCTTCTTTGCTTGATTATTTCGCTTGATGGTTTCCTTTTTGATAGATAGCAACAATCCATGAACTTTCCTTTTGCTAAATTTTGATTGATGAGTAAAGATCGCCTGGTGCTTGGTTCTGACTGATATGAAGAGAAAAATAGCCCTTTTAGATTGATTCATCCAAGATCCGATTAGTTGATTGGTTAACTTAATTTTGGAATTAGCTACTTACCCAGGTGAGGTTATTGGTTAAAAAAGGTGGGCTCTTTGATCCAGGAGTGCCAGGACATGAAGTTTAGCTTCTTTGCAGATAGTGTGTTTATTATTTGTCTATTGATTGGTTGATCAGTTTGATTCCTCTGAAAAAACATCCCTTTGGTTGGTTTTGGATACCGCTGAATCAAAGAACTGACTACCTTCAATGTCGCTTCGATCCTATAAAACTACTTTATTTGTTGGTTTTGAATACTATAAAGTAAAGAGGATCTGGGAGTTGGAAGTGTCCGAAATTATCAGAGGCAGATGGATTACCGTGAAAAGATACACACTTATGTGTTGGGGGATCCTCCTTTGCTATGCAGTTGTGAAAATGCTCTGTTGTTTGCTTCTTATCCAGACCATCATCGCTAGTCCCTTCCATGTGCCATCTGCTAATTGGAATTGGAATATAGTGTCCAAAGAGAAAACAGTTTTCAGGCATTTACTATGACATACAAGGAAATGGAGTAACCAAATATAACCTTTATGTCTCCTTATTGCAGGATTTTTATGGATTTACAAAATGCCCTAACAAGCACCCCTAAAAGCCTAGATAAAACTAAAGCCTTTTCAATCTACTCCGTAAAAACCTTACGTTAACCCTTAGCTTCTCCCTGCTTTTATAGGCTAACGCCTTAAAGCGTGTCCTCATCACACACGGACACCAAACCCTATCCATTCCAAAAATTAAGGGACTTGAAACCCTTCCAAACACGGGTTTTCCATAATCTCTAACCCTTCCCAGTTATGGACTTCTTCTATAACTCTTTCAACTCAGCACGTGTCGAAGCCTCCAAGACCGCACCTCCCGTAGCTTCTCCATGCATCATTCACCTTTGATCTCCATGTGCTTCAGCGTGAGTACAACCACCTCGTGATATCCTCGACCGTCTGAACATCAGATACCAGAAAACAGTAAAACAGATCATCTACGATCTCAATATCCACATTCTCCAGAAAACAACCTCAGACAACTCAGTAAAACCGATCCGACCACTATGCCTAGGCCGGTCAGACTGCTGGCCCAACACACACGAGTACTTGAGGTACTCGAAGATTACAAGAATTGAAGCACTTGAAGCCTATGAGTACCGACCATGAAGCTTACGGCAACCGATTGCAAAGTCTACAACTATCGATCGTGAAGTCTACGACAACCGATCGCAAAGCTTACGACTATCGATCACAAAGCCAACGACAACATATCGCAAAATCTACTACTACGACAATAGATTGCGAAGTCTACGATTACCGATCACATAGTCTACAGCTACCGATTACTGACCAGGTATTGTTACTACGACTAATGACTGGTTCACTCTAACTCTGACCGGTTTACTGTAGATCAGACAGGTTTACTCTAGCTCCGACCGTCTATGGTCGTTCTGCCATCGTCATTCAGCCGTTGTCGTTCTACCATGCTTGACTTGTTGTGGTCATGCTGCCATGGTCAACATGCTATAGTGGTTCTGCAGTGGTTGACATGCCGTGCTCGATCTGCCGTGGTCAACATGCCGTTGTCGTTCTACCGTGCTTGACCTGTCATGGTTGACATGCCGTGGTTGTCTTGCCGTGCTCGTAAACTGTGAGACTTCCGATCGTGGTCAAAGTCTGCCAATCGGACCGCCCAACACAAGGCCGATTGGACTACTGTCTACCGATCGTGGTCTACGCCTCCAGCTACCGTTTGTGGTCGAAGCTTGCAAGTCAGATCGTCCAATATAAGGCCATCAGACCGCTTATCCTGAATATTCCTGCTATTCCAGTTTTCCAAAAGAGTATCGATTGAAATTTTCACAAATGCAAATTTTAGTGCAACTCAAATGTCAATTATTCATCATCACTAAATTCACAACCTATCTACATGGTCTAACTGAAGGGGAGTAGGCAACTGGAGGGAAGGGGAGCGGGTGACCGGAGGGAGCGGCGGCACCGAGCGGACGGCGGCAAGGGCAGGGAGACAGTTGTGAGCCGCGGGCGTGGAGAATGGCTGACTTGATCTGTGGATGGATTGAAGGAGGTTTGTTATTAGGTCAAGCCATATCAGCGAAGTATCGAGATTTATTATCTTTTTTTGAAAAATTAAAAAATCAAGGATACATGCAGGATACGTATCGGAATGTATCGGTGGAGTATCTGTATCCGATATGTTATCTGATATAGATACGTGACTTTTGTGAAGTATCTGCGCAACGTAGCTTTTATCTAGTATGTACTTCTTGCTATCGTGTGAATGCACGTTGTCTGACTCTTACAATAATTTACTGCTACTTGTTTTCTTTGAAGCCTATCATCGGTTTAAGATCTTGTCAATGATCATTTGGAGATAGCATGTCCGAACAACAGGATCATGTTAGTAAAAGCTCTAGCTCAAGCATCAGCAGCAGTACTCAGGAGAGCGAGGAGGAAGTACGAGTACCTATAACTATAGGTAGCCTCCTAGCTCAAGCAAAGAACAACAATGGACATAGTCTTGGGAAGCGCCTGTCTCATTTGGGTTTAATCCCGGTAATGAAGAGTTGATCAACATTTGTTTCTCTTTAATCTTTTAGCACGTTTGCTTCCTTGAACTTTACCTCTAGGTGTGCCATAATTACCTCTACGAATTGTCTCTCAACTGACTATAATTTTGCCAGTATAGTACTCAATAATAATTAATTGCAATTATAATTTTAATTTTGCATTGTTAAATCAAATAATAAAAAAACAAATAGTAATGATGTAAAGTTCTTAGCTTTACAATAGCAGGTCTTCTGCTAAGGTTTATGATGAAGTTACTAACACCCTCTTTTATGGCAGCACACTCCTCGAGTTAATGGGAAAATCCCTAATGTTGATAATGCAACCTTGGATCATGAAAGATTGTTGGAAAGGTAAAAATCAGATATCTCTCTCTCTCTCTCATGCTAACAAATACAACACGAGAATGTAGATCTTTTTGTAGAATTATATGTGTTGTTAGACTCTTTTCTAGTTCTATGTTAAGTTCATTTACACTTACCTTTTATTTTGGCAGGTTGGGCACTTACGGTTTGGCTGAGTTTCAAATAGAGGGAGATGGGAATTGTCAGGTTTGTTTTACATGCTTAGCAGAAATTATCATTCCATTTATAAAAAGATAATATGTTACATCATCTGCAATGCTTCAGACTCGTGTTTCTAGTCAGCTAGATTGCTTGTGATTTATTGTTTTAGAAGACTGGCTGTTATCTTATACTGAAAGATTAATTGGCCTCTGTTATTTGATATTGAATTATCGATACTATTGAACTGTTTAGTCAGTAATGCATCCCATTTACCAGATAAATAGAACTACAGATGGCTCTGTTACTTCTTCAATCTGTTCCCATTTTTCTTAATGCCACTAATGACACATTGTTACAGTTCCGAGCTTTGGCAGACCAGATATTTCGCAATCCGGACTATCACAAGCATGTGAGAAAGGCAGTCATGAAACAGGTACATTTTTTGCCTCAACCCATGGACCTTATTTAGTAAATTAAATAAATACATTTCTACAGTGCATACTTGATCATATAGTTTCATGGATATGCAACTATGCTGAAAAGTGAAAACTATCCCTGCTTTTTAGCTGAAAGAATTCAGAAAACGATACGAAGGCTATGTACCAATGGAATATAAGGTGTACTTGAAGAAAATGAAAAGGTTCCCACTGAACACAGACTTGAGCTGCTTATCATGTTCAGACATTCAATTAGTTTTTGAGTTGTTCATAGCTTCATATGTATCTCCCTGCAGATCTGGGGAATGGGGGGATCATCTGACCTTACAAGCGGCTGCAGACCGGGTAACGTGGCACTTCTAGTTTCAAGATGGCCAAATGCTTATTGGAGCAAAGCCTTTTAACTGCAGCATTTTTTGCATTGATGTTATTGTGTTTCTAGAATTCTGACTATAGCTGGAACTTACAGATCTTTTATACCTTATGGATCCTACTTCAAGATATGAAAATAACATGTGTTTGATGCCATTGGTTCATTGTTGATGAAATTTATTTGGCAATCCTCGTCGAAGATGCCTGAATTTTCTCTGATTGTCACCATTCCTTCATATTGTTGTGCTGAATCGTAAAATAAGAAGTTTGGTGATCAATCAGGTTTCCATCTGTATTAATGCTTCTCTTGGAACTAGCATGTTCTCATATGTACTCGTTGTTACAGTATTAGTACATGTCATGTTTGTAAACTGTCTAACGGCCTTTTCCTTTTGTATCTCTGCTTGTTCACAGTTTGGTGCCAAAATTTGTTTGCTGACATCATTTAGAGACACCTGCTTAATTGAGATAGTCCCCAGGGATCTGACTCCCACAAGAGGTGAGCGCTGAGATGCTCCAATGCTCACATATTTAATTCCATGCAGAACTTTTTATCTAGGTAATATCTATTACGATCTGCATTTCCACGACAGCATATGAATATTCCACTGGAAATATGGGTATCTAATCCTTCCATGACCGACATTTTGTAGAGCTGTGGCTAAGCTTCTGGTGTGAAGTACACTACAATTCCTTATATGCAACTGATGGTGAGTGTACCTGGTGCACTACCTATTAGCATTTACATTTCGGCTGGCGGTTAGTTCTGAGTGAGGTCCTGTTCTGTACACTGCAGATCTCCTGACTCGCAAAACTAAGAAGAAGCACTGGCTGTTCTAGCCTTCTAGGGTGGTTGTGGAGCTTCTTTGAGCTGCTGCTGTATTTTCCCTTCAGCCTAGCGCCGTTTGCAGTACGTTCTAGTGACTACCGTGGCCGATATTATAATATCCGAAGTTGAGTTTGTGTAGACTTTTGAGCTTATGTACAGGCAACTTTAATACTTCGCAAGGAACAACAACTGGAACTGTACAACTTTCAGCTCCATGAGTCTTATGTTCTACATTGCGAGGCGGTTTTGTACTGTATTACGAGTTTATGATCTCTCCATGTGCTTGTTTATGTACAACTTTCAGCTCCATGAGTCTTGCCTAGACTAATCAGTACAGAAGCACATTGTAAGCATAGGCTTGAATCACGGGTGGTTTTTTTTTTGCTGTGACTTTTGGCTTATGACTCTTGAATTCTAGCTGTTCACGAGAGAGGTTACAAAGAGAGACGGTCGCATACGATTTTGGTTGGTATACCTGAAGTTGCTATAATGTCTACTATAATTAACTTGTAAACCATACCTTAAAAAAACGTACCGTGTGAAAGCTAATTACTATAACGAAGTATAAATGGCCTATTCTTTTTTTTGGCTTATGGCTGTGATTTGTACTTTTTGACTGAAATTTTTGAATTTTTGGCTGTTCGTGGTAGATATTACGGAGAGAGATACTTGTTTGCAATTTTAGCTGGTACAGATGTTGGGTTTTTAACATGTACTACAATTAATTTGCCGCCTCCTCCGTCAATGCATCCTCCCCGTGCATAGGCCGTCGCGCTCTTGCCGTCGTTGGAGCCAGACAAGAAGACGCTATTCCTGGACCTCGATGAGACGCTCATCCACTCCCAGACCTCTATAACTTCACTGTGCCCCCAGTCATTGGCAGCCAAGCTATCACCTTCTACGTCTCCAAGTGCCTGGGTGTCGAGGCCTTCCTTCGCACTGCCTCCACACCATAGCCGAGGCCTTCGAGGTCATCGTCTTCACTGCGGGTCTCAAGGAGTATGCCCCCTCATGCTTGAGCCTTTCTCCACCTTCACTTGTGCTCGAGTCGCTGTTCCCTGCGAGCCTTCCTCCACCTCCACCCCAACTTCTCCACCAAATCAACCTAGGTGTTGCCGTTGTTCCCCACACCCGAGCGCGGCCTCCCCCACTCCCACACCCCAACACCGCCTCCAAATCTTCCCATCAGCTTCGATCGCAATCATCGGATCTGGTTGCCTCTACCCAGATCCGATTGTCTTTGAACATATCTAGTGCCCTCCCATCCCCATCAGTCAAGGGTGTTGTGATAGTGGCCAGAGAGGAGGGAGAGAGAAGGCGGCAGCTGGAGGTGAGGACTAAGAGGTGACAGTATGAGTGTGGCGGCTAATTGGCAGGGAGGTGATGGAGGGTGGTGGCAAGCGCGTAAGGTGCTCTCCCAGCGGGTGAACAAATCCAAGGACAACGATTGGTTTCGCATCATCGCCACCAACCCGGAGGGCACCCGCTGGGAGGGCACCTACTGGTACATCCACAACCTTCGTCGTTACAAGTTCCCCCTCCAGTTTGACATCCCCGATGCCTACCCCCAGGTCACACCTGAGGTCGATCTCCCCACCCTCGATGGCAAGACCCACAAGGTCTTATACTTCCTATGGATTGTAACATGTTTTTGTTTGCTTGGATTTTTGAATTCCTTGTATCTGATTATTTTCTTGGATTGTGATTGTTGTTGGTGTGGATGGATGCAGATGTATCAGGGAGGGAAGATCTACCTTACCATGCACTTCAAGCTTTGTGGGCGAAGAACTACCCAAGGTTTGGGATCGCGCACGCACTGTGCCTCGAGCTCGTGCGGTGGCTTGCGACGGAGGTGCAGATTCTGGTTGTAAGACAACAATAGTATGGTTTTGCCTAGTGACTAAAGGGGATTGGAAATCAACTCGGTTGTGGACTAACAAGAGCGACACTTTGTTTGCTTCTAGGACCTGGTTGCTTATTGCTTGTAAATGATCACATGCTTGCTTGTTTGCATTGCATACATAACATATGTGCTTTTGTTGGAAGAAATCTATTCTAATTTATGTCTAGAAATTCCATCACCACATCTTTTTTCCCCAATTTGTTACTAACAATGAGACCTAGCTTATAGTATCATAGACTCATAGTGCACTCAGTAATTGTCGGAGTTGAGCTCCTCACAATTAATAGTGTTTAGTAAGTAGACTTTTAATTTCTTGTTAATTATAATATTCTTGCTTTTGTCGAAAGTAGCCTATTCTAAATGTAGCATTTAGTAGTCGAAAAAGAAGGGATTTCATGTGTGCCACTAGTAAAGAAGAATGTCCTCTATGCATGTTTGGTAGCCTTTTCGCTGTTTAAGTCTACAGTGGTATTCATGTGTTTTTTGGTAATTTATTTAGGGGTTTGTCAAGACCCAGAAGACCGATGCGTTTGCTCAAGCTCCGTGATTTGGATCAGGAATATGAGAGCAATGTTGAGGTAATATTCGTTTGAAAGATTAATTATTTCCCTAATATTTTCTCATGTTGCATTTGATCAACATATGTAATGATGACTAATTCTGAACTTAGGCCACTGGGGAGGACTTCTCTATTGAGCCATCTTATGAGAGGAGGCCATTCCACACTCTTTTGGATGTTGGCCTTATCAGGACCACTACTGGAAACCATGTCTTTGGTGCCCTTAAGGTACGTGTTGCTTTTATGGAGTGATTGTATAATTGTAAGATAAATTCTGGATGGTTGATTGTGATTAGATAGACAAGCACACAAAGTTTTTGGCATAAAAGACCAAGGCAGATTTTAAATTGTCTCGAGCTATCTCAAAATTAAGACTTATGTTAATGTTCCCAATTGGCCTATGAAAATTTTGTTTTGTTGCATTTTATTATGTTAGTTTTCTATCTTTAGTAAACAGTATGCATATGTGCTAGTCAACTTTGTAAAAAGTAAACATTCTCATTTATTTGTCTTCATCTTGGTTTCATGTGAAGGGATATCTTGCTCACTATTTTGTTACACTTCAGAACCGTGCTTTGTTTTGAAACTAGCTTAATGCCTTTGCGTTGCTACGGATTTTTTTTAAAAAATAGAACATATTTGTATATATATTCTAAAAATTTTTACCATCCGTTAGTTTTAGAACATGTAGTATGATAAAAATTTAAAATCCATAGCAACGTACGTGCATTCAGCTAGTTACAACAAAGAAACGCTTCAGGAAAATAGTAATAGTAGTATTTCCAAGAGCAACACTGGCAAAGCATGCCATCCTGACAACATAAAAGACTGCATACAGGTCCATACGCCTTCAGTTTATGCTCCTGGTTGAAGGGAAGGTGAAAACACTTCTGAAAACTGGCTGAGTTAGGCCCATCCCACATGGACACCTGCCAAGAATTCGGCCCAGCCCGACCTAGCAGAAGGTGTCCATGGGTAGCAGTAGCACTCCAGTTCTGAGTTTTGACGCCATTGATGTTTACAGAACCTTCGTGTCTCCCTTGACCATGGGAACCGGCAACTAACCATGGAGGGGGCAGTCAAATCGTGCGTGAGCCATTACGTAGCCGGGGCGAGAAGTATTTAATTCTTCAAGAGATTCCGCATCCATCCACGTCTGACTTTCTTGTTCCACTCCACATCTTCTTCCAGTACGAGGGGAGAATAACCAAGCGGATTCCCCACCAATCCGAAGGACCTGATTCGGTGCCTGCTTGGGACATCCACCACCGGCTTCACTACTACCTAATCCCGGGGGCCTAATCCCGATCGGTTCAGTCTGATTCCGGTTGCGATTTGAACTGAGAGGTTTCCGGTGGAGTGGGGGAGCCATGGATCAGAGCAAGAAGGAGTTCTTGAAGCAGTTCGGCGCCGACTACGGCTACCCGGACGCGCCCAGGGGCGTCGATGAGATACGGGCCGCCGAGTTCAAGCGGCTGGAAGGTGCTAATTCATGGTTTTGTCAATTCGTATGTGAGAATTTTAGGACAAAAACTGGATTTTTATTAGTGTCCCCTATAGAAAGATCGAAACTTGTGGGCGTTCGCTCAGAGGATCATGTTTTCCTTGCTGTACTGACGCACTGTTGTATTGGAAAATCTTGAGCTTTGTTGTGGAGCTAAGAGCGATGCCAATTTTGCAACATTAGTTTCAATTCATGTGCTGGAATGTGGAGCAAGTTTGCACTTTTAATGTTCTCTTGATTTTGAGGAGCAGGTATGGTGTACCTGGACCATGCCGGTGCAACGCTGTATTCAGAAGCACAGATGGCGGACGTTGTCAAAGACCTTACTTCCAGTGTCTATGGGAATCCTCGTATCCTTAAACTTGAGCTTGCATTCTCGAGAGATATTGTTCTCTTTTTGTCTTTTGATAGATATACACGTTGCAAACTCTTGGGGGATGTGTTCTTTGACATGTTTAATAGATAGCCAGAGTGATTCGAGCATTGCCACAAGCGACCTTGTTATTGCTGCACGCCATCAGGTACTGCATTATAATTTTTCATAGTTCTGACTTCTTAGGATTGTATTTGCAATTCTGGAATGATATACATAAATAGTTTGTATCTGGGCAGTCCTATTTACAACGACTATGCCAAGAAACTTTTTTTAAGACCAAAGGGCAGAGCCGCAGTTTCTGTGTAAAGAAAGCCAATGCTGTATATTAGGCTGATGAGGTTATTTTGCATCCATTTTTTCATTATAGGCCCTAAATGTAACTACTTTTATGCTTCTTTCAACTAATGGTCTAAACGCTCAACTACATGTAACTAAAGTTGGAAAGGAGCATCGCTAAAGTTTGCATGTGTCATTGTGCTTGAAAGATACTGCAGATTGGTGCCAATATCTTAATCTATTGTATGCACTTGAGAAAAGTTGCAATCAGTTCTTTTCTTGTTTATGATGAAACTTTATCTTCACAGGTCCTAAAATACTTTAATGCATCTCCGAGAGACTACAAATGCATATTTACCTCTGGGGCAACAGCGGCTCTGAAACTAGTTGGTGAATGTTTTCCATGGAGCAGAGAAAGCTGTTACATGTACACAATGGAAAATCACAATAGTGTGCTTGGGATAAGAGAGTATCCTGCCATGAAAATGCTCAGCATCAGATTACAACTCTATTTGCTGGCTAGTTAAAGCATATGTCACTATGCAAGTACAAGCTGCAATAGTCCAATGGGATATAGCTGGTTTTTGTACATAGATTGATTTTTTTATGCCCTCAGATTTGTAGAAACAACATTACTTTCCTTTCCTTTTCATTTCTTTTCATCAGTAAGCTCTGGCGTTGTTCAAATTCGAATTTGATTAGATAATTTTTTTATTGGCAGTCATGTCTAAAGTTGAGAAATTCACATTGACACAGGGCATCCTGTAGAGTTTGTGTGTCCTTAATATATTTATAGATATGCTCTGAGCAAAGGAGCTACTGTATTGGCAGTTGATGTTGAAGAGGATGTTGATCGTGAAAAGAACCATGGAAGTCATAGTTTGTTTAAGATATTGAGACACTCAAACCAAAGAAGAGGTAAATATGACCTCTCACACAATTGTCAGAATGGAAGCTCTTCAGCCATTTCAGGTAAGCTCCTTCTGATATTTTTTGTTTCTTTAGTTGTGATAACATATTACATCATGGCTGAATGATATCTACCATTCGTCATATACAATCTTATGTGTTGGATTGTAGTAGACTAATAGCTGATCAATGGGCTACAAATTACTCCCTCCGTCCAAATTTATAAGGTGTACTTTCTATGGCACATAGACGAAGGAGATAGTGAAAATAGCTAAATTATTCAGTGAAAATAGCTAGATTACCCCTAATTATTATCTCTAAGTAGTATATTCAATGCATGCATGTAGATAATAGCCAATAAAAATGCATATTATTAGGGGTATAAAGGAAACATCACATTAATTTTGCATTGAAACATAAAATATGCCATATATTTATAGACAAGGTCATTTAAAAAATACGCTCTATAAACTTGAACGGAGGGAGTATATTTTACATAGCATTTGATTGACTTGCTATTTCTTCTCTAGCTTTGATTTCTTTTTTCTGAGAGCATCGTGAAACTTTCACAAGTTAGTTGCATGTTGCAACACATTTGTCAGCATTTCTAGGAACATTTGCTAAGAAACTTTTTTTTTGTATAATTGGAATGATGAGGTGGCTGTCATACCATGCAATGTACATAAATAACTCGAAGATTTGACTGCAAAACTTCTCTTTTTTAAATTATGAATTCTATACTTCTTTACTACTGTAAATTATTGTGCTTGCTTAGTACTGACTTCCATCTGCCAGTTTCTACCTCTCAAGGTACTTATATTAACAAAAGGTAGGTGATTTTATAGAAAACTGCTACTAATGAACCACAGCATGTCAAAACAAAAGGCAGATCTCAAGTTTTACCCTCATCTAACTGAATAGCAATGCTGGTGTGATTCTTATTATTTCATCCCCCCTCCCCCTCTCTGTAATGTAGGAAACAATTGGAATCTGTTTGCATTTCCTTCTGAGTGCAATTTCTCAGGACAGAAGTTCAATCTTAGCTTGGTCAAGCTCATCAAGGAAGGAAAAATTATGGGGTTCCCTTCGCAGCAGCAGTAAGATGGTTGATAAATATAAAGCCATGCTTTGGACTAGACACTAAATCTGTGTAGCAGAGGCATCACTCTCTTTTTCCGAGACATCAGTGTCTTTACCATGCTTATTAAGTGCATGAAATGCAGGGGTCAATGGATGGTTCTGATAGATGCCGCAAAAGGATGTGCAACTGAACCACCAAATTTAGCTGTGCACCCTGCTGATTTTGTTGTCTGTTCATTCTACAAGGTAATCCATATGCACCTGTTGTTGGCTTGAAAAGCTTGGTCCTAGAGATGTCACCAATAACCAATTGCTATCTTTTGGCAAACTTGTAGATATTTGGCTATCCAACTGGTCTTGGTGCTCTAATTGTAAAAAATGGTATGCAACAAGCACTTATCACTTTAACTTAGCATGATGGCTTTATGTTGTATTTTCTCATGCTATAGCCTATAAGGTACATTAAATAGGATAAGATTAATTCAATTACTACAGCAATCTTTACATAGTTGCTGGCAATGTCCTCCCATTAGTGTGGCAACTTTCTAATGATCTCTTTCATATTTTCCATTTTATGACAGAGGCTGCTAGTTTGCTGAACAAGACATACTTCAGTGGAGGTTTGTGGTTGCCCTACCTTCTTTTGATGCTTTATTTGTTTTACGTCTTGGTACTAATTTAGTTTTTAAATTGCTATAATATTCTAGGAACGGTAGCTGCTTCAATTGCTGACATCGACTTTGTTCAAAAAAGAAAGAGTGTTGAACAAGTTCTTGAGGATGGAACAATCTCGTTCTTGAGCATAGCTTCTCTTCGACATGGGTTTAAGATAATTAATATGCTAACTACCTCCGCTATTGCACGGTATGTATTAAAGATAGTTTTGGGAAGGGATAGAAATCTCGGAACTGGTGCAAAACCCGGCCGGCAGGCGGTAACGGTAACCGGAAAACCCGAGAAAAACGGATAAAATTCACATTCCATATTTTGAATTTGAGCGGTTTGAAAACCGGTAACTGTTACGGTTACCGGAAAAAACCGCTAAAATCCGAGAAAAGCCAGAGAAAACCTAGCACAAAATATTGGGGCTAGCATATTTATACATATTTAATTCATACAATAGATAATCTAGTACAAAAAAAGGCCTAAACCAACCTAGGAAGTGCGTTTGTAACCATCGGAAATTCGGCTGGTTTTTTCCCTCCCGGCACCCACGGGGATTTTTAGTAATCCGCCGGTTTATCTATCCCTGGTTTTGGGCCTAATATTATGTTCTGGATGTATTTGTAAACACTGCTGTTCTCTTGTAGGCATGCCACATCTCTTGCTATTTATGTGAGAAAGAAAATGCTGGACTTGAAGCACAGCAATGAGAAAAATGTTTGCATAATCTATGGACAACAAGCTTCGAAGGTCTCATAAACGAGTTATTTTGCTGTCTTCTTTAAGAATTCCTGTTTCTGCTTTGCTTTTCTTCCACCTCTAGAGAATGATTGTCATCAATATAAGTGCTAGGCATTATGGAGATGATGTTCTGGACTTCTTGTCTGAAATATGTTAGCTATATTCATTTTTTTCTATGACATATGTTTTAGGTGGCAGATCGGAATATGGGCCCTACAATCACATTCAATTTGAAAAGAGAAGATAGCACCTGGTTTGGATACCGCGAGGTGGAGAAGCTCGCTTCCTTATCAGGAATTCATCTGCGTGTAAGAGCATAATTGAGTTCTTCCTTTTCCTTACTCCATTGGAGTATCCTTGTGCGGTGACCTTTTACCCATGTTTCATATCATACATTAGTCTCGTGAGAATCATGTTATGGGAGCATGAGAATTTGACCTTTAGCAATGCTCCTCAACCCCCCCCCCCCCCCCCCCCAAAGGAATCAGTCCAGAATAAGCATTTTAGTGCAACATCAAAACTTTCAGATTTATGAACAAGTTCCGCAAGGTATATGTGTTGTTCAAGTCCTGTGCGATAAGTGTGGGTGATGGATATGGGATTGCTTAGCTTGAACAAATCTATGTATGTCCAACCTTATGTAACAATCATATGTCCCACAGAGCGGAACTTCTGCCCAATTCATACTAGATCATTTCAATTGCTCCCCTGGACCTTGGATCCTTGGCTGATCTTTTTTTCCTCTGCTGTTTTGCAGACGGGTTGCTTCTGTAACCCTGGCGCTTGTGCTAAGTATCTTGGCTTGTCGCACTCAGATCTAGTTTCTAATTTTGAGGTGCATCATACAACCTTATCTGGTCAACACAGTAATAAGCATATTATTACTTATCGCACATCTAAATAAAGTAAATGTGTGTGCCTACCTTTTCAGGCTGGGCATGTTTGTTGGGATGATAATGACGTAATAAATGGAAAACCAACTGGCGCTGTCAGGATATCATTTGGGTATATGTCCACTTATGAAGATGCGGAGGTGTGATATTTATTCCATTTGCAGTGGCATTTATCAAAATATCCCTTTTATTTATTTTGAAGACTATACCTATAATTCCTCCAAACCAGCCAATTACATGCAAGATCATCTCTAAGCATTTATTACTGATATCTTTTTTTTTTGCTAGGAATTTCTGGAGTTCCTGCAGTCTTCTTTTGTGTCCAAACCAATAGCATCCAGTAATGGGTACATGTTGAATATAAACACTCTTAACTTATTAGGTAATTTCTTTATAATATGAAACTAGTGATCTATTGTTTATCAGTCGGTACGCGTTTACCAGTTTAGTTCATTTTTTAATTGCAGACAATGGGAGTCAACAAGTTGGTCCAGATGTTCACTTAAAATCCATAACTATTTATCCTGTGAAATCTTGCCAAGGATTTAGTGCACAGAGTTGGCCGTTGACCGTTGGTGGTATGAGTAAAACATGTACCTTGACTTATTCTTTCATGTGTAGCTTTGGCTACAGCAATTTTGGTGATCATAATATACGGGCATTTCATATTATGTTGTCTTTTTTTACTTAGGATTAAAATATGATAGAGAATGGCTTGTCCAAGGATCAGATGGTGAAATTTTGACACAAAAAAAGGTAACCGAATTCTTCCTTTTTTGTGTTTGTGTTGAACCTTATAAATTTCGGGTAGCGTAATGTTGTGGCGTGAGCCCCAGGAACAGCATAGTTGGGAAAGGAAGGATCAGGCATGGGCACATGGCACAGTGATGAATAAGTCCCTGTACTGTGGTCTTTGTGGGGCTGTGGTAGTTTTTGCTTTTTGACTGCTTTAGGACAGCATCTGCTTTTGCTTTAGGACAGCATCTGCTTTTAGGACATCATCTGCTTTTAGGACAGCATCTGCTTTAGGACAGCATATTGACCGCTTTAGGACAGCATCTAGGATAGCATCTTAGCATATGCTTGGCTGGTTCTCAGCCTATAAATTTGTATCCCCAACCCCTCAGGTTGGCATGGCATTGTGTGAGCAATAAACAAAGAAGAAAATTGTCCCATCTCCTAGTGTCATCCTCTCCATGAGAGTAAGGATCTTGCTATCACCAACAGCAAGACTCCAGCGAGTAACAAGTGGTATCAGAGCCTTAGTATCCTGTAGCTTGAGCATCTCCTGCTCATCTCCTTCTCCGGCCTCGCAGCAGCCCCAGCCGGTAGCAGCAGCAGCTCCGGCTGTCCCCGCTCACTCCTCTCTGGAGACGGGCAGCAGCTCGCCAGAAGCAGCCCTCTCTCCACGCAACAGCCCCCCAGTAGCGCGCCATGTCCGCAGGGCAGTCTCAGCGCTCGGTCGCCTCGAGCATGCGGCGTCAGCAGACGGCCGAGCTCGTCGCGGCAGAGCAGCGCGAGCGAGCGGCGGCAGAGACCGCTGCGGCGGCGGAAAGGGCGTCAAGGCTGGCAGCGGCGGAGCTGGCAGCAGCCAGGGCGGAGGTGGAAGCAGCGGCGGCGGCAGATGCAGCGCGTGCGGCAGCAGCAGAGGTCAAGGCTCTGCGCGGCAGCAACAGCAGCTCCGGCTCTGTTGATGACAGCGCCGACGCGGACCCTCAGTTGCTGGAGAGGGAGGCAGCGCAAGGGCGAACGGCGCAATGGGCAGCCGCGCACGCCCACGAGCGCGGCGGCAGCCCAGACAGGCGCGGACGCGCCGGCGGCGCTCCTGAAGGAGGCGCACACGGCGGTGGCGCTCCTGGAGGAGGCACGCACGGCGGCGGCGTACGGGTCGACGGAGAGCGCGGCCCTCACAGGCAACGCGGCTCTCTCTCCCCGGTTCGGTACCGTGGTCACCACGAGTACCAGGCTGTCGTCAGGGACGTCGGCCCCGGCGACGGGTGGCCTACCCTCACCAAAACCAACTACGTCGAGTGGGCTGCGGTGATGAGGGTAAGGCTCCAGGTGCGGCATATGTGGGATGCAGTCCGGTACGGCGACGTCGACTACGACCAGGATCGACGGGCGCTGGATGCTCTCATCGCTGCAGTCCCGCCCGAGATGCAGTTCTCGCTTACCAACAAGCGGACTGCCAAAGAGGCTTGGGACGCCATCGCTGCAGCACGCATCGGCAGCGACCGCGCCCGCAAGTCTACACTGCAGGCACTACGCACGGAGTGGGAGCACCTGGCCTTCAAGCCAGGTGAGGACGTTGATGACTTTGCTCTCCGTCTCAACACTCTGTTGCAGAAGTTGGTGCAGTTCGGTGACGATACCTACGGCGAAGAGAGAGCTGTGGAGAAGCTCTTCCGCTGCGTCCCCGAGAAGTACAAGCAGATGGCTCGCTCGATCGGGTCTCTGCTGGACCTCTCCACGATGACCATCGAGGAGGCGTTGGGTCGCCTCAAGGTCGTCGACATCGATGAGCCACAGCGCCCCTCGGGACCCGTCACTATTGGCGGGAAGCTCCTCCTCACTCGGGAGCAGTGGGATGCCGGCCAAGGTGACAAGAAGAAGGGGGAGCCTTCTTCCACGACAGGCGGCCGCAAGAGTGGCAAGCGCGGCAAGCCGCGCAAAGGCGCCCAGGGCGGCGATGCTGGCAAGCAAAAGCCGGCACGAGACGACTCTTGCCACAACTGCGGCAAGCTTGGTCATTGGGCCAAGGAGTGTCGACAGCCACGACGCGGCCAGGCCCATGTCGCGCAAGCGGAGGAGGAACAGCCGGTCCTGTTCATTGCTCATGCGAGCATCGAACTACCTCCAGCGGCACCGGCCGCAGTGGCTCTCCTCCACCTTGACGAGCCAAAAGCACACGCCCTCCTCGGCGACAGTTCCGGCAATGACAAGACCGACAGGTGGTGCCTCGACACCGGCGCCACCCACCACATGACCGGGCGGCGGGAGTTCTTCTCCGAGCTCGACTCAGGCGTTCGAGGCACCGTCAAGTTCGGCGACGCCTCCGCCGTGGAGATCAAGGGCGTCGGCTCTGTCGTCTTCGTCGCCAAGACTGGCGAGCACCGGCTGCTCACCGGCGTCTACTACATCCCCGATCTGCGGAACTCCATCATCAGCTTGGGACAGCTGGATGAGAACGGCTCGCGTGTCGAGATCGAGCACGGGGTGCTGCGGATTTGGGATCTTCGACGCCGCCTCCTTGCCAAGGTAACCAGAGGCGCAAATCGACTCTACACTCTTCAGTGCAGGTGGCACAACCCCTCTGTCTCGCAGCTCGTCGGGACGACGAGGCGTGGCAGTGGCACGAGCGCTTTGGGCACCTTCACTTCGAGGCCCTGAAGCGGCTCAGTGCCACGGAAATGGTGCGAGGCCTGCCGTGCCTTGACCATGTGGAGCAGCTCTGCGACGTCTGTGTGTTGACGAAGCAGAGGCGACTCCCCTTTCCCCAGCGGGCAAGTTTCCGAGCCAAGGAGAGGCTCGAGCTCGTGCACGGGGACTTGTGTGGCCCGGTGACACCGGCCACACCGAGAGGACGACGCTACTTCCTGCTGCTCGTCGACGACCTCTCCCGCTACATGTGGGTGATGGTCCTCGGCAGCAAGGGAGAGGCTGCGGACGCCATCAGGCGCACGCAGGCTGCTGCGGAGGCGGAGTGCGGCCGCAAGCTGCGCGTGCTGCGCACAGACAACGGCGGCGAATTCACGGCGGCTGAATTCGCGTCGTACTGCGCTGATGAGGGCATTCAGCGCCACTACTCCGCGCCGTACAGCCCGCAGCAGAACGGCGTCGTCGAGCGGCGCAACCAGACGGTTGTGGGGATGGCTCGGGCCCTCCTCAAGCAGAGGGGGATGCCGGCTGTCTTCTGGGGAGAGGCGGTGGTGACGACCGTCTACATCCTCAACCGCTCGCCTACCAAGGCGCTCGACGGCAGGACGCCGTACGAGGCTTGGCATGAGCGCAAGCCGGCGGTCTCCCACTTGCGGGTCTTCGGCTCCCTCGCGTTCGCCAAGGAGCTTGGCCACATCGGCAAGCTCAACGACAGGAGCACTCCGGGAGTGTTCATCGGCTACGCGGAGGGCTCGAAGGCCTACCGCATCCTCGACCCTGTCACACAGCGCGTCCGCATCTCGCGTGACGCTGTGTTCGACGAAGGGCGAGGCTGGACGTGGGACAAGGCGGTGGACGACGGTTCGACTTCGACTCTCAGGGACTTTGTTGTCGACTACGTCCACTTCGAGAGAGCCGGGGGAGCTAGCAGCTCGTCTTCACCGAGCTCGTCCACCTCGACACCTTGCTCGCCACCAGCTCCGGCGAGTGCTCCACCACCTTCGGCACCGGCTACGCCCCACTCTTCACCACCGGCTCACCACTCTCCTGCACCGGCGGCCACACCACCGGGATCGGCCCCAACAATTTCGGTCCACGACGAGCAGCGCATGGTGGAGTTCGCTACTCCGCTGTCCCACGACGAGGACCGCGTCGACGCCTACCACGACGACGAGCCTCTGCGCTATCGTACCATGGACAACATCCTTGGCGAGCTGCCCGTCCCTGGACTGGCGCAGCGCGACTGCGAGGCGGAGCTGCACTTGGCATGCGACGACGGCGAGCCCCGCTCCTTCGCTGAGGCGGAGGGAGACGCGGCGTGGCGTGTCGCGATGAAGCAGGAGATGGACGCCGTCGAGCGGAACCGGACGTGGGAGCTGGCGGATCTTCCTGCCGGTCACCGCGCGATCACCCTTAAGTGGGTGTTCAAGCTGAAGCGGGATGAAGCCGGCGCCATCGTCAAGCACAAGGCTCGCTTGGTGGCACGAGGCTTCGTGCAGCAGGAGGGGGTCGACTTCGATGACGCCTTCGCACCCGTCGCACGGATGGAGTCCGTGCGACTCCTCCTTGCGCTAGCTGCCCAGGAAGGCTGGCGTGTTCATCACATGGATGTCAAGTCGGCATTTCTTAACGGCGACTTGAAGGAGGAGGTCTACGTGCATCAGCCGCCGGGATTTGCGATCTCCGGCAAGGAGGGCAAGGTGCTCCGCCTGCGCAAGGCCCTCTATGGCTTGCGACAGGCACCGAGGGCGTGGAACGCCAAGTTGGACTCCACGCTGAAAGGGATGGGCTTCGAGCAAAGTCCGCACGAGGCGGCCATCTACCGGCGGGGCAGTGGAGAAAATGCCCTGCTGGTGGGCGTCTACGTCGACGACCTGGTGATCACTGGCACCAAGGATGCGGAGGTGGCGGCATTCAAGGAAGAGATGAAGGCCACCTTCCAGATGAGTGACCTGGGGCCTCTCTCCTTCTACTTAGGGATCGAGGTGCATCAGGATGATTCCGGGATCACGCTTCGACAGACCGCCTACGCCAAGCGCGTCGTTGAGCTAGCTGGGCTCACCGACTGCAACCCAGCTCTCACTCCAATGGAGGAGAGGCTGAAGCTGAGCCGCGACAGCACGACGGAGGAGGTGGACGCTACGCAGTACCGGCGTCTTGTGGGGAGCCTTCGCTACCTCGCCCACACACGACCGGACTTGGCATTCTCCGTCGGCTACGTTAGTCGGTTCATGCAACGACTGACGACGGAGCACCAGCAGGCTGTGAAGAGGATCATCCGCTACGTTGCGGGGACTCTTGACCACGGCCTCCATTACCCGAGGTGTCCCGGCGCGGCACACTTCGTCGGGTACAGCGACAGCGACCACGCGGGCGACATCGACACCAGCAAGAGCACAAGCGGGATTCTCTTCTTCCTCGGCAAGTGTCTCGTTCACTGGCAGTCAGTCAAGCAGCAGGTGGTGGCCCTGTCCAGCTGTGAGGCCGAGTACATAGCGGCTTCCACCGCTTCGACTCAGGCACTCTGGCTCGCTCGACTGCTTGGTGATCTCCTCGGCAGGGACACTGAAGCAGTGGAGCTCGGGGTGGACAGCAAGTCCGCTCTAGCCCTGGCAAAGAACCCCGTTTTTCATGAACGGAGCAAGCACATCCGGGTGAAGTACCATTTCATCCGAGGCTGCTTGGATGAAGGAAGCATCAAGGCAAGCTACATTAACACCACGGATCAGCTTGCAGATCTGCTCACCAAGCCTCTTGGAAGGATCAAGTTCCTTGAGCTCTGCTCCAAGATCAGGATGGTTCAACCCTCCCACAAGACGACGCACAAGACTTAGGGGGAGAATGATGAATAAGTCCCCGTACTGTGGTCTTTGTGGGGCTGTGGTAGTTTTTGCTTTTTGACTGCTTTAGGACAGCATCTGCTTTTAGGACAGCATCTGCTTTTGCTTTAGGACAACATCTGTTTTTAGGACAGCATCTGCTTTTAGGACAGCATCTGCTTTAGGACAGCATATTGACCGCTTTAGGACAACATCTAGGATAGCATCTTAGCATATGCTTGGCTGGTTCTCAGCCTATAAATTTGTATCCCCAACCCCTCAGGTTGGCATGGAATTGTGTGAGCAATAAACAAAGAAGAAAATTGTCCCATCTCCTAGTGTCATCCTCTCCATGAGAGTAAGGATCTTGCTATCACCAACAGCAAGACTCCAGCAAGTAACACACAGGAGCAGTCCAGGAGGAGGATTAGGAAAGAGTCCAGAAGGGCATTAGGCAAGTTAGAGATATAATAATAGTTGAGTACGCATCATGTTAGGAGCTATATTAGGGAGTCTAGTCTTGGATGGCAAGATAATCTAGCTCTATATATTGGGGTCCATTTTATCGATCAGGGCAAGCAAGAAAGAACTATTTATCTTCTGTATTTGCTCTCTCAACCCAATCAATGTCTATCCCTCTTCTTTAGAAATCCTAATCCCCTTCAAGCCATGCCGTCTGGCCTTCTTCTGCACGGTAGTTATCTTGATGTGAAGCAAGGTTCACATTAGCTTCAATGCTCTCCCAAAATGGAAAATGCACAATTTGTAAGGAAAATTAAAGCCATGATTTGTAACTACCCACCAAGGTTTCAAAACCCAGTACCAGGCTAAATCCCGACGGGGGCCGGTACCGGTTCCCGGCCGGTAACCGGAAAAACCGGGGAAAACCTGGTCAAATTTCAAGTTTTGAAATTTGAATTTGAAACCGGTAACCGGAAAAACTGGCCGATTACCGCCCAAAAAATCGGAGAAACCGTTAAAAAACCGGGAAACAAAAGAAAAGGTTGAATTTGGGATGTTTCGAAGCATATTTAGCTCATACAATAGGTAATCTAGTACAAAAAAGATTTAAACCAACTTAGGATGTGCATTACGCAGTCACAAAAGACTCACAAATATAAATGCACTTCAGAATGTTAAGGGTATTGGAGATAGAGTTGTATTAGAGATAGAATAGGACTCTTATTTGTTTCCTTATATCCCTCTTGTACTCTCTATATATATTGCCCTTTGGGCCTCATCAATATACACACAATATTCATAACATGGTATCAGAGCTTAGGTCAAAACCCTAACCTCGATCTACTTCCGCTCCGGCTGCCGCCGTTCACCGCCGGCCGCCACCGTCGCCGCCCCCGGGAGGAATGTGCTCCACTCCCGGGGGCAGCCACCTCCTGGATCTTCTCGCCGGCGTGACCACGAACGCGTATCCGGCCGCCTTCCCCAGCCAGTCCGGCTGGATCCGCGTCTGCATCGGCGCCCCGTGTCCGCCTCGGGTGGTCATCTCCCGGCCGCCAGCCGCCTCATCGCGCCGCTGAGACGGATCTCCAGTCGCCTCTGCTCCCGCGTCGTTGCCGTCCTCTTCTTGGACCGCCGCCGCCGCTCCAGGCCGACTCTCCCCCGGATCCGGCCGGCGCCGCCTCGGATCCGGCCTCTCCGCCACTGGATCCAGGCTTCTCGCTGCCGGATCTGCTCTCCCCAGTCTTCCTCGACGGCGCCCTCCTCGCCGCTGCCGCCGGCTCCCAGTTGCTGCGTCGCCGTTGGCCTCCTTCAGCCGCCGCCGCCTCCAGGCCGCTGCGCCCGCGCCGCCGTCGCCGCTCCTATGTCCGCCGCCGAGCTCTCCCCACTTGGGTCCGGCCGCCGCCCCAGCGTCGCCCCTCGTGCTCGCGGGTGTGAGGGAGAGAGATGGAGAAATACAGAGAGGGGAGGAGTTACGGGTGGGAAGAGGTGAAGAGAGAGAGAGAGAGAGAGGGATTTTTGAGGGAGTGGGATTTTCTGCGGCTGATTTCTTTTAGTCAGTCTTTGGTTATTTTTCGTGAGTCTTCCGCTGCGTCCATCTAAATCCGTAGTCTCTATTTTTTTAGTTTGTTCAAGCTGTGCGAGTCCATAAATTTAATTGTCAGTCATAGAAGTATAGAAATTTTTCTTTTGCATGGCAGCAGCCGCTGCTCTTTTCCTTGAGCCGCTGCAGATCGTAGAAGTCTTTATGATGCCGCCGCTTCTCTTTGAGCCGCCGCCCCGAGTTTTTAAGGCCGCCGCGCTTCTTCTGCACCGCGCCTCCGTTGCGCTTCTTGTGCACTGCGCCGCCGCCGTCTCAGACTTGAACAGGGCAACAGAAAATCATTTCTTAACCAAACTTAAATAGAACTACATTACTTTTCTATAGTCTGCTCAAAATTATTTAGCGAATCTGTCTTCAGGACTTATTTCTAATCTTAGTTGAGTTTCATATTCTTCAGGTGCCAGAGTTGGGCTCTATCCACACACTGATCGACCTGGAACTTGGGAAACTCTTCATAGAGTCACCCAAATGCAAGGATAAATTGCAAATTTCTCTTCAAGAGAATTTGACTCATCTAAGTGCAGAACTAGATGTATATGGCCATAGGTATGGCCGTATGATTGGATACATGTTCAGCTGTTCTACAACCATACCAGTTTTCACAATGTCTTTTCGACCATGTTCTTCCCATTTTTCCCCTGAAGCTCTTTATGCTTTGATTAAAAGAATGTCAACCAAATAAAGTGGTTGGTGGGGGTTCCAACACCATTTGGTCTTGAGTTTATTTTAGGTTGCATTTTTTATGTTGTGATACTCTGTCAAGTTTTACAGATAGCTTTAGATTTAGAATGATCACTAATGATGAGTCCTTGCAAATTGCTTCAGGTATGAGGTACAAAGTTACGATGACAGGGTAAACACATGGTTCAGCGAAGCTATTGGACGTCCTTGTACCTTTATGAGGTGCTCAAGCTCCAAGAACCGTTACTGCACATTTACTGGCAGGAGTGATCGTCTATGTAGGGATACTCGAAGCAAACTTAGTTTTGTCAATGAAGGACAACTGCTACTAATATCTGAAGAGAGCATCTCTGATCTCAACAGCCGGCTTAGTTCAAGTATGCAGCTGTCACTCCCTTTCTCTTCTGTTCTCTATTTTATTACAAAAAAGGCCTTTAATTATTCATATGACTGACCAAGATAATTCTTGCAATGCTGACTGCATGACATATGCAGTACTCAGTAGTCGGTACATAATGTATAGTTGCACTTGCACATCGTTTTCTTGGGACAACATGATCAGGAGAATTCACTTTGTAGTTATACATTTTCCAGGTAACGGGAATGGTAAGCAACGGGTGCTTGTTGATGCGATGAGATTTCGTCCCAACATTGTTATCTCTGGGTCGACTCCATACAGTGAGGATAACTGGAAAAATCTTCACATTGGGGAGGCCTATTTTACGGTAGGTGTTTTTGTCCTTCAGATCCCATTGTCAGAAGAGCCCGTTTGCAATTGCTGAATTACTGCTTCCATTTTTCCGGATGGTTCATGTGCAGTCCATGGGAGGATGCAACCGTTGCCAGATGATCAACCTATACCAAAGCTCAGGGCAGGTGCTCAAGTCGAAGGAACCATTGGCAACTTTAGCATCATACAGACGAAAAAAGGTGAGTTCATGTGCAAAGTGCCTGCAGGTCAGTGGGCCGGTACTTTTCCGCGGTGTAACTCAAAGACGTTTTTCACATGTGAGCAGGGGAAGATTTTGTTCGGCGTCCTGTTAAACTATGAAGACGGCATAGATGGAGGAAATGAGATTGTTGCAGAGAGATGGCTCCAAGTGGGACAACAAGTGTACCCGTCACAGAGTGACCTGTGTACAGATATGGACAGAAGTTAACATCAGCAAGATGCTTGGAACGGATGTTACAAAATATGTGGGCGCGCGAAATATTTTCCATACATAAAAATGGAGAGATTTTAGTTAGAATGAATACAAAAGATACTTTTACATGTATCATGTATGTGGTAGTTTTTACAATGCCTGTATGTAACTTATACTGCCTGTTTTCAGAACCCCCCCCCCCCCCCCCCCCCCCCAAAAAAAAGAAACTGAAGGAAAAGAACAAAATTGTATAATCAGACATGGTTCAGATTTCATAGTTTCCCAGTACTGCTGTTTCTATGAGCAACGTACCAGTGGTATTTGCACATGTGGTGCACAATTGAACATGAAAAAAAAATCCATGTCTGGCCTTAAAAGAACCAGGTTCATCTCAGGCTGATTCCAGAACTGAATTTGGCATCTACTATGAAGAGCAAGAGAACGACATGCTCAAAAGTCTTAGTTGGACTCTTAGTTTGCCCTATGCTAGTTCGATGGCGCCCGTAGTGTGAGCTCAGTATGTGGTCCTATCACATGGAATCCACGGACACGTAAACATCTAGGATTGGCACGGTTGTGAGCAGTCAAGCTTCGACAATGCTGCATCAGGAGGGGAAAGGATAGCTAAGTACAGTTTCTTAGATTTTAAGCATCTATCAACAGTTGATGTTCATAGCAGCTATAGCCTATACCATTTATACATAATGTCACGTCTCGCAACAACGGGGAACAAGCTAAAGCTCAGTGACAGGGATATATGGTGATGTAAGAGAGAATACAGTATCAGGTTTGTTCTTAAGATCCACTTTGTGCAAATGCGCGCTATCTGGTTCAAAATGCGCAGCTTCACTGCTTCAGAGGTTGACAACAAATTCATCAAAATTTGGGCTGAAATCTCGCCTGATCACTCACTATTCAGCTTTCTCCTCAAGATGGAACAACCTTCCACGGACAAGTTTCCTGCGTTAAAAACATGATATTACCATGAGTGATATGCACAGTAGGTTTCGTAGTAAGTAGCATGGTGCATGAACAAAATATTCAATAAACAAATTTGGTTCAGGTTGCGCCGACAGACAAAGGAGAGTTTTGCCTAATGTACAAACAGGAACAGACCTTGGAGGGCACGGGTTCTCATCAGATAAAACCTTCAACAGCCTTTCCTCAAATGGTGTGGTATGCCAGATGACTTTTTGGTCCTAATAACAATAATATCTTAGAACAAGCAGCACATATGAACGAAAGTTAAGGAAGAAAGCATTAGATAAAACATAAAAGGTTAATGCTTGTACTTGGTGGTTGTGTTTGGAATACCATTACCATCCCATGCCTTGGGCAACCTGGGAGTAGGATTCTCGACATCGCAGTTCATTTCAGAAGCTGTGAAGACAGGTCTCTCTGTGAAAAAGGCTGTTCTCATCATACAATCTCAGCTGCCAGCGCATTGTATCCAAGCACACTGCGGCAAATTGATACAAGTAGCTAAGATCTTGCATCCAACATCTCCGGCCGAACGGTTAGGCAACACTAGGACGCCTGGGCATAGCAATTGATCATGATCAAATTTGTAAGCCCACTTGGATATTTAGCATTTACCCAAAAGGATAGGATTCTTTGCAATGAGTAGCTGTAGGTACAACTTCGGAAAAGAGAATAGGCAGTGGCTTGGTTAAGGGAACGAAACCCACTAAATCCATAGCGAAAGCGAGTCTTCATAAGACGATTGTCACTGCTTATGGACCTAAATCTAGGTGATCTATCCATGACCAGGATGAAGCTTGGATGAAACTAATCAGAGGTCTGAACCAACTGATGTTGAAGAATCAACGGATGAGTTGTGGTTAGGGGTAAAATGCTAGTAGAACCTAGAGCTAGTTGGTTCTCTCCGAAATGCGTTGAGGTACAGTAGTTGACTGGACATCTAGGGGTAAAGCACTATTTCGGTGCGGGTTGCACGAGTGGTACCAAATCAAGGCAAACTCTGAATGCTAGATATGACCCAAAAAACAGAGGTCAAGGTCGGCCAATGAGATGATGGGGGATGTCGAGAGGAAAACTGTCCGGATCACCAGATATGGCCCCTAAATGACCGCTCAGTGATAAAGGAGGTGGGGTGCAAAGACAACCATGAGGTTTGTCTAGAAGAAGCAACCCTTTAAAGAGTGCATAATAGCTCATTGATCGAGTGCCCTTGCGCTGAAGATGAACGGGGCTAAGCGATCTACCGAAGCTATGGAATGTCAAAATGCATTGGTAGGGGAGTGTTCCGCCTTAGAGGGAAGCAAACACGAAAGCAGGGATTGGCGAAGCGGAAGCGAGAAAGTCAGCTTGAGTAACAAAAACACTGGTGAGAATCCAATGCCACGAAAACCCAAGGTTTCCTCTGCAAGGTTTGTCCACGAAGGGTGAGTCAGGGCCTAAGATCAGGCCGAAAGACATAGTCGATGGATAATAGGTCAATATTCTATTCTACCCCTTGTTGGTATGGAGGGACGGAGGCTAGGTTAGCCAAAAGATGGTTATATATTTAAGGACACAAGGTGACCCTGCTTTTTTAGGGTAAGAAGGGGTAGAGAAAATGCGTCGAGCCAAGGTCCGAGTACTAAGCCACTGAATTTGAAGGGGTTTCTGTGGCTTCTTGAAAGAATCTGCTCCCAAGTTTCTCCATTTAGGAGGATTGGAGGGTAGCATTGGTGAAGAATCTTCAGTCAGTTCCATCAGCTGAAGTTCGTTCTCAATGGGTCTAAGGACAGGATAGATGAATTGTTTGCAGGTTCGCACACGCTTTCCAGACATAGAAGACCTTTTATGTGAAGTGTATGTTGCTCCAGGGGTCTGCATGTCATCTATGAGAACTAAAGGAGTTGGGAAGGGTGAATTACTGCAATCAGGCAGCCTGTCTTTGATGCTCTGAAACGGGGACTTCTCTTGGAATGCTGATTGAAGAACTGATTCAACTCGTTGAAGATGTTCAGTATCTGCAATGTTAAGTTCAGGCCTCAAAGTATGATCCTCACATTTGAAACTGCATACTATGACATGAGGCATCGATTATATAATCCCATCAGTCATCATGATAATGTTAAAAGACTTACAAGACACTGACGAAAATTAGGGCAGTTCTTATCCTTCAGATGAATTAACTTCAAATACAAATGTTTCTTCCGTTGCAACTTGCAAGTGCATTGGTGGGCATGTTATCACACTGCATGTCCAAAATGAAGGTATCGGAGAATGAAACTAATAACAGAATAATTTCATAAATGCATTCCCCACCTCACTAGTATTTTCCAAATTGATTGATATGACACATTCCGAAGTTCAGCTGGGATTTCAGATATTGTGCCACATAACTTGAGGTAATTTGCCTGGGTAGAGTTAAGAATGCCATGAAAATTCAGATTAGAAGAGAATAAACGTCTTAGTCCTTAGAGTATATCTTAGCAGTTAAGTAG